>CM077015.1:68002225-70402225 GCA_039090855.1 Macrothele yani | reverse complement strand
TTACATCACGGAAAACGGTTACATTTGCTATTTCTGACAGAAAATTCGACAACTTATCACGGAGTTCTAAACGAAAGTCAAATTAAAAGAAAGTGTATTTTTAAATAATAACGTTTAATTAGAGTTTTCACCCGATACGAGCTCTTGCTCCCCAGCATAAAAGTTTTGGTATATTGTTTTGACAAAATCGATAACTTTATGCTGTTCATAGATCTTATAAAGTAATACTATTTCATAATTTCTCTCTTAACTTATCTGACAACGTATTATAAATTTTGTTACGGGTATGCATTCTGGATTCATGTTATTTAAATACTCAGGGTTTCCATTCTTTGTCTTCCAGCTGCATTACACATTTTCCCCTTACCCTGTCGTTGTATATTCATCTTTTTTCAAAAATGTTCATCTTTTTTCTTTATTCATCTTTCGTCAAATGAAATTCTGCTTCATTAACTTCTTGTGCCGCGATCATGATTCAACCAGAGTATGATAAGCTTTGACAATGTTCTAAAGCAAATTTAACACTTGAATGTCAACACCTCGTTTTTGGGAATTTGCTATAGTCTGCTACTTTACTTAATTCCATCTTGCAGTTCCAAATAGGACATTCTATTTTGTAATATTGATATTTTCCATTGTCATTTAATTCAGAAACATACAGTATGTGTACCAGCGGGAGTGAAAACACAAGGCCGATGGTTTTGGACAAAGAAATCGTAGCGAGGTATCACCAGAAAACTACTTTTCAAAGTGAAATGCGGTTCAAGTCACATGACAACCTTGCCGACAAAATATGACACATAAGTTGTTGTTTACCCACCGTAACGGCTGTATATCTTCAGTAAACTGTCGCAGTAATGTAAATTAAATTTATTCACACGTTCTGTGTCATCCATAGCTGTTATCAAACCTCAATATGCGCAAAATGCAGTTCCCACCATGGATACGTTCGTATATATGTTTGACTGAAGCAATAATTTATTATCTATGAAGCTGCCGCGAATATCGTCGAATAGAAAAGGTGCGATACTAGAAACTGCATTCATATCATCAGGTAACCTTGGGCAAAAGAGAAGAAACAAATTGTGCATTCAGATTCTACATAATTAATTCTCCAGAGTTCCATCCTCTTTTACCTAACCATTCAGGCGAGAGCAAAAATAAGTAATTTTTCTGTTTCAAATATCAATACCTCGTAACTATTCAACTATTATGGCGTATGAGCGCACCATAGAATAACTCATGGTAAGAAAAGATTTATTTCGCTCCTTCAGTACGCTCGAAACAGAAGCTATTAACTTTTCAACGTCAGAATTCGTTCGCATGAGGAAGAGATATTTTGTTACTGTTGAAATTACATGAATTCTGTCGTAACAGGTGAAGGAAAAAACTTTGTGTCTTGCTTTTTCATTGTACTCTCATTGGTTGTAATCATCTCCTTGGATGCAATTAATTCAGCTAAAATTCAGCGCTTGTAATTGCATTCCGTAGCTGTTGATAAATTATTATCCGCGCGGAAAAATCAGCTGTGGCTTTGCAATACGATTTGCTTCGTTCATGAAGCAGGCAAATGACTTATGTATCGGTCATTTTTCAAATGAAAAGGTTCCTTCTTCTATCCGTTTGTAACGAACTTAGTTGGTAATATTACAAAAGTAACACAATTTTACCGGCCACCAAGGGCAAACATCTTAGAACTGCGAAATTATTTGTATTTAACATAAATTGTGAATGAATAATTTGTTCGAAGTCGTCTTCGCTGTCAACGGAAATGTTAACAAAACACATAGTGAAATATCTTGTACAAAAGCTAATGCGTTTTTTTCTAATTTCATTGCCTTTTCTTTAAAATAAACAATCTTGCGATTGTGCTGTACAAAGCTCTTTTGATGTACGTACGTTTATGCTGACGGACATTTTTTTTTTTTGCCTTGTGACCATTCAGTCTAATAACAGAAACACGTCTTTAAGTAAAATGTAGTTACACAGTAATGGAAAATATTCAAGTTTCCAAGGCTATAGGCTATTGGAGTTCGTAAAACTCATGGCTTAAAGAAACCATAATTTTCATAGGCAACGATTCTGTACTATAGATACAAGCAAAATATGTTCTTGTAGTCCACGAGAAACTCTATCCTTGCATTTCTTGAATACGGCAAATTCGTATAACCTTATAGTGGGGCTTGAGGTTTTCCGTATACCCGATAAAATCTTCAGCCTCATTAATGTTACCTGTTTGACAGGTTTTCTTTAAAGTTATGAGATATTTATTTAAGCATTTCATCATACTGCAAGAAACATTTCGGCAATTTTGCACCTGCTAGATGGTTCAAACTTTAAATACCATATTTTTCTATACGGTTGTGCTTCATTCGTATAATTGCTGAATAAAACAGAAGTTATTCAGAACTGCCTTTTCCGGAAACCTTACAAGTGTATCCGGGGTCCCAGAAATGTTGAAGACTAGGAATTACAGTGGGTTTCTCAGCGTCATGCAGTTTAAATCTGAAATAGTGCTTTGAAATTTAAAATTTTGAAATTCCTTTTAAACATTTCTTCTTCAGTTGCATTCCCAATATTACGAAAGAAGGTATCTAAGGTTCATTTGCTCATCGGTTTTGCTCTACCATGCCGTAAAGCAAATGATCATATTAAGAAGTTCTTTTCGGTCTAATACAGGGTGTCCTGAAAAATAATTTTGGGGTTTTGTGCAATTGTTAAGCGACACATGGCATGTACCATGGCTTGAAAGTTTTTCGAATGATATCAATAGTGCAACACGTTTGTAGCAGGCGCCTCGTTGCATAGGCATGCAGTCAGTCAGCAGCACACGCAGGAAGGCGTTTCTGTTATAGGTATTCAGTAAGGAAGCAGCGGCGAGGAAGCTATTTCGGTAATGACGACCGTACAAGAGAAAGGTGCGTGTATTTTGTGGTTGGCGGAATGCCAATCCATAATGCAGGCTCAACGGCGTTTCATACGTGAATATCAGAGGGATCCACCACATAAGCATAATTTCCGGCGATGGCTCAACCAGTTTCAGGAGAAAGGTAGTGTGCAGAAATGTACACGACCAGGAAGACTAGGAACATAGGATGATAACGTGGAAACAATACGGCTGACCTGCGTTCAAAGCTGGCAGAAGTCCATCCACCGTGTTAGTCGACAATTGGGCCACCCGAAATCGATTGTGCACGACGTCGTGCGGAAAAGGCCAAAGCTGTTTCCTTATAAAATGCAATTCCTTCATGCAATGTTGACAGCGTGGAATTCGCTGTCAACATGCTGAAGAAACGCGACTGTGAGCCAGGACTTTTACATCGTATCCTTTCCTTGGATGAGGTGACATTCCATATAAGCGGGTGTGTAAATCGTCACAACTGCTGGGTATGTTTTGCGGAAAATCCCACCGCCATTAAGGATTCTGTGAAGGTGAACATTTGGTGCGTTTTAACACAAGATAGGATATTTGGACCGTTTCCTTTACAGAACGTATTGCCAACGGCAGCGTGCATCTAGACATGCTTCAGCTTTTTTGTTTCCCTAAATCGAAGACATGGGAATACCGTTTTTTTTTAGATTTGGGTTCAACGACCATCATTAGCAACTCATTGGGATATAGCAGTCGCCCGTACGTAATTTAAGGCAACTGGTTCCAGCGAAGGGGACAGCCAGTGCTGTAAGACAAGTAAAACATCCATGCCTGACCGGGATTCGAACACAGACCCATCTCGGACGAATGATCAGAAGCCATCGCTTAGACTACTGTGCCACCGGAGCGGCAAGAGAACCTATTGCATCATCTATCAACAAGATGGAGCACCTCTACACTTTGCGACAATTCTGTAGGATCTGGAAGACGTTTCTCTTCCAGGACGGTGAATTGAACGAAATGGTTGTAGCCTTTGGCACCCGGGAAGCCCAGACCTCACTCCATTGGATTTCTTCTTTTAGGGTCAAGTGAAAACACTGGTTTACCCAGAAAACTTTCAGAATCTTGTCCATCTGAAAGAAAGAATTACTGCATTAATAGCAAGTATTACTCCGGACGGTCTTCGTCGAGTGTGGACCGAGACTGAATACCGTTTGATGTGGGCCGTGTGGTTAATGGCATAGACAGAGAAACATTGAACTGTTTTTCAGAATCTATGGTAGCTATTAACTGCAATAAAAATAGATCAAAGCATATTGCGTAATGTCTATTACCACATAAACAAACACCAAGCCCCACCATTATTTTGCTGGCACACAAGGGTGGCCCAAATTATTCAACTTCTGAAATGTTTCAGTCACACCCCTCAAAATTGTTCCAATTCAGGAAAAAATAATATCTGTAAAATTGAATTACAATTGAACGATAATAACACGTGCTTCCAGCCATGCTTTTATAGGGACAGCTTTCGTTTTCCCGCCACTTAGGCTCTTTTCCCTTCTTGAACTATATCACTGTTAGCGTAATGCAAGATTCTTGGAAAGATGCCAAAAAAAGTTGTAAAGCTTCGATTGCAACAGCTGCACTTTAACTTGTGGCAATAGCAGTTAACATTTCATAATACCAATGCAAGGGTACAATAAAATACTTGATAACTTGTACTATTCATTACTGCAAGAACAACTCTCTGTGCTTTTAATGAATAATTAAACATTCCAAAAGATGGCACCGTGCGTTATTTGTGGAATGTTTGTTCATTACAATCCAAAATAAAATACAGATTATTTACAGATAATGGCAGAAATATCAACAAATGGAAAATAAATCACAATCTCACTCCATTTATTTGGCTACAGTCTCCTTTTTGCATCAGGATATCGACGTCTGTAGTCAGTGACAACTTGCAATAGAAATTGTTTCTGGTCTTCATTTTTGTTAGCATTTTGTTGTAGTCCTCTATCAACTTAACCCCTCTTTCAGCTGTGTCATTGACCACCTTTAATTGATGCACAACAACCGAGGCTTTCTTAAACACTTCACTTTCAGGCCAGGAAGCTGGATCTCTATTGATGAAATCTTTGTGAATATTAAATCTTTCAAAAAACGGTTTGCTGTCTTCTGAAACGAAGTCCTCAATAGACTTATCTATTAGTTCTTGAATATCATCATTTTAGCATGATTCGCTTGATACCCTTTTCTATAGTACCATCTTTCCCTATATTCCGTACCATTTTCATTTTAGTTTCAACAGATAACCCTTCATCGAAAAAAGCTAAAGCACAAGCTTCTGGGGTAAATACCACAAATGATTTTTGAATTTGTTAACTGTGATACGAGATACTTCTAGAGCCACAGATTCATACTTAACGAGCTTTTTCATAAATTGTATGTCATGGCTGGGTGCCTCTTGGGCCAAAGGTGCTCTGAACCAAGCCTTAATATATATTCTTACATGAAATATGCATATGTCAGAAATGCCTTTTTTTCCCTTAAAGGTAAGTTTAAATTCATCACGAAACAGAAATATTTCTAAGCAATAAAGTGCTTTTGCCATCCATCGCGCGTGATGGTATGCTCCTGGAGTTAAAAAAGATATTTCTTGTGTGTTGTTTCCAATGAAAATTTCTGCTAACTCTAAGAAGTTTTCTTTACAATCGTCTCGAGGCTGTCGCATTTGTAGGTGCTGCATTATAACAGATTGAATTTCTGTTATGTTTAAACAGAAAAGTTTTCAAGCATTTTCATCTTCTACACCAGACTTGAAATTTTGTTTATTAATTTTCGGTCATGCCTGTTGAAAGCTTTTGAAAATTTGCACATCTGGACCTGATGAAGAGGGCATTTTCAGCTGAAAAACAATTTTAAGTATGATTTCAAATATATGATGTCTGCAGGGAAGATATAAAAGATCTATTTCCAAAATCTGCTATAAAATAATTGCCGCTCTGTTTAAGTAGCCGAGGTTGGATGCAGTAGTGTCACAGCACAACGCTTTTACCTTGTTTGTAAGCTCCCAATCAGTAAGCGTTTCATTAACTGCTAAGGCTTGTTCTTTTCCAGTGGAGCCTTGCAACTGTTGTATCTGCAGTATTTGTTCTATATTTTCACTTGTAATTATGACCGGAAGGCGCTCAATCATCTGAGAACCGGTAACAACTGGCATTAATTTTGCATCCCAATGAACGTCAGCTGCTTGCAGCTCAGCTTCTTTGAATCGTTCCTTTAAATTTTCTGCTCTCGCTTGATGTAAACGTTGCTTGCATCGTTGAATGGAAGATCTACTTATTGATAGTTCATGGACATCATGACATAATGCTTCAGCTGTGGCCTTTAAAATGTGAACCGCATTCCTATCACTAACTTTTCATTTGTCAAAAGTGGCTACAAGTTTTGAAGTTATAACATTACAAGCTCCATACATTTTTCTTTTCTTTTGCTGTGACATCCAGATTGAATCCCTAGAGCACGATGGAATTGGCTCTTCGTCTAGGATTGATTCTTCATCGCTACTACTTGAACATTGCAGTTCTATAACTTCTCTTGCTGTTTCAGAATCTCCTATGAATTTCTTTGGATCGTCTTTCTCCTGCTCTTTTTTCCCGGTCAGCCAATTTTACATCAATACCACACAGAAAACCGGGCCGCCCTTTTTTCCTTTGCTTTATTAAAAACATCTTATCTTTTTCAATAGTTATCATTTCTAAGGCATTTTCATGCGCAATATCGGACAGATCATTCAACTTTGACACAAATAACTCTTTCCTTTTTTTTATTTTACTAGATCGCTTTGCATTTTTCTGCAATGATCTCCAATTCTCGAAACAGTTTCTAGTTTTTGAATGCAATTATATTGTTGTCGTGTTGGAATACGTGCTTTATTCCAGAAAATTAGCACCTTTTGGATTGTCAGCGTTGCACTTTCTCGAAGAGTTAATTGTACCTCACGCAGGTTAAAACACACTACTCCCAGCACTTGTCTGTTGGATGGGAGTTTGCTTCCAACAATCTGGGGCATGTAATGTCCAATCAAATAAACCGAAGTGTCTTTCCTTAGGGAGTGCTTTGAAAACATTATGTAGCAGAGAAAACTTAGCAAGTAGCACGGTGACAATATGTCTCAAAAAGGAATAAAAAATTTTACTTGCCTCAGTAAATGCAAAACATAACGATGTATCGATGTATCTCAAACCGTGAAACCTTTTTCGCATTGCAATGACCATATGGCGTTGAAGACGTAGTCTATAACAAACCAGTTACATTGAAGCTTTAATCAACTGGAATTTCCGAAACACAACTGAGATAACAATGCGTAGAACAACGCTTACAGCTTGTTTTTTGGCATCTTGCCGAGTAAGTTCCATTTGGCCTTCGTAGGAAGCTAATGCACGCAGGAGACTCGGTGGATGGGAACGGAAGCTTGCGCTTTAATAGGCCCTCTGTAGGCACGTGTTTTTGTTTTTCGAATGCAATGAAATTTTACAGGAATTACTTTTTCATGCAATGGAACAATTTTCGAGGGTGAGACAAATAACAATTAATAAAAAAAATGTCCTATGCAAAGATAGGCCACCCTATGGCACACTCTAAAATATTTGTCTTGGATTTCTTCAAACGGTGCATAAATGTACTCTTTGTACAGAATTTCAAGACGTATATCACACTTTTACATTGGCATAAGTAATTTATAACGAGTAAAAAAATTCAAATTCCACATTTCTTTGGTAAGATTTATTTGGGATTTGCTCACTTCAGTAAAGCCCTAAATACGCTACTGCTTGTCGAAATAACACCACCAAGAACAAACCATACGATTCGAATGAAATTTATACCACATATTACTGATGTAACTGTCAACAATTGATTTAATTTTCAAAAAAATACAATAACCTTTACCTGCAAAAATAAGCATCTTGTGAAGCTACCTCGAGCTCCAATAAGTGCTTCCTGACGGCATGGCATTGAATCGAAAAGGCTTTGGATGGTGTCCTGGGTAATTTCTTGCCAGTCGGCATGTATGAGAGTTCACAGATTATTGGTACTGAGCGATGGATGACTTTGAAGAGCCAGTTGCCGAGTGACCATATCCTAGACATGTTCAAGAGACGACGTGTCTGGCGAACGTGCGGTCCAGGGAAGAAGGGGTATCTACTGCGCTGCGAAGAGGGCTTGAACATTCTTGGCAACATGTGGTCGGACATTGTCCTGCTGAATATAGCCGCACGAGTGCTCTGAAGGAACGGCATTACTTTTGCCTGTACAACTTCTCTGATATAGCACTCACTGTGGCCCTCAAATCTTTGCAACCGAGATCGCGAATGGTACCCAATGGCACCCCACACCATCACACTTGGCGTTCGGCCCGTATGACGCTCGACAATGCATGCTGGAAGAAGGCGCTCAGCACAATACCTTCTAATGCGTATGGACCATAATGGTAGTCCAAGCTGAGTTGGGACACGTCCGAAAACGCGACATGTTGCCAATCAGCATGTCATTGTCTATATTAAAAACCCCGTTCCAGCCTGAGGCGTCCATGTTTCAGGACCAAAGGAATCCTCCGCAAAAGGATGCGCTTAAACAATTCTCTGTGCAGTAGACGGCGTCAAACTGCAGAGGCAGACAATGCCACACCTGTTGCAGTGCTCCACTGTTCTGGTAACACTTTCGAAGATGCGGGACGGTTCGTCAATGCCATGCGGATGAGATGCCGGTCATCCCGCTGTGTCGTCACAATTCTGGGTATACAGACGGATTGTCGGTGCACCTGGTTCACCACGGTCCACTGCCGCGACACGCGCATAACTGTCTTGGCGTTATGTCCCGTCGGAGACACAATGTCCCGGTACGAAAATGCACCTTCACGAAGACCAATCATTCGTCCCAGTTCACACTCTGTTGTATGGTGATATTGCGCCCTTCGTCGTCACCGAAGGGCGCAATCTCAGCGAGTATTCAACGCGTCCTGCAGACACGTTCACAACTCGCTGTCCGCGATGCACTACTGGTGTGTATCCCAAACAGCCCTTTCATTATACCCCTCACTCGACTATCCAGAGGGCGCTGCCGGGCTCAGACATGCGCAAGGACTCTGCACTTCTAATAATTTGCATGTCCTACTCTGCTCTACATATCCGGTACGTTTCACGTGATTACCATCATTACTTCATGGTGTTGCAACTTCCACAAACAGTATTTTATGATTTTTTGAATTTTTGACAAAATCATTTTTGTTAAAAAGTCTTATTTTACTGCTTTAAAATTTCTTATTTTGAGGAAATGTATTGCGGCAGTTTGATTAATTGTAATTTGCATGTACTCGTAAACGCAATATACACTGAAGAGCAATTGAAATAGAGGTACCTGTCTAGTAACGTGTATCACCACCTTTCTCCCTGATGACGGCGGCGATTCGTCTCGGCATGGACTCGACAAGACACCGGAAGCATTAGGAAGCCATACGGTTCCACGACCCTTGAACAAGCTCCCACAGTTCACGAAGATTTCATCGAGGGAGGTCATCTCTCTCGATGACATCCCAGTTGTGCTCGATGGGATTGAGGTCAGGTGACCTAGCTGGTCAAGGAAGCGAGGTCACGTCGGTGGAGTGTTCATCCAACCGTTCGGATACAATGAGGGAGCTGCATTGTCTTGTTGCAGGATGAGGTCCCCAGTGGGATGTTGAAAACGCACAAACGGGAGCAAATGGTCGTCCAGGATATCCCGGTAACGTTGGCCTGTGAGGGACGATGTCACACGTACCAGGAGTCCCATTTCAGTCCACGTAAACATTACCCAGACGATAATGCTACCCCAACCAGCTTGAAGAGTTCCCTGCTGGCAAGAAGGATCCATCGCTTCATGTGGTTTGTGCCGTACTCGTATCCTGCCAACCACATGTACCAACTTGAATCTCGACTCATCAGTCCTGGCAACATTTTTCCACATGTATAGGCTCCAGTGGCGATGTTCCCTCACCCATGCTAATATTTGCACCCTGTTATGTGCGATTATCAGCGGTACCCTACTGGGACGATGGCTTCTGTACCCCATAGAGAGGACATGGTTCTGGATGGTGTGGCTGCTTACACGTTTTTATGCACCAGCGTTAAATTGCCGAGTGATTTCTTGCGCTGTGGCCGGTCTATCCGCTGTTACAATGCGAGCTAGCCGACGATGACCCCGCTCATCTACACGCTGTTGTCCACGTCAGTTGGCCCTTACAGGGATGGTTTTACCGGATTCAATGTACTCACGCTGCACCCGTGACACAGTGGCTCGTGAAACTCCCAGTGCCTGCACGACTTCCGAGATAGAGTGACCCATTTGTCGGGCCCCGACAATTTGTCCACGATCAAATACGCTTCGATTCTTCGTCTTACCCATACTGCGCCCGACTCTTACTGATTCCCGTCGCATCACTCATTATATTGTCGGATCGCGGCATACGTCATGTTGTTTCCGTTTACAGGGCCGCCCACAGCGCCACATTTGCATAACGCCAGCTGTCTCTAATTCAATTGCTCTTCAGTGTACATCCGCAATTTTGAACTGTAAGTTTAGCATTTCCACGGCTTACGATGAATGTTATGATATCAGCAAAATGACCCGTTTTTAAAAGAGGCTGATATCTTAAGAATTTCTACGAATCGAGAAAACAAGAGCTATCACGGGATTAACCTTGCGAGATAACAACTCGGATTCTGGTGTGTTGTGGAAAGTTCGGTTTCATTTTCTGAGTTAAGTTACGATTAAGATCGCAAGAAGATAATTTTTGTGATCCAGTGGGAATAACCGATTGTGATGCGCCCATATAAATGCTATCAAATAATTATGTAATATAAATAATCTCTATACTTTCTCTAATAATCTAAAATATATTAAGTTTTACCATTTGTAGATGTTGTAAATATGATCACGTACATAACCCAAACCGTACGATTTGAAGACTTTTTTTTCCCTTACGAATTTACGAAGGTTATATTCTAATTCGCCTTTCAAAATATTTTCAAACAAGTCGGGGCATAGAAGAGTTAGAAATGCCCCAATATACCTGTTTCTCATGAGAGAGTAAAATGACTTAAATTAAAACTTTCACCAAAATGTTACTTTAAATTCTTAGTCCAAGGCAGCCATTTCAGTGATTCTGATGTAATTTATATGCAATCACACCAGGTTTCCTACGAACTGCCATGTACACATTTCATATCAGAATCCTGTGTGCCATGGACAAAAATTAATTTATATTCCGATTTCTTTTTTTTTTTATTTGGTTAAGACAATATTATCGTGCGGATTTCACTGAGATTCTCAGTCTTTCACATGAGTGGTTAACGTTACAAATTACCTGTTAACATGAGAGCTATTCTGTTGGCGCTGTCCAAGGAAAATGACATTACAGTTCTGAAGTCTCACTTCAATACAAATCAGTTCGGACATAATATACACTGTATCACAGTTAATATCCAAGCACCTGCATGTCTACAAATAATATTTATTTACATAAAATTTAATAATTTTTATTTGCATACATTTGGGCCCTTATGACGGCTTGTAGCCTTCGAAGAATACTCTCCACTAGATTTTTTTCTAGACGTCTGCCGATATGTTCCGCCATTCGGCCTCCAAAAATTTAACAGTCAAGCTTCATTTACAAAGCGGTCTATTCTTCCACGTACCGGACGATCTAATTCGTCACAGTGATTTAAATGGTTCAGGTGAATCTATTCTTTAATGTATTGAACGATCCATTTCGTCACAGTGATTTAATATGGTTCGAGTGCCAACACTGGTCTGGCCAGTCCGACGTTTCGACGCACATATCCTCAAATCAATCTGCAACAACACGAGCAGTTTGACTTGGTGTGTAATGCTGCTGATGTAAGGGCCTTTCCCGAAATACTGCCACAAGGTTGGCATTATGTAATTTTCCAGGGCATTTAAGTACAGCTCAACAATTATGGTTTTGTCTAAAACGTCTAATGAGCTCCTGCCAAACCACGAAACACAGATCCATAACATTACACTGTTCCACCAAACTTTTTACTTGTCGAGCAGATACAATTCTGACATTACCTTTCTCCCAGCATCCGCCACATCCCGGACCGCCCTTGGCCTGGTAGACAATTCACCGTGACTCCTCAAGTTAAAGCAGCTATCTATTGACGGCCAGTCGAAGATCGACGTTCGCTACACCCGAAAGTCGGCGCGCGATATTATTCCCAGTGAGTAGAGGGTTATGGATGCCGTGTGAGCACTGTACTGGTGCAAGCAACAGATCCACATATAGTCTCACATAAGTTTCCGTTATTTGATGCCTATCAATGGAGGAGTACCCATATATTAACGATACGGCTACGTAATTTCCATTACTGTACTCTACGAAGCAGGTTCTTTTCATCCCGAGAAATAAAGCAAAGTGTTGATCCAGTGGCAGTGAACAACTGTGAAGATCTACTTATCACAGTACAGGATCTAACAGGTGTTTCCCAACTCGTAACAGAAAACATTGCGGCTTTGAAGTCTAAAAACTCTGGCGTTCAGATTTGAAAAAGTAAACTGCTGCATAGTCGGCATTTACCGTTTTGAGTCACCAGTTAGACTAATATTATGAAGTGCATGTTTCACTCCGCGCTTTCTCTGTAAGGTTTCCCTAATTGCTTTCTTCAACCTAGCTATTAAACGGGTGAGTCGAAAGAACTGAAACTTCTAGAAACAAATGGTAGCAAGTTGTGGGTCCTCATCAACAGCAACTGCGACACATTTTATTTCTGTGGAATAATATCCTCTGTCTCGTGAAGACCCGCAAAGTTTCGAAAATGCAGAAGAAAACACGAAAATATACCTAGAGCTTAGATCTAAAAGTTTTGCTTTATCTCCGTTCAGTTACGTGCATCGGTTTGCAGATGCATTAACTACATCAAAAAGGTGGTTGTAAAACAAACCAAACGTAAAACCTATGGTGCTGTGAGGATATTATGTTACAAATAATAGGTCATGTAACACTCTAACCTGAATCATTCATTTACATTTTCCAACCGTAGGTTGAAGAAGCGTACATGCTCCAGCTTTGTTCGTCTGTCTGTCTGTCTCTCTGTCCTCACGATAACTAGCGTAAAAATGGTTCGATTTCCATGAAATTTTAGTATGTGGTAGGGGACAACCTGTGGACGAATCCTACGGAAAATGGGCGAAATGGAGTCAAAGGTCAGGACATAAGAGCGGGATCCATTCCATTGCCCTTGTGCGTCATAACTTATGTAAAAATGCTTCGATTGTGACAAAATCTTATCTTGTTCTTCCGGAGGTATACTTCAACGGTTCCGTTGAATATCATAGAAACAGGGTCAAAGCTCGGGGCATAGGAGATATAATTATTCCACAGCCATTATCCTCATAACTTCAGTAATAAATTGAGTAATGATTTCTGGTACGTTAGAAAGCGTATCTTAAGCAATGCATTGCATGCTTTTATTAACTTGCTTCTCCTAATGACCCGCGCCAAGACGCGAGTTTGCAAACTCAAAGTATATTCCTAGGTCTGCTGCAACGTATCACAGTAATTAGTGCATCGATATTCGGATATTTGTTTCAGATTCTACGTACCCCAAGCTTGTATGACTTTTTTACGCTTTCCAACCATCGGTTGAAGAAGCGTATATGCTCCAGCTTTGTTCGTCTGTCTGTCTGTCCGCACGTAACCTCGCGTAGAATTGGTTCGATTTCGATAAAATTTTAGTATGTGGTAAGAACGAACCCTATTGAAAATGGGCGAAATTAGATCAAAGGCCACGCCATAGGAGCGGGATTCATTCTATTGCCCTTGCGCGTCATAATTAACTTACGTAAAAATGCTTCGATTGCGGGAAAACTTTATCATGTTGTTCCCGAGGTATACTGCAACGGTTGTGTCGAACATCCAAAGTGAAAATCCTCCAAATACGTGGCGTCAGTGAATAAACAAAGACATCGCTCTTTCTAAGTTTTAGCAAAACACAGCAACCAAAAAATTGTTATTCGGTCACCGCTGGGAAATGGAATTTCAGATCTCTCGATGTCCAGCCGAGCGCGTTAGCCTCACACCACGGTGGCCAACAATCCACGGAGATATGTGATTTTCTGTCAGCTTCTGACATCATAAATTCGTAAGTTGGGCTCAGCAACTGAGATGTCTCCATCTGGTGGGAATTAACGGCACTGGCTATATATTAATTATAGCATATAAATCCAAAGGGCGAGATCCAAAGTGAAAATTCTCTAAATACGTGGCGTCAGTGAATAAACAAAGATATCGCTCTTTCCACGTTTTAGTAACACACCGAGGTGCAAGGCTAATACGCTCGGCTGGATATCGAGAGATCTGGGATTCGATTCCCCTGCGGTGACCGAATAATAATTTTTCGGTTGCTGTGTGTTGCTAAAACGTGGAAAGAGCGATGTCTTTGTTGGTTCTGTTGCATATCATCGAAACGGGGTAAAAGGTCAGGGCACAAGAGCGAGATTTATTCTACAGCTATTAACCTCATAACTTCACTAAAAATGCTTCTATTGCGACAAAACCTGCATATCTTGTTCCTGAAGCATAATGAAACAATTCTGTTTAATATCATCTAAATGAGGTCAAAAATCAGGGCACAGGAGCGAGATTTATTCCACATCAGTTATCCTCAAAACTTGAGTAATAACTTGAGTAATGATTTCTGGTATGTTTGAAAGCGTATCATAATCAATGGATTGCATGGTTTTACTGACTTGTTTTTCTCTTTGAAATTAGCAATGGTTTTTATTTCAGAGAGGGAGGGGGGTCGATCACAGAGAGTAACTCAATAGGTTTTAAGTATTCGCCCTTCCTTAATTCAGGGTCACTGGTTCCAGGGAAGGGGAAGAGTCAGCGCCGTAAGACAAACATAACTTCCATGCCACGCCGGGACTCGAAGCTGGACCCACCTCAGACGAATGGTGCTAAAACTACGCTTAGACCACTGCGCTACCTAGTAAGCCAAGTTTGTTTCTATTCTGTAACAATTCAATTACATTTTTCCCACATTCGTTAAAATACAGAATTATTCTTTAATGTTAACAAGCGGCATATCCTTCGAAGTTATATAACGCAAAATTAAAATTAACTCTACTCTTGGACATGGGTTAGAAGGCTGCTGCTGAAAATTTTACAGCTTTTCCGACGTCAGATTATTTAATAGAGTTAATGTCTCAGTTGTTTCTTATACATGTGCTAAATCCATATTCCGAAAAATTACGTGACATTTGCTAATTCAGAAATTTTCTCTGCTGTCTTATAAACGTGCAGCAGCAGGGGGAAAACTTGAAATTTTTAAGAAATACTCCCACACTATATTTAGTGTAATTTTTGCTCTCTAATAGCGCGATTTAAAACGGCATACGTTCCCTACAGCGAGACAGACATCCCCTACAGCGAGTCCGTATCAGTGAATCCACTGCTCAAAGAACTATTAGATTTAGGGATATTAGACTAGTCGCAGTTACGAAACGTAGACGGTGCAGACGCATGGAGAATTAAAGAACATGAATCTATCTTCACGAAGAAAGTTTGTTGTTTGTTTGTTGTCTACCCATAACATTTTTACTTGTTTGTTTCGTGTTTTACTAAACCCCATGAGCATGTATAGTTAGAAGAAGTTACTCTCCTCTGATTTAGGAAATGTTCGATTTATGAAATGCGTGTTTAGCTGAAACTGACTTCTATTATAAGGCAATACCTAAGGTATCTGACATAACTGTTATTACGACAGATAATTGGTGGTTTAATAAAAATTGAAATTATTTCTGAAATGATGAAGCATAACTGTAATTACCGATGTTGTGTTAGAGGAAAAAGCATGAAATTTTGCAATTTTTCTATAAGATCCTTGCATCTTTGCGAGAATTTTTCCTGGTCAAAGATTTCGTAGTGTATTTGGTTTCCTTGTTAAAAGCTGACAGGTTGGAACACGGATATCCCAAAAACTGTTTTACTTAAATAGAAATATTTATTTATAAACTGATGTTTTTTGGTAAGATTTCAGGAAATGTAAACCTCTTGATAGAAAGAAGGATATTAATTGAGAAATGGGGGAATGCACAGTTGTTATTAGTGAGGTATTTCTTTTCTGCAAAAATCATTTTCTTGAAAAAGGTATATCTTTAAAGAAAAACTATACGTAACAGGATCATATTCATAAGTAGAATGCCATCGAATATAAGCTGGTAGTGAAAGAGTTCCTGTGAAATATATACGCACAGTTTTTGGCAAAGAGTGATGCAGTTGTTCTGTGTTGCCTACCGACTTGTCTGCTGCTGCTTGCTTACATACTTTTAGAGAAGAGTAAAACACACCTCCGTATGGCTGGAAGTAAGTCTTCAAAAATGTATGAATCTGAAGCTGAATTTAATACTGTCCAGATGATACAGGCGTATTGTGCATAGTTTCAGAGATTTTGTGTGGAGTGAGCCCGAACCAAAGACAACAACACAGCCCAAGGCTTTTATGCAGCGATGACGTTAGAGAGCATTGCCTCATTGGGATGACCCTAAACAAAGCCCTTGTGATTTTTCTCTGTGTCCTTATTCCACACTGCATCCATCTTTGTTTGTGCTTATTTGTGACTGTATGCTTTTGTGCTCTTTTATGCCAAACTGTGCCCTCGCATTCTTGTAATAAAAAACACTTGCACCCATGACACTTTCCAGAGAAGCAGAAAGTCCGCTAAGTAGTATTTCATTCACTCACTCTCTATTTTACAAACTTTACAATTTGCTTAGATGGAATGTTGTAAAACCTTAGCAAGAACTGTATGGGAATTGTTTTAAAAATTCAAAACATCAAAAGTATATTTTTAAAATTTCGTTGAATTAAAAAGTATTTATCATATTATTGCTACAGATGAATTTAATTTTTGTCTTTCTTGCGGCTTTGTTAAGTACTTCGTGTTAGCAAATACTTCCTATAGTATGGTAAAAAAAAATAATATTTTTATTCTAAAGTTAAGAAATTTTAGAAAATGTATTTAAAGATGACGGCGCCCGAAACTATATTCTTCAAAATTTCAAGTTTACACCAAATAAGCTAATGAATATCTTTAGTAACATAGTTAATGTAATGCAAAACTACCGGTTTAATACGAACATATGTGACATTTTGCACAGGAGTACAACAAAGAATGTGTGAGATAAGAATAATAAATATTTTAGTGATATGGCTATATAGAACTACGTGTTCGGATTTGCTCTTAAATGTTTATGGTTTAGAAGAACACGCTTCCTGTTGAGAAATTATATGCCTTAGACTGCAAAACGAAAAGGATAGGCTATTTTTACGAAACCAATTACTACCCACAAAATTGCCACCCTTTGAGTATTTTTAATTATGTGAACCATCAACGTAATGAAGTTCGTATGCCCTATTTTTGATGTGCTTGTTAATGTTGGCGCAGAACTCTGGTGTGAATTTGCGATACCAGCACCTAAGGTTTTCTACTTGCTATTGCCCTGATAAAACTGCAAGAAAAAGTAAAGCAGTTGCATTTGTTCTCAGAGGGTTTGTAAACAAAAATAATTAAAATATATTGTTAAAGACCATACTTTTTTAAATTGCAGCTTCTCTTCTGAAAGGTGAAACAAGGAGACGTATTCTTGGTAATTGCAGAATTTTCTCTTTATTAAGTAACGAAAAGGAAACGCTGCGAATGCCCATATACAGGGAAAAGAAAACTGTATACGCTTAGATGTCTCCAGGTTTCAAACTTCTGCCCACTGACTAAATGGACAGCCGTTGTGGCTACGACAAAGCTGTTTGTTGCAATAGCCGCTGCTCTCAACTGCGTGTGTTACATCAGGGACAGATTCAGGAGGTCTTGGATTTCAGACTTTCAAATGGTTGCTAGCCTACCTTGCATCCTTATTCCAATCAATATCAATAGTAGTGAAATAGAATAGTATGTGTATCTTAAAGACCTTTGGCTGTGTCACTACTATTTAATTTCATTTCTGTTCCATTATTGCTTTAAGCAAAAATGTTTGGTAGAAAATACATAAAACCGCTTTCAGTGAGCAAAAACTCAATATAGAAAACTAGTATTGTTTTCTAGAATTTCAACAAATCAGAAAGGGTAAATTTTTTTCATACTTACCATTATTCACTGTTTTACTTGCAAACCTGGTGTGGGTAAAGTCAACCCAAGAAATTCAGTAATACCTACCTCCGTTGAATATTTTAATTATTCTGGCATTCGATTCATGACGAGATAATTTTCAAATCAGTCTTATTGTTATACATTAAATCAATTATTCTGCCAGTTTTCGGTTCCATATAATTTATGATATCTGAGGCTTTTGTAGTTTGATGTGGACGACGCTTTATTATTCCGCAGCCATAATGGCCATCCTGGTTAAATCGATTGAAACACAATGTTGCAAGATAAGAATTTTCTTCTTGAGTACTAAAATTAATTAAAATATTATCGCTTAAGTAAAGCTCATGCATGGCATAAAATTACCTAAGTGACCATGATTATATTGGTGCGTCTCTTCAGCGAATTCCATCTCCATGAAGAGATGCACCAATATTCAACTTAGGCGTACCCTGTTGTCCAAACTATAAGGACGAACGATAACTCTGACCATTTACAGAGTGTCATGCGGCTACAGGTGCTTCCTAACGTCGACACCCTAGTGCGATGTGGCGTACGAAAACATTTCACCAAGCGCAGCTCTTATGCAAATTCTCTGTCAGTACGTGACAACTGCCGAGAGTGTCTCATGGGATTTTCTTCTGTTTTCCATGTGTTTCAGTGAAGGAGCGAGTAACTGCGTGTGGGACATTTTGCCCAACGCACAATCATTGGCAAGCTAATAGAACACCAGCCTGTGACTGATGTCTACAGAGACTTTGGAGTTGCACACAGTGTAGAATGGTGGCTTTGGCCAGCTCTCAGGAGACACCGAACTGCTGCCAAATCTTTTGCTTGCGCTCATCCTTTCTGTACAAGGAAGCAGGATGACATTTATGTGGACATAGTGGCAAAACAGAGTCGGAAAAGTGATACGGCCCAGTTGGTTAAACCTCTTATTACAACCACAGGTGTGCGAATTTCATTCCAAACTGCGCCAAGGGGTCTACATGCAACACGACTATATACCCGTAAACCCTTACGCTGTCTATCATCATCCAGTGCCCATCGGGTGAACCGTCATTAGTGGTGCATATCTCACGTTTATTGGTATTCAGAACAATGGACAAAGGAAGTATTCACAAATAAAGGCCTCTTTAGTTTTTCGTCGGATACTAAGCGATGATTGATCTGGAGGGAAAGAAGGACTCCGAATGACGCCAGGAACAGCGTTGAACCCGACAGATATGACGGGAGCAGCGTCACGGTGTGGGCTGGTACCATGATGACCTACAGGTCATGGATCAAAGGGCAAACAACAAGGCAGCAGTACGGCAATGATGTGATTGCTCACCACGTTCGTATGTCCCGGGGTGCTGTGGGCGCAGTTATCAGTTTTATGGATGATAACGCTCGTCCTTATCTCACAGCTGCTGTTTATGAAGTACTGTCTAATGTAAATATCCGTCGGATAGCGGAACCAGTGCGCTTCACTGATCTAATTCCAATCGGGCATGTATAGGACGCTCTAAAGAAACGTGTTATGTAAAGGAAACCCTCACCAGAAACCACTCCGGTACTTATCAGTGTTCTCCAGCAGGATTGGGAGAATAAACCCCAAAAGGTCCTAAACGCTTGGTGTTACGCATGGCACACCAGTGTGAAACATAAACTGCAGTGCGGTTGAACATATCCAAAAATGAGAACACTTTTACTTTGTTTAATTAGTGCTAATTGGAAGAGTGTTACTGGATGACAGTTGACTCTGTACCTCCTTCGAAATATTTCGTTTTGTTTCAATTTCTGGTACATATGTCTCATGATTTTTGATGCTGTGCCTTTCATTTTACTGTTGCTATTACTATCGATAGCCCTTACACCTGTAAAATCTTTTTTTTTTTCAAATTTTGACTAGCCACAATGTACCTAGTTTTTACGTTCTGGCCGGCAGTGTAGTTCAAAACTCGAATATTAGGTTTTTAGTTAATGTTCTTTTCAGTTTTGAAGGAAAATATACGCTTGCGTCAGTAAGCGACCGTTTTCTTGGTGATAATTTTATGTTTGTCTGGGACGTATATCTGAATTTAAGTTTTCATTTTCAGCTTCTTTTTCTTACATAAATTATGTAATGTCACCTCTTAGTGATATTTTTAAGCAGACAACGTTTTGTTTGTGTTAGTTTGTTGTACGTCTTTTTTGTGAAAATTTCGTGTGTGTCTGTTACGTATATGTCTCTTTTAACCTGCATTTTTAAGCTTCGTTTTCTGATATAAATTATGTTATGGTACTCGTTAGTTGTACCTATATATTTAACGGCACATGAGAATATCCACGTTTGTCAGTTCGTTTTGGCAACATCCTGTTTTTTGTCAAAGGGGTACATTACAACTGGTACACGCAGTGTAAGAAGAGTACACAACGATGTAGTCTATAAATGGGAAGACAATGACATGATAGATATTGCTCCTGCTACTGTGTGACGAATTTGTATAACCTGCTGTTACAAGTCAGGAGTGTGAATAGTTCAGTTAATTCTAACGTAGACCACGTTGTGCCAAGTGACAAGTGAACCGAGGAAAACGAAGAAGAGAAGAAGAAGAGAAAAATATGTAATTCATTTTCTTTAGCCTTTATGTTCCCTAGTCGCTACTGGTTTCTTTCAGCTGCTAGTGCACAAATATTGGAGTTCAGTGACTATTTGATAACAGGAATAAAATAACAACAAAAACATTTTAAAATACTATATATCTTCAAATCTCTATTTCTCTGTTCTTGTAATTTTTAATGTGCAGGTTATGGTAGAAATAAAAGTGCACCCAATAAAATTTGTGTTCCGTTATTAAACAGCGAAGTCGCTAAAACTAGCTCGATGTTCGTGAATTGTTGTTAAGGCACATGGCGTTCTTAATGTTCTGGAGAACTGTATTTCGGTACAGAATTCAGTAGTAGCATTTCGCAAGCTGAAAAAATGAATGTTGCGAGATATAAGGTGGACGTCAAGTAATTTTTCTTCCTGTACTTCGAATGGAAAAAATTCTGTACATATTTTCTTCCCAATTAATGCGTTCCCAAGGATGAAAATTTGAACATCGATTAAAATAGCTTCATTTTATAACTTGGAATACTTAATATTTTCTAAAACATAACCATAATTATGCAATTCAACCTTTGTTTTGTCTACTGACGTCATCAAAGTACAGGTCGTGCCATCTTTTTTCTGGTTTTAACATCTCCAAAGGAAAAGTTATTGATTTTCAATATAATTATGGTTATGTTTTAGAATATATTAAGTATTCCAAGTTATAATATGAAGGTATTTCAACCGATGTTCAAATTTTTATCCTTGGGAACACAATAATTTAGAAGGAACTGTGTACAAACATTTTTCCATTGGAAGTATTGGAAGCAAAATTACTTGACGTCCACCTTAACGGTCAAAAATGAGTGTTCCTTGAATATTTTTGTATCAGGTAGAAGGCCGGCTATCTCATTACAGAACCTGCATATATAGTTCCTACGGTAAAGCACGGAACTGTGAGTTATCACCAGTAGTAAAAGGGACTTAAGGTTATCAACTGGTATTAGATGTATTTGATCAGTTGAACTATTTATTCAGTTCAGGGTCAGTTACATTTAGGTAAGATTTCTGGGTTTTACCCACAATGTACCAAATGATTCAAGATTGGACAATTTGCGATTTTAATACTGTTCAACATTGACAAGAGAAAAATATCGTCCAACTCAAAAGAGAAATCCTAAATATTTTGAGACATACCTAGCTACGGAAATATTGCGTTTATGCCATGAAACTTTGAATGAAATATTCAGACCAAGAACAAAAGGACGAATGCTCTTTATCAACGAGTTACCAAACAATGAAGAACAGAGGAAAATTTACATTTGTTTTGTTGCATTTGACAGAGCTTGCTTATGGAAATTAGTTAAGATTCTGTAAGCTTGTCTCGCTCAAGCGGCATATGATCAGTATAGTAGTTCAAAAAATGAGGCAACACTACTGCCAAATCAGTCCATATGATTGAGTTGTGTTAAAATAGATTCATAATCACGAAATCCAATATACACTCTTCGGGAAAAAAAGAAAAAAGAAGCACCCAGAATGATTTATCCAATCAAAATGAAAATTGGTATGTGCAATGTACATGTATACGAAAGGAAATGATTACAATTCCAGAGCAGTGGGGCCATTTATTCGGATAAACCAGCTACACGAATGGAACTAGTGAGTACGTTGTTACGCCACCTCTGGCTCGAATATATGTGGTTACCCGGCGCGGCATAGACGCACATTGTTCACCGATAATGTCCTGAGCTATAGCATGTCAGATGTTCCGGTATGAGCGTAGGTGACGTCCAATCATGCCTCAAACATGTTCGATCGGTTAGAGTTCGGGCGATGTGTCTGGCCATGGAAGGATGTCGACATTACGGAGGCTGGCTTTGGAGAGCCGTGCCTTGTGTGGCCGGGCATTATCCACTTGTAAAATTGCTCGGTGATGCTGCGACAGGAATTTCAACACAACAGGTCGTAGAATGTCGTCGACATACAGTTCAGGCGTGAGGATTGTACGTAGAACTAGAAAGGGTGTCCGGCAATCGTAGGATAGGGGTGCTGAGACCGTCACTCTAGGTATGCTGTTCCAGGGTTAAAGCATGGTCCATGAGATGGCCGGCTCCTCTCCAGACACGTATGCAGTAGTCATCTGCGCCAAGTGCAATTCCTGTCTCATCACAGAAGACAACACGATGGCACTGCAGACTATCCCAATTTGATCTGAACAGATAGCACAACAACCGGTACCGGCGATGCTTGCTGGTCAGTGGTAGGCGGCGGAATGGCCTCCACGAATGTAGTTCCCGTTTCGCAATTTGTCTGGTAACGGTCCGGATGCACACTTCCGTATCTGCAGACGACGCACCATTCCCAGGGATGGTTTAGAGCGACGAATTCGGTCTGTCCGTGAGGCCCTCACAGTCACTCAATCCCTGTGTTCTGTCTTTTCCCTCGGCCTTCCACTGCGCACGTGTCGCTGCGTTGTGGTGCCAACATCGTCTAATTGCCGGGATAAGGCAACTTGATCAACCGGCCTCTATCAGACAAATTGAACGTCTTCTCTCAAATACGCTGAGCTGCTTGTATTTTGCACGAATCCGACGTCGAGGCATCCTCACATTCCGTGTTGGTTAATTCAACCGCAGTCCGCTGTCACATTTGTTCCTGCGTGTGAGCGTTGCTCTTGATATACCCTCTTCGATACAGTGTTCCCATACGCTGTGGTGGGCTGCAATTTAATCATTGGTCGTTATTTTTCAGTCATTTGCATATTCGGTCCTGCGGTATTTTCATGCGGAGTTCCATCAGGATCGAAGGATTTTCTCGGGGTGCTTCGTTTTCTCATTTTCCTTTTTTTTTTTTTTTTTTTTTTGGCAAAGAGTGTATAAGAAAATTAGATAAATTAGACATCCCCCCCTATCTAGTGGTCGCATGAAGACCAGTCCAAATCAATTTAATATACTAAACTTGAGCAGTTACATTTCGCAATCAAAGGGTAATATTTATAGGTAAACAGAATTCACTTACAAAAAAAGGCAACTTTGAGAACTGTATCACTCGATTTCCCTCGAAAGCATATAAATTTTTATTTTATCACAACGAATCTACCAGGTGCTGCGGTGTCACACTAATAAGTCCGAAAAATTGCATAGTATCATGTACTATTTTTTCACAATGTTCGGATGAAGGTTGCAGAAAACTATGGTTTCCCTGGGTACCGCTCCACTTTGTACTTCTCCGTAGGTTATTCATATGGGCTCAAAATCCACAAACCCTCCACCAACTGGCCTCGGATTTTCCCAACTGATAATTGCTTCATACACCGCTGTGACGACTTCTAGCCCGCCAGTACATCATTCCGTGTCATGGGACAGCACACTGCATCAGTGACAAATTCCATGCCGTTCGGAAGTAGTCGCAAACTGTTGAAGGCGATGCCGTACAAGACTCGTCAGAACGCTTTCGGACGGTCTTATGGTTACAAATGTTCTCCACGAAACAGAATATGAGAGCCATTGACAGACGGTGATTTTCGGCAAACCACTTGCCCAGCTTTACCGATGAGTACGTCTACATCTCAATCACTCTAAGTAACGGTCGAGAAGCGTGATAGAGGTTAACGAGAAAACCAGCACAAGAGTCGCAAGATCTTACAAGCCAAAAGGAAGAGGCTTTCTCTACGCGTTATTGCATCTGTCGTCGTCTCTCGTAAGTAAACGTTTCTGACCTTCAAGTATAACTGAAGCAATCTGTCTCACTAATGTGTCATAATAAGACTTCTAACACGATATGTTATACATTATGTTGGTACAGATGACAAAGTTGAACCTTTAACCAAAATGATGCTTTTGGGTAAGAATATTATCAGTACAAAAATATTTTGTGTATTTTGCTGAGAGTCTAAGAGTTCTATAACAGGCTGAAAAATATCTTAGGATCATGAACTGAAAAATCGGTGCAAGAAGTAACTTCCGATTTAACTGAAGAAATGTATTTCCTGAAGGCATCTGATTGAGCTACTGGATGACTGGAACCTATGTCCATCTTCGAAAAATGTCTTATACATATGTTCATCTTCAAAAAAGGAGAAATTCATCATTATTGTAAGCCCGCATTCCTCCTCGCTTTTTACAGAAAAACTCTTTTGGTGCAAAGCGAATTTTTCAGTTTGATCCTATATCTACATATGTATAACTCACATTATAAATATTCGTTTGCAGAGGATAGCTGCAAATATGAAAATAATAACCCACACACTTTAAACATTTTTTGATTTGTTTTCAAGTAGGGTTTCTTTGAATTTTATATTTCACTCGACACTTCTGACTCGGATAAGAAAAGGTGTTTTTGCTTTGAATAGCTGTAACAACAAATAACATTTACCATTGACTTCTGACTTTTTATGAACAATATTCCAACTAATATGAACCCATATATCAGTTTATTTGCACACATATCTCTGCTTTCAGGAGTTTCAGTATGAAAATACTGTTCTTTCGGGCAGCGGTAAGCACGACGTATGGTATACTCACGTGTTTTCGGATTTTCTTTCTTTTTATGTGTGTGTGTGTGTGTGTGTGTGTGTGTGTGTGTGTGACTGTGTGTTTAAAATTTATTATCTGAATGCCGCAACTGCGTAATTATTTATTACGCTGTAGCTCCTACGTCGAGTTTCGAAAGTTATTCTGATTTTAAATAAATACTGATTACGCAACAAAAATTAAAATTGCTGAGGGTGAGTCGAATGTTTTGCTATATTTGGATCATATTATGTCTTCATACGTACCTTTACAACGAAAGCTAACTAGCATTCAAATTATAGGCAATCGTGTTGTAACGTCTTTACCCACTGTCTGCCATTCCTTCGATTCTGCGGTGGTACCAGTTCGTGTCCTTGGAGTCGAACAATTCCCTCACCCCAGCTGCCACCTCCTCCTTGTTGTTGAAGTGCCGCACGTGCCGGGCCATGGACCGGAACAAGTAATAATTCGACGGGGAAAGGTCCGCACTATATGATATGTGTGGCATTAGTTGGATGCCCTCAAGTTCCTAGAGTTTTGTCCGGGTCGTTCGCGCAGTACGAGGCCTAGTGTTGTCCTGGGAGCGCGGTTTCTGTTAACCAGTTCCGGGTCCTTCTCCACCAAAACGGCATACATCCGCTCCAGCTGTTCAGAGTAGAGGTTGGCGTTCATGGTCCGACCGTCTGAAACAAATTGGAAATTAAGTATCCCCGAGAAATTCCACCAGACTCAGAGCATCACCTCGTGCTCGAAGCGCCCAAGTTTGACAAAAGGTTCAGGAAACTAGCTCGGGGTTGAGCACTTCCGTTGTGTTTTAGGATTACGGAAATAGACCCACTTTTCATCGCACGTAACAATTGTTTTGATGAAATGTACATCGCGCGGGCTTTCTAGGAGCCTCGTGCACACTTCCATTCGGCGGTTAGTTTCAGCTGGCTTCAGTTCACGAGGGACAAAGCGGCAGCTCCTGTAGATCTTGCTGATGCTCTTAAGGCGATAAATCACGGTAGTCTGCGATATGTCCAGCTCGTCTGATAATCTCCGAGTGCTGGTTATCGGAAATACCTCTACGGCCTGGCGCACGGCCTCTGAAACAACGGCTCGCCGCCTACCTGACCTTGGCTGATCTTCGAGGTCTTTGTCACCCTAGCAAAATTTCTTGAACCATCTGGTTGTGGTGATGTGGTCCATGGAAACTTTCCCCTTTCACATGAAAAATGTTTCGTGTTGCTTTAGCAGCGTTATGGCCGAGTTCAAATTGGTAAACCAAAAGTTCCCTAATTAGCCGTTTGTGGCAGTTCATCCTTTAAGCGTCCCAACCACTGAACAAGGACCTGTACCATGCTGTTCACAGCAACGACTACCACTTTATATTCCTTTCGACTGACTGCAGTCCGCGACTCCAACTAGTTTAAACACCTAACATACCTGCCGCAGAACATGAGTTTATGCAAATATCGAAAACCTTTCCGACTCACGCTCTATATAATACCACTCGAACATTTGAAAGTGTAAGGCTCCTAATAGTCGGGTAATTTAGGATGAAAACTTTTGGCCTTTCGTAAAACTAATGTTCGAACCTAATATTTAAAATATGGCCATGGGCTGGCTTTTCTCAGCTTTCTCTTGAGCCAGTGGGTACGAATTCATAACGACGCGATGTTTGCTTAGATGGTGAAGGGTGACACTTGGCTCCAAAAGAGAAGACTACTTTGGCAAAACTTGTGTTCAAGAATTGTGCTGTCACCTGAGCAAAATGGCTTACGTATTGTTGCAGTTGTATATGAGGTTGTATTGTTTTTACGTATTCTTGCAGTTTGGTTTCACAGATTCGCTGTTTCCGCGAATGGCAAAGAACGAGAACTTAAGAACAGGCACATCATTCACGTCCCGTCCAAAATCGCAACTTCAGCTGAAGGATCTAATATCAGATTCATCCCACAACCGGATGCTAAAATCTAATCCTATTGATGAGAAGTATGTTGCAAAGCTAATTAGTTTGTTACTCTATTTTATGTAAAAAAAGGTATGTATGAATTTTCATCCATGAGAGAGAAAGAAGGGTTTATTCGCAGTCTCGCTCTTTCTCATATTTCCGCACTTGCTTTGTAAAAACGTAGCTGAAAAGCAACTGCTCTATGAAAGGGATTGAATTAATAGATTACATAAATCAATTTTGTGATATCCTAGTGAGAAGAAAACACTATAAAAACACACGCTGTACTCATCTACGGCCACTCTAACTAGTGTATTCCTCAGTAAAAATAAGGGAAAATGTGATACCTCCGTGAAACTCAAGATGGAAAGACAACGGTATTATCTTGACAATCCGCCAAGAGTCAAACTTAAGAAAAAACATTCGAAATGGAAATCTGAGCCGGAAGAAAAACTTTAACGTCGTTCTCCTTTTTAGAGATTTATTGATCAGCATCTGCACGTGCGTGTGCTAGATCACGATTAAAAGCTCTGTGTCCTCGACAGGAAGCGTCACACAAGACGTAGACCCGGCATCATCTACAGGAACGGAATATATGTATAGACGGCACAAGCAGGGTGTGTCAGTTCCCTAGTACTAGGTCTGTGCAATAAGCGCAAGGACTTCTCGTGTTCGAAGGGGAATTGATACTATGTCTGAGTTGCTGCAACCGCCTTCCTATAATGGATTATAGGAAAGTGGTTGCAGTAACTCACACACCCATTGTTCCGTTGGGTGACAGAGGCTCACCGTACTAGATGAGTGGCAGAAACGGTTTGAAGTGGGACACACAGTAACAAAACTAGCTACATAGGAGAGACCACAAGTGCTGAACAGTCAACGTTAACGCCACTTAGAACAACCTGTCTGGGAAAGGAAGCTCATAAATACGCTTTCGAGCATGCACATCAGCGAACGCTCTTGCAAATGGCCCTATGTTGGCGGAACGTTGCACGAGTAATCGCTCTTGCATATGGTCCTCCTCATGTTGCATTTTTGTACACGAGCTGTTACGACAAGGGTTTAGCAACAGTAGAGTGATTGCTGGTGCATTTCTTACAACCTGGCCGCCGCGTTCGTTTGATATCTACCCCTATGATTTTTAGCTGTGGGGACATCTCAAAGTCCGGATAATTTTCCAAATATGGCAGTCTTGAAAAGCAAAATAGCGCAGCGTATGAAACAGATTCATGGAGACCTGTTGCGTTAAACTATGGATGGTGTAGTTCAACGCATGAAGTGTTGAGAATACCTTAATGCAGGACCCGCTGAACTATATCTGTAACCTGTACCAAATGAAAAGGTAATAACATTTTCCAGTTAGCTTTGTAGTGTTTCCCGTTACAATAACACTTTGACACGTGCTGTGATTTAATATTTCTTTAAAGTGAGAGCACATGTCCGCGGGACTAGTCATACCCGTTTCGTCCAACTGCGATGTCGGTACATGGCTGTGAATACATCCTCTTGCTCGTGATCACCTTTATATGTTTCTCTGCCGCTTTAAGCGCTACGTATCCCCTGGAGGCGCAAAATGGAACTATCGCTTTTTTCACAAATCATGAGCGCAAGTTCATGAGAGTGTTTCTACCAAGTTTGATTGCGTTTCGTCCGATAGATGTTTCGTTATAGGGCTCTATATACATTTCACTATAGGGCTCAATAAACAGATGTTTCGTTATAGGGCTCTGTAAACATAGATGCTTCGGTATAGGGATATTTAATTGTGAAATTGTAATCCCCCTGTATGCTTTTAAGCCTGCTGTACCTTTGTGTAGCGCACTGCTATATTTCTATTTAGAGGGACACCTTTGCTCTTGCGTGGACTGTGATACGTCACTGCTTGCTGTGAAATGCTCGTAAATAGTCATCAATGTGAAATCTTACAAATTCCATCGTTTAAAAAGCAACTTTTTGTACCGAAGATATATCTAATTAACAGCATGAAATGTTGGAAAAATTACTTTTGATTCTTCTCAAAATTACACGGTAATTACAAACCGAAAGTCTTAAGTTTCCGTATTTCATATGCCAATAACATTTGATCACTACTAGATTTGAAACTCTTCTGAAATCAAAATCCGTGCGTGTTACTCCCGAGAGTACCACGGCATGCCTCCTGTTTGAGGTCGCAGAATGGGAAACAGTGGAATGAATAGAAATTTTACGTGATGTGATCAGTATGTTCAAAAATGGGTTTTGGTAATATCTTTTTTTATTAGCAAGTGCATGTAAAAAGTGGGACGAGCTAAAAAAAAAAAAGAAAGGAAATCGTACCTTTTATGCGTTTACGGTTGAACGAATTTCAAATATTACCATATTCCCTATTGTAATTCTGCAGGAAAATTATGTACAATGGGTTTTGATTATAAAAATAAATCATCGCCTGAAGAACACACACGTCTTATTTTACAGTATAATAACCATTCTTTTGTTTCAGGCGCAAATCCTTTAAGGATTTCAACAAAAGAGACGGAAGAAGGAAGCGGAAAAGAGATAAATCCTCACAGGTATCAGGTTAGCAATACGGCGACTGACAAATAACTACTCCGGTAGTAAATTTTGCTTCGTGCGAGAATCGACGTAAGACGAACGGCTGTTATTTGTTGCTGAATTGCAAATTTTATCGTTCTTGGCATTATCATTGTCTTCTGAGCGAAAAAGAGAGAGAGCGACAGAGGAAGTGAGCGAGAAAAGGGGGTAGAGGGAGTCTAGGATAGAGAGATTAAGCACTGAAGAATAAGAAAATTCAGCCATTCATTTTAATTTCGGCGTCAGAAGACAGAAACTGTAACGGCTGTTACTTCCGACGTTATAAGGCTGCTTTTCCATGATACATAAAGCAAAGCTTAGAGGTATTGAAAGCAAGGAGTCTTTCTTTCCTTTTACTGCTTGGATAAGAAACAACAGAAATTTCGTATGGCGTGGAAGGAGACCCGATCGAATTTTAAATCGCGAAAGAAAAACTCGGAGCTTTTTTTTTGCAAAATGGGTGCCAAAGTTCACCCTAATCTAAGAATGAATGTTGTTCGGAAGAGAATGCTGGAAAAATGCTATAAAATATCTTACGGACACCTTACAATGTGGTTTACTAAAACACATGACGGTACTAAACAAAAGAAAACCGAGTTTTATTAGGATTTGTTTTTGCTTATTGAAAGTATTTGACTGAATCCGGACCAAAACTGCACAGGTCTTTCCATGTCTGTTCTTTATTTCTTCTTCTTTTTAGTTTAAAGCATTTATTAAAAGGAGGTTTTCTCATTTTAACATGTAGCGTTCAAGGTGCTGTCCAGCCTTCTGATAAAAAATAAAATTAGATAAAAAGTGTTCAATTTTTTCTTCAGATTTTAACGACCACCATGGGGAACTCTGAGAGATATGTGTAGTCATCCGTCCAAATTTAGGACAACCCCTTTCAGGGAATGGAAAGAGTTAGCGCCATCACACAAGTACACTACCCTTGCGTCATTCAGTACTCGAAACTGAGACCAGTATAGTCAACCTCTGAAGTTGCATAATATCATTTCTCAAAAACTGCATTACTTTTATAAAAATCATAGCGCATTAAAAAATGAAGGTAAAAAAAGAAAGCATGGCTTTAATGCATTTTTAATTTTTGTAATTTAAAAAATAAAACAAAGTTGTTCCAAGTTTTCTATTTTTTTTTGTTTGGAATTAGCTAAGCTTTAAGTGTTATTCTGTAATCGACTAACTATCTAAATTTGAAATGTTAAGAAATAATTTTTGATTTCAAAGTTTTTAAAAGCAATTAACGTACTGTGTTTTACGCTTTTCAACCGTAGGGTGAAGAAGCGTATAAGCTCTAGCTTTGTCCTCTGTCTGTCCGTCCGTCCGGCCGTCCGTTTGTCAGCACGATAACTCACGTAAACATGGTTCGATTTCGATGAAATTTTAGTATGTGGTAGGGGACCATCTGGGCACGAATCCTGTTGAAAATGGGCGAAATGGGGTCAAAGATCAGGTCATAGGAACAGGATCCATTCCATTGCACTTATGCGTCATAACTTACGTAAAAATGCTTTGATTGCGACAAAACCTTCGTTTTGTTGGCCACGCCCAATTCCAGTTCCAGATTTTCTGCCTCATGCTGACGGATTGAGATTTCCTTACCTCGAGTGAGTGCCTTTTTCCAGCTCATAAGCCTCATCAGCATCCTTCCTGCGAATTGTTCTGCCCAGTAAGTGTCACAATACTCTTCAATGCTTCACAATATTTCATATTCGACGTATTTTCCTGTCCTGTACTTAACCCTCGTCGTTTACTACGGTAAACATCGTGACTCGCCTTGACTATCTTCAGTTTCCTTATCAGCGTTTCACAACTCTGTCTGCCGCCCCCGGTGGCGCAGTGGTCTAAGCGATGGCCTCTGATCATTCGTCCGAACGGGGTTCCGGTTCGAATCCCGGTGATGCATGGATGTTGTGTTTATCTTACGACACTGGCTCTCTCCCTTCCCTGGAACCAGTGACACTAAATTAGGGACGGGCGACTACTTATACCCCATTGAGTTGGTCACGGTGGTCGTTAAACCTCCAATCAAAAATAAAAAAATCTGTGCCTTCTGTGCGCATCTTCCTGTGCTTATTTTCGTACCTCCCGTATCACGTCGCCTTCTGCTAGCGGTCCTCGAGTGACATCATCTACTCCTCAGTCGTTCAACACTCAACTCTAGCAGCTCTTCACGTGACGTCGTCTCTCAGATTTTGCCGTCTTCCACCCGTTTACCCTGCTTCTCCGCCTTCATTGTCAACCGTCATCGTAATTGTGTATTTCTACTCAACTGCTCATGGTTTGTGCCACATCTACCTCTTATTTAACACCACTGACGCCTCTCCCAGACGTTTTGGTTTAAGATACAATTCAGTCCCCTCCGTTTTTTTGCCGTCCTGTTTGGATCTTCTTCTTTTCGGTCATGATACAGCCCTCACAGCTCATACCCCAGTATCCTCACCACGCGGTACGTCTTTGTTTGCCTCTCTAGCTTTATGAGTGAAATATATTGCCCTACTGAATACTAAACTCACTGTGTATACTTCTGCTCTTCACGAGATTGTTCCCCCTGACATCATTACCCATATCACACAAAAACCCCGTATGTGCTTGTTATTTCTCTTCCCCAGCTGAAGTCGCTCGATTCATTTCTTCTCTCATTACCGTCGGCGATCAAAGTTTGTTCGCCGTTCTCCTAGCCCAGTGCGCCATACTTGTCAGCATGTCTCCTGTTCCTCCTGCAATCCCAGATTATATCCTTCATAGTTGCCTTTCCCGTTGCGGACTTGTTGATGGTCCCTATCGCACCTTACCTGCAGCATTAGAGGAGCAAGGTGCTTGTCCACATCTTAGTTTCCGCCACCAAGCCCTTGTCGTGTTTACGGATGATAATTCAATTATTTCCTGTCCAACTACTTTTCAAATAGTCTGTAGTCGCCATATTCGCACCATTCATGTCGACACTGCTTCCTTTGCAAATCGCCCGCTCATCTATGTGCTTCGCACCCTGATAAAGACAATATTCCTGCTTGGGCTTCGTCTTATGGCACCTCTGCTTCTACCTCACAGCCTGTCCGAACCCCTCGGCTTGTTTCTCCAGCCGCTCCGGGTGGGGTATTTCTGCCCCCTGTATTTTCTCCTTCCCCTGTCCCCGATGACACCATTTTCTCTACACATCTCTTACCGACATCTCTACTGGATGTTACTTCTGCTACCCCCACTCCACCAGGCATGCCACCCTTCAGCCCATCTCTCACAACGATCATATTGAAACGCCCCAAGTCTTCCTCGTCGCATTCTTCTACTGCAACCGTTTGTTATCTTCCCGTACCTATCGATGCTGTCACTACACCCAGGGATCAGGCTTCCGGTGTTACCGATGCTGTTTTCCCTAATTATCTCTTGTCTGCAGCCTCCACTAAATCCCAGTGTACGCCACCGGTTATTGTGCCTCTTGCCTTTGCTTTGCCATCTGTGGTCACCCATTTTCTCGTCTTTTCCTCACCGCCCAGACATGTTCCTGATTCACCTCAAGTCTCCCGTCCTAATTCATCGCCTATGTTACCTGATTTTCAGACTTTTGCTTCTCACGATCACCTACGCTACCACACAACTATCCTCCGTCAGCTATTTTCTGCACCCCGTCGGTAACTTCTTCGTCCTCACTGCCAACCACCTGTGTTGTCTCATCGTCGGTGCCTGCTGCTGCTTCAATAACAACTTCTGCGCACATTGCTGCTAAAGCGTCTCTTCTTCAGCCTTCCTCTGACGGTGCTTCTCAGAAACGCCGTGCTCCACCTTCCCGTGATCCTCCGCAGCGAAGTGACTTTGCCTATCCTACTGATTACAACCGTGCCCATGAACGCTGGTCCAAGCGTGTCCTAATTCGTGAATCGTATTATCTACATGGCTTTCTCTCGTAATGTCTGTATTTTTTACTGTTACTCCAGCTTGTTCTCCATGTTACTACTTGTGTTCCTGCTCACGCATATACACTATCTACCAACAACTAATTAGACACCCCTGCAATCGACGATATCTGCGGTCCTGATACACGACACGGCCGCCGCCGTTAAATATCGTGTGGGAAACAACAACGCAACCAGTCGTATGCAAGATGCCACGCTGTTCGGGGCTCTCTGATTTCGAGAAAGGTGTAATCGTCGGGTATCACAGAAATGACCGATCCATACATGACATATCCAGCGAGTTGAAGTACCCAAAATCGATAGTGGTCTACGTGATTGGCAAGTGGAAGATGAGAGGTGACTGTCGGAATGTGCCCCGGCCCGGCAGACCCACAAAACTGGGAGTTAGAGACCGACAGGTGCTGGCCAGAGAAATTCGGAAGAACCGCACCAAATCGATGGGCCACATCCGGGAGGAGTTTCAACAGGCATCCGGGAGTGTTCTTTTGATGAATACCATCCGTAAGGAAGCCCATCTGCACGGTTATCATGGTCGTGCTGCCGCCCACAAGCCTTTGATTACCAAGTCCAATAGTGCTTGAACAGTGGAAACAGGTTCTTTGGAGCGACGAATCAAGGTTCACCCTCTACCGTTCGGATGGCAGGGTCTGGGTGAGGCATCGGACTTCAGAACGCATCCTGCTAGAATGTATTGTACCAACTGTGAAGTTCGATGGCAGTGGAATTATGCAATGGGGGTGTTTCTCCTGGTATGGCACGGGACCCTTGGTTGCAATTCCTGGTAGACTCAACGCCGAGACCTACTGCACCATATTGGATGACCATGTGCTTCCTACGTTGTGGCAGTTTTACGGGGTGGACCCATGTTACTTTCAGGATGACAATGCCACCTGTCATGTTGCCAGGTCTACCATGGCTTGGTATGGTGACAATGGGGTTATTCGAATTGACTGGCAGTCGCAGAGCCCGGACTTTAACCCTATCGAGCACCTTTGGGACAAGATGGAGCGTCGACTTAAGGGGTGCCCCCACCGTCCTAAATCGGTGAAGGAACTGACCTGTTTTCTCCAAGCCGAGTGGAAGAAAATACCGCTAGCCGTCGTACAACGCCTTTTTGAGAGTATGCCCCGGAGGGTCACAGCTGTAGTCGCAGCTCGTGCAGGCTCCACTAAATGTTGAAGGCGAATAAACTTCGTTTTCCTTTGCTATCACAGGTGTCCAATTACTTGTTGGTAGATAGTGTATATTTGTGACCCCAGAGTGATTGTATCACTATCTCATTATGTCTGCCTTGCCTCACCCATGGTCTGTATGCATGTCTTCCCATGTTGCTCATCAGTGTACTTGCCCGGCTGCCATTTACCTCTTAGTTGTTCCAATAAAGCGATTTTGAAAGACCAAACGTTATTGTCTTGGTTCGAAGGCATACTGAACCAGTTCTGTTGAATATAATCGAAATGGGGTCAAAGGTCAGGACACAGGAGCGAGATTTATTTCACAGCCATTATCCTCATAACTTGACGAAAAATGATTCTACTGCGACAAAAAGTTAGTATGTTGTTCCGGAGGTATACTGAATCGGTTCTGCTGAATATCAGCGAAATGATGTCAAAGGTCAGGTCAGAGGAGCGAGATTTAGTCGGCAGCCTGTATCCTCATAACTTGAGTATTGATTGCTGGTATGTTTGAAAGCGTATTCTAATCAATGCATTGCATGATTTTACTGACTTGTTTTACTTGTCGATACAGAGAAAGCTACTCATCAACAATTAGGCATTCTGCATCAGTTCTCTTGCATCTGCATTCCGATAAAGAAATGTACTTAACCGCTTTGTTAAAAAGTTAGTAATATATCATCATCATTGTCAACCATTATCAATCCACTGCTGGACGAAGGTCTCCCCAAGTTTCCTCCACAACGGTCTGTCTTGTGCCAGTCTCCTCCATGTCACCCCTGCATACTTTCGAATTTCATCCACCCATCTCCCATGTGGTCTTCTTCTGGGTCTTTTCCTGTCCCTTGGAATCCAATCTAAAATTTCGGCTGTCCATCGATGATCTGTCCTTCTGGCAATATGTCCAGCCCATTGCCATTTCAGGGATTTAACTCTGATCATGATGTCTGCCACTCTTTTCATTTTTCTGATCCACGAGTTCTTCTTCTTATCTCTTCTGGTTACACCAAGCATGCACCTCTCCATGCTACTTTGAGTTGTCTGCAGTCTTTGTATGTCTCTTTTAGTTAAGGTCCACGTCTCTGCACCATACGTAAGCACTGGAAGGATGCATTGATCAAACACTTTTCTTTTAAGACATAATGGCATATTGCTCTTGAAAATTATGCTGTTTCTTCCAAAAGCTCTCCAGGCAAGTTTTGTACGCCGATTAATTTCTTCATCAATGTGACCCTCACTTGATATATGCTGTCCAAGATAAACGTACGTGTCTGTTATCTCCAGCTTTTCTCCATCAATCGATAAATCTTCATTTCTTGTAAAAGCATTGAACATCACTTTTGTCTTCTGAAAGTTCATTTTTAATCCCACTTCTTTACTCTTGTCAGCCAGTTCCTGGATCATACTCTGCAGCTCTGATGGGGTAGTTGCAAAAATGACTACGTCATCAGCAAAACGAAGGTGGGTTAGATAATCTTCATTAATCTTTATCCCTTTGTTTTCCCAGTTCAGTGATTGAAAGACATTTTCCAATGTGGCATTAAAGAGCTTCGGAGATATGGTGTCACCAGAGTACAATGAACTAAATTGTATTTTTGTACAATAATTACAGTACGATTTGTAGCACCGCCGGAGTTTAACATAGAGAATAAATGGTGATAAAAATGGCTCCAGGGATTTTGGTCATGTAGAAACAAGTGCGTTGTACGTCAAACAGCGAAAGGGTGGCATACTCTGAACTTTGGAAACAGTATTGCGTCATCTCTCCAATTGCGGTGGGTCGAGCACACTGGCTAAGATTAACAGTTTTTAGAACATCAGTTGTCGGTGTGTCATTTGAACAAAGGAATAAGTTGCACTTCATTTAGAGGACACGAATTCGAGAATATAAATGCAGAATCTTTAATGTTTTCTTTTTCACGAAACTTCCAGTAACGAGTAAAAGATCACTTTTAAAATAGAAATAGAAAAAACCTTCTACACCTGTGAGTTACACAAATGTTGTTGCCTTTCCCAAAGGTCCAGAAGAAGTGAATATACCCTGGCCACTGTTGTTTCTACAGAAAATCTCCTTTTAGTGTACGAAGAGCTTTTAATAAAAATCCTCATTCACCCGCATACAGGAGTGCTGTAAGCTTGAAACTGGGTTGGTTGATTAGATATTTTCCACACAGTCACCCCATAAAGAAAGATACTTTTCCAAGCGATGAATATACGTGAGTATGTGTAATGTCTAATTTGTAGAATTTCTGAGATTGTGCTTTCAACCACGACTCTGTCACGAAAAAGGACGCATCACCACTTCCAGGATGAAAAAATGAATACGTCAGAAAGCACAAGTTCGGGAGAGTATGATCGACGAGGCAAAATATTGAAGCCACACTGACGGCCTTTTTTTTACGCTCTCCAGCCGTAGGTTAAAGAAGCGTGTATGCTCCAACTTTGTCCGTCTGTCTGTCCGCACGATAACTAGCGTAAAAATGGTTCGATTTCGATGAAAATTTAGTATGTGGTAGAAGACATCCTGGGGACGAACCATATGGAAAATGGGCAAAATGCGGTCAAAAGTCAGGACATAGGAACGGGATCCATTCCATCGTCCATATGCGTCTTAACTTACCTAAACATGCTTCGATTCCGACAAAATGTTATCATATTATTCCGGAGGTATACTGAAACGGTTATGGTGAATATCATCGAAATGGGGTCAAAGGTCAGGGCACAGGAGCGAAATTTATTCCACAGCCGTTATCCTCATAACTTGACTAAAAATGCTTCGATTACGACGAAATACACGTACGTACAATACGTTGTTATTTAACGACTTTGGAAGCAGTTCCGCAAAAAATGTTTTTTGTCATCAATTGCGGGAAGTGCGCATGCGTGATATTCGCTAGCTATTACTTTTGCATGATAACGTCCGTGCAAATTGCCGGATTTAGATGGGATTTTTAATTATAAAACGTCTTATGTGTGGCAGCTCTTGATAACAGAAACAGGTAACGCGGGTACAAAGAGATTTAATTTTGATATATGTGAACCTGAAACGTTATACCATAGTTTAATCCCCTCAAAACCAAGGCATTTTCCTATGATTTCTGGTATGTTGGAAAGCGTATCATAATCAATGCATTGCATGATTTTACTAACTCGTTCACGTTCTCAAGTAACTTGCGAAAAAAAAAAACGTTAGCGTAATATGTTCCGGTGATTTTGAAGTCCTTTTGAAAGTAATCATAGAAGAACACACCTCGCTGATTATCTTTATTCTTCCCAAAAGAAGACTCTGAGCATCACCATTCTAACCAATTTTCGGACTCGCGCATTTTGGGGAGGCGATGGCTCTTTTACTTCCATTTGTTTGGGCTTTGTACGTCGAAATGATGAAACCTGATTTCATTCGGTGACACTAATAAGAAAAATGAACCATTCGAGCCATTGTTAGTCATGGCCAAACGTTGCTGTGGACACTCCACTCTGTGTCTCTTCTGCAAAGGCGTGGGGAGACATGGGATGCATTTGAAAGCTACTTTAGCCTTATGTGATATATTGTGAATGGTGTGAAATCCACAGAGTTAATTCATAAGTCGATTCTCCGATTGTTATGCGCAGGTGTTCCATGATTAATACCTGAACTTCCATCACCGTCTCCTCTGTAAAAGTAGATTTGGTAGGCCAGTGCTTTTTATGTGAATCTGGATGTCATCGAAGGGTAATGCCGTTTGTAATCGTGAATGCAAGTTTGATCAGCTGTACGAGTTTGAGTGAGCTTGAGTAACATGAATACGTGCAGCAAGATGGTCTAAGCGACGAAACCCCACGCGTTTGGGACTAGATGCTGGAACAGTTGACGTTCTGGTGGCATCATTGTTTTTCCGGTGGATGTTCAGGATCACATCATCCTCGGGGGATTACGGATCAGCATGGCTGGTAGATTTACCGGTTAGCTAAGTAATAGCACAAAAAACGCAACTGCTCGACATTCATCTTATGGTAGAACGTCTAAGGAGGCATTGCCGGCGCATCAGAGATATATTCATCTACGACAGCACAAAGTTGCGATGCCTTGCTCGCTTCCCAACTCACTCGAAGCTACAATAATGCGCCATTGCAGAAGTAAACATAAATAGCTCGTTAGTAGGTCGTATGACCTATCCAGTGCTTCAGCGTATTCCAAATGTCATATTCCAGGGTACTAATGGCATTGCTCAACACAACCTGTTTTCGGGCTTTCTTGCCAAGCTCATGGATAACACTACCAACATCAACATGTCTTTGCCAACTTAGAGATAACACTGCTAAAATCAGCAGACATTGTATACAGGGTTTCTAAATGCCGCCCTGGCAAGCGAGATCTCCAGACTTCTCCCAAATACATAACGTGCGGAACGCCACCAGCAGACGATGTAACGGCTCTGTTCGACCCCCTCGTATTGCACATGAATTGTGAAATAAGGTCAATAACGCATGATCAGCGAAACCTCAAGACACCATTCTGGGACTTTTACTCTCTATGACACGCCGTGTTGCAAAATATATTGCCTAGCATGGCGGACATTCGACCTACAGTCTCTGGCCATATTATACAGTTTCCTCACCGACCACATTCTTGTAATCTATCAGAAAATAAATCACTTCTTTTGCACCTGCATATGTGGTAAACTTCGTTTCGTTTCACGCATGCTTTCATGGCGTGAAGTTCTATACGTATATCGAGTAGTGTATACACCAATGAGTCATTACATAATGATAACCCACAGCATAGAGAAATGAGCGCGCCTGGAGACTGAACGGTGGCACAGGTGAGGTTCAAAGAGCAGTATATATACAACCCCAGGGCAGGCTTTCGGCTAGTAGAGTGTTCGGAGTCTGAATGCGAAACGCTACCGATTTATCGAAGTTTGATAAAAGGCAAATTGCGATGGCCCGGCGCCTCGGAACTACGATCTCGGAAACGGCGAAGCTTGTGGGTTCTTTACGTGCCACTGTAATGAGCACGTATCAAAAGTGGTGCACAGATGGCCAAACGATGAACCGTCGTTAAACCGTGTGTCGTACGTACATCATTGATACCACAGGAGAGTAGAGGCTGTCGCGCAATGCTCACAGCGACCGTAGTTACAACAATGGTGATCAGGGCAATGTGTCACAGCACACAATTCATCGCAGCCATCTGCTCATGGGTCTGCGTAGCCGAAAACCCAGCCGGGTCCACATGCTCACGGCACGTCATCTCCAACAACGCATGAAATGTGCCCAAGAATCATCCAGATTGTACCGTGGATAACTGGAAGAAATTGGCCTGGTTTGACGAATCAAGATTCCTGGAGCTTCACGTAGACGGGCAACGGAGGCTATGGCACCTGGATGCACTGGACGGCCAACGGAGGCTATGGCACCGTAGACGGCTAACGGAGACTTTGGCACCTGGACGGACTGTTGGGCGGAAACAGGCATGATCACTGCACGTCATCTCCATCAACGCATGAAATGGGCTCAAGGTTTTCCAGATTGGACAGTTTATGACTCGAAGAAAGTGGTCTGGTTTGACGAATCAAGATTCCTGGTGCATCACGTAGACGGCCGATCGCGTAGACGGCCAACGGAGGCTATGGCACCTGGATGCACTGGACGGCCAACGGAGACTATGGCATCACGTAAACGTCCAACGGAGGCTATGGCACCTGGATGCACTGTTGGGCGGAAACAGGCCGGCGCCGGCGGAGTACTGCTGTGGGCGATGTTTTCTTGGGACACAGCGTTCAGGTTTCTGAACGTCGTTGCGGACCAAGATCAATAGTTCATGGCAACTGTGTTCTCTGCTGGTGATGGCCATAACCAGCAGGATAATGCGGCATGTCCCACTGTCAGAATCGTTAAGGTGTGGTTTGAGGAACATGCTGCTGACTTCCTGTTAGTGCCCTGACCGCCAAATTCACCTGAAATGGACCCAGTCGCGCATTTGTGGGTCGACTTGGAAAAACGGGTTCGCGCTAAATCACCACCTCCCCAAAATGTAGAAGAACTGGAGAACCTGCTGTTGACATTATGGTACCAGATACCCCAAGATAGCTATCACCACCTCATCGAATCGACGCCTCGCCGATCGGCTGCGGATTTGCAGGCTACAAAGGGTCCTACAGCTTATTAGGTAGGTGGACATGATGTAATGGCTCATGGGTGTATAAGTAAAATCTAAAAAGATTACACCTCTACTTTTAGCTGAGTAATAAAGAAAATATCACACCTACATTTTTATGAGACTTAGTAATAGGAGATTAGGTGAAGATGGAGTGTAGTTTGTAAAGAATGTGTTTTAAACAGATTTTCTTTGTCCTTAAGTTCCGAATTTTTCTCCTATCCGCTCTCACCATGTGATATCTTGGTTTCCTCATGGTTTAACGACAACTGTGAACGACGCTAAGGGCTATGAGCATTCGCACATTCCGAATTTGGGTCAGCTCGTTGAGGAAAAGGGGCTCTGGCGCTCCGCCAGAGTATTTAAAAAGCGCACTGCCCGTATTCATTCGGAACTCGAGTCTGGCTAGGACGACTATCCTAAACGTACGCCTATCCTAAACGTACGCCTATGATCATTCGGCAACCGAAGTGGCCAAAATATGTGATCAGCATATGAGCTGTTTACCAACATGAAATCAGCTGCATCTCTAAAGTTGATATTTTTTCTACTTCCTATCATTTCTGGAAAACAAATGATCGTGAAATATCGAATCGTAAAAGCAAGTAGCCCGGAAACCGAAAGTCGCGTGTTATTTCTATAATTTGTGACAAGATTTCTTCTAAATATGTATTTACCAATGTATGTTGAATTTTAGGTGCGTTTCTACTTACTCACACTTTCGCTCGGCCTATTCACTGTTTGAATATTTGTATGCAGAAGAAAGAAACGCGTATCTGTTGGCGCTTTTATTTGCTGCCATAAGTGCAAGTTATCATATTCTCTAATAGTTACAGCTAAGGTAACCAGAGACAGGTGCGTGTAAGATTTCATTTCGGAGCAAACGGGTCGGGTAAAGCCCTTAACGCGATTTTGACTCTTTTTTCTGCCTACGCTTACCTACGTTCAGTTGAATTAAATCGCCCTGAAGAAATTCGGGAAATCTTTGTAAGACATATCCTCCAACATTGCGTCGAAGTGCCTTTTTGCAAGGCTTTCTGTCTGACGTATGGACAACCGAAAAGGTGTATCTCGATTAAACAATAACATCGTAGCAGACCTGTTTTATTTGTACGCAAATCCATAAGCACAATTTGTAATGTAATATATAATCATGCATGAGCCATAAAATCATAACGACCAACCTAATAGCGTGTGAGTAGCTATTTTCCTTGATAAGCGATTGTACTAAGACCCAATATCAACTCATCTAGACCACGTAAGATATCCTGCAGTATTCTGTATTAGTTAGTAATCTTTCGGAGGTCGACTAACGAGAGATACACTCCATCCCAGAAATGTCCAATATTTTTCAAGTTGGGGGAATTGGGCAGGCAGAAGTGCAAACGATCTGTTGGACATGATCCTAGAACTCTTCGGGCACAATATGGGCCTTGTGACAAATGGAGCGCATTCCTCAAAAAATTCAGTGCCATTCGGATAAACTTTCACCCAACCGGACAAAACGCGGTGTTAAAACAGGATCTAAGCAGAATCTCGCTGCGAGTGTGTCCAACGGAGACGTATGGACGCAATATTGTCAATGAGAACAAACCCATTACCACGATAAAGCCGCCGCTCTAACGTTTACTTTGAATTGTGCTGTTTTATTGCAGCTGTGCACCCTCGCGAGGTCAAACACTGGTTCGTGCATCAGCATGTTGGATATACGATACAACCTGGCCTCATCGGTTCAGGCGAGTGTTTTACAATTGTCAAATGTGCATTCTCGGTGAAAAGTTTAGGTTCGGGCAGCGTGGATACATCATCCGGCTGTCAACTCTTGAGGCCCCTTTGCAAGAGCTTCTGCTGGATTGTGTACTGTTACATGTGTCTCGGTTCACTCTGGTTGTAGGACGCTGTTAATTTTGGGATAGTAAGTCGTCTGTTGTTTCCGAACACATGTGCCAACAGGTGATCAGCTCTTGTTTGTGGGCAGTCTGTTAATCAGCTGTCGTCTGTCTTTACGAAAGTTTGAGTGTCACGCTTCTGACCATTCTAACCACACTTTCACTCTGACGGCACACAAGCAATGCATAACTCTGGCGGTTATTGAGTTGCTGGTCCCCGTCTTGATCGCAATGATATCATCACTCTCCTTTCATAAACCAAAAAGTCACCACTTTTCCACAATGCAAGGGATTTGTTCTTGGGTCTTCTGTATATGTATATATATATATATACATTCCGCGCAGTCATGAACGCCACTGCTACACACTGTGGGACGCGTTCAGTGATGAAGACGTGGATGGCCATAGTGATCTGGCGCATCAATATATTTATATCAGTTTTTAACAAAACTGGTCCACTACTTATTAATTTGGTGTGATTCCAGAACGTATTAGTTATTGTGAACTAGGAGAATCTAGAAATTCATAATGATTTTACATATGTCTGTTGTTTTGAATGCAAAGTACAAAAACCGAAGTCCGCTTGAACAATCTTGCATTAAATGTACCATGTAGTTTTATAGTACAAGGTCTGAAATTATAAGGTAAAATGTCCAAATGAATTAATATGTTAGACCAGAAGTCGGCAATCAGCAGGTACATACACGGTCGGGTCAAAATAACATGACCACTCCCGGAATCACAGTTTACCCGCCCAGTCGCGTTACAAAGTGCACGTGACGAGGTCGACCACTCGGAGATATAAGCAGTTGGCCAGGACTGATGAGTCATAGTGCGTTGCGTGAGCACAATGGACAGAAGTAGTGATTGGACGGACATACAAAAAAACAATGATCATCGGCTACCGCGACAAGGGTGGAAGCATCAGAGGAACAGCAGACTTCCTGAGCTGTTCGCGAGGTGCTCTATTAAGGGTACACCAAGAAAAGACCGCTGGCACCCCGAGTAGCTCCCGACGTCATAAATTTGAAGCCTTGAAGGCCATCGAACTTAGAGGAGAACGTCGCCTACGTCGACTGGTAAAAGACAATCGACGCGCAACAGGGCAGCAGTTGAACTTGCAAATGAACGCTGGAGCACCCAGGTACGTGTTCCCAATAACAGCAGGGTAAACCCTATTACTCATAGGTCTCCTGAGTCGACGCTGCGTCAAGGCTCCCATGTTAACCCAATTCCATCGGCAACGACGCTTGCAGTTTGCATGTGAGTACCGTCATTGTGCAGTGGAAGAGTGGAAAAAGACAGAAGGGACGGGCGGGGGCGAATACGGCGTCAGACACACGAGAAACAACACCTCGACATGCTTCTCTGTCAAGTACAGGCCGGCGATGGCACTATACATGTATGTGGGATGTTTTCCTACTATGACCTGGGACCGCTAGTACCACTGGATGGCTCTCTGGACTCCAATGGCTACTAGTCCATCCTCGCTGATCACAAGCATACCTTCATGTTGGGCGTTTACCCTGGTGGTGATGGTGTCTACCAACAAGCCACGCGCCGCGCTACGTCGCTAAGAAGGGTGAGTGACTGGTTCCATGAATACGACAGCGATGCCTCCGTCTTCTCTTCTCGTGCAACACCTGACATGTTGCCGAGCCCTTTAGGCTAATTCCAGAAGATTTTAAGCTTGGATGCTGGTATATTATCAATAATTGTAGTATAGCTTGTGGTTATTCGCAATTCAGTACAGTATGTCCTAGAATGTAAAGGGAAAATGTTTGAGCTGATTTCATCTCTGCGTATCATTATATCTCAGAAATCATGTCTCGAATGAGATGTGAATGTGTTTCTTACTTTAAAGTTCTAGCGGTGTTCTTTATTTTCTGACGATTATCCGACATTTGTAAGACATAGGACATTCGGGGTTGAAGTTAAACAAAGGAAAACAAAACAGGAAGTGCAAATAAATTACATCATTTCATTCGTCCTGACAATGATGGTAATTTCCACGCTAATAAGAAGAAATGGTCGATATGGAATAAGCATAAGCAAAAATAATATCACCCTAAGTAAAGTATAGCAGTATTATTTTTTTGGAACAGAATAAATGTTTTCTTAAAACACATAGAAACTCAGTTTCTGAAAATAAAACCATTCCGCGTTGGCGAAAACTTTGATGCTCCAAAAGGAAAGAGCAATAGTACGGTCGAACTCCAGCATATCAATATATTTTGGTAGATAGCGCTGAAACTGGCGTTTACCTTCTTTAATCTATGCAAGGCAAAGTATAATTACTGCGTCTTACTTCCTATTTATAGCTGATCTCTTTTGTGCAACTCTGATGTTAAGCCTATCGATTCTGCCCTCTTCAGAGAACGCGACGAAAATTATAACCGTACTATCGGAACAACATTTCTCTATCACCTTCAACAATATTTTTTGAAAAGGATACTGGTGAGCTGTTTTCGTTTTTTTCTGGAACAATCGGAATTTATTCGAGAGAATATTAGAAGTTACGCAATAAGCGAATGTGCACAGAAAAAATGCATTAGGATGCAAATTTGCATCAGGCTATTGAGAAACGCATCGGGTAACATTCCAAACAGTAAACTTAATTTACTGCACTAGAATTTCTTTCATTTTATTTCATTTGTTTTATTTAGTTTTGTTATTACATGATTCTAAGAAATAAAAGTGAAAGAAAAAAATTGATAAATAATTTTGATAAGAAAAATTTTAGAAATCATATCGTTCGTCAGGTATCAGTAATTTATTTTTGTTTACTTTGAAAAAAGGTTTTCTCACAAATGCCTGACTGGAGAAACAAACATATGGTTGTATATTAGAATATTTATTGTTTCGGGGTTTAACGACCACCATAAGTAATGGGTAGGACCCGCCCCTAATGGGGCGCTACTGAAACTAGGGAAGGAAAAGGGTCACTGCATTAGGACATATGCTCTAACCACGCCTTATTGTGAAAATTAAAACAGAAAAATTCTTCAGAACCACATGGGAAGTTTAAGAGAACAGTATTTTCAGCAATCAAATTTCTATTATGAATTATTTTTACTTCACTGTTCTCTATGTAAGGTCTCAGAAAATTTGAAACACCCCGTAAGCAAACCATCGAACCCTTACCAATTTCTATTCAAGCATATTATTACTATTTTTTGGTCTGGGGGTTTAACAACACCGCGAGCAACTCAATGGGCCATAAGCAGTAGCCCATCCCTAATTTAGGGCCATCCAGGTGGCCTAAGTAATGGCTTCAGATCATTCGTCCGAGATGAGTCGGGGTTTGAATCGCAGTGAGGCACGCAGTTTGCGTTTGTCTTACGGCGCTGGCTCTTTCTCTTTCCTAGAACCAGTGGCCTAAATTGGGAACGGGCGACTGCTTATAGCCCACTGAGTTGCTCACGGTGGTCGTTAAACCTCGAAAAAAATAGGGCCACCGTTTCCAGGGAAGGGAGAGATCCATTGCCGCAAGACAAACGCAGCATCCATGCCCAACCGAGATTCAAACCAGTGCCCATCTTGGATGAATGATCAGAAACCAGAGGTTAGACCACTGCGCTACTAGAGCGGTAACAATATTAACGTTCTTCCACTCAGGAAAGCTGAGCTCCCTTAACTCAACCCATTGACCATCTAGAACAGATGACCAAAATGGGTTAAAATCAGCTTGGAAGAATGCATTCGCTGTCTAAAAAGTGTGCCGTATGCGGTTTGAATAACTGAACCTGCGCATCAGTAAATGTGGCTTTCTCCTTGAATTTGATATTCAAACTGGTCATTTTGGATGATTCTTTGACAAATTACATCCTAAATAAGGCTATATCAATGAGATGAACCAAGGAAAGCAAATGGATGTTGAAGTCACATCTTTCTACGTACAGGCACTATGTATGTGTCAACAGGGGGGGGGGAGTTAGCCCTACTGCGTCATGCCTTGGGTCATGAAGCAGAGAGTAAAGGCCCATAACTGAGAGCTTATCATTAATGTCAGGTTTATGATCGGTGCTGCGCTTTCGAGAGTGGAAATGGAAAGGTTTTGCCGCATCTTTCGTAAAACCCGGCTGCTGTATGAACATTTCTGCGCCGCCCCGGTGGCGCAGTGGTCCAAGCGATGGCTTCAGATGATTCGTACGAGATGGGTCCGGGTTCGAATCCCGGTGAGGCATGGATGTTGTGTTTGTCTTACGGCGCTGCTCTCTCACTTCCCTAGAGCCAGTGGCCCTAAATCAAGGACGGGCGACTGCTTATAGCTTATTGCGTTGCTCACGCTGGTCGTTAAACCTCCAATCAGAAAAAAACAAAAACATTCCTGTTTTTTGAAGTCAGAAAATTTGGGGCATCATTTGATTCAGGTACATCGGCTAGTTAAAAGGTTAAGCTCTGCAATCGTAGCTTAGCGTATCTCAGATGATATAACGGTAGCATGATCTCACGGAAATCGTAAGTTGCGGGTCATATTCTCGCTGCAGAACCATATACACTGGTGTGCAAAAATTAAGGACGAAGAGAAGAAATTAGCATAACAGCGGAACGAGCCGGCAGAACGGACCGAAAGATCACTCAGCAGATAGACTAGGGTTCGGTACGGTAGGGCATACGCATATATGCAACATGACGTACGGGGAGGGGGAGTGTCGGAATGGTATAAAGCACACGGGCGGTGTACGCTCAGCAATTCGGTGAAAGCTATTGCACGGTGTACATCGGTTTGAACGACGTCGAGTTGATGCCGCCGTGTGATATGGCCAACAGGCAATCCAGTAGACGACATCTGGATCTCTTTACCCGAGGTCGCGTCATTGGGAAGTTGGAAGGTCAAAGTGTGACGGGTCTAACCGAGGAGTTCGGGATCGCTCATAGCATTGTTTCACGAGCTTCGAGAGCCTTTCAAACTACAGGAACAGCTGTCCGAGAGTTTAGCATTGGCCGTCCACGAGCAACCACGGCGGCGGACGACCGGTATATGGTCCTACAGGCGAGAAGAGACAGACGGTAGACAGCGGAAGAAATCGCAAGGCACATGCAACAGGCAACTGGACGTCCGGTATCGCGTTTTACTGTGGCCAGGAGGCGGACAAAAGGTGGTCTATCTCCACGACGACCAGTACGGTGTGTGCCACTAACTCCTTCTGTTCGGAGACGGCGGTTTCTGTGGTTCCAGGAACACAAGAACTTGACACATCAGCAATGGGGTCGAGTTCTCTTTACGGATGAGAGCCGATTTAGTCTGACGAGCGATTCCGGACGTAAACAGATCTGGAGAGAGCTGGCAACACGCAATCACACTTTCAACATCATCGAAAGGGACCGGTTTGGAGGTGGTGGAGTTCTGGTTTGGGGAGGTATCATTCTTGGTAGCCGTACTGACCTCCACATCTTCCAAGGTGGTTCTCCTGCCTCACGTGCGTCTGTTTAGAGGTGCTGTGTGTCCTGAGTCCCTCTTCATGGACGACAGCGCTACACCTCATCGCACAGTGGCTGTCGCAGAGCTGTTGGAGAGTGAAGACATTCAACGCATGGATCGGCCCGCAAGGTCCCCGGACCAAAATCCAATCGAACACGTGTGGGACCTTCTCGGGATACGCTTGACCGCTGGTGACCAGCCGTCCGCAACTATTCCGCCGCTACGGTTGGCGCTACAAGAAGGATGGGCCGCGATGCCTCAACAGCTATTTGACAACCTCGTCCTCAGCATGGACGGACGTTTTAAATCCTGCAACGCATTCAGGGGCGATCATATCCCCTACTAAAGACTAGATTTTTCTTGACAGCCGACTGTCACATGGACGTTTCTGTCTTCTGTTCAGTTGTGCTCGAAGCTACCTTTTCAATAAAGTGCCTTTGTATCCTTTGGATTCCTTGTTTGGACGGTTTTGCTAATTTGTCCCATATTCTTACATCTTGGGGATCTTATGGTATGATTTGTGTCGATGTGGAGCACTTCTGCAAGACGTTACATTGGAAAAACCGTCTTGTCCTTAATTTTTACACGCCAGTGTAGTTTTCATGCTTTCTGAGGGCGTGTTGCAAGGGGGAAAAGAGACTAAATTAATTACATATCGAAATAAAATTGTTGAAAGTAATGTTTTTGCGAAATTTCCGCGTGTTTGTGAAAGTATTTCTTCCTCAACTACCATGATGCACTGGTGATCTGCGAACTATACACTGAGTGGCCACTTTATTATGACCACCTGACAGTTTTAAGCAAATGAGCTATGACTGCACGCTGTTGCCGCCAGAGGGCAAGGCTAGTATAAAAAGGAAAGCTTAGTGCTTGCGACACTAGTAGAAGTGATTTTTGGGTGACGAGATCGGTAAAAATGCAATTTGACGGACTTGGGATGATTGTAGGAGCTCGGAGTCATGGAGCGAGTATCACCGAAACCGCCGCATTTGTGAAATGTTCCAGAGCAGCTGTTTTTAAACTGTTTAAAAACTGGACTGTCAGCCAAAAAACTGAGTCTCTACGTGCAACATGTGGTCGTCATCGACTAGCGACTGCTCGGGCAGAACGGAGTGTGTCCAGACTGGTAACAGAAAACAAAAGGGCAACAGTGCAGCAAATTACAGACCATCTTAATCAAGGATCCCCTTAAAAGATCTATGCGCGCACTGTTCGCCGAACACTGCATCGGATGGGATATGGCAGCCGAAGGTGTTTTCGAACACTTTTGCTGTCTGCAGTTAACAAAAGAAAACGTCTCCAGTTCGCACAGGAGCACAAGGATTGGACAGTCGATAATTGGAAACAAATTATGTGGTCCGATGTATCACGTTTTTAGTTGCACCATGCCGATGGCCGAGTGAGAATTTGGCGGAAACAGCACAAAAACATGGTCCCCAAATGCATTGCTACAACCCTTCAAGCTGGTGGAGGCCCCGTTATGGTTGGGGGAATGTTTTCCTGGCATGCTTTGGGCCCTTTAATTCGTCTTGATCAATGTCTGACTGGCACATAATTACTAAACATCGTTGCGGACCAAGTGCATCCTGTCATGTTGATGGTTTAGCCCAATGGCGATGGCTACTTTCAACAAGATAATGCATCCTGTCATGTGGATGGTTTAGCCCAATGGCGATGGCTACTTTCAACAAGATAATGCATACTGCCATAGTGCTGGTATTGTGCAGGATTTGTTTCAGGAACATGCCGGCGAGTTTACTTTGCTTAGGTGGGCCCCACGATCTCCAGATCTCACCCCCATTGAGAATTTGTGGGATCCAGTTGAATGAGCCATCAGACAGCTGGATCCACAACCCTGCAATCTCACACTCCTGGAAAATGCTATTCATCAAGCATGGTCTCAGATTCCACAAACCACCTATCAACATCTCGTGGAGTCCATGCCATGAAGAATCGACGCAGTATTAAAGGCAAAAGGTGGCTCAACGAAGTACTGAGCGGGTGCTTATTAAAAAGTGGCCAGTCAGTGTATATGTTTCTAGGATGTAAAAATCGTCGACACTGTAAGAAACAGTTGGATTGATCTTATGATAGGTACATAAGAAGTAACCAACATTTTTCCTAGATATGTTTCTAGGTTACAAAAAGTCGTCGACTCTATAAGACAGAATTGGATTGATCTTCTGTTATTTACATCAGAAGTAACCAAAGTTCTTCCTGTATACACTGAAGTGCCAGAAAAACTGGTACAGACGAACTTATGCAAAATACATAGCAACGTCACCTATGCGCGTACTCGGTTCTATCGGCCAGTGAGTATAAAAAGTGATAGACATCCTTGCCAGCTGTCAGAGCTGTTTTCGGCATGAGAATAACAAGTAATAACGATTTAAGCGATTTTCAACGTGGTGTCATAGTTGGCACTCGTGAGATGTGCCATAGTATTTCGGAGGTAGAAACGAAGATCGGATTTTCACGGATGAGCATTGCAAGGGTGTACCGTGACTACAAGAATTCCGGCAAAACCTCCAACCTACGATACCAGTGTGGCCGTAAAAAGACATTGGGTGAACGTGACCATCGTCGGCCGTCAAGAATCGTTTCACGTGATTGGCCTGCAACACTCTCGCAGGTATAATCGGAATTCAATGCTGGAGCCTCAACAAGCATCAGCGTCCTGACTGTGTCACGCACCCTGCAAGATATGGCTTTTTAGTAGCCGACGCCCTACTCGAATCTCCTTCATGGGTGCACGACACAGAGCTATGCGCCTCACTTGGGCACGGCAGCACCGCCACTGGACACTTGATGACTGGAAACAAGTAGCCTGGTCTGACGAGTCGCGTTTCCAACTGTATCGGGCAGATGGAAGGATTCGTGTGTGGCGCAAACCCCATGAAGCCATGGATCCCGCCTGTCAACAGGGAACTGTACCGGCTGGTGGGGGGTCCGTAATGGTATGGGATGTGTTTAGCTAAACTTCACTGGGACCCATGGTACGTCTACAAGTGTCTGTGACCGGCCAACGCTATGTTCGCATCCTTTCTGACGAGGTACGCCCGTTCATGTCCTGCATTTATGCTGATGGGTTGGGCCTGTTCCAACAGGACAGTGCACCTCCACACAAGTGTCCGAACGCAACATTATGGTTCGAGGAGCATTCATCTGAGTTTGGTGTGTTTTCATTCCCACCCAAGTTCCCAGATTTGAACGTGATAGAACACATTTTGGATGCCAGCAACGCGCTATCGAACACAGGAATCCGAGACCTCGGAATACACCCGAATTGTGGAACGCTCTACAGGAAGTGTGGTGTGCATTATCTACATCATATTTCCAGAAGCTAGTGGAGCCCATGCAGTGTCGTATTTTTGTAGTCCTGCGCTCCCTTGGGGGATCTACCAAGCATTAGACTGGTGTACCAGTTTTTCTGACACTTCAGTGTATGTTTCTATGTTACAAAAAGTCGTCGACGCTAGAAGAAAGGATTGGATTGATCTTCTGTTATGGGCATAAGAAGTAACCAAGATTTTCCCTATATATATTTCTACGTTACAAAAGTCGTCGATGCTATTAGAATGAATTAGATTATCTTCTGTTATGGACATAAGAATTAACCAACATTTTTTAACAACAGAAAATGAACGGCCGTCGCTTTCTGAAAAGTTTTGCAGAACACCGAAAGACTAAAATCAACTATGCAACTGTGCGCAAACTCCGCGTGTTACTAAATATATTGGTTTTGTTTTGCGAGACCAAAAGAAATTAGATTTTAAGCTTAAACCTAAGTGTCAAAGATGTGTGAAGTATTTGAAATTACTGTCAGACTGCTAACGATGGACTGGAAATAACTCTCATGAAGGTATTTTTTCAATAGAGAAAATGAAACGATATCTTTCAAATGAAAAGGCTAAAGAATAAAAGGAAGCTGCGAATTTCAAGTGAAACGAAGTTAACAGACAGGGATAAAACAATTAACATTACAAAAGAAAAATACGGTACAAAAATAACTTTGCAAAAGTACAACCTAAGCAAAAGATATTTTATAAAAATTCTTATAGTGAAATCAAAGAAAGACTGAGACCTTAATCTTGCTTTTAACACCAAATATTTCTTTTTCCAAAATTTGTAAAATGTCCACAACTTAAAGAACAGACAGTGTACGCGGTACCAACTGAAATTTTCATTTGTTTGTTTAGAATCTTGGACGGAAGTTTTGCTCTACTAACCGTGATTCTATAGACACAGCAGCTTAATCTAACTCACCTTTTATCTTCGTTTAGAAATATGACCTAGAGCAAGAGGCACATACCAATTCGCAATTATATCGCCACATACTGCTAAAGGTAGAAACAATTATATTTTCAAATTGACTTTACTGTCATTTGATGGGGCTCCTTTGGTCATGGTGGGTTTGCCAAGATTTCCGCTAAGAAACAGTAAAATCGTGTATCACGTATTTTGCTGTTGGTTTTGCACAAGTGTTTCCTTAAAATGCTCTCCACACAAGAGATTCCCGCCAGCTACTTGGTTTATCGTGTCTTTTGTATGCCATGCCACTTACAAATGTACTTACCTGCTCTGCTGTTGCCAGGGATGGAAAAGTGCACAACAGTAATCAAGCGCCTCTAAGTATCGTGATTCAAGCTAGAGAATTGTTTCATCATCCGTGGTTTGGTCACCGAAGAGTCAAGTGACTCATTCCAACCACTAGACGGTCCTTCCTTAATTCACAGATTAAGCTCCATATAATATAGGCTAATAAATTTCTACGCAGAACAGCAGGGTACAATTTCTCATATATTAGGTGACTTTTACTTTTCTGCTGATGTCCTTAGAGCAACTTAAAGGAAGAGCAGTTATTTATTTCACAAAAGAAGACTCACATCACCTCAACGGTAGTCTGCGTTGTTAATGCATCTGAAACGGTTTTCCAAAGTTTGGATACCATGTTGAGTGATAGCATTTCTCATCAAATCGCAATCTCAGAGGAATACATAAACAGTGATTTTCCAACCGTATGAACTGAAAATTCACATAGGAGCTTCTATCGTGCCGCAATGTGATGACTATGTAATAGTTCCAGGCTTGCTACACGAATAACATATCACGCATTCTAATAGATGTAATCAACTTTCAAACGAAACTGGGTTTGTCGCTTAATAAATTCGAAATAGAAATGTTTGAAAAAATACCGATATTTTTTTACTTAAGCATATTTGTAGCGTTACATGTTGGTCTCCAAGAGTCAAATCATTTTATCCACTGAAGACTTTCTCGGAACTCAGAGTGTTAGTCTTTAGAGAACTTTCAGCACTTCTGCAATGGAATATGTTACGCCGGGTACATCTTGAAATGCGTATTTAGAGCTATCTCCAATTCTGTGTATACACTGAGACAGTGCGCGAGATGCTGAATACGCAAATTTATTCAGCTGCAAAGAAAAAAACAGGGATAGCTTTAGCTTCATAAAGACGTTAACCCAAAATATTCTTGATCATCTCAAAGGTATGGATACTGACGACAGAGTTTGGAAGCGGCAGGTAATTTTTTTTTTTTTTTTTTTTTTTGGCACTGTGCTTTCTGGATCCCACCTGCTCTGTTTCGCTCAGATACAGTTCGACAAAATTCTTTGGTTTAAAGCTTTTTCAATAAGGAAGCAAATGCAGCACACAATAGGTGGACTCAAATCTATATGTTTGCGTAATCAGAGTCACCCGTTGAAACATGAAGAGCTGCTCTCAGTATAAATTATTGCTTTGTAAATGACCTAGTGCCTCTTCTGGTAAAATTTGGAATAGTTCTTCCGAATTTTTCTTCAGTTTCTTGATTTCGTTTTCTTTACGATGAATGCCTTTATCTTTACGAACATTCAATCTCTTCTCTATTCATGATGATAGATTTCTAAAACGAACAGAATGCAAGACGTAAAGTTATATTTGTTAAAGATACAATTTAGTAGTAAAAGACAGAAAATTTCACGTCTGAAATGAATCAATGCTGAGATTAAAGCAAAATTGAAAAAAAGCTATGATATAGGCTCATTATTTTGAAGTTATCCTTAGCCCATAAAAGAAGCTCATTTTCCTCAATGAATGCTTAGTATTGCCTGCTCTGCAGTACAATATATACACCCATATTACGCAACTCTGAGGTAATCAAAACCGTTAACTGCTAGAGTTATACGTGAAAACGATAACGGTCCCAACAAAATATCGATAGGCTATTGTACTGATGAAATGACATGGGGAGTAGAGGGATCAAGCGGAACTATATTGAACATAAATATACCTTGTTACTTGCATGGCAATACGTTGACTGTTTTAACTAGAATATACAGTATATTTGTATGAAATGCCGTAGTCTGTACTCCGTTCTTCATGCATAGGTAATAACTTTATTATGCCTTCTGGGAAATGACAGCAAATCTTAGATAGTGGCCATAGTTATCACTATTCGATGGAATCGGGATTGATGACACCGAATTATGAGGTATCATCATATTAATTCTTTTTGCTAAAATTTTAACCTTTGACGTCAGAACTAAATCAAGAATGATAGAACAGATGCTTCTTGTGCAATAAAGAAGTTTTGACTCAAATCATTGTTCAATGACATACAAAGTAGAGCAGTTATTGGCATATGAAATTTAACGTACAGTGCTCTCGTTGTACGGAATGCGGTACGATAACAAAAAAATAATGCTTTTAATTTCAATAGAGTAGAAGAGGAGCAATGGTTGCAAATCGAAAGATTCGTTTGTGTTAGTTCACGCAAAATATCAATCACCAAGGAATTTATTCAAAGCTTAAAAAAAGGACTTTTGTTCAGAATTTCAGAAACGTATACAGTATATGGTGGTAAATAGCGAAATAAAAAACAAAACAAAAAAAAACACCGCCTGCTTTCCTTGTAGAAAAACTTTGTATAATTCGACCAAGGAAACGTTCTTACATATTTCCCGTCGGGTTGGTATCCTATCCAGAAGAAATTACTTTAATTGATATTTTATAAGCAAAGCTATGACTCTAGATGTAAAGGTGCATTTTTGATCTTGGGATGGCAGAAATCTGCGTTATAAAAATGAAACGACCTTAAATGATAGGTAAATTCTGTGGAAGATATATTCTTCTCATAATACAAGGAGATCTGTCAGAATCACGAATACAGCAATCACATTCCTTCCACTGAATTTACCTGACAGACTGGTAATCTGCTTAACCCTACGGGGAAGCAGAATTGCTTCGACTGGCGAAACTCAGATGATATTTTCATACTTATCACTGAGATACTTGGGACTTGATCGCCCACGGTGGTGTAACGGATAGCATGCTCGAACGGTAATTGGGAGATGCTGGTTCGATTTTCGCTCCAGGACGAAGATCTAATTTTCAAGTTCTCTAATCCGATTAATGTACATGAAGAACAGAAAATGCAGGAAATTCAGCGATATCTGATTGCTGTGTTAATGATGCTGATGAAATGAAAGGTGTTGGATGACCGACGCTTTCCCGTGTAAAGTGAGATTTCAATCCAGACAGAAGGGGTGATAATCCTTGGAAAAAGAATGTGTATTTTCACGTCTTCCTTCGGGAAAACTACGCATTTATTTAAAAAAAAACACAGTATGTGCGCTTTCTTCATAGCAAATTACGTCCTGTATAACAAGAGCGTTTTCAATCACAATTTTAGAAGCAAAAAATATACACTGAAGTGCCAGAAAAACTGGTAAAGACGAGTTTATGCAAAATACATTGCAACGTCACCTATTCGCGTACTCGGTTCTATCGGCCAGTGCGTATATAAAGCGATAGACATCCTTGCTAGCGGTCAGAGCTGTTTCCTGCATGAGAAGGACAAGTAATAAAGATTTAAGCGATTTTTAACGCGGTGTCATAGTTGGCACTCGTGAGATGGGCCATAGTATTTCGGAGGTAGAAACGAAGTTCGGATTTTCATGGACGACCATTGCAAGGGTGTACCGTGACTACAAGAATTCCGGCAAAACCTCAAACCTACGATACGAGTGTGGCCGTAAAAAGACATTGGGTGAACGTGACCATCGTAAGCTGTCAAGAATCGTTTCACGTGATAGGCGTGCAACACTCTCGCAGGTATCATCGGAATTCAATGCTGGAGCCTCAACAAGCATCAGCGTCCTGACTGTGTGACGTACCCTGCAAGATATGGCCTTTGGTAGCCGACGCCCCACTCGAATCGCCTTCATGGGTGCACGACACAGAGCTATGCGCCTCGCTTTGACACGGCAGCACCGCCACTGGACACTTGATGACTGGAAAGAAGTAGCCTGGTCTGACGAGTCGCGTTCCCTACTGTATCGGGCAGATGGAAGGATTCGTGTGTAGCGCAAACCCCATGAAGCCATGGATCCCGCCTGTCAACAGGGAAATGTACCGGCTGGGGGCGGGGGCTGGTGATCCGTAATGGTATGGGGTGTGTTTAGCTGGACTTCACTGGAACCCCTGGTACATATACAAAGCTCTCTGACCGGCCAACGCTATGTGCGCATCCTTTCTGACGAGGTACCCTCGTTCATGTCCTGCATTCATGTTGATGGGACTGTTCCAACAGGACAGTGCACCTCCACACAAGTGCCGGGCCGCCACATTATGGTTAGAGGAGAATTCATCTGAGTTTGGGATGCTGCCATTCCCTCTTAAATCCCCAGATCTCATCGTGATAGAACACATTTGGGATGTTGCCATTCCCTCTCAAATCCCCAGATCTCATCGTGATAGAACACATTTGGGATGCCTTACAACTCGATATCGAACACAGGAATCAGAAACCTCTTAATACACCTGAATTGTGGAACGCTCTGCAGGAAGCATGGTGTGCATTGCCTACAGCATATTTCCAGAAGCTAGTAAAGTCCATGCCCTGTCGTATTTCTGCAGTCCTGCACTCCCGTGCGGGAATCACCAAGTATTAGACTGGGGTACCAGTTTTTCTGGCACTTCAGTGTACATTCTTTGTCAAAAAAATAAACAAAAACGAAGCGCCCAAAAGGCAGTCATGATGAAAATTGGTATACGCAATACCCATGTATGGGAGAGGAAAGTATTGCGATTCCAGAACTGTTGGGCCATTTATTCGGATAAAATAGCTACACGAGTGGAACAAGTCAGTACGTTGTAGGGCTACCTCTGGCTAGGACACAAGTGGTTACCCTGCGTGACATATACACCTACCGTTCACGGATACTGTCCTGAGTTAACATGTCATATGGTGTGCACATTGCTGCCCCAGTTCACCTACATTCCGGGATGGGCGTGGGTTGCCTTTCATTATGTCCCAAACACGTTCGATCGGTGAGAGATCATGCGATAAGGCTGCCCATGGAACGGTCTCGACATTAACGAAGTAGGCCTGTGATGGCCGAGCAGTGTGTATCCGCGCATTGTCCTGTTGAAAAAATTATAGGCGCTGCTGAGGCAGGAATATCAACAGAACAGGTCATAGAATGTAGTCGACGTGCCATTGAGACTTGAGGGTGGTACGAAGAATACGAAGGACTACCAAGGGTCTACGGATATCGTAGGAAACGGGTCCCCTGACACTGACTACCTGTGTGCGAGCCGTGTGTCGTTGTCCGGTAAAGGAAGGTTCTGTGTGCTGGCCGGCTGCTCTCCAGACACATAAACGCTGCTCATCGACGGCAAGTGCAAACCGTGACTCATCACTGAAGAATACACGAGATCACCCGACACTATCCCGCGTCCATCGGGCAGATACCACTAAAACCGGTGCCGGCGATGCTCGTTGGTCATTGTTAGACGGCGGAGTGTCCTCCTTAAATGTAGTCTCCGTTCCGCAAGTCGTCTGTTTGACAACGGTTCGGTATGCCACTTCCGTAACTGTAGACGATGCAACATGGTTACGAATGGTTGACCCCGATGAATTCGGTTCTCTTCGTACAGCTCTCACATTGGCTCAGTCCTCGAGTTCTGTAGTTACCCTCTGCCGTCCACAGCCCGCCAGCCGTTAGAATGTGCTTCCTAGACGCATTGGTGCCACCATTGACCTATTGACGTGTCGCTCCGGTACAAATGCATGGCGATACGGCGACTTGACCAAACGGCGTCGCTCTCCCCAATTATACGTCCTCTCTCTAACTCGCTCAACAGTTTGTAGTGTGCACTCATAGGATGTGGAGGCATCCTCACATTCCGTGGAAGTCAATGCACCCGGAATCCGCTGCAGCAATTGTCCCTGCTTGCAAATTTTGATCTTGATATAGCCTACTCGATGCACGATTACTATGCGCTGTGGAGGGCACCTATCTAGCCACTGGTCGCTATTTTTTAATCATTTTTGTATTTGACCCAGAGATACTTGCATGCGGAGTATCATCAGGAACAGACGACCTTCTCGGGATGCTTCGGGTTTTTTTATTTTTATTTTGTTTCTTTTTGCAGAGAATGTATTTCAGATAAATCTTTTCATTATAAAAAATTATGAACCATTGGACAATTGTTGCTCATAATGGAATATATCCGCCGCAAAATAGATTGTTCGAATCAGAATTTTATGAGCACAGTTTCCGAGAAATATTCAATATAGTTTCACATACCCAGTGGGAAGACTGCGGATAATTTGAAGACCAATATGTGCGTAAAATGCACCCAGTGGGAAGACTGCGGATAATTTGAAGACCAATATGTGCGTAAAATGCACCCAGTGGGAAGACTGCGGATAATTTGAAGACCAATATGTGCGTAAAATGCACCCAGTGGGAAGACTGCGGATAATTTGAAGACCAATATGTGCGTAAAATGCACCCAGTGGGAAGACTGCGGATAATTTGAAGACCCATATGTGTGTAAAATGCACCCCGTGGTAAAAGGTTTCCTACTAAGAACAAATACTTTATACAATTTTTTTGGTAACGAAGACATAGGTTTATAACTACACCCTTTGTCCCCTCAAGTGGCATAACTGTGAATTACGTATGAAAGAATATAGAATATATTCCTCATGTGGTGAAGTTATCTGACGGATAAAGAATTTCCCAGTAACGAGGAGTGTAACATGTACTCTCTATAGCACGAAAGCAGCTCATTATTTATAGTTTTCAATTTGAGTAATTTTCACTATAGTGAATAGTAAGAACTGCAAAACTATTTTTTCAAATGCGGATTTTTTGAAACGGACATAGAGTTGCAGCCATAAATACCTACTCGTGCCAGTTAATGACAGAACTTGTATAACAGCAGAAACTTTAAAAACGCTTACGAAATGATTTTTTTTCGAATCGGATTTTAAGACAAATTTTCATCCTGAACAGGAAATCTGCATAGTGTTTGTGATGAAAGTATGCGTAAAAGGTCTATAAGGGGAAAGTGGGCGTAAATTGGTATTTCTGGTACATGGAATACGACGGAATCATTTTTCGCTATCAGACTTTTAGAAGGGTACAAAATACCTGTCGCGTTCAGTAAATCCTGCAATTACGTCATCTAGAGGGGTGACTGGGCGTCGGTAAAGACCAAACGTTACCGATCTTCGTGCTCAGAGTCCAAGATCTTTAGAGCGGTGAGAATTTCTTAAATTCGTACTAAAAGATGCAGAGATATGGTGCCCCCTGGGGAAAACAGACGGGGTGTTGGTAAAATTTCACAGCAGTGACTATTAGAAGCGGAGATCTTGTGCAAAATACAAAATAAATCTGATCTATGTAGCTTAGAGAGAAAATGTATTATAATGAACGAACAGAAAGGGGAAAGCTTTGATATACAGCTATTCAAAGAAAATGGATTTTTCCAATCCGACTTCAAGTAACAAAGCTATTGTGACAAATACAAGTGCACTGATGATCATTTTCATGATTATACCTATATAGCTAAAATGCATTTTTAAACACAACTTTTTGATGTTGAGGTACATTATTGCAATAGAAACACTTCACATATACTGTAAAAATTGCAAACATAAGCGCATAGTGAAACTAATAATTATAAGTTTATTCATATGGATGGCCAAGATCCCTTACCGCCGAATGGTGCCGTAGCCTCCATTAGGTGTCTCAGCCGGGAATACTTCAGACTGTGTAATAATATAATATATGCACATGGTTTTTAAATGAAAAATATGAAAGATACGAGTTTTGACCGTTTTTGAAATCCATCAAGCGTTCTTGTAGTTTCTTGAGTTATTTTTCAATATGTGGCACTCCAGGTTCAGCGAACTTAGGAAGATTTTGTTGCAGCTATGTATAAAAAGTGGTAAGGAAATCACATCTTTGTGACTTTTGGAAATAGCTACCATCTCTTAAACTGCTATGCATCTTTCGTGCAGTCTACAAAAGTCTTTACCGTGTTTTGCACACAAAGCTTCTGGTTCTTACTAGGGTCCTTGATCGCTTGTGAAAGATATTCCACGGTTTGAGATAAGCTGTAGATATCCAGAATGGCATAGCAACGCACCAAAATCTCCTTGTAGTAGAAACATACACAGTCGTACCAGAATAATATGACCGCCTACCTAATACTGGAAATACCCCACTATTAGCCCGAATGACAGCGGCGAGACTGCGTGGCATGAGCGCAATGAGGCCCTGCAATGTTGCCCGAGGCTCACACGTGCCCATTAGGACTGTATTAGAGCAAGGAGGTCTCGGAGATGACGTGTTTGTGGGTCGGCACGTCGAACCTACCGATATAAATAGTCCCTCAAATGTTTTATAGAACTGAGGTCGGGCGATTTCGCACGCCCAACGGAGATATTGCTGTCTTGTTCCTGGAACCAGTCCCGCACCCTTTTAGCGACGTGGCACGACGCATTGTCTTTTTGGTAGACATCATCACCACCGTCCAAGATGAAGGGTTTGCATGAGGTCAGAGAGAACGAAAAGGTAGCAGCTAGCATTTAGTGACCCATCCAGTGGTACGAGCGTGCCCAGGTCATAACTAGAGAACATCATCCAGCCATGCACAATGTCCCCGCCGGCCTGTACTTGACCGACAAGCGTGTTCGGGTGGTTAGTTTTCGTGTGTCGTACGCCGTATCCTTCCCCCGCCAGTCACTTCTGTAGATTAGAAACCTCGATTCGTCGGAGAAGGCAACCTTTTCCCACTGTTCCACCCTTCAATGACGGTAGTCTCATGCGACTTGCAGGCGTCGTTGCCGATTGACCTGATTTAACATGGCGCCTTGACACAGCGTCGACTCCGGAGACCCATGCGTAACAGGGTTCGCTCTACTTTTGTCGGGGACACGTACATGGTGTGCAAACCCGGCGTTCATTTGAGTGGTCAATCGTTCATTTGAGTGGTCGATCGTTAATTTGAGAGGTCAATCGCTCATTTGAGTGGTCGGTGACCCAGCGTTTATTTGAGTGGTCAATTGCTGCACTGTTGCACGTCGATTACCCTACACCATTCGACGGAGGGGACATTCTCCTCTGGGATCGATGTGCTTTTGCGGCTCCACAGTTATGACGTCGGGAGCTACTCTGTCTGCCAGCGGTCCATTCTTGGTACACCTATGGAAACACAAATTTGTCAGTGACGGAGTGCGAAGCCGTGCCCCCTTATTCCGGAGTAAGTTGCTCTCCCAACTAAAGCTACATGGACGGAATGTATCGCTGCAGATTTGTCTTTTTGGCCCGTGACTTTTGCTCTGTAGTACGTCACACATCTTTACAACATCACCTTGCGAACAGCCCACGAAGTCTGCTGTTTCTGATATGAATCTACCCTTGGCGCAATAGCCGATTATCATTCCTTTTTGAACGTCCGTCAAATCACTACCTCTGCCCAACGTGCTAACGTTGGGCACTATGGCTTATCTGTACTGGCCGGCAGCTTTTATCGCTGTTTGGTCGACTTTGTCACGTGAACTTTGTGACGCGCCTAGGCTGGTACACCATGTTATTCTGATACGACCGTGTAAGTTTTTTGAAGATACTTCGTCTCTAGTCCTTCTTTTGTAGAAACCCCAACGCTTCCCGGAGTTTGACACTTGCAACGTTTTTCTCAACGTTTGAGTTCAATAGCAACTCACTTGATAAACTTTAATAACTAATATACACTTACGGACAATTAAATTTGCGCACCTAGAAGAAAACATGCTACAACCGCGAAACTTTGCAAATAGCTAGAGTGCGTGCTGGTATGAAAATGATCTACGTTTGATGCGAGTGCGCATGACTGCACACCCTGTAGTGGCGCTGCAATCCCGAACCGGCAGGCTTATAAACCAGCGTGTAGTCGTTGTCCCATGAAAGCGAAAAGCACCGGCCGACGCAAGCAAGAGTACATAGTGACAAGTATGCTGGGTAGACGCCAGACACGTCCCTTTGTTCAACTTACGGACATTCAGAAAGGCCTGAACATCGGGCTGAAAACCGCAGGGTGGTCGGCGCGCCGTATAGACAGCCACGTGGAGCGTTCTGACCATACCCGCCGACTCTGTTGGCAGCAGTGGACACGTGACGGCACTACCACACGGTGGAGCGGCTCTGGACGGACCAGTAGGACAACCGGCAGAGATGATCGACGGATCGTGTGCCAGCCACGAACGGATCCCACGGGGAAACGGTTTAATTTACAGGCAGATGTAGCGTCTCCTTTGTGCCCACGAACCATTTCCCGACGCCTCGCGAAAGCGAATCTGCGATCTCAGCGCCCATTACGTGTGCTGCCATCAACACTGGAACATCGCCGGCTCCGGGTGCAGTGGTGCGAAGCCAGAGCAACGTGGGACGCCACAGACTAGCGACGTGTGGTAATTGGCGGCCACTTCGTTTTAGGAACAGATGATCATCGTGTCCGGGTGTGGAGGTCCCCGGGCGAATGGCGCAATCCCAACCTCGCTACCATGCTCCACACCCCCCCCATAGCAGACATTATGGTCTGTGAAGCCATTTCGTACAATAGCCTATCAGCTCTAATAGTGGTACGTAGATCATTGACTAATCAGCGGTATATGGATGAGATCCTACGGCCCCATGTGCTCAAATTCCTGGCCGGGATTCCAGGTGCGCTATACCAGCAGGATAATGTCCGCCTGAACCCGGAGACTGCCTATGTCATGTCCAGACGCTGCCATGGCCTGCCCGCTCCCCAGAGATGTCCCCTATCGAGCATGTGTGGTACCAGTTGAAACGCAAACTGCCGCAGTGCCGCACTGTTCGGGATTTGGAGCACACCATCCAACACGTGTGGGCCAGTCTGCCGCAGGACAATATCAGGCGTCTGTTCTCCTCCATGCCGGACCGTATTGCAGCATGTATTGCCACAGGAGGCAGTGCGACGCGCTATTAAAGATGACCGCACTGCTACTTCAGATCCCTCTGCAATTGTCCTGCAGCTCTGTTTTTGCCATCGTGTGTATCATTCATCTGTATCATTACGTCCATAAGATTTCACTTCAATCTGATGCCACCTTCTTGGGGCGCAAATTTCATTGTCCGTAAGTGTATAATAGCTTCCTCGTCGACTTTTCAGTGCAAAACGGATTTTTTCTGTTTCTTAGATTGACGACTACCATAACTATCCAAGGATACAGGCAAACGCCCTTTTATAATATCGGGCCACTGCTTCAAGGAAAGTAACAGAATCTTACTTTACTGAAGGAGGAGATATAGAGCTATAACGCTTTGCATTACTCCTTTTATGATTTTCGTATTTCTGAGATTAATTACCACCATCAGCAAATCCTGAGCCAAAAAGCACTGGCCCGTACCTAGTTTCGAGTCACTTCTTCCAGGGGTGGAAAGTGTAGTCCGCCTCGTAGACCACTCTGTCTCATCCGGGCTCCAATCTGCCTCATCCGGGGTCCAGTCTGCCTCATCCCGGGTCCGACCCCGGGACAAGCTGGTTGAACAGCCAAAAAACCCAGACATCTGATCACCAAGCCACCGTAGAGAATCGCATTGTTGTGATACAATATGAATCACAAACTTTCGATCCCACAGGATGTTCATAGTCTGTCTCGAAATTAAACACTTGACAAAAGACTGTAAACCACATATATCATTAATAGCAATTAATGAAAATACACTGCATAGTATAATCATTGAAACAAAAATTACATTTCTTCAGTACATGCAGAATAATGAGTTTCTTATTTATGCAAATACCGTTCCATGAAGATTGAGAGTATTTTTTTCAGTTGACAACAGTGCAAAGGGGGGATATAACCACACAGACGACTAACTGAATTAAGGGAGTATCTATGACCGCAGTTATTAGCCGTGGCAGATGACTCTGGTTTAGCTATTGATCAGTTGTTTAAGGTAGGTCTGCATGTGGTCATGCAGCTATGGATGTCAGTGATTCAGGGTTGAGAAGTGAAATACGTTGTGCGATAAAATGTTGTTATCGTTTGCGTAAAACGGCCCCAGAAACAGGTGATTTAATGAAAAAAGCTTACAAACATAAATGTTTGTGTGAGTCAAAGATTTCTGGATGGCACCATTATTTCAAAAAAAGGCGTTTGTCGGTAGAACTCGCTCCTAGGCCTGGTCGACCTCAAAGTGTTGTTACGGAGCGTATTGTCAACACTGTTTATGCAATGCTGCAAGAAGTTCGACGAATGACGTGTGAAGACATAGCGGCGTCAACTAATATTTTAAAAACGTCGGCATTCCGCATTCTACGCGACAACTTACTGCTGCATCGTGTGTGTTCCAGATGGGTACCTCATCACCTGACGAGAGAACAATTGTTGGCCAGAGTTTAGGTGTGTCATGAGTGGAAGGAAAGAACTGCAAAGGATCCAAACTTTCTAAACACAGTAATAACTGTCAACGAAACATGGGTAGCTAGTTCGACCTCCCACGAAGCGCGCAACAACTATCTGTAAGTAAACAGGCTCGCGTCCTCCGAAAAAGTCCGCCAAACCAAATCAGCTGGGAACATGAAGATGATAATATCCTTTGATCATAAAGGTGTAGTATACCAGCCCGCCGTTCTTCCACAACTGTCGCTGCTGAGTATTACACTTCAGTCTTGAAGCGTCTGCGACGACACATATTGATTAAACGACCGGTACTGGTGGGCAAGTGGTACACTACACCATGATAACGCCCGCCCACATGTGGCTGCTTGTGTTCAACAGTTTCTTACGAAGTGCAGTATTGAAATCCTGCCCACAGCCTGCCTACAGTCCTGAACTCACCCCGTGCGATTTCTGGTTGTTTCCAACAATGAACGAGAAGTTCCGTGGCGCAACAGTCAACATAGATGCTGACGTTATTGAAGCTGTATATGGGTCGCTAAAGGAGCTTCCACAAAATGCCTTCGCCACATGCTTTGAAAAGTGGACTGACCGATGAGACCGTTGCATATAATCCTAGGAAAGATATTTTGAGAAATAATAGCTTACATATGTTTCTGTATTTCTTCATTTTGTGTTATTTTACTCTCAGTTTTCGTGGAACGGCCACTGAACAACACATGCAAACTGCTACATACTGCTACGTATGGGCAATAAAATGGCAGAAGTGAAACGTTACAGTTTATACATTTTTTGCAACCCTTATTACCAATACAGGCACTGTCACGTATAGTAAACTTCATTCAAATACCATTGACAATTAGGTGTTTTATTGATAGCGGACATTTTATCCAAAGTAGTCATTCGGTCTACAGAAGAGTTACTTTATTTTCAAACATATTCTTGTAAGTCATTTAAAATCCCTTCGACTCTGCCCTTGTGTTTTCCCCTCTTAAAAATGAAAGGTCAGTTACTTCCTCGAACTCTTATCAAACAAGTTAATAGATTGCGTACAAGAATGTCATTGAGCCTGTGTCTAGAGCACCGACGATTTCCCCAGATTTAATTTAAACACTTTCATGCATAAGAGAGAGGGAGAAAGCGAAGGGAGATACATCTAAATCTACTTACAATGCACTTGCAGCAGTATCCTTCTACTGACTGATGGTGGAACATTGTTAGAAGCGATGCACAGGTAAGCTCCCATGTGGAGTCGGCTTACTTTTGTTATGCTCAGCTCCTCTCCTTCGTATGTGGTATCTGTAAAAGATTATTAGGAACAAGATCAGGACTTTCGTGTCTTGAAAACGAAGCTTCTAAAGCTATTAGCGTTTTGAAATTGGCAAATGTGTAGCACATTCCTCGAGTTACATCAGACTAAAATAAATTTTGCATGTTACATTATGAAGTAATGTCATCTCATTTATACCCAGAGCGATAACAGCAAAAGTTGAGGCATGCCTTGGTCGCTACATATAAAATAGAGACATAGAATGCTTGTGGGAACACACTACACGCTTGTAATAAGAAATTGTGTTTCGTAATTTAATGATTAATGCTTGTGCTGTAAGACCTTTGTGCCATATAAATTATTTCGTTCTTAATTTAGTTCCTTTGCAGTAAACACAAACGCTTGTCAAGCATTTCTTTATAGGGAATTTAATAATGTACTTACTCTTCGCCCTGATTAGAACTGAGATTAAATTAATTGAAAGCATACAACGCTAAAAAAATATATTTCATTTAGTTTTTTTATTAGCAAACCCACATAAACATCTACATTTTAGTTAATGTATTTCCCATTAACTGAAATCTAAATGTTTATGACATGTATTTCCGGAAGGAATATAAAAAAAGTGCATGTATTCCCGAAGGAATATACAAAAAAGTATTTATATTCCCAAAGGAATACACATATACTTGAAATAAATATGTAAAAGTATCATGAACATTAATTAATGTTTATTAAGTGATTCTAGTAATCCCCCTGCAACTGAAGGGATACACCATAAAAATGAAACAGAGTCAAGTGTGAAAATTTGTACTTCTCAAGTAAGACATTTATGAAAGAATAAATCATTGTGTTAAGAGCTGGTGAAATCAACAATATTTTTGTATGGAAAGAAATGTTTTGCATAGTTGAATTACCCACTAGAAATATCACTGTCAAATGATCACTAGCACTTATTTGCTTTATATAATTTCCCCAAAAAATGATGGGGTAAGCATTTGTAATTTCATAGCATAAGTAAATTCGTGATGTAGCATTGGTAATTTCATAGCATAAGTAAATTCGTGATGTAGCGTAAGCGGTTATTCGTTGAGTAAACGAACGAATAGTTTAAATATTTTATCATAAATGGCAGCAGATGTCCAGTCTCTAATAGGAAATCGTCAGTAAGTTGTTTCGTTCGTTTCACAGAGAAAGTTATTCAACGTGGGGCGGGAGTCGAATAGTTTTTTGTAATGGTGCTTAGTATACAAGGTAGAAGAGCGGATTTCAAGAAGGAAAATAGAGGAAAGCAAACGATATTTAACCCAAATATTAATTAGATTCCTGTTTAATTCAAACTCCACTTGCAAGTCAATAATCAGCATTCTATAACGTGTAGAATATTAGCCACGATCCCCTGATCCTTACCTTTGGGGAGTTAGTTCCTTCAGGCATTATTGTTGATTTAAAAAAATATCTTTCTTTTTCATAATTTGAACTACAATATCTGATTTCTGAATCGTAATCATGATAGATGGTTTTCAGATAGACACTTCAGTTCCAGTTTTTAATTAGTTTTAGCTTGTTACAAAGTCACCAAGCTACCACGAATTTATCACTTACAGGTGTTAACTACGTGATGCGTAATAGTTGATGTAACTGAAATGTAACAACATATAGCTCATATGTAAGGTTTTTATCAACATGCCCATGCAGAGAGAGGACAGGGATGGAGAACTTCGTGGACACAAATATAACGAGGATGAATTAATTATAACGAGGATGTCAAAAAACGTGGAGCTCAGTGGGTTCAATGTTGCTTTTGCATGATATGGTACCACATGAAGTGCCAAAACCCTTAAGATGAAAATGAAGATGTGTTCATGTGCGACGCCTGTGAAAGCTGCTGATAATGTCTAAAATTAAAATGCGAATATGACACTTTATGAAAAAATAGAATATTGTATTTATAAAAATATGAATGTCTCCGATGTTTGACTAGGATAAACTGTGCAATTGACACTATATTGACAAAACGGCGTGGTTTGACGATAATTCAGTATTGTGTGTGGACAGGCCATCCCAGCGCCTTGATCTTAATCCCATAGAGCACCTATTGGATGAATTACAGCACCGCATAAGAAGTTTGAAACCAAGGCCTACTACTAAGCAACAGTTAGCGGCAGCATTATGTACTGAATGGAAGCGCATACCTATCGCTGTGTTCCAAAACCTTGTCGAAAGCATGTCTCGAAGGGTCAGTGCATGCATTAAGGCCAAAAGTGGAAAGACACCGTCCTAATGTATGTCGATAAATGCTATGTTGTGTTTCTCTTCTAGGTGTCCGGTGACCTTTGTCAATATAGTGTATCATGTGTACTATTTTTTCTACATATCTTTACATTCATGCAATGTTGTGCGTACAAATTGACAACATTATACCTATCACGAACTTAGCAGGGTATTTTCACGAAGTTACAAAGGTTGTAACGTATACTCTATATTCACTTTCCTTTTGATTTTACTATCTCTGGTTATTTTATTTTACTATGTAAATTATCTTCTTACTGAACGAAATATTATTTCACCCGATGAATGATATCTGGCAATGAGTGTAAGTCATGACGTGGTGGTAGCTAGTATATATAGGCGCGTTCATCGATAGCAAAGGAGAGCGTTTGTTATTGTACGGAGAGCGTTTGTTATTGTACGGAGAGCGTTTGTTATTGTACGGAGAGATTTACGTGTTATTTTAGTAGCGGTGTGTGTTGATACCAGTTGAAGGTGATAATAAAAAGATTTGAGTAAGTACGTCTTTCTCAATTAATAGTTTTTGTCAGGCCTCTGTCTGGCTGTTAGGTTTATATCGTTAGTTTTTTACCATTAACAACCAGCGTTAAGACTTTATACATTCTAATTACTACACTACTAGCAGGAGACTATATTCATGTTCTTAATTAACTAGTAACAACAACCATTTGAATTCACTATTTGAAGCTCAGTAGGAAAGCTTCATTATTATCATTAGCTAGCTGGTAGAAAGAGCTTATTCATTATAATTAGCTTAGCGGAAAGCAAAATAAAGCTACTTCGTTATAATGGCGCCCGAACTATCCGGATGACCCGACCGTTCAAAATCTCGCAATGGTGTGATGTTATTTCCACACCGCGAGATAGGAAAAATCAGAGAATCCCTTCTCCAGCGCTTCGAAAAATAAATGTGTGTGACGTTGCATTCCACCCACCAGATTGACTGGGAGTTCTCAAGTGCACGTTCTACAGTGGATAGCTGCCTGCAACGATTCATGGTCCCGGCTGACCCGTGGGCCATGCCCCCGGCCCTCTTTCGGGGGGGGGGGAGGAGTTGTGACGTACCTGCCAGCACGACGCACACGGCATAAAGGCAGATAGTAGTTAGAACAAAAGTCCGCGTTGCTCAATTGGTAGAGTGACTTATTCCGGAATGAGGGGATCCGGGTTCGAATCCTGGCGTGGACAGAAATGACGGAGAAATTTACTTCGTTATAAGGTTATCTTAGAATAATCAGTGGTAAATATTATGCGAAAACATCTGTTGTTCAACAAAATCACACAGTCATACTGTTCTCCAGGTTACTGGTGTTATGTAAAAATATGTTGCCTATGGGATGCTGGAGTTCGGGTAAACATGAGCGATAAATTTTTGTGGTCAAAATGGAAATTTCTGAAATTACCACGGAATTGCCACTTTTTTACCCTAATACGAACTGGTATCAGTTACTGATTACCCTAAAAACAAGTTAGTTTTGTGTCTTAAAAACAAAAACCATCAAAATATGAATGTAATGAATATATAAACGCAGATGGATATAGGAAAATAAAGAAGCCGCTCCAGTGTTTCGCGTTGGACTTTCCACAAATATGCTTACAGATATATTGTTTTTACAAGTGATAGAAAAAACATGTGACTAATCAACAAATGTGCTGCTTACGCTGTTTCTAATTATTGTCTGATAACATTATGAAATATAATGGTACACTGATATCATTATATAGATTAAGAAAACCTGTCCCAAATATTGGAAAGCTTATGGTTTCTTTTTTGAGGTTATTCATTGATTGAACTTCTTTCACAAATTAACAGTTCTCAAGTCCTATAGGGAATGTTAATTCTTCTTACTCCAAAAACAGTGAAAATGATCTGTCGCCTTTCCTTAACTTCAGTCTACGTAAGCAAATTAAAAAAGCTATCACATGCATTTGTACGATATCTTTATATTTCGTTTGCTGTCTTACGTTTACATGAAGCAGACTGATTATTATAGAAATACGTTAAGCAATCGGTTAAATTGATTCTCATGAAACTTTGTTGCAGAAATCTTAAGTGAAACTTGAAACAAATTTTATTTGATGTTGTTTTTTAGGTTTCATTCTTTTTCAAGGTTTAAAGACAACCACAAGTATTTGAGGTTATAAGCAGTAGCACCCCGCTACTTTAGTACCACTTGTTCAAGGGAGGGGAGATAGCCAGCGTCGTAGGTTAAACACAACATCCATGCCTCACCTGGACTCTAACCGAATCCCAACTCGAACGACTTCTCAGAGAACTTCGACGGGAATTTCGAGTATCATCTGAGATATGTCTGCTAATTAGTGCAGCCGTTATGATTACATAACATTGGTCAAAAACTGAACACGTGGTTAGACCTAGGCACTCTAAAAAAATTAACTTGATATTTTGTGACGAAATCATGAACCATCTAGGACCAAGTATGTAGATTATTGATTGATTCATTAAACGATGTACAACCTTAAAATCTATATAGGCATGAATCCAATATCATGGTACTTTCGTTTAAATTAAAAAAATTGAATTCCATCCACAGACGGCAGGTACCGTTATTTCTTTCAATATATTAATTTAGCCGTTCATTATTCTGCCTGCTATCTCACTGAAACACATACTCTCAATATCTTAGACCTCAGTAATTGCGTTCATTCTTGCTTTGTAGCTATTTTTGCAGTTAATGCAGAACAATTTAAAAACCTGCATACCTGTACTTTTAATCTGTTCAATCCAACAGAAAGTATTTGTAATTTCTTTGTTTGCGTTACGTGAACCACATGTGCTTGCTGACAGTAACTAAATTTCCAGAGATATGCCTAAAAATGTAGGTCAGTAGGGCTTAAGAATCATTACCGGATTATGTTAAATTTAGACAGTAAATTGGTTACTAGCCTTATTATGCCTCCAGCGTAACTTTTAAAACACTCTTTCTCTAATGACCTGTAGAGTTCTGCACTGAAGAGTGTCTAGTTTTTCTCCGCGCCTTTTGCCGTTAATTACAAGTAATTAAGGTGATTAGCTTGTTGATAACAGTGTCTGGCACGCCAAATTAAATTTTCCTTATCGCAGATTCTTTGACCCTCTAAAATATGTTCATTATGTAACACGGTAAGGCATCAACATTGACATTATTGATTGAAAAAAGAAGCTGTAATTAATGGATTCCTTACGGTGCACAGCGTCAGATTCTCTTATCGAGAATCCTAAATGCTTTCTTTCTAAGAAAGGCTTCGGCGCTCTTTCAAAAATGAATACGTCGCTGTGTCAAGCTTGGGATTTTTTAAAATTTACGTTGCTTTCGGAATAGCCTTGATACAAGGTTGTACTGTGCAAAACGTATTCAGGTAGAGGCTTAAGGTTTAATTGAATTGTTCAATTTTTCTCTTTCGTATCATTTGAGTGAGAAATTCATCTTCCCTACTAGTCCGAAGTAAATACGTGATCTGGGAACTCTCAAAAATGTTGAAGTTACCCTTTCGCTTCAATTTTTAGGAGCTGAAACTTTGGAAAGAGTTAAGAAAATTCGACAATCTGGATTTGGATGGTTTCGCAGTAAATAGTTTTTTCTCTGAATATCCAAATTCGAATTCTTTATTTTGAAAATACAGAGCTTACTGTTACCCAGATATTAATCATAGCAGTACGATTCAAATGTTTGACCCTGTACAACCAGGAACTTTTCAGTAGAAGCTTTATTTATTTTCCTCTTCGAAAAGTTAAAAGATTAAAATAAGTCTTTTGGGCTCTATACCTTCTCCATAGATCATATTTTATGGTAATCTGTGGTATAAGAAAGCTCAAGGAGCAGAAAGCTCATGTATTTTAGTAATTGCTATCGCATGTCTCGGTCGAATACAATTAAGTCTTTCTGAAATGACAGAATGGTGGTAAATACAATTACGAAAGAAAATTACCCCATTCTATGGCAACAATCAGTTTTACATTTTACAACTTAATTTGAATACGTTTAATAGCTGTACCTCTGTTTAACCAAGCTCATCATCATTTATTTTATATACATGACTACGTTTGACGCGCTACAGCAGAAAAACTAAAAGCTCTTGTCGACGTTATAAAAATCAAGTGGGAAATGTCAGAAATAAATGGTTAGGTCGAGACCTTTCGGAAATTAGTCAAGGCATCAAGACATTAGCCAATTCAAAGTGCTTAATTTAGAAAGATACTGCTTAAACAAGAACAACTTTTTAATCAAAATGACTTCATATCTTTAATTATGTATGGATTAATATTGACTTACGTAGCATTAATTACTATTTTAAGCAAAGGGATTTCAGTGTTCTTGTAAAGAGAAGTAGCTACTTAATTTTGGCAAGAATAAACAGAAAGAAAATCACGTTGCGTTAGCATTAAAAATCAGTACTTTGGAGCTGCACATTTTAAATACATATATTCGTTCTAGATGCATAATTTCATTCTTACACTCCAGATGGCTGCTGTAAATCGGCTGTTTGAAGTAGTTTTAATTTCCTTTTACGATAACTAAGTCGTGAAGTTATTCAAATTGTTTTTCTTCATCTCCGTAAATAATGTAACACGTATATTCCAAGGATCAAATCTGCCTTGTTCTATGCTTTAGAAATGAATCTTTTGTCAGCAACTTTCGCAAGAGAAAAACTAATTGGGCTCATGTGTTCCATCGTACTGTCTAGAATAGAGGTGGGGAACCTTTTCACGTTGGAGGGTGGCATTAAGTTAGCTGCAATCTAATAAGGCCGCATTCAAGAAACCTCAGTCAGATATACTGCAAAATGTACATTATTTTGTAAAAAGTTAACTGCTATGTCATCATCATCATCATTGTCAACCATTATCAATCCACTGCTGGACGAAGGTCTCCCCAAGTTTCCTCCACAACGGTCTGTCTTGTGCCAGTCTCCTCCATGTCACTCCCGCATATTTACGAATTTCATCCACCCATCTCCCATGTGGTCTTTTTCTGGGTCTTTTCCTGTCCCTTGGAATCCAATCTAAAATTTCGGCTGTCCATCTATGGTCTGTCCTTCTGGCAGTATGTCCAGCCCATTGCCATTTCAGGGATTTAACTCTGATCATGATGTCTTCCACTCTCGTCATTTTTCGGATCCACGAGTTCCTCTTCTTATCTCTCCTGGTTATACCAAGCATGCACCTCTCCATGTCTCTTTGAGTTGTCTGCAGCCTTTGTATGTCTCTTTTAGTTAAGGTCCACGTCTCTGCACCATACGTAAGCACTGGAAGGATGCATTGATCAAACACTTTTCTTTTAAGACATAATGGCATATTGCTCTTGAAAATTATGCTGTTTCTTCCAAAAGCTCTCCAGGCAAGTTTTGTACGCCGATTAATTTCTTCATCAATGTGACCCTCACTTGATATCTGCTGTCCAAGATAAACATACGTATCTGTTATCTCCAGTTTTTCTCCATCAATCGATAAATCTTCATTTCTTGTAAAAGCATTGAACATCACTTTTGTCTTCTGAAAGTTCATTTTCAATCCCACTTCTTTACTCTTGTCAGCAAGTTCCTGGATCATAATCTGCAGCTCTGATGGGGTAGTTGCAAAAATGACTACGTCATCAGCAAAACGAAGGTGGGTTAGATAATCTCCATTAATCTTTATCCCTTTGTTTTCCCAGTTCAGTGATTGAAAGACATTTTCCAATGTGGCATTAAAGAGCTTTGGAGATATGGTGTCACCTTGTCTCACTCCCTTTCCAATTTTTATGTGTGTTGTATTTTCAAACAGCCGAATCTTTGCACTTGCATTTTCATAGATGTTATTAATAATATTAATGTATGCATCTTCAATACCGCAGGATTTCAGAGCCGTGGTAACTGCTGATGGTTTCACCGAATCAAAGGCTTTTTCATAATCGATAAAAGCCATGCACAATGGAAGTTCATATTCCCTCGCTCTTTCAATTAGTTCTCTCAGTACGTGGATATGATCTATTGTGCTGTAGCCACTCCTGAATCCAGCTTGTTCTCTCGGTTGAGCCATTTCCAGTGTTACCTTCAAGCGGTGTGAAAGAACTTTAGTGAAGATTTTATAAACCACTGATAGGAGGCTGATAGGTCTGTAGTTCCTGAGATCCTCAATGTCACCGTTTTTATGTAGCAGGATCATTGTAGCATTGTTCCAATCCTCAGGAATCTTCCCTTCATTAAGGCATCGAGTGAAAATTTGGGCGAGTACTGTTTCAATTTCTCCACTTGCTTCTTGTATGATATCTATAGTAATTCCATCTTCTCCTGGAGCTTTCCCCCGCTTCATGTTCTTGATTGCATGAGCAACTTCTGCTGGGAGGACTGGAAGAACTCTGGTACCTTTCATGATGTCTGGAGTACATGTATCATCCCTTTCGTATAATTTGGAGTAGAAATCTTTCACTCTTGTCAAAATTTCGCCTCTATTTCTTGTTATAGAACCATCTTCTTTTCTCAGAGCCATAATCTGTTTTCTTCCCTTACTGAGATGTCCCTTTGCTATCTTAAGGCTTTGGTTGTTTTCAATTGCTTTCCTCACTAGCTCACAGTTGAATTTCCTTACGTCTTCAGTGATACTTTTTCGTGTTGTCTTGCATAGCTCCATATATTCCACTTTGGAAGTCACATCTTCTTTAGTTGTCCTCATCTCTCTTCTTTTTTGCATCAACATTTTGGTTTTTCCTGATAATTTGTTCACATGCAACTTGTTCTTAGACCCAGCTATGTACTAATGTATATACCTTCAAAGAATATCTTCAAATCTTATATATACAGTATATATATATATCTTCAAAAAATTGAAAACAATTGTTAATTCTAAAGTTAGCTAGCCTTTTAATGACTTTATTGCGACTGCGTTTTGTTGAAAAGTATTTGAATATTTGGTTGCGACATGGAGGCCCGCACTTTTAGCTGATCATCTAGATTGATATCCGTCATTTGTGATCCTAAGGGCGTTTGATTTGGGTCAGGTAGCAGAATGTAGATTTACAGCAATAAGTGGTTGAAAAGCAAGAAAGCATGTTTCGTGCATGTTGCCAAAAGCGTGGGTATTCTGTTGCATTTTTTCCATATTTCAGTTGGATCTTTCTTAGCGTCAAGTAAGAACTCTAAAGCGTCAACTTCTGAGAGCTCAATCAATTGCATGTGTAGTTTTTTATGAGCCATGGAGACATCAACTAGGTGAGGTTGAAATGCTAATTTGAGTGTGATGTCATGATTCTCAAAGTCTGTGAACCTTTCATTGAATTCTCCAAATAATAATAGGGTCGAATTAGAACGAAGTCATGAGCGTAACAGGTGTCAAAATAGCCCTTATGACTTATTAATGTTTTAATTGTGGCCATCAGTCGGGAAGTATTATTTCATTGAATCCTTATTTACTCTTTGGTTTTTTAAATACGGTCATTTTAAGATTAAAATAAAAACAATAAAATGCAAACGAAACATATGAATAAAAAAAAAAGGATTTGTTCTGCAATTTTTAGATTCATTCAAAAGGCCGCAGCTTCCCCATCCCTGGTCTAAAACGTAGAGATATTTTGTGGCCCATTTTTATTTATTAAATACAGACTTTTTCTTCTTACGGGAACAAGAAATTAGTACATTCTCATCATTGCCACTGTCTGTGTTTCCCAATTTTTCTCACCAAATTCAAACAAATTGTGTAGTTACCGGACTCACAAGTCGTACGCTTATTTTTACTGAAGTGCTGGTAGCAGTACATTCAGATAGGTTTCTTCAAACACAATATCAGTCCATGATTTTTCAAATTAACTTGGTGTAACCAGTTTCAAATAATCATAACCATCTTAATATAAATGATCTCAATACAGAACATTTGTTAATTGACAGAACAGATCATGAATTTTATAGACATTCGACATGGGCACCATTTTTTACCCGAACCATGTCCAAACTGTATTCAAGTTCCAACTATGTTCGTTCGAGAATGCCCGAATTAACTTTCTGCACTGCGAGTGTAATCTTCCTCTTTAGGTGAGCAATGTCTGCAGCAGGGGTGCTATAAACCTCACCCTTACTAAAACCCCTTTAAAAAACGTCACAGGGTGTTACGTCCGGCGAACATGAGGGCCATGCAATGGGACCACCACGCCCAATCCGTCGGTTGGAAAATTTGGCATCCAGATACCTTCTAACAATTAAAGCACCATGAGGTGGGGCCCCATCTTGCTGGAAAATGACCGGAGTTAAAAGTTCATCAAACTGGGGATACACAAACAGCTCAAACATGTCCTGGTAATTGGCAGCACTCACTGACGCTTCCTGAAAGAAAAAGGGTCCAATAACGCTGTCGACCTTTATGCCACACCAAGCATACAGTTTTGGGCTACCATGTTCATATTCCATTGTGCAGTTAGGGTTTTAATTCCAAATTTCTCACATTATGTTTATTAACCTTACCAGAAACATGGTGAGTGCACTCATTCGAGAAACAGATTTGTCTCAGGGAAGATTCGGCACTCGCAATGTTCTCCAACATCTCTTCAGCAAACTGTTTACGTTTCACATGATCATCTGGGGTTATGTGATGGTTTATCTGCAGTTTACACGGGCGCATTTCCAATCTCTGACGTATCACTGTGTGCACGGACGACTTGGGGATTGCCAGCTGTCGTGCTGCTTGTCTAATTGACTTTCGAGGGCTACGAGTGAATGTTTATCTAATAATCTGCTCCTTTTCTGGATCTAGCGATGGTTGTCATGGGCTATTCTTCGTAAGGACGCAACTAGTTCCTTTGAAAAACTTGTACCACTTTCAGATGTTGTTACGTGTGGCGGTTTGCTTGCATATTTTGTTCTGAAATTCCTCTGAACCTGCGTTTCCGATCGGGCTTCAGTAAACTACACCACAATCTGCGCTTTCCTCACAGTATCCATTGGGTACACTTCTAGGAAACTTGAAGGCATTTCTTACCACCTGTAACAAAAAGAATGCTGATATTAGTTTTGTATCAAACATTATGATCATTTGAAATTGGTTACACCCTTTTTGGGACACCCTGTGAAACATCAACTCCAAACTAAGCCAGTTTCTTTAAATTACACATTATTCAGGGCTACTTTGTCAGCGTCACACCCTTTTCATGATTTTCTGTAGCCATTTACAGTATTTTTCCTAGAGCGTGTTGTGTATTTAATTACACAATCAGTTTTTTTTAAAGTGAACTTCCTAAAGGGTGATAATTTTATTAGTCTTGAAATACTTTAATATTAATTAAACTATATTATCACCATTCCAACATTAACCGAACGACGACTGCCCATGCATTACTCGGTTCAATGAAAATTTCCATGTAATACTACATACTCTAAAATATTATTTGTTTTATCATCATTACAGTCTGGATTATATGCAAATCACTATTTGCATATGCAACCACATATTTTAGCCATTTTTGACGACAAATACGTAAAACACACACATTTCCGTTAAAAATGCATATTTCAAGCAAAACTATATTACAGTTTATTGTTCTAACTTACGCTTACTTAAAGAGTTTACTTAAACAAAACAGGCGTTAATATCCGGAGACATTTAAAGCAAGCAATGGCCAAATTCAGGAACTTCTAAGCTCGGCGTTCGATCAAAGAATCGCCAATCCCTTAGAACTAAGCGAATTAAAAAATAGAAAACTCTATTTTTCCACAACTGGCCGTAAGATACTACGGCATCAGAAGTGTTCTACGGCGGCCGGCTTGCTTTGATGTTCCAACTATCTGACTGAAATTTCCATTCAATTCCCACAAAACCTATGGCGAAATTCATACGCAGCTGCTCTAAAACACAACACGAGATGACATAGCAGATCTTTGATCGGTGAATAACTGAGCGTTATGAAAAAACTGTTATGACATTTCGAGTTAGTATATATATATTTTTTAGGTTTCAGTGTATATAATCTGGACTTTAATCATCAATATTTTTAATACCATCGAAACCACATAAACATTATCAGTATTAGATGTCACAATACGCGCTGCCATAATAATATAGTAAGACATAAATATGAGAATGGAAATTAAAACAGAATCTGCAAAGAAAACCTTTAGAGCAAATTACGAGAGAAATGGCATGAAATAAAACCGAAAATATAATATATAATATATATTCCTCTGGAGACTGAGTGCTCATGGGCGAGGTCTTCAGGCGAACCGTGGATCGAGCCGGTGTACAAATCCTACTTGGAGTGTAGCCAGTGTGTTCTCCCTACGGAGGATGTTCTTCCCTTTCTCTGGAAGCAATAACCTTTCTAGTCTTAATGCACATGGCAGTAGTAAACCCCAAATCTTAAAATAAAATGGACATACAAGCCGACAAAAAAATTCAAAATGAACTTTAGGAGCATACATTGCGGAAATAGGAAAATTCATGGAGCTTGTGAACAAAGAATACATTGAAATACGTTTAAGAATTAGGAATATGTTAAATATGTAGTACACTGAACAGCAATTGAATTAGAAATACCTGTCTAGTAACATGTAGCACCACCTTTCGCCCTGATGACGGCGGCGATTCGTCTCGGCATAGACTCGACAAGACACCTGAAGCGCTGGGAAGCCATACGGATCCGCGATCCCTGAACAAGCTCCCACAGTTCGCGAAAATTTGATGGAGGGAGGTCAGAGACTCGAACATCTCTCTCGATAACATCCCAGATGTTCTCGATAGGATTGAGAACAAGTGACCTAGCAGGCCAGGAAAGCGAGGTCACGTCGGTGGAGTGTTCATCCAACCATTCGGATACAACCCGGGAGCTGCATTGTCTTGTTGCAGGATGAGGTCCCAAGTGGAATGTTGAAGAAGCACAAACGGAAACAAACGGTCGTCCAAGATATCCCGGTAACGTTGACCTGAGAGGGACGATGTCACCCGTACCAGGGGTCCCATTTCAGTTCACGTAAACAGTTCCCAGACGAGAATGCCACCCCCACCAGCTTGAAAAGTACCCTGCTGGAAAGAAGGATCCAACGCTTCATGTGGTTTGCGCCGTACTCGTATCCTGCCATCCGCATGTACCAACGTGAATCTCGACTCATCAGTCCAGGCAACATTTCTCCACATGTGTAGGGTCCAGTGGCGATGTTCCCGCGCCCATGCTAATCTTTGCACCCTGTGATGGGCGGTCAGCAACGGTACCCGCGTGGGACGATGGCTTCTGTACCCCCATAACGAGGAGATGGTTCTGAATGTTGTGGCTGCTTACACGTTTTTGTGCACCATCGTTGATTTGCCGAGTGATTTCTTTCACTGTGGCCCGTCTATCCGCTGTTACAATGCGAACTAGCCGACGATGACCCAGCTCATCCACACGCTGTTGTCCACGGCAGTTGGCCCTTGCTGGGATGGTTTTACCGGATTCGATGTACTCACGGTGCACCTGTGACACAGTGGCTCTGTTAACCGGTTCTGTTGAATATAATCGAAATGTGGTCAAAGGTCAGGTCACAGGAGCGAGATTTATTCCACAGCCATTATTCTTATAACTTGACTAAAAATACTTGTATAGTATGTTATTCGGGAGGTATACTGAACCACTTCTGTTTAATATCACCGAAATGGGGTCAAAGGTCCGGGTACAAGAGCGAGATTTATTCCACAGCCATTATTCTCATAACTTGAGTAATAAATTTAGTAATGGTTTCTGATATGTTGGAAAGCGTATCATAATCAATAAATTGCATGATTTTACTAACTTGTTTCTGGGGTCAGTGCTTCGCGACGTCTGTGATTGCTACTTCACGATAATATTCTCGAGCTGTGATTTCAGCGTCGTTTCCGCAAGGCTGAGTGCAGCATTAATGTACATTATGTTTTTGTGCTTTGCTTTGATTGCCGAAACCGCTGAAAAGTTTTCTTCGCAATAAATACGTGGTCGAAAAAGTTACAAATAATTTTAGAGCTTTGTCGCTTAGACTTGGATATTCGTTCTCCATAATATCCCCAAACGAAGTCAGAGATTTGTATCTGAATATCGATACCAGACTGGTATCAGAAGGAAGTTCAACAAAACTATTTTTTTCCTGGTACGTTAGCCTGCAGGAGTTCAGATCTTCTGTGAAGAGATTAGCGATACGCAAGCTTTCTTTAATCTTTCGCAACAGGTATTCAAAAAATTTAGATATGGGTTTCTTCTTAGTTTGGCTCAGTTTCGATTCAAAAGAAAAATAAATGAATTCACTCCTTTCCCGCGGACCTGCTGGAAAAAAAAATCCGAACCTGTACCGATCCGTAGACCGGCGGTTGGGAAACACTGGCTTAGACCACTGCACCACTGAGACGACACAATTGTTATGGTTTTATTGTTCATACAACTCTTACTGTCAGTGACATTTCTTGCGCCACTCTATAGTTTCGCATGTTTTGCAGCAAAGGCTGTGATATTAATTTTAAGAGTTATTGCGGCGCATTAACATCGCAGCTATAGGCATACTGCTTGAACACAACTTACATAAGCTTTAATAGTAGTAAGTACACTACGAAATTTATGACTGCACAGATGAGTTATTTCCTGCCCCAGTACCCGAGGACAATATATTACTGTAAGTCATTTGTGTTAAAGAGGTAGATTTAATTTTATTAATATTCTGTATGTAATCATGTATCCGCTTTCGCGGAACTTTGACTCTCAGTTTATTGTGTGAGAAACGATAACGCAGGTAAGGATTGTTTCTAACGTCTCAATTTCTTTAAATCATTGGCTTATTTTTTCCGGTGTCTTAACTTAAATCCATCGTTTTGAAAGATGAAATTCCAGTTATCGAAAAACAAAATATCCGAAATACTGTAAAAGCATGAAGTTACGCTGCTTTCACGTATCTCGAGACAAGTGCCAGGAGACGGATGATGACACTTCAACTTGCAGCTTCGAGGCAAGTTGTTTATGTTCTACAGTTGAAAGTTTTGAGAAAGATATAGGCAGATAAAAAGATAAGAACAAAAATGGAGGTCATAAGTGCAATATCAGGAAACGAGCTCATGCCGGAATCCTCGGTTTTCCTCTCCTCCAAGATGTACGGAGGAATTCTTGTGTTCGTTTAAACCGCCGGAGGTAAGAAGCATTTCAACTGAGTGTTTGTACAAATCGTATGAGGACCGAAACATTTTTTACCTCTCATTTTTTTATGGCGCAGACATTTTTTACGTAATCGACATAAAGTCGGGTTATTTGTTTTATGACTTTCTCAGGTCCGAAACGGAAACGTCACTAGTGCGACCTATTCTCTAATCACAAATAGAATAATTTGCTTTACCTGGACGTTTGTCCCACTTTGGTGGCGCAGAGTGATCATCATAGCAACAACTGAGAAAGGAATATTTGTGACGTCACGCTTAGCTTTTCTTGTTTTCCTGCAGGTGTGGAGTGAATGGAAACTGCTTTCCAGATTAAATTATGAGACGTCATCACCTTAGCAATAAACTGAGAAAGAAATATTTGTTACGACACAATTAGTTATCGTGGTTTCGTTCAGGTGTTCAATGAATGGAAACTGCTTTCCGGATATAGTTAAGGAACCCATCACCATAGCACCAAATCAGGAAGAAATATTTGTGACGTCACGCTTAGCTTTTCGTGCTTTATGACAGGTGTTCCGTGAATGGGAACTGCGAGTTATAGTAGCGTGTGACGTAACACTGTATCACGTTGTACTTTGTTTTTAATTGTTGTGATGTTTAAGGAACATACTTTCGCGTTTGGACATCACAAACATAAAGAATACCTGGTTCTTAAAAATAATAATCTACATATCTTATTTCCCCCTGTCATTATTGACGGTCTTTCACCCAGTATAACAGAATAGTAGCGGGTAGTTGTATGTTCCAAATTTGCAACCAGAAAATCTGTACTTTATATTGTCTGAAATAACACGATACTGGTTCAGCCCTCATACTTTTGCCTTTATCACAGATATATGGATGATATCTTATTCATTTTAGATAGCAAGGATGAAAATTTTCCAGAAAAAAGTCTAAGGGGCTTTAATGAATTACATGATTCCCTTAAGTTCACCTTGGAGGTTCAAACTGAAGGAAAAAAACTTCTTGGGTTTTACCATCTATGTCCAGGAAGATAAGTTCCTCACAAAAATGTACAAAAAAACTTTGAATACAAACAAAATACCAGATTTTAACTTCTCTCATCTGTATTCAATAAAAAAATGTTCGAAACCAATTTTTAGATAAAATAAATAATTTGGTCTCCTCAGAAGATATGAAAAAAGCCCACATGGATAATCTGTAATACTAACAGAAAATAACTACCCAAAAAAGGAAATAGATAAATTATTCAAACAAGATAAACAAAAAACAAAAAAAAATACGAGCAAGCAGGAGTTCAGGTTCACAAGAAAAATTACGTATCAAAAAGATTTGTTTGAATCTTTTAAGAGAATAAGCAGTAATATGATATTAGATTAGCTCGCAATTTAGACAACAAGCTTAAAAAAGTTTGCCTTCAAAAAGAAGAAAACTTGTTAAAAATGCAAGGAATCATTTATAAAGTAACATGCAGCTGTGAAAAATACTACATAGGAGAAACAGGTCGTAGGCTGGAAACTCGCATGGAGGAACACAAGGCAGCAATAAAAAAACTTCAAACAAGACAGGATTAGACAGACACGTTAGAGAAACCGGACACCGCATGGACTGGGACTCTTTCACTGTCACTGGACATCAATCCAACTTCCTGAAGCGAAAATTGAAAGAGGGACTTGAAATTGGAAAATACCAGAGCTTCATCATTAATGACTGTAAGAGGTTTTCACTGCCTAACTTCTGACAAGACATTTTGCAAGAACGCCGTAACCGTCAAGGTTAACCGTAACTGAAGACCGTGATGGAGATTGAAAGAAGGACTGCCTGGCGAAGAAGAAGAGTTCTCTCCGAAAATTTGCAAAATTATTAAGATTTTATCCAGATAAATCCTATAAAAAGTTAACTAGTTTTAAATAACACGTTACGTGGGTGTTGAGTTTTCAAAAAAGAATGCACAGATCAAGAATTACGTTATCTTTAAATTGTGCAATTATTAAATCTTTTCAAGTGAATTATCATGTTAAATTTTTCGGTACTACCAGACATGGAAACGGGTCATGGGTCAACGGGTTGGCAATTTCTTGCAGGTCAAACGTATCGGGTCAAGGTGCTTCTGACCCGATTTTGACCCAGTTTTATTTCCGTTTTATTATGGAAAAGCAAAAATAAAAACATTTTTCCAAGGAAAAATGAAGACTGTGGAATTTTATACTAGATACTGTTGCCCGCGGACTGAAAAATTATAAAATGATTTCTCACGCAATATGAAGAAATTGTCCTCAGAAGGAAAAGTATCCCTTCTTTCTGAGGGGCAATGATGAAAACACTATCCAGTTTTTGGAAACTTTCAATTCATCATAAACTTGTGAAAATTGGTGTTGCCGTGAAACATATTCTTAAGCTTGATATGTTATCAAGAAAACAGCAAAAACTGAAATTAAACATACGACAAGTTGCTTAATTCAAAAACATTGACTGTATCACCATCAAAATTAGGTGGAGCAGCCTTAACATTACTGCGCACGGACTTTTTACTCTCGTAGATGTGTTTGAAAACATGTGTAAAACAGGTTATGTTTTGCAAATGAAGGACGGCAGTTTAAATACTTCCTCCAAGTGAATAAATTACACATTCCTATAATGCACTTCCTTCCGGTCTGCCTGGGCGCAGGACACCGGGTGGTTCCGAGTTGACGGGTCGACGCTGTATCTTTCGTGTTAATTGCGTTGTGCTTTCTCCTCTTACTTTTTCCTGTGCCTTTTGGGACACAGTGTATATTTGTAATTATATTTTGTTATTTTGTTGGATCTGCCTTTCTTAGTGTCTGTTCTCTCAAATGGCAGGGTATGTAGTTGTGCATCGTGGTTTGCCTTTCTTGGCATATGTTTTGCGATTTGCAAACTCATGTGGCTCATTTTCTTTTGTTTGGGTACAGGTTTGTACCCGAGTCCAAGCTGCATGTGCCACTTTTATCATTTTCTTCCTGGTGTTTTTTTAATATATGTGTACCATATCCCCTTAGGGTCACCTTATTGCTGTCAATAGGCGTGGTATTGTTGGTTGCCTGTAATTGTATGCTGTTGTAACCTATCTTTATTGTACATAATTTCTGACATTGTCACTTTCTTTCGCACCTTGGATTGTCATGGACCCTGTTTATTGTAAATTGTTCGTTCTTTGCTTCTTTTTTCCATACTGTTATATGAGACAGCGAAGTTATGTACTCTATGCTTGTAATTTATATAGCATGCTCATTGTGTATATTCATACTGAAATTTTATATCGTTCCCGTTCACTCGACCGTTGTACTGTGTATTATGTATTTATCGTTTCTATTTCCGGTTTTCCTGACTATTAATAGAGTGCCGTGTTGGTTGTCTTTTTCTATTGTTATGTGTTCCTCGATTACTCCTGGCCATTGCCAGTGCCAATTGTTATTACTTTCGTGTACTTAGAGTCCTTGTGTGGTGTATTTACCACCTTGTTGTGAGTTTTAGCATTTTTTCATATTATTTTGACCGGCGTAGCCGCGTTCATCTGTTGATATTGTCAGTAATTTTATTCATTGTTTAATTATTGTTTTTCCCACTTTGTGGTACGCCTGTATTATTTTTGCCTAAGAGTTCAATAAAATTTGTTAATACTCAGGAGAGTCATTACAGCTAATCGACGGAGTACTGCACAAGACCTCAGTATACAGGTGAGTAACAATGCTGGAACCTCGGTATGTACACGTAACATTCGCAGAGAACTTCATTCCATAAGTTACCATGGACGTGCAGCTGCTGATAAGCCTTTCATCTCCACTCGTAATGCTACTCATCGTTTAGCATGGTGTAAAAACATTTATCCTGGATCGTAGATCAATGGAAATAAGTGATATGGACAAATAAATCCAGATACACGATCCATCAGTCTGATGGCCGTGTGTGGGTAGGGCGGCAGCCGGGGAAACGCTATTTACCGCAGTGTACTGTTTCTACGGTCAAGTTTGGAGCTGGCAGTGTACTCGTGTGGGTGTGTTTTTCGTGGTATGTTGCGGCCCATTGGTTATCGTGGACAAACCAGTTAACCAGCACGTCTACCTGGATATTCTGGACAGTTATGCCCTACCAACTCTGAGGCAATACTATGGAACCCGGTCTTGTTGGTACCAGCAGGATAATGCACCGAGCCGAACTGACTCGGAATCCTGTTGGTATCAGCAGGATAATGCATCGACAGGAACAGACTCGGAGTTCTCCGAAGAAATTATCACAGCATTTCAATCTTTTCGTATTCAAAAAAGAATGTATCAAATTAGACTTTAGCAATAGAAAAAATCAGCAGAATAAAGCTCCTTCCGTTATCAAAAATATCGGCTGAGGAAGAAAGGCGTTCTCAGTTGAAAAACTCCGCATTACTTATTATTTAAAATGAACAAAACACGCAGCATTACTGATAAGCACTGCAACCAGTTGCAGAAACAATCAACTGCATTTCTGGAATTTGCACACATCCCCAAGTTTAAATATTTAATTAACCCCACGAACGGATAACATAGATGCAGTGATATTATTACGAGCGAATGGAAACCGTGATAACATGAAACAGTCATGTTTTTTTTGTTTTTTTTTCGAAAGACGTGCTGAAAGTTTTTTTTTATTTTTAAACAAGCGTTTGTAATTTAAAAGAAAATTATACTGCTACTTTTCTTTAAATATCAATTGCAGCATTAATCCCTACCAGGCGAATTAAAGGCGTTCGCGAGAAATTGTTCCGTGTATGATTTAAAAAGGTTAGTAATTAAATTCCGTTAAGTGCAAAGGATTACCTTTCCAGCACTGTAACCATGTGCATGAAATCCGCCTTTTGACGAGTTTTCAAGTGGCAAATTATGAAGTGGAAGCACTCAGTGTAAATAATGTATAGTTTTATAAAAACACTGAAATGTGAAACGATGTTAACCATTTTTATAAAAAAGATATCTGTATCGTTTTACTCATTTAATGTATCCTACCTTAAAATCCAGGAAACCGTAAAGTAGAAACAACCTGCTTTTGTAAGGGGTTACACGTGAAAAACTGAACAAAAAATAAAAGGAAAACGCTTTGTTACACGAAATTAAAAAAAGGCTGTCAGCTGTGTAAAATCACTCCAAATATCACCAAGCACTTGAAAAAGAAACAGAAAGGAAATATGCTGTTGAATTAAGATATGCACGCAATATTTGTTCTGATGATCCTTTTATGCAAATACCATAGCCCTGAGCATGGATGTTAGCGTGGGTTATCCATGACAACAATTAGCTTTTAAAATGAGATGCCTATTTAAATAATTAGACTGTCCAAATGATAATATGTATGAAGTGCTCAATCCTGTGGTTGAGAAGACAGAATCTGCATCCATGTAATGGTACTTATTTATTTTAGATGCGCGGTTCTTCCCCTGCCTTTTGAGCTTGTATTTCGAATAAGGTGGATGTTACCACCACATATTTAACCGCGACGATCCGCTTTAAACGGTTAAATACACTGAAGAGCCGAAACATTATTACCACCTTCTGAATATGATGTTGGCCTTCGAGTGCCGCCGAAACAGCTCTTACCAAGCAAGGCGTGGTCCATGCAAGATTTCTAAAGGCATGTTGTGGTATCTGATACCAATGCGTTACCCCATAAGATTCTTTAGCTCTCGTATGGTATGTTACGTGGCTGAGCCGCCGTTGCTCGGATTTGCTGTTCCAACGCAAACCACAGATGTCCAATTGGATTCGTGTCTGGGGAATTCGGAAACCACGATAATACCTGTCAATTATCCTCATGTTCCTCAAACCAATCTGGAACAATCCTGGTAGTGTGGCATGGCTCATAATAGTTTGAAAGAAAGGTATGGGGAAGGCTCATAGTTTACTATATGAATGATTGAACCCAGGGTTTCCCCTGGGTTCAATCATTCATATCTGTCAATTTTCCTCGTGTTCCGCAAACCATTCTGGAACAATCCTGGTAGAGTGGCATGGCGCATAATTGTTTGAAAGAAAGCACTACTAGAGGAGAATACCGTTGCAAAGAAAGGATGTTCCTGATCTTCAATCATATTTAGGTATGGGGTAGACTCATAGTTTCCTATATGAATGATTGAACCCAGGGTTTCCCCTGGGTCCAATCATTCATATCTGTCAATTTTCCTCGTGTTCCGCAAACCATTCTGGAACAACCCTGGTAGAGTGGCATGGCGCATAATTGTTTGAAAGAAGGCACTACTAGAGGAGAATACCGTTGCAAAGAAAGGATGTTCCTGATCTTCAATCATGTTTAGGTATGGGGTAGACTCATAGTTTCCTATATGAATGATTGAACCAAAGGTTTCCCCTGGGTCCAATTCTTCATATCTGTCAATTTTCCTCGTGTTCCGCAAACCATTCTGGAACAATCCTGGTAGTGTGGCATGGCGCATAATCGAATGAAAAAAAGCACTACTAGAGGAGAATATCATTGCAATGAAAGGATTATCCTGATCTTTAATGATGTTTAGGTATGTGGTAGGCGTCACAGTTTCCTGTACATGAACGATTGGACCTAGGTTTTCCCAACAGAACGTTGCGCAAAGCACTACACTTCTTTCAAAGGCTTGTTTTCTTCCAGCGGTGCATGTTCGTGCCTTGTCCCAGGTAAACGACGCACACGCACTCGATCGTCCGCATGGTGCAACAAGAAATGAGATTCATCGGGCCAGACAATAATCTTCCATCATTCAAGGTCCTTGATTCTTTCTTTGCTGTTGCAGGCGCTTTTGACGGTGAACCGGTGTTAACATGGGCACTCAGATCTGCCTGGGGCTACGCAGTCCCATTTTCCGCAGTGTTCAGTATACTGTGTGTCATAACACATTACTCCCGTCAGCAGCATTCAAATTATTCGTTTTGTTGTCTCGTACCCTACGGGACAGCTTCCGCTGACCTGTAGCTTTGATGGGGCGTGGTCGGCCCACATCTTGCCGGCGGTTCATGGTTTTTTCCCTCCTCAGAACACTTTTTGAAAGTACCAATCATGATTGACCGTGAGCTTCTCCACAAGCCTTGCCGTTTCGGAAATGCTCAGACTCAGTCGTCTGGCCATATCAATTTGCCCTTTGACAAACTTGCTTCAGTCATGTGCATTTCCCATCTGAAGAACAAGAATACCACTGATTAAGAGATCTTAGAATCAGGTGCTATTTGTACCGTCTCATGTCCTTCACAAGCGCCGTCGTTTTGTTATATTTGCTTCGATATGAATAAAGACGCGATGGTCATAATGATTTCGGTCTTCGGTGTATATATATATACATACAGGGATCCAGTAAAAAACGCAGCGAAATTAATTGTTTTATTTCATGTTTTGGTGAATATTAGGCACGAGCAAAATTTCGCAAAACATACTGTGACATACACTATATTGACAAAAGTCACCGGACACCGCTCCAAAATCAAATGAACGAATTCACTGCGTTGTTAAGATGCGCAGTACAACTGCAAACGGTATAAAAACAAGCCTGCAGCTGACTACGATCATATCACACTGTGAGGTTGAGGGAAAATGTCACTGCTCCGTCCAGGTGGCGCAGTGGCCTAAGCAATGGCCTCTGATCATTCGTCCGAAAGGGGTCTAAGTTCAAATCCCGTGAAGCATGGATGTTGCGCTTGTCTTACGGCACTGACTCTCTCCCTTCCCTGGAACCGGTGACACTAAATTAGGGACGGGCGATTGCTTATAGCCCATTGAGCTGCTGACGGTGCTCGTTTTTTTTTTTTTTTTTTTTTGATTGGAGGTTTAACGACCACCGTGAGCAACTCAATGGGCTATAAGCAGTCGCCCGTCCCTAATTTAGGGTCACTGGTTCCAGGGAAGGGAGAGAGCCAGTGCCGTAAGACAAACACAACATCCATGCCTGACCGGGATTCGAACCCGGACCCCTTACGGACGAATGATCAGAGGCCAACGCCTTAGACCACTGCGCCACCGGGGCGGCACGGTGCTCGTTAAACCTCCAATCAAAAAAAAAAAATGTCGCTGCGGGAAGAAACTGAATTTGAGAAAGGAAAGATTTTTGGGTGTTATATTAGTGGGTTGTCCATAAGAGAAACCGAGAGGCGTTTAAAAACACGCGTCAACTGTTTTAGATGTACTGAATAACTGGAAGACAGACGGCGTGCCTGAGGCAGCAAAACGTACCGGCGGACCAAAAAAATTCAGTGATAGGGGACGTCGGATCCTCAGCGGTCACGTTAATGCGAGTTCCGTATATATTGGTTTGTGTTGTGTGATATTAGTGTTTCTTCCTTACCTGTTTGTCGTCGTCGATTCGTGAAAGTCCAGTGATTATTGTAAGTCTACTTCCGAGCGGGTGAGTTTTTTTCTTTTGCTATTATCAGTTTATTTACGTCCGACCTTGCAGGTCGGCGATGCACACTTCATCAAATATGAAAATGACGACTTCCGGCGGAGAAAGGCGGAGCCCAGCCCTCGCTTCCAGTGGTGCATCATCATCATCATCATTTCCGACTGATGTCAGCGTCCCTGCGCTATCTTCCCTAGCTAGCACTGATGCACTACCCTCTCCGAGTGGTGCGTTCAGTAGCCTTTCGGGTGTCAATCCGTTGACTTCCCCAGCTACGTCAAACCTTTCAGCTTCTGCTCCAGTTGATGAAGCCATGGATATTACTGGTGGTGAAGCCTCTTCCAGTTCTTCTGTGCCCGTTCTGTCGCCTTCCACATATTCTAAGGTTGCAGCCTCTTCTACTCCTCGACAGCTTTCCAAGGATCTGTATGCAAGCGCTCAAGCTTTGCACACTTATATTTGTCGTGCTGGAAACAACATTCTTCTTGAATTTCCAGCAGGCTCGCCAGCCGCGACTGCTTTTTTGAAAACCTGGCTAAGGGAGTTAGTTTTGAGGCTCTCCCAGATACACCGATGCGGATCTATGCCGATGCCCTTCAAAGCCTGTTTCCCTCAGACGCCATTTCGCATATGTTCCGGCGGGGCCAGACGGTTGTCGTTTATCTTGCCAAAGTTGAATATGCCAAGTCTGTCCTGACGACAGGCCTAACCATTGGAAATCGCCAACTTACTCCAGAACCAGTGGCCCAACGACCAGTAAATGTTTCCTTTTACCCTGTACCCCCAGAGGAGACTGACGTCATGTTATATGCCGTGCTTTCATCTCTGGGGCGAGTCGTTGGAGGGATTCAAACACACTTAGCTGCAAAGAACGACCCGATGCATGATACCATCCGTGGAGCCCGTCGAGTTGCACGTGTCGTTTTTTCTTCTCAAGAAGCTATTGCTCAGCTCCCAACACACTTCACAGTTAAGTGTGATGGTCAGACTCGCCAAATTGATCTATTGACTGAATTCCATTGCAGTCAGTGCAAGGAAGTTGGACATTTCTAGAAAGAGTGTCCTATTGCACGGCCATCAACTTGTTCTTCTGCACCACGGATGGATACTCACTACACCCCTGTTAGTGCCTCATCACTATCTTCGGCACCTGCTGATCCTCTTCACATAGATATCTCTCCTAAGTCGACTGCCTTACCACCACCTGCTTCTGTAGAGCATTATCCTGAATTACCACCGACATCGCCTTTCCTTGCTCCTGCACCACCTGGCGACATTACTGATGCTGATGGAGGGTGTTGTCTGATACTGAAACTTCCAATGCGGACACCGACACCGCTTACCTGAGCGTCAGTGACCACACCTTAAGTGATGGGTCGGACGCGACCTCTAGGTCTCGCACTGACAAAAGAGAAGCCCCAAAGGCCCCCGACGATTCCTCCAAGTGGCGGAAGCCTCAAGGTAAATCGCCACTTTCTACTCGATCCCGTACGTCGGCTTCTCGCCTGAAAAACTGTGATTTGTCTTCGAACCCTGAAGACTTTATCTTACCTTATGAGGATTTTCTTGCAAGACTGCAACAACATGTATTTCCGTCGACTCCTTTATCATATCCGGAGTTATATGACGTTTTCTGTCGGAAATCGTTGCATGGGGGATTCCCTCCTTTTGTCCAGGCACATACGGCTCAGCTTCCTGCTGTGACTGCGCAGTTGACGGAGTTGGACTGCATCTATCAAGCGCTTCGTAGTCCGTCTTCTAATGATGCTGCTGCTGTGAAAATGATGCATCGTCGATACACTAATCTTCGAGACCACTTGCGTAAAATGCTCACTCCACCTTCTGATTTGGCGCTTTCACGGTGACGACCTTCAACTGTCGCGGATTTGCGACCCCTGATGTGAATGCCCTTGTCTATGAGGACCTCGCGGCGGATGCCAGTGATGTCCTCCTCCTTCAAGAGACTCGATGTTCAACTGATACGCCGACACACAGATGGCGGTCGTGGCCTTACACATTCTACCATGCGTACCGCCAATCTAGGTCTGGTGGCATTGCCGTCGGTGTACACCGTCGTTTAATGCAACGTACATCTTCTATTTCTGTCAATAACTTATATTCAGAATTATTGCAATGCCTTACTTTCTGTGTTGATACTGTAACTTTTCATGTGTTTAATGTATATATACCAACTAAAGAATCATTTGTTGATCCACTTTTTCGGAGTCTACGTGCAGCGATTGCTGCGATTCCCTCCGGGGATTTTTTCATCATTGGAGGGGATTTTAACTGCACGGTGCAGCCCTCTGTAGACCGCTATTTGTCGCACGGAGAACACCGTGCGAATCTTTTCTCCAAGTTAACACAGTTTATTGCTGATTTTCAGCTTGTTGAATCTTTTCGCCAGCTGAATCCTCAAACCATTTCATTTACTTTGTGCAATTCCCCGACGCAGTTTTCTGCTGCCGCTCGATTGGACCGTATTTATGTTGTATCTTCTTTGATTCCCACTGTTACTTCGGCACGGCCCCTCCCTACAGTGTCCTCCGATCATAGCGCCGTGGCCGCCCCGGTGGCGCAGTGGTCTAAGGCGCTGGCCTCTGATCATTCGTCCGTAAGGGGTCCGGGTTCGAATCCCGGTCAGGCATGGACGTTGTGTTTGTCTTACGGCACTGGCTCTCTCCCTTCCCTGGAACCAGTGACCCTAAATTAGGGACGGGCGACTGCTTATAGCCCATTGAGTTGCTCACGGTGGTCGTTAAACCTCCAATCAAAAAAAAAAATAGCGCCGTGTCTCTATCTGTTTGTGTCTCTCCATCACCACCTTCGGCTCGTCGTGGATGGAGTTTTAATGATATAATTTTACAAGATCGGTCTTTTCGCGATACAGTTGAGCAGTTCCTTGCTGCTAGGAAACCTCTGCTAGCTACTACTCCGAGTGCCCTGCGCTTGTGGCTCGACATTAAACAAGACCTTCTATTATTGGTACGATGCCTTTCATTTTCCAACACTACCACTCGTGCGATGGCGATCAGCAGTCTTCGGGGTTTACTTTCTTCGTTACAAATGTCGGATCCACAGTATTCAGTAGTTCACGATGAACTACATGCTCACCTACAACCGCTGGCCCAACAAGCTGTGCTTCGACTTCGACTTCTGTATCTATCTCCATCGACACAAGCCTTTGAAGTTCTTTCCAAGATGGAATCTTCGAGACGAGCGTCAACCTCACTTCGACATCTTCGCCTTCCTAATGGCTCCACCACGTTCGATACATCTCTTATTTGCTCCCAAGTCCGTCACTTCTTTAAGGAGAAGTTCCGAGCGGTCGCGCAGGTTACTGATCTTTCTTCTTCTCCCCTTCTCTCTTCTCTCCCTCAGGTCACGCCTTCTCTCTGTGCTCCCCTCACTGCTGAGTTTTCTTTGCCTGAACTTCTAGAGGCGTTTTCCTCCCTGAACTCCCATGCCTCCCCGGGACCTGATGGTCTTCCGCTGTCATTCTACCGTGCTTTTCTTCCGTCCCTTCTACCTTTTCTTTCTGCTGGTTTTTCTTGTGCTCTTTCTTCTTCTGCGCTTCCGCCGGAATTTACAGTTGCTCATGTCATCCTCCTCCCAAAGAAGGGGGACCTCCTGAATCTGACGAATTGGCGCCCTATCTCCATCCTTGATATTGATTATAAATTTTTCATGAAACTCCTTTCTCGACGTCTTAACTCTGTCCTTTCGTTTCTTGTTTCTCCCGACCAGTCATACACTGTGCCTGGTCGGTCTATCGCTAAAAACATTTCTTTTCTTCTTAATCTCAATTTTCTTGCTCGCAAACAGTCAGAACCCTTAGCCCTATTTAACATTGATCAACAGTCTGCTTTTGATAACGTTTCCCATGACTATCTCTCTGCTGTTCTAACCCATTTTGGCTTTCCTTCTGCTTTTGTCTCTCTCCTTCCCAGTCTTTATCGGGGCGCTCATTTTCATGTTCGGGCGGCCTCATTTTTGACGGCACCCATCCCTTTCCAACGAGGAATCCGGCAGGGTTGCCCCCTCTCAGGGCAACTCTTTGCCCTCGCATTCGAACCTTTCTTGATTGCCAGCCGTTCATCTCTTCTTTCTGCATTGCCGTTGACCGTTTCTAGCACCAGGCATCACTGTTTCGTTGTTTCAGCCTATGCAGATGACGCCACTTTCTGTCTCCGACGAGATGAACAGTTTGATATTCTAACCACGTATCAACAGTATGCAGCTCTCTCTGGTGCGTCCTTGAATGTGCTCAAGAGCACCGGGTTGTGGTGTGGGTCTTGGATGGGTCGCACCGATGCCCCATGGGGTGCGGTGTGGTCCTCCTCGACCCAGAAAATTCTTGGCGCCCAGATTGGACATCCATTCAGTTCTGGAATTATTACCAGGAATGGACTCCTTCCTCGATTACAACGCTCAGCTGCGTTTTGGCGATTCACGCATTCTTTCGCATCTTACATTCAGAGAGCGCAAATTGTCCAGCGATACCTTCTATCCCAATGCTTGTTTTCTTGGAACTCATCGGTGTTTACCTCGGCTCGTCTCTCTACTATCAACAGCATCTTTACTTCCGTGATTTGGTCAGCAAAGCATTGGGTTGCTGCTACGACTCTCACTCTTCCAGCTTCTTTGGGAGGAATTCGCCTACCGGATGTACGCCTTTACTACCGAGCCTTTCGCATCGTTTCATTCCTTCGCCTTCTTCTCACTCCTTCTCCATCACTCTGCTCTACTTTTGGTATTCTTATCTCTCTCCGAGATCCATCCTTTTCTTTTCTTTTATATCTTCGGATGGACTCTTATCCTTCTTGTTTTTATCAATTTCCACCCCTCATTACTCAAGCTCTAGCGTTCTTCCGCTCACTTCCACTTCTTCGCGCAACTCCCTCTACTACTCGTGATCTTCTTGCCGAACCACTTTTCTTTTCGACTCTGATTCACCCTCCTGATCAACCCTACTTCATCTTCCCTCCTTGGGTCTGCTCTGGAATCTTAACTGTTCAAGCTTTAGTTACTGCTGACCTTTCCTGGAAGCCCCTTTCCTCTCTCTTCCCCGCTTCTACTCCCCTACTGGAGGAAGATTATGATCTCCTTCGTTCTACTCTCTGTTCTCTCTTCCCTTCCCTTGTTTCTGATTCTGGTCTCATCTCTGTTTCTGGTCCTAGCCTCTCTATTCCTTTCTTCCTTCCTCTTAGTGCCTCTGTTGCCCCCATTTCTTCTTTTTTCCACCGGTTCGATATATACTCTTCTTAGCACACCCCTCGCTATTCCCCACCCACTCCCGGATGTTTCTTCTTCGCTTTCTTTGACAATCTGGTCTGCATCTTCCTCGCCGCTCTACTCCCCGCTGGAGCTTAACCTTCAATGGCGGTTTCTCCACCGTCGCCTTCCCGTTCCTTCCTCTCTCTTTCGTATGTCTATTTCTTCTACTTCACTCTGTATTTTTTGTGGTTCTGAAGGCGATGTTCCACACGTTTATTGTCACTGTCCCATTCTGCTACCTCTGCTTCATACTGCTTTTCGTCTTGCTGGCATTATTTGTTCCAGGGATCTTCCTTTCCAATCATATCTATGGCTACTTCTAACTAAGCATCCTCCACCTAAACTTCCAGATGCTTCTGCCTACCTATTCGTCCTTGTGAAGCATGTTATTCATCTTTACCGCCTTTCTGTACGATCACGTTCTGCCACACCTAGCATCCTTTCTGCTGGTGCACCTCTGCGTAAGATTTTTCGGAATCGCATCTTGGCTCGTCTCGGGCTAGAGTACTTTGCAGCGTCCACCCCCCAATCTCTGGTTTCCTTCCGGTATGCTCTGGGCGCAGGAAACCGGGTGGTTCCGAGTTGACGGGTCGACGCTGTATCTTTCGTGTTAATTGCGTTGTGCTTTCTCCTCTTACTTTTCCATGTGCCTTTTGGGACACAGTGTATATTTGTAATTATATTTTGTTATTTTGTTGGATCTGCATTTCTTTGTGTCTGTTCTCTCAAACGGCAGGTTATGTAGTTGTCCACCGTGGCGTGCCTTTCTTGGCATAGGTTTTGCGAATTGTTAACTAATGTGACTCGTTTTCTTTTGTTTCGGCACAGGTTTGTACCCGAGTCTAAGCTGCATGTACCACTTTCTGTTTTTATTTTCTTCCTGGTGTTTTATGATATATATGTACCATATCTTATGGTCACCTTATTGCTGTCAATTAGCGTGGTATTGTTGGTTGCCTGTAATTGTATGTTGTTGTAACCTATCTTCATTGTACATAATTTCTGATATTGTCACTTTTTTTTTTCGTACCTTGGTTTGCCAAGTACCCTGTTTATTGTAAATTGTTCGTCCATTGCTTCTTTTTCCCTACTGTTATCTCAGACAGCGAAGTTCTGTTCTCTATGCTTGTAATTTATATAGCACGCACTTTGTGTATACTGAAGTTTTACATCGTTCCTGTTCACTGGACCATTGTACTGTGTATTATGTATTGTTATGCAACGAGGAACAGCGCTTGCTAGTTCGTACCTCTCACTCGAATGTTCTGTTTCCCTGAGTACCCAGTGTGCTTATTCCTTGTTTTTCTTTCCAGTCATGTAATGTTTGGCTTATCACACGGTTTCGTACTCTCGTTCCCCTGTTGTATTTGTGTTATGTAAACGTGACCTCGCTGCACACTTTTCACGCTCTTCGTTCTGTTTGAGTTGGTGAAAGTTCATTGACCTGTAAATACTGTATTATTTTATACGATTTTCTTTTAAATGCTTTAGCCAGTTAACACGAGCGTTGTGCTTCTTTTTTTCGCACTCGCTTGCAGTGTTCATCACGGATAAGCTGATAATGTTTACCGTGTTGTTCATGCCTTGTTCTTGTTATTGTTTTTGAATTTGTACAATTTTTTCAGTTTTCTTGTATGTATACAGTGTACTTTTCTTCGGCATTTCTGTTGGTACTAGTTCCTTTGTGATCCTTTGATCTTCGGTCGAGTCCAGGGTCACTATAAATTTTGTATCAATGTTGATTTTTGTGAATTGACCTTACCATCAAGTGTGAGTTGTAATTCGTATTGTTCTGTTTTTGGTTAGTTGGCGCTTGCCATTCACCTGTAGTGAGTATTATGTAACTTACCGTAATCTGTATTATTTCTCTAGTACTGTGATTGCTGTCATTATCAACTATCTCTCACGCGTTATTTTCCTGTTCACAGTGCACCGTGCTGTTTGTATTTCTTGTTTGTTTTGTATCATCGATGTTCCCCGGGGTTTTGCACTTGCGTTTTTGGCGTTCTGTATTGCATCTCCAAACCTCGTGCGATTTCTGTTCGAGTCGGTGTCATTGGGCTCACATTTATTTGTACCGTTTTTCAAATTGTGCATGATGCTATGTTGTTCCTTTATGTTTTCCCCTCTATGTTCTTGAGTGGTGATGCCCGTTCACTTGTAGATCTGTTTTCTCATTGTTTAGCGTCGCTCAGTATGGCACGCCTTAATCTGGTCTTCAGAATCACTCACTTGAGTGGTATTCGTGTGAATTTTACCGGGTTTGTTGCGCACTGTTGGTGTACAGTGCTTACTGTATTTACTGTTTCTATTTCCGGTTTTCCTGATTCTTAATAGAGTGCCGTGTTGGATGTCCTTTTCTGTTGTTAGGCGTTCCTCGATTACATCCTGGCTATCGCCAGTGCCAATTGTAATTGCTTTCGTGTACTTTGCTGTCTCTGTGTATCGTGTATTTTACCACCTTGTTGTAGTTTTTAGCATTTTTCATATTATCTTGACCGGCGTAGCCGCATTCATCTGTTGATAATGTCATTACTTTCATTCATTGTTTAATTATTGTTTTTCCCACTTTGTCGTGCGCCTGTATTATTTTATGCCTAAAAGTTCAATAAGATTTGTTAATACTCAGGAGAGTCGTTACAGAAGATCGACTGAGTACTGCACAACACCTCAGTATACAGGTAAGTAAACATTCTGGATATTCGGTATGTACACTTACCATTCGCAGAGAACTCCATTCCATGAATTGCGTGGTCATGCGGCTGCTCAAAAGCCTTTCATCTCCACTCCGAATGCTACTCGTCGTTTAGCATGGTGTAAAGAGCATTTATCGTGGACCGTAGATCAATGGAAACGGGTCGTACGGACTGGTGAATTCAGATACAGGATCCATCAGTCTGATGGCCGTGTGTGGGTATGGCGGCAGCCGGGGGAATGCAATTTACCACAGTGTACTGTTCCTACGGTCAAGTTTGAAGATGACAATATACTCGTGTGGGGTTGTTTTTCGTGGTATGGTCCCAGCCCATTGGTTACCGTTGTCAAACCTGTTAACCAGCACGTCTACCTTAATATACTGGACAATTATGTCCTACCAACTCTATGGCAATGCTATGGAACCGAGCCTTGTTGGTGCCAGCAGGATAATGCATCGAGCCTGAACTGTTACAGCATGATGGTGCCAGCAGGATAATGCATCGAGCCTGAACTGTTACAGCATGATGGTGCCAGCAGGATATGCATCGCAAGAACTGTTACAGCATAGTTTGACGATAATTCCGCATCGCGTGTGGACTGGCCAGCACAGAGCCCTAATCATAATCCCATTGAGCACCTATGCGATGAATTAGAGCACCGCATAAGAAGATTGGAACCAAGGCTTATTATTAAGCAACAGTTACTGGCAGCATTATGTACTGAATGGTAAGGCATACCTTTTGCTGTGTTCCAAAACCTTGTCGAAAGCATGTCTCTCAGGGTCAGTGTATGCATTAAGGCCAAAGGTGGATCGACACGGTTCTAATGTATGTCAATAAGTGCTATGTTGTGTTTCTCTTTTGGGTGTCCGGTGACTTTTGTCAATATAGTTTATATCAGCTACACTATCTACTGACAAGTAATTGGACACCTGTGATAGCAAAGGAAAACGAAGTTTATTCATCTAAAAAAGTTGGTAGTGCCTCCACGAGTGGCGATTACAGCTGCGACCCTCCGGGGCATACTCTCAACCAGGCGTTGTACGATGGCCAGCGGTATTTTCTTCCACTCGGCTTGGAGAATACAGGTCAATTCCTTCACCGATTTCGGACGGTGGGGGCTCCCCTTAAGTCGACGCTCCAACTCGTGCCAGAGGTGCTCGATAGGGTTAAGGTTCGGGCTCTGCGCAGGCCAGTCCATTCGATTAACCTCATTGTCACCATACCAAACCATGGTGGACCTCGCAACATGACAGGTGGCATTGTCATCCTGAAAGTAACATGGGTCCATCCGGTAAAACTGCCACAACGTAGAAAGCGCATGGTCATCCAAAATGGTGCAATAAGTATCGGTGTTGAGTCTACCAGGAATTGTGACCAAGGGTCCCGTGCCATACCAGGAGAAACACCTCCATAGCATAGTTCCACGGCCGCCGAACTTCACAGTTGGCACAATACATTCCGGAAGGAGGCGTTCTCCAGGCAGACGCCAAACCCAGACCCTGCCATCCGACCGGTAGAGGATGAACCTTGATTTGTCGCTCCAGAGAACCTGTTTCCACTGTTCAACGGTCCACTGTTGACGTTCTTTGCACTACGTTAGCCGAGCAGCGCTATTAGACTTGGTGATCAAAGGCTTGTGGGCGGCAGCACGTCCATGATAACCAAGCAGATGGGTTTCCTTACGGATGGTATTCATCGAAAGAATACTCCCGGATGCCTGTTAAAACTGCTCTCGAATGTGGCCCATCGATTTGGTGCGGTTCTTCCGAATTTATCTGGCCAGCACCCGTCGGTCTTTAACTCCCAGTTTTGTGGGTCTGCCAGGTCGGGGCACATTCCGACAGTCACCTCTCATCTTCCACTTGCCAATCACGTAGGCCACTGTCGATTTTGGGTACTTCAACTAGCTGGATATGTCACGTATGGATCGGCTATTTCTGTGATACCCGACGATTACACCTTTCTCGAAATCAGAGAGCTCCGAACTGCGTGGCATCTTGCATGCGACTGGTTGCGTTGTTGTTTCCCACACGATATTTAACGGCGGCGGCCGTGACGTGTATCAGGACCGCAGATATCGTCGATTGCAGGGGTGTCCAATTACTTTTCGGTAGAAAGTGTATTTAAGTTTCCATTTCTTCTAGATATCCCTTATGTAAATTTTCGATATGGTCCCCTTTCTCGCTCTCTCTCTCTCTCTCTCTCTCGTTACATTGTCTAAACGTAACACCATTACCGGAAATCATCCACGTTAAGCAACTAAGATAAGAAGCAGCTAATGTATGCATACGTTGAGGGTGTGATGCTAAGTTACTACTACGTCAGGTGCTAGAAATCCTCAACGGAAAATACACTAAGATGCACGTTTATGAAGTGGGTCTGGTACGATTCGTCCAACGACGATTGGTCCAATGCCGATTCGTCCAAAGGGACGATTCGTCCAATGGACAATTGGTCGAAAGTTACAATTCGTCCAATGGTACGATTGGTCCAATGCCGATTCGTCCAATGGGACGATTGGTCCAATGCCGATTCGTCCAATGGGACGATTGGTCCAATGCCGATTCGTCCAATGGACGATTGGTCCAATTCCGTCATATATGTCTGAAGTGCTACTCGTGCTATAAAAGTCTCATCTGTTCTGATTCTATCGCCGATGTTATACGAAAGTACCGGTAGTCCAAAGAATGTCAAATAATGTTACATTTCATGCGTAATATTGTGGTTATAGATTACTATTTTTTTTTTTTTTTTTTTGGAATCGCGTTTTCTTGTTATACTGTCCTTGCTACCGGATTAACTTACTGATGTACGAGCCGTTCTATCAACTTCAATGTTACTCTTTTGCATGAAATAATATAAAATACTAGTGTTCCGTTTCTGTTTGTAGAATGCAGTGGGGTTTTCCGCCAACTGCCCAATGGAAACAACTGGTCGGGGTTTGGACAGTGGCCTTTTCAACAGTTTTTATTCTAGCGAAGTCATATTCATAACGTTTACATATTAAATCAAGTTAATACTATTGCGCATTTACTTAAACACGAAATATTAATTCATAGGCCCTAGGCCTAGGCTTTTTTAACAATTTTAATTCTACCGATGTCAGATTCATAACGTTTACATATCAAATCAAGTTAATAATATTAAGCTTTTACTTAGGCACGAAATATTAATTCATAGGCTCTAGGCCTAGGCCTTTTTAGGACTTTTTATTCTACCGATGTCATATTCATAACGTTTACATATTAAATCAAGTTAATAATATTGCGCTTTCATTTAAGCACGAAATATTAATTCACAGGCCCGCGACATAGGTGCCTAGCAAATACCTCAGAAATGATACGATGAGTGCCTTCTATAAAGTTTTATAAAATGTTTACAAATACCAAATATCTAGGTTGTAACTTAAAATCTTCTAAAATGGCCCGCAGCCTAGGTGCCTTGCAAAGACCTCAGAAATGATACGATGAATGCCTTTTATAAAGTTTTATAAATTTTTTACAAATATCTAGGTTGTAACTTAAAATCTTCTAAAAAGGCCCGCGACCTAGGTGCCTGGTAGATAGCTCAGAAATGATTCGTTGAGTGCCTTTTGTAAGGTTTTATAAAATGTTGACAAATACCAAATATCTAGGTTGTGACTTAAAAACTTTTGAAAAGGCTCGAGGCCTAGGTGCCTTGTAAAGACCTGAGGAACGATACGATGAGTGCCTGTTATACGGTTTTATAGAATGTTTACAAATACCAAATATCTAGGTTGTAACTCAAAATCTTCTAAAAAGGCCCGGGGCCTAGGTGCCTCGTAAAGACCTGAGAAATGATAGGATGAGTGTCTTTTATTAGGTTTTACAACATATTTACACCAAATATCTAGGTTGTAAATTAAAATCTTCAAAAAATGCCCGCGGCCTAGGTGCTTTGCAAACAGCTGAGAAATGCTCCATTGAGTGCATTTTACCAGGTTTATGTAAAATGTGTACAATTACTAAATATACGGAAATTATCTTTCAAAAGGATATAAAGAGGAGAATAATTTAAATTAATATTCCTTTCTGGAAAATAAAAAAGTTTACCGTTGGTAAGATAATACCATTGGACGAATCGGCGTTGAACCAATCGTACCATTGGGCGAATCGGCATTGGACGAATCGGACATTGGACCAATCGGCATTGGACCAATCGTCCCTTTGGACGAATCGGCATTGGACCATGCGTCGTTGGACGAATCTTCCGGGACCGTATGAAGTATATGTGCCCCCTTCACATAAATGGATCACTCCAACACGTAAGAAGTAAGCACTTTACGAGGTATAAAAACAGACAAACCAGCTCGTCGAGTAAGATGTAACGCCAGATTTAAGCTCAGAATAGGCAAAATGAGCTTTCTGAGAGAATTTGAACGTGGCATGATAATTTGCGTCAGGCGTGAGGGTTCGAACCTCACGATAATGGCCTGAATCTGGTCTTTTTGCAAACGATTGTGAATGGTGCTACACGGAGATGCTATGAACGAAAGAAGCTGGGATCAAATGTAACTACACCTTTGCTGAATGTTGTGGTACATTCGCTGCTTGGTTAGATACGTGGTGAGTTTGAAGATGACCCTCGGCAAACCAATGTCGAAAGCTGTAGTGTATTGCTGTTTTTTTCTATTTTGGTCGCTTGCACGATTCTCTGTAGTCTCCTTTAAGCCCTGTGTTCCAAGAGCTGTTTTGGTTCACAAACCACCGCTTGCTAGAGTTTATAGCATATTGCGTTTTTCACGGTAAACCTTGGTACAGTAATGCTTGGAAGTCTCAGGAGGATGGGTTTTTTTGGAGATGTTGGAGTCTGCTCTTCTGGCGGTAATGCTCATGCCACATTCAAAATCAGTCAGACCACTCATTTTGGCGATTCTGACCCCTCAAGTGAACTCTAACTTATGCTCGATGGGTTGGTCGTACTTATTTATACCAAACACTGCACTTAAGTGCCGCGTTACTAGTTTCAGTTAGCCAATCTTGTGACGAGGGTAGGTGTACCTTACAAACTGGCATCTTAGTGCGCCTGTTGCTTTCCACGACGTTACCTTGTTGTTTACTAGTTAACGAAAAGTTATCCGATTTGTTGCTTTGTTTTTCATCTTTATTAACATGTTAGATAAATTTCAAGTCGATGTGTTAGCTTCTTTGAAGACTAAAATATTTCTCTTTCTGTGTGTTCTTCACATTAAAATTAAATTATCGTCGTTGTGTTTAACCCTGTTAATGTCATAAAAAGTGTGTCGTCTAGGAAAATTCAAATAAGCGTAGAGGTTGGAAATATAAGCCTGTTAAATTTCTCATTTCCTCTATTATTAATGCATTTTGTTTAATTAAAAATACTGTAGAACACGGAACGTATTGTGTTTGCATACAACACTGCATCATGTCTAAATAAACACATGAAATCTGCTCGTCGTAATTAAACAGACAAAATAATATAAATGACACGCAATTGTATAATGCTGCATTTGTAAAGACAAAAACATGTTCATTCGTGGTATTCACTAAGTGCATAGGGAATTATGACCATGCCTATGCGAATTGAGTTGCTGGCGACACTGGCGTAACCAAGAAGGCAGAGTCCAGTATACTAAAGGGATAAATATAAGAAGCTGGTGGTAAAGCTGAGAGAAACGTTACGGATATGATGGGTGAAATCACGGTACACTGGTGTGCAAAAATTAAGAACGAAGAGGAGAAATTAGCATAACAGCCGAACGAGCAAGCAAAACGGACCGAAAGACCACTCAGGAGATAGACTAGGGTCCGGTACGGTAGGGTATGCGCATATATGCAGTATGACGTAGGGAGGGGAGTGTCGGAAGGGTATAAAGCACACGGGCGGTGTACGCTCAGCAATTCGGTAAAAGCTATTGCACGGCGTACATCGGTTTGAACGACGTCGAGTTGATGCCACCGTGTTATATGGCCACCAGGTAATCCAGTAGACGACATCTCTATCACTTTATCCGAGGTCGCGTCATTGGGAAGTTGGAAGAAGGTCAATGTGTTACTAGTCTAACTGAGGAGTTCGGGATCGCTAACAGCATCGTTTCACGAGCTTGGAGAGCATTTCATACGACAGGAACAGCTGCCCGAGAGTTTAGCAATGGTCGTCCACGAGCAACTACGGCCGCAGACGACCGGTATATTGCCCTACAGGGGACAAGAGACAGACGGCAGACAGCGGGAGAAATCGCAAGGCACATGCAACAGAAAACTGTACGTCCGTTATCGCGGTTTACCGTTGCCAGGAGGCTGCACAAAGGTGGTCTATTTACACGACGACTAGTACGGTGTGGGCCATTAATGCTTGCTCATCGGAGACGGCGGTTTCTGTGGTGTCAGGAACACAAGAAGTGGACACATCAGCAATGGGGTCAAGTTATCTTTGCGGATGAGAGCCGATCTAGTCTCACGAGCGAGTATGGTCGTATACACGTCTGCAGAGAGCAGGGAACACGCAATCACACCTCCAACATCATCGACAGGGACCGGTTTGAAGATGGCGGAGTTCTCGTTTGGTGCGGTATCATGCTTGGTAGCCATACTGACATCCACATCTTCCAAGGAGGTTCAGTCACTGGTTTCCGCTATTGTACCGAGCTTTTCCTGCCTTACGTGCGTCTGTTTAGAGGTTCTGTGTGTCCTGAGTTCCTCTTTATGAATGACAAAGCTACACCTCATCGTACAGTGGCTGTCGCAGAGCTGTTGGAGAGTGAAGATATTCAACGCATGGATTGGCCCGCAAGGTCTCCGGACCTAATTCCAATCGAACATGTGTGGGACCTTCTCGGGAGACGCTTGGCAGCTCGTCACCAGCCGCCAGCAACGATTCCGCAGCTGCGATTGGCGCTACAAGAGGAATGGGCGGCGATGCCTCAACAGCTCCTTGACAACCTTGCCCTCAGCATGGACAGACGTTGTAAATCCTGAAACGCAGTCAGCGGTGATCATATCTCCTAATAAATGCTGGATTTTTCTTGGCAGCCGCCTGTCACATGGCCGTTTCTGTCTTCTGTCTAGTTGTGCTCGAAGCTACCTTTTCAATAATGTGTCTTTGTCTCCTTTGGATTCCTTGTTTGGATGGATTTCCTTACTTGTACCATATTCTTACATCTTGGGGATTTATGGTATGATTTGAGTCGATGTGGATCACTTCTGCAGGACGTTACATTCGAAAAACCGTCTCGTCTTTAATTTTTGCACGCCAGTGTATTACCGGTGCTTTCGAAATGTCCTGTTTTGGGCGCATAATGAGTTGACACATCCATTTTGGTAACCACGACCTTTTTTGGTTGTTCGAAGTCTTCCGTGGTTAAAGTGTGCCAGTAGTGGTGCAAAAATAACAAAATCCCCAACCGTCAACGCACCTACCAGGCGTAGAGAAAGGTGGTTTCCAGCGGTGTGATCCCACTTGAAAACGGCAATTGGCGCAGCGCAGTTTCGTATTTAACGTCCCAGTACAATACGGATCAGAGAGAAACAATATTCGGCAGCGACTATTTGTCACACGCTAGTATGAATGGGCTACAATACGACCTATACGTCATCCTCTCCTAACAACAGTCCATCAACGTAAGCCACACTTTTGTAGCCAACAAGAAGGGGATTGGACGTTAGCACATTGGAAGCATCTCTGATTGTCTAATGAAGAAAGATATGTGTTCCATCCTGCTGGTGTACGAGTTGGTAATAATCAAAGGTTATGGATTCCACATCCGTAACATACACTATATTGACCAAAACCACCGGATACCCCTTCGAAAGAAAATGAACGGATCCGCTGCCTTGTTAAGATGCGCGGTACAGCTGCAAACGGTATAAAAACAAGCCTGCAGCTGACCGCGATCATATCGCATTGTGAGGTTAAGTGAAAATGTCGCGACGGCAGACAACTGACTTTGAGAAAGGAAACATTTTGGGTGTTATATTAGTCGCCTGTCCATAAGAGAAACCAAGAGGCGTTTAACCCTTTAACGACCATGACCCAAAAATCTTGTAATATTCTAAGTACCATAAAGCCCGAAATTATCTGTTGGTTCAATTATTTGTTTAGTAACAACAATAGTGACTGAGGGTGACACCTGCTGATCCATCATAATTCATGCGTATATGAAAAGCAAGTAAGGACAGGAAATCTGACTCACTCTATACAGGGGATTCGGGCGGCTATGGTCGTTTGTATGTACGGGCGGTTTGGGCGTTATACTGGTTAAAGGGTTAACATACCCAAATCAACTGTTTTGGATGTACTGAATAACGGAAAGACACGTGGCGTGCATGAAGCAGCAAAACGTACCGGCAGATCAAAGAAAATCAGTGATACAGGACGTCGAAGCCTCAGGACAGTCCTTATAGCTAAACGACGGATTCCTGCACAACACCATAGTGTACGGGTTAGTAAAAAGGCTGGAACCTCAGTATGTACACGTACCATTCGCATATATCTTCATTCCATGGGTTACCGTGGTCGTGCTCCTGCTCATAAATCTTTCATCTCCACTCGAAATGCTACTGGTCGTTTCATCATCATCATCATTGTCAACCATTATCAATCCACTGCTGGACGAAGGTCTCCCCAAGTTTCCTCCCCAACGGTCTGTCTTGTGCCAGTCTCCTCCATGTCACTCCCGCATACTTACGAATTTCATCCACCCATCTTCCATGTGGTCTTCTTCTGGGTCTTTTTCTGTCGCTTGGAATCCAATCAAAAATTTCGGCTGTCCATCGATGGTCAATTCTTCTGGCAGTATGTCCAGCCCATTGCCATTTCAGGGATTTAACTCTGATCATGATGTCTTCCACTCTTGTCATTTTTCGGATCCACGTGTTCCTCTTCTTATCTCTCCTGGTTACACCAAGCATGCACCTCTCCATGGCTCTTTGAGTTGTCTGCAGCCTTTGTATGTCTCTTTTAGCTAAGGTCCACGTCTCTGCACCATACGTAAGAACTGGAAGGATGCATTGATCAAACACTTTTCTTTTAAGACATAATGGCATATTGCTCTTTAAAATTATGCTGTTTCTTCCAAAAGCTCTCCAGGCAAGTTTTGTACGCCGATTAATTTCTTCACCAATGTGACCCTCACTTGATATCTGCTGTCCAAGATAAACGTACGTGTCTGTTATCTCCAGCTTTTCTCCATCAATCGATAAATCTTCATTTCTTGTAAAAGCATTGAACATCACTTTTGTCTTCTGAAAGTTCATTTTTAATCCCACTTTTTTACTCTTGTCAGCAAGTTCCTGCATCATACTCTGTAGCTCTGATGGGGTAGTTGCAAAAATGACTATGTCATCAGCAAAACGAAGGTGGGTTAGATAATCTCCATTAATCTTTATGCCTTTGTTTTCCCAGTTCAGTGATTGAAAGACATTTTCCAATGTGGCATTAAAGAGCTTCGGAGATATGGTGTCACCTTGTCTCACTCCTTTTCGAATTTTTATGTGTGTTGCATTTTCAAATAGCAGAATCTTTGCACTTGCATTTTCATAGATGTTATTAATAATATTAATGTATGCATCTTCAATACCGCAGGATTTCAGAGCCATTGCAACTGCTGATGGTTTCACCGAATCAAAGGCTTTTTCATTATCGATAAAAGCCATGCACAATGGAAGTTCATATTCCCTCGCTCTTTCAATTAGTCTCCAAGTACGTGTATATGATCTATTGTGCTGTAGCCACTCCTGAATCCATCTTGTTCTCTCGGTTGAGCCATGTCCAGTGTTACCTTCAAGCGGTGTGAAAGAACTTTAGTGAAGATTTTATAAACCACTGATAGGAGGCTGATAGGTCTGTAGTTCCTGAGATCCTCAATGTCACCTTTTTTATGTAGCAAGATCATTGTAGCGTTGTTCCAATCCTCAGGAATTTTCCCTTCATTAAGGCATCGAGTGAAAATTTGGGCGAGTACTGTTTCGATTTCTCCACTTGCTTCTTGTATGATGTCTACAGTAATTCCATCTTCTCCTGGAGCTTTTCCCCGCTTCATGTTCTTGATTGCATGTGCAACTTCTGCTGGAAGGACTGGAAGAACTCTGGTACCTTTCATGATGCCTGGAGTACATGTATCATCCCTTTCATATAATTTGGAGTAGAAATCCTTCACTCTTGTCAAAATTTCGCCTCTATTTCTTGTTACAGTACCATCTTCTTTTCTCAGTGCCATAATCTGATTTTTTTCCCTTACTGAGATGTCCCTTTGCTATCTTTAGGCTTTGGTTGTTTTCAATTGCTTTCCTTACTAGTTCACAGTTGAATTTCCGTACGTCTTCAGTGATACTTTTTCGTACTGTATTGCATAGCTCTATATATTCCACTTTGGAAGTCACATCTTCTTTAGTTGTCCTCATCTCTCTCTTCTTTTTTGCATCAACATTTTGGTTTTTCCTGATAATTTGTTCACATGCAATTTGTTCTTAGACCCAGCTAATTTTGTTGCTGTTTCCATAAGAGCTTTGGTTACTTTTCTGTTAACTTCAGAAATATCCACTTCTTCTGATGTTAGGTCTTCTAAAGCAGAGAATCTGTTCTTCAGTTCCAATTTGAAGGTATTATGGTGTTTTTTAAGGTTGGTTATGTCAATACATTTTGTTTGTCTTATGAGCTTGCTACGTTCGAGTTTAGTGTTGAGGTGCATCTTACATCTCACCAATCTATGGTCACTGCCTGTGTTGAACTTGTTTAGCACACTGCAGTCTTCTATGACGAATTTTTTGTTACACATAATAAAATCAATTTCACTTGTCGTCCCATTTGGATGTCTCCATGTCCATTTCCTGTTTGGCTTTTTCTTGAAAAAGGAGTTCAAGATGAAAACCCTTCTGCCTCTGCAAACTCTACGAGAGTATTTCCACGCTGGTTTCTGTTGCCGTGACCGAATTTACCTACTGAAGTTTCATTCTGTTGTCGTTGCCGTATTTTTGCATTGAATACTCCCATAATTATCTTCAAGTGCTGCTTACCTTTATTATTTAGATCACGAATTTTCTCATAAAATTCTTCAATATCTTCTTCAGCATGACTTGTGGTGGGTGCATAAGTTTGAATAATCTGAGCCTGATATCTTCTCGAGAGTTGGATAACGAGACGTGCAGCTCTGTCAGAGGAACTTTCAACTTCTACAACTTTATCCTTCAGTTTCTTGTTTATTATAAATCCAACACCACTAGTTCTGCCAGTATCTGTCCCACGATAGTAGAAGAGATGTCCACTTTTCAGTTCAATGAGATCTTCTCCTTTTCTCCTTACCTCACTTAGCCAGACGATGTCCCACTTGATCCTTTGTAGTTCCTCTTCCAATTCAAGAAGCCTTGAATCAGAAGATAGGGAGCGTCCGTTACACGTAGCCAAGGTCAGCATCAGATGGCAGCCGAGTCCGGTCCTCCGGGGATTCTTAGCACCCTCTGCCTTCATGTCGCACTGGCCGCTGCCTTGGCCAGGTACATTCCAGCTGCCGGAGACTGAGGGCCAAGATTTAAGTTGTGGAGTCATTTTGGAGGGGTTTGGCCATAACTCACCACGCTGGCCAAGCGGGTTGGTGAGTGTGGGATAGCATTTCCTCTAATCCCGATGGTTAGTTATACCGCTATTGGCGGTCGTCAGAGCCCCTTTAGTGGGAACAGGATGTACCACGAGAAGGTGGGGTTGACATTTGTCAAGGAGAGGCTGTGATGTTATGCATCACCTGACCTTACATCCCTGGTCGTTTAGCATGGTGTAAATAACATTTATCGTGGATCGCAGATCGTAGATCAATGGAAACGGGTCCTATGGACTGATGAATCCAGATACACGATCCATCAGCCTAATGGCCGTGTGTGGGTATGGCGACAGCCGGGGTAACGCTATTTACCACAGTATACTGTTCCTACGGTCACGTTTGGTGCTGACAGTGTACTCGTATTGGGGTGTTTTTCGTGGTATGGTCCCGGCCCATTGGTTATCGTGGACAAACCTGTTAACCAGCGCGTCTACCTTGATAATCTAGACAATTATGCCCTACCAACTCTGTCGCAGTAATATGGAACATAGTCTTGCTGGTACCAGCAGGATAATGCACCGAGCCATAAAGCAAAGGCTGTTACGCGTGGTTTGACGGTAATTCCGCATCGTGTGTGGACTGGCCAGCAGAGAGTCTTGATCCTAATCCCATAGAGCACCTATAGGATGAATTAGAGCGCCGCATAAGCAGTTTGGAACCAATGCCTACAGCTAAGCAACAGTTAGCGGCAGCATTATGTACTGAATGGAAGTGCATACCTATCGCTGTGTTCCCAAACCTTGTCGAAAGCATGTCTCGAAGGGTCAGTGCATGCATAAGGCCAAAGATCAACCGACACCATACTAATGTATGACAATAAATGCTATGTTGTGTTTATCTTCTACAGTAGGTGTCCGGTGACTTTGGCAAATATAGTGTATATTATCCAAGCAGGTGGGAGAGGTTCGCTGACAAGGAAGATGTTTATTTGGCATGCACAGGTACCCATAGTGCGTGTGAACGAACGTATGTTCACCGGCTATAACAAGACAATTATGTCCATCACATAACGTCTTACCTCTACCCGGAGCGGGATGGCTACTTCCAGGGTCATTATGACCCATGATATTGGGCCCCACACCACGCTGGAAAGGTTAGACGTACACCGTGCTGAAATGAGACATATCGAAAGTACCGCTAACTCACCACCTAATCTTAACCCAACGGAACATTTATGAGATGTTTTGGAAAGTCATGTGTGACAGTTGGATAAACCAGTCACCTACATGCCAGTATTGTGGACCGCAAAATAAACGGCTTAGTTTAAGATCCACACACACACAACTGTACCACCACCTCGTGGAATCGGCGCCCCGCAAAGTCCCAACCTTTCTCCGGAGGAAAGGATGACCCACGGTGTATTAGTTAAGTGTTCGGGGTTAAGCGGTAGAACCTAAGAAGAACGATAGGAATGGAAATTTAGTGTTGTTTTGCTGCTCTGTACAATGAGTCCCACGACAGCCAATTCATCTGGAAGTCATATACACTTTTGCCAGAACAGCTTCCTGATTTTACCTAAGAATGTAGTTCCTAGAAACCTATCATAGTATTTACATACAAATAATAAACCCTAAGGAACATATCACGGTAGGTTTTCGCGTGAGTCGCGTGGAATAAACTTCCAGCAAGCGGCGATCCTGTGAGAGAAAATAGCTGGTGGATCAAAGTGGTCAAAAAGAGTGGCGCCATGGTTGTCGGCTGTTGTAGCCTTCTCCCGACGTAGTTCGTTACATGGAGCTTTTGGGGATGAGCCTCGGCACACTAATTGTCAATTCTGCAGTGATTTTCAGGATTGTTGCCCGTCTGTCTGCTTGCAGCATTTCCACCTGTCTGCTTTAACCCTTATGATCCACTAGCTGCTATCGTCGATAGGAACATCGATTACTGGATGCAGGGGCGTCGCTAGATTTAGATCGTTACGGAGGCTAAACATTACTTATTTTATTACACTAACTACTTTGTACTCTCGCAATCCCTCCTTTTCCTTAATGGTAAAAAAAAATAAACTGCAAAATTTTAGAATTGATAGCTGCCACTTTTAATTTAATTGCGTTTTATATTTAAAATAATTAAATTAATTAATTTAATTTCACTTACAGCAAATACAAATGCGATGTCTGCAGTTCTAGGAATACTTTTAGCGCAGCATTAATATAATTTAAGTGTTGATCTTTTCTCCATATTTTGGTGGTTTTGTCAGAATATAGTAAAGCATCGATTATCTGGGGCTCAGTTATCCGTGGGGTCGGATTAATCGTGGTCCTGTGTAGTACATACAAATTTCACTTTTTTTTTAATTCTCTGTAAAAGTGGATTCGAAAAATAACAGAAGTAATTACTGCGCATTTTAAATAGCATTGCATCATAATACAAGCACTATTTCATCATTCTTCGCAAAACTTTATTGTGATTACGCTGTTGCGGTTCCCCGTTCTGCTGCCAGAGTGCATTGTCAAGTGTATTACCAATTTTATCTAGTCTGTTTTGTCTGTTGAACAACACAAAAGATTTTTCGCAGGCTCCTCTGTAGAAGCCGACCGTGATGTTATAAGATGAATTCAACATATTGACGGGTGCTAACACTTAGACAAGAAAAATATGAACGAGTGGTTAAATATAGACAGAAATGGAGCCAGATACGAAAAAATGACTGATGAAGACTTAATCCTAAGTGTACATACAAGACTCGACTCCGACGCCAGGATCACGTGCTTTTCTCGACGAAAACTATCACGATTAACTGTAAGCAGCTTACAAAATAAATTTTAATGAAGCCCTAAACAGATGTAGAAACATTACGTAAATTCATTTCATTTCATTTTTATTTTCATTATGAGGATACATTTGACCATATTACATCTCAATATCTTAATTGTTAAATTATTAGAAATTCTCGTATTAAACCCAACACCCTTGAAAAATTTTTTATAGCATTTTGTATGTTAATATTCCATTTCAAATTATTCTCAATTATTGTTCCCAAATATTTCATATTATTGACTATTTCAAGGGTATAATTTCCCACAAAAATAGAGACTATATCAACAATCTTTCGCCATTTAAAAACCATAATTTTAGTTTTTTCAGTATTTAAACACAGAAACTTGGGATGTCAAGATGACGTGCATTACATTAGTATTTTACAAATTCGTGGACGTATAAGAAAAAAAAATAATTCTAGAAAGAAAACAAAAACCAAATACTTTCTATCTAAATACGTTTTTAAATGTTACGTTCTGTATTTACAAACTACCAGAATGATTATTTTATGTTTTATAGGTGTTGTTTTACGTATTTAACCCAATGAAACGCAATTTGCATAATTTTTTAATTATCCAGGTACTAGCATCCCCCAATTACCACGGATAATTGACGATTTATTGTCCAGATATGGTCCTCAGTTGTTTTGCAGTTTTGAAGAGTATTGGACGGTGTTGCATTGGATTTACGGGCAATTAAGAGCAATAAAGGGTCAGAGAGAAGACGATTCGCAGTGTAAGAAATCTTGCACTGTATTATTAAACCCAGCGTACAAAACAGAAAATCTCTAAGCATTCACGTGATACCCACGTAGAACAGGTGGATACAGTTTTGCCAAATTTTGAAAAGAATCCATGGCTAAAATTACAACAAATATACACTGAAGAGCAATTGATTTAGAGATACCTCTCTAGTAACGTGTAGCAGCACCTTTCGCCCTGATGACGGCGGCGATTTTTCTCGTCATGGACTCGACAAGACACCGGAAGCGTTGGGAAACCATACTGATCCACGACCCACGACAAGCACCCACAGTTCACGAAGATTTCATGGGGGGAGGTCATCTCTCTCGATGGCATCCCAGATGTGACCTAGCTGGCCAAGGAAGAGAGGTCACGTCGGTGGAGTGTTCATCCAACCATTCGCATACAATTCGGAAGCTGCATTGTCTTGTTGCAGGATGAGGTCCCCAGTGGGATGTTGAAGACGCACAAACGGGAGCAAATGGTGGTCCAGGATATCCCGGTAACTTTGACCTGTGACAAACGATGTCACACGTACCAGGGGTCCCACTTCAGTCCACGTAAACAGTCCCCAGACAAGAATGCCACCCCCACCAGCTTGAAGAGTACCCTGCTGGCAAGAAAGATCCATCGCCTCATGTGGTTTGCGCCGTACTCGTATCCTGCCATCCGCATGTACCAACGTGAATCTCGACTCATCAGTCCAGGCAGCATTTTTCCACATGTCTAGGGTCCAGAGACGATGTTCTCGCGCCCATGCTAATCTTTGCACCCTGTGATGTGCGGTCAGCAGCGGTACCCTCGTGGGACGATGGCTTCTGTACCCCATAGCGAGGAGATGGTTCTGGATGGTGTGGCTGCTTACACGTTTTTTTTTTGCACCAGTGTTAAATTGCCGAGTGATTTCTTGCACTGTGGCCCGTCTATCCGCTGTTACAATGCGAGCTAGCCGACGATGACCCCACTTATCCACACTCTGTTGCCCACGGCAGTTGGCTCTTGCAAAGATGGTTTTATAGGATTCGATGTACTCACGGTGCACCTGTGACACAGTGGATCATGAAAATCCCCGTGACTGCACGACGTCCGAGATGGAGTGACCCATTCGTTGGGCCCCGACAATTTGCGCGCGATCAAATACGGTTAGATCTTTCATCTTACCCATACTGCGTCCGACTCTTACTGATACCCGTCGCATCACTCATTATATTGTCGGATCGCTCCATACGTCATGTCGTTTCCGCTTACAGGGCCGCCCACAGCGCCACATTTGCATAACGCCAGTTGTCTCTAATTCAATTGCTCTTCAGTGTAAGCTAACCACTTAACACAGCCGACGATACGCGTGATGTGTTTAAGCACTAGGTAGTTCCTGTTTCATCTTTCTTTAGCATACATTTTTCAAGTATAAATTTCCTATTGAGTTTTTTTTGTTTTCTTTATTTTTTTTTTCATTGATCATTGATTTAAAATAATAGTATTGTTCCGAACTTAGTGATGTTTTACAATAGCTTTTAACTTACACGCAAAAATTGTTTGGAGATTACTATAAGATTTTTCAGGGGCTCAAGATGCATTTGAGGGAATAAAGCCTATGAGAAATGGTCTATTGGAAGTTTTTGGTGTTGCAGCATTTACGTCAAACCCGTGCTACGGTTATGCGTGAAAAACCCATGGGACCAGGCATTTGGAAGATATTCGAACCAGCACTTATGGTGAGAACGATTATGCTACGATTAAAGTCGCTCAGATTACTAATTTTACCCATTTCCACCCTCAATTTAATACTTACTGATGCTCGACAAGCAGGTCTGCCTGATGTACACAGTACATCGCGCTCACGCACTATGCTAGGTGTTCGAGTCTCACATTCGTGTAACAAGGATAGGTGAACATAACTAACTTGCATTTCAGTGTATACAGTAATGTTAGCATTGTCTATATTAACTAAAATAATTTGGACATATTCAAAAGCTTGCATTTTGCTGTCTTCAAAACTGCGTGTCCTTCCCAACCTTCTCGTTTCTCGATGTGATTGTGCTCGTTTAACCCATGGTGAGCGGAATTATGAATTGGCAGACCATGTTGTTATTTTTTCTACGTCCTAAAAATTTCCATTTTGTATTGCCGTGTAATAGGTGGTACAAACTGCGAAATTCTGAAAAGTAAAACAAGAAAAGGAGAAAAACAAACGCAAATTTGGAAATGCATATAGATACAGGTTTCCTGGTAGTTGAGTGGTACCCTGATCATTTTTAATGTCTCACGTGAGTTCTAATATACGGCATAATATGTGAGACGCGTGGTCTTTTCGCTAACTTTCTTCCAGCAAAAGAGTAGTGAGAATTGTTTCTCGATTGTTTCCATCACACATTTCTAAGAATAGGTGTGTCAACTTTGTGGTGGGACCTCAGTTATATACTTCTCATTTAACCTTCCTTTTGAGTTTCTGTTTTTATGTAAATTTTCTAACTTAACCATTTGATTTTCTTCCTGAACAGCGCTTTCCTTCCGCGAATTTCCTAACACATGTTGGACACGTCTTCAAGGAGTCAAAGAATAAATAAAGCCCAGAGAAAAAGGTGTGTAAAAGTGTACAGATCGTATTGATACTATCGTCAGTGGATTTATTTTTTGATTGCCATTGTTATTGAATACTACGAAAGTACAAGGCGTATATATAACTGCTGTTGCATATTATTGGTGGTATATCAGTTTTTCCAAGCGTGACTTCCACATATGTGCAGAATAAACCACTTTTGGATTTTAACGTGAGTTGTTCTTATTCGTGCGAAACTTGACTGTTTTTTTTTTTTTTTTTTTGATTGGAGGTTTAACGACCACCGTGAGTAACTCAATGAGCTATAAGCGGTCGCCCGTCCCTAATTTAGGGTCACTGGTTCCAGGGAAGGGAGAGAACCAATGCCGTAAGACAAACACAACATCCATGCCTCACCGGGATTCGAACCCAGACCCCGTTCGGACGAATGATCAGAGGCCATCGCTTAGACCACTGCGCCACCGGGGCGGCTCTTGACTGTTCTGCATGTGTTTAGGCCGGAGATATTTCTTCAACAAGCAATTTGGTAAATTCAGAAATCAACATCAGAACACCAAAACAGAACCAATATGTTGAAAGCAGAACACCATATCCTACGCGCTGAAACCAGATTCATGTTCCCAATATTTTATTCAGATCTTATTCTTAGCAAAGTAGTATTGACCTGAACAGTACTTATTGTTCACTGCGGTTCTTCGAGTAATTTTTATTTGGAAATCAACTGATGTTTAAATAAGCAGCTCTGTCATTGGCTTTTCATGAATGTATTATTTTAAAATAAAATAATATTATGTTACCTTTTTCCGAGCCAGAAATATCATTTAATTTACCATACGTAATACTAGGGAAAAGGCAACTTTTTTCTTTTATTGAAATAAATAACTTTTAATACCTTTGCATAAAAAGGTGTACTGAAACATTCCTTAAAGAAGGCAATTTGTCTCGTGGAAGTGTTCGTACTGAAACTAAATTTTATTTACAAGTCTGAACGCACTCGTACTCGCTGACTCATGTTGACTTCAAAATTCTGAATTTATGCTACTTCCGAAAGCATCTACAACCTCACTTCATTCCAGTGGTACATAAATAAGAGCTATTTTAAAACTCATTCCGGTGTACGATACAGATGACTACGTAGGGTCGATAGTTGCAGAAGAAATTTATGCGAATATCGTCCAAGTGAAAGGAGATGTTGTGCAAGTGTAGTCGCCTAGTGTTATTGGGAAAACGGGAACAATGCAAACGTCACTTCATTTATTTAGTATGCAACAGAGAGGCCTTGTAACTGTTAATTTGGGCATACTATCTTAAACGACATGCCCCACAAATTTATATGCTGCCTGGAAAATGTATCGTCGCATTCCCTTGTCTTTCCTGACACTTATTATCATTGCTCCTTGGGGGTAGTAAATCGTTCAGCTGAAGTATTGCCAGCTCCTTGTAATGTTCCTCTTCTACGCGAAGGGTTCTACAATTAAATGTCGGAATATCAAAGAATGTCTTTAAAGTATCTCATTTCCTAAACTCCCTCAAAGATTAATTCACCTCTTGCCACGTGGAGAGTTCTACTGGCGATTTGATGCTAGCTGTGGAATGCCAAGCTTTATTCGTTCTTAAAGAATTAAAGACCTAGTATGTTTACGCTGCAAGGGTAGTCCTGTGATCGGTTACTAAACGTGGGATTAACATCTTTCATTTTTTTTTATGTCGTTGTATTTGATATCGTGCAAAGTGGAACTGGAAAGAATTGTAACCTCAAGACTAAGCGAAGAAGAACGCTTTAGGAGAATTAAATGGTAAATGCCGAAAGTTACTTAATGTGACGGTTTCAAACACTGAAATAATTGAAATTTGAAAAAAAAACCCGCTTTTGTTGAACGGAAATAGGGTTGCGTACGAAATGGATTCCTATCCTTAGGCTGTGACTAAGGAAAATATCACATGAAACAATCTAAAGATAAAACGCACTTTTCGCTCCAATATGTTAATGAAATTATTTTTGGTACAAAACAAAAACAAAAAGGAAGATCGTGCGTAGGTGACATTTCAATTAAAAAAAATAATGGATAATTGATTATTTTACTTGATCCTTCCAACGAATTACGAGAATACCAAAAACTCCAAATAAACGTATAATATTCTTTATCACCTTAATAGTACATAGTGCTATTATATGATGTATTTATGATTATATGATGTATTATATGATGTTTTCCACTGTGCAAAAATATTTTAAATATGATAAATAAATACTGTTTCGAAGAGAATACAACAAGAGACATTTCGAGCTGAAATCCAGGTTAAACAGCTGTGTTCTTATATATAAGCAACGAACATTTTTAGAGATACGGAAAAGTTGCTGAAAACAAGGTATTAATCAGGAAACAATATAAATTCTGCGAGTCTTTCATGCAGCCAAATGTTTCAAAAGAATGTCACAAAAGGTATTGTGGCGCAAATATGGGGAGATATAATGCCTGCTACAGTAGTAGCAAAAGTAGCTATGTTTTTCGCGATGAAGTCAACAAGACGATGTCTGTAAGCTCACTTATATCACTCTGCTAAAAAACTCCAGGTACTTACAGACGCGACAAGAACAGGTACCTGTGAGAATGATATTGTCTTTTCAAAGTAAATGAACAAAAATGACTCAGCATTACATCAGGAATGGAGATCGAGCTCATCAAAGAAGTGAATGAGAATTCTGCAAATGGTGTGGAAAAGCTCACCGCGCAATGCATTTCAGGTACCGAATGATATAGAAAGCTTTCCAAAAAGAAACAAGAAACCGCCCGAGATGCGCTGAAAAAACAGCCAAGTGTCACATTGTCGTGTTTTTGTCTTACGACACTGGCTCACTCTCCTCCCTGGAGCCAGTGGCCCCAAATTTGTGACGGGCGACTGCTTATAGAGCATTGAGCTGCTCACTGTGGTCGTTATCCCACTAACCAAAAAAAAAACGACAGAAAAAAATAACCTTTGGAAGATGTATCATGGCAGAAAATTAAGAATGTTTTATCATGCATTGTATTTTTATTGCTGTGTTGTTTGTTTATATTTTGGTTACGATCAGAATGTCAACACAGGCAGATTAATGAGCATCATTAGTAATTTGCTTGTTAAAGGACAATATAAAATAAACGTAATATTTTCTGTATCACTTTTCCAGGCAGTAAACACAGTTAAATTTACAGTGTATACGATGCTGTTTGAGTTTTAAGCAAAAGAAGCAAATAAAATATACTAATGTAGAAGATACGCATTCCAATTCTACGAGCTTTCACAGCTTATATTTCATCGGGAAAGGACGCCAGATGTAGAGCAAAACGTTAATAAACTGAGATCGCCATATAATTTATTTTAAATGCTTTATTTATATATTACCTAAATACACTGCTGGACAATTGCTAAAGACGGATCATAAACGGCTATATAGCGCATAAAAAAGTAAGTGTGGTTGGATGCCAAGTGAAATAAAATAATATCAGAATGCCAGGACACTACAAGAATGACAATTTATTGTGCTCTGAAATCCAGAAGGCTTTGGAACGTGTTCAAGGGACAAACAGGCCATTTTGTGCAGAATACGTAACCGTGAAAAAATGCAATTACCGTCCGCAGGCGTTCCGTCGTAAGATGTCAATACGGGATATGGCCACCATGGAGGGCGATGCAAGATTCCACACGTCGTGTCATGCTTTGCACAACATTATCAAGCAGCTGTTGGGGTAATTTATCCCATTCCTCTGTCAGTGCACGGATAAGGTGTCCTTGTTTATTGGAGGGCATTGGCGACCAGCAAGACTCCTCCCTAAAGTATCCCACACATTTTCAATGGGATTCAGATCTGGAGAACGTGCTATCCATACGAGGCGTTGAAAATCCTCGCTCTCAAGACACTCCTGGACAGCGACTGTTCGATGACATGTTGCGTTGTCGTCCATGAAAACGAATCTATCACCGACAGCACCACGAATCATGCGAACATGAGGTAGCAGAGCATCATTAGTGTATCGTTGGTCAGCCATAGTCCCAGTTGGAAGCACGTAGAGGGACGTACGGCCATTGATCATGATGCCAGCCCATACCATGACACTACATGTCGAATATCGGTCCCTTTCCTGTATGTTTGCTGGACAATATGCAGTACCACTATCACGCCAGATCAGTTGTCGTCGACAATCAGACGGTAGACTGTATCTACTCTCATCTGAGAAGAGGACAGCAGACCAGTCGTTATCAGTCCAATTGCGATGTTGATGGCACCATTGCAAACGGACGGTACGGTGACGTCTGGACAAAGGGATGCACACAACAGGACGGCGGGCGTATAATCCTCCTTCAGGGAAACGTCTGGCGACAGTTTTTCGGGAGATCCGCTTGCCACTAGCAGCCATAAACTGATTTGCTACCTCACTAGCTGTGCTGCGCCGGTGTCTTTTTCTTGATAGCACTATGTACCGATCTTCGGCAGGTGTCGTACTGCGAACACGACTTCCCAGTGACGTTTGCTACACTCTCCATTTGTTTGAAATGATTTCCAAAGCCTTGAAACAACACTGTGGCTGACGTCGAACTCCCTGGCAACATCTGTTATTTTTCGCCCTTATTCATCTTGCCAATAATACGGCCACGCGTAAAATCATCTAGGTGATGTCGGGAAGACATACTGAAAATTGCAAGTTCGTCAATTGATTCTTTCCCTTTCAACTTTGCGTTTGAACAACAACGGTCAATACGCGTCAAATCCTTTATATCTCTTACAGCGCTATGGCCTCACGAAGAAGTTCTGCAATCCAAAATTTGCATACGCACAACACGTCTTACTGTATCCCGCACTTATGCTAATTTTTACACATTTTCCTGCCTTCCATTTTATGGTTGCTATCGTTGCTATTATCATCCGTCCTTAGCAATTGTCTGGCAGTGTAGATATATATTATATAATATATACACTATCTACCAGCAAGTAATTGGACACCCCTGCAATCGACGATATCTGCGGTACCAACAAGTAACTGGACACCCCTGCAATCGACGATACACATCGCTGCGGCCGCCGTTAAATATCGAGTGGGAAACAACAACTCAACCAGTCTCATGCAAGATGCCACGCAGTTCAGAGCTCTCTGATTTCGAGAAAGGTGTAATCGTCGAGTATCACAGAAATGGCCGATCCATACGTGACATATCCAGCGAGTTGAAGTACCCAAAATCGATAGTGGCCTACGTGATTGGCAAGTAGGTGATGAGAGGTTACTGTAGGAATGTGCCCTGACCCGGCAGACCCACAACACTGGGAGTTAGAGACCGACGGGTGCTGGGCCGAGAAATTCGGAAGAACCACACCAAATCCGCGAGGAATTTCACCACATCCGCGAGGAGTTTCACCACATCCGCGAGGAGTTTCAACAGGTATCCGGGAGTGTTCTTTCGATGAATGCCATCCGTAAAAAAACAAAGGGATAAAGATTAATAAAGATTATCTAACGCATCTTCGTTTTTCATGACGTAGTCATTTTTGCAACTACCCCATCACAGCTGCAGGGTATGATCCGGGAACTTGCTGACAAGAGTAAAGATGTGGGATTAAAAATGAACTTTCAGAAGACAAAAGTGATGTTCAATGCTTTTACAAGATATGAAGATTTATCGATTAATGGAGAAAAGCTGGAGATAACAGACACGTACGTTTATCTTGGACAGCAGATATCAAGTGAGGGTCACATTGATGAAGAAATTAATCGGCGTACAAAACATGCTTGGAGAGCTTTTGGTAGAAACAGCATAATTTTTAAGAGCAATATGCCATTATGTCTTAAAAGAAAAGCGTTTGATCAATGCATCCTTCCAGTGCTTACGTATGGTGCAAAGACGTGGACCTTAACTAAAAGAAACATACAAAGGCTGAAGACAACTCAAAGGATCATGGAGAGGTGCACACTTGGTGTAACCAGGAGAGATAAGAAGAGGAACTCGTGGTTCCGAAAAATGACAAGAGTAGAAGACATCATGATCAGAGTAAAATCCCTGTAATAGCAATGGGCTGGACAAACCATCGATGGACAGCCGAAATTTTAGATTGGATTCCAAGCGACAGGAAAAAACCCAGAAGAAGACCACATGGGAGGTGGTTGAATGTAATTCGAAAGTATGCGGTAGTGACATGGAGGAGACTGGCACAAGACAGACCGTTGTGGAGGAAACTTGGGGAGACCTTTGTCCAGCAGTGGATTGATAATGGTTGACAATGATGATGATGATATCTATCTATATACACTGACGGAAAAAATCCCAACACCACGAAAAAATAGTTGTTAAGGAATGAAATGGCAGCAATACATTTGTATAGGTAACATATTTAATCGATTAAGGTTTCAAGATCACAGCTTAATGTAAGCGCGAGAAGAGCCATTTTAAATGTGAAATGCTGGTACATTAATAACCGGTGTAACCGCCAGAATGTTGAATCCAAGCACGCAAACGTTCATGCATTGTGTCGTACAGGTGCTGGATGTCAGTTTGTGGGATGGAGTTCCATGCCTGTTGCACTTGGACGGTCAATACAGGGACGGTTAATGCTGGTTGTGGGTGACGCTAGAGTTTTCGTCCAATGATGTCCCATACGTGCCCGATTGGTGAAAGATCTGGTGATCTAGCAGGCCACGGCAACATGTCGACACTCTGTAGAGCATGTTGGAGTACTACAGCGGTATGCGGGCGAGCGTTATCCTGTTGGAAAACACCCCCTGGAATGCTGTGCATGAATGGCAGCACAACAGGTTGAATCACCAGAACGACGTACAACTATACCTTCAGTGTGCGTGGGATAACCACGAAAGTGCTCCTGCTGTCATACGAAATTGCTCCCCAGAACATAACTCCAGGTGTAGGTCCAGTGTGTCTCTGCAGCAGACAGGTTGGTTGCAGGCGCTCACCTGGCCTCCTTCTAACCAACACACGGCCATCACTGCCACCCAGGCAGAACCGGCTTTCATCAGAAAACACAACATATTTCCAGTCCGTCCTGCAATGAGCTCTAGCTTGACACCACTGACGCCGCAAACGGCAGTAGTTTGGAGTAAGTGGAATGCACGCTACAGGGTGTCTGGCTCAGAGCTGTCCTCCAAGTAACCGATTTGTAACAGTTCGTTGTGTCACTGTGGTGGCAACTGCAGCTCGAATTGCTGCCGCAGACGCGGTACGATGCGCCACGGCCATACGCCGTACACGGCGGTCTTCCCTCTCAGTAGTGCCACGTGGCCGGTCGGAACCCGGTCTTTTTGAGGCAGTACCTTCCCTTGACCACCGGTGCCAACAATCATGCACAGTGGCTCCATTCCTGCCAAGTCGTTCTGCAATATTGTGTAAAGAAGATCCACCTTCTTGTAGCCGTATTACACGACCTGGTTCAAACTACGTGAGCTGTTGATAATGGCTTCTTCGTCTTCTTAAAGGCATTCTTGACTAACATTAACACACTGCGTCGAATCTCAACGATAACTAACGCTCACGAACGTTACAGCGCGTATTTACAGCAAACCTGCTTTGCATGTACCGAGGGGCGCTACTAGCGCCACACGTATGCGCCGAGCGCGAAGTTTGCATAGACGTCATCTTACAGATGTACTCTCACTACCTACCAACTGTCGTTTATCTAACACAACCCCTTCTGTGTGTTGGGATTTTTTTTCCGTCAGTGTATATATATATATATATATATATATATATATATATATATATATATATATCCTAGTTCAGTATTTGAAGAAATGTTGAAAGCAGTCAAGTATCACCTTGAAGCAATAGTACTGAGATAAGGAATCATTTGTTAACAGCTGGCAGTGAACGCATATACTTCAATATTGAAAAGCAAAATAACGGATCACGTTAGTACTTGTCGAAAAAGAAACTACATCGTATGTTGCCTTACATTTAAATATCAGAATTTCATGCATCGTGATGTCTAAATGCTTACTTTTCCGAAATACTTGCTTCGTAGTGTCATTTTCTGCTTTTAGACATCTGTCTAAAAACCTTTTCTGTTTTAGACATCACCTGACTTAAAAGGCACTTTACACTTTAGGAACAGTTTTTTTAGAAGAAGCCTTCCTCCAGAGTTTGGATACTTTTGTTCCACGAAAGATCATTTACCAGGTAGAAAGAGAACGAATACAGCACCTATACATTCCAAGAGATTCAAGCCTAGATATGAAAAATGTAATTGTAAAAAAGTCGGAGTTTTAAAGTACACCAACTAGATTATTCGATACTGTGCAGGAAGCACGGATGGATCAAGGCGGTTAGATTAAGATTTCTGCAGATGCTCTCATCAATGCATCAGTACCACTTTGCGTAAAATGTTTAACCACGAGTGGGATATTGAAGTGAGAGAAAACTGGTGGTTTTCATTGCAATCGTAATGTATTTTGTGTTTGCCGAATCGCGTTCTTTTGTCGTAAATTTTTATATTTTAGAACAGTAACTTCTTGCTGATGTCTGAGAAACTATTTAATTTATGAAATTTTTACCATTTTGATACACGTTCCAATTTCATTTTAACTTGAAATACATTCTTTTTTCCAAAAACATCGAAGCACCCAGAAGGCATCATCCAATCGAGATTAAAATTCATGTGTGCGATGTACATGTTTAGAAAAAGAAATGACAGCAGCTCGAGGTCAGTTGGGCCATTTATTCGGATAAAACAGCTACACGAGTGAAACAAATCTGTATATAGTAGGGCCACCTCAGACTCGGATGCAAGAAGTTATCCGGCCTGGCATGGACGCACACGGTTCACGGATACTGTCCTGAAGTGTAGCATGCCAGATGAAATTGTGGGCAAGTTCACTGACATACCGGGATGAGTGTAAATGGCGTCCTATCATGTACCAAACGTGTTCGATCGGTGACAGTTCGGGCTCTCGGGCTGCCTATGGAAGGGTGTTGACATTACGTAGGCAGGCCTCGAAAATCCGTGACGTGTGTTGTCGGGATTAATCCTGTTGAAAAACTACTCGGCAATGCTGCGACATGTATGGCAACACAACAGGTCGTAGAATGTCGTCGACGTACCGTTGAGCTGTGAGGGTAGTACGGAGGACTACCAAGGGTGTCTGGCCATCGTAGAAAATGACTTCCCAGACAGTCACTCCCAGTGTGCGAGCCGTGTGCCCTCCTACGGTAAAGGCAGAATTCATACGCAGGTCGGCTCATGACCAGACAAGTATGCGCTGGGCATCCGAACCAAGTCCAAACCGTGGATCATCACTGAAGTCAACACGATGCCACTAGACACTATCTCACGTTGATCGGGCCCAACATACCAGCAAATCGTACCGACAATGCTCGCTAGTGAGTTTTAGGCGGCGTAGTGGCCTCCTTGAATGTAGATAACCTGCTTAAGTCGCCTGGTTTGGATGTCTACTTCCGTATCTGAAGACGGCGCAACATGTCCACGGATGGTTGAGAGCGAAGAATTCAGTTTTGTTCCTGAGACTCTCACAATCACGCGGGCAGTCGATGGCCGAGGGCAACGACAGAACGCGTGCCACTGGAATGTACCCTACTCGACCCACTGGCTTGAGTGTCTTCTCATTGCAGCGATTATTCTTTCTCAATTTGTGGCCACCAGTTCCAGAAAATGTAGAAACCCCGCGTGGTAATACAATTACTTCCCCGACGCCTCACTCAGGACGAGAAGGCAGACCCAACTCGGGCGCCAAGTCCAAAACCTACGCCACTGACCACTCGGGTCACTGCTGCAGAGATAGACTTTGTTCAGTGACAGCGTATTCTTAGGATGACCAGTAAAGGTAAAAATAACTTCAGTCGTAAAATTTCATTAAAATAATTGAAAGCAACTTACTTAATGATACAGTGGAATGTTTCAATAAGGCCATATGGCCGTTATTGCACATCAAAGAAGATTAAGTTTCAGCAAGTACTATAAAGAAATCCTTTCCTTATTAGTACAGGATGGGTACGGGTTCGAATTTTGGTGGGGCACGGATGTTGTGCGTTTTGTCTTACAGAACTGTGTCTCTCGCTCTCTCTCTCTCTTGCCTGAAAAAGGTTGCTCTAAACTAGGGACGGACGAATGCTTATAGCTCATTGAGTTTCACTCGGTGGTCGTTAATCCCTTTCTCCTGACCCTGAAATGGTTTCCTGATTCCAAAACTGTTTCTCAATCTTTCTGTGATAAAATGTATTTTCAGTCCTACCACTCAAAAATATTCTTCTTTATTGAAGGAATTAACACAGTGCAGTTCAACTTTTGTTTTTATTTAGGCTTTCCAACCATAGGTTGAAGAAACGTATATGTTCCAGCTTTTTCCGTCTTGGTTGATTTCGATGAAATTTTAGTATGTGGTAGGAGACAACCCTATGGAAAATGGACGAAATGGGGTCAAAGGTCAGGACATTTGAGCGGGATCCGTTCTATCGCTCTTATGCGTCATAACTTACGTAAAAATACTTCGATTGCGACAAAACTTTGTTTTCGAAGTATACTGAACCTGTTTGCTTGAATATCGTCAAAATGAGGTCAACGGTCAGGACACAAGAGCGAGATTTATTCCACAGCCATTATCCTTGTAACTTGACTCAAATTACGTAGGTTGCGACGAATTGTAATACGTTGTTCCGTAACGACTTTGGAAGCAGTTCGGCCAAAAAATGCTTTTTGTTAGCAACTGCGGATAGTGCGCATAAATGAAATTCGTTAGCCATTTTTTTCTACGATAACTTCCGTAAAAATTGCCCGATTTAGATGGGATTTTTAATTATAAAACGGCTGATGTGTGGTAGCTCTTGATAATAGAAATAGCTAACACGGGCAAAAAGAGATTTGATTTGATGTATGTGAACCTCAAACGTTATACGATAGTTTAGTCCCTTTAAAACGAAGGCATTTTCCTATGATTTCTGGTATGTTGGAAAGTGTATCATAATCAATTCATTGCATGATTTTACTACCTTCTTGACTGCCGCAATGTGTTTCTGAGCACTTTAATTTAATTTCTCATGGCAGAATATTGGTGACATTTCGCTGCCATGAGTAGTACTATCGAAGGTTTTTACGGTAGTCATATCATCCTAAGAACCATTTCATCCAAAATATAATATGTGCATCTGGGACAAACGCAAAATGTTAAAATAAAATATTGTACATGTATTTTTCTAAGTTGAAAGGCCCGATGCGATATAGAAAATCGTACTAAATAACAATCCTCTTTCTACCTGCGTCAATTAGAAAACTTGCCCCAGATTCCTCAATCAAATTTAGCTCGCGCTTAGAAAGCAATTTATTAACACCAAAATTATTTTTCTCATGAAAACGTCTAGATACATGTCTCGTACAGAATATGAGACTATCTTTTCCTGTCCATAGAAAATTTGGAGTTCAATTTAATATGAAATGAATATTATCTTTCATGATTATCTGAAATTTCATTTGATGAAATATTAATTTATTACATGCAGCCAATAATTTCATTCTCGTAGTTGTGTACGTCTTTCCAAAGTCTCACTTCGAATGCTTTCTTCCTGGTAACTATCTCTCTTTTTTTTTTTTTTTTTGATTGGATTTCTGACGACCACCGAGAGCAACTCAATGGGCTATAAGCAGTCGCCGGTCCCTAATTTAGGGTCGAGAGAGCCAGTGGAAGAGAGAGAGCCAGTGCTGTAAGACAAACACAACATCCATGCCTCACCGGGATTCGAACCCTGACCACGTTTGGACGAATGATCAGAGGCCATCGCTTAGAGCACTGCGCCACCTTCTTTTTGTTTTGTTCGTGGGGGAGTTAGCGATCACCGAGAGGAACCAGATGAGCCACAACCATTAGTCGTCCCTAATTTAGGGCCACGGGCGGTAAAGAGCCAGTGCCATAAAATATACACAACATCTATGCCTCGCCGGGAGTCTAACCCGAAACCATCTCGGACGAATGGTCTCAAGCCAGCGCTAAGACCACTGCGCCACCTGAGTGTTCCCAGTAACTCTCTGAATGAGATTAAGCAACCTACTATCTCTATTGAAGGAAAGTGTAAAGTCTGAAGTTCCTGATATAATTCAGTTGGCCGCTGCTTAGGGACTAACAATCTTCTTGGTCAGAGTTGCGAGTTCTCTGAATCGTCTTGCTTTTAGAGACCTGCAACCAAGGGTGGCTTTTGCGCGAAAAAATATCTAAAAAAACAGCCATCCTGAACTAAGACCACATCCACTTCTTTGTCGGTGTGATGAATCTTAAACACTTTTGATTGCAAGCGCAATCCTCCTTCATTTCTAGTTGCTTAGAACCATTGTGGAACGCGCTTCTGTGTTCAATTCTATCAGATCCTTTTACAAACTGTCTCTCAACTTAATTTATGACTGTACACTTTGTTTTGTACTAGTCCGTCTTATGTAAAATACATGCGCAATTTTTTTTCCTTCACGAATTCTTCCAATATAAGCAAACCATCTCAGTCTTCAGTCTTTGATTTCACTCACTGTTAAAGGACTACCAAAGATGAAAAGCTAATGGGGTCGTGTCTTCTCAATATAATTGCTTCTCCACCGTTAATGGGCACAGGTATTTTCTTTAAAACGCTGTTTTCAAAAAGCTGCAGCTGAACTTTCATCAGAGGAGAAAAGGCTCCGTATACATCAGCAGGCCAAATGATAGTTTTATAATATCAACATGATTTTGGTGATCACATTACGAAGAAAACAGTAAGGAATAAAAACGCTATGTTGCTTGCTAAAATTTTGGATGGAGTTTCAATATTTATTTTATTAATATTTTCAGTCTTACAAGATGTTTATCAGATAAAACTTCAGTATTTTCGTTACCATTGAAATACGTCTTGTACCATGAATTTCAGTATCCTTCATAACACATTCACTATATTGACAAAAGTAACCGTACACCTAGAAGAGAAACACAACGTAGCATTTATAGACATACGGTGTCGATCCACTTTTGGCCTACACGTGTCTTCACGAGCTCCGTGTGTGAGTGCTTCACGTATGTGTTTTGTGTGTCCCATCGTTGTGTTTCTGTGTGGGTGCCGATGTTAAAGGTCTGTGCTTTCTTTTAAGATCCCACACGAGTTGGTGAGTGCCTATTTTTTCATTATCAGTGTTTTAATTTCCACAACGTACTGGTCGTTTCCTTCGTTAAACCTTGCCACTGATTATGACATCTGCCGATGAGGGCGCTGTTCCCGCCCGCATCGCCGCAGCTCCTCGCGTCGCCTCTTCAACGACAGACGCAGCCGATCAATTATCTTCTCTTGCTAGTGTAGAGCCTCTCAATTTTCTCCCTGTCATTTGCACGTCTTCTCCTGCTCAGGTCTCCAACTCTGCCATTGAGAACGTGGATGTGACGTTCCTTTCCTCTACTGACGATGATGAATTCATGGACGTCTCTGATGGCGTCGCTAATCTGCCCTCAAAAGTTTCTACTGAGTCTGCTTCCAGTACATTGTCTCATGATGCGTCAATGCCTTCCAGAGGAGGCGCTTCTGCACGCACGTATTCTGCGGCTACCTCTGGTATTCCACTGGCTTACTCCTCGTCTCGTCTGCGACCTATGGATTCTTACGTTACTCTTATCGGTGACACCATCTTATTACACATTCCCGAGAAATATCCTGCTGGTCAACGTCTTTATTCGACCCTCGAGTTGGGTTTGTTTTCTTTATTCGCCGCCCAACACTCATTTGAAACAGTACAGCTCCGCTCTCAAGAAGATGCTTCCTTCTGGCGCCATCACCCACCTCACTCGAAAGCCACGAACTGTGATTGTTTATTTTTCGAAGAAAGAATATGCCGAGCTTGTCTTGTCTCGGGCCCTATCAATTGGCTACCGTCACCTCTTGGCCGAATCCATCGCCCAGCGTCCTGGTCAGGTCTCTCTACATCCGATACTCCCGGAGATCTCTGATGATATGCTGCGTGCTGCACTTCGTCGATGCGGCAGAGTAATCGGCCCAGTGAAGACTCTCTCCTCTTCCCCCTCTGATCCCGATGATAAACACATATGTGGCTTCCGTAGAACTGCTCTCATCATCTTCCTGTCAAAAGAGCATCTCATAAAGTTTCCACGGTTCCTCGATGTTCGTTGTGGTAACGAGCGCCACCGGATTGAGCTCCTCACCTCTGCTCATTGCTCACGCTGCAAGGCTAACGGCCATCAGCAGGCTCGTTGCCCACATGCAGAGCCACTGACTCCTGCAGCTCCAAAGCAGCAATGTACCTCTTCCTCCGTTTCTGCATCCTCCTGCGTCTGCACATTTTGGACCCAGTTCTGCCGAAAATCTGAGTAAAGCCTTCGATCCACACGCGTCTTCCGATGTTGCTTTCTCCACTCTGTCAGATTTTCCTCCGCTTGACTCCTCCTTGGCCTCCCGTGTTCTCTCTCCATCAGAGAACATGACGGCTGATCCTCAAGCTTCATTCGCCGTCGGCACTGTTGCTTCCGGCGGCGAGGTGGACCTTTCCCTGATTTCAGATCTCGTGTGTCTTCGATCCACGGTAAACGTCGCTCTATTACCAGTACCGAGGCCCGGAAGAAAAAGAAGGAATCACCTTCTTCGACTGGCCTCCCACATCGTTCCACCCGTCTAGCAAGCTCCAAGTCTCTCCTGTCACGTTTTGCTCCAAGGGTCCTCTGCCGACGATTGAAGACTTCTCGACTCTGCTACCAATACCTATCTTCTTTCAGAACCAGTCTCCTTTGAAGATCTTTACGAGTTTCTCACTTATAAGACAAATCGGGACGGTTCTCTCATCTTTTTATAGCAGTTTGAAGCAGTTCTTCCCGAGGTCTTCGACCAAGCAACCTCCATCCTCAAATTCCTCCGGCATAATGCAAAGCCACCCGACTGCGTCTTATGGTGTCGTGGTATCATCAATTGCTTCGACACATTCCAGAAAGCTGCCATAGCTGCCCTTCATCCGACGTCGGACTTACCCATTCAAGGTCGCCACTCTTAATTGTACGGGGTTTGCGAACCCCCTCGCTAATCCTCTCGTGCTGGGAGATTTCTCGCCAAATGGGGCCGACTTACTCCTTCTGCAAAAGACAGACTGCCACTCCTCGACACGTTTTCATAGATGGCGCACTTGGGACCTCACCTTTCACCAAGCTTTCCGTTACTCTGTGCACGGTGGTCTCGCTATTGGTGTTCGTCATCAGTTTCGAACCACCCTGTCTTCAATCTCCTTTCGAAATCTCTGCCGAGATCTTCTACAGAAAATCTCCTTCACTCCAGCTGGAATTAGTTTTCATATCTTCAACATCTACGTACCATGTTCCTCTACGCACCAATCCCTGCTGTTCACGAACCTCCGGGGAGCCCTCTCTCAGGTTCCTTCCTCTGATCGAGTGCTTCACGGGAGAGATTTCAACTGCACTCTTAACCCGTCTCTGGATCGCGTGCCAGTGTCTCGTGAGCTTCGTACGGACCTAGTCGCCCTCCTCCAAGACCTTGTCTCGGACTTTTATCTAGTTGACGTCCACCGGCATCTTTATCTTGCGGACACCTCCCACACCTGGCGTTCGTCTGGGACGCGAGCTCCCTTGACCGCTCGCTTGGATCGCTATTATGTTTGCCATCGCTCCTTTCGGCAGTGTCAGATTCTCTCCATCACCCCACAGCGTCCTCCGACCACAGCGTGGTGACTCTTAACGTGTTCGCCGCGTCGCCGTTTTCTGGAACAGTCCGCCCATGATAGTATCAACAGCTCATTTAATACTACCCTGCTTAGTGATTCCGAGTTCTGTTCTTCCATCCGTGCCTTTCTCGATGCCCGTCGGGAGGGGCTGCAGTCTGCTCCCTGTGCGCTTTTTATTGCTTGGAGACCAAACAACAGCTCATTCTCCACATCCTCCAGCTATATTTTACAGCGAAGACCCTTCGATTGATGCAACTCGATCATGCTCGACAGATGCTATCCCTCATCAGTTTAGCTGCTCCGCTCTTCCCTGTATACCAAACTGAGCTCAAGGGGCTACTGGAACCCCTAGCATAGCAAGCTCTCATCCGCTTTCGTCTACAACATCTCAACCCAGCGGATTGTTCATACGACTTCCTCCCATCTATGGTCAGATCGCCGTATCTCCACTTCGCTTCATCACCTTCGTCTTCCGTATGGCACCATCACCACCGATCCAGATGTTATTTGCTCTCAGGTACGCCGGTTCTTCGTCGATAAATTATGTGAAACTCCTACTCCTTCCTCCTCTGCTTCTGCTGATCTTCTCTCCAATCTACCTCAGGTTCCCCCTCATCTTTCTGCCTCTCTTCTTCTCCTCTCTACTTCTTGTGAGCTCTCCGATTCTTTTTCTTCTCTTAACCCTCACGCTGTTCCGGGTCCGGACGGCCTCCATTTGCTCTTCTACCGTATTTTCTTCTCCGCGTTCTTGCCTTTTCTCCTATGTGCTCTAACTACTGCTTTTCACTGCTCTACTCTCCCAATGAGTTTCACAGATTCACATATTGTTCTTTTTACCAAGAAAGGAGACCTTTTTTTTTTTTTTGATTGGAGGTTTAACGACCACCGTGAGCAACTCAATGGGCTATAAGCAGTCGCCCGTCCCTAATTTAGGGTCACTGGTTCCAGGGAAGGGAGAGAGCCAGTGCCGTAAGACAAACACAACATCCATGCCTCACCGGTATTCGAACCCGGACCCCTTACGGACGAATGATCACAGGCCAGCGCCTTAGACCACTGCGCCACTGGGGCGGCGGAGACCCTCTTGACTTGACTTGTGGAATTAGCGTCATATCTCCCTCCTTAAACTAGACTACAAATTCTATACTAAACTTCTCTCCCGCCGGCTGAACTCTATTCTCTCGTACATTCTTTCTCCTAATCAGACTTACACCGTTCCCGGCCATTCTATCTGTCATAATGTTCGGCTTTTGCGGGACCTTCTTCACCTTGCTAATGCACGCTCTCAGCCTCTTGCACTTTTCTATCTTGATCTTCGCTCTGCTTTTGATAATATTTCTCATACTTATCTTTCTAACACTCTTCTGAGGTTTGGTTTTCCTCCCTCCTTTGTTTCTCTCCTTCTCTCTCTCTCTACCGGGAAGCCGTTTTCCACGTTAATACAGCATCCTTTCTCACTACGCCCATTCCTTTCTGCCGTGGTTTACGACAAGGCTGCTCGCTATTAGGGCAACTCTTCGCCATCGCAGAGGAGCCGTTCCTGCGCTCCTTGGAGCACTCACTCCAGGCATCTTTATCACCAACAGTTGCAAGCAATCGGCACCACTCTATCTCCTGCACCGCTTACGCTGATGGTATCACCGTGTGCATCCGTGCTGATTTTTGACGGAGCTTCTCAGCTCCGTCATCTTTTTGATACATATGCATCTTGCTCTGCTGCAGAACTCAATGCCGCAAAACGCACTGGACTGTGGTGCGGTCCGTGGTTTGGGCACATAGACTCCCCGTGGGGTGGGGGCGGGCACCTAGTAATCGTCGGCTCAGCACTTTCTCGGGGTGTTTCTCTTCTCGGCTCGCCTCATGCTTCTTCAACAGCCACCCACAGTGCGCTTCGTCCACGTCACATTCGAGCAGCTGCCTATTGGCGCCCTGCCCAATTCTGTACGTCGTTTTTTCAACGAGAAGAACTTGCACGTACCCTTCCTATTTTTCTGTGTCAGTACTCCTGGATTACCTCATCACCTCCACTCCGAGAAATCACCAGTTGTTTCACCCGTGTCGTGTGGTCCGGTCATTACTGAGTCGCTGTCACCAAGCTCTGCCTTTCTCCAGCTCGTGGTGGAATTGGGCACATTGATGTTCAGCTCTACTGCTGATCCAGCCGCATCGTCATGTTTTTCCCTCTTTTCACTGCTCATGTTCCGCCGCCTGTCGTTGTGTGCGACGTCGTTACCTCCCCGCGCAACCCTCATTTTGCTATCTCCTGTCTCGTACTAATGGATTGCTTTCCTTCTCTGCCCTCCAAACTACCTCCTGTATATTCTGAGGCCCTCACTTTTCTGCGTTCTCTAATTATTATTCGCTCCCCTCCCTCTTCTACTCTCGACCTTCTCTCTGAACCTCTTTTCTTCTCCTCGCTACTTCGTCCCACTCCTCTTCACTGCTTCGCTTTCATCTCCTGGCTTCGTGCTGGCGTAGTAACGGTCCAAGACCTTACTAACCCAGACCTTTCCTGGCGCTCCTTTTCCAGCCTTCCGCCTGCTATTCTCTCCTCTCCTTCAGCTTGCTACGTCTACGACTCTCTCTGCTCTGCTATCGTTTCTCAGTTCACTGATCTCGCAACTCCTCTTGGCCTTGTCTCTGTACTTTCTGATCCACAACCACTCCCCTTCTTTCTGCGTGTCTCTGACCTGTCTCTTCCTCTGTTCTCGTTCTCTACTAAATCTCTCTATCGGTCTCTCTGCTTCTCTGCCTCCCCTTCACCTCTCCCTATTCACGGTGCCCTTCCTGCTACTGTTTTTAATGTCTGGGCTGCTGCCAGCTCCCCTCTTTCGTCCCCGCTTGAACTCAATACCCACTGGCTCTTCCTTCATAACCGGCTCCCCGTTCCATCCCTTCTACAACGCATGCCTCTTCTCTCTTCCCCTCTTTTCTCCTTCTGCGCGCAGGAGGCGGACGTCCCGCACGTCTACTTTACTGCCCTGTGGTACTATCTCTGCTACATCTGGCGTTCTACATCGCTCGTCGCTCCTGCACCATCAACCAAACTTTTTCAGCATACCTGCATCTTCTCATCTGTGGTCATCAGCCTGTGCTAATTCTACCAGTGTATTCTTACGTGTTTGTGTTGGTAAAACAACGTCATCTACGTGTACTATCAACAACTCCGCAGTCTACCTCCTACTGCGTCTTCCATTTAAGCCAGTGCCGCCCTACTCGGATATTTCCGCAATCGCGTCCTCTTCCGCTTACAGCAGGAGTCTCAGTCTGCTTATTCCGCGTGCCGTGAAAGCTCTTTCTAAGCTACGTGGTCGCCAGTGACCCCGTGGTTAGCTGTTACACCAAGTACGTTACATCTCACGGTGAGTTAAGACTCAGCATTAACTTTTTAATGTTCTTTCACACTGCGGTGCGCCCTGCCTGTGATACTTTTGTTCTTCCTCAAGCATTGCTCTGTTTGCATCACTGTGTAAATTTGTCATTTCTCATTCAATGTACACTGGAGTCCCAGAAAAACTGGTACAGACGAGCTTATGCAAAATACATAGCAACGTCACCTATGCGTGTACTCGGTTGCGTCCGCCACTGCGTATATAAACCGATAGGCATCCTTGCCAGCTGTCAGAGCTGTTTTCGGCATGAGAATGACAAGTAATAACGATTTTAGCGATTTTCAACGCGGTGTAATAGTTGACACTCGTGAGATGGGCCATTGTATTCCAGAAGTGGAAACGAAGTTTGGATTTTCACGGACGACCATTGCAAGGATGTACCGTCACTACTAGAATTTAGGCAAAACCACCAACCTACGGTACCAGTGTGGCCGTAAAAAGACATTGGGGGAACGTGACCATCGTCGGCTGTCAAGAATCGTTTCATGCAATAGGCGTGTAACATTATCGCAGGTATCATCGGAATTCAATGCTGGAGCCTCGAGAAACATCAGCTTCCGGACTGTACAACGTACCTTGGACGATATGGGTTTTGGAAGCTGACGCCCAACTCGAGTCCTCTTGATGCGTGCACGACACAGAGCTATGCGCCTCTCTTGGGCACGGCAACACCGCCACTGGACACTTGATGCCTGGGAACAAGTAGTCTGGTCTGACGAGTCGCGTTTCCAACTGTATCGAGCAGATGGAAGGATTTGTGTGTGGTGCAAACGCCATGAAGCCATGGATCCCGCCTGTCCACAGGGAACTGAACCGGATGGTGGAGGGGTCCGTAATGGTATGCGGAGTGTTTACCTGGACTTCACTGGGACCCTTGGTACGTTTATAAACGTCTGTGAACGGCCAACGCTATGGGCGCATCCTTTCTGACGAGGTACACCCGTTCATGTCCTGCATTCATGCTGATGGCTTGGGCCTGTTCCAACAGCACAATGCACCTTCACACAAGTGTAGGGACGCCACATTGTGGTTAGAGGAGTATTCGTCTGAGTTTTGTGTGTTGCCATTCCCACCGAAATCCTCAAATCTGAATGATAGAACACATTTGGGATGTCATGCAATGCGCCATCGAACACAGGAATACGAGACCTCAGAATACACCCGAATTTTGGAACGCTCTGCAGGAAGTATGGTGTGCATTGCCTACAGCATATTTCCAGAAGCTAGTGGAGTCCATGCACCGTCGTATGTCTGAAGTCCTGCACCAGTTTTTCATGCACTTCAGTGTATGTATCATCGCTTTTATCAGTTTGTATCATTCCTGTTCTTTTTTTTTGAGACGATTCCATGTTGCTCGTCTGCTCTGTTTTGTTACATTAAAGCGATTCTGATACCACCTTTGCCCTTAATGCATGCACTGACCCTTCAAGCCATGCTTTCGACAAGATTTTGGAACACAGCGATTGGTATGTGCTTCCATTCAGCACCTAACGCTGCTGCTACCTTTCGTTTAATAGTAGGCCTTGGTTCCAAACTTCTTATGCTACGCTCTAATTCATCCCATATCCCACACGGCACAGAATATTTCGTATATTTTTGCAGGTACGTAACACTGAAACATTGATAATTTTCAGATACGTTGCGCAATGTAACAGTAATGTTTCAGAAACCTTACGGTTACGTCAAAATGTCCGCAAACGTTACATAACTTTGAAACAGAACCCATACGTTACAGTGAAAGGTCTTTCTAACTTCAAGATACCAACTTCGTGTTGCTGTTAGGTGTTTGAAAGATATTTGTAACTTCGTTATATAACTGTTACGTGATAATAGGGTTTTTTGTGAAATGGAACCCGTCCATGTGCTGCCTCAAGGACGCACGTGGTCGATTCCTGGTCAATCATGACGTCAGTCACAGCCATTGTTTTTCCACGTTATCTTCCTGACCATCTTTTGTCCGCCATTTTCTCTTTGTGTATAACCATAACATTTTGTGTGCCACGAGGTCCTACCGAATATATTTTGCTCGCCAATTTTTTTTTAACTTCCCACATGGTCTCAGCGATATCTTTTGTACGGCTTTTTGTTTTTCCCCATCTGGAAATTTTACGGTGTGACGTCATGACGCTAGGGAAATTTTCTTTCCAAGGAAATACAAATCCTTGAAGTCAAGCTTGGTTCTAACCCCTGTCCAGCGGGTTTCTAGGCAGATCTATTATCCTACTCGACCATTAAAGGATGGGCGTGAGGAAGCCTCGAGATTGATCATGTTCATATGATCATATGTAGAGGATTTTAGGAAGGGAGTGTTTGACCCCAGGTCTTAAACAACCCTTAGAAATAGGAAGCTAGGAGATTTGGGCTAGAGTGCCCGATAGGAAAGTGACACGGAAGAGAGGTAGAAAGGGGAGGAATGCGCCCTTATTTATTGTCGGAGCGCGGGTACCCGGGGTCCGACGGCTTAACGTGTCCATCCAACGCACTGCAGATATTTAGTGCATTGAGCGTTCGTACCTGGCAAGGATCGAACCTGAGGTCCTTTCCGTGGCAGTCACGAACGTTGCACACTAGGCCACCCGCGGACCTGACGCTTGCGACTACAGTGTTCTGTAGGAATTAACGAGAAGGCCATTGCTTTGCGAATACGTGGTTTAATAGAAATGCATTAATTTTTTCCATAGATCATTTTATTTTTCTGCAGGATGACTTAAATTTCTTCATGATTAATCAACGAAATATAAATTTTAATGTATGTCTTAATCTATTTTTTCTAAATGCATTGACAATACGTTATTTAATAGGCATAGTTTTTTTTTCATCGAATATTTTATTTTTCTGTAGGATGATTTAACTTTCTTCATGATTAATTAACGAACTGTACCTTTTAATGCATATCTTACCCTATTTTTTTTCAAAACTTGCGTAGTCGTTAAACTTCTCAATATATCAACATTGGTTTTTTTTCTACACTACTCTTCTGATTCAAAACCAACAAATGTGCTAAGATATTATTCACTGGCGTGCAAAACTTAAGGACGGACACTAGCGCACACTAACTAGCTAACTACGGGTACGGAGAAGTGACCACCGGAGAACTGGACACATTGGCATTTTAGTGCCATTAAATTGTTCTGCATAAACACATTTCGTGTGGCTATATTTCCCGCTACTTGAGCAACTATTGTTCATAAAATATATTTTTTTAATGTTTCATTTCAGTAAGAAATTTAGATATTTAAATGATTTTCGTGCCAAAGATAAAGCGGCGAACTAGCCACCGAAGAACTGACAACCAGAGAAAAGGCCACCGGAGAAGTGGCCACCGGAGAACTGCCCAAAAAACATTTTAAGGGGTCGTATAAAATTGCGTTCTGGAGTGCTCCGTGGCTACGTTTCCCGAGTTGAAACTTATCGGGGGAGGGAGCTTAAATCCTAAAATATGAAATATAAAGCATTTCTGGTCCGATCGGGATATCTTCATCGTTTACAAGCTATAACTCAACAAATTATCTGAACGCATGTACCTACCCGGGAAACCTGTCGGTGAATGCGGGGGGGGGGGGCTAATACCAAAAGTGTAAATTATATTGAATTTCTCGTCGGATCGGCAGATTTTCAGCATTTACAACCAGAAGAACTTTATGTTTTATATTTTAGATATTAATCCCAGAGAGGGTTCTTAAGTCATGCCCTCAGAGAGTTTGTTGCGATGTAGGCTGTAAATGCTGCAAATCTCATGATCGGACCATAATTTCCTTATATTTTATACTTTTCGTGACCCCCCCCCCCCCCCGACATGTTTCCTGGGGCATCACATGCCCTCAGAGAATTTGTTGACTTCCAGGTTGTAAATGCTAAAAATCTCCCGATCGGGCCAGCAAATCATTATATTTTACACTTTTGGGTATTTACCCCACTCCCCCACCCCCAAAAGGTTTGCTAAGGAGGCACATTCCCTCAGATAATATATCGAGTTATAGCTTGTAAATGCCGAAAATCTCCCGATCGGACCAGAAATTCTTTACATTTTCCACTTTCGGTATTATTCAACAACCCCCCCCCCCCCTTGACATTTTTCCTGAGTCAGGTCGTGGACACGAAGCGGTCAAAAATGCAATTTTTATACGGCCCCTTAAATTTTTGTGGCCACTTCTCCTGCATCCAGCTAACTCGAGTACGACAGTATTACCAAAGAATATCCCAGTAGCACATGGAACGACTACGACAGTGCTTCGATGAAATGGCATAAATGCGCATGCGCATCCACGCCGTTACCTAATCGAAAATCTTAAATATCGCCGGAAAGTAACATCAAGGTAACAATTATGTAGAATGGAAACTATAAAGCAGTAGTATCGGTGAATGCTATTTTTAATGTAACCGTAATGTACGAAGAGTTATGTTCCAAAATAGATGTTGCTGAAACGTAATTGTAACATATCTCTGAAAATGTAACAAAAATAAGAGATTGTAGCATTACTGATACATGTCTGAAACGTTTTGTGCTGTATGGGATGTGCTCTATGGGATTCAGATCAGGGCTCTGTGCTGTCCAGTCCACACACGATACGGAATTATCGTAAAACCACGTTGTAGCCGTCCTTGTTTTACGCGTCGGTGCATTATCCTGCTGGTACCAACAAGGCTGGGTTTCATAGTATTGCCACAGAGTTGGTAGGACATAATTGTCCAGAATATCGAGATAAACGTGTTGGTTAACAGGTTTGTCCACGATAACCAATGGGCTAGTACCATACCATGAAAAATACTCCCACACGAGTACACTGTCAGCTCAAATCTTGACCGTAGGGACAGTACACTGTAGTAAATAGCGTTCCCCCTGCTGCTGCCGTACCCACACACAGCCATCAGTCTGATGGATAGTGTATCTGGATTCATCAGTCCATATGACCCGTTTCCATTGATCTACGGTCCACGATAAATGTTATGTGTACCATGCTAAACGACCATTGGTATTTCGAGTAGAGATGAAAAGCTTATGAGCAGCCGCACGACCACGGTAACCCATTGAATGAAGTTCTCTGCGAATGGCATGTGTACATACCGATGTTCCAGCATTTTTACTCACCTGTACATTGAGGTGTTGTGCAGTGCCCCGTCGATTAGTTGTAACGACTCTCTTTAGGCCTCGACGTCCTCTATCATTGATTTTCTTCGGTCTGCCGGTACGTTTTGCTGCTTCAGGTACGCCTGTGTCTTCCACTTATTCAGTATATTCAAAACAGTTGACTTGGGTATGTTTAAACGCATCTCGGTTTCTCCTATGCACAACCCACTAATAGAACACCCAACAATCTTTCCTTTTTAATAGTCAGTTCTCTCCCGCCGCGACATTTTCACTCAACCTCACAGTGCGATATGATTGCAGTCAGCTGCAGGTTTGTTTTTTATACTGTTTGCAGCTGTGCCGCGCATTTTAGTAACGCAGCGGATCCGTTCATTTGCTCTTGAAGGAGTGTCCGTTGACTTTTGTCAATATAGTGTATGCTGAAAATAACTGAGTTCGGACAAAGAGTTTAATTCTGAACAATATTCTATTGAGGTTCATGGTACGAAGTTAAACTTGAGTTAGCAATCGTTCTAGTCTAATAAGTATCAAGTACAATTTGATTTAGCTCACTGATTAATACAGTATATAGAAGATACAAATTTTTATCTCTTGAAGATAGAAATGTCTTTCTTGTGCTGCGCAGATCTCCGATTTGTTGAAGAAATTTCATGGCGTAAAACCTTATTAGTTTCTGCAGCAAGATTTCGTGAAAAAACTGAGTTATGTGTGTATAATATAGGCAAACAGCTGTGAATACCGCAAACATGTAACTGCTCATTCATGGCAACTAACTTGAAACAACTCTCTGCGTTGGACTAATATAATATTTACTACATTATTGTGAGACTATTATTTTTCTGGATGCCGAAGTAACAACTTAGCTGCTATTGTACGCGACCATCATGAATTACGTGACACATTACGAAATTATGATGCTTATAAAATCCAGATTCACTGAATCTAATGTTACGTTGTCTGTTCGAGATGTAATGTACGTTGTCTCTTCGAGATGTCTTCATATGAATCTGTGCAACAACTTGGAAATTTGTTTATGTTAATGCTTGTATAAAATATGTCTCATTTTCTCTGTGTGTCTATCGCTCTGTATGTCTGACATCTATCGTGGCCAAAGTCTGCAGAAAGCAAAAAATGAGGCGTTTCTACTTAATGAGAGTTTCTGTATGTAGCTTGTGATTTTTCCAGAAGTTACATACAGACCATTCGAGGTCCGTTAAAGCAGTCACCATGGCTTTCGTTCAGTTCCTTCAACACGTCACATATCTTAAGATATTAAGAAAACAATCCTCGTGCAAAGTAAGTATACTACACTGCTGGACAATTGCTAAGGACGGATCATAAACGGCTACATAGCGCATAAAAAAGTAAGTGTTGTTGGATGCCAAGTGAAATAAAATAATGTCAGAATGCCAGGACATTACAAGAAAGACAATTTATTGTGCTCTGAAATCCAGAAGGCTTTGGAACGTGTTCAAGGGACAAACAGGCCATTTTGTGCAGAATACGTAAACGTAAAAAAAATGCAATTACCGTCCGTAGGCGTTCCGGCGTAAGATGTCAATACGGGATATGGCCACCATGGAGGGCGATGCAAGATTCCACACGTCGCGTCATGCTTTGCACAACATTATCAAGCAGCTGTTGGGGTAATTTATCCCATTCCTCTGTCAGTGCACGGATGAGGGTGTCCTTGTTTATTGGAGGGCATTGGCGACCAGCAAGACTCCTCCCCAAAGCATCCCACACATTTTCAATGGGATTCAGATTTGGAGAACGTGCTGGCCATACGAGGCGTTGAATATTTTCGCTCTCAAGACACTCCTGGACAGCGACTGTTCGATGACATGTCGCGTTGTCGTCCATGAAAATGAATCTATCACCGACAGCACCACGAAACATGCGAACATGAGGTAGCAGAACATCATTAAAGTATCGTTGGCCAGTCATAGTCCCAGTTGGAAGCACATAGAGGGACGTACGGCCATTGATCATGATGTCAGCCCATACCATGACACTACATGTCGGATATCGGTCCGTTTCCTGTATGTTTGCTGGACAATATGCAGTACCACTATCACGCCAGATCAGTTGTGGTCGACAATCAGACTATAGACTGTATCTACTCTCATCTGAGAAGAGGACAGCAGACCAGTCGTTATCAGTTCAATTGCGATGTTGATGGCACCATTGCAAACGGGCTGTATGGTGACGTCTGGACAATGGGATGCACACAACAGGACGGCGGGCGTATAGTCCTCCTTCATGCAAACGTCTGGCGACAGTTTTTCGGGAGATCCGCTTGCCAGTAGCAGCCATAAACTGATTTGCTACCTCACTAGCTGTGCTGCGCCGGCGTCTTTTTGTTGATAGCACTATGTACCGATCTTCTGCAGGTGTCGTACTGCGAACACGACCTCTCCCGTGACGTTTGCTACACTCTCCATTTGTTTGAAATGATTTCCAAAGCCTTGAAACAACACTGTGGCTGACGTCGAACTCCCTGGCAACATCTGTTATTTTTCGCCCTTCTTCAATCTTGCCAATAATACGGCAACGCGTAAAATCATCTAGGTGATGTCGGGAAGACATACTGAAACTTGCAAGTTCGTCAATTGATTCTTTCCCTTTCAACTTTGCGTTTGAACAACAACGGTCAATACGCGTCAAATCCTTTATATCGCTTATCAGCGCTATGACGTCACGAACAAGTTCGGCAATCCAAAATTTGCATACGCACAACACGTCTTACTGTATCCCGCACTTATGCTAATTTCCACATTTTCCTGCCTTCCATTTTATGGTTGCTATCGTTGCTATTGTCATCCGTCCTTAGCAATTGTCCGGCAGTGTAATAAAATGACGCCATCTGGGCACGATATACACTAGGCCTCACCGCGGAACCTCCAGTTACGTTTAATAAAAGTACACTGAATATAAAAGAACGTATAAGATCTTTCGGACACCCCGGAGCGGGATCCATCATCAGGTACATAAAAAGAGCTAATGTGGGCTGGATACAGACAATTTATAGGGTCACATGTGATGCAATTGCAAACTGCCATCTATTAGTGTACATTAAAAGTGTACGTCACATATCATCCTATCTGAACTACGTTTCGAATGTGGTTATCGAAAAGTTCGGAAGAATTCAGGTGAGGCATCATTTACCAATACAAATAACTTGGATGATGCCTGTCAGTGAAATCGTTTGAGGCCGGCTTTATCAAAAGCATTCACGACGTCTAGCTTTCCAAAACATCCAATGCCGCAGTGGTGGCCAGATGGTCTGAAACCGCTGGTGGCGAACAATTCGTCTGAGATGGGCCCAGGTTCAAATCCCTGTGAGGCATGAATGATATACGGGTTCACGTCCCAGGTAGAGCATGGGCGGTGTGTTTGTCAAATGGCTTTGGCTCTGTCGCTTCCCTGAAGCATATGGCCTTAAATTAGGAACGAGCGACTGTTTAAAGAACACCTTAAGCAATCTCTACGAGTGGCCTTAAGGTGTTCTCTAAAACACAAAGCAAAGAAAATCTAATCATATAGAATTAGTCCTACCTTATGTTTCTGGGTTTCTCGCATAATTTCTGGCTGTAGAACGCCGTTAGTTTTTGAAATCACAAGATCTGATGCATTCTTTGTTACTAGGGAGAACACGCGTAGGCTATTTCGGAATTTGGCCCCTTCATGTAATTAGCAAGTGTGTACTACTTTTCTTTCCGTTTCTGTGCGTAATCATCTCACAGAAAGCACTTTCCCTCTCTCTTTGAACTTAATATGTCATAACTTGTGCTCGCTGTTCCCTTTTCCCTCTGCTTCGGTACAGATCCTGGTCACACTTGTAGTGAGAGTCTTGTCTGAGCGATGCATTTATTGCCGTAGGACACTATGCAGCAAACCGCAATAGCAAATGTTCTGAAGTAACTATCATGTCATATTTTCTTCTGAATACTGGATGACCTTATACACTAGACTGTCAATCTCGAGAACGTATTAAATAATGGTTACGTATGCTCTAATACTGGCTCACTTCACTTTATAATTCCCATTAATCCGAGGCAGAACGCGTCGCATTAGACACAATGTTCTGTAAATACTCAGACTTAAAATCAGTATGAGTATTTAGAGACAAGATAGATGTGGCTCCTTTGTTGAATGCAACAAAGAAGAAAAAAATAGCATTATCATTATTATTCGTAGCAACACGTTGTTGGTGCCCAGGGAACATCAGAAGTTGTCAATTAGTGCCTACAGACAGATTATTATCGACGAAGATTTGTGTTGAGATGACGTAGGAAATTACGTTACATCTCTAACATGAGCAACCGAAAAGATGCGTAGTAAACTTTCTTCTATCTGTGCAGGTATCAACACCACATGAAATCAATACTGTATTAGAAAGTGCAGTGCATAATAGATATTTGACTTCCCTCAGGTGCTGTGATGATATTACTATGCCTTATGTTTTGCCAATTGTAAGCGACGTTTTCTTACAATGCGCCTCAACATCGAAAAAATGACGGAATTAGATTAATGTCCTAGTCTTATTTAATAATCTTTGGCATGTCTAGGTTACCTTGGAGACTGATCCTTGTGCCTTTCGTACTAAAAAAGTCTCCACTGCGTCAGTATAAAAATTTAGCTTCAGAGCATTTTAATAACTTCATCATTTTGAGACGACATACTTTCGAAATGCCAGAATGTGGCGTAGCCTCAGGAGGAATCATTTCAATATCCTGAATTTTCAGCAACATACAAGGCTTTTCATTTTCAGTATCTCATGTATAATATATATACAAATTAATTCCGTATTGGGGCATCCAGTGCGCTGAATTCTGCAAAGCTGCCGAAGTTAATCACTAGTATATGCAAAACCTTTAAGACGTGTTCTTGGATTTACGTTTTGCCCTCACGGGTAAGCCATGAAGCCATGATTACATAACGATTTTATCTTAAACTAGCTAAATACCCGTTCTTCGAACGTGATATTAAAAACTTTTCTATAATACAGAATTTCATACCATACCATAATATAATTTGCACCATAAATTAATATACTAATAATACATTTGATCGGTTTGTTCTATAGCTTTATAACTTCAAGCCTACACGAAAGAAATCAAAATACGTCATTACTCTTCACTTTCATCGTTAAAATATTAATAGACAACACAACAAAATAATAGAAAATAAAACAAAATACGTTGTTACTTTCAGCATAAATGTAAAAAGAACCTTGCTTATAAACAATTTCGTAAACAATTTCGTTCGAAACTGTACATTTAAAAGCTAGCAAGTGAGTTGTTTTTGAAAGGTGAGCAAAATTTTGTTGCCATCGCTAATATCTCAAGGGGGAAACTTTTTTTTCAAGTTTTTTTTTTCTTGATTGGAGGTTTAACGACCACTGTGAGGAACTGAATGGGCTATAAACAGTCGCCCGTCCCTAATTTAGGGTCACTTTTTCCAGGGAAGGGAGAAAGCTAGTGTCGTAAGACAAACACAACATCCATACCTCACCCGGATTCGATCGCAGACCACTTTCGGACGAATTATCAGAGGCCATCGCTTAGACCACAGCGCCACTGGGGCGGCATTTTTCAAGTTTCAATTACTATGAAAATATCCCCGCATATTTATATTTATTGCAGTCACTTTACCAATGATATGACGTCACCGTTGCTTTGGTAAAAACGAATGTTTGTAATTTGATTTTGACTCAAATAAACCACTTATATGACGTCACTGTTGCTTCGGTGAAAACGAATGTTGGTAATTTGATTTTGACTCAAAAAACCTTGACATTCGATATGTCAAACGTTAATATAAATGTTTAAATGCAAAGCATATTATGATACAGCGCTTTTTACGTTATTTTGAAGGGTTTTTGTTAAATAAATTCAGAACAAATAAAGTAGAACAAAATATATACTGAGCAAGTCAACTTAAGTCATTCAAAACTATGGGCGGGGCTTCAGTTGCTGATCAACAATGGCTCGATCATTGCAAAACGTGTGGAATTTTAAAAGTTGGGTTATTTAAAAAATCCATTTCGACCCACTTAAAGTTATCGAATGAAAACTTCCTTTCTTAGTCCGCCTCTATGTTGTAGAAGAAACATTCCTGCCAGGTATGAAAGTTCTAAGTTCAGTAGTTTCTGAGATTTGTGATGAGTCAGTGAGGGCTTTCAGTTCTATATGTACAGATTTATTTTCTTGAATAGAACTGTAATGGTACTTATGACATGTACTCTAATTTAAGTTTCATTTATAAATCCTTTCTCTAAATTGAGTTCATTCTCTTTTAGCGTTTTCAAACTTAACGTTATATCTTCCCGCTCGGTGAGTGAAGTTGGCAACAATCTTAAGGTCGGAGACAGTGACGCATGTAGAAAGATAAAAACGAGAGTTATAATGTTGAAGCAAGCAGCCAAAATAAGTGGTGCGTTAGTGGTAGTCGTGAAGGCTGTGCGAATATGTAAGCTGTGGTCATTTATGAAGATATCGTCTGTTGATCTGTGGTGCATATAATTAATGCAGGGTGTTTCAGAACTAATGGAACAATGTTAAGGGGTGATTGAACACGCCGAAACAAGCAATTTTCGTCAAATAAAGCATGGTTGCAAGTTAGGCGGTTAGGCGCTGGAGGGCGCTTTCCGTATTTCCACACACGCCGTCTTTTGCAACGCAAAGACAGGAATGGCACAATAAATCAAAACAAAGCTTTATTGCAGACAAAACAAAAAAGCAAAACGTGACATCACAATATTACATCGAAGGAATCGACGGTAAGTTTTTTTTTGTTTTTTTAATAACAAACTCATATGAAGCAACAATGTTAACTTTATTTGATTGACAAATTAATTCAACCACTTCAGGCTCAGGTTTTTTTTTTTTTTGATTTGAGGTTCAACGACCACCGTGAGCAACTCAATGGGCTATAAGCAGTCGCCCTTCCCTAATTTAGGGCCACTGGTTCCAGGAAAGGGAGAGAGCCAGTGCCGTAAGACAAACACAATGTCCATGCCTCACCGGGATTCGAACCCGGACCCCTTTTGGACGAATGATCAGAGGCCATCGCTTAGACCACTGCACCACCGGGGCGGCTCAGGCTCAGGTTCCTGATTTATTTATTTTTTTTTTTGTGACTGAAGATTTTTTTTTTTTTTTTTTTTTTTTGGATTGGAGGTTTTACGACCACCGTGAGCAACTCAATGGGCTATAAGCAGTCGCCCGTCCCTAATTTTGGGTCACTGGTTCCAGGGAAGGGAGAGAGTCAGTGCCGTAAGACAAACACAACATCCATGCCTCACCGGGATTCGAACCCGGACCCCTTACGGACGAATGATCAGAGGCCATCGCTTAGACCACTGCGCCACCGGGGCGGCGACTGAAGATTTAACGACCACCGTGAGCAACTCAATGGGCTATAAGCAGTCTTCCGTCCCTAATGTAGGGTCACTGGTTCCAGGGAAGGGAGAGAGCCAGTACCGTAAGAAAAACACAACATCCATGCCTCACGGGATTCGAACCCGGTAGACGAAACCCGTCGGAATCGACGATCGTTTTTTTTTTTTTTTTTTTTTTTTTTCAAAAGAATAAACTCATAAGAAAACGTTTATTTACATCTTTACATAATGGGAAACGTCTTACCTACGTGAATAAACTGGATCGAATGAATGTTAAATTGTATATATATATCACACAGTCCAATGGGAAAACGCAATCAGGTCTTAGAGTGTTCGTTGTTCTGATAAGAACTTTCAAACAAATCCCTGTTGTTTTGCACAACGGTTCCCTGAGAAGAGAGACTTCGGACTTTGGACTACCTGAGTCCCTCCATACTACCGCCTTGAACAGTGCGTGAGTCAACCGCAGGCGATAGGATGTCAACCGCACGCTACTCCTATTTACTTTACATGGGAATTTGCCGCCCCACAACGCCCCAACCGTTGCATCAATATAATTTTTTTCTTCGACTGGCACATCTACATGGTAAGACCTTTATTTTGATACCTCAACCCTACCTTTACGTTGAGCCGTTCTCGCACAACTGGTCTTAGAGTAAAAAACCTTGTAGAATTAATATATAGATCTGCAAGCATTAATAAGTAAATACTGAAATCAAATACATTTTCAAAAGCTGCTCAAAGGGGCGACAGCCACTCCTGATACACGCTTCGTATCGTCGACGTAAAGATGCCCGTATGTTGTGGAAAATACCAGGCATTTCCCGGATAGCTGCAGCAGCGACTGAAAGTCTGGCGACTAGTTCCTCATTGGAATCAATGGGAGTGTCGTACATTACGGACTTAAAATGTCCCCATAAAAAGAAATCCAAAAAGGACAGATCTGGTGATTGTGTGTGCCAAGCTATAGGTCCACCTCCATCAATCCATTACCTGGAAATGTGGCGTTCAAGTGATCACGCACCTGAGTGCTAAAATGAGCTGGGGCTCCATCATGCTAGAACCACATTTTACGGCGGACAGCTGCTGGTACATAGTGGATCAGTTCAGGCAAGAATTGTTGAAGGAAAATAAGGTACGTCCTCCCATCCAGACGTTCCATTAAAATATATGGGTCTTTGCGTTGTAAAAGACGGCGTGTGTGGGGAAATGGAAAGCGTCCTGCCGAGCCTAATCGGGTAACGTGCGACCATGCATTCTATGACGAAAAGTGCTTGCTTCGGTGTGTTCTATCACCCCGTAAAGTTTGTTCCATTAGGTGTGATACACCCTGTATATATTTCGTGTTAGTCTTTTCAAATTGTTACTGTGTTTACTAATTCAAGTTAATTCGACTAACTGTCTCTTGTGTTATTGGATCTATGCTTGAATGAAGTGAGACTGAAATAAAGACGAACTGTAAGTAAATCATTCTTGAATTTTATTTGAATATCTTTGTTTGACTTAAGGTAGGTTAATAATAAGAAGACATTTTACGTAGTGTTTGTTCTCAAGGCTACATACATACGCTTTAAATAGTCAAGAACGCTACATACTCCAAATTTTTAAAATTCATTCATCAAAATTCATACCAGCATATTTAAAAATGGGAAATTAGCACGTTTAATTGTGTCTTTCCGTTTAATTATACATATACATAAAAAGGAGGGAAAATTGCAGGACGTATGTGTATTTCTCTTGCTTTCCACATCTTTGCAGCCCTTAAGCTTGAAAACAGCTATTTTATATAGTGTGTGCTCTTGGTATAGGTGAGAAGATGAGATGCCATGGAGGGAAAACAAAAATGAGACACTTTTAGAACAAAGCATGACATTTAATTTTTCTCAACCAGTTCTGATGAGCTTTACGTAAAATATTGGGACACAGAACATAGAGTTCACACCTAAAAGAGTAAAAAAGTCACTACAATGCTCAACGTACCAAGAAATGACCTTCTGAATATGTTTTAGACATGAATGGTGATACAAAAACTGTGAAAACAGGTTTTTGTGGGTGACTGAGATGAAAACCGCGTCTCGCTCCGGAGTGAGTTTTTCTAATAGAATAAGCTACACCGACGGAATGTATCGCTGCAGATTTGTGGTCTTGACACGCTCTTCGCCTCTGTACATGTCACACCATTTCTCTCTTGATTTTTATTTTTTTTTTGATGCGAAGAAGGAACCTTTCATTAATTCCAGACGACGTTTGGAACGAACACTACACATTTTGCGAAGACCCCAACGGACAGCACAATGTTAAAACGTTTGTGGTAGATTGCACGAAAAAGTGGTGCTACACCAGCTGCACCACTTTCTGAGGTTTCTGAGAAAAGATACAGCGTTGTATGCTGCGAACAAAACCAAACAACATGGTGCAACTTTGCACCACACTATGGAACAAGGTTGCACCACATTACAGTGCAAGGTTTCACCATGTTGTTGGGTTTTGTTTGCACCATACAATGGTGTTTCTCAGAAAGTGGTACAGCTGGTGTAGGACTATTTTTAGTGCAACCTACCACAACGTTTTTAAGAGTGTAGATGCATCTTTACGTTCGGTCGCCAATGTGAAACCAGCAATTTGTCGGTGACAGAAATCGTATTCGCGTCTCTCGCTCCCGCGTGAGTTGCTCTAGGCGACTAAGCTACAGCGACGGAATGTATCGCTGCATACTTGTCGTCTTAACACGTGCTTCACCTCTGTCGTACGTCATAAAATATATGACGTGGAAAGGGCGTTACTTTGAAAAAGAAAACGTCAAGGAACTCAGAGATTGAGGACTGTGAGTATATAAGCAATATTTTCGCTTTTTAGACCCTTTTCCTACATCAAGCATTTAACCACTTGACATATCAGATGACCGAACTCAAGGTACAGTGGTCTAAGAGCTGACATCTGACCATTCGTCCGAGATGTGGCCAGGTTCGAATTCCGCTCTGAGGCATGGATGTTGTGTTTGATTTACGGCTATGGCTCTCCCTTCATTGGAGCCAGTGGAGTTACATTAGAGACGGGCGACTGCTTATAACCCAATGAGTTGCTGACTGTGGTTGTTAAACCCCCAAACAAAGATATTGGATGTTTTACCAGTGCTGCAAAATGGAATCATCATGAAATAAAATCACGGAACATGATGTGACGTTCCTGCCCAGCAGGACGCACACGACATAAAGGCTGATGGCAGTCAGAACGAGCGTCCGCGTAGCTCAATTGGTAGAGTGACTTATTCCGGAATGAGGAGATCCGGCTTCGAACCCCGGCGTGGACAAAAATGACGGATAAATTTACTTCGTTATAATGGTGCCCGAACTTTCCGGATGACAAGGCCGTTCAAAATCTCGCAATGGTGTGTTGTTCTTTCCACACCGCGAGAGAGGAAAAATAAGAGAATCCCTTCTCCAGCGCTTCAAAAAATAAATGTATGTGACGTTACATTCCACACACCAGATTAACTGGGAGTTCTCAGGTGCGCGTTCTACAGCGGATGGCTGCCTGCAACGACTCATGGTCACGGCTGACCCGTGGCCCATGGCCCCGGCCCTCTTTCGGGGGGGGGGAATGTGACGTGCCTGCCCAGCAGGACGCACACGACATAAAGGCAGATAAGAGTCAGAACGAACGTACGCGTAGCTCAATTGGTAGAGTGATTTATTCCGGAATGAGGGGATCCGGGTTCGAGCCCCGGCGTTGACAAAAATGACGGAGACATTTACTTTGTAATAGTGATTTGAAAAATAATGAAGAGCGTTTATTTCTTCTACTTTCTCTTCCGCTCATGGCGGGTTGAGTTCCTCAAAGACGAACTTTCGCCATTTCTTTCTGTATGCTTTCCTTTTACAGAGTTTAAGTGGATGCTTTCTTTAATGTCGTCAATCTATTTCTTTCTGGGTCTTCCTCTACTGGGCTGTCCTAGAATTCTACCATTTAATAATATGTTTGGTAGTCTTCCTGCGTTCATTCTTGAAATATGTCCAGTCCAGTTTAGTTGGTTCTTTTTTTATTGGTGGTTTAACCACCACCGTCAGCAACTCAATAGGCTATAAGCAGTCGCCCGTTCCTAATTTAAGGTCGCTGGGTCCAAGCGAGGGAGAGAACCAGTGCCGTAAGGCAAACACAACATCCATTCTTCACCGGTATTCAAACCCGGACCCTTTTCGGACGAATGATCAGAGGCCATCGCTTAGGCCACTGCTACACCGGAGTGGCATTCCTTTTTAGTGTTGCAAGTATTGTTTCTTTAAAGTTAAGTTCTTGTCTGAGTTTCTAATTTGTTTTTCTTTCTGTCCAGTTTGTTTTGTTCATTTTCCTTAGGTATTTTGTTTCAAAAGCATTGAATTTATCCACTTTCTCCTTTCTTAAGATCCAGCATTCTGAGCGATAGAGTACTGTGGGAATTATAATTGTTTTACATATCTTTTGTTTTAGTTTTTTGCTTAATATTTTATTTAATTAAGGCGTAAAAAAATATCATGGTTTTCTACCCACGGACCAGATTTGTTTGGTGGAGATGGGGTTTTAGTCACACAAAAATCTAGATGTGACGATGGAGGATAGGAGAGATTGACACATACGCATATATTTTACATGGTCAAATCGAATTTTGCCGGAGGTCTTCTAACACTGTGAGGTAAACATCAGAAATCTAATTTTAATGAACCTAGTTTCGGTTGGAAGATGATTGCTAATATTTCAAAATCTTTTCCGAAAATACCGTCCCTTTTTAAACTAGAAGGCATGCATTTACTGCTAAATGTGATTTCCGTTATTACCATCAGAGAACAAAAAACAGTTGAGATAGTAAATGTTGAAGGAAATAAAGGGATTTGATTGTTAAAGGTTTTATTTCCAGAATGCTATTTATGACACACAATAATGGCAATCGGATACTTTAGTTTTAAGCTATTGAAAGGGTAATTGCAAGGGAAACTGAGTTTATTTTATTTATTCTTTTGCTCAAACATGGTGGAAGAAAAATCAAGACAATTGAGGAGTTACCAAGCTTGTTTGCCACAACATCGACTAGAGAAGAGTAGGTTTAATATCTGTGTCCCTCTTCTCAGCGATCAGAGTGATGCTTAAACCATTTTCCAGAGATTTGCGAGAAGGCTATTAACTGATACGCAATTCGACCAGGGTGCCTCAGGATTAAGTAAGTTATCCTCTAATCCTAGAAGAAGAGCTGGTTTTCGGTGATTTGTCATGTGGATTTAGTAGTTCGATAGAGTGTAAACATAAGCACCAAATGTTCTCCAAAGTTATCTTCTCTTAGGAAAGGACGGATTTTCGTGGTATCTCTGTGGCAGTTAAGTAACACTAGCTATTTATTTTCGTCTTTCATACAACAGTAAGCTTAAACCTTGAAAAGAAATTAATACAAGGGTTTATTTTCCCTGGGACTTGGTGTCTGGTGCGTAAGCCGTGCAACATATTAAAAAAACGTTCTTAGCTCAACAGAGGAATAATACTATGTATCTAACTCATTTGATCTCTTCTTTTCATGCGAAACTTTAAAGGTTAATATGGGATTAAGTTAGCTGAAGCACGAGTAAAAAAATCAGTGAGAAATACAAATCGCTTCTAAGTGGATAAAGTGATACATTTTATGTTGAACAAAACTACGAGTGCTTAAAACCATAGCAGCTCATATATGTAGGTTTTACGCAAAGAGATGAAAATTCTAAGTCGTCTAAAGATTTTAAAAAATGAGCTATAGCTAATATACTATAATGTTTCGTAGCACAGGTGTAACTGCCCCTCACGGTGGCTGAATGAAAGGATGCCCTGGCTTCGAAGTATTCGTTTATGATCGGTCCGGATTCGAATCGAAACTAAATGCTTGATTTAAGGCAATCTCTCTCTTCCTTCCGTTTAACTAGTGGTCCCAAATTTTAGATAGGCGACTGTTTATTGCTCTACGAGGTGCTCACTGCATACATTTTCGCCTTGCCCCAGGAGACAAAGAATCGAGTGCAATTACTTAGATTTCTTCAAGCGTACAACAGTAGAAATTTTATCATTGTGAATAGTTTGTAAATCCTAATATCGTTACAATAAATAACGGAGCTTTTGACGGCTTTCGTTTCAGCGCAAGACAGAACAGTACTTATTATAAGGCATTTGTCCTAATGACGCACACCCTATTTCAGTGAAATTGTTGCACCTGGACGGGTTAGAACAATTTAATAATGGCTTAAGGGCAAAACTGCTTAGAAGGTGCGAAAGATACGGTAATATTCCGAGAACACGTTGCTGAACATGGTCTTGCGGTGCGAATGTTTATACATACAGGTCACGTTGGGCTTCGAAATGACTTACAGCTACCTTCAGCTAATATTTCATGGTCAACAAATCTGGGGACAGGGGTAGAACTAGCAGTCAGCACAGCCCTATTAGCTAACGGTAGCGTTACATGGAAGGACGTTGTCTGAGTGAAACACGATATTACGATTACGAACTCCTGTTACAGTGAGGACAGTCACATGTTCCAGAATGTCTATGACTTAGCCTGAACCCTTTGCCGAAATCCACCATAGATGTTCGGCTATAATAGCTGATCAACGTCTGATGTTCATGCTGCATAACCTAAGGCGACGGCTCTTTGTTCAACGCGCTTTCCAAGACCCACAATATCCCAAGATTTTCCATACGGTTTATGTCAAGTGAACGAGGAAGCCATTCCAGCGGGGAAAGTTTTGAGAAATGGTATTCTAATCATGTTCTAGTCACCATGGTTCTGTGGTGGGGAGGCGCATTGTGCTACTGAAAGAGTCGATTGCCCTGTGAGTGCATGATGACCATGTTCGGATGGTGATGGTCCACAAGGATGGGCATGGACCGTTCAGAGATGCATCTAGACGTACCAGAGGTTCCAAACTGTGCCAGTTGAACACATCCCAGACCATAACCAAGCGACCTCCATCGTTTCGTGGGGGTTCCTCCACATCTGCGCAGGCTCTTCTGCGCTAAATAATTCAAAATGCAACTCATCGGAACAAGAGTCCCATCTTCAATCATCCAAAGGCCAATGACGATGTTTTTCTCCCAGTTGAGGTGCACAGTCTGGTGATGTGGCGTTAGCAATGGGACTCTTGTGGGTCGGCGTCTTCCATAACTTAGTGCTGCTAATGATCGCCTGAAAGTCTTCAAGGAGACGTTTCTGGTACCTTAATGAACAAAGTCGACGATGATATGTGCCATTGCGTCTCTGCGTTCAGTGGACCTATGCGAAAGAGACGTCTACGGCCACGTTCATCCACCATCTTTCTCCTCCCACAGCGCTGCTCACGATGCAATGTTATTCCAGAAATTGCGCATTCCCGATACACTCTTGATAACGCAGAACGGGGACACTACAAATCCTGTACAACTTCCACGACAGAATGGTTTATGCGTTGGGCTCTCACTATCATCCCGCTTTCAAACTCTGTTAACTCACGACGTTTATATATTCTGACATCCAATTATCGTAATCGGGAATTCAAAGATGTGCTCCTACCTCTGTACAACGGTTTATCAAAATTATGGAAACACCTAATGTTTGTGGAGAACATTTTATTAATTAGCTATAGGCCCACCTAAGCAACTTCAGCTTATAAAAGTCATCGTATACGATAATGGAATATGTTTCAACTGTGCCCGTAATGTTCAAAGTGGAAAGTGTGATCTGAACTTTCCCTCCAGATATTCCGGCAGATGTCCGATAATATTGAGATCTAGACGTTGAGGTAAGCAGGGGAGCTGTGGTACCTCATCCTTTTATTCTGCAAATCACCACTTGACACTGTTCGCACTACGCACGGATGCATTATCTGCTTGAAATCAGGAAAGGCCATAAAGGAACAATGCTCTAAACATGGCGTGCAGGTCGATTCCAAGAATGGATTCATACGTCGGAAATGCGACACGATACTACAGAACAATCAACGTCCGGAAGGAATACGATGATATGACACCTCTTAGCATCAGGGAACCGCATCCATGCTTCACAGTTGGAACCAAACAGTCGGGATGATACGCTTCTGCAGGCTGTCGCGAGATGTACACTCTACCAAAAGTGGGAATCAATATGAAGTACGATTCGGCAGAGCAGATGACACGTTTCCAATGTTTAGCATGCTAGTCTTTTATGTGCTTTGCATCACCTTGCGCGTATTGTTGTATTGAAGTTGGTAATAAGAGGTTTATGGATTGCAGCAGGGCCATAAATGCCGGCAGGATGGAATCCACGACGAACTGTTATGACATAAACAGGATCGACCCAATGGAGTTCAAATGTTCTGCTATTTGAGGTGCCGTGGTTTTGTGCTGTCGTTGTACAATCCGTGTGAATGCTAACCTATCCCTATTTAACATCTTATAGCGTCCTCAATTAGCATGTTTGGAGGCAGCGCCGTTTTCCATTTTGAAAGGTAGTCATAATTTCAATACAGTTCCCTGTGTTACACCTGCTATTTCTGCCGTTCTGGTAACTTGTACTCCTTCTAGACGCGCACAAATGATCATGCCTGTCTTGAGGTCAGTGAGATCTGACATTGTCGTCAATTTCTCCACCGTTTCACATGAGACTATGCCAGTACTACGTTATAATTACTCAGTGGCGTGCTCAAGGGGTTTGGAGGTTGAGATGTTACCCTTCCCTCCAAAAACATTTGGAACCTGGCAACAATTGAACGTGTTTTCTCCATGAAGACGATGAAGCGGCAAGGACCAGGATGTTCCATTGCACTGAAAAGCCAATACATGGGTATACTAAAAGCTTCTGTGTCCACGAAGCAATGCCAACTTTGTGTTCAATGACATTTTTCAGATTACTCTAAAGCACACTGAAAAGCAAAGAGTTTTGATTAAAATACGGAGAATCACACACACAAAAAAACCAGCGCTGTACCATAAACACAGAAAAATGCAGAAGACTATTACAGGATTTCAATTTATGTACCATTTTTAGACATGTTTATCAAGGGTTTGGAAAATAGATTTGTCGTACACAAATCGCTGCTATCACGAGACCACTCACTTTTCTAATAAATCCCAACATGTCACTATCTTCTCGATTTTAAAACTTCAACTGAATTTTATACAGGAGGTTTGAATGGCTCGCAAGAAGAACTAATCGCAGAATTGAAACTGTGGTACCATAGGATTCCCCCAAAGAAAAGGAGCACTAGCTAAAAGATGCATTAAGTGCTTTAAAACTGTGCTACAGAGAGGTGTTATCCACTATAAAAACATTATTTTACATACTAGGTAATCTACCAGTGACAACTTCAAAAAGTATGCGTTTGGTTTAAACACTGCGTCTCTTGAAATCATATTTACGAAATATCGCATCAGAACTGAGATTCAATAGGTTAGCATTACTTCACATTCATCGAGAATACACGCACAAATTTTAAGAAGTTTTAGATGAACTAGCTAAAAAATCCCGGAAGGCCAGAAATACGACTCAAGTAATCATAAAGAAAAAGAAACATAAGTGTTGAATCAAATCAAAAAATATTTGTCGAAATGAGTGTCGTCAGGGATTATTAGTCTTACTGTGAAATGAAAAAAGGTGCCATTATACAAATGAAGAATGTTTCACTAGAAGCTAAATTTTTGTTTCGTTCTAGAATTACTTATATCGTTTAACCATTTACCAATAAATAGTGTAGTATTCCTTCTTACTGCACAGATAAATAGCGAAATATGAGTGATCAAGCATTATACACTACATTGACAAAAGTCACCGGACACCCAGAAGAGAAACACAATATAGCATTTATTGACATACATCAGTACGGCGTCGGTACATCTTTGGCCTTAATGCATGCACTGACCCTTTGAGACATGCTTTCCAGAAGGTTTTGGAACACAGCGATATGTATGCGCTTAAATTCAGTACATAATGCTGCCGCTTACTGTTGCTTAGTAGTAGGCCTTGGTTCCAAACTTCTTATGCGGCGCTCTATTTCATCCCATAGGTTCTCTATGGGATTAAGATCAGGGCTCTGTGCTGCCCAGTCCACACACGATACGGAGTTATCGTCAAACTACGTCGTAAAAGTCATTTATTTATGGCTCCGTGCATTATCGTACTGGTACCAACAAGGATGGGTTCGATAGTATTGCCACAGAGTTGGTACGGCATTATTGTCCAGAATATCGAGGTAGACGTGTTGGTTATAAGGTTTGTTCACGATAACCAATGGGCTGGGACCATACCACAAAAAACACCCCACACGAGTACACTACCAGCTCCAAACTTGACCGCAGGAAAAGTACACTGTGGTAAATAGTGTTCTCCCGGCTGCCGCCATACCCACACACGCTCATCAGACTGACGGATCGTGTATCTGGAGTCATCAGTCCATAAGACCCGTTTTCATTGATATACGGTCCACGATAAATGTGCTTTACACCATGCTAAACGACGAGTAGAATTCCTAGTGGAGATGCTAGGCTTATGAGCAGCCGCAAGACCACTTTAACCCATCGAATGAAGTTCTCTGCAAATGGTACGTGTACATACCAAGGTTCCAGCATTTTTACGACTCTTCTGATTCTTTGACTTCCTCTATCACTCATTTTCTTTAGTCTGTCGGAACGTTTTGCTGCTTTCATCACACCATGTGATTACCACTTATTCAGTACATCCAAAACAGTTGACTTGGGTAAGTTTAAACGCCTCTCGGTTTCTCTTGTGAACAACCTACTGATATAACACCCAACAATCTTTTCTTTCTCAAAGTCAGTTCTCTCCCACCGCGAAAGTTTCACTCAACCTCACAATGCAATGTGATCGCGGTCAGCTGCAGGCTTGTTTTTACACTGTTTGCAGCTGTACTACACATTTTAACTACGCAGCGGATCCGTTCATTTGCTTTTGAAGGGGTTTCTGGTGAATTTTGTCAGTATAGTCTATCGTGATAAGAATATACGGATGAGAATATTAAAAATAATTTCCAGCAATATTTATTTTCATATTTTTGAATATATTTCAATATTTATTTTAACATCTTAAAACTGCACTCATAACACATTTAGTTGTACAAAAATAATTCGTAACCCGCCCCCGAAAAACATTTCTGGGCACGCCACTGTAGGTACTGCTCCAAATTTTGCACCTCACATCGCGGTTGACGTCACCGCAGTAAGAACTCAGTGACTTTCAACGTGGCACCGTCATATCCATATTATCAAGTCAATTCAGTAAATTTCTAACCTGCATCCCTGCTCTCGTAAAAATGACGGTACTGTGAAAAAGAAACGCTAAGGAACAACAACAGCGAAATCACGATCTGGTTAGTCAAGTAAAAGGGCACGGCAGACCGGGACAGCCGAGCCCTGAAGTTTGTGGTCTAAATAATCCTATGGCCTAGGTTGCGACACTAACCACACAGTTACAACATGCGTCTAAAAGCCATCTCGTGGCACAGCGGTTCGCTGTGAGCTAAAGCGAATGGGTTTTCACTTTGGAGAATCCTCACACGTGCTTAAAATTACGAAGATCAGAACTAAGCTTCGATTGAAGTGGTGCAAAGCTGAGCACCAGAAGACACTGGAGCAGTGTAAACGCGTTCTCTGGAACGATGAATCACCCTTCACCATCTAGCAGCCGGACCAACGTATCTGGGTGTGGTGGATGCAAGGTGAACGCTACCTACCCGACTGTATTGTGCCAGCTGTGAAGTTTGGTGGAGTAGGTAGGCATCATGCTCTGGGGCGGTTTCTCATAATTTGGGCTGTGCTTCTTAGTTCCACCTCCCGTGAATCTTAACGCTATAGCATATGTGTATGGGGAAATTTTCGACAAGTATGTGCTCGCAAATTTATAGCAGCAGCTCGGCGAGAAGGCTCTTTGCTTAACCAATACTATGATGACCCCCGTCCACAAAAGAGGATCCTTGCACGAATGGTAGAGGAGATAGGTGTGAAGTAAGTTCGCTAGCCTGCACAAAGCTCCGATCTTAATGGAACAATTTTAGGACAAATTGGAACGCAAACTTCAAGCCAGGCCGAAACTCCCAACATCGGCAACCAATTCGACTAATTTCTTGTGGCAGAATTGAAGGCAAAATCAACAGCAACGTGCCGAGATCTAGTGGAAAGCCTTCCCTGCATAGTGGAGGAAGTGATAACAGCAAACGTTGGATCAACTTGTTACTAATAGCTTTCCTATTACAGGGATTTTGTTTATATGCAAGTAAGTGTTCGGATAATTTTGATGACAAAGTATGCACTGTATTCACAAAAGTCACCGGACAGCTAGAAGAAAAACACAAAGCATTTATTGACATACATTAGTACGGTGCCGGTCCACCTTTGGCCTTAATGCATGCACTGACCCTTCGAAGCTCGAAGTGGTTGGGTTTTGAGCTCCGAGATTTTCGTTGCTATAAGGTGTTTATTGAGTGCTTTAGTTTCCGTGGTTGCGTGTATCTTCAAGTTGAAGTTCTACACTTTACGTTAGTGTATCTCCCAGGTTGGTGAGTGCCATATTTTTTCATTATTCACTGTTTTATTTTTCAACCAAGCTGGTCTTTTTTCGTTAAAGTCTCGCCATTGCTTCGATGGCGGAGGCAGACAAGGGTGACGCCCACATCCTTATCTTGGCAGATCAGCCAGCTTCCTCTTCTTCTTCTACCACTCAGCTTAATGAGGTGGCTCCCGAGCGTCATTGCGACGCCATGGACACCTCTTCTTCTCCAGCTATTACTCCCACCAAGTGCGGTGGTGCCAAGTCTCCTATCTACATCTCAGCAGATGATGACGTATCCGTTATCAGCAATACTGAGCTCATAGCTTCTACTTCTCACCAACTTTCTGATTCGCCCTCACTGCTAGAAGCCGCTTCATCGAATTCTCGACCCATGTCTGCCCAAGCGTCCTATGCTTCTGCAACTTCTGGGGTCCTCACACCCCCAGTTTCATCTGCTATGCCTTTTCCTGAATCCTATGTCACTGTCGTCGGTTCTACTGCTACAATTGACATACCAGAGGATTCCCGAGCTGGTCACCTTTTTTCCTCCACTATGGAACGGAGCGTCTATTTTGGATGCGCTTCCCGACACTAAGCTGTGGCAATATAGCCGAGCCCTCAAAACTATCTTACCAAAGGATGCAATAGACTTTATAGCTCGAAAACCCAGATCTGTCTTGGTCTATTTTAAGGATAAAGCGCATGCTGACCAGGTCCTTACGGAAGGTCTAACCATCAATGACGTGCATCTGTTAGCACAACCGGTTGCGCACCGCCCGGTGCAGGTGACCTTCTACCCCGTACCACCAGAAGTATCCGACGCTGCACTTTGCACCTTGCTCAGCAGGTACGGCAGAGTTGTTGGCTCCATAACAACTCTCTCTGCGGCTCCCAGAGACCCTGAAGACAAATCGATTCGAGGTTTTCGCCGCACTGCTCGAGTCCTCTTTTCTTCTGATGCTCAGCTGAAAGCGGTTCCGAATGTTTTGCACATCCGCTGTGGACAGCAACGCCGAAGAGTTGAGATAATCACTTCACAGTAGTGCACTATATGTCAGAGCGAAAGTCACATAAGGGCTCAGTGCCCACGTGCCTCCCTGCAAACAGCTCCACACACTACATCTTCTTCTACTTTGTCCACTAACGCTTCACAGACTTCTTCCTATTCGAGGAAAGTCGCGGAATCAAGATCTTCCAAAAGTCAGCTTACTGCCATTGGTCAACAAACGACTTTGATGCCTCCACCTTCTGCTGATCATAAGAATTTTCCCAGGCTTCCAAAATCGACTCCCCCTTGTACTTTTACAACCACTGCTGATGTACATGTTGACCACTCCTCAGCTTTTACCGTTGGCTCCATGACACAAGTCACAGGTAACGCTTCGGGTTCAGACTCTCCAGACGATCATGAAGCTTTAGTGGTTGCTGGAAAACGCAGTGGTGCTACTCGCCCCAAGACGAAGAAGTCAAAGACTCTGGCGTCCCGAAGATCATCTCGCTCTTCTACCCGCTCATCCTCTCGCTCCGTCAGCTCTCGACGACCGTTCTCCAGGTCGCCTCTACACACTTCCTCTGAGACAGCATGTGAGGGTGCCTTTCCCTCACTAGAAGAATTCACAACTTTTCTTGCTGAAAATGCTTTCCCTGCTGAGCCTCTGCCATACGAGGACGTGCTGGATTGCCTTTTAGGGTCCTCTAGCCCTTCCTCAGCACGCACTTCCATTCAGCAGTATGAAGCAGCTTTTCCACAAGTGCTGGTTCAATTACACTCACTTGAAAGCACTCTTCGGCGCACTGCGGACGAGGTCCCGTGGAGTGCTTGTTTTCTCCGTCGACTCCACTCCATCACTACAGCCAGTCAATTCCTACTGCATCCCACAACTAACCTAGACATTCAAGGTGGTGTCACTTAATTGTCGCGGTTTTGCGACACCTTTTGCGAATGCGCTGGTACGAGAGGATCTTGCTCCGCTGAATGCTGATATATTACTTCTGCAGGAAACAAACTGTACTTCCACCACTCAATTTCATCAATGGCGTCAGTGGGATCATACTTTCCATCACGCCTACAGCCAACTGTCGCGTGGTGGCATGGCAGTTGGTGTTCACTCACGTTTTCGTTCAACTCTTTCCTCCTTCTCAGTGAAAAACTTATGTCGAGACTTATTACAACGAGTCTCTTTCACCGTCGCAGCTGAAAAATTTAATGTATTCAACATTTATGTTCCTTGCACTCCTACTCACGTGCCAGAGCTGTTTGCAAAACTTCGACGGGCTCTGTCACGTATTCCCATCACCGACCGGGTACTTATCGGAGGTGACTACAATTGCACTCTACATCCCCTAACTGATCGCCCTTCTTCTTCCAGAGAACACCGTACGGAAGTAGTACATCTCTTACAGTCTATCACTTCAGACTTCTCACTCGTAGATGTTCAACGCCATTTGTCACCAACCCAGACTACACATACATGGCGTGCACCAAGAGCCATTGATCCTCCTACAGCAAGATTGGATCGCTTTTATGCAACTTCTCTTCTTCTACCAGTAATATCAGATTCATGCTGTACACCCACAGCTTCCTCGGATCATTGCGCCATTTCCATAACAGTTTTTGCTACTTCAACACAGCCACGTACAATCCGGCCTTGGACTTTTGACGACACTCTTTTAGATGACTCAGCCTTCTGCTCATCGGTGCGAGATTTTCTTGCGGATTGGCGTACAAGGCTTCATTCTGCACCGTGCCCCCTCAACGTTTGGTTGGAAGTAAAACGCCACCTCATACTACTGGTACGAAACCTGTCATACTCGATCATGACACAACGGAGGATGCGACTTGATCATACTAGGCAAATGCTTTCTTTGCTCAATCTTGCTGATCCCCTATTTCAAGTCTACCAGGCAGAATTACATTCACTTTTGGTGCCACTTGCAAAACAAGCCCTTCAACGCCTTAAACTACAACACCTGAAACCTGATGCTTGTTCGTACGAATTCCTTACGTCACTTGAGTCAACTCGCCGATCCTCTTCTGTTCTACAGCACCTTCGTCTTCCAACTGGAGTAGTTTCATCCGAACCAGTTCTAATTTGTTCTATGGTACGTAATTATTACATTTCAAAATTTTGTGAAACTCCTCCTCACTCCCCTACGGCTTCTGCTCTTCTGTTCTCTTCTTTGCCTCAGGTCCCTTCTCATCTTTCAGCCAGCCTCCTCCATCCTCCCACTTTAACTGAGCTCTCTGATGCTTTCTCGTCCCTCAACCCCCGGGCTTCACCTGGCCCGGACGGTCTCCCTGTTTCTTTCTATAAGGCTTTTCTTCCTGCCCTCCTTCCATTTCTCCTCTGTGCCTTTTCTACTGCCATGCATCTTACATCTCTTCCAAGGAGTTTCACGCTCGCACATGTTGTACTTTTACCCAAGAAGGGTGATCCGCTTGACTTGGGGAATTGGCGTCCCATCTCACTCTTAAATACTGATTATAAACTCTATATTAAATTTCTGTCCAGCTGGCTTAACCCCATACTCCCTCATATTCTCTCCACTAGTCAAACCTATACTGTACCCGGGCGCTCCATCTCCCATAATATTCAGCTTCTTAATGATCTAATTCACCTCGCCCGCCCTCGCTCAGAACCCCTTGCTCTTCTTTCCCTCGATCAACGCTCAGCGTTCGATAATATTTCTCATGATTACCTTCTTGCTACATTACTAAATTTCGGCTTTCCTGCTTCCTTTGCTTCTCTTCTCATCTCCCTCTACCGGGACGCAGTTTTCCACGTCAAGCTGCTGAACCTTCTCACAGCTCCCATACCCTTTCGTCGCGGCGTGCGTCAGGGTTGCCCCTTATCCGGGCAGCTCTTCGCCCTCGCAATAGAACCTTTTTTACGCGCAGTCCATCGATCCTTCTTTGCTTCACTACCACCGGTGGTAGCCAGCACACGTCATCATGTTGCTACCTATGTTGCCTACGCCGACGATATTACATTCTGCATTCGGCAAGACTCACAATTTCACGATCTCCACAATCTCTACAATACCTACGCCTCATGTTCCGGAGCAGCGCTAAACACAACGAAAAGTACAGGCCAAGCACAGGACCGGTTCGTGGGCTAACCGCTCTGACTCTCCTTGGGGAGCAGAGTGGTCCAACACCTCTCAACGATTCCTAGGAGTCCACCTTGGAAAACCAGCAACTGCTTCACTCGTCACCTGGATGACTCTCCGGCCACGCCTACATCGCTCGGTCGCAATCTGGCGGCGCGCACAATTCTGCACCTCCGTCTTTCAAAGAGCACGTCTAACGCACACTTACCTGCTTTCAATGTGCACGTATTCCTGGTTGGCTTCGAAGCAACCAGCACTACGTCTTCTTGAACTCACCCGCTGTCAAACTCAGGTTATCTGGCCAGGCCATCACTGGGTCGGAACACCTCAACTCAGCCTGTCTCCTTCCAACGGAGGCATTAGTCTACCCGACGTCAGATCCTATTACAAGGCGTATCGTGTGTCTACGTTTTTACGATCACTTGCGGCACCTGCTCCCTCTGCAGTTGCTGCTCGTGATGTCATAGTCTCTCCGCATAACCCACGCTTTACTCTCCTTTCGTTCTTACTCATGGACCACTGTCCCCTTCTCACACTTTTCCCTCCTGTCTACAAAGAGGCTATCTCCTTTCTTCGTTCCCTCCCTCCTTCTCGCTCTCTCCCTGCATCCACAAATGACCTACTTTCCGAACCTCTTTTTTTCTTCTCTGCTACACCCTCCCCATCTCTTATGTTTTGATTTTCCTTCATGGCTCCGAGCTGGAATCGTTACTGTCAGCGATCTTGTTAACACCGATCTTTCCTGGCTCCACTTCTCTTCTCTACCCTCTGCTCTCCGTTCCAATGAAAACGCTCACTTTGTTCACAACTCTCTTATTTCTACTATAATCGCCCTGTTCCCTGAGCTTGCGACTCCCTCAGGTCTCATTTCTGTTCACTCTGCCTCTCTCCTTCTCCCATTTTTTCTGTCGTCCATTGGTTCACCTCTTCCTCTTGTCTCTTTCTCAACAGCTGATCTCTACCGTTTTCTCTTTCGCTCTTCCGCACCTCTTCCCATTTCTGGAATTCCACTTTCTTCTACCTCCGCAGTGTGGTCCGCTGCGCTTTCCCCACTTTCAGCACCCCTTGAAGTCAATTCACATTGGCTTTTCTTACACAACCGCCTCCCTGTGCCGTCGATTTTACATCGTATGACCATTTTATCTTCACCCTCCTGTCCGTATTGTGGCGAGGAGGCTGACGTCCAGCATGTCTTCATGTATTGCACAGTATTATTGCCAATACTCCATCTCGCTTTCACGCTAGCGCAACGATCCTGTGAGACCGTCCTCACCTTCAGCGCCTACCGAACACTACTTCTGAACTCTTCTTGCCCTATTCACCTTCCGGCAGTCTGCTCCTACATCTTCGTGCTTGTAAAACATATAATTCACGTGTATCATCTTCAGCGTCCCCCCGAAGCTTCTACTGACATAAATAAAGTCATTACTGCGTTACTTTGTCATTTTCGTAATCGCCTACTCTCCCGCCTTCGACTAGAACTTACCACTGCAGTTGCACGCTGCAGTGAACCACAGTTCCTATCAACTTGGTCACCAGCAACCACTTGGTTTGCAGGGTCGCCCACAACGCTTCACCTTACAGTTGGAACTTTTGTTTCACCTACCTCCTGATAGATACAATTTTTGCCATGCTGAGTTGTCTTCAATCTCTGCTTCATCAGAGACTATTTTTTGTCTTTTCCGACAAATTATCATACATAAACTGTATTCTCTCACCACTATATTGAGCTTTGTGAATAGGTCGTTGCGTCAGCTACAAGCACCTGTAAATCTTCTTTTCATTTGTCATTTTGAGACGATTTTTCTATACACATTTAATGTTTTTTTCTTGCTTCGCAACTGAGTGCAATCTTGTTCCTCAACATTAACTGTACTATATTATTTGTACTCTCTATTTTATCAGAATTTTTTTGTTTGTCTCACTATTGTACATCACTTTTAGTAGATCAATTATTGTATAGAATCCTCTGAATTGTTCGAAGCATGAGCTATATATAATTGTCAATTTCTTTTCACGCTTTTTTTAAGACTCTGTTCTCATCCTCTTCACATGTATCATTTCGTGTATAACTCATGTGTAAATTTTTTTGTTTTTCATTACTCATCTTGCTGAATTATGTATTCTCTCTGCGATGTCAGAGACTATTTCTTTTTACCACCTCTGACAAACCAATATATATATATATAAATTGTAACTTCTCATTGTACAGAATCATGTATATAGGTCGTTTAACGAACCACAGACATCTGTAAACTTTGTCGTTTTTACAGTATATTCTTATCTTCAATTCCTGATTCAACAGTGTAATTTTACTTTTCAACTGTGTAAATTTGTGTTCTCCAATACTCACTGTGATGAGTTGTGTCTTCTCTCTGTATTTTCAGACATTATTTTTTCTTTTGTATTCTCAGGAAAATTATTGTATATAACTATTTTTCATATCACCGTTGTATGTAACATGTAGTACCGCGAGCCACATTCATCTGTAAATTTTTCATCATCTGTCTTTCGAACTTTCGATTTCATGTTTGTCCCTTGATCACCTGCAACCTATTGGTTTTCCAGGTCACCCACAATGTATCACCTTTCGGTCAGAACTTTTTTTTTTTTCATCAATATTGTGTAAAATTTATACTCTATAGTGCTCATCATTCTGGATTGATTTTACTCTCTGTATTACCAGAGATTCATATTGCCTCGCCAGATTTCTACTGCACTTAACTGTTGTCATGCAAACGTTGCACCGAATCCTGTAATTAACGTAGCGCAAGCTGCACATTCTGTTAATTTCTCATCACCTGTCTTTTGAATCTATGTCTGCAAGCTCGAATTCTGTATTATTCCTTGCATCAATACTGTGCAAAATTAATATTGTATAACGCTCTTCAAGCTGAATTGTTCCTATTCTTTGCTTTGTCAGAGACCTTTGTTGCCTCACCAGACACTCGAGTGTAATTAACTGTTTTTTTACTATCATCAATGTACAGAACCGTGTAAATAAGCAGTAGCGTAAGCTACAAGCATCTGCAAATATTTTTTTGTCATACATCATTTGAGATGATTTATTCAAGCACATCTCCTGTATCTTTCTTCTAATAAATACTGTGTGAAAACTGACCCTTCGAGACATGCTTTTGACAAGGTGTTAGAACACAGCGATAGGTATCCGCTTCCATTCACTACATAATACTGCCGCTAACTGTTGCTTAGTAGTAGTCCTTGGTTCCAAACTTCTTATACGGCGCTCTAATTGATCCCATAGTTGCTCTATGGGATTAAGATCAGGGTTCTGTGATGGCCAGTCCACACAAGATACGGAATTATCGTCAAAGCAAGCCGTAACAGTCCTTGATTTATGTCTCGGTGTATTATCCTGCTGGTATCGACAAAGCTCCGTTCCATAGTATTGCCACAGAGTTGGTACGGCATAATTGTCCGGGATATCAAGGTAGACGTCCTGGTTAACATGTTTCTCCACGACGCCAATGGGCCGGGGCCATAACACGAAAAACACCATCACACGAGTACACTGCAAGCTCCAAACTTGATCGTAGGAACAGTAAACTGTGGTAAATAGCATTCCCCCTTCTGCTGCCATACCCACACACGGCCATCAGACTGATGGATCGTGTATATGGATTCATCAGTCCATGGGACCCGTTTCCATTGATTTACGGTCCGCGATAAATGTTCTTCTCACTATTCTAAACGACGAGTAGCATTCAGAGTGGATATTAAAGGCTTATGAGCAGCAGCACGACCACGGTAACTCATGGAATAAAGTACGCTGCGAATGGTATGTGTACACACCGAGGTTTCAGCATTTTAGCTCACCTGTACACTCCATCGATTAGCTGTAACGATTCTCCTGAGGCTTTGACGTCCTCTATCAATGATTTTCTTTGGTCTGCCGGTACGTTTTGCTGCTTCAGGCACGCCATGTGTTCTCCACGTATTCAGTACATCCAAAACAGGTGACTTTGATTTGTTTAAACGCCTCTCGGTTTCTCTTATGGAGAACCCACTAATATAACACGCAACAATATTTCCTTTCTCAAAGTCAGATCTTTCCCGACGCGACTCTATCACTCAACCACACTGTGCAGTATGATCCCGGTCAGATGCAGGCTAGTTTTTATACCGTTTGCAGCTGTATAACGCATATTAACAACGCAGCAGATCCGTTCATTTGCTTTTGAAGGGGTATCCGATGACTTTTGTCAAAATACTGTATGTACCCCTTGCAACAGGACAAAACTTCTCCACTGAACCAGATACTGAACGAATTGTATTCCTAATAACTGAAAAAAGTTGACACGATGTGATGAAACTTCATTTCAACTGCATAATGCGAACCGGGTGGTTAAAAGTTCTGGAGACAACACTCATGATAGGATGATTCTGTCTTGTTCATATGATCACCAAACTACGCAGGCCAGAGGACTCAACGTACCGGTGCGCAGAATGTTTTCTACATTCTGCGCACGTTGGAGTGGACCTACGCGTAAGTTCGTCCCAGTATTTTTTTAATAATTTCTAGTTATGTTCGTCCTAAATATCATAAATCCGTATTCTTGTAGTGTTGACTGCAACCAGCAGAAAAGTGTAACATTCCATAACGCCCGCGCTGTCTCGGAATCGTTTCAAGAACATGATTCAGATTTTTTCCTGCTTCACTGGACATCACAGTCCCCAGATCTCAAACACGTGGAGCATTTGTGGGGTTTAAGTCGATCAGCGCATCGAACGTCTGGATACACTACCATCCAATTTATGTGAACTGGAATACATTTTTTGACATGGGTGGCCCGATAATTAATAGGAATCGTACAGATGCTCAGTGGAATCATAGCTTAGAACTGCTCCGGTGCGAAGGTGAATGTTGTCCAACGCATTATCAGATAGTTGTTCCTAAGCATGTGACCACAAAGTGTAAAACAATACCTATAGCTTTTCCACTTTTTTATGCATAGCTCTCCCGCTGATCGGCATAGTTTCGAATTGAAATAATTTTGTGACATATATTATCATCGCAATGGCTTTTTGATAAATGACATATCAAACTTTCTAAATAAACGGCCGTTGTATCTGGTGTTCAACCTGGTTTGTGTCACTCATTCTGCAATTTAGTTTTATTCCGAAGCATGCATGTGAAGGCACTGTTTTGACTTTCATATGCAGGATTATCTTGAGAATCGGTATCTCGTGACTCATCCATATTCCTGTGTACATCAATCACCCTTTCAATTACAACTAATCCAGCCCGCATATTTTTGTTTTAAAGACTCTCATGACGCCAGTTTCTCATATGATGCGAATCAATATCAGTGTTACGTGTCTTTGTTGTCTCTTCCTTCTAACGTGATACTGAAGCCACAGCTCTTTTAGAGTGAGGACAAATATGTGGTTGTCAACTTTTGAAACAGCGAGACCCTTCTTGTAAGCATCAAAATAGATCAAAATTTCCTTTCCGTGACAGTGTCTCTGTAGCCAAGAGCGCTTCTATCGCTTTGCTTGATCTGATTATACCTCACATCTTTTCTTCCATGGAAACATTGTTCCTTTGGTAAATCTGCTTCAAAGCTAGTACGACTTCTCTCTCGAAATGGTTGTAAGTTAAAACCGTGGCTGGAATGAATTACACTCGTATAGGAAGAAATGCACCGAAATCTAAATTTAGTACTTTCGATGATGTACGCAGAAGAACAATCTACCTGATTTTCAAACCGCCATATAGTGTGACATTTCAGCAATCTAGGGGAACTTTATTCCTATGGCTAAGTATACTTGAAATTGTGAGTTTAGAAGGTAATGCGAGCAAAACGAATAATGCGAGCAAAACGAATAATGCGAGCAAAACGGTAATGCGAGCAAAACGAATAAGTACTACATTTTATTTGGCATGATTTACATATCACATTTGGCATTACGTATATAATTTGACATTATTCACATTTACTTTTATGTGGCATTATTGCATACTTCGACCTACAACTTCGTGTAACAAAACGAATCGTACATGTTACGCATAAAATTGTAATATGTACGTATACATGTATTGTACATAAAATAACAGCAATTGTATACGTAAGATTGTAATGGAAAATATACAAGACTCAGCCGGCAAAATTAATCACAATCATTGTTCGAATTATCTGTCGTCTGAGAATCATTGAAAGATGTCTTTCAGTAAAAGTAATACCTCGGGCATGATGTTTGCATTTTTGGTTTTAGGCGAAGCACACAGGCTATCGATAAGATGACCATAGGTGATAAGCAATCGATGCAATAAGTCCGTGTTGGTGTCGTTTCTAGAAGTCTTTCTAGCAAACAGGTCACGGTATTTTCTGCTGTCTTAATTTCTTACTTCTTGGGCTTCCCCGGAAAACTGACCGATTGCAATTATGGCTGTACCTATAATATCTCTGCCATGGATAACTACTTTATGTATGCTTACGGGCATAGAACACCACGGATACTCCTTCAAGTATGACAGTCTTTGAAAGCCTTGTGGGGCCTGCCTCTTTTACAGGAGTCTCTGTACGAGCACGTAGGCAGGGCTTGACTTATAATGTCTGTAAAACTGATGTTCCTTTGAAGCCACGATGCGTTGTCCGCGAGGAATCTTTCCCGAAGTCTTTGCGCTTTCAACCAATTATTTTCGACTTCATAGAAAAATTTCTACGCGTTGCTTTTACGCTGTTTAAGGCGATATTTGGCAATTGTGGCCTTCCCTATTCGTCCTGGATATACGCCAATATTGCGTCCGTACGTTGGTTTGGAGGAAGTTGATACCATTTTTTAAAAATGGCAAGACGGGATATTGGAAGAGTCATTCTGACACAAATAGAGACAGGGTGTATAGATGCGAGAATTTGCGCAAGATTTCCCTTTTCAGTTCAATAGTGTAGACGTCTAGCTTTAATCTCGTTGGGTGAATAACACTGAACAACACGCACGGCATAATGCCTTAAAAGGTTCGTTATAATGTGACAACAACTGTTTTGTCACAATGTAAACACGCATTCTTTAAAATACGATATTTTGCACTACTCTATAGGTATAAGTAATTGTTCACGCACGTAATCTTACCTTGAAACACTGTCGAAGATATTCCCACACCGCACAAACCGCCATGTATCACAATTGTTGCACCCTCATCCACTGAACAGGAAGCAATGATGCGCTTTGTTTCGTCTCGCTGTCTGGCCAACGCCACTGGCTGTAGTTTGAGCGACATGTAATAACTGTTCGGCGCGATTATTGGCTAAACTGCTGTCGAGGTCACTTAAAAGCCATCTTTAGCTATCGGAATTGTGTGTGTTTTCAATGATATCGGTCATTCGCAGAATTGAATTAAGTTCCCTTAGACTGCTGAAATTTTACACTGTGCGACACCAAAAATGGTTTTCGATAAATGACCGCTCCGTGCTGTCAATCACAAGAACTGTTATCTTTGTTGCATTTAAGAGATGTTTCCCCACGGCGCACTCCCTGCAGTTTTCCATCGCACGAGAGGAAGCACAATCACCCAACGCTCATTTAACGCTATTCTGAGTAAGTATGGTAATAAACACTTTGCCAGGACGTTCGTTTTCTACTTAATTGAATTTCTGAAGTCCCTAACTATATTCAAAATGAACGTAAGAGTATAATACTATTACGGAAGGCACGAGTCCACTACTTCCGCTACGTAAAGTACATAGCTTTTAGGCAAATGCGACATAATTATTTCTCAGAATCATAATTTTTGTTTGCTCAGTTTTCTAACAGACAAAAATGATGTTTAAGACTATTTTTCAGAATGGCAGAACGTCTTCGAAATAGTTTCGACATGAGAGGTCGTCTTCGAGAGCATCACACTTTTGCCTGCTAACTATCCAGTTGGGAAATGTAACTTTGATGCAGAGGGGATAGGGTTGAACGTAAGACTTTTCCGAATATCTTCAACCCAGTAACCCTAAATGATGAAAACAAAAGCCATCTTTTCCATCATGCACGCCTTTAACATCGAGAGAGACATCACATCGTTGGACGGAGCAATAAGGCTTCAAGAAGCTTCCATCTCGTCGTACTGCTGTTGATTGCAGTAGGCTAATTTTTATGAAGCACATAAATTTTTGTGATTCATGAAAGGCATTATTGAGAAGCATTCTACAATGAGCGTTCTTTCTTGAAGAATACAATGCCTACTACTATGGTTTGCTGAGCAATGTTCATCCGTATCACAGTCTCCGAATTTTTCTTATTCTTTCCCTTCGTTGCCATTGTAGCCGCCTCAACCGAAATAGCAAAATGGCTTTTCCACAATATCCTATGGGTCTCAAAATCGTTATTCAACATGTTGAACATTTTGATGGCATGTGTGTTTGTTGGTAAAGGTTCACACGAGAGCAGATCCTTGTCGAAAAATTCTTGCTACCGACACCGACCAACGGACACATGTAATAGAGCAAGTCTAGTCATGTCTGTTGATTTGTATATTTGTTTAGCAAATCACATTTGAGACCAGATATCAGCACGGCTTGATAACTCGTTTTGTTTTGTTTCTATCCTAACTGTTCACCCAGTATGAAAAGAAAAATATCGAACACAAAATGATTGATGATAATATTAGTTCTTGTATGAAACATTTGTCAAGCCTTGACATCTATACTGACATGGAATATATGTTTGTCAAGCCTTGATATCTATTCTGACATGGAATATATGTTTGTCAAGCCTTGCTACCTATGCGGATAGCCGCCAGTAATTTTCTATAAATTATAAATTACCATATGCATCATGTAGACAAGATAATTTGGAAAACTCCACACATGCAAATAAATGTCCATTTGTAGAATCAGACGCACACACGCGGGCTGTGTCGAGTGCTGTTGACATAACTCTTAAACCGTATTGGAAAGGACCATGCCACTCGAAGCTGAACTGATGGACTTTCCAAGGGGTATGATGGTTGGATGCCATTTAACAAAGCAATCAGTGAGTTCCATTACCGTTCTTCTGGGATTTTATATATCCTTTATCGCTGATGTTTAACAGGGACGGAAAGCATATGGTGCCAACCCGAATTTTGGAAGAACACTCAAATTGAGTGATTCTGCCAAACGAAACATAATTCAGAATGTGAAGAAAGTATCCAATTCCTCTAATACAGACCTGACCTGAATCTTTACAAAAGCCACTGGAATAGCTATTTGAACCAGAAAAGTCCGTTGGGAACTACATGTCCACAGTTACCATACTTGGAAAGCTACGCAGATGGCCTATATCCCTGCAGTTTATGCTAGATGACCACTGTTCTGCTGCCTCACTGGCCGTTCATCGACAAGTGGCACAGGGTCGTGTAGAGGGACGAAACATGCTACTGTATTAAAACAAATCCGTCTTGTTGCACGATGATATTTATTCAGCTAAAAAACGAAATCTATGAACAGTTTAAAAAACATGAGCACTTTCGGTGTCACATTGACACCTTCATCAGATGTGATTTCACCATGTGGTTACATGCTGGTCTTAGGTACGTGGAGTAGATGCATCATGGGAAAGGTAATGTCAATGTCACATGATATACCAGATAACAAGACAGTCAAAAAGAGCATAATTAGCCAATGAAAATTACTTAACAGAAACAACTGTTATTGTGCTGTCCTTCCCAACAAGATTGCTCCAAGGTTCAGGTAAAACACAAGGATAATAGTCATTACAGCAATGTGTATTATAAGCCGAAATATAGAGGCTTTCTGTAAATAACAAGGAATAAACAGAGTTAGGTGTGTTTATAATCTTAGCGTTCTCCCAGTCTGGGATGGAATTTCCAGCACTTATGGTTCTTGCAAAAGAGATGCTTTGGTGATTCATTTTTGATCATATCTGTGTTCATTTAATCTCAAATCCAAATTTCTTTTGGTAGAACCCACATAAGGATTATTTAGTTCACTAGAGATAGTGTCGAGCATAGGAATAACATACACACCCCATTTTTTCCCTTTGTTAATTTTGTCACGATCGTTGCGGATAATAGTATATAGATTGCATGATCGTATTCCAAATTGTATTTTATGACGAGAACATATGTTGTTAAGACGGTTTACAATATGTGGTTTAAAATCAACAGATCCAACAGACTTTTTAGGCACTTGTTCACTAATTAAAGCAGTTGACATAGAAAACCGTACTTTATTGTGCACCCCATTAGCAACGTTGTCCGGGTAACCATGGTTTTTAGCGAGGGATGATATCCATTGTAGTTCTTGAGCTCTGGCAAAATGGCTAGAAAAATGTGAATATACTCTTCTAAATAGGAAGTGCAGAGCAGGTCTCGCATTGTCATGGAGGTAGGTAAGACACATCCTGCTCCCCAAAGATTGCTGTTTGAAACACAACTTCCGGTGAATTCGGTCCATTTCATAACAGTATAGGACTGCGGTAATGATTTCACCAGCATTCAAGAACCTGTAGCGTATGACCCCCTGATCATTTCACTACACGTCAACAAAACCTTATTTTGCGTCAAACGTAGTCTAGGATGTTGTATCGATGAATCACCACAGTTCTGCCACTGTCCAGATCGCTTGCGGTTGTCGTATAGCACCCACCTTTCGTCAAAGGTTACAGTGTGATCAAGTACGGGCTCGTTTTTGTTGCGAAACAGAGGTTCCTGATTCTCCGTCAGTTTTGTGGGACCCAGGTATCAAGCTTCTTGACCTTACCAATTTGGTGGAGATGTTCGGAAATGGTTTGGACCAACACATTGTACTGTTTGGGGAGTTCTCTGGATGTGCCTCTAGGAGTTGAATTCAGAGCGTCGTTATCCATGACCGAATGTCGTCCTCTGCCCTCCTCATCTTGTAGGCTCGTGTCACCGGAACGAAACTTTTCAAATCACCGACGAACTGTACATACAGATGTTGTTTCCTCGCCCCATGCTTCGACCACATTACAGTAGGAACTCGTAAAAGCAGAATAACCGGCAACTCACTCCTTCCTAACATGGTGTACACACCAATCTCACACGAGTTGCGACGACTGCAGCTCAACCGATTATGGCGTGCATGTAGCGCCTGAATCGCCCTTCAACTACGAATGGCGCTGCGAGCAGGTTGGACTGCAAGCATTGTTGGCGGGTTGAACGTGGCACCTCTAAAAATCGCCCATTATTTTCCGAAAGACCGGATAATATTATTGAATAAGGTTTTCCAACATTGTTTTTTTTTATTTTATTATTATGCGCTGATGTATAGCGCGCTCTTCTGAAAGTACACAGACAGGTATGTTAACCAACCCTGTAAAAGAAAGTTAGTAAAAAAAAAGTTCACGAAAAGACTGGTTGCATTTTTCTTCACAGCAAAAATGTTCACATTTTGTACCTAAATTAGTATAATTAAAGAGCTGCTGAAATTTAATCTCTTCCTGAAGTTCGTTCTGTGACCACTTTTCCGATGCCGAAAGTTTTTTGCGGGGTTTTTTTGATAAATTAGTATTTTTATGGTTTCAGAACATCTATTTCATATTCCTCTTCTATTTTTTCATTTACAAAAAGTTTCAGTTTTGCTCATTTAGTTTACTTCATTTTATTTTCTCCTTTCCTGTTTCATCATTTAAATATTCATTAGCGATAATGAAATGTCCTCTTTACACAGTAGCATGATTTTTTAGAGATAAATCTCTGCTTCAATTCTTTTGGTTTCACAGCTTTTGAATTGCTTACTTTTTCTGTTCCATTTAAGAGCACTTCAGAATTACATTTCAAACTGATTACTAGACCTTTTTAACAATGTTTTAATTAAACGCTGCACATATTGCCTCAGGGTACTTTTTTTTAAGAGAATAAATTTTAAGTCAAGCTAAAAGAAGCATATTTAGAAGTTAAGACTGAATTATGCATGTGCGGTTGCGTTAACTTTAGTTCTATTAAAACATATACAAAAAGGCAACATAATTTTTATCAAAAAGAAAACCCTTTAAAGATTGCACTGTTCTTTACCTTTTCTGTTTGAAACCCTTCATCCATACAAAAAGTAATGATATCTTTGTGCCAAATGATGCCTTTCGGCGTTTTCAGTGTACCGACTTTTTTCTTTACCCACCAAACGCTTCTTGTTTTTTTGGTTTTTTTTTTTTGTAATCATTACTTCTTATTTTTTATATTCTTTTGGCGCTACGCCTTGTTCTCTGCTCAGCTGAAGAAAATACTTTTAACCTTACGGATACAACAGACTACCTGTAGTTTTTGATTTTATTTTTTTCTCGATATTTTATCCAACGTTTTCCTTTTTCTTCTAGTCGGCGTTAAACGGGTACTAAATATTTGACGGAAAACATTTCATTCCAGCCTTGCGGATTAATAAAAGTTTGGAAATGAATGAGACCATTTTTGCGTTTGATGATACAAGTGCGTTCAATGTAACTTGAAGTGCATACAAAAACTAAATGTTTTTTAGAGCCAAACGTGGTGACTGAGATGATTGCATTGATTTTGTAAGTCTTGTGATCGCATATCATATAATCATAAGCTAGATTCATATCAGTATCAAATGTATTTCTTGATACTGACCGTCGAAAGGAATTTCCTTTTCTTTTTGGTTCACTAAAAGGACATTTATTTTTTTCGTTAACCGCATGTAGATTATTATTATCGGCTGAAAGCGATTTAAATGGAATTAATGTTGTATTAAGCAACAAAGGTATTCTGTCAGAGACGTAAAGCTCATAATATCATGAAAATAGTATTTTACAAAAGAGCAAATCTGGATAATCATTAAAAAGCTACATGTTGATAAAAATTTAGTAAACCTAGAACTTTATTTATTCGTTTTCTCCGTTTGTGTTTGCATGGTTGAATGACATTTTGACATTTTTTATTAAAAGATGTGTGCTGATTTCATAGAAAAAGAATTAAACTTTTAAAATGTCAATGAAAGAATGATTTGGGAGGAATTTTGTGTTTCCCTTTTGTGACTACCTGCCATCTGAGAAAATTAGAAGAGAAACATTAAACGTATAAAGACATTGCAACCACCTTTATATGCAACATCACGATTGCTTTGGTTCTCATCAGATATAACTGATGTAATTATCATCGCATTTTCCACCCAGAATATCATGAAAATAGTCTTTTACAAAAAGGTAGCATTTCGTAGCTCGTATCTTGGTATGATGTCGATAATACTTTCTGACATCTCACATTTTCAAAGAAAATACTCCAACACGTATTCCTCAAATTAATTTTTGCCATTTATCAGACGTTTTTGGCAAAATTGTAAATTACTGAGAAAACATGTGGTGTGCAAATAACATGCAAATATACAAAAGAGGCCAGGCCTTGATGTAGAATTTCTACAGCAAGAATGTGAAATTGCTTTTCTAAAAGGACATTTACGTGGCTGTTAATTCTAGCAAAAATATAAAAAAAACGGAATTAACACAGGCATTTAGGAAATTTAGAAAAGAAACATCCCCAAATAAATTGCGCAATATTAAGCGAGGTAGCATTTCTCAGCTCTACATTTGTGGACTGGTTCACGTCTCGATTTGCAGTGAGTGGCGTTCCCATGGTTCGTTGTACTAATTTTTGCACTTGGCTCTATGTGGCCAAAAACTGCGCTTGTCCCAGCAAATCTGAAATCTGCTCATCTTGTACTATAAGGGAGTAAGTATTACACAATAACAATTTCTTCGTGAATCTTTTTCACAGAACAGAGTTTGCTGCCCCGGTGGCGTAATAGTCTAATCGCTGGCTTCTGACTATTAGTCCCAGATTGGTCCGAGTTCGAATCCTTTTAAACATGAGTGTTATGTTTGTCTTAAGGCACTGGCTGCGTCCCTTCCCTGGAACCTGGAACCCTAAATTAGGGACGAGCTGCTGCTTACAGCCCACTGAGTTGCTCAAGGTGGCCGTTAAACCTCCAATAAATAAAGTAAAAAAGCAGAGCAGAATTTTGGGTATACTATTTTTCATACTACGAATATCAAACGTCCAATTCTGAAACAAACTATCAGGCTGTCAGGTCAAGCTCAGAAGTTTTATCACCTTAAAAATACCATTTGAGAACACTGGAGAACCTCCTCGACGCCACATTACACAACTGTTTATCATTTTATTATACACGTAGAATTATAACGAAGTAAATTTCTCCGTCATTTTCAGCCGCGCCAGGATTCGAACCCGGATCCCCTCATTCCGGAATAAGTCACTCTACCAATTGAGCTACGCGGACGTTTTATTCTGATTCCTATCTGCCTCTATGTCGTGTGCGTCCTTCTGGCAGGTACGTCCCATCTCCTGGTACGTTACAGAATGCACGTAGTCAGCGTGTTTTCATAGTGTTTGCTATTTCCATGAAGTAACCTTTCATGTTTGCTATTTCCATGAAGTAACCTTCATGGAAATAGCAAACACTATGACTTTCCACATACTCCTTCATTAGAGTAACATCTGTAAGACATGTTTTGCATTCTTTTATTAGTAACATTTGTTTTCTTACTTACTTGCATTTTCCATCATCAGATAATAAGTACAGTCCAATTTGGCTGCGAATCGCACAGCCAAAGTGAATAAGTTACTCCTATATTTGCTAATTTGTATAGGAGGCATAGCAATGTCCGTTAACAGTATGCATCTACCGATATTTCTGCCGCTTATGACCCCAGAGATTTGCACAATTTATTCATCCTCTTCTGTGACACCACTTAATGGTTTTACTGTCATAGCCCATATGAACGCTTTGATTGTCGAAGTTTTACACGTTCGACCTCACATACGTTTTACCTCAGCAGCTCTGCTGAGAGCATTTGTAATATTTCAGATTCGAAATTTTTACTAACTTGCGACTTTTTTTAGCATGAAAGTGGCGCACCATACACCGAGTGATCACTGAATTATGACCACCGCTATCAAAAGTGGATGCAACCCGTTAACCACGTGATTTCCTAAAGGGCACAATTTGTCGACCCACGTAGCATATATTAATGTGCACATGGAGATCTAGGTAGTAAAATTCGGAGCGTCAAGGTAAACGGAAGTATTTATCGAACTCTGAGAAAGGACAGATTGCGAGAGGTCGGAGAGCTGCTGCTTCTATTTCCCAAACGGTTTAACTGGTGGATTGTTCGCGAGCAGCCATAGTTAAAGTGTATGAGAACTAGAGTGAAAATGGTTAAACAACGATCCGCATTCAAAACAGCACACGACAGCAAAAGGTCAATGTGAGAGGTGAGCAACGGGTCAGACAATTCGTACAGGACAACAGACACAGTACTTTTCAACAGTTGACTATCCAATACAACACAGGTCAACACAGTACAGTATCTTTCATGACCATGCGCCGCACGTATGCGCTACACTGGCTTGCAAATATTAAGGAAGAGACGGGTTTTCGAATGTAACGGCGTGCAGAAGTGCTCCACATCGACTCAAATCATACCATAAGATCCCCAAGATGTAAGAATTTGGGACAAGTGAGCAAAATCGTCCAAACAAGGAATTCAAAGGATACAAAGGCATTTTCTTGAAAAAATAACTTCGAGCACAACTAGAGATAAGACAGAAACGTCCATGTGACAGGCGGCTGCCAAGAAAAACCTAGTCTTTAGTAGGGGGTATGATCACCCCGGACTGCGTTGCAGGAATTACAACGTCTGTATATGCGGGGACGAGGTTGTCAAGGAGCTGTTATGGCATCGCGACCCATTCCTCTTGTAGCGCCAATCGCAGCTGCGGAATCGTTGCTGGCGGCTGGGGACGTGCTGCTAAGCATCTCCCGAGAAAGTCCCACACGTGTTCGATTGGATTTAGGTCCGTTGACATTGCGGGCCAATCCATGCGTTAAATATCTTTACTCTCCAACAGCTCTGCGACAGCCACTGTACGATGAGGTGTAGCGTTGTCGTCCATGAAGAGGAACTCAGGATCTACAGCACCTCTCAACAGACGCACGTGAGGTAGGAGAACCTCGGTACAATAGCGGACACCAGTGACTGAACCTCCTTGGAAGATGTGGAGGTCAGTACGGCTACCAAGCATGATACCGCCCCAAACGAGAACTCTACCACCTTTAAACTGGTCCCTTTTGATAATGTTGGAGGTGTGATTGCGTGTTCCCTGCTCTCTCCAGATGTGTATATGTCCAGAGTCACTCGTCAGACTAACTCGGCTCTCATCCGTAAACAGAACTCGAACCTATTTCTGATGTGCCCAGTTCTTTTGTTCCTGGTACCACAGAAACCGCCGTCTCTGATGAACAGGCGTTAATGGCACACACCGTACTGGTCGTCGTGCAAATAGAACACCTTTTTGCAGCCTCCTGGCCACGGTAAAACGCGATAACGGACGTCCAGTTGTCTGTTGCATGTGCCTTGCGATTTCTCCCGCTGTCTGCAGTCTGTTTCTTCTCGCCAGTAGGACACTATACCGGTCGTCCTCCGCCGTGGTTGCTCGTGGACGACCACTGCTAAACTCTCTGACAGCTGTTCCTGTCGCTTGAAATGCTCTCTAAGCTTGTGAAACGATGCTATGGGCGATCCTGAACTCTTCGGCCACACTAGTCACACTTCGACTTTCTTCCAACTTCCCAATGACGCGACCCCGGTTAACGTCATCCAGATGTCGTCTACTGGATTGCATGTTGGCCGTATCACACGGTGGTAGGAACTCGACGTCGTTCAAACCGATGTACACCGTGGAGTAGCTTTCACCGAATTGCTGAGCGTACACCGCCCGTGTGCTTCATACCCTTCCGACACCCCCTACGTCATGCTGCATATATGTGCATGCCCTACCGTACCGGACCCTAGTCTATCTCCTGAGTGGTCTTTCGGTCCGTTCTGCCTGCTCGTTCCGATGTTATGCTAATTTCTCCTCTTCGTCCTTAATTTTTGCACACCAGTGTATGAGAGCAGACCACCTGACGACAACCTCTTCCAGTCCCAGTTCATCGGAAGACTCAACTAGTGAAAAGGCGTGCTGTTCTGTTGAGTAGCGTTTTTCTCCATCCCATGGATGGTCGTGTACGGATTTGACGCACACAATATGAGGCACTCAATCCAACCTGCATGGTATCCACAGTGCGAACCGATGGAGGCGGTTGTATGGTGTGGAGCATGTTTTTCTGGTCAGAGTCTTGGATCCCTGGTGCACGTGGTACGACGTATGACTGAACACCAATATCGAGAATTGCTTTCTAATTCTGTACACCCAAAAATGGGAAATTTTTCCCGAAGGGCGACGGTGTTTTCTAAAATGACAATGCGTCAAGCCACAGGTCCAATTCTGCACAGGAATGGTTTCAGGAACACAGTTCAGATTTTCAGCACATCGATTGACCTCCGAACTCTCTCGATATCAATAGCATAAAACACTTATGGAGCATCACGAAACGGCATGTCCGGCGTCTGGACACAGCAATCACTTCCTTACGTGCATTGAGGTTCGCATTACACACACCTTGGTTGACCATACCTTCGAACTGATTCCGGCATCTTATTGAATCGATGCCACGACGGATAGGGCTAAAGGAGGACCTACGATGCATTAGGTAAGTAGTCAGAATTCAGCGATCATTCAGGGTATATCAGCAATGTGGCAACCGATTCTTCCTAAAACTCGTTTTGTTCTGATTCTGGTTTCGGAAAATTTCCAGCTAATTTTAGAAGATCAGTCAAAAACCTAGTATTGACGTTAACTCTGAGGTTCCAAACTCGATATCCCGGTTGGGAAGTTCGGAATAATGTTTTCACTAGGAGAAAAGGGCGTTATGGTGGGACTAGCTTTTCGTTCCTGCAGTGAGATATAGATATCTAAACTGAATTTTTAGACAGAAATGTAGCCGGAATCTCACTTACAATGTCACAACCCTGTGCTGCAGTAGATTACACCAATATTAAGTGGATCACATGCTGACACTCAGAATGCTGAAAGGCTCACTGATTTAACAGGGTCTAAAGTAGTACATGTCCAGAAAGGGTCGTTTTGCAAATAATCTGATTCAGAAGAACTCACATGCGCGTATTGTCTAACATCGAGAACGCTTAAAATACACCTGGTGGTGTATTTCTATAAAGCATACTAGAGTACAAAGCGGAATAGCTTTATAATTTTACGGAAGTGCAATATGATCGTGGGTTTCGAGAATTCCTTACTCTTAAACTATTACGCAGTCTCCTTTATGCCGCCCCGGTGGCGCAGTGGTCTAAGCGATGGCCTCTGATCATTCGTCCGAACGGGGGCCGGGTTCGAATCCCGGTGAGGCATGGATGTTGTGTTTGTCTTACGGCACTAGCTCTTTCCCTTCCGTGGAACCAGTGACCCTAAATTAGGGACGGGCGACTGCTTATAGCCCATTGAGTTGCTCACGGTGGTCGTTAAACCTCCAATCAAAAAAAAAAAAAAAGAAAAGAAAAGTCTCCTTTAACATTGTCATATTCTTTATAATTGTTTTTTTTTTTATTTTTTGTGAGAAAATGTGTTTCCACTTTCCGGGGCAAATTTCCCTAAAGGCCGTGCGTGTTAGGCGGTTAAATATGCGAAATTAAGGATAGACTAGTGCATGTTCAAACGGCTGATGTACCAGGAATTAGAGTACGTAGTGCTGAATCCTTTGCGAACACTCTAAACGATGTGCTTTCTAGTGGCATGCTTCTGTACCCTCGCTTTGGCCAATTAACTGTAACAAAACTGCCAGTGAATTTTCTAGCAGAAACATGTAGCAAAGTCCTTCAGAGTAATATCTTCCGTGACTGACTAATATTAAGATATTTTTTCCAGAGATTAGCCCATCTCGCATGCGTTGATTTACATTTTCGTTGAACAAAGAGGAGTGCTGTCTACAAAGACTGTCATTTTTGTCTCCTTGATCTGAAGTAAGCCATTCATTAACTTTAGGAAATTGTCCCATATTGAACTACAGGACTTCGAGCTCAAGAATTAAAATGGATAAATGCTTGTCAGGAAAAACATAGCTACTACACTGCCGGACAATTGCTAAGTACGGATGACAATAGCAACGATAGCAACCATAAAATTGAAGGCAGGAACATGTGGAAATTAGCATAAGTGAGGGATACAGTAAGACGTGTTGTGCGTATGCAAATTTTGCATTACCGAACTTGTTCGTGACGTCATAGCGCTGATAAGAGATATAAAGGAGTTGACGCGTATTGACCGTTGTTGTTCAAACGCAAGGTGTCTTCCCGACATCAGCTAGATGATTTTGCGCATGGCCATATTATTGGCAAGATTGAAGAAGGGCGAAAAATAACAGATTTTGCCAGGGAGTTCGACGTCAGCCACAGTGTTGTTTCAAGGCTTTGGAAATCATTTCAAACAAATGGAGAGTGTAGCAAACGTCACGGGGGAGGTCGTGTTCGCAGTACGACACCTGCCGAAGATCGGTACATAGTGCTATCAACAAAAAAACACCGGCGCAGCACAGCTAGTGAGGTAGCTAATCAGTTTATGGCTGCTACTGGCAAGCGGATCTCCCGAAAAACTGTCGCCAGACGTTTGCATGAAGGATGACTATACGCCCGCCATCCTGTTGTGTGCATCCCATTGTCCAGACGTGACCGTACCGCCCGTTTGCAATGGTGCCATCAACATTGCAATTGGACTGATAACGACTGGTCTGTTGTCCTCTTCGCAGATGAGAGTAGATACAGTCAATCGTCTGATTGTCGACGACAACTGATCTGGCGTGATAGTGGTACTGCATATTGTCCAGCAAACATACAGGAAAGGGACCGATATCCAACATGTAGTGTCATGGTATGGGCTGGCATCATGATCAATGGCCGTACGTCCCTCTATGTGCTTCCAACTGGGACTATGACTGGCCAACGATACATTAATGATGATCTGCTACCTCATGTTCGCATGTTCCGTGGTGCTGTCGGTGATAGATTCATTTTCATGGACGACAACGCAACATGTCATCGAACAGTCGCTGTCCAGGAGTGTCTTGAGAGCAAGGATATTCAACGCCTCGTATGGCCAGCACGTTCTCCAGATCTGAATCCCATTGAAAATGTGTGGGATGCTTTGGGGAGGAGTCTTGTTGGTCGCCAATAACAGGGGAATGGGATAACGTACGCCAACAGCTGCTTGATAATGTTGTGCAAAGCATGACACGACGTGTGGAATCTTGCATCGCCCTCCATGGTGGCCATATCCCGTATTGACATCTTACGCCGGAACGCCTGCGGACGGTAATTGCATTTTTTTCACGTTTGCGTATTCTGCACAAAATGGCCTGTTTGTCCCTTGAACACGTTCCAAAGCCTTCTGGATTTCAGAGCACAATAAGTTGTCTTTCTTGTAATGTCCTGGCATTCTGACATTATTTTATTTCACTTGGCATCCAAACACACTTACTTTTTATGCGCTATATAGCCGTTTGAGATCCGTCCTTAGCAATTGTCCAGCAGTGTACTAGAAGCACCAGTTCTCTCTTAGGCAAATCATCATAAATGCTTTCGCAGAACCTACTTTTAACATAAACACAAGAAATGTTCGGCCCACCTATAAAAGTGGGGATACTGAAATACTGCAATTATGCATTTACGATCAAGTGCGGCAAGTTTGAGACAGAAAAAACGTAAATATTATTTATACCATAACAGCTATTCTATATAAAATATATTTTTTAATTGGACACCCAGAAAAGTGTTAGTCCATTCTTTTTACACACACACACACACACACACACACACACACACACACACACACACACGCAAACACACTTATAAATACAGCCGAATCACATTATTGTGCTCACCTCCTACTTTTGATGTCAACAGCGCGTAGTCAATGAAAGAAGGCACGTGTTGTGATCAGGCTTGGAAGGTATATAAGGTGTTCTGTAGGCATTCTGGAAACATATCACTCGTTGCTCTCATGGATGAAATGAGCGATTTATCAGATTTGCAAAAAGCGATGGTGATCGTCTTTCGGTCCAAGGGTGGCAGTATTTCTGAAACAGGGCAGTTTGTAAACTATTCGCGTGCTGCAGTGGTTTAGTGTACCGTGATTGGAGAAATGACACCATGGCGAATAAGCCAGTGGAAACTGCGGAGAACCACGTGTCATTGCTGTGAGAGGTGAGCGTTGGCTGCATCGGTGCGTGAGGGCTGATCGACACGCTACAGTGGAGCAACTCACTGGCCGAACGAACCAGGGGGCTACCGGAAGTGTGTCGCAAACGACAGCGGACCCTGCTGCGTATGGGGCTCCGATGCAGACGGATGGTCACTGAACCTATGCTAACGAAGATTCATCGGCAGAAAAGGTTTGCATTTGCACTGCAGAATCGGAATTGGACATCAGCTGATTGGCAAAGGATTTCCTTCTCCGATGAGTCACGTTTTCTGCTTTATCGAACGGATGGACGTTGGGGTATAAGGCGACGTACATCGGTGAACACTCTTCAAAGATTGCTGGAAGAACACAAGCTGGTGGGAGCAGCGTTATGATCTAGGGAATGTTTTCGTGGCGTACTCTGGGTCCACTTACACCTGTGGAAGGCACTATGAACCGAATTCTTTATGAATACATCCTTGCTGACGACCTACTCCCATACATGCTGATTAATTGTTCTCCCTGGAGCAGATGGGATCTTTCAGAATGACAATGCGAAGAGTTACACAGCTAGAAATGTTCGCGAGTGGTTGGAAGAGTACGATGAAGACTTCAAAGTACTTCCCTGACACCCTAATTCCCCAGACTTAAACCCAATTGAGCATCTGTGGGACCACCTTGATCGTGTTGTTCGTTCTCTGGATCCTCCACCACGTACCTTCCAGCAGCTGTCAGATTAACTGCAGTCAGCATGGCTCAACATACCTGTGAACACTTTGCAGCATCTTATTTTGTCATTCCAGCCCGTCTAGCTGCTCACGGCGGTTACTCTAGATATTAGCTGGTGGTCACAATAATGTGACTCGACTGTGTATTTATAAAGATATATATATATATATATATATATATATATATATATATATAATATATATATGTGTGTGTGTGTACTTCGTTGGGCGACCTTTTGCCTTTAATAATGCGTTGATTCTTCGTGGCATGGACTCCACGAGATGCTGGTAAGTGGTTTGTGGGATCTGAGACCATGCTTGATGAATAGCACTTTCCGGGAGTGTGAGATTGCAGGGTTGTGGATCCAGCTGTCTGATGGCTCGTTCAACTTCATCCCACAAATTCTCAATGGGGTTGAGATCTGGAAATTTTTGGGGGCCACCTATGCAAACCAAACTCATTGGCATGTTCCTGAAACCAATCCTGTACAATACGAGCACTATGGCAGGACGCATTATCTTGTTGAAAGGTGTCATCACCATTAGGATAAACAATCCACATGACAGGATGCACTTGGTCCGAAACGATGTTTAGATATGATGTGCCAGTCAGACGTTGATCAACACGAATTAAAGGGCCCAAAGCATGCCAGGAAAGGATTCCCCAAACCATAACGTTGCCCTCACCAGCTGGAAGGGTTGTAGCAATACATTTGGGGTCCATGCTTTTGTGCTGTTTCCGCCACATTCTCAATCGGCCATCTGCATGGTGCAACTGAAAACGTGATTCATCGGACCACATCATTTGCTTCCAATTATCGACTGTCCAATCCTTGTGCTCCTGCGCGAACTGGAGACGTTTTCTCTTGTTAACTGCAGACAGCAAAGGTGTTCGAACAGACCTTCGGCTGCCATATCCCATTCGATGCAGTGTACGGCGAACAGTGCATGCAGAGATCATTTGAGGGGTATCCTTGATTAAGATGGTCTGTAATTTGCTGCACTGTTGCCCTTTTGTTGTCTGTTATCAATCTGGAAACTGTCCATTCCGCCCGAGCAGTCACTAGTCGATAACGACCACACGTTGCACGTAGAGACCCAGTTTTTTGGCTGACAGTCCAGTCTTTAAACACTTTAACAACAGCTGCTGTGGGACATTTCACGAATGCGGTGATTTCTGTGATACTCGCTTTATGGCTCCAAACTTCTGCAATCATCCCACGGTGAAAGTCTGTCAAAGCGCATTTTTTACCCATCTCGTCACCAAAAAATCATTTCTACTACTGTCGCAAGCAATGAGCTTTCCCTTTTTATACTAGTCTCGCTCTCCGGCGGCAACAGAGTGCAGCCATAGCTCATTTGTTTAAAACTGTCAGGTGGTCATAATAAAGTGGCCACTCACTGTAGAAACGTAAAGTAATTAAACAAATTACTATTTGGAAAACCTAAACGCGCTAATTGTTGCCGATAAAGATGAAACCAAACAAACATTAATAAATAAAAAAATAAATGAAAGGAATCAAATGTTGAACAATAACCCAAGAGAACAACAGTTAACGCTATTGACTTTTTTGTAGCTAGTTCAATACACTATGAATTACTCTGCTTACATTATGCACTTTTAATTGTGAATAAATTTTCTCTAAAAGACTTAAATTCTTTCTCTTTTTCGCTGATTAGTTTTTTTTTGTTTTTTTTTTTGGTAAAAAATTGTTTTGACATCGTATTTCCGCCTCGGAAAGTATTCAAGAGACATGTTTATTGCACCCGAAAATTCAGTGTCACCGATCTTGTTTGTTTCAGACCATCACAAATTTCATGTGCTTGAAAAGCACTCCAAATCAGCAAAGATTCTTCAAATTCTAATAATACTCACCTAAGGAGTGACACTTGATATCACGTATGGTCAACATGTGCCGTTACGGACATTTGTGTTCGAAGGCTGATGTTGGCTATTTCTGACATTTATTGAGATTCATATTTTGTAAGTAAGTTTTAGGATATTTGCATGGAACAACGCCGTTTTCAAGCTAACATGTTCCGTACAATAAAATTTCGTCACTCTTGACTTTTGACTATCCGTGTTGCATAATCAGGACGATATATTACACGAGGGCCAAAAGTTAGACCAAATAATGCGAAAATAAAACCAGCGAAAATTATTTTTAAAGAAGGCAATCTCATTCTTATCACGCTTTTCAACTTGGTGTACATGACAGAACTGACCAAATGGGTTTGATTCTTTTTCGTGAAGCATAAGATCTATATTGCGGCTTTAGAGCGAAGAAGAATGAATTTACAACCCCAATCCAAACTCCTTTTAACGAATTAGTTTCATGAGCAATGCAATGTGCGTTGCACAGAAAATGAAAAACATTTAGAGGAAACCGGAAATTATTGCTCCCTTCGTCTGCTCCTAATTCTGTCGTTCCAAGTTTCTTACCCTTTTGCTTTATCCATAGAGCGAAGAATAGATGTGGTTTTTTTTATTGAAGCGGAAGCCATTAAGTGTATCTTCGTTTCGCTTTACTAACGAGGCACAAAGGGAAAGAGGGAAAATGACGTGTTTTTGAACAACACGTTGCTACTTTGTGAAAATATTAAGGACAGCTCATTTTAATTATAAGCCCAACACCTGAAACCTTGCGATAAGTGTGCGTAATAAAAACGGTTTATCATGGTTTTTTTCTTTATACTCTCATTTTCGGCATTTGGTAATATACAGCGTTCAGATATTATCTAAATAAACAGCTAAATGTGCACATGCCGTGTTATGGCACAAATAATTTTTTTCAGTCTTAGAGGAACATACATTTTAAATTAATGTTCCTTTGTTCCCTACCATCTTCAAAGGTTATTTAAAAAAATACGGGGCACATTAATAATGCATTTAAGAAATGTCTTCAATGGAATTTCCAAATTACCTGTGGTAAACTCAGCTTATAACAAATATAGCAGCAGCAGTTTTAATCATTACCTGTCTTAAAGTATAGTCAGATTCAATATTTCAACTTTTTAGCGATGTTATAAAAATGCGGCAGAATTGTTTACTTGCATGGAAAGTGTACCCTCAACAAGAAGAGCTAAAGCCGTTAATATTGAAATTAAGGGCTCCGTGGCCGGGTAAAAGTATGATTTGTTTATAGTTGACAATGTAACAGTGAAATTATACAGCCGTCTCGGTGCGTAGTGGTTTAAACGCTGGCTTTTGACTTTCCGTCCAAGGGAACTTGGGTTCGAGAATGTGTGTTTTGTTTTTGTTACGGCGATGACACCCTCCCTTCCCTAGAACAATCTGACATGGATCATTCAAAAATAGGTATAAACGTCGAAGTTCAAGCACAGTGCGTAGTAAAACCTACAACTACCAAAAGTAATGTCCTCATGAAGCATGGCTATGTTGTCATATACGTGCAAGACATTTTACACCATTTGCCGCATAGTTTTGTCATAGGTCTTCAAAATGCTACTCAACGGTTCGTAGGATATCTTCTCTCGTTCAAAAGCGTAGTCCCTCGCAAAGGTTCCCTCATTTTATTGAAGAGGTTATAATCACAAAGGTTCATGTCCGATGATTGGGTAGAGTGCTCCAGTACTTTCCAGTTCAACCTAAATAGTACAGTGATACTTGTGTTGGACAGCGAGTGTTGTCATTCAACATAATGTGACCAGAATAGGGTGGAGCGAAATTTGGAACACATTTTATACGACCAAGTAGTATGTGTCAAACGCTGTGGTTCCACATGCTAATCAAGTGAAAAAAAATTACAAAAATCTAATCGTATATCTTCAGTCTGCGCAATCGCCCGAAAGTTTGAAACCTTCACATAAATCTTACAACATTTCAAAAATTTGACCATTTTTCGTTTAAAATGCTCTAATGATTGGGTACTGATAAAGTTTTAGATTTCGATTAGTAATATACACAGAAAAAAAGGGGTTTATTAAATGGCATCTGAAGTCTGCGCACAGCTCGTGACGTAATCTAAAATTTGCCTAAAGATCATCCTTTTTTGAAGAATTGTTTAAAGTTTTGAGGACTAATTTTTTTCTTTGATTTAAAGGTTTAATCGTACTTGATATACGTCTTCGGCAGCTCTTAGATAGCCGTAAAAACAACAAACAAAAGTGTGAAATAACGGTCGGCTTGTGTGTGTATCGTTTTGATACACTAGCCACCGATGAAAGGCCAAAAAATACAAAAGAAACACACAAATATGCTAACACACTTTTGTCACACCTCACAGCTGACTTACAATTCACCAATGAAGATGAAGGTACGCATTATTTAGAACACAGCGAAATTGACGAAGATAGCGAAAAAAATCAATGCTTTTCATCTTTTCCTATTCCATTACGTGAAACCAGAGTCAGTCTTCGAAAATTTGGTCAAACTCGTGACAGGTACGGAATATCAGATCTTCCAGCTGCTGCACTATCTTCTGCTGTACTCCATGACATATACCAGGACGTTCCGTTAACAAACGTTTCACTTCTGACCGACAAAGTAAAGTCAGGAGAGCTCGAATGAAAAATCGTACTGTTTTGCAGAATGAACAAACGGCTAATGATCGTACATCTAAAGCATTATATTTTGACGGTAGAAAAGATGAAACGTTGTACATTGAACAATCTGAAGATGGGAAAACACAGCGAAAAATTCGGCAAGATCGCACATAGAAGAACCAGGTTCTAAATATATCTGTCATACTACAGCGCGATCCGGTTGTGCAAAAAATGTGGCGAATGCCATTTTTGAACACTTGATAGATAATTACATGGACTTTTACCAGCTCCGATGTATTGGTTCTACTAACACTGGGAAAAAGTCTGGTGTTATTCGACAAATAGAGGAAAAGTTGCAAAGGCCACTGCAGTGGACAATCTGTCAACTACATTCCAATGAGTTAGTGTTGCGTAATATTATGGAAAACATAAATGGCAAAACATCTGGGCCTTGGGGCTATACGGGAACAATTGGTAAAAGCTTTCCTACTTGCCATCTCCGTCCACCCGCTAAATTTGAAAATATTTATTTTCTACTGAATGATTTAAATATAAATGTTTCAGACCTAAGCAATGGGCAGAAATATTTTCTTGATATTTACTTAGCAATTTCAAGTGGAGAATGCGCATCAGATATAGCCAGTCGGAGTCCGGGAAAATAATAACAAGCAAGATGGCTGACAACAGCCAACTGCATATTACGCCTCTATGTGGGAAGTGAATGCCCATCAAACAGCCTAAAATTTTGGCAGCATTTGTAATGACAGTTTATGTCCCCGTACGGTTCACTATAAAATGCAACCCAACTGTGATAAAATGCACTATGCATTTATGAAAAACAATATCATTTTCAAAGCATTTGGAAGGTCCTCTAAAAACCACTTTTTAGAAAGTCATCCAAAGAAACGGCTACTTTGCTCATCCGGAGAATGTATTGTTAGCCATGCTAAATGACGACCGACAACGTATTGGTAAGCTTGCAGTAAAAAGAATACTTGCTGCAAGAAAAAATATTGGTCCTGTCATAAGAAATTTTGATATACCCGGTAATAAATTTTGATGCCGAAGATTACGTTGTTATCATTTATTGGCAAGACCTTAAAGTCACAGAGCTTCCCTATTACCATGGGCGTAGTCGACTCAGACCTATGCAGAGTGCTGGAACAACACACTGAAGAAATGTTCCCTACGAAATTACTTCATTTACCATCACACACACAAGCAGTATAAAGATGTGTTAAAGGTCACAGCAGCATCATCCAAAGTTTGTGGACATGTAGCAATACACAGCGTAATACGAGCAACATTTCTTAACAGAAAAATAATGTCAAAGTTTGGTACGAAGTGTCAATCTAGAACATAAGGTGGGCACGGGTGGACCTCGAAGTGTAGCCACCTCCAAGTGGTGCGTCCTCGGTAGTTGTTTTTACAGCTAGCGAAGAGCTACACGAAGAAGTACAGTGCCCCACAAAATGTACTACACTGATGTGCAAAAATTAAGGACGAAGAGGAGAAATTACCATAACAGCAGAACGAGCAGGCAGAAAGGACCGAAAAACCACTCAGGAGATAGAGGAACCGGTACGGTAGGGCATGCGCATATATGCAGCATGACGTACGGGGGGGTTGGAAAGGTATAAAGCACACGGGCGGTGTACGCTCAGCAATTCGGTGAAAGCTATTGCACGGTGTACATCGGTTTGAACGACGTCGAGTTGCACCCACCGTGCGATATGGCCAACAGGTAATACAGTAGACGAAATCCGGAAGACTTTACCCGAGGTCGCGTCATTGGGAACTTGGAAGAATGTCGAAATATAACTAGTGTAGTCGAGGAGTTCGGGATCGCTCACAGCATCGTTTCACGAGCTTCACGAGCAATTCAAACGACCGGAACAGCTGTCCGAGAGTTTAGTAGTGGTCGTCCACGAGCAAACACGGCGGCGGACGACCGGTATATTGTCTTACATGCGAGAAGAGACAGACGGCAGACAGCGGGAGAAATCGCAAGGCACATGCAAAAGACAACTGGACGTCCGTTATCGCGTTTTACTGTGTCCAGGAGGCTGCACAAAGGTGGTCCATTTGCACGACGACCAGTACGGTGTGTGCCATTAACCCCTGCTCATCGGAGATGGCGGTTTCTGTGGTGTCAGGGACAAAAGAACTGGACACATCAGCAATAGAACTGGACACATCAGCAATGGGGCAGCACGTCACCTGCCGCCAGCAACGATTCTACAGCTGCGATTGGCGCTACAAGAGGAATGGGCCGCGATGCCTCAACAGCTCCTTGGCAACCTCGTCCTCAGCATGGACAAAGGTTGTAAATTCTGGAACGCAGTCATGGGTGATCATATCCCTTACTAAAGACTGGATTTTCCTTGGCAGCCGCCTGTCACATGCACGTTTCTCTCTTCTGCCCAGTTGTGCTTGAAACTACCTTTTCAATAAAGTGCCTTTGTATCCTTTGGATTCCTTGTTAGGACGGTTTTGCTCACCTGTCCCATATTCTTACATCTTGGTGATTTTATGGTATGATTTGAGTCGATGTGGAGCACTTCTGCACGACGTTAGATTAAAAAAACCGTCTCGTCCTTAATATTTGCACGCCAGTGTATAAGGTATAGAGTATGTTTGGGATTCAGTAATAGCTGATCTTTAGGCAAATTTGCGATAATTTCACGATTTGTGCGCAGACACCAGATGCCATTTAATAAACCCATTTTTTTCTGTGTATATTACTAATCGAAATCTAAAACTTTATCAGTACCCAATCATTAGAGCGATTTAAACAAAAAATGGGAACATTTTTGAAATGTTGTAAGATGTATGTAAAAGTTTCAAACTTTCGGGTGACTGCGCGGAATGAAGATATATGATTAGAAGTTTTCTTTCTCTTTATTAGCATGTGGAACCTCAACTTTTAACCCATAGTCCTTGGTCGTATAAGCAAATTCGCAAATTTTGCTCCACTCTAGTGTACAAGGACGCTTACGAAGTACTGCGATAGTAAATGATTTTCCACTACTATGTAGTATCTTTTCGGATTATTAGAGAATTGAGATAAACAAGTAGTACTTTTCATAATAATAATCTACAATGAACCTTTAGTGGGTCCTGCTCTTGGTGATATTTTACTGGCCATGTTGCCCTCCCTCATTTGATTCTCTCTTCAGCCGGGGTTGACATGCACGATCCCATATCTCGTCCATTATTACAATGTCACGATGAATAACGTCACGCTCAGTAGTAATCTAGCAGTTCTTATACAGTGCGGGATCTACACTTCGGTGACGCTGTGTGGGATTCATCGTGAGAGCAGATCTCCCTCATTTACAGTTTCTGCTTTAGGTGAAAAAGATGGTTGACGGAGCAATTCCAATTTTTTTTAGAGCTCAGCACATGTCCCATATGGTAGTCGTCTTCTAATAAAGCTTCCGCAGCAGCAACGTAAACATCATCACTCATAGTAATTGCACTGCCAGCACCACGTTTTGGGTTGACCATCATTCCTTCCATTCCAAAACGCACGAATCCAACTAGCAACATAGCGGTGAGCTGGCGCCTGTCTTCTACAGGTTTCCTGCAGTACTTTGTGACATTTTCATGAAGAACCATTCTTCGTACTTACTGAATATGTTTCTAGGGAGGTATCAGGAGGTATCTGAATATGTTTCTAGGGAGGTATCTAGCTAATGTGTGTGAAACATTTAACAATTGCCGAAAACTGCTATCACTCATCAGTCTCTCACATACAGTATATTGACATTTCATACAATGCGGCTAGCAGCATCAGCCAGCGGCAGTGATTTTTATAATTTTCGAATGATAAATGTATGTTATATATCTGATGTATATAACTGGGTTGGGCCACTCGTTGAACCAAATCACCCTACGCCAGGGTGTCTCTCTCCAGGACAGGTGCTCCCTGGCCCATGCAAACCGTTTCTTTTGCTGAACTGGCGTCAAGATGGGCTTTCGGCTAGTAATGCAAGCCCATTTAAAGAATATTATTCACATAATTTAATGACAGTAGACCCTTTAATTCGTAAAAAAATAATTATATGATTGCACTTATTTTTTGATCGGAGGTTTAACGACCACAGTGAGCAACTCAATGGGCTATAAGCAGTCGCCCGTCCCTAATTTACAGCCACTGGTTCCAGGGAAGAAAGAGGGCCAGTGCCGTAACACAAACACAATATCCATCCCTTACCGGGATTCGAACCCGGACACCTTCCGCACGAATTATCAGAAGCCATCGCTTAGACAACTTCGCCTGCACTACTTTGTGACAACCAGTCGACCAAGTGATCAGATGCGTAAGACTACTGCGAGTCGCTCGAGCTGGGGGCATATTAATGGCCATATACTTGAATTCAGAATGTATAGATGAACACCATCTAATCATTACAATTTTGATGTATAACTCTTGCATACAGGGCACGGCGGAGGCGAAAGTTCCAATAAAAATTTATTTCTCAACTTTCTGATATTTTTGCAAACACATTTTCAAAGTTTTTCGCTACAACCCGTCTGCACAAAACCTAATTCTATGATGAACTCTAAGAGCAATCCATCTCATTTCAGATCATAACGTAATCAGCGCAAATTTGACAAAATGGGATATTACAGCATTGCCAGTAAAAAAATCGTTTTGCAGTTTTTGATAAGTAGTTTTCTTTTTGAGAAATTTACGAGCTATTGCAAGCAATGTGAGACGCAGATGTAAGCTTCATTTTCTCATTTGGCACCACAGCTCCCAGCCCCGGTCCCCCTAGTTTTGTGACAGGACGCCCGTTTTGAGTGAGTTCTCGCTTCACCCTGCTGTAGGTGGACGCCCTTGCGGTTCAGCCATGCTGGTCGTTTCGACGTGAGTGAAGTGGTTAAATCGTCGAGCTGACAGCGGTATACATTGGCTGAACAAGTCGTTTTGTCCGGCAGCAGCTCGAAAACACACCTCACATATCCCACCAAATGGACAGCAGGACCCTACGTGGGTGTAAGCCGGCTTTGGGGTCGACACGGGCATCGTTTGTGGGTCCAACCACTATTTACGGGCACTGAATTTGTCATACAGGACCCATTTCTTTTGGCCTTGTCACAATGCGGTCCAACAAAGGTTCAACTTGGTCACGTGCATGCTGGAAAACGTATGCAGTCATACGATTTGCTTTCTTCTCAACTGTGTGTTAATAGGGTACCCAATCTTCCCTCTTGTGCACTTTCCCAGTTGGACACAGGTGCATGATAATGCACGTGTGTTAATATGTTCCGCCAACTCCCGCGTGGTCACACGTTGGTCGGACTCCAATAAGGTCTTCAAGCATGTCAATATTCACTGCTGCGTGTCTTCCAGATTTTTGACGGAATGTCCCTGTCGAATATGTTTAGACCACTGACAGCACTCATGATGAGAAATGACATTGCGATACACTCTGGTAATGTTCCTTATAGCACTTGCGGTGGTGCTACCGCGACGAAACTCAAGCAGCATGCAATGGCGGATGTACTCCTTGTCCACTCCTATGCTGGCTGGTGCTTACACTCTCCGCCTTCTGACGACTAACTGCCACTGACTTAAGCCACCTACCTGCTGATGTCATGCCGGTGGGCTGCGCAATTTCAGTGGCCAATGTGCGCCGTGGCCGGGGCTTCGACTTCGGGTACTACTTCATCGGATATTATTTTCTTTCCAACTCATTACATTGATGAAAAAAACAAAAATATCGACGATTTGAATTTTAAACAGGTCTTCTGTAACACAAGTTTATTCTCTGAGTAAAAACGTAGAACATTTAATATCATTACAACACGTAGTATTGGGTAGCCAAACAATTTTGTGCAGTTGCAGAAGACTGGTATGTAACAGAGCACCGTTAGAAATTGTACCTTTACTATTCAAAGTATTTCCCATGTGTGGCCACAAACATTCTCAGTGGGAAACGATCATGTGAGTGTAACGATGGTAAAACACCCTGCTATTCGATTAGCAAAAAAGGTATTCAGTGCAGTTTGGATTTGTTGTTAGTTTTGGTTCTCCTATTTTTGGAGGTGGCTGTGTAATGCACGGGAAAGAAGCAATCCGAGGAAGATATTTCTGAGAAATTATCTGCGGGACGACGTTTCCCAACCAAAACACTTTATGGTTTCCATAGTCTAGTTCGCTATTTAGAGTTTGACTTTTTTCTGCTGGAGAGACACACCTTTCAGGTTAACCAATGCAGGATCCTGAAGAAATCAGTGCATCCTGAGTCCATTGCAGTTAACAGGAGTACTGGCATACTGGGATGGTTTTTGCACGCTGGAAAAGCTGATAATGCTTTATTCCATTTAACAATCCACCACACACACAACAAACCCTTATGTGGATGCAGAGGCGGTTTGTTTATATGCGGTATAGGTTCATTTCGTGAAAAAAAGTACACGGAACTGTTTCGGAATATTATACTGAACCCACTTTAAATCACAATTGAGCCCACGGTTGAGAAACGGTCCTTTTTGCTGATATGAGATAAATGACATTCATACAGCTAACCACGGCTGCTTGTCGACACGTGACAAGGGATGTGGGACCCAAGCTTTTCCTGTGTGTCTTTCCCATGACATGTTAATGTAAGCGAATGATATTAACACTTATACCGAATTTTGTGGAAAGCTCGTGACAGGTTTACGTGATGCTTTCTCAATGGCGGTAAATATCTGGTATCATCAAGGACTTGTGGGTGTCGACTGCTTGAGGCATTGTCCAAAGATTCGCAGCTGAAACGATATTTCGGGAACAACGTTTTCATGGTCCTTTCACTTAACACGCCGACTTAAAACGCTGTTCATATCCATTTCGTTTCCTGTGCCCAATTTATACTTGCAAAAGATACATTACTTATCACCGTCTGCGAAGGTTCCAGTTTATACACTATGTGACGTATCACTCAGGTAACGCAAGTGTCAAAACGACAAGTTGCAGCGTCAAGCTTTGCCGGATTAGTTCAGTCGGGGGAATGTCCGACTGCGCAGTAGGAAGACGTGAGTTCAGATCCATCACCTGTAAAAAGGGCTGTCCTTCACAATAGCGCCAGAAAGTAAAAACGAATCTCCTATCCGTGAGATTCAGAAAAAATTGTGATGCTTCTTGGACATATCGTCTGGAATTTATGAGAACTCCTGGGCTTCGCAAAAAGTGTGTCATGCCTCTTGCACACGCCATCTGGAATTAATAAAGATTCCTTCTTCAAGCATGTTTTGTGGATGGATCTGAAATGTGCGACTTTAGGGCCCTCGCCTTTCTCAGGGGAGAATATATGTGACGCACCACTCAGGTTACGCAAGAGTCAAAATGTTACGTTGCAGCGATACGTTTTGCCGACATAAATCAGTTACAAGAATGTCCGCCGGCGGAATTGTATGTATGACGTGTATGACGTGAGTTCGAATCCAACGACCGGCAAAAAGGGATTTTCTTCACAACAGTTTCCACAGAAACGTTCAGACCCCGTTCCACAAATAAGTCAACTTCTCTGTTTATACAGTATACCAATAAGGGCACGAATTCATTTGATTACCCAATACAATCGAACACTTAGGAGCATATAATGGTACTCGTTTACATTGAACACACCTTCAAATCGCACTGTTCTTGTATTCATACCAATCACTGTGAACTGACTGACCACCAGACATACCCAGAAAAGAAACATCCATTAGAGTTCGGACGCAGTGTTCACACGAAACAGATATCTAGATACAACCAAAATCAGTTTGCGAAACGTCAACAAAAATGAATAGTTAAAGAGTCAATATACGTCACAACCAGGAGTCCAAGTGTTTCTATAGGCTTTTGATCACTGTGCCCGAGGACACCAAAAAGCACCAGCACGATGGCAATGATTTTTTGTTGTTATTAGCATTGTTTTTGTTATCGCCAATTCACTGTATTTGTTTCAGTATTATCCTTATGGTGAAAGATATTTTGTATATTCGCCAAAAGTTAAATATACATGGTACGATGGCATTTTCCTTACTTTCCGAAGTACAAGTATCAGATGGAAGTTGCAATGGATCTCTTTGCTACGAAACAAATTCGCACGCCTGTTTTCCTATAATATCTGCCCCCAAAATAATCGATGTTTCATGACAAGGAGCACACTAAAATTTTTATTGTGTTACTGATGAAACCATTTCAACATTTTAGAATTAAATAAAATTTATTCCTCTGTAGATCAAAGGAAAGGATCAGATTAACCAATACAACTGAAAGTGGAGAATAGATGAGAGAGTAATCAGAAGACACAAGAATTTGGAGGACAAAAAGAAAAGAGAGAGAGAGAGAAAGAGGACCAAATATTCTGCGTTACCAGTGGAAGCCAAATGGTAGCAATACAAATGACCAAAAAGTTAAAATTTAGAAACAACAGAAATTGGACACTGTCATAACAAATTAACATGAATGCCTTCTACTAATTTCCCGTTCTAAAGGCACGGTTGAACAAAATCAAAGTAAATTAATAACAAAGAACTGTACACCAATTCTGTAGAACATAGTAAACCTATACCAGTAATTCGATTTATTCGCGTACGAATATATATTAATAGGTGTTTCCAAGTTTTTGCACATTAACCAGGTGGCTTTTTCAAGGAAGTTAGATAGAAACTGCAATCTGAATAATAGAACGCTTTAACAATTTGAATTTGGTGACTTAATTTGATAACCAATAGATACGACGTTAATTCATTTAAAGATACAAGGTATCATGTTGGTTGTGCGCGTATCCTACGATATCTGAGAATTGAAACGATACTACAATGATCCTGCTACATAAACAAGTGGCATTCAGGATCTCGGGAACTACAGGTCCATCAGCTTCCTTTCAGTGGTTTATAAAATCTTCACTGAAGTTCTTTCTCATTGCGCATGAGTCAATCGAGAGAACAAACTGGATTCAGGAACAGCACCACAGCTCATGTTCCTGTTCTTATTATCTAAAACATGAATTCCTGTTATGCATGGCTTTTATTGATATGAAAAAGCTTTTGATCCCATGAAACCATCAGCAGTTACAATGGCTTTGAAATTCTGTGATATTGAAGATGTTTACATTAGCATTGTTAATAACATCAATGAAAATGCAAGTGCAAAGGTCCGGCTATTTGAGGATAGAGCAGCAATAAAAATTGGAAGGGGAGTGAAACAAGTTTGCACCATATCTTCCGAACACTGCAATGCCACATTGCAAAGCGTCTTTCAGTCATTTAACTAAGAAAACAAGAGGATAAAGGTTAATCGAGATTATTTAACACACCTTCGTTTTGCTGATGACGTAAATGATTTTTGCAACTACCCCTCCAGAACTACAAAATATGATCTGGAAACTTGCCCACAAGAGTAAAGAGGTGGGATTAAAAATGATCTTTAAACAGAAAAAAAATTATGTATATTGCTTTTACAAGAAATGAAGATTTTGCGATTGATGTGGAAAAGCTCGAGGTAGGAGATACCTACATTTATCTTGGACAACAGATATCAAACAAAGGTCACATTGATGAGGAAATTCATCTGCGTAGAAAACATAGTTGGCGAGCTTTAGGAAGGAACAATACAAATTTCAAGAGTAATATGCCATTATGTCTTAAATGAAAAGTGTTTAATAAATGCATGCTTCCAGAACTTACATAGGGAGCAGATACATGGACCTCAACTAAAAAAAGTAATACAAAGGCTGCAGACAACTTAAAAGGTATGAGGAGATACATGTTTTGTGTAATCAGGAAAGGTAAGAAGAGGATGTCGGGGATAAGGGAAATTACAAGAATGGAGGACATAATTATCAGAGTAAAATCCCTGAAATGGCATTGGGCTGGGCATGTTAACCGAATTTGACTGGATTTCAAGGGACAGAAGAAGACCCTGAAAACAGCCACATGGGGGTTGGAACGAAAACATGCTGGAATAATATGGAAGCGAATAGCTCAAGACAGACAGTTGTGGTGGAAATTCGGGGAGACCTTCATCCAACAGTAGATTGATAATAGTTGACAATAATGATGATATTTAATGTATAATTAGATACACTTCTTATGTTCTTTGAGGGGCCAGAAAAACTGGTACAGACGAGCTTATGCAAAACACATAGCAACGTCACCTACGCGCGTACTCGGTTGAGTCCGCCATTGCGTAAATAAAGCGATAGACATCTTTGCCAGCTGTCAGAGCTGTTTTCAGCATGAGAATGACAAGTAATAACGATTTAGGCGATTTTCAATACGGTGTCATAGTTGGCGCTCGTGAGATGGGCCATAGTATTTCGTAGGTAGAAACGAAGTTTGGATTTTCACGCACGACCATTGCAAGGGTGTACCGTGACTACAAGAATTCCGGCAAAATCCCCAACCTACGATACAGTGTGGCCGTAAAAAGACATTGGGTTAACGTGATCATCGTCGGCTGTCAAGAATCGTTTCACGCAATAGGCGTGCAACACTCTCGCAGGTATCATCGGTATCCAATGTTGGAGCTTCAACAAGAATCAGCATCAGGGCTGTGCTACGTACCCTGCACGATATTGGCTTCGGGAGCCGACGCCCAACTCGAGTGCCCTTGATGGGTGCACGACACAGAATTATGCGCCTCGTTTGAGCATGACAACACCGCCACTGGACACTTGATGACTGGAAACAAGTAGCCTGGTCTGACGAGTCGCGTTTCCAACTGTATCGGGCAGATGGAAGGATTGGTGTGTGGCGCAAACCCCATGAAGCCATGGATCCCGCTTGTCCAAAGGGAACTGTACCGGCTGGAGGGGGGTCCGTAATGGTATGGATTGTGTTTAGCTGGACTTTTCCTGGGATTCCTGGTACGTCTCAAACGTCTGTGACCGGCCAACGCTATGTGCGCATCCTTTCTCACGAGGTACACCCGTTCATGTCTTGCATTCATGCTGATGGGTTGGGCTGTTCCAACAGGCCAATGCACCTCCACACAAGTGTCGGGACGCCACATTATGATTAGATGAGCTTTCATCTGAGTTTGGGGTGTTGTCATTCCCACCCAAGTCCCCAGATCTGAACGTATAGAACACATTTGTGGTGCCACGCAACGCGCTATCGAACACAGGAATCCGAGACCTCGGAATACCCCCGAATTATGGAACGCTCTGCAGGAAGTATGGTGTACAGTGCCTACAGCATATTTCTAGAAGCTGGAGGAGTCGATGCCCCGTCATATTTCTGCAGTCCTGCGCTCTCGTGGGGGACCTAGTAAGAATTAGACTGCTCTACCAGTTTTTCTGGCACTTCAGTGTATGTTCGCCTGACGCCCGTCTCTAATTTGAGGTTCCAAGCAGGAGCTAGTCGTCGCAGTTGAATGAGTGGTGATACCATGGTTCTTGTTTGCGAGCAGCTCTGATAATTAACTAGAAGCCCTCTGCACTGACTGTATGGCCACAGCGAACACAAAGTTTTTGTACCTTTTTATTTGAAACTACGATTTTCTCCATGTAGAAATATACATCGTACACGTTTAGTTAATTATTTAATGTATTAATAACGTGCACAGTTATTAAATACACTACTGTTTGTGAAAATTGCGACACCAAGAAGTAACCATGAGATTCGAATGAAATTTTGACCACACATTACTGATATGATTGTACATAGGTGATTTAATTTTTAGAGCAATATAGCAAGTTTTACCTTTAAACATCAGTTTCTTGCGAATTGTCCTCGAGCTGCAATGAGAGCTTCTTGCCAGCGTGGCATTGAATCGAAAAGGCGTTGGATGTTGTCCTGGGTAATTTTCTTGCCAGGCGGCATGCATGCGAGTCAACAGATCATTGGTACTGACCGCTGGAGGACTTTGATGGGCCAGTTGCCGAGTGACCATATCTCAGACATGTTGAATAGGCGACACGTCTGGGGAACGTGCAGGCCAGGGAAGAAGCGTTATCCTGTGTTCTGCGAAGAGGGCTTGAACATTCCTGGCAGCATGTGGTCGGGCATTGTTCTGCTGAAACATAGCGACAGGAGTGCTCTGAAGTAAGGGTATGGCTTCTTCCTCTAAAACGTCCCTTATGTAGTGGTCGCTGTTGAGATTGCCCCTCAAGTCATAGGAACCGAGATAGCGAATGGTACTCAATGGCAACCAACACCATCACATTGACGTTCGGCACATATGACGCTCTACAATGCATGCTGGAAGAAGCCCCTCGCCACAATACCGTCCAATGCGCATGCGGCCGTCCTTGTAATCCAAGATGAATTGGTACTTGTCCGAACACACGACATGTTGCCAATCAGCACGCCATTGTCTCTATTGAACACCCCATTCCAGCCGGAGGCGCCCATGGTTCAGGGTCAAAGGAATACGCTGTAAAATGATGCGTTCAACCAGTCCTCTATGCAGCAGACGGCGACGAAATGTGGAGGCAGGCAATGTCACACCTGTTCCAGTGCTACACTGTTGTGCTAACACTTGCGAAAATGAGGAACGGTTTTCACTGTCAAGCGGATGAGCTTTTGGTCGTCCCGCGTTGTCGTCCATTTCTTGGCCCACAGCCGGATTGTCGATGCATCTGGTTCTCCTCGATCCACAGCTGTCACACGCGCCTCACTATCGTGGCATTAGGTCCCGTCCGAGACACAATGTCGCGGTACCAAAATGCCCCTTCACGCATATCAAGCATTCGTCCCCGTTCAAACTCTTTCGTATGATGATATACGCTATTCGTCGTCAAAGTCCTACCGTGCTCTGAATATCCTGTAAGTCATTCCTTCATGGTTTTGAAATTTTCACAACCAGCAGTTTAGGATGCCGCTCTAGTATAATATTTACTGTTCCCAAAACGAAAATACACTGACAGAAAAAAAAATCCCAACACCACAAAAAATTAGTTGTAGAGGAATGAAATGGCGGCAATACATTTGTATAGGTAGCATATTTAATCGATAAAGGTTTCAAGATCACAGCTTAATGTAAGCGCGAGAAGAGCCATTTTAAATGTGAAATGCTGGTACATTAATAAAGTGTGTAACCGCCAGAATGTTAAATGCAAGCACGCAAACGTTCATGCATTGTGTCGTACAGGTGCTGGATGTAAGTTTGTGGGAGGGAGTTCCATGCCTGTTGAACTTGGTCGGTCAATACAGGGACGGTTAATGCAGGTTGGGGGTGACGCTGGAATTGTCGTCCAATGATGTCCCATACGTGCTCGATTGGTGAAAGATCTGGTAATTTAGCAGGCCACGACAACATGTCGACACTCTTTAGAGCATTTTGGGTTACAACAGTGGTATGCGGGCGAGCGTTATCCTGTTGGAAAACAACCCCTGGAATGCTGTTCATAAATGGGAGCACAACAGGTTGAATCACCAGACCTACGTACAAATGTGCCGTCAGAGCGCGTGGGATAACCACGAGAGTGCTCCTGCTGTCATAGGAAATTGCTCCCCAGACCATAACTCCAGGTGTAGGTCCAGTGTGTCTCGGCCGCAGACAGGTTGGTTGCAAGCGCTCACCTGGCCTATTTCTAACCAACACACGGCCATCACTGGCACTCAGGCAGAATCGGCTTTCATCAGAAAACACAACAGATATCCACTCCGTCCTCCAATGAGCTCTAGCTTGACACCACTGACGTCGCAAACGGCAGTGGTGTCAAGCTAAAGTTCATTGGAGGACGGAGTTGTGTCACTGTGGTGACAACTGCAGCTCGAATTGCTGCCTCAGACGCGGTACGATGTGACACGGCCATACGCCGTACACGGCTGTCTTCGCTCTCATTAGTGCCACGTGGCCGGCCGGAACCCGGTCTTCTTGAGGCAGTGTCTTCCTATGACCACCGCTGCCAACAATCATGCACACTGGCTACATTCCTACTAAGTCGTTCTGCAATATTGCGGAAAGAAAATCCACCTTCTCGTAGCCCTATTACACGACCTAGTTCCTACTCCGTGAGCTGTTGATAATGGCTTCTTCGTCTTCTTAAAGGCATTCTTGACTAACATCAACACCCTACGTCGAATCTCAACGATAACTAACGCTCACGAACGTTACAGCGCGTATTTACAGCAAACCTGCTTAGCATGTTCCGAGGGGCGCTACTAGCGCCACACGTATGCGCCGAGCGAGAAATTTGCATAGACGTCATCTTACAGATGTACTCTCACCGCCTACCAACTCTCGTTTATCTAACACAATCTCTTCTTTTTTTCCGTCAGTGTAGTTTGTAAACTAAGAAATAGATGTCTTTCCGTGCACATCTTCCTTTAGTTTCCTTACAGGAATTATTTTGCATATTACATGAACGGCAAGATATGCGATAGGCAAAATGCACTATAGTGGCAGTGTAATGGCTAGATTTTGCATATTAAATGAACGCAAAATATGCGACAGGCAAATGCACTACGATGCCAATATAATGACCAGAGGGATGTATAGGCCTCTCACCATTTTGTCGGTTATTAAGATCTTATAGTCTCCACTGATTTCTCATTTCCATAGAATAGGGTATATATAAACTTTGCATGATATACATCAAATTCTGTACTTTGATCAACCATCTCCTTGCAAAATAATCCCATAATCTGATATGATATTTCTTGATTTTCTTTTGTTTAATACCATATACAGCTTGTTGTCTGATCAGTTATTATACTTAAACAGCTAAAACATGCTGCGTGTTAAAGCACACAGCATTCGTTTTGCCGTTCAGCTTAAAACCAAGCAGATAAATACACTACTCTGCATAGAAATTGCCCCACCCAGAAAGAGTGAATATGGTGGGATGAAATTGAGCATGCAATAAGGAATGTATAAGAGTTTACCTTGATGTTATTTTCAGCCACGTACAGTGTATATCAGATGAGATAATGCAGCACAATGGGTACGCCTCAGTAAGTCGCTGTACCGCCGCAAACGGCAATACAAGCAGCAAAACGGGGTGGAAATCCGTCATACAGTCGAATAATATCGTTGTGAGAAATGGAGCACAACGCACGGTTGACTTGCTCCCATAATGCATCGAGATCGTTCGCGGGCCGATTCGTTTGCAGACGACGTCCAGTGTGTTCTCACAGGTTTTCGATTGGAGATAAATCGGACGACCTTGCTGGCCATGGCAGTGTTTGAACATTTTCCAAACTTGTCTCGAGCCCTGAGCGGTCGATGTGCACACGGACGTTATCTTGCTGGAAAATCGGGCGCTGTATGCCATTAAGGAATTATGTCAAAATGGGTTGAAGAACCGCGTTCACGTATCGTGCAGGTGTTAGTGTGTCCGTGATGCGGACAAATAGTGTCCTGCTGTCATGCGCAATAGCATCCCATACCATGACGCCTGCTTCACGGACGGTGTGGCAGGCGTGTAAGAAACCCAGATCAGTCCGCTGACTAGGGTGCCGTTAGACATGGTCCGTTGATCTTCAGCACCCAAATAGAAACAGGATTCATCACTGAAACAGTGGTTCATTAGAGAAACCAGTTTGCATGACTTCGGCACTAAACCAGACCAGCGCTGCGATGTCTGGCCGTCAATAGCAGTCGACGTAACGGTTGCCTACTGCGCAGGATTGCCACATATAACTTTCGGTTTACAGTTCGGGTCGTTATGGTGACGTTCATAGAGGATGACACAGCACGTCAAATATGGGCTGCAGTGGTTTCTGGTGAGAAACGAGCGTGTCGAACAATCCGCCGGTCCAGGCTTGCTGACGTCTGTCGGACTGCACCTCTGCTGCTCCGACGCACGTACAAACCTTCCTGTAGCCACTGATGCCAACAGCGTCCAACAGTTAGTGCATCCCGTGCACGAATAGACCATCCCGCTTCACACATGCCTACGATAGACCATCCCGCTTTACACGGGCCTACAATTTTTTCTCTCTGAAACGCATCCAAATTGTGATAAATCTGCCGACGGCGTGTACCCGGTATTTTTGGCCTTCGCTGAACAGTTTTTCAGCACAAACATGAAATCTCAAGCGTCCACGACACTTCCACCAGCAACCACACATTACTAACCCTGTTGCTGATGGGTCCTTCATCTGACGAACGTGTGACGTCATCGGCTCCGGTTTAACATCATTTGCATATCTTGAGATTCTGCGACTTACATGCTTCTAGCACACCTCCTTCTGGGTGGGGTAATTTCAATGTCAAGCGGTATAAGTCAGTAATTTTGTTCTCAGTCATTACCAAACTAGTTTATATTTTCAGTCCACATTGATCGAGGTCTATTGCTTTATCTGCGAAAAGAAACCACAGAACCTAATATTTAAACACATCAGGGTGCATGATACATCAGCGGTCAGTAAAATATTTTGATATATTTCTTTTTGCTGAATTAAGCACTGAAACTCAGAGAACAACTTAATAATACGTATATATATTTCATTCATTTCCAACAAAAATGCGTATTATTTTCCAAAAATAATTTCAATTAAATTACAGATTTACAGTGGCGACATAATGGGAAGTTTCTGAAAACAATGAAATTTCATCTGTTTTCATGACAGCGAGGAAAACAATGCAGTCCATAATATTCTTTCGCGAGTCAGATATTTTCTCGATATGTCTTCTGTCAGTAACACTGTTGATAACATTATGCATTATAAAGTAAATAGCAGGATCTTCGGCGTTGTTTTCAACGTTTTAAGCAATGCTAGACAGCTTTTCATTTGATAGCAGATATTATGTATTTATTCCTAAGCTGAGGAAACGCAAAACGTGTTAATTATGTATTCGACGTCCACCTAATTCAAGGAGATTTTGACTGATTGTCTTTACTCCAACATAACAGTAACGGACAATACTCGTGAGTTAACATTTCTTGCAAATTAACGAACTTTGACGTTCGTATATGATACTTATAAACTATTCAAGGCATGTGAGTACCGATGTCTTCCAGAAAGAGCATTTCGTGATGCAAATGAGATGCTTTAATATCACTTAAGGTCTTGAAATAATGAGATATTCTCCAGAAAGTGAGATATATGAAACAAAATTGGACTCTGCGACGAAATCTCCAGGGTTTTTTTCCTGGCGTAACGGGAAAGTGATATGAATAACGAATAATGGTTTCCCTTTATTTATTTTTGGTGACAAATTAAATGTAACAATCTCTGCTTACGTAAATATCCTTAGCATCAAAAACAGACAACTGCTGTAGGTATTTACCAAATTATCGACACCCCTTCCTTAGTGAATAAAGATAAACCTCAGTGTGACATATAGAAGAGTGCAAGTTTTACTAAAAGCAACCAAAAGCAATGCAGCACAGAAGAAATACACTCCTGTTTTTGAAAATGCAACACCAGGAAATTCATGTGCATTAGGAAAGAAACTCGCATGATCAGTAGGTCACACGAGGAGGGGCAAATGATAACAACTGCAGCGCACATGGAAATGATTTGTGCCGACCACGCCCTCGTAATTATGCCGCAGGAGGTATAAATGCAGGACTCACTGGGCAAGTTGACATAGTCGATTCGCTTAAATTGTGGCAGTAAGATAGTGGTACTAACTGAGTATGACTCGTTGTAGCAGACGAAACCCGTACGTACATCTGACAGACTTTGAGGAGGCCGATGTGTTAGACTGACTGAAGGCGGACATTTCTTCTGTGACATCGCCGCTCGTGTTGGACGAAACGCCAGCACAGAGATGTCAATACGGTGTCAGGGAAAAGATAAAAGTTTGGCTTTGTAACGTGAGGCATCTTGAGCCCAGGGACGAAGGAACGCACTGGAATACTATCATGTCCACCGTGTGGCGTTGATGGACCGACAGCCCCTTTCCGAGAGATAGCACAATAGTAGAAAACTGTATGACATCAAGGATTGCTTGTGAGCTCCGTGTGACCGCGTTTGCTTTACAGAAGCCTCATTGCTCACGGTCCGTTGCTTTAAGCATAGACGACCGCGACTGCAATTAGATTCAGGACACTAGCACTGGAATGATGGATGTCAGGGCATAGTGTTTTCCGAAGAGTCGGGATTCAGTCTAGTGACATATGATGGACGCATCCTTTGTCGATGACACAGTGGTAAATTGCCGCTGGGAATATCCATTACGCAGCATAATACTGGCCCTACACCCGGCGTTCTCGCATGGGGTTCCGCTTGGTTCTCTTCATGTTCCTGCCACCGACGTATTGAAGAAACCATGACCAAAATGTAGGACATCAGGAAAGTTCTGGAGGCTGAAGTGCTGCTATATCTACCGACGATTCCCAATGCCATCTTTCAACAGGAGCATGCTCGACCACATGCGGTACGTCTTACAGCACCTGGACGCCCGGCGCGTGTTAAGTCTTCTTTGGAGGGCGCTTTCGCCTGATTATTCGCCGAATAAACAAGTGTGTAATATGGTCGCTCGATGTCTGGCCCGTCAGCCTCCGCTGCCAGTTACCGAAGATAAAAGTTTGGTACGAAAGGAGACAGCATGGATTGGCCTTTCGCAGTGCAACATGTGGAACCACTTGCACTCGATGCCACGCCACTTCTTTCTTCAGGAAAGCCAGTAAAGGTTTTCCTGAAGAAAGAAGTGTTGGAAGCGTTTCCATTTTGCAGTGTTAATTGGTACACAACCACGCTGGCTCATCAGCAAAATTTTTGTACTTCGCCTTTGTCTTTTCTATTTTGCTCGAAATAAATAGAGCAAAACCTTTTTACCTTTAAGATACCAATTAACTCCAACACATCTTACTTTAGGAAAACCATTACTGCAATTCGAGGTCTGAAATGGTTTTTGAGACAGTCACGCCTAAACTACCAATAATCACAACAAAATTTATTTTCTGGGGGCCTGGGGATAACGACCATCAGGAGCTACTGTAAACATTATAAGCTGTCAGCCGGCCTTAGTTTAGAGTCGCATGTGCAGGTAAGGGAGAACGTCAGCGCCGTAATACAAAGACACGCCTCATTCTCCATCCGGAACTAGGTTTTATCTCGGTAAGATACGTCTTCGATTCCCTGCCAGGTATTTCTGGCAGAAACTGGGAAGCAGATACAAAAACCTTAAGGACCACATATCTGTCACATGTTAGGCAAATTACGTGAGTATGCAGCTGTAGCATGGATCTGTGCTATCAAGGCCTCTATATCCTAGCTGGACGGAATCCAATACCCTGCAGCTAAAATCATCTTTGATTCAATGCGAATCTGTCCTAACAGCATTGCAGAATTTGAGGTAAATCTGGAACCTTTATCCAAACGTAGGAATCTCAGTTTTGCAGATTTTATCACAGAACGTCTCAGATCTCCAGACACCACACCCTCATAACTCGAGACTTCATTAATAATTTGAACAGCGTCAAACACTTCCGAAAACTAAGCCTTACGTTAATTGCCAAAATTAAGACCTTGTAAAGGATAGTGACTGCCCTAGCAGCTGCACCCATTTACCTCCTTAACAGGAAAAGAAGCACTCCAACACAGTCACAAATCATGTTGCAAATGCAAGAAAGGTATAGGAGGATATCTTCTTCTGTACGGATGCCAGTTCATTTGTGGACGGCTCTTCAGGTAACAGCATTTTGCTAATACGAAACGACACTCACCAGGAACTGAACATCGCCAACAGCCCTGACACTTCTTCCTTTAGTAAAGAAGTTATTGCCATCTATGAAAATCTCAAGATGCTTCCAAGCCATCATTTTAAACCATCGCCATTTTTTCCAATTTTAAGGTTTCCAAGCGAAAAAATTACGAACTGTTAAAATAGCATTGACTGCCTCTGAAACAAAATTGACTTTTAACTCTTCAGCCTCAGAGTCGAGACCTATAGCGCGTTGCAGTGGATTCTTCCCCATGATGGTATACTCGCGAATAAAAGAGCTGGCATTCTAGCCAAATTTGTTACTTTGCTCAGTACTTTACATCCCAAACTACCTACACCGAAAATCTACTGCCTCCATAAGCGAGAAATACAGCCATTTCCAGAATCATTCCTATCTCTGTTATAAGCCTTTTAATCCAGGAGAACTCCTAAAATAGAAACTCATCACTAGATCAGATTCTTCAAAATTAGTAAGATTCTAAGCCGGTCACATTAGATGTTTGAAATTTTGTAATTGTAACAAAAGGATTTTGCTATGCACGGAATGTTAAGGGTCTTTGGCTTCTCATGAACATACTTTTGACTACACAGGAGAGCCAAGAAGAGACCTTTTGAAACAGGAGAGCCCAGAAGAGACCTTTTGAAACAGGAGAGCCAAGAAGAGACCTTTTGAAACAGGAGACCTTACCTGTGGTTGGGTAACAGCCGCAGGTAAGGTCTCCAAAGGTAACGTCTGTTATATAAGGTCTTTTAATTTAATGTAAGGTTTTCAGGGGTAACGTAGGTCTTTTAATTTAACGCATAGTATCCATATGTAACGTCTCCATTGATGCCAAACGTATCCTTGGAATCATCTGAACAGCCATGGGGATAAGTAAAAAAAAAAGATACTCTTAAGGCTTTGACTGAATTCCTTTTTTTTTTTTTCAATTTTCAAACTTGTAATTTTTAAAATAATAACGGGTATTTTTATTTCTAAATAAAATAAGGTTTCTTTAAGTGCAATAACCATTTAAACCAACATTAGTCGTGTGGTGAGTTAACCATCTGCCTTCATTTGGAATCACGACAAAATGAAGAGAATTAAGTACCTTATGTGAGCACGCATGCACATTTTATAAATAATACTGTTTCATTGCAAGTGTTCGTATAGGCTAATAGCAAGATTTTGTCAGGGCTGTAACTGCTGCTACATCCTATAACCTGATTCACCATCAGTTTCGCATACAACTACTGTATAATGTCCGCATTCATCCTCTTTTCCTCAGGTAAGTTTGGAAAATTTGTGTACACATTATTGTTATCGTGTTGCAATGCAACACGTGGGCAACTGCTTTCGAATGTATTGTTGATACCGATTATATGCATTTTTTCTGCATTTCCTAGGTGAAGAACGACCTTAAATTCAAGCGGTGTCAGAGAAGTAGCTCCTTCTTATTGGTTCACATCTTCAGCAGAATTATCTACGGAGAAAAAAATAAAAATTAGACTATTCATGTGGAATTATTCTGCCATCCTGGCGTTTATCTACATGTCCTGTGTTATCGCGAAAAGACAGTTTTCAACATTCCGGACTTTTTTCGTTTTGACAAGATTATATCTTCTACTTTTTCTAGAAAAGAAGTTTACATACACTGAGAAAAACGTTTTGTTAATCCAACAAAAAATTTGCAGATATACAGTCAACAAAAAGTTTTGTTGAATTTGCAAAATTATTTTGCTGAAAATTATTGTTGATTTAACAAAATTTATTGTTATCACGACAAAACGTTTTGTTCATTTAACAAAATGATTAGGTCGATTTTGGGGAATTTGTTTGATCCAACAAAACATTTTTTATCGTGATACAATAAGTTTTGTTTCTATAACAATATGTTTTGTTGCAGCAACAAAATATTTTGTCGTGATAACAATATGTTTTGCTGGATCAAAGGAATTCCCAAAAATCGACCTAATCATTTTGTTAAATAAACAAAAAGTGTTGTCGTGATAACAATACATTTTGTTAAATCAACAATAATTTTCAACAAAATAATTTTGTGAATTCAACAATAATTTTCAACAAAATAATTTTGTGAATTCAACAAAACATTTTGTTGACTGCATATCGACAAAAATTTTTGTTGATTCAACAAAATTTCTGTTGAATTACCAAAACGTTTTTCTCAGTGTAGATTTTAGAGTCGAGAAAATGAAAACCCGTCTTAAAAATGAGTGCCACATTGCCCTCTGAAATTCATACTGTATTATGTATAATAGGTAGTAAAAAACCCCTTTTCAAATTCCCGCTCCAGGGCTACGAAATTTTCAAGTTTCCGGATGTGATTGATAGTCATTTCAGCGATGTATGATTGCTGTGTTGATTATATCATGACGTTTTGTCCACGTATTATGAGAAGAATATTTCTTCCACATTGTCTACCCTTCTCAGATTATTTGAGATAACTCTATTTTCAGGGGCGGCACTTTGGAGGTGACAACGTTTCGACAGTTGGGATATTGCCCCTATATGCCAATGGATCGAGACGTCATGGTCCAGACACCTCTAGCGATAGAGAAGGAAATGAAGCTTAGACATACGGGAAGAAAGTGAAGACGATATTTTTGTGAGGGTTTAGCGACCACTTTGAGTAGTTCTATGGATTATAAGCAGGCTCCCATTCGTACTTCGGGGTAACTGGCTCCACGGAAAGCAAAGAGTCAGCGTTGTAAGACAAACACGCCACTCATGCCTAATCAGTGGCCTTTTCGGACGAACGGTGGTTAACATGAACTTAGACCTCTGCGCCAACAGGGCGGACGATATGTTTTAGAGATGGGAAAAAGGTAGTTTTGATAGCAATATGAGATTGATAGAATGAATAATGATGAAAGAGTGAAACATATTGTTAAAAGCTGGGAATTCTCGTGGTTTGAGGATCAGAATGAAGCAAATAGGCTGTATGAATATAGGTCATTTCTAAAATTAGTAATTGAATGAAATCTATCGAAACACCATATTTATGTACACACTTGTTTCTTAGAGGAGTGATTGGCGTCCTTCTCCGTATAAGTGAATGCATTGTTCCTATTGGCTTTCCAACAGGTCTGTTAAGCGGAAATATAACAAAAGGAAGAACAATGAAAAAAGTGGTATTACAAAGCGAGTTTGTACAACCACACAAACAATCTTCTCCGTAATTATTTTTTTCTATTCATGTTTATGAACTTATAAACGCGTTTAAAGATCAGGTGAGAGCGTATTTAGCAGAGTTAAGGATATACCTAAAAGTAAACTGATAAATGTTCTCCCAGTTTGATGATAATATGAAGAAAGAGAGCGAGATTCTAGGAAATCCCATTTTTATTTCTCTATCACGTGCACCTAAAGAGATATGTCGAGATCTTCGCCCCCTTGCCTTAGGGCAAAAAGGAAATATTTTGGATATGTTACACATTTTGATTTTTGGAGTGCAGCTTTCAGATTGATGAGTGCAAACTGTTCGTTTTTATTGCATTGAACAGCACTTCATAGATAAGACCAATTTCCACCATTATCAGGAAGAGCGGGCAACAACCCTTCCGTGCAAGTAAAGCCGAGGGAGACATTCTTTCCGTCGCTCTTGAAAGGTCTTGCATAAGAATGTTGTGGAGAGCTTTGACATGAGATCATTGATCAACGCATACCCCCTGGGCTATTTGGCGATCGCCATGTACTTCTCATGCACTTTGATGGGGAAGAGTCTCACAAAAGGTGGTAAGAAGAATTATCGATCCCTTTGTTCTTGTGGGGAGGATAATCGGACTTGGCTCATTGTCTCCGCAGAACACGTCTGCTTCCTTATCCTCTTTCAGGATTACTCTTCGACAGCTTTTACTTTTTGCTGTATACGACCTTCACTCGTACATGATACAGGATGATGTCTTTGTCATTGCTCTCTAACTGGAAAGGGCATCGCAAAGATATTGCCTTTCCTGGGTTCTGTTTCTCCTTTTATGCCATAAGAAAAAAATCGAAAAAGAATTTTTGTTGTGTTAGCAGAAAAGCTTGTTGTTTAACAACGAACACTTTGTAAGCCTCCCGAAAGGACCGTCGGCAAAATGTTCTCTTGAAGAAGGAAAAAACTGTGTGTTTGCGGATTGATATCCCAAAATGTATCTGGAAGAACTGAACGAAAAGTAAAGCGGAATTTTACCTTATTTGTTCAGCGCCTTGTAAAAATCCCAGTGATTTCTCTGTCTCTAAGATCGATTTCAATACATGTTAAATTTGTCATATAATCTGTGACAAGTCTATATGAACCAATCTCGCGCTGTTTTCAGGAAACTGCCATTCAAAGGTAACTGCCATTTAAAATAACACTAAAACATATAAAAACTTCATAAATAAAAAGCATTTATAACAAAGTAATAAATATACAACTAGTCATTTATTAGATTACAGAAACATGAAAAATAAAAAATATGGAATTATTTATTCCAACAAAATTAATTTTCATAGGAATTTTGTTATTTCTTTATATTAATTATAGTGTAAATATACTTGAATGCGCAAAGCAGCGTCATCTCAACAATATTTTTCGATTATGAATGGGATTAACGAGGATTAGAAAAATTGACTTTGGTATATAAAACCTAAGCGCCCATACACTCATATTTAGTACATTAATGCTTCGTCTTTAGATAGAAAAGAAAGCTCGTTTGCGTATGGTTTTAATCTCTCCATAACTGATAGATGAATTTAAAAATTGATAAAATGTGATCTGTTACTAAGTACATATTCGATGGTTTTATATATATTTAATCAAACTGCTCCACACTGATTTTAAACAACGTTATTCATTAAAATGACACTACGGTTTCAAAGTTTTGTTGCACAGATATTACACTACGGTGTTCTTAACAATTTAGCATCACAGAGGAAAATGTGCAATCCAATCGTCCAGTGTGCTGAGATCAAGAATGGAAGAAGAAAATGGTAAATTATAAGAAAAAATACATGTCAAATTACAGCGTGCATTTCGGTCTTCACAACAGATTTTTGTAACTTCATTTATTTCCTGCTACCCTCAACACCACTATCTATAAAACACTAATGCTTGATGGAATAATCTTCATATTTCTAGCTAATCGGCGGAAAGCAAATGTTTTATATTAATCTTGTGTTGTTCACAGCTACTTCGCTTGTTCCCTTAGAAAGGGACTCACAATTTGTTTCGTTGACACAGTAGTTCTGTTTATAGAATCTTGACACATGATTTCAAAGGTACCCTTTCCAAGCCAGTCGTAAAAACATCTATGTTATTGGCCTTTTATTGTTCGTTTTATAAGTACAGTGTATCTCCTTTTTTTTCTATTTAAGCTTTTTAACGGCAATAGAAAACAGAAATATTGTATTTTCGGTGATTTCGAGCTCTCTCACTGTTTTTATGCTCAATGTAAATTAATAACCATAAAGCCTGGGTGAGAACAAAATCACTTTCCAATTTCAGGAATGTATAAGTTTCGTAATTTTCAGTGTTTGAGTTGAATAAATATGTATTATAAACAATTGGATTCTTCCTTTAGAATACTCTATTGTAGTTAAAATGCGCATCTTCATAAAGTTATATATATAATAAAAAAAAATAATATATCGCCATCCATGGCACCCATGTGATAAACCTGCATAAACACCGCTCTTTGCTGCAGGAGTTACTTGCAGGTATAATACACTGCTGGACAATTGCTAAGGACAGATCATAAACGGCTATATAGCGCATAAAAAAGTAAGTGTGGTTGGATGCCAAGTGAAATAAAATAATGTCAGGATGCCAGGACATTACAAGAAAGACAATTTATTGTGCTCTGAAATCCAGAAGGCTTTGGAACGTGTTCAAGGGACAAACAGGTAATTTTGTGCAGAATACGTAAACGTGAAAAAAATGCAATTACCGTCCGCAGGCGTTCCGGCGTAAGATGTCAATACGGGATATGGCCACCATGGAGGGCGATGCAAGATTCCACACGTCATGTCATGCTTTGTACAACATTATCAAACAGCTGTTGGGGTAATTTATCCCATTCCTCTGTCAGTGCACGGATGAGGGTGTCCTTGTTTATTGGAGGGCATTGGCGACCAGCAAGACTCCTCCCCAAGCATCCCACACATTTTCAATGGAATTCAGATCTGGAGAACGTTCTGGCTATACGAGGCGTTGAATATCCTCGCTCTCAAGACACTCCTGGACAGCGACTGTTCGATGACATATTGCGTTGTCGTCCATGAAAATGAATCGATCACCGACAGCACCACGGAACATGCGAACATGAGGTAGCAGAACATCATTAATGATCGTTGGCTAGTCATAGTCCCAGTTGGAAGCACATAGAGGGACGTACGGCCATTGATTGAGATGCCAGCCCATACCATGACAGTACATGTCGGATATCGGTCCCTTTCCTGTATGTTTGCTAGACAATATGCAGTACCACTATCACGCCAGATCAGTTGTCGTCGGCAATCAGACGATAGACTGTATCTACTCTCATCTGAGAAGAGGATAGCAGACCAGTCGTTATCAGTCCAATTGTGATGTTGATGGCACCATTGCAAACGGGCGGTACGGTGACGTCTGGACAATGGGATGCACACAACAGGACGGCGGGCGTATAGTCCTCCTTCATGCAAACGTCTGGCGACAGTTTTTCGGGAGATCCGCTTGCCAGTAGCAGCCATAAACTGATTTGCTACCTCACTAGCTGTGCTGCGCCGGTGTCTTTTTGTTGATAGCACTGTGTACTGATCTTCTGTAGGTGTCGTACTGCGAACACGACATCCCCCGTGACGTATGCTACACTCTCCATTTGTTTGAAATGATTTCCAAAGCCTTGAAACAACACTGTGGCTGACGTCGAACTCCCTGGCAACATCTGTTATTTTTCGCTCTTCTTCAATCTTGCCAATAATACGGCCACGCGTAACATCATCTAGGTGATGTCGGGAAGACATACTGAAAATTGCAGGTTCGTCAATTGATTCTTTCCCTTTCAACTTTGCGTTTGAAGAACAACGGTCAATACGCGTCAAATCCTTTATATCTCTTATCAGCGCTATGACGTCACGAACAAGTTCGGCAATCTAAAATTTGCATACGCACAACACGTCTTACTGTATCCAGCACTTATGCTAATTTCCACATTTTCCTGCCTTCCATTTTATGGTTGCTATCGTTGCTATTGTCATCCGTCCTTAGCAATTGTCCGGCAGTGTATTATGAAACAAGTAATTCAAAACAATTTTCCTCTCAAAATCACAAACCTTATATATATATAGTAAATACTATAACTGGCTTATTCAGGAGAGTACCAGTTATACAAAGTGTGGTTTTTCCGATGTTTCCAAAGAGAGGAATCAACCAAATTTCAGCAGAGAGTACTCTCTAAGGCACGCAAAATGAAAAGTCAAACCAAAAGACATGAAGACAAAAAAGTAAAGAACTGAACAAATCACCAGCAAACCAACAGCAGATTCAGAGTCACATGACCATGACGAAACAAGAACAGCACAATTAAAATTATATGTAAATACAAGCCAAAAACGGGAAAATGTAAATAAATGTAAAATAAGAGAAAGGAATTTGATTAGAAAGGAATGGCTATCAGCGATCCATCAAATAGCTCTTTGAAATGCCTAAATATTAACTTTGTGGGATCCTGTGTTAATAAAAGTATAAATACCTATGTTATATGGTAATAGGACATTACGTTTATTAATAAAATGTTTAAAATATTTAATGAGAAAATGAATTGGATATTTATTCTTCCGCAACTGTAAAAAAATAATTCTTAGAATGAAATACAAGATTACACCATTGTACAATACAAATGTGGGAGCTGTGAATCCATTTATTGATGTAAATATAACCTGAATGGTAAGTTAGATAACATCCGAAAACTTGAAAATTTTGTCCTCGTGGAGCGGGAATCGAGCCAGCGTTTCCCGGACATCGCCCGGGGACGACTTAGCATTCAGGTCATATTTACATCAATAAACAGATTCACCGCTTCCAAATTTGTATTGTAAGAATTCAAAGATTTTTTGAAATGTTATCAGGCGAAACACAGATTTGGAAAATACGAAATGATTGCGATATGATTATACACGGTGATATATATATATAAGCGGTTGGTATTTTTAGGATGTACAGTATTTTGCAAGTAGTATAAAAAATAGTACTGTCTGGGAAAGGCTTCAGGGGAAATCTTAATCTTACTAAAAGCTGTAAAAACATTACGACTGCTGGAAGAATCAGAACGGGTTTCGGTAATGGATGACAGCGTCCATTTCATAGCGGAAATGTTATGTTAACGCAAGGTGCGCATAATTGCGCATGACAATTTCAGAAATGACGTACAAACGAAAGGGGAAAAGAATAAATGCTCTAAAGCACCATGAAATGCTACAGCTGAGTTCTATGTGTTTACGGAATAGCTTGTTTGTTAACACTGAAAGCAAATAATTAATCATATGTTGTGCGAAAAGTTTTCTTTCTTACGCTTTCGGATGTTTTCATTTCTTTCTGTGACCGCTCATTCTGCCACATAAATTGCGCTTTCATTGTCATTTCTCTCCACAGTAGCCATTACTCTAAGTTGAAACTACAGTTTCAGAAGAAAAGTGAGATTTCCCTTACCACAATCACTGTGGCTGCTTTTGTTTCGCTATAAACCACTACGAAGATAAAAACAGTTTAAAAATGCAGACGAGTCTAATCTTCATTTGATTGATACGGTGGCTGCGGTACGTAAAGTTTGCCAGTTTCTGCGAGAGTGAATCGATTTATTTCTTTGCACCGTTGTGTAAACAACAAAATTTGAATGCACAACAAACTGCTTTCGTTGGTTTTATTTCTTTCTCAAACAAAAGTGATGCGCCACGCACGTTCGACGCATTTTAATTTGCAATGCCTTCGTAGAAATATGAATGCAATATTTTGATTTCCGTCTTGACAGAAACGCTTGGCTCCTGCAGATGTGCAGTTTTTCCATATGTTATATTCACCTATTACATAGTTTATAGCATTTCAAAATATATAAACCAAAGGTAAATTTTTATTATATCTTAATAGTTTCTTGCAAATGCTTTTACATTACGCTAGATGTGTTCTGCTTATTCGTCCGAGACGGGTCCGCGTTCAAATCCCATGAGGCATAGATGCTGTGTTTGTTCAGGGCATTTGCTCTGTACGTTCCCAGGTACCAGTGGCCCAAAACTAGGGACAGGCGGCTGCTTATATCCCATTCAGTTACTCACGGTGGGCGTTAAAGTCCCAAACAACAACAACAACAAACCTAGATATGTCTTCACTAGTGATTGACCATTCGTGAACGATTTGTTAGAACGAATGACTCTTCACGGTGAATGGTTCGCTCTCGCCGCTGTGAATGACCATTCATTTCCCCATTACCACGATACACACAGAAGTGGCAACATGTTAAACTTTATTCCGCCCTCCTGAGTCCTGAAGCGAATTGCCGATAAGAAAAGCATTGTCCAGAATAATTAAGTGCTAACAGTTACGTGAGTGAGGAATCAGGTAGCAAATAATACTGAAACTTAAAAGGGAGAATGTTACATTTGAATGGTGTACCCGAATCGTCTCGTGGCGAATCACTCGTTGTGACAGTGAATGGTGTGTCGTTCGCGCTCTTTTAGGCTGATCGTCGAAAAGAGCTGTGAGTCTGAAAGAGCTTTGGTCGTAAATATGGGATTCATTCGACTGATGATTTACTTTGTGAGCGTAGTAACAACTCAGAAATTGAACTATCATTCGTGAATGATTCTTTTGCGTTAGTGATGAAGGAACTGCCAATAACGACTGATATCAGGAAATCTCACGATTTCGAAATAACATTTAATTAAAATAATCAGTGCCGTGATTGCTGGTTGAGTTGAAGAAATCTCGAGTTTCAAATATCATTTAATTTAGTAAAGGTGTGTTCAAATTTCTAGCTAACCTGTAGCGGAAGTTAATATTTCGAATCATTAATTACACTGAACAACAAAAATATTTTTGTTTGTTACGAAGACTGCATAGTGCATATGCCGAATTATACAATATGTGTCATGCTCATTACAAATCTGCTTGCTAAATTGTGCTATCGGGCATAGTTTTCGAGTAATCTGTTGTTTCAGTGTAAAATAAGCCTTCATTTTGGCATGTACATTGTGATAAAAGCAATTAATTATACTTACCTTAAAACGTAGTTATTTTAGATTTTCTTCTGTACTTTGGTTGCACTACATCTCTTTTTAGAGTCAAACACTAAACAGTAATAAGCTAGCATTTTAGGGCTCCAGTTTCCTTTATAGCGGCTTTCTATGGTACACATGTCCTGATGAAAACATTCTCCTGGCTTATCGCTTACAGCTCCTAAGTTCTGTGTGGAAAAGTCCAGATGCGAGTGAAAGAAATGTATTTTAAGGGACATATTGCATCTCATAGCCTTATATAGTTTTCTAGAAGTTCAATAACAAGTTCTTTATACTTTTCTGCCTTCCGGTTACGCAAAACGTTCAGTGCCATATCTATAAAAGATTCCCAACAGTTAGCGGCAGCATTATGTACTCAATGCGCTTCCATTCAGTACATAATGCGGCCTCTAACTGTTACTTAGTGGTAGGCCTTAGTTTCAAACTTTTTATGCGGGACTCTAATTCATCCGATAGGTGCCCTATGGGATTAAGAACACGGCTGGGTGCTGGCCAGTCCACACACGTTAGGGAAATATCGTCAAACCACGCCGTAACAGTCCCTACTTTATGACTCGTTGCGTTATCCTACTGGTACCAACAAGTCTCGGTTCCATAATATTGCCACAGAGTTGTTAGGGCTTAATTGTCCAGAATATCGAGGCAGATGTGCTGGTTTACAGGTTTGTCCACGATAACTAATGGGCTGGGACCATACCACGAAAAATACTTCCACAGGGGTACACTGCCAGCTCCAAACTTGACCATAGGAACAGTACACTGTGGTAAATAGCGTTCCGCCTGCTGCCGCCATACCCACACACGCTCATTAAACTGATGGATCGTGTATCTGGATTAATCAGTCCATAGGACCCGTTTCCACTGATCTACGGTCCACGATAAACGTTCTTTACAACATGCTAAACGAGGAGTAGTATTCCAAATGGAGATGAAAAGCTTATGAGCAGCCGCACGACTTCGGTAACCCATGGAATGAAGTTCTCTGCGAATGGTACGTGTACATAGCGATGTTCCAGCATTTTTACTCACCTGTACACTGAGGTCTTGTGCAATACACTGTCGATTAGCTGTAACGACTCTCCTAAATCTTCGACGACCTCTATCACTGATTTTCTTTGGTCTGCCGGTAAATGTTGCGGCTTCAGGCACGCCATGTGTCTTCTTCTCATTCAGTACATGCAAAACAGTTGATTTGTGTATGTTTAAATACCTCTCGGTTTCTCTTATGCACAACCCACTAATATAACACCCAACAATCTTTCCTTTCTCAAAGTCAGTTCTCTGCCGCCGCGAAATCTTCACTCAACCTCAGAGTGCGATATGACAGCAGTTAGCTGCAGGCTCGTTTTTATAACGTTTGCAGCTGTACCGCGCATCTTAACAACGCAGCGGATCCATTCATTTGCTTTTGAAGAGGTGTTCAGTGATTTTTGTCAATATAGTGTATGTCACTAAACTATCGCCGAACATTATTTCTTGACGTTTTACGTAAAAGCAACAATATCTCATTGTAATTTGCGTACATTCCGAGAACCTGTTGCAAAATGTGATAAAATCATTGCCAAAAATGGAATTTGCCCGACAGTAGTAAATAAAGTATGCGTTCTGGCGGAATTTGGCTTTCTCTCGATCAATCCAAGGACGGGAAGGCGAGGGTTATCTGGTATTTTTGAGAGTTTTAAATGATGCGTAATGCGATGGGCTGTAACCTGTAGACATACTAGACCAACAGTTATCATGTCCCCGCACTAACACATTTGCGATTCAACTTTTCTTTCTATCTTGAGGTCATATTTTAGCTTGATGAACCTTTGTAGCTACACCACATTTCATCAGTGTCATTCGTTTCTTACATTCGTCTAAATCTGAATAATATAAAATAATAAAAATAATAATACATACTTACTTTGAAATACTATTATTTTTATAAATACTAATAACTTTCGAATTCTGAATACATATAATAGAATTATAAATACTGTATTGTTTTAGTAAATATATACTTTTATGACTCACATGCACTGACGGAAAAAAAAATCGCAACACCACGAAAAAATAGTTGTAGAGGAATGAAATGGCGGCAATACATTTGTATAGGTAACATATTTAATCGATTAAGGTTTCATGATCACAGTTTAATGTAAGCGCGAGAAGAGCCATTTTAAATGTGAAATGCTGGTACATTAATAACCGGTGTAACCGCCAGAATGTTGAATGCAAGCACGCAAACGTTCATGCCTTGTGTCCTACAGATGCTGGATGTCAGTTTGTGGGATGGAGTTCCATGCCTGTTGCACTTGGTCGGTCAATACAGGGACGGTTAATGCTGGTCGGGGGTGACGTTGGATTTGTTGTCCAATGATGTCCCATACGTGCTCGATTGGAGGAAGATCTGGTGATCTAGCAGGCCACGGCAACATGTGAACATGTTGGGTTACAACAGCGGTATGCAGGCGAGCGTTTTCCTGTTGGAAAACATCCACTGGAATGCTGTTCATGAATGTCAGCACAACAGGTTGAATCACCAGACCGACGTACAACTGTGTCGTCAGGGTGCGTGGGATAACCACGAGAGTGCTCCTACTGTAATAGGAAATTGATCCCCAGACCATAACTCCAGGTGTAGGTCCAGTGTGTTATGGCCGCAGACAGGTTGGTTGCAGGCACTCACCTGGCCGCCTTCTAACAAACACACGGCCATCACTGCCACCCAGGCAGAACCGGCTTTCGTCAGAAAACACAACAGATCTCCACACCGTCCTCCAATGAGCTCTAGCTTGACACCACTGACGTCGCAAACGACAGTGGTTTGGAGTAAGTGGAATGAACGCTGCAGGGCGTCTGGCTCGGAGCTGTCCTTCAAGTAACTGATTTGTAACAGTTCGTTGTGTCACTGTGGTGGCAACTGCAGCTCGAATTGCTGCCGCAGACGCATTACGATGCGCCACGGCCTTACGCCGTACTTGGCGGTCTTCCCTCTTAGTAGTGCCACGTGGCCGACCGGAACCCGGTCTTCTTGAGGCTGTAACTTCCCTTGACCACCGCTGCCAACAATCATGCACAGTGGCTACATATCCTGCCAAGTCGTTTTGCAATATTGCGGAAAGAAAATCCACCTTCTCGTAGCCCTATTACACGACCTCGTTCAAACTCCGTGAGCTGTTGATAATGGCTTCTTCGTCTTCTTATAGGCATTCTTGACTAAGATCAACACACTACATCGAATCTCAACGATAACTAACGCTCATGAACGTTACAGCGCGTATTTACAGCAAACCTGCTTTGCATATTCCGAGGGGCGCTACTAGCGCGACACGTATGCGCAGAGCGCGAAATTTGCATAGACGTCATCTTACAGATGTACTCTCACCGCCTACCAACGTCGTTTTTCTAACACAACCCCTTCTTGGTGTTGGGATTTTTTTCCGTCAGTGTATATTCTTTTATTGGATTTACGGCAATAAGAACGATTAATCCACATACTGAAGTACCCTCAGTGTCAGGAATTAATAAACCCTATTGTTAGTTTTTATGATTTAATTCCAATTAGTATGTACCAGATTGTGGCGCGGTGTTGTCGTGCACGAAACGAATAAATACCATGTGTTGTACGTATATTAATGTATACTCTCGAACCACTCCTTTTGTTTTACACCAACAATGATCTTGGCATGTAGGGCCGCGGGTGGCCTAGTGGTCAACTTTCGTGACTGCCACGGAGAAAACATCACGTTTGATCCCAGGCCGGTACGAACGCTCGAACTGGTAAATATCCACGGTGTGTCTGATGGACACGTTAAGCCGTCGGACACCGAGTTCTGACCCCCGGTAATAAATAAGGGCGTCTTTTTCTCCCTTTCTACCCCGCTAACGTGTCACATTCCTATCGGTCACTCTAGCCCAAATCTCCCAACTTCCTATTACTAAAGGTTGTTCAAGACCTGGGGTCAGACACTCTCTTCCTAAAATCCTCTACATATGATCTAATCTGATCTGATCTTGGTATGCGGAAGTTCCATAGCATAAATTATCTACAAAAAGCAACAAGTTAATCTCTCTATTTTTAGCACGTCTTTGGTAAAAAAAGATCGTGCTTCTGTTATCGGTTTGCCCGTCTGTACCCACGATATCTCTGCAACTATTAGTTCGATTTGAAAAATTCTTTTTACATTGGGAAGCTTGAAATATGCAAATGATGATCCTTTATTTCGTTTTTTTTTACGATGTACAATTTCGCCGCTAGAGGGCGTAAATAAAGATGATGTTGAATTCAAAAATACGTTTTATTCCACATATTTGCTTCTAAACATCCGATTGAAAAAAAAATTATCTTTCGATTCCATTTATGTCGAAGAGTATTTTAGATATAGTTACTTTTTCAAATTACGCTTAGATTTTCCGCTAGGGGCGTAAAGTAAATTACATTTTTCCCGATAACACTTCTTCTGAAACTCCGATTTGAAAAAAAATTCCTTCAGCGGATACATCTCCTGATAGAAAATCTTTTGCATATAATTTCCAATTTTTTTGTAAAGAACACTGTGGCCACCAGGGGGTGTAAGTGTTAATTTTTGCTTCTGATGTATTTGCCATAAAATCGGAGCTTCTAAAATATCGATTAAAAATTATTCTTTCGTGGACTGATGCCACTCACATCGATAAACCTTTTCGGAATATTTTCTTCTCAAAATATTCCACAGTTTCTCCGCCAGGGGGCGTAGATGTACATCTTATTTTTGTCAATATCTCTACTTCTAGGAGTCCGATTAGAAAAATTCCTTCTGTGTCGGATAGTGTTTAGCGTGTGACATGTTTTTCATATAATTTCAAAATTTTCAAGTAATTCATAGACTTTCCGCTAGGGGGCGTAAATGTAAATTGCGCTCCACCCTATATCTCTGCTTCTAAATCTCCGATTTGAAAAAGTCTTTCTGCACCGCATACAGCTACTGATGGGAATTCGTTTGCACATAATTTCTAATTTTTGTAAGGAATTATTTGGCCACCAGATGGCGTAAGCCTAAATTTCCGCTTCTGTTATTTGCAGCAAAATATGAGCTTCTAAAATCTCGATGGAAAAAAAAGTCTTTTTTTTGACCGATACTAATTTTTCTTGGCAGCTGCCTGTCACATGGACGTTTCTGTCTTCTGCCTAGTTGTGCTCGAAGCTGCCTTTTCAATAAAGTGTCTTTGTATCCTTTGGATTGCTTGTTTGGACGGTTTTGCTTACTTGTCCCATATTCTTACATCTTGGGGATCTTATGGTATGATCTGAGTCGATGTGGAGCACTTCGGCACGACGGTACATTCGAAAAACCGTCTCGTCCTTAATTTTTGCACGCCAGTGTATTTATTCGGTACACCTACTCTCGTCATGTAAGGTGTTCGCTTTAACACGTAATATTTGAACGTGAGCTTGGTGTGCGGAATAAATGTGGCAGATAGGCTCGTCCGGTATAATTACATTAGACTGAGAGAAGGAATTGGAAAAAGGAGTGATCTGAGGGACTATGTACGTTGCATGACATTTGGCGCTAAATGGGTGAATTCGAGTATCTCTCATACGGCATGTCTCCTAGAATTTGTATGCACAGTGTAGCTAGAAATTACTGTAAATAATGCGACAAGCAAAAATCATCCGGCAATCGGCAATGCTCGGGACGAAATCAGCAGGTGATTCATAGAGTCAAAGGAGACTGCCGATAATCGTGCAAGCAAATGGCCATAACCTGGAAAATCACTGCAGAATTCAGCATTGGTAAATTGATAACGAGGAATTACACACGAATTATGTAGAACCTAGTAAAACTATTCTAGTAATCTGATTTATTCGCGAAGCCTATAAACAATCATTTCCAAGCTCAGATTGCAGATTCTGTCTGTCTTCCTTAAAAACGCCATCTGGTTGATGTGCGAAAGCTTGGAAACTATTGTTTATATATTCTTACGCCAATACATCGGATCACTAGCATGATTTTACTATTTTCACCATTGGTGTTCCAAGGGTTATCTCCGTAGATACCACATATCAAACAATGTCGCTAAACAGCTGCAAACTATGTCCATGTCTCCAGTCTACTACGGCAAGTCTCCTTCTTTACAAATATTTGTCTATTTTCTTTTCAACCCAAAATACCGATACGTTAAATTTGACTGTTTGGCGGTCTGTACGTGTGGTATCTCATTGCAGGATAAAAGGTGCAGTCTTGCTTTCGGCTTAGCGGTTATACTTCACGCCAGTCTGACATGACTTTCAGATTCGAATTTCTCTTGTGGATAAAAGTAATACTGTGATACAAACGGAAGTAGTGTCTTTTAATCACACATAGAACTCTACGGTTGTTGAAAATATAATTGATCTCAGATTTCTTATCTTGCGCTTTGATATCTGTCCTAGTTTACTCTGTGAGTCCAATGCTGTACTTAAATTGGCGTCCAAACTTAACGTGAGAAATACAAATTCAAGAATATGTCCAAAACGAGGCGACCGATTGGAAAGGGTTTTCAGAGACATTTGCAAAGGGAAAAACCAAGTCGGCGTACACAAGAAACATCGTACTAGATCATATGGAGATATGAAAATGTACTAGATCAAATGGAGATACTAGATCATATGGAGATATGACGACAGTAAGTCACCGAGCTGGCAGGCACGCAACCTTGTTAAAAGTTGTTCCAAGCAGGGTATGGCAATTTGAAGCTTGAGTTGGACTGTTAATGGAAGAATGGATCCGCTCCATCGCTTTGAAGACCATTTGCGATTTAGGGAGATCGGTAGATTGGAGGACGGGCAATCGCCAACTAAGGCAGTTAGAGGGTTGGATGTGTCGAGGAAAGTGGTCTCCAATCTCTGGCAATAGTTCAAATGAACCGGAACTATAACCAGAAGACCGGAATAAGGACGCCCACGAGCCACTACAGACTAAAGAGACAGGTATGTTTCTCTAACAGCTCGCCGCCGAAAATAGTCGACAGACATATAACTCCGGTAGGATATCTCCTCTGCTAGGGGAACCGCGATATTGGGGTAAACAGTATACACAAGACTCTATGAGAGAGGTCTGTATACAAGGAGACCAGCGTTCTGTATTCCACTCGCCGAATAGCATAGAAGGGTATGTCTGAATTGAGTTCGACAACAGCATTATCTTTGGACCCCTGATCAATGGGCCTGTTTTCTCTTTAGTAACGATTCGCGGTACAGCCTAAAAACTGACTCTCGACGTGTGTACATTTGGAGAGATACGGGAAGCTGAAGTCTTCCCACCAACATTAGGAAGACTGCCCAATACGGTGGTGGAAGTCTCCCGGTTTTAGCTGGCAGCATGATGGATGGACATACGCCACTGCACGTATTTCCAGGAGGGACCTTAACTGCTGCACAGTACAGGGATGACATTCTAGAGCCCTATGTACAGATTTTTAGGGGAGCTGTTGGCCCCATACGGCTCGGCTAGTCGACGAATAGCAACAGAGTGAGAGTATTCACATGAATTAGTGGCACACGAGATCTCCGGACCTGAAGCAGATAAAGCGTTTCTAGGATGCCCTGGGAAGAGCAATTGCAAGCCGTGGATTTCTTCTCCCAGAACCCTCCCATGACGCTGACGCACCTTGGTGGAGGACTGGCACTTATGACCCTAAACTCTCATTCACATATTTGTAAACATCATGAGGGCTCGCTGTGCGAACTGTATCGTTATTCGTAAAAAACATTTTACCTATTGACACTCCCGAAATCAGCGCCACTTGCTGTATCACGTTTGGAATTGCATGCTGTCATGAGCATACCTCCTCCTCATTCGGTGATGATATTCGTTTTCTGCTGTGATATACTGTAATAATAATATATGTATGTCCGTATCAATTCTCATTAAACTCTGTCGTGTGAATATTGCGTTATTCATGATTTTTTGATAGTCACGTGAATTTTGGACACCAGTATATATGAGGAAACTTTACCCTTCGCACTGGAAACAATTCATCTCTGTAAGCAGTGCAACCCCCACACTTCTAATCCCAGTCACCCTTGTAAGAAGTTGAATCCTTTCTTTCAAGAGTTCCTGAAAATTCTGCAACCAGATTGGGTACATGGCTTTTTACGACCAATCAGCCTGTATTAGGAGCGTGTTACTACAACTTTAGTGATCCCTCCCCGCAACCAACGGAGACGTGAAGATGTTTGCCACCTCATTAAGTGAATTTTTCTGCGCCGACATCGAAAGACCTTATCAAAGAAATGCTAACGCTACCTTATATCAACAACTGCACTTCGATATATTAATAATAGAGATTATGGATTTTGGCCGTCAGGAGTAGGGTAAACAACTTTTTTATGCTCTTAATAATAATCCTATTTATGCTGCTAATTGTAGTAAGTGTCAGTACAATAGGCCGAGAAATAATCGCGCTAATGATAATACGTGGTCCAGAAATAACTCGAATTTAAAATACCAAGAGGGCTGAGCAGAAACTCGACCTCATTCTTCTGTGTTAAAGATATTTCTTATTATTGTGAAAGCTGCAGAACTCCAACATCTCCTTGTCACACTGGGAAACACTGCTGCATATGCTAAGGTTGACAGTGTATCCGAGATTTTCGCAGTTAATAATGTTTTTTGCAGACTCATTATTGCACGCGCCAGTAGGATACTCATTGTTCAGCTTACGTATTACTACAAATAATATGTTCAAAGATTCTGGCAGAGTAGCACTGCCCATCAACTTTATGAATTTCGAACTGCATTCAGTTTGATTCATACCTTACTATAAGTAATTTTCTTGTGAAGTGTCTTTTGCGCTTTGACTTTACCAAAGAATTTTCTATAATCATAAATTTTGAAGAAAGTTTACTTAACATGCCAGAAATTTTCTCGCCTGTAACATAAAAATACATTGACTTTAAAATTGACAGTCGACGGATGTCAATGAAACAGAGATGTCTATACCATCACACTATTAACAAAAAACGGCGCTACTATTAATTTCTAAGCCTTGTCCTTGTCCACCTCCTAAAAACGCTATCAGAAAAGGGAAATTGATGGAATTTCAAAGAAGTTGATTATTCAGGAAAGCACCACCGTATGGGCAATATCAGCATTCCTTGTGCCCAAGATGGGGTTTTAGATTTACTATTGGTTACCGGAAATTAAATCAGTGACTAAAGCCGTGAAATAATATATAAAAATAATACAGAATGATTCACTCGGGACTTTACCCCAAAAAAGCGCTATAATTTTGAAAGGGGAAACATTTCAAGCTGAAATTTGAAGACGAAGTGCTTTACCTTTTCACAATCACATCGATACCAGACAATATGTTGAAAATGTCCGCCATGTGCATTCAAACATATAAATAAACTCGTCGCTGCATATTGTCAAATGTACGCCTCAGCGTGCTGGTATTCATTTTTTCAATTTCCTGTGTGATGTTGTTTTTCAGCTGCCGAATAGTCCTAGGCTTATCGCTGTACACAGTACTACATTTCAGATGACCCCATAAGAAACAATCGGGTGGAGTTAAATCTGGAGACCAGGGCGGCCACAAACATTTCGAGATAACCCGATTGCCGAAGAAACTTCGAATCTCAGCAATGCTGGCATTGGAAGTGTGACAAGTCGCACTACTCTGTTGGAAGAAGCCATTCTTCAGTTCAATATCATCCAGTTGGTTCACGAACTGCGTGAAGATTTTGAGATACACTTCTGTGTTGACAGTCTGTTCAAAGAAAGTGGAACCGATTTTCTGGTTCCGGGAAAGGGCGCATCATACCCCATTCTTTCCTCGTGAATACCATGGGGATTCACAGTCGAACATAACCGTGTATTATGTAAGTTCACCTAGCCTAAAGGGTGGAACCAAGCTTCGTCCGTGAACCACGTAATGTCTAATACGCCTGGAGTTTGACTGAAAATTCCTTAAACCACCGGCAGTAATGCATTCGCTTCGGCATGTCAATTGGTAACAGCTCATGAACTAGTGTAACACGATATGGCTTCAGTTTACCCATTTTTGCAGCCGCCTGGCAGGTAGAATATGACGGTCCTTTTTCTTGCGACAAGGGGCGTAACGATTTCTTTCGAGCCTGTAACAACCTCTTTTCCGCACTCTGCACAGTGTTTTCTGACATTGCGGGTCGCCCTCCTGAATGCGTATGAACAAGGCTTCCTGTCGTCTCAAGTTTCTTCGCAAGATTTGAATTCGTTGGCTTCGTATGTGGTTCCCGACCGGAAAATTTCTTCTTAAACCCTTTCTGACACTTCTTGAAAGGGCCGTACTTTCAATAATTTCGAACGATAAAGACGCGATCAGCAATCTTGAAAATCATCGTACTCCGCGCTAGCCTACGGAGATAGAGAATGGCGCTAAACCGTTCCACCAGACGCTGTGTATTGGGGCGCCATCTGGGCATACGAGCCAAACGGCGCAGATATGGATGCAAATGTCAGAAGGTACGGCACTTCGTCTTCAAATTTCAGCTTTAAAAGTTTTCCCTTTTCAAAACTTATAGTGCTTTGTGTAGGAAAAGTTCACTATGAAGAAGCACTGTGTATAATGAAACCTCGGTTACACATTTTTCTAGGGGATGGCATTAAATAAAACGTATAAATATAAAAACACATAAACGAAATTTCAAAATATTATAAATTGATTGAAAGAAAATAAATCTATTATAAAATTTGGTATTTAAATTACTATAAGATGTAATGAGTTATTTAAAGTCGAATTGGTTGTGAAAGAAGAAGAAGAAGAAGCGTTACAAATTGTGTGTTTTATCGCCTTGCAAAAATCATAAAGCAGATTAAACCTTTTTTGAATGACTCTGTCTATAAAAAATTCTGATTCTAGATTATGTGAAATCCTCACAACTAAGAATCTGAACCAGTGCGATAGTATGGAACTCGTGAATTAATAGGGTTTTTTATCTGAGGATCCTGATTACATCCATTTAAAACCAGAATGCTGAACACTGATGATACATTTAGGGTTCAATTCTATTACACAACGAAATAGTTGAGCCAAAAAGACATAGGTTTTTAAATAGGACATATGTGTGTGAACTATAGAAACCATTATAAGTTACCGGGACTAACTAAGAATTACGTAAAGAAGTGAAGACCGTATAACCTATCTCTCACTATATTCTGCAAGATTTAAAATATGCTTAATGCCTGTCGAGCATTAATTTATCCTTGGAATATTTGCGAGTGACGGTCCTTCCAGATGGCTCAGGCAAGACAGGCATTTCCCCTTTTTTTGATGCAAATTCACTTTTAGAAATCCCCTTTGCCTTATTGCTCCCTTCACCATATTCCAGTAATTTAAGGACATGACATCCCGACCAGTATTGCGGTTAATGATAATTATAAAGCTCTTATTGTTACAATGTCTACATTTGACGAACATCTCATATTCTGGATCAAGTCCTAGATTTATTTCATGCATGCAAACCCACTAAATACACTATATTATCAAAAGTATTCGGGCACTACCAAATATTTTCAAAACTGCAAAGAACGGTTGCGCAAGAAGATGCGCTGTGAATGGGGAGGTACGTATATAAAGGTGAGATGTTCGGTTGTGTTATGAGTAACTTTGAAGCGAATATGCCTCGTGAACGTGAACTTTCCGAGTTCCAACGTAGGCTGGTCATAGGATGTCATTTGAGTAACGTTTCCATACTGAGCATTGCAGCTAAACTAAACACCAAAATTGACTTTAAGTGATGCTGTGAAGAGATGGAAGCAGGACGGTTCAACTACAGCAAAATAACGTTTCGGAAGGCAGCGCAAACTGGCGGTACATGAGAAAAGAGCCATGATAAGAAATGTTAAGAAATTCCGTACTTCCTCTGCCGTTTCCATCGCTGCTGAAGTAGGAAATGCTTGTAATGGCTCGGTTAATACCATAACTACCTGCAGAGAGTTTCACAGTGTGGGTTATTACGGTAGAACAGCGGCACACAAGCCACACAACACTATCGTGAATGCGAAGCGTCGTTTGGAGGGGTGTGCCTCCCGTCGTCCCTGGAATGTGTGCGACTGGAAATCTGTTCTTTGGAATAATGAGTCACGGTTTTTACTCTTCCAACCTGATGGGCGTGTTTGGATTTGACGACAACAAGGCGAACGATTTTCGTCGGACTGTGTTCTCCCAACTCGTACGTTCGTTCATTGTGTGGAGTTGTTTTACGTGAATGGGACTCGGCCCGTTGGTTATTATTCCACAAACCAGGAACTATGAAGTGTTGCTCGACGTTCTAGATGATTCTTCCCTACCAACAATATGGCAGTATTATGTAGACGACCGTTGTCTTATCCAACACGATAGAGCTCCCTGCCACACTTCACGGCGTGTGCAGAACAGGTTTCTCGAAAATTAGGTGTAATTCTTAGAGTGGCCTACTCAGAGCGCTGATTTTTATCCCATAGAACTCCTATGGGATGAAATAGAGCGACAGACGCGAAATCGATCACAACGACCCTCTTCGTTTTTCAGCAGTTTTGCAGGACGAATGACGAGATCTACCGAAAATTGATTAATAGTAAGTCTCGACGTGTTGCCGCTTTCGTACAAACAAAAGGAGGGCCGACTAACTAATAATTGCAATAATAAAGGCATATTTTTCAAAACACTGTGGTGTCCGAAAACATTTGATAATATTCTAATATATACACTGAAGAGCAACTGAATTAGAGACAGCTGGCGTTAAGCAAATGTGGCGCTGTGGGCGGCCGTGTAAACGGAAACGACATGACGTATGCAGCGATCCGACAATATAAGGAGTAATGCGACGGGAATCAGTAAGAGTCGGACGCAGTATGGGTAAGATAAAGGACCTCAGCACATTTGATCGTGAGCAAATTATCGGGGCACGACGAAGGGGCCACTCCATCTCGGATCTCGTGCAGGCACTGGGATTTTCACGAGCCACTGTGTCACGGGTGCACCGTGAGTACATGGAATCCGGTAAAACTATCCCTGCAAGGGCCAACTGCCGTGGAAAACAGAGTGTGGTCAGCGGGGTCATCGTCGGCTAGCTCGCATTGTAACAGCGGATAGACGGGCCAAAGTGCAAGAAATCACTCCGCATTTTAACGCTGGTGCACAAAAACGTGTAAGCAACCACACCATCCAGAACCATCTCCTCGCTATGTTGTACAGAAGCCATCGTCCCACGAGGGTACCGTTGCTGACCGCACATCACAGGGTGCAAATATTAGCATGGGTGCTGGAAACTTGCTACTGGACCCTAGACATGTGGAAAAATGCTGCCTGGACTGATGAGTCGAGATTCACGTTGGTACATGAGGATGGCAGGATACGAGTACGGCGCAAACCACATGAAGCGATGGATCCTTCTTGCCAGCAGGGTACTCTTAAAGCTGGTGGGGGTGGCATTCTCGTCTGGGGACTGTTTACGTGGACTGAAATGGGACCCCTGATACGTGTGACATCGTCCCTCACAGGTCAAAGTTACCGGGATATCCTGGACGACCATTTGCTCCCTATTGTGTGTCTTCAACATCCCACTGGGGAACTCATCCTGCAACAAGACAATGCACAGTGCCATCGCTCCCGAATTGTATCCGAATGGTTGGATGAACACTCCACCGACGTGACCTCGCTTCCTTGACCAGCTAGGTCACCTGACCTCAGTCCCATCGAGCACATGATGCCATCGAGAGAGATGGCCCCCTCCATCAAATCTTCGGGATTTGTGCGAGCTTGTTTAGGGGTCGTGGATCCGTATAGCTTCAAAACGCTTCCGGTGTCTTGTCGAGTCCATGCCGAGACGAATAGCCGCCGTCATCAGGGCGAAAGGTGGTGCTACACGTTACTAGACAGGTATCTCTAATTCAATTGCTCTTCAGTGTAATTTGCTAGAGTTTTCCTCTTCCGTGCCGCTTTTTAAGTCGTCATAGCAACAACTGAGAGACAAATGTTTGTGACGTCAAGCTTAGCTTTTCGTGTAGGTGACGTCATCAACAAAACGCGCACAGATTAAGTAAGAAATCACTTTGTTTTGTTGCCATATTAACAAAGAACACAGCTGCTGGTGTGATGTCATCTAATCCAAATCATTCTCACATGACGTCAGAGATGCGATACGTCACACGGTCAACACTTTAGAGATACGAAAACTTTGCATCAGAAATTGTGGTTCACTACCAGAAACTGTGTTTAGCCATCTGTATATGACAACGTTAAGAGTACGACGATCTGACGATGTAAAGGTAAAATTAGTTCACGCAAAATAACAGGGGCCGCCCCGGTGCCACAGTGGTCTAAGTGATGGCTTCTGATCATTCGTCCGAAAAGGGTCCCGGTTCGAATCCCGGTCGGGCAGAGATGTTGTGTTTGTCTTACGGCACTGGCTCTCTCCCTTCCCTGGAACCAGTGACCCCAACTTAGGGACGGGCAACTGCTTATATAGCCCATTGAGTTGCTCACCATGGTCGTTAAACATTCAATCCAAAAAAAAAAAAAAAGAACAGGGGAAATTGATACAGGGTTCACAGTCAGTGTATACGAAAAATGTTGTGTACCAGGAAGTGTTGACGAAATAGGGACTAAAGGTTTTGTGCAACCCAAGACAAACAGACAGCCCGTCGTATCAGATTCCATAATCGACTGCTCAGGAAATTTTCCGAAATCTGTGAGACAACGTCGCCATCTATTGACGTGGAACTTAAAAACACAATAAATAAATGCCAATAATTTCTGTATTATAAATTTTATTTTCCCCGTCATTATTGACGGGCTTTCACCTAGTAATGTATATTTTTGTGTTTATGAACTTATTTATCTTATCTCAAAAATAACTCTGCAAGGGTTAATTACTGATAGGAGTGAAGTGCAAGCGATTGTTGAAATTACATGCCCATTGAATTCAAAGCAACTCTCTCAGTTTCTAGGAATAATAGCTGTTACCAGCAATTCGTACCAAACTGAGCAAACTCAGAGTCGTCCCTTGTTGGATTTAACGCGAAAGATTAAACGGTTTGTGCGGTCATGGGCTGCGGATGAGGCGATTTAACAGCTCCAACAGTGTTTGATTTCACCTATCATCCTAGCATTTCCTAATCTCAAGCAACCATTCCAAATCAACGCAGATGCATCGGGTGTTGATCTTGGTGTTGCATTAGCGCTGAATTTCCATCCCATTGAGTAAGCTTTAAGGACTCCGTCTAAGATTGAATGAAAATATTCGTCCACGTGGGGGTGAATGCTATGCCATCAGTTTTTCATTACACAAGTTCTGTTTGTATCTATATGATTTGTAAATCCAAGTTGTTACTGGCCATGCAGAGCTACAGCTTTTCAATACATCCAAACACCTGTCAGCCAGACTTTCGGAATGCGCCTTAAAATTACACTAATACAATATATTTATTTATTAATTATCAAAGTGTAAAGTGCAATGCACTCCTGAAGGATTATCCCGACAGCCATAAAAAAGGAAAGAAAAATCCTAAAATTTCGATGATAAACCATGTTTTGGTTTGTAATTCCTGTAATAATAACCTCTAGAGAGCACACTGTTTAACTCTTACCATCAGATCCAGACTTAGGGGTTCTATCATTAATTATTACACAAGGCTGATGACGACCAAAATTTAGATCCCTCACTGGCAGCACAGAATTCGAATTTCGAAATTATTGATCTGCTGTTGCTGTATTATACCAAGAGCTGTCACAATCAATTTGAGTCTCGACCTGCCTCACTACGTCCATTGTGCTTTGCACTATAAAAAGAAATCTATGATAACTCTAATACCGTGTAATTTGGCATGCGCAATTGAACGCTATCGTTATACAGTCATGGAAAAATAGTTTGAGAAGACGTGGTCATTTCATTTGTTAAAAAACAATTAAAAACGTTTATTCATACAATATTAATATTTTAACTTAGTTTTTAAATAAACAGAACCATGTCGTAATTACTAGTACCTCCATAAAATGCTGGAAAAAAATTTGAGGCTGCAGTCATCTTGAGAGAAAATTTGCATAATGGAGAAGCGTATATATTTTGGCTCGTTTCTACTGGGTAGAAGCGCCACTGTGCGGCTGAGATACAGAGAACTGGTTTGTTATTTACCATGTTTTTACGATGGGCTCTGGACATTTTTTAGTGACCCAGAAAGACGGAAAATTACAGCGTATACTGAATGCGATTTCTCGCAGAGACAAATTGCCGCTCGAATAAAAAGGTCGAAAACTGTAGAGTGCAATTTTCTGAAAGATCCCGACAACTATGGGAAAAAAACCGGAAACGGGCGGCCAAGCAAACTGACAATGCGCTCCAAAGACGCTATTATTGGAATGCAAAACAAACAGGAGCATCTTCATCAAGTGAAGCTGCAGCACTACAATTGCACTTGATGGCCATAGCAAATCAAAGTTAAATAAAGAGTATATGGAAGATATAATGAATTTTGTTTATCAACACGTTGCGATACAGATCTTTGGGGCAAAGTAGTGTTTACCGATGAAACAAGCTCGACCTACATCCATCGTCAAATAGTTGCACACAGAAGGACGTGTTGGATTGCAATGCTATTCGGGAGGTAGGTAAATGTTACCAGGAAAAATAAATGATTAAACATTGAGAATGATATGCGCAATATTTATTGAAGTAAATGCCAATAAGTGGTATCTCACAGTATGGCGTCGGACAGCCATGTTTGCTCACATAGCATGCCAGACGTCTTGGCATGGAGTTGTACTGGTTCCTAATGGTGTCGTGTGATAAGCTATCCCATGCAGCTGGTAGATTCTCAAGCAGTTCCTGCAGATTGTGCGGTATGGAAGATAGCGCGTTCAATAGCATCCCACACGATGCGGCTGACCATGGCAGAGTGTCAGTGCCTTGAAAGCAAGCTCTCGAGACTGCAGCAGTATGCGGACGAGCGTTCTCCTGTAGGAAAGTCGCACTGGAGTGAGCGTTCAGACAAGGTAGAGCCACTGGTTGCAGGACCTTATTAACGTAACGCTTGCCTGTCAAAGTGACTGTAATGAACACCAAAGGTGATCTGGCATCGTAGGCAATTGCACAACACACCATGACACCAGGCCTCCTAGACTTGTGACGCTTGCCAACAAACCGTTCATCTTGGCGCTATATTGTCAACAGCAAAAGCGGGACGCGTCACTGAAGGTAACCCGCTGCCGTTCTGCGAGGCTCCTTGACACTCTGGCACGGCACCATTGCAGTTGTTGGTGAGGATGCACAGTTGATAAGGGCAGTTGTCGTAACAGTGTGTGTGCGTGTAGACCTACGTCGTGCAGACGTCGGGCAATGGTGCTGGCACTAATCGGAAGAAGCATGGAGGGAACTACTGCTCGCTGAATATCCGCAATCGTGGCTGTTGGGTCACTCTACACATGCCGGACAATCCATCGGTCCTCTCTCACCGAGGTTCGTCTAGGTCTTCCAGACCCTTCCTGTCGTTGCTGCGTCCCTTGTTCTATCAACTGCCGCCAACAGCGTGCTATGGTCACATCTGCACAACCGGTATGGCGCGCAGTACGGCCTTAGGACCATACCCCTTCCCGGAGCCTACGACGCGGCCCCTTTCGAACTCCTCCAACTACTCGAATTGCTTCAAAACGTTTCTCTGAGGCATACTTCCCTAGCAGAAGATGCAATCAACACAACAACGGGAGTCAGAATAGCAAGCACGCGCAACGGAACGACCTTATATAGCCAGTCAGGCACAGCGCTACGACCCCTCCTTGCTTGCGTCCCATGCGCGGCCGGACGTGATACTTGAATAATTTGCATGTCTCACCATGTCAGAACTACCCAAATAGGTTTCATTTCTGTCAGCTGCTCCTTTCCGGGTGCAACTATTTTTTTAACGATGAGTGTAGAAGGCATGGTATTTGGGAAGAACCCAACTTGCTATCGAAGCGAGTGCAAGGTGGTGGGTCAGTTGCAATTTGGGCAGGCATCTCAAAACAAGGAAAAACAAAACCTTTTTTCGTAGAAAAGGACTATCAGGATATTATTGGGGACTGTTTTATACCCCTAAGGGACGAACTAATGGATCCTGATTTAATTTTTCAGATAGATAATGCGCCAGTGCATAGAGCAAAATCTACTTCTGAGTGGATATCTGAAAAGTGAATCACAGTACTGAACTGGCCATCTCGCAGTCCCGACCTTAATCCGATTTAAAACATATGTAGGATCATGACACACTGAGTCTATGCTAAGAAAAAGCAATAATATAACGTCTCTGAACTCAATTCAGCTATAATTGCTGCTTGGCAGTCAATTACCCAATCCGAGGTTGCGATATTTATCAACACAATGCTTCAACAAATGATTGACGTTCTGAGAATAAATGGGGTCAACCAAAAGTATTAGTGAAACATAATTGTCTGATTGTTTTATATTTAAAAACTGAGATCTCAAACTTATTTCCCCTTCTTACTTATGTGCACAAATCGTGCACTTGTTTTATTATATTGTTAAAATGCAAGCATGTACAATGCGGTGCCAAAAACACATGAAAGGACGCTATTATTTCCAATACATGCACCACACCCATACGATAAATGGCATCGTTCGCAAACGACGTATGTAAAGAGTCAGATCAAGTAGGCTCAAGTGGTAGTATTCACGATCGAGTCCGATATACACTGAGTGGCCACTTTATTATGACCACCTGACAGTTTTAAGCAAATGAGCTATGGCTGTACGCTGTTGCCACCAGAGGGCGAGGCTAGTGTAAAGAGGGAAAGCTTAGTGCATGCGACATTAGTAGAAATAGTTTTTGGGTGACGAGATGGGTAAAAAATGCGATTTGACGGACTTTCAACGTGGAATGATTGTAGGAGCTCGGAGTCATGGAGCGAGTACCACCGAAACCGCCGCATTCGTGAAATTTTCCAGAGCAGCTGTTGTTAAAGTGTTTAAAGACTGGACTGTCAGCCAAAAAACTGGGTCTCTACGTGCAACGTGTCGTCGTCATCGAGTAGTGACTGCTCGGGCGGAACGAACGGAGAGTTTCCAGACTGGTAACAGACAACAAAAGGCAACAGTGCAGCAAATTACAGACTATCTTAATCAAGGATCCCCTCAAATGTTCTCTGCACGCACTGTTCACCGTACACTGCATCGGATGGGATATGGCAGCCGAAGGCCTATTCGAACACATTTGCTGTCTGCAGATAACAAGAGAAAACGTCTCCAGTTCGCACTGGAGCACAAGGATTGGACAGTCGATAATTGGAAACAAATTATGTTGTCCGATGAATCACGTTTTCAGTTGCACCATGCTGATTGCTGAGCGAGAATTTGGCGGAAACAGCACGAAAGCATGGACCCCAAATAAATTGCTACATCCCTTCAAGCTGGTGGAGGCAACGTTATAATTTGGGGAATGTTTTCCTGGCATGCTTTGGGCCCTTTAATTTGTGTTGATCAACGTCTGACTGGCATATCATATCTAAACATCGTTGCGGACCAAGTGCATCCTGTCATGTGGATGGCTTATCCCAATGGCGATGGCTACATTCAACAAGATAATGCGTTCTTCCAGAGTGCTCGCATTGTACAGGATTGGTTTCAGGAACATGCCGATGAGTTTACTCTGCCTAGGTGGCCCCCACAATCTCCAAATCTCAACCCCATTGAGAATTTGTGGGATGAAGTTGAACAAGCCATCAGACAGCTGGATCCACAACTCTGTAATCTCACACTCCTGGAAAGTGCTATTCATCTAGCATGGTCTCAGATCCCACAAACCACATATAAACATTCCGTGTAGTCCGTGCCAAGAAGAGTCGACGCAGTATTAAAGGTAAAACGTGACCCAACGAAGTACAGGGGGATGGTCATAATAAAGTGGCCACTCAGTGTATAGAGTCAGATCCGCAACAGTGGCAGCTTATCCAGGATGGGTCATTCCGTTTTAGAAATTGCCACGAAATTTGGATTTACAGGGTCAACAATTTCAAGAGTGTACCTGGACTACAAAAAACTCAGGGAAAACATCCAGAGTACGAGATCGGTGTGGCCGTGAAAAGTTTTGGACGAGCATGGACAGGTGCGTCTGGCACGCCACTGTCCAGTATACCACGATATGGTACAACAATATGATACCACGATATGTATTTTGATAGCATCAGGGATACTACGGAGCTACAGTACCAAAACGAGATGCAAAGCCTCATTAACCTATCGTCATAGTGTCGTTGCATCGACTACGCTTATGACCGGTGAAAGCGTGTTGAAACTGGTAGCGTGCCAAACCATGACGCTGGGCTAAGGATCCGTGCGAGGCTTACAGATGGCAGCAACATCATTCCGGTGACCATGTAGCATCCTGGCTCACAATCAGAGATAAGCGGCGCTAAGGTAGAAGCGAGACTTGTAGCTGCATACGATAATGGTTTCATTCTTCTCGCCATCCATTTTTGGAACGGCACCTGTGCAGCCTTAAGCAATGATGTTCTACGGTGAGTGTTAGAGGTGACAGTGGCTGACGAAACCTGTTTATCCAGCCTGTGATTCAGAGTCCCTCCCGATACAGAGGTCTCCATAGCTGCTTGTACACCTCGTCGAATGGTGTATGCTTTGGATTGTGGGACTGCTAGGGCTTGCCGTTGAATGCGGTAATAGAGGCCTTCGGGCGACTCCCTACCTACAGTTGTTCCACTACGGTGATGTACGTTACCTTCCTATAGTTCTGGAGATACAATTGGCTGACTGCTGTTGCATCCCGATGCTTTTTTGCCGCTATACAACGCAGGGACCAACCAAGCTGTACGTGGCCCCATGGTAAAGCCTCTGGTAAAAAACTTTTTGTAATGGTACGATTTTCCATGGCATCGCCCAGGAATTTACACTCTTTTCACGTGCTTTCTCCACAGAGATTAATCCAACGCAATGGTGCACATGCGAGTCGAGGATGAAATGGTCCATATACTAGTCGAGGATGAAATGGTCCACATGCTAGTCGAGGATGAAATGGTTCACGTGCTAGTCGATGTTAAAATGGTCCACATGTTAGTCTGCGTTGAGTTGTTTTGCCATTTTACTCCCTCGCCTATCACATGAATTATTTATGTAACCCAACTGTCGACACATATCCAAAAATCTGCACAGGGCCCCCAAGAATACGTCATGACGTGGAATGTTCTGTGTCAAGCAGTGTATTTCCATGTTTCCAAGCGAAATACCAATCTTGGAGATTAGCGGAAAATGCTGAGATCATCATTTTCAGTGCTCCAGGTAACAAAAATAAACAAAATGAGAAAATTGTTTGTTACAGGCATGGCAAGATATGGAATTGACCGATAAACGGACAGAAAGGTAATGCTATGTCCTGTATACCATTTTTTTACGATCCATGCCAAAAGACGGGGTTTCGCAGCGGTTATTAAAATTTGGGTAAAATGTTGCTGAGAGCACATTAATTTGTGTTAAGCGTAATATGTAGTGCGTCACATGGTCGTGAAATTGCGAAGACGACAAAAATGACAAGCTGTGTAATGTGTTAAAAAAGAAAGCTTCTTGATCTGAAAAAGGTTTCGTACTTAAAAAGTTGTTTAACGACAGGAGCGGAGACATCGATTTGTGAGGAAGAAATAAAACGTTGAATGTGGTTGGAAGATGCTTTAAAAATTTTACTTTCTTTAAAATTATGCTTTTGTAAATTTTATATTACATTTTGCAAAAAGAATAATTTTTATTTCCTTTTGTAAAATGCAGTACAGCAGCGACTTCTGTTTATAAGAAAAACACAACAACAAAAGAACAGAGGGATCCCACAAGGAATTGCATCTCTCAATGAAGTACAGAGTATTTAAGATGAAACAGGTTCAGAGAGAAAGAGAGAGAGAGCGAGAGGGAGAGAGAGAGCATTTTTAAGAAAATGTTTTGGCTTGATATATTTTTCGGGGCAGTGAAATTAGTTGTTTCAGTTACGTCACACACACAAGAATGTTAAATGAACTCCAGACATTTTAAGGAACTTGAAGTTCTTATACATCACATAATGATCATAATTAACGTATCCCTATTCAAAGCTATCTGCAGAGACATCTGCCGATATGAACTAAGTCAAACTTTGTAGAAATACTATTCAGAATATTTGCAAGCGAAAACCGCTGAAAATAAAAGTGATAACTGCGCCCCCACGGGAAAACGGCGCTGCGAAAAGCGAAAGAACTTCGATGGGGTTACTCGTAAAGAGTATAATTGTAAGACAATTCAACAAAATAAATGCCTGATCAATACTTTTACACCGTAACATGGTATCGAAATAAATAGAGCGTAGAACGGAGATTGTCAAATGTGCGCTGCTATCTTACTCTCCAAAATGCAACAGCTAATAGCAGGCTGGATTGTAGAACGCATTTTGTCGGCAGTAGTTTTTGTCACATACAATGTTATGTTGTCTTTCAAGGCTGCCAAGTTTGACACAATGCCCTGATAAACTAGTATTTGGAGATATCCCCACAATCTAAAGCCACAGGAGTTCGGCTCTGTTGAGCGAGGTCGCCATGCTTTTTGAAATCGGCAAGTAATCCCTTTGCCGTTAGTAAAACGTGCAGCAGCAGCTCTACAGAGCGTCAGATATGAGAAGGGGCCCCATCATGTATGAAAGTGATGGAATCAAGACACCCACCCTGCTACTGTTGGGAGACAAGAAAACTGAGCAGTAACTCTCGACATCTCTGGGCAATCAGCGAGTAAGTAGCTCCCAGCTCCAGTTCGACTAGGTTCTTCGAAAACGAAAGGACCGATGATTAAAGCAGCCGTGAACCTACCCCAAACGGCGACTTAAGGCGAGCTCAAAGAAGTTTGTTGTTTCGCAAGAGGATTTTTGGTAGCCCAGATGCGGCAGTTGTAGTTGTTCACATTTTCATTTAGGTAAAAATTAGTCTCGTCTTACCACAAGAGCTTCCGCTCACACGCATCTTCGAGATCCATTCCAACAAGAAAATGTTAGAACAAGTATCAATCTGGTTTGAGTGTCAAGAAACAACAAACTTTCGTTTCGTGGTTTTACTCCTGGGCATCGGTTTTCCTTGAAACTAGCGACTACTCTTCGAAAGACACATGGTTTCACTGGACCACTTCGCAATCACTCACGTAGAATAATTTCCTGAAGCACAGCAGCAGCGTTTACATTGTTTTGATAGCAAAGCTTCACAAGCATGGCATATACCTTCAAGGTGATAATCATCGTGGTTTTGCTCACTCCACGAATGAAATGCAGCATATCGCTTTAAATTATATCCATCAGTCATCGACCGCCTATATGCAAATGCTATCCTTTTTCCCCTTACAGCGCCATTGTTCCCTGGTGATGATTTCTTAAACTATTTGTTTTCGAGGGAATCGCTTCCGCAGTTTCCTGAGTAGCGTTCTTACAAAGTTTGCTGGCGTTTCAGCTGTTAGATATTTCCATAAATGCTTTCAATAGTGATACTTTGCCTATGATCTCCCTGTATTTTGCAAATTAAACTTAAATCTGTTTGAATACAGTTTAGTAAAAAAATATTATTAAAGAAACATGATTATCCCTTCCACATGCCCAATAAAGCATAAATATACACCGATGAGTCGTTACATTATGACCACCTACCTAATAAGCCATAGGACCTCATTTAGTCCGCAAAACAGCAGCCACTACGCGAGGCACCGTTTCGATAAGGTGGAGATAGGTATCCTGGGGTATCTGGTACTATATTGTCAACAGCAGGTCCTCCAGTTCCCGTACATTTCTGGGTGCTGGTGATATAGTGCGAACCCGCTTTCCTAAGTTGAACCACAAATGATCGCTTGGATTCATTTCAGGCGAATGTGGAGGACAGGGCATTAACATAAAGTCCCCAGAACATTCCTCGAACGACCCTTTTACGATTCTGGCAGTGTGTCATGGCGTATTATCCTATTCGTAATGGCCATCACCAGCAGGAAACACAATTGCCATGAACCTGTGAACTTGGTCCGCAAGGATCTTCAAATACCTTACAGTTGTCAGGGATTGTGCTATTGGGATTATGGGGTCTAAAATGTCCCAAGAAAACATTGCCCACAGCAGAACACCGCCACCGTCGGCATGTTTCCGTCCAAATGTGAATCCAGGTGACATAGCCTCCGTTTGTAATCGGCGTATCTGCGCTCGGCCGTCTACTTAATGCACCAGTAATCTTGATTCGTCAGACAAGGCAGCTCTCTTTCAATCATCCACGGTCCTATCTCGATGATCGTGGGACCATTTCATGCGTTGTTGGCGATGAAAATGCAGTGAGCATGGGAACCCGGCTGGGTCTTCGGCTACACAGGTCCATGCTCAGAAGGCTGCTATGAACTGTGGGCTGTGACATATTGCCCTGATCATCACTGTTGTACGTGCGGTGATTTATCGCACTTTGGCCCTCAATGCGCAATAGTCTCCGCTCCCTTCTGACATCAATAAGCAGCGGACGACACACGACTAAACGACACGACGGTTCGTCGTTTGGCCATCTGTGCAACATTTTTGGTACGTACTGACTTCAGCGGTACGTGAGCAACCCACAAGCAGCGCCGTTTCCGAGATCGTAGTTCCCAGGCACCGTGCCATCAGAATTTCTCCTTTATCAAACTCCGATAAATCGGCAGCTTTTCCAGTTCTGACTCCGAACACTCTACTAACCGAAAGCCGGTCCTCTGATTGAATATATACTGCTCTGTGAATTTCACCTGCGCCACCGTTCGGTCTCCAGGCGCGCTCATTTCTTTAGGCTGGTGGCTGTCATAATGTAGTGACTCATCGGTGTAGTCAACATTATAAACAAAATTAGTTCAGAACACGCAAACTTCAGAGATGTTCCGGCAGGAGGCTCTTTCCGAAATATTCTTGCGGGCTAAACTTCTGCTTTCACATTATTCAATACTACAGAAACTTCCTCCGAAATTTACTACCCTTTCAGTATTCTTTTGCTATGCTCATAACTTTCTGAATTGCTTTCATAGCTTTCATCTCGAGGTCTGCCTCTACTCAATCAATTGCGATTCATTTCGTTTCTCTGGTACTCCGAAATTATGCAGTTTGTTCGCGTCTTCTTTGTACCGCCTCTTCATTGCGATGTATTCGGAAATGCTGCTGTCCTTTATTCGTTCATTATAGTTTCTGAGCAAAATACATGTCTTAATTAGTGGAATAATAATACTATCTACCTTTATAGATAGCGGAATTTCACGAAGTTACAGATTTGAATTTCGTTAAATAAGAATGTTATTGCTTATTCTTCAGGTTCCGTATGTCTGGTACTAAATGGAATTAAAGAAGCGCGGTAGTAACATTGTCTCGAACTGTAAATCGAATGCGCTGTTAACTAGTTCCATGTTGGCATGTCGTGTAATTTGTTTATTGCAAATGACATAATCAAATATTACGCTTCACACGGAGAGACTAGAGAAAATGTGGTCTGTGTGGATCCTTCATTTTCTCAGGAAACAGTGAACAGGAAAGCCTAGTGCAGGTCCGGATGGTTTGTCGAATATGCGTACGGAAGTTTATCCCAAACAAGAACGGAATTGCTCTGACACAGAGAGGTTACACAATTATAAAATTACCATTTTATGTGCTATGATTATTGCAGTTGAAGCACTGTGAAAATGTAGTTTGGGGGAGGAATATTTTGTGTGGCAGGTGTATTAAGAAATATTCTTCACAGAAGTTATAGTGTTGGTGTATGTTACAGTTATATTTGCCTTCATTAGCGAATTTCAGCATTTGTCTTCATACTACGAACAATGGTGAATAAATTTGAAAGACGTGGAGATAATGCAAATAAACGATGGCATCGCTCAGTCCACGTTATTATATAAACAAAGCATAGCAACTGAAACATTTTTCATCCGACACCTCTGGGATCGAACCCCAGAACTCTCGATAAACGAACACACTCGGATGGTTATCGAGAGTTCTGGGGTTCGATCCCAGTGGTGTCGGATGAACGATTTTTCAGTTGCTATGCGTTGTTATATAATATAATAACGTGGACTAAGCGATGTCATCGTCTATTTTACGAGAAATATTCCCTCTAAGCGGGCATGGGCATTGCGAGCCTAACCCAATCAGGTGGGCAGGCATCAAAACCACTTGGGCAAACGTTTTATTTTCTTAGCTTCTCTTACTAATGCATTAGAAGCTGGAACTTGAATTGGAACCCTTATTTTTTCTAATGCCCCCATTTTTATCACCGTTCTTTCCGCAATTGATTTTAAATAAAAAAATATTAAGAATATTTCATTAATTAAAACTTTTATTTTGTAAAAAGTGAGAAGCTCAAACTTACTTCTGGAATAAAAACACTGGAAATCAGGAAAAGCATGTTTACGCATAATACACAGTTTCTTTTGCATGTCAAAATACCAAGGAGAATAAGAAACAAAGTAACAACTAAATGCAAAATAATTCGTTCAAATAGAACAAGTGTAAAATCGTTTTAATGTGACAGTCCTTTCAAGGAATAAATCACCTTTTATTTCCCCCCCCCAAACCGAAGGCTGGACAGTGGGAATTTAGGACTCGGCCCAACTCAAACAATTGTTGTGTTGTTTTGAGAAAAGACTCAATATTTGCCTATTTCTCGGCGTGGGAAAATCACTAATCCGCATTCTCACGTTTACTAGCTGCTCGCACTTTGCAAGAAGCCTTTGCGAATGAAGAGGACATATGGGGCGAATTTAGAAACAGTAATGTTTTGGCTTTTGAGAGCCCGAATTTTATTTATTTATTATTATTTTTGCCGGTAATTGGTTTTCGATTTATGAAAATTAATTAGGGACTTGGAAATTTAAATCTAAAATGCTTACTGCGCGGAAAATATTTCAGCTGCGCGGCCAATTTGTTCGAATAATTTTTTTCTCATTGAGAATCCTGTGACGTATTACAGAGGTAAAGCACGTGTTAAAACGACAAATCTGCAGCGATACATTCTGTCCGTGTAGCTTAGGTGGGAGACCAACTTACTCCGGAGTGAGGAACCGTCGCTGGTTCGATCGCCGTCACGGGCAAATTTATGTTTTCACAACAGCGCCCGTACGTAAAAATGGACTAACTGGCAGTTGGGTTCTTCTAAAAATGCGCGACATTTGTTCCACACATCGTCTATAATTAATATAAAATTCGTGCTTCTCTTCAAAGAGAAAAAGAAATTAGGAGGAAGGTGATGTGACGTACTACAGAGGTGAATCACGTGTCAAGACGGCTAATCTGCAGCGATACATTCTGTCCGTGTAGCTTAGTTGGGAGAGCAACTTACTCCTGAGTGAGGAGGCGCGACTTCGATGCCGTCATGGGAAAACGTATGTTTTCACAAGCCATAAATGCGTAAAACGATTATCATTGTTTTCCGGTTCTTTTCTGATGCATCACTTGACTGCTAGAGGCTGTAAACACAGATGCCTTCTCAAAGACAGACTTTATTTTTAGCACGTCTATTGTAGAAAAAAAAAAAGATCGTGCTTGTGTTATCGGATTGTCGGTCCGCCTTCTGGCACCATATCTCTGCAACTAATAGTCTGATTTTAAAAAATGCGTTTTATATTGGAAAGCTTGAAATAGGCGAATCACGATCCTTGCCTTCGAGTTTTTTATCCGATGCAAAAGTTCGTCGTTAGAGGGAATAAATGCAGCTGGCATAGAAATCAAGATATATTTTGCTGCATATATTTGTTTCCAAATTTCCAATTGGAAACATTCTTCCATTCGATACCATTTATAGCCAAGACTATTGAGCACAGTTCGTTTTTCAAGTAACGCATAGAATTTCCGATAGGAGGCGTGAAGGTAGATTGCGTTTTCCCCAATATATCTGCTTTTAAATGGTCGATTTAAAAAATATTCCCGCATCGGAAACAGTTACTCATGGGAAATGTTCTTCATATAATTCCTAATTTTTGGTTGGGAATAGTTTGGCCACCAGGAGCGTAAGCGTTTATTTCTGCTTTTCATGTATTTGCTGAAACATCTAGGCTTCTGGAAACTCGATAGAAAAACCGCTCACCTCGGAACACGCTTTCAGAATAACTTACTTCTTAAAATAATGCACAAATAATAAATATACTCTCAGAAGAGGAGATATCGACAAATATAAGATACGCATGTACGCCACCTGGAGGGCAAAGCATGCATTATTTTAAGAAAAAAGTATTCTCAAAACGTTTTCTGATGTGAGCGGTATAGGTCCAGGAAATAATTTTTTCAGTCCAGTTTTCAGGAGCTCAGATTTTGCTGCAAATATATCAGAAGCAGAAATTAACACTTATGCCACCTGGTGACCAACCATTCTTTAGCAAGTATTAGAAATTATATAACAAAAATTCCCATCAGAAGCTGTGTGCGGTACTGGAATAATTTTTAAAAAGCGAAGTTTTAGAAGCAGAAATGTCTGGCAAAATGCAACTTACCTTAACGCTCCCTAGCGAAAAGTCTATGAGTTACTTGAAAATTTTGAAATTATATGAAAAACATTTCGCAGCGGAAACGCTATCGAACAAAGAAGGAATTTTCCGAAAAGGTTTATCAACTTGACTAGTATCGGTTCACAAACAATAATTTTTCAGTCGAGATTTTAAAAGCTCAGATTTTGCTGGAAATACATCAGAAGCGGAAATTAAAATTTACGCCCCCTGGTGGCCACATCATTCTTTACCAAATAGTAAAAATTATATGCAAACAAATTCCGTTAAGAGCTGTATCCGGTGCAGAAAGAATTTTTCAAATCGGAGTTTTAGAAGCAGAGGTATAGGGGGAGACGCAATTTATCTTTTTCCCCCTTAGCGGAAAGTCTATCAATTACTTGAAAATTTTGAAATTATATGAAGAACATGTCCCCCGGAAACTATCCAATAAAAAAGGATTTTTTTACATCGGACCATTAGAAGCAAAGTGCGGTGATTTATCGCACTTTGGCCCTCAATGCGCAATAGTCTCCGCTCCCTTCTGACATCAATAAGCAGCGGACGACACACGACTAAACGACACGACGGTTCGTCGTTTGGCCATCTGTGCAACATTTTTGGTACGTACTGACTTCAGCGGTACGTGAGCAACCCACAAGCAGCGCCGTTTCCGAGATCGTAGTTCCCAGGCACCGTGCCATCAGAATTTCTCCTTTATCAAACTCCGATAAATCGGCAGCTTTTCCAGTTCTGACTCCGAACACTCTACTAACCGAAAGCCGGTCCTCTGATTGAATATATACTGCTCTGTGAATTTCACCTGCGCCACCGTTCGGTCTCCAGGCGCGCTCATTTCTTTAGGCTGGTGGCTGTCATAATGTAGTGACTCATCGGTGTAGTCAACATTATAAACAAAATTAGTTCAGAACACGCAAACTTCAGAGATGTTCCGGCAGGAGGCTCTTTCCGAAATATTCTTGCGGGCTAAACTTCTGCTTTCACATTATTCAATACTACAGAAACTTCCTCCGAAATTTACTACCCTTTCAGTATTCTTTTGCTATGCTCATAACTTTCTGAATTGCTTTCATAGCTTTCATCTCGAGGTCTGCCTCTACTCAATCAATTGCGATTCATTTCGTTTCTCTGGTACTCCGAAATTATGCAGTTTGTTCGCGTCTTCTTTGTACCGCCTCTTCATTGCGATGTATTCGGAAATGCTGCTGTCCTTTATTCGTTCATTATAGTTTCTGAGCAAAATACATGTCTTAATTAGTGGAATAATAATACTATCTACCTTTATAGATAGCGGAATTTCACGAAGTTACAGATTTGAATTTCGTTAAATAAGAATGTTATTGCTTATTCTTCAGGTTCCGTATGTCTGGTACTAAATGGAATTAAAGAAGCGCGGTAGTAACATTGTCTCGAACTGTAAATCGAATGCGCTGTTAACTAGTTCCATGTTGGCATGTCGTGTAATTTGTTTATTGCAAATGACATAATCAAATATTACGCTTCACACGGAGAGACTAGAGAAAATGTGGTCTGTGTGGATCCTTCATTTTCTCAGGAAACAGTGAACAGGAAAGCCTAGTGCAGGTCCGGATGGTTTGTCGAATATGCGTACGGAAGTTTATCCCAAACAAGAACGGAATTGCTCTGACACAGAGAGGTTACACAATTATAAAATTACCATTTTATGTGCTATGATTATTGCAGTTGAAGCACTGTGAAAATGTAGTTTGGGGGAGGAATATTTTGTGTGGCAGGTGTATTAAGAAATATTCTTCACAGAAGTTATAGTGTTGGTGTATGTTACAGTTATATTTGCCTTCATTAGCGAATTTCAGCATTTGTCTTCATACTACGAACAATGGTGAATAAATTTGAAAGACGTGGAGATAATGCAAATAAACGATGGCATCGCTCAGTCCACGTTATTATATAAACAAAGCATAGCAACTGAAACATTTTTCATCCGACACCTCTGGGATCGAACCCCAGAACTCTCGATAAGCGAACACACTCGGATGGTTATCGAGAGTTCTGGGGTTCGATCCCAGTGGTGTCGGATGAACGATTTTTCAGTTGCTATGCGTTGTTATATAATATAATAACGTGGACTAAGCGATGTCATCGTCTATTTTACGAGAAATATTCCCTCTAAGCGGGCATGGGCATTGCGAGCCTAACCCAATCAGGTGGGCAGGCATCAAAACCACTTGGGCAAACGTTTTATTTTCTTAGCTTCTCTTACTAATGCATTAGAAGCTGGAACTTGAATTGGAACCCTTATTTTTTTCTAATGCCCCCATTTTTATCACCGTTCTTTCCGCAATTGATTTTAAATAAAAAAAAATATTAAGAATATTTCATTAATTAAAACTTTTATTTTGTAAAAAGTGAGAAGCTCAAACTTACTTCTGGAATAAAAACACTGGAAATCAGGAAAAGCATGTTTACGCATAATACACAGTTTCTTTGCATGTCAAAATACCAAGGAGAATAAGAAACAAAGTAACAACTAAATGCAAAATAATTCGTTCAAATAGAACAAGTGTAAAATCGTTTTAATGTGACAGTCCTTTCAAGGAATAAATCACCTTTTATTTTTCCCCCCAAACCGAAGGCTGGACAGTGGGAATTTAGGACTCGGCCCAACTCAAACAATTGTTGTGCTGTTTTGAGAAAAGACTCAATATTTGCCTATTTCTCGGCGTGGGAAAATCACTAATCCGCATTCTCACGTTTACTAGCTGCTCGCACTTTGCAAGAAGCCTTTGCGAATGAAGAGGACATATGGGGCGAATTTAGAAACAGTAATGTTTTGGCTTTTGAGAGCCCGAATTTTATTTATTTATTATTATTTTTGCCGGTAATTGGTTTTCGATTTATGAAAATTAATTAGGGACTTGGAAATTTAAATCTAAAATGCTTACTGCGCGGAAAATATTTCAGCTGCGCGGCCAATTTGTTCGAATAATTTTTTCTCATTGAGAATCCTGTGACGTATTACAGAGGTAAAGCACGTGTTAAAACGACAAATCTGCAGCGATACATTCTGTCCGTGTAGCTTAGTTGGGAGACCAACTTACTCCGGAGTGAGGAACCGTCGCTGGTTCGATCGCCGTCACGGGCAAATTTATGTTTTCACAACAGCGCCCGTACGTAAAAATGGACTAACTGGCAGTTGGGTTCTTCTAAAAATGCGCGACATTTGTTCCACACATCGTCTATAATTAATATAAAATTCGTGCTTCTCTTCAAAGAGAAAAAGAAATTAGGAGGAAGGTGATGTGACGTACTACAGAGGTGAATCACGTGTCAAGACGGCTAATCTGCAGCGATACATTCTGTCCGTGTAGCTTAGTTGGGAGAGCAACTTACTCCTGAGTGAGGAGGCGCGACTTCGATGCCGTCATGGGAAAACGTATGTTTTCACAAGCCATAAATGCGTAAAACGATTATCATTGTTTTCCGGTTCTTTTCTGATGCATCACTTGACTGCTAGAGGCTGTAAACACAGATGCCTTCTCAAAGACAGACTTTATTTTTAGCACGTCTATTGTAGAAAAAAAAAAGATCGTGCTTGTGTTATCGGATTGTCGGTCCGCCTTCTGGCACCATATCTCTGCAACTAATAGTCTGATTTTAAAAAAATGCGTTTTATATTGGAAAGCTTGAAATAGGCGAATCACGATCCTTGCCTTCGAGTTTTTTATCCGATGCAAAAGTTCGTCGTTAGAGGGAATAAATGCAGCTGGCATAGAAATCAAGATATATTTTGCTGCATATATTTGTTTCCAAATTTCCAATTGGAAACATTCTTCCATTCGATACCATTTATAGCCAAGACTATTGAGCACAGTTCGTTTTTCAAGTAACGCATAGAATTTCCGATAGGAGGCGTGAAGGTAGATTGCGTTTTCCCCAATATATCTGCTTTTAAATGGTCGATTTAAAAAATATTCCCGCATCGGAAACAGTTACTCATGGGAAATGTTCTTCATATAATTCCTAATTTTTGGTTGGGAATAGTTTGGCCACCAGGAGCGTAAGCGTTTATTTCTGCTTTTCATGTATTTGCTGAAACATCTAGGCTTCTGGAAACTCGATAGAAAAACCGCTCACCTCGGAACACGCTTTCAGAATAACTTACTTCTTAAAATAATGCACAAATAATAAATATACTCTCAGAAGAGGAGATATCGACAAATATAAGATACGCATGTACGCCACCTGGAGGGCAAAGCATGCATTATTTTAAGAAAAAAGTATTCTCAAAACGTTTTCTGATGTGAGCGGTATAAATCCAGGAAATAATTTTTTCAGTCCAGTTTTCAGGAGCTCAGATTTTGCTGCAAATATATCAGAAGCAGAAATTAACACTTATGCCACCTGGTGACCAACCATTCTTTAGCAAGTATTAGAAATTATATAACAAAAATTCCCATCAGAAGCTGTGTGCGGTACTGGAATAATTTTTAAAAAGCGAAGTTTTAGAAGCAGAAATGTCTGGCAAAATGCAACTTACCTTAACGCTCCCTAGCGAAAAGTCTATGAGTTACTTGAAAATTTTGAAATTATATGAAAAACATTTCGCAGCGGAAACGCTATCGAACAAAGAAGGAATTTTCCGAAAAGGTTTATCAACTTGACTAGTATCGGTTCACAAACAATAATTTTTCAGTCGAGATTTTAAAAGCTCAGATTTTGCTGGAAATACATCAGAAGCGGAAATTAAAATTTACGCCCCCTGGTGGCCACATCATTCTTTACCAAATAGTAAAAATTATATGCAAACAAATTCCGTTAAGAGCTGTATCCGGTGCAGAAAGAATTTTTCAAATCGGAGTTTTAGAAGCAGAGGTATAGGGGGAGACGCAATTTATCTTTTTCCCCCTTAGCGGAAAGTCTATCAATTACTTGAAAATTTTGAAATTATATGAAGAACATGTCCCCCGGAAACTATCCAATAAAAAAGGATTTTTTACATCGGACCATTAGAAGCAAAGATAGTAACAAAACATGATATACATCTTCGCCCCCGGGCGAAGAAAGCATGTAATATTTTAAGAAGAAGATATTCCGAAAACGTTTATCAATGTGAATGGCATCGCTCCAGAAACGAATTTTTCAATAGATATTTTACAAGCTCAGATTTTGCGCCAAATATACCAGAAGCAGAAATTAACACTTACGCCAGGGGGACGTACCGGCAACGCAGGACGCACATGACATAAAGGCAGATAGCAGTGAGACCACATGTCAGCGTAGCTCAGTTGGGAGAGCGACTTACTCCGGAGTGAGGGTACCCGATTTCGATGGCCGGCGCGGACAAACTTGTGCGTTATAATTGCGCTCGAATTCCAGGATGACCCGGCTGTTGTGTTTCTCGCAATGATGTGATGTTCTTTCCACACGGCGAGACAGTAAAAATGAGAATCCCTTCTTCAGTGTTTCGAAAAAATAAATCAGTGTGATGTTACGTGTCACACACCAAATTGTCTCGGATTTCTCAAATGCACTTTCTTCATGGGATGACAGCCCGTGGGCCATGCCCCGGCACACTTTCGGGGGAGGGATGTGATGTGCCTGCACCGCAGGAAGCACATGAGATAAAGGCAGATGGCAATGAGAGCACATGTACGCTTAGCTCAGTTGGGAGAACGACTTACTCTGGAGTGAGGGCTCCCGGATTCGATGCACGGCGCGGACAAACTTGTACGTTATACCACCTCGTGGTCAAACCATTTTTTACCAAAAATTAGAAATTAAATCGGAGTTTTAGAAGTCGAGATATCAGGGAAAACTCATTTTACTTTTACGGAAAATCTATATGTAACTTGAATTACTTTTATGAAAAATCTATATGTAACTTGAATTACTTTTACGGAAAATCTATATGTAACTTGAATTATTTTTACGGAAAATAGATATGTAATTTACTAGCGGAAAATCTATATGTAACTTGAAAAAGTGATTATACCTAAAATACTTTTCGACAGAAATGGAATCGATAGGTAAAATAATTTTTTCAATGGGTGTTTAGAAGCAAATATATGTAACAAAATGTATTTTGAATTTTCCATCAACTGCATTTACGCCCTCTGGCGGCGAAATTGTACATCTTAAGGAAAACGAAATGAAGAATCGTCATTCGTGTGTTTGAAGCTTCCCAATGCGAAAAGGATTTTTCAAATCGAACTAATAGTTGCAGAGATATGGTGTCCACATGCGACCGGACGGACGGAGAACCCGATAACATAAGCATGGTCTTTTTTTACAAAAGACGTACTGAAAAAGGTGCAGATGCCGATGAAAAAAGGTTTGTTTTGCGAGTTTATCTCCAGTATCAGAAATGTAAATGCAATAGTTCGTTAACACGCGATTAACTTGCAACATATCCATATCCATAGCAGAAAATTACTTTTCACATAAATTCGTAATCAATACGTCTTCATTTGAAATAATGTTTGGTAAAAAGCGTCAACTTTTTAGAATTGTGTAATTCTTCTTCGTATGCGTTGTATAACACACAGTGATTCCGTAATTGATTTATATTTGCCGTGTAACTGAGTGATATCCCCGTGGATGTTCCCATGCACAAGATAAAGTGCGTTGAATGGAAATAAGTAGTAAATAAAACCATATATTCGAAAGAGTATCGAGGAAGAGGTAAATCCTCGTGTTTCAACTAGTTCATAAACATGGAAAACTGTAAGAGAAGTATTTCATACACTGTAAAGAATTATTGGAAGTTGAAGAGACACTTTCAGTCATTCCTTTCGGTAATTAACGAAGTATGATTCTGACAAAACCTGTTCCGTAAAATGACGGAAATAAACCTGGATTTCTCGGATTTCTCGTACGCCAGGAAAATCTAGAATTTTCAGAGTCCTTTTTGCAATTCCTTCCTTATATTGACGGTAAATTGCCGTTTCTAAGATGTGTTAACGGAAAATTCTGAGTTTTCAGAAACCTTTCCGCAGTTCCGTTCGTATATTAACGGAAAAGCTCCGTTCTTAATTTTTTCGAATCCAAATGACGAAAATGTTCCGGTAATAAGAGCGATTCTCGAAAATACTTGGGGTTTGATTAATCGTTGGTTTCCATTTTTGTGTCAAAGAATCTGATTTTAAAGTTATGTAGCGAGATAGGATACTGTGGATAGCATGTCGCATGCATTTTTGTCATTGGGGCACAGGATATTTGTTCTCTTCTCCCCCATTTTGTGCAGCAGCTATTATATATTTTGTAACAGTAATAAACCGAGTACTTAAATTATTTTAATGGTGATTTTTACGATATTTGTGTATCGGTCCGTGGAGTTCTTAAGACATAAAGCTATTATAGCTATCAAGAGTAAATTTTATTAGCTGTATTGTAAGGGCTGCTAAACACCAAAAGAGAATAAAGCTAGTAAATAATTCCGTTTATTCACATATAGAGTCAAAGGAATAAACTTCCCGCAAGCTTTCGCCGCCTTCGGATGACTTCATCAGACGGATAATATGATATACGGAGAGAATAGAATCAAATGGCAAATCAAACTAATTGTAAACAAAGAAAAGGAGTATATCACGTGCATTTTTACGAGCTCCTGCTCGTTTGTATGATATATTCCTTTTTGCGCTTTCCAACCGTAGGTTGAAGAAGCGTATATGCTCCAGCTTTGTCCGTCCGTCCGTCCGCCCGCAAGATAACTGGCGTAAAAATGGTTCGATTTCTATGAAATTTAAGTATGTAGTAGGGGACCACCTGGGGAAGAACCCTATTGAGAATGGGACAAATGCGGTCAAAGGTCCCGAGGAGCGGGATCATTTCATTGCCCTTATGCGTCATAACTTGCGTAAATATGGTTCAATTTCAATGAAATTTTACTATGTGGTGGGGTACCACCTGGGGACGAACCCTACTGAAAATGGACGAACCCTATTGAAAATGGACGAAATGGGGTCAAAGGTCAGGACATAGAATTTCGATCCATTCCATCGCCCTTATCCCATATTATTAAGGTGGACGTCAAGTAATTTTGCTTCCTATACTTCCAATGGAAAAAAATTATACACATTTCCTTCACAATTAATGTGTTCCCAAGGATGAAAATTTGAACATCGATTAAAATAACTTCATATTATAACTTGGAAAACTTAATATTTTCTAAAACATAACCATAATTATATTAAAAATGAATAACTTTTCCTTCGGTGGTGTTGAAACCACAGAAAAGATGGCGCGACCTGTACTTTGATGACGTCAGTGGACAAATAAATGTTTGATTGCATAATTACGGTTATGGTTTAGAAAATATTAAGTATTCCAAGTTATGAAATGAAGCTATTTTAATCGATGTTCAAATTTTCATCCTTGGGAACGCATTAATTGTGAAGAAAATGTGTACAGAAATTTTTCCATTGGAAGTATGGGAAGCAAAATTACTTGACGTCCACCTTAAAGTAGTAATTCTTGTATGTATGTATATACATTTTATTTTGAAAACGGCTCTAAGAATTTTAATGAAAGTCGTTAAACTACCGTTTTCTGGTACTAGAAATCGATTTAGCTTGATCTCGACTTTAGGAGAATTCGTTTAGTGGGTTAAATAACCACCCCGAATTATAACGTTTTTAGTGCCATAGCGTTGTTCCATTAATTTACCAATGCTTAGAAATCTTATGACGTCACATTCTTGCGTTTGATAATGTTGGCGTGCGGTCACGCCATCTGTCTGATTACGTCACGCGTTTGTGTGTGGATCCTATTAAAGTTTTATGACGTCACGCGTTGTGTGCGTATGTCCGTCCGCACGATAACTCGCGTAACCATCGTTCGTTTCGATGAAATTTTAGTATCTGGTAGGGGATCACCTGGGAAGGAACCCTATTTAAAGTGAACGAAATGGGGTCAAAGGTTAGTACAGAGGAGCAGGATACATTTCACTGCTGTTATGCGTCATAACTAACGTAAAAAAGGTTCGATTTCGATGAAACTTTAGTATTTGGTAGGGAACCACCTGGCGACAAACCCTATTAAAAATGGGCGAAATGGGGTCAAAGGTCAGGGCATAGAAGCGGAATCACTTCCATCGCCATTATGCGTCATAACTTACGTAAAATTCTTCTATTTGGATGAAATGTTAGTATGTTGTAGGGCCCTGCCTGGGGACGAATCCTTTCGAAAATGAGCGAAATGGGGTCAAAGGTTAGGACACAGGAGCGGGATCTATTCCATATCCCTTATGCATCATAACTTACGTAAAAATGCTTCGATTGAGACAAAACTTTATCATGTTATTTCGGAGGTATACCGAACCGGTTCTGTTGAATATCATTTTGAGTAATGATTTCTGGTATGTTGGAAAGCGTATTATAATCAATGCATTGCATGATTTCACTAACTTGTCTTTATTTACAATTAGTTTGATTTGCCATTTGATTTTATTCTCTCCTTATAGCATATTATCCACCTGATGAAGTCGTCCGAAGGCGGCGAAAGCTTGCGGGAAGTGTATTCCTTTGACTCTCTATGCCAATAAACGGAATTATTCACCAGATTTAGTAAATTTTATATTTATCAGTTTTGTGAAATAATATTATAAAACAGATCATTTCACCTTTTCTTAAAAATAATCGAAAGCTATAGTCAGTTAAAAAACAGCTCTCAAGTTTCAAAACATCATGTTGCTTCAAAAAATGACGATGGAGAAATATTTAATTGATGATTGGTCCTGCTGCAGAAAAATAAAATTATTACAAACGTATTAACAAAATAACAAGCTCCAGAAGAAAATAAAATGACTAAATCAATTGCATTAATGAAAAAAAAAACATCATTGCGCAAATAAGTTTTACCTTGAACGTGGCTGCAATTTCAAAGATATTCTGGAGCGGTAGTTAAGACGCCCGGTTTGTACACTAAACGATCTCAGTTCGATCTACTATCACCGACGTGAAAGTGTTCTCTGGTGTAAGGGCTAAAGAATTGAGCGTATTCAGTTTAGCGAATTTTTTTGGTTTGTATTAATACGGAAAAACTTGGAAAGGGCTTTTCTGAAAAAACGGACTCACTAACAACGACAGATTCTGAAAATACAGAAGTTAGGAAAAAAAAAAACAACAGAACTTCTAAAAACGGAAATTTCATTAAAAGACGGACATTTATCGGCAACTTTTCTGCACATTATTTTCAGAAATTTTCCGTGAATTTACACCACTTATTTTTTATGATATAAGCACATTTTTCTACTTACGTTGCAGATATCATCTCTCGTTTTTTTTTATGCTACACTTTTGCATCCTTTGTTCTTAGCAATTTCTCTTGCATCACGTTCCTGTAAAGCTACGGAATCATTTTATTATAACTCTAATTTGTTTGGGAGAATTCTTCAAGAAGCGAAATAATCAGTTTAAATGAGCTACATTTGTTCTTAAGAAATACTTCTGTAATTAAGTACAAATATACGTGCTTTTCAAATAATGAAAAGTAGATTTCAGAAAACATACCTTGGACCTTGTTACTCTGCCAATTCCCCACAGCAACAGCTTGTGAGTCTTCTCTTCTCCAAGTGAGTGTTGGTGTCGGGTATCCCTTTGCACGACATGTGAGAGTAACATTGGAACCTTCTCGAACCAAAACATCGGAACTGCTCTCAGTATCAATAATATCAGGTGGAACTGGAAGAAAAAAACAATTAAAATTAATTAAAACTCACTTTCCCAAAGACCGAAATGGGTATCTCAAAAAGCACTTTTTGTGAAAATTTTGTGTATATGCTTGAAATGTTAAATTCTCCTTCCGAATTTATTGCATGTCAAACCCTGTTCCTAACTTCCATCCTTTTGGTTTTACCAACTAAGTGTATTTATTTACGCACTTGGTGTTCTTGCTTTGGGAGAAATTTACGCATGTTGTGAAAACACAGTTTTGTCCACGTCGACCATCGAATCCGGGTCCCCTCACTCCGGGGTAAGTCGCTCTCCCAACTGAGCTACGCTTATATGTGCTCTCATTGCTATCTGCCTTTATCTTATGTGCGTCCTGCAGTGCAGACACGTCACAATGTCTAATTTCACTAAATGTGTATGGTTTTCAATTACAGTAGCTCAGAAGTTACAGGTTTACTTAGTGATACTAAGACCCCTAACTCAAATAATAATCGTCTGTACAACACCTAAAATGTTTTGGCGGTTGCACCAGAGAGTGGTGCTACACGAGCTGCACCACTTTCTGACAAAAGGTACACCATTTGTGTGATGCAAATGAAACCAAATTTGTATCACGTTATAATACGAGTGTGCACCACATTATTGTGGTGTAAGGTTTCACCATCTTATCGGGTTTTGAGTCCACCACCCAAGAGTGCATCTTTTTTTCAGAAAGTGGTGCAGCTCTTGTAGCATCACTTTTTTGGTGCAACATACCATACAATTTTTAACTCTGTACTATTTTCAGCACAGTAAGTAGAAATGACAAGCTTACATACATTAACTTGCAGTCATACCCGTTTTCTGCACAATGAAACAACAAAATCATTTTTTGAACATAAAATTAAAGAAAGGGAAAAAGCAATTTAAGCCAAGATTCTAGTTTAATATTAATTCTGTTTTGGTTTCATCTGCACATTGTGATGCTTTATCGCATGTCGTTGAATCGAAATTTGCGATCATTGACAAGTTTTTAGTGACTTTGGATTACGGCTGTAGGGTAGCCAGATTTTTATATTATAATTTGGCGAAAGATGGTTTGTAGATCAATAACTGTTTTAGGATTTAGAACAGGGTCTTGACGTGAATGTATACTGCTTGGATAAAACGGTTGCAGGCATTAGCGCCCCTTCACTTCAAATCAAAATGTCATGGAACTTTTACAGCATTTCAACATTTCTGGCATAATTACCTTTAAACTTGTCAGCATTTTGAACAAAAAGGTTAAGCCACCCTTTCGAATTTTTTTCTGGTTTTCACACTTTTTTGGTCGAATGAAAAATTTGAGCAAACGATTTTTCAAAGCCGCCATTTTTGTTTTCGGACTTTTCAATGTGTCCGGACCTTAAGATCTATCAGCATTTTGAACAATAAAGCTAAGCCAACCCTTTTGAATATTTTGGCTTTCAAATATTTTAGGTGAAGAAGTTGTAGAAAAATTCAAGCAGAAATTGTTTCAAAGCCGCCATTTTGATTATTTTGGTTTTCGGACTTTTCTAAGTGATCTGACCTTTAGGCGTATGAGCTTGCCAATTTACAGATCTCTAAGTCATTTAGAAGTGGTCAAACAATTCCCGAAAACTTCAAGCAATGTTCCGAAGCCGCCCTTTAAATTCTTTTGTTCTCGAACTTTTGTAAGTACGTATAAAGACGTTAAGACCAATCAGCATACCAGTTTTTAGATCTCCAGGCCATTTAGAAGTGGTAGAAAAGCTCGCGGACGGAAACACTCACATTTTCCCACTTTGCTTTAATCATGTACATATAGATTAATTAAACATTTAATATGTACTAATGGATTAATCCTTGTACAGTCATCCTATATATGAAGGAACGTACAGAGTGAGAAGACAGGCCCCCAATGAAGGCGAGGGTTAAAAGTGGGTGATATTCAACGCCTTAGAATTTAAAATTAATTGCTATTTGAGTATGATCATTAGAAGCATGATCGTAAGTGCTGGTTTTGAGGTAGCATATGTTTAACAACTGGAGAAGTTCACCAGTACATCGGCGCAGAGAGTGACTCTGGTGTATACTCTGAAGGGCCAAGAAAAGCTGAGTTACTTCCCCAATGCGGCGTTGATCCTCCACCCGATCGGGTAACGGGAGCAACGTGACGGACCATTGAATCCACAAGCTCTCTGTAGTATTGTAGAGACAGTGCACACCATGCTTCTTGAAGAGCGTCCCACAACTCCGCAATATTCGCCGGCGGCATTTAGCAGCATCCCATATGTGTCCGATGGCGTTTAAATTCGGCCACCAAGGAGTCCAAGTCAAGATGCCAAACTCCGTGAAATGCTGCTCTAGCTATAATCAGACGACGAGTGCGGACAAGTGTGGTAGCGCATTATCGTGTTGAATGAGGTCGCACCCGTCTGGTTGCTTGCATGATATGAACGGGTGCAAATGATCCCGAAGGATGGATACTTAGCCTTCACTGGTCAGAGCGTTCTGCAGACGTATTAGGGGGTCCTACTGCGTGCAGCTAAAACATCCCACACCATAACAGAGCCACCACCGGTCTGCACTGTCCCATGTATCCATGCAGGATACGTTGCCTCGTGGGGTTATCGCCACACCCGGAGTTGGCCATCTGCCTGAAGCAGTTATTACCGCGATTCGTCGGACCAGGATACACGTTTCCCATTATCGCAGTTATTACCGCGATTCGTCGGACCAGGATACACATTTCCCATTATCTTAACTATTCCTGATCCCAGGCGAGGCTGCACAGCCTCGCCTGGGATCAGGAATAGTTTAGAGCGAAACTGTTACCTCCGTCAGCAATGGTATACATTTCGGCCGGCAGCTCCGAAACGCTGTAGAACACAGGGAATGTTGTAGTGACCGAACGTTGATGCTACTACTGTACCCAGCATGGAATTACGTTGTGATTTGTTGCATTTGCACGCAGGTCGGATGTTACGATGCTTGCCGGACGCCGCTATCTACGATCGTCCTGGGCTTTTCTACGGCCACACCAGTCTCGCACTCTGCATTCCCCCGTGTAGTCTAGGTACACCCTTAAAATTGTTGACCGTGTAAATCCAGATTACGTGGTAATTTCCGAGGTGGGGTGACCCGTTTCCCGAGCGCTGACTATGATACCATGTTCGAAATCGCTAAGCTGCTGTCTGAACACCGAATGCTACTACATGAGATTGCTAAGATATCTGCCTCTATATATACAAGCGTCATTTGTGGAGATTACCATTTACCGCATGGATATGGTGGCATGTAATGGAAATGGTAACGCCCTTCCCAGTTGTTTTGGCACTTCAGTGTAATCAGTTTAACGGCAGGAAAATGTCGAAACGTGAAGGATAATGATAACACGAAGACGATATTTAACGGCTGACCTAGCAGAATTAAGAATCATCATCACAGACAACAATCGAAACCTTCGGTGCCTTGGAAGCCGAGCTCATATTTACAAGTACCTCACGCAAGGAGATAAAAACTAAGGGTTTACGTAGCTGTATAACTGCACGTAAACCTCTAGTTTAGAGCGAAACTCTTACCTCCGTCTGTTATAAAGGTACGTCGTGAAAGGCAGCATTAATCAGAGGTAATAAGAAGAAACATGTAACGTAGGCAAATGGATTATGATAATCATTGTATTGTATGTTATCCTTTCTTGAAAAGTGGCGACAGAAAGCTAAAACATTCCTTTCTAATCGAAATTGTATGGAAATCCAACTCATAATATCAAAACCAAAATCTCCATTAATGAACTTTAAAGTGCATATTTTAGCTTTCTATTCTTATTTTTCATGAGACTAAACAAACAATATCATCAGAATAATCATCAGAAATAATGCAAAAAAATACTTGAAATTAATCATGATATATCCAACTAGTAGCTAATAAATTCTGATGTAAAAGCCCTTTATCTTCACATCCCACGCCCAGATAAGCAGTTAAAATTATGAGAGTAAAACTAATTGACCTTAAAACATTAAACCGTTGATAAATCTACTACTCAACAGATGCATTTATTTCATTATATTTGTAACAACAACAAATTTAGGTTGCACTGTATGATCTATAAACAAGAGGAAGTGGTACACATGGGGTTCCACTCTCGTTTTCTTGCAGTAGCTTTCATGCAGAACATGAAAAAATATCCTAGGATAAACATCAAAACCACGACTAATACGTGCATATTTTAATATTTTTACATTATGGCAACACTCTGAAAGAGACCTAATCAACTTTAAAACCGAGCTTTCCAACTTATTATAGATCAATGAACTTCACAATAGAAGAAGAATAAAAAAAACCGGTTTTTTGATCTATTTCGACGTTAAAGAGAACACTAAATATATTTTCAAATCTATTATAGAAAGCTTCCCTAAATTGCAAATTGCATCAATCTTACAATTCACATCGGCAACAAAAAACAAAGTGCAGCAAAATAAAAAGTACTTGTCTCTTGGCAAATTTCTGTGTTTATTACACCATAAAAATAAATGGATTTAATACGCTATTTGCGTTTCTTGAGTGTCTGGCTACTTGATGTTGAAATACTCTCTAGTCTGGGCGTTGCGTTAAGTCTAAGACAGAAAACGGGCCGTAATTTTTGAAATTTATAGAATGAGGACACGAGACAACAATCCAGATTCTTGAAAAGTATCCCCTATCTGGTTATAAGAAAAAATCACGCATCTTAATTACAGACGATATGCATTAGCCTTTGTGATGAGAGGTAAACAAGACAAATACTGTCAGATGGATGTAGGCATACCGTTGAGTATTCCTGTTTGCTTTCGGAAATTAATGGAACTGGTCTGATCGTTTTAGTTCTCACTGTTCCTAAATCTTCCAAGTCAGCAGTTCGCCTAGATCTGCCCAACGTCGGGGCCAAACTTGTTCAAAGAAAGTGCCTACTGCGGTCAGTCCGATTATTCACGGCTTCCAAAAGTTGATCCCAAATGTGCAGCCCGTGTTATAAATGTAGAACGGCAGGAAAGGGAAGAAGAATGTACTTGAAAAAGAAGCCATTTTACTTTTTCGTGCGACATATAGGATCACACCGTTGAGCGATGTCATGAGACTTCTAGTGAATCGCGTGTGCTCCAATAATTGGGAGTCTTCCCATTTTTGTGCAGTGCAATTTCCACACAAATCAGTCAGTGAAACGGTGTGGTCTGAAGAATAGAAGCACCAGCTTTCTTGTTGTTTCCTGGTACTCTGACATATTTCAGAAATTTAACTCCAATCCAGTCAAAACCTATCACTGCGAGAACATCTTTCGGAGGAACAACCTAAACAGCCGTACTGCACGGGGCTGCGTGGCCGTTCTCATCTAGAAATAAGTTTATTTCCTTAAAATCGCTGTGTTTGTGCTGTTACACGTTGTGATGATTCCCCTTTTTGTACATGTGCTTCCAACTCTACCATGCAGAACTTCTGCCGGAAAAAGCATTGAGTTATGTAGAGCTTAGGATAAAGCTGTTGCCTTCAGCTGCTCTACTTCTAAAGAAATCCGTTGTGAAGTAGTAGCAGTGGTGACGCAAGGGATCGGAAGCTTAAATCCTAGCTTTCCCCATGTCCTCGACGTCCCCTCATCATACTAGCAAAAATCTGCTCCTAACCCACGCAGAGATTTGCCGCAATAGAGTTCTTCCTTTATTAATCCTTGGTGTGCATCGATTGGATCTGGACGGGAGCGAAAAGCTTCATAACATCGATCAGCTTCATAGCATCGATCAGCTTCCCATTCATCTTTGCTATACGATGAGTGAGTAATGATAACTTGTCGCCCTGTTTGAGATACTTTCACGTCATTTTCTGAACTTTCAGTGGTTATTGTATCCCATACATCAATTAAAGTGGCGGTTGAAGCCTTTAAGGTTTGAACAACTAAGCTTCGGATTCACCACAAATCGTAGAAAAAACTTGAATGAAGTGCTGCTAGGAAAGCGTAGCACAAATTCTGGAATAATATTTGATATGAAACTGCAGAATGCTAATCTTCTGGCTTGTCAGCGTGCAAAACCTTACATACTCATAGGTGGTCTGTGATTGAAGCTCGGAATAGCCGTGATACAGACGCGACCGGATACTATTACCGCAGTTAGTGCCAAAGTTTTTTTTTTTTTTTGATTTGAGGTTTAACGACCACCGTGAGCAACTCAATGGGCTATATGCAGTCGCCCGTCCCTAATTTAAGGTTACTGGTTCCAGGGAAGGGAGAGAGCCAGTGCCGTAAGACAAACACAACATCCATGCCTGACCAAGATTCGAACCCAGACCTCTTACAGACGAATGATCAGAGGCCAGCGCCTTAGCCCACTGCGCCACCGGGGCGGCAGGGCCAAAGTAATTTGGGATGGGATTCCCAAATCCCAGGAAAATTGTAACTGCGGTCACAAATCCATCCCTAAAAGTGGTGTGTGCTCGTTTGCTGGCATATCAGATATGGTAAAAGTGCGTTAATGAAACTGGTACTTTTGTTTGCTGCTGAAAATTAGGCCGAGTTTTGTCCTTCGTAGATCCGAGTCAGAGATTTTAAAAACTGTCTTCTGGACTTTTCCATACTGACCGTTTTTAAACATCCTTTCACGACATTATTAGTGAGGGATATTCTGCATCTGTTCGGTAGAATATCTATAGGGACCTGGTCACATTTACTATGATATGCTAAGGCGTATGTATACATTGTCTTCGTAACACCACCTAATCTCCTTGCTTAATACGATTAATCAGGAATCTTAATACGATTAATCAGGAATCTTAACATAAATAATCAGGACGAACTTTCTGTTTAACAAGAGCTCCCAAAATCAAATCGAAACATACATACAAAAATAAATGCATCGCTCTTTCCAAGTTCCAGAAACACATAGCAACCGAAATTTTGTTTTTCGGCTAGCCTCCCCTGTAGCGCAGTGGTAGAAGCGCTGGCTCATGACCATTGGTCCGAGATGAATCGGGGTTCTAATCCAGGTGAGGCGTGGATGATGTGCTTGTCTTACGTCACTGTCTCTCCCCCTTTCCTGGAACCAGTAGCCCTAAATTAGGGATGAGCGAATGCTTATAGCCAATTGCGTTGCTCACGGTGGTCGTTAGACCCCAAATAATAGCATCATATACGTATACATTCACACGCCGGCATTTTAAAGTGACATTTCTAAAATAAAATGGCGCTTTTCCTAGGATTACCGAAGCCACAGCAAATACAAACGAAACTGGCGTCATCTACCGTTGTTAACAATAAAACAATTAAACCAAATTTGTTGAAGTCATTTATTAAAATTTTGAGGATATTCGCGGACGGGAGGTACCTATAAATATTTAAATATGATAAAAATATTCAATTGATGCATTATTCAAATTTACTATACAGTAATGAATACGATTTTTTTGTATGTATGTAAATGTCTTTAAGTAACGGCAGTGTAATATGCAGTATATTGTATGAGAACGGACAATTTATCCTTACAAAAGAAATGTGGCCATTTTGGGAAACTTTTCTTAAAAGAAGCCATGCTGCTCGGACTGTTTAAGAGAGTCGTCGTTAAATACTACGGTGATATTCTGTAGGCTTTCTTACATACTTGGAGGCGGAGCCGAAATGACATTCCTTACGAGGTGTCAATAATGCGGAGGAAAGGCTCGAGAGGAGAAACAAGGAATTCGGGGCTGAATAAAGAAGGAAGGAGATGTCACAGAGATACAGAACAATGTTGTTTTTGTTGTATGAGTTATAACCCATAATGTATGCAAATAATATACACACAGTCGAGTCACATTATTGTGACCACCTCCAACTTTTGAGGTCAACAGCGCGTAGCCAATGAAAGAAGGCACGTGTCGTGAGCTGGCTTGGAGGGTATATAAGGTGTTCTGTAGGCTTTCTGAAAACATATCCTTCGTTGCTGTCATGGATAACAGGAACAATATATCAGATTTGCAAAAATGATGATTAACAGCTTTCGGGCCAAGAGTGGTAGTATTTCTGAAATAGCGCATTTTGTGAACTTTTCGCGTGCTGCTGTGGTTAAGGTGTATCGTGATTGGAGAAATGGCACCATTCAGAATAAGCGAGTGGAAACTGCGGAGCACCACGTGCAATTAAAGTGAGAGGTGAACGTCGGCTTCGAAAGTGAGTGAGGGCCGATTGACACGTTACAGAAGGAGCTACAAACTTGCCGAATGAACCAGGGGGCTATCGGAAGTGTTTCTAAATCCACAGTTCAACGAACCCTGCTGAGTATGGGGCTCCGAGTCCGATGCAAACAGAAAAGGATTGCATTTGCACGGCAGTATCGGAATCGGACCTCTGCTGATTGGCAAAGGATTGCCTTCTCCAATGAGTCCCGTTTTCTGCTTCATCGAACGGATGGACGTTGGTGTATAAGGCGATAAACATAGGAGAACCACCCCTGCTGTTAGAACACAAGATGGTGGGACCAGCAATGTGGTCTGGGGAATGTTTGCGTGGCATTCTCTAGGTAAACTCATACCCGTGGAAGGCACTATGGACCGAATTCTTTACGAACCCATCTTTGCAGACCATGTACACTCATGCATGCTGATTGTTTTTCCTGGGGTGGTTCCAGCCCGACAGTGCGACGTTTCACACAGCTAATGTCCGAGAGTGGTTAGAAGAGCACGGTGAAGACTTCAAAGTGCAATACTTTCCTGGACCGCTAATTCCCCGGACTTAAACTAAACTGAGCATCCGTAAGACCACCTCAATCGTGCTGTTTGCTTTATGGATCCTCCACCACGCACCCTCCAGCAGCTGTCGGATGCACTATATACGCTGGCGGAAAGTGAAAAAGAACACCAACAAGAAATTGGCGGACGATGATGAAATTTACATATGTTAATGGGGTCGAGTTTACGTAGGTGTAATGTTAAATTCGTAAGCAACCGATGAACGCTTACGCTACAGCACGGCATAATATGCAAATTGTCGTCGGTGGTATTTAAGGAGTACGGCGAAGTGAATGTAATCAGTCGTCGGCGTACGGACACGTGCGAAGACCCTGAAGAAGCTGCAATGCCTGGACGTGGAAGACGTGTACGATTTCAGCAGTTATCGGACTTTGAGCAAGGTCATCTAGTCGGACTCCGTGAGTCCGGGTGGTCGTATCGTCGTATTGCGGAGCGAATTGGACGGGAAGTATCGGTGGTGGTACGATAGTTGCGTAGATAGTCCGAGGAACATTCCCACACGAGAAGACGTGGAACCGGGATTCACAGACGGACTAATGAGCGGACCGATCGACACATAAGAAGAGCGGCGTTGTCAAGCAGAACATCCACTGGGACGCAATTCCGAGCTCCCGTTGCACCTGAGGTGACTGTGCGAACAATCCGCAACCGTCTACTGGATGCAGTACTAGATGCACGTGTGCCTCTGGCAAGTGTACCTCTGACTCCAGCCCACCGTCAGGAACGGCTGCAGTGGTGTCGCCAACGTCTGTACTGGAGAACGCAATGGCGATCTGTCGTGTTCAGCAATGAAAGCAGATTCTGCTTGGGAGCCTCCGGTGGCCGTATGCGTGTTCGCAGACGCACAGGGGAGCGTCTCCCCCTTTCTTGCATCCGCCAGCAATACACAGAGCCTACACCTGGTCTCCTAGTGTGGGGAGCGATCAGCTATCACTTCCGTACACAACTAGTGTTTGTACCGGGTACGTTAAACAGCACCTCCTACATCAACAACATCATTCAGCCCGTTGTTGTACCATTTGTAAGGTCGGTCCATCGTGGTGTTTTCCAGCAAGATAACGCACGCCCACACACGGCACGTGCAACGCAACATGCGCTTCAGGGTGTGATACAACTTCCATGGCCTGCACGTTCACCGGATTTGTCCCCCATTGAGAACGTGTGGGATTTTATGGGACAACGACTTATCCGGTCTCCACGGCCAGCCATGACCATCCCCGATTTACGCGTCCAGGTTGAGGATGCTTGGAACTCAATAACCCAAACTTACATCCAACATCTGTACGACAGACTCCATGCCAGAATTGCACAGTGTGACGCAGTTCATGGCGGTTCAACCTCGTACTAACCATGTTACATGGAAATGTTATTTTTCAGTTTACCAGCAAATACAGCTGTATTTTTCCATAATGTTTTGATCACGTCATCCTCTGTATTCCGTTATTATGCTGCATAAATTTCATTGGTAGCAGACGTCTCCATCTTGGTAGTCGTTTTTCACTTTCCGCCAGTGTATATATATATATATACACTGAGTGGCCTCTTTATTATGACCACCTGACAGTTTTAAGCAAATGAGCTATGGCTGCACGTTGTTGCCGCCACAGGGAGAGGCTAGTATAAAAAGGGAAAGCTTAGTGCTTGCGACAGTAGTAGAAGTGATTTTTAGCTGACGAGATGGGGGAAAAATGCGAATTGAAAGTCTTTCCACGTGGGATGATTGTAGGAGCTCGGAGCCTTGGAGCGAGTATCACCGAAACACGCCGCATTCGTGAAATGTTCCAGAGTAGCTGTTGTTAAAAGGTTTAAAGACTGGACTGTCAGGCAAAAACTGGGTCTGTACGTGCAACGTGCGGTCGTCTTCGACTAGTGACTGCTCGGGGGATCGGAGGGTGTCCAGGCTGGTAACGGACCACAGAAGGGCAACACTGCAGCAAATTATACACCATCTTAATGAAGGATCCCCTCAAATGATCTCTGCACGCACTGTTCGCCGTACACTTCGTCAGATGAGATATGGCAGCCGAAGGCCTGTTCGAATACCTTTGTTGTCTGCAGTTAACAAGATAAAACTTCTCCAGTTCGCACAAGAGCACAATGATTGGACAGTCGATACTTGGAAAGAAATTACGTTGTCCGATGAATCACGTTTTGAGTTGCATTTTGCTGATGGCCGATTGAGAATTTGGCGGAAATAGCACGAAATCATGGACTCCAAATGCAGTGCTACAACCCTTCAAGCTGGTGGAGGCAACGCTATGGTTTGGGGAATGTTTTCCTGGCATGCTTTGGGCCCTTTAATTCGTGTTGATCAACGTCTGACTGGCACATCATATCTAAACATCGTTGCGGACCAAGTGCATCCTGTCATGTGGATGGTTTATCCCAATGGCCATGGCTACTTTCAACAAGATTAGATCCAAACTTGACCGTAGGAACATTACTCTGAGGTAAATAGCGTTCCCTAGGCTGCCGCCATACCCACACACGGCTATCAGACTGATGGATCGTGTATCTGGATTCATCAGTCCATAGGGCCCGTTTCCATTGATCTACGGTCCACGATAAATGTTCTTTACACAATGCTAAACGACGAGTAGCATTCCGAGTGGAGATGAAAAGCTTATGAACAGCCGCTCCACCACAGTAACCCATGGAATGAAGTTCTGTGCGAATGGTACGTGCACATACAGATGTTCCAGCATTTTACTCACCTGTAGACTGAGGTTTTGTGCAGTACTCCGTCGATTAGCTGTAACCTCTCCTGAGGTTTCAACGTCCTCTATCACTGATTTTCTTTGGTCTGCCGGTACATCTTGCTACTTCAGGCACGCCATGTGTCTTACGTCCAAAACGGCTGATTTGTGTATGTTTAAATATCTCTCAGTTTCTGTTATACACAACCCACTGTATAACACCTAACAATCTTTCCCTTCTCAAAGTCAATTCTCTACCACCGTGACATTTTCTCTCAACCTCACAGTGCGATATGACCACGGTCAGCTGTACCGCGCATCTTAACAACGCAGCGTATCCGTTTATTTGCTTTTGAAGGGGTGTCCGGTGAATTTTTTCAATATAATATATATAGCCTCATGTTGACGTATTCCTGAAGCTATTTAAAATAAGAGCTTGCTTTATTCATTCAGAAGGATAAATGATTGGAGGGATACTGGGCCTGCCAGGAGGGATGCCTGGGACACAGAGCCCGCTGCATCACAAACGTGTTCGTAATAAACATGTTTTTAATAACTCGGATTTTAAAATGAAACCTCAGTTTCTTCATAATAGCTGATATTGCCAATTTCCATTGTAGACTAGACAGGTCTCAGCTAAGGGTTATACTCTGAAACGAAGTTTGTTGAAAAGGAAATGTGAAGATCTATGGCTTGTGCCGCAGAGAACATACTTTAATATTTTAGAGAGCTTACAGAAAGGTGGAATATTTCGAGCTTTTGATGACTTTGTGGGATAGGTGGGTATAAAAGAAAAAAAGACTGCTGAGTGAGTGCATCCATTGAATTTTTACGTTATGGCGTGGATAGAAGGAGGGGGAAAAGTCTGTTTCAATGGGTCAACTACTGTAGCTAGTAGTTTCCTGTGTTCTCGAGAATCAGGCCTGACCTAAGCGCCTGACTAAGAGGGGCTCTGTGTGACTTCACGTAGTAACAGCTCATCCTGGTTACGAAGACGAATTGAAACACAATAACCATATCCATAATTTCCTCAAAGGAATGCATTCCAAAATGTTATTGTGTGAGAATAGCCATTGGTTTATCAGCAAGATACTTCCAGTCCATCATCCATACTCCAAGCACAATTGGTTAGTGTACTTAAGCCACTGTTGCTGCAACATGCTTCTGCACCAGCGCTCAGCTGTAAAGCTTACCGATTTTACTGCTGTCCGTATGACATCTGATTGCCATTTGCCAGCCGTTCCGATACCTTTAGATTTTGGTACTTCCCTTAGTTCTTGAACAAATTTTTAACGAATTACATCAATCATAATGGGTTGATCCTAACCTCCCGTCCAAATTCAGAAGTTTCTTTGTTTCACAGATAGTGTCATACATGCATATTGCAATATTACTAAAATGTTTTGGTATTTACCCACCGTATCATCATAGGACTAATACTGCTTCATTGCGTGTTGATTAGGAAGAAAAATATTCTCTCGTAAGATCAGATATCTACACATGTCTACCGCGTTGACAGATAACCAATAGCTGATATCGTATAATCTGAAATCTAAGAATGGGTGCTCCATGGGCTGCCGTAATCTTACGAACTTAAATGTGGCAGTGCTTTTCCAATGGAAAAATAGATGATATCTTATAACGAAGTAAATTTCTCCGTCATTTTTGTCCAAGCCGGGGCTCGAACCCGGGTCCCCTCATTACGGAATAAGTCACTCTACCAATTGAGCTACGCGGGAGTTCGTTCTGACTGCTATCTGCCTTTATGTCGAGTGCGTCCTGCTGGCAGGCACGTCATAATCTCCAGAACTTTGTGGAATGTATCCCGTACAGGAGTGATCAGAAGAACAGAATTTTCAGATATCCTAACCACAAAAAGATTTTCTCTACTTGACAATGATTCAGGATTTGAAAAACGTGGCATGTGATTTTGTCTGAAGAAGCAGCATCTTGTTTGCCTTGGAACATTTTAGAACTTTACACGCAATTCTGAAATACAATATAATAATATAACCCCCTCTCCTTTTTGTGCAAATGCATAGATCTTACAATGCAGGCTGCAGTGCTATGCATCACAAATTTGGCACTGCTTTAAGTAGCCTCGAAACATTCATCAGAACATTTAACACAATTTACGCTTCTACCACTTTTTATTCCTCAATTAGAGAAAATATTGGTAAATTACAAATGTGGTTATATCAGCGACAGCATAAGTTCTTCTTATTCCAGAATACATATGTTGACCTATAAGAGAAGTATACGTCGCACATGACATCACTCTAATTGCTTCATTTATCCCCTTATTTAGTTGAAATTTCGCTTAGCGGTTATTATTCATGCAGACGCGAATGACTTATTAAAGCGACGGTTTTCCTACCATTGGAAACCAGAACTCCTGGATTTGTCAAGGGTGCGTGAATTTCCATTCCTATGTCAAACATGCATCCCTGTACACCTGTTTACGTTCCAGAGAACTACTTGACTTACATCATTAAAATTAGTTAAATATGAGAGCTGAGCAGTAAAATTAGAGAAATTTCATATTCCGCCTACCATGGCAAACTGGAAAACTTGATTCTGTGTAATCTATACCAGTGCGTCTTTTTATCATATGCATTTAAAGCACATGAGGAAGTTAATTAATATTTTTTCGGTTATTGAAATACGAAAAGAAAAACGATACCGAAGGTAACAAATATGTCTGTGTTTTTAAAAATGTAAAGGCTTTCGTTGAATCATTATTACCATCTTAGTAGTTACATACACTGATGGCCACCCATAATGCAACACCAAGAAGGGCACGAGAGAGCAAAGCCACATTTACTGGACACATAGCAACAAATAAAAAGATGAAACGATTGAGCTTACAGGCCCGTGCGACTTGCGGAACACGCAGACATCAATAGTTCGTGTGGCCCCCATGGTTGGCAATAACGGCCGCTACACGCCGCGGCATCGAAGGAAAAAGGCTTTGGATGTGGGCTTGGGGATGTCGGTCCAGGCTGCTTCCACACGTTGCCACATTTCATCAGGCGTGAACGCGGGTGGTGCATGCCGGGCCATTCGGTTGCCGATCAGCGACCAGACGTGTTCGATGGTTGACATATTTGGAGAACAGGCGGCCCACGGCAGCTGGAACACCTGGTGGGCCGTGAAGAATTGTTGCACGATGTCTGCCACGTTCGGGCGCGCATTATGCTGTTGAAGCGTGGCCGCTGGCAGGTCTTGTAGGTAAGGGAGGACTACAGGCTTCAAAACGTCGGAGATGTAGCGGTGGCTGTTGAATGTACCGGCGATGCGCACCAGAGGGGTGCGGGTGTCATATCCCATTGCGCCCCAAATCATAACGCCAGACGACGGACCGGTATGGCGATGTATAATGCAGGCGTCATACAGTCTCTTGCCGCAGTGGCGCCACACGCGGATCCGACCATCGTGGTGTTGCAGGCAAAAGCGGGATTCGTGGAGAAGCCAATGTCGTGCCATTCCGTATTCCAGGTGCCGCGTTCAACGGCCCATTGCCGCCGCACTCGCCGGTGTTGCAACGTCAATGGTAATCGGAGCAATGGGCGCCACGCGACAAGTCCCCGCTCCTGCAGACGACGTCGAACGGTACGTTGTGACACAGGTTGTTGCGCAACACACCCTAATTCCTGCGCTAACGTTCGTGATGTGGCGGTACGAGCCGTTAATGCCCGCAGCACAACATGCAGGTCCTCTCGTTCGGTGGTGTGCTGCGGCGGCGGCAATCGCTCACGTCGGTGCGTCCGTCCCTCCTGTACCCACCGATTTCATACACGCCTCACTGTGGCTCGATGTCTTCCCATACGAGCGCCGATATCTCGGTACCATAAACGGCTGCCGTGATAAGCCACTATTCTTCCTCTCGCGAACTCCGAAACGTGCTATAATGACTGTCGTATTCTGTCACGAGGCATCAGGAAGCTTCCCACGCACAGGTCCGGCAGCACAACACACTTCCACTACTTACACCTCGCCTTCCGTGCACCCTTCTTATTGTGCTTCTTGGTGGGGTGCTGGGCGCACATGATTTGCATTTGCCCTGCAATGCTAATCGTGTGCATGATAGGAGAAAGCGAAGTGACCTGGGGGAAAATGTTTGTAACACTGCAAAGGATCTCCCGGAAAATGAGAATAGTTTGAGGCTCGGCATTATCCTGAAGTAGAACTACCCTTAGTAGAAGCGACTTGATATGCAAGACGATGGGTCGCAAGATCCTTTGAACATATCACTGTGCTGTTAGCGTCACTGTTACCAAGGCAAGGGTCGTCCGGCTGTCATATGAGATGGCTTTACGCGTTATAACACAGCCAGTAATGGCGATGTGTAGTTAAAAAACGGTGTCCGGCTGTCATATGAGATGGCTTTACGCGTTATAACACAGCCAGTAATGGCGATGTGTAGTTCAAAAACGGTGTCCGGCTGTTTGCGCTATCCACTCCTCCTCCATATACTACAGCGGTGGCCATTCGCTCCAGTGCACAACCGGGATTAGTCACTACAGCGGTGGCCATTCGCTCCAGTGCACAACCGGGATTAGTCACTAAAGCGATGCGATACCAGTGCACAACCGGGATTCGTCACTAAAGCGATGCGATACCAGTGCACAACCGGGATTTGTCACTAAAGCGATGCGATACCAGTCACCGGCTGAGCATGATTTCCGGCTACGACACCACTCCAGACGAAACTTCCATTGTAGGCTTTTTAATGCAAGATGTCGGAAGGGATACAAGATCAGTGTTCTTCCTGTGGAAATCGTCTTGCGATAATTAGCGATGATACAGGACACTACACATCGTCCGGTACATCTCGCAGGACGGTGTACAGAGTATCCTTCCGTCATATTGCGAGATTTAGCTGAAATTTGGTAAACAAAACAAACGGAAACGAGGGTTATATCTAGCTTAAATCAGAACACAGTCGTCCCCTCTTTGAATATAATGACTGTAGAGACCTTTCAAGGCATGATTTCCACGAGGTTCGGCAGGCCTCTGCTGGAATTTTCCTATATTAGATCTACAAAGCTTCTTCCAGAGGTTCCGTAAAATAGATCGTACCGACCGAGATAGGATCTCGTGTATGAGCAGGGCGCATAGATATTCTATTGAACTTAGGTCTAGACTTTGGGCTGGTAAATCCAAAACTTGGAAGTTCAGATCCTCAAACCAGGCTTTGATAGACCTTGCAGTGATGTAAGGCGTTCTATCTTGCTGAAACAGGTACATATATGTGCTGAAATGCTGCCACAGCGTAGGTAGTTCGGAATTGTTCAGAATACCTTCGAATCTGGCGTTCATTAAGCAGGCAATCACCATATCCAAAGGACCGAGTCCTTCTCAGTAGAAAGATTCCTACGCCATTAGACATGGCCTTTTAAGCTTAACTATAAGGACAATGAAGTCAGCTTGACAGCGTTCCGCCGGTTAATGCTACACTCAACTACTCTATCCGAAAATATGAGTTTGTGACGTGAATTGCCACTCCACATGACATTCTTCCACTCTTCTATTGTCTACGAAGGGAGAGTGGGGCACCATTGCAGTCTTCGTCTTACATTGCTTGGAGTGCTGTAGAGTTTGTGCGCAACTGACCTCACATGATAACTGCATGGCAGGCAGTGAATACATATTTTAAAGAGTTACATTTGATGCGAATCTAACTGCGTACAAATATTTCACGTGCAATGTCTTCAATCACTAAATTCCTGCTGCTCAGGTGATTCGTAATATCCGTCGAAGTGTACTAAGCTTGGCACATCATGAAGTTCAGAAATGCAAGGTTGATGACACTGAAGACATATGTACGTGATAAACTGATATTTTGTTTTTGTTTCGGAGTTTAACGATCACCATGAGCAACTCTAAGGGCTATAAGCGCTCTCCCGTCTCTAATTTAAGCCCACTCCAAGAAAGGAAGTAAACTGATGTTTTAAAAAAATCATTCATAATTTATAATCTTCGATGATAATTTACCGTCAGCTGTCTTCCTATAATAGATGTATTCTGATAATGTAAAAAGTAATCCGTGCTTTCCTTAACAGAAATTTCAGGCACTTAGGTTTTAAAATTCGGTACTGAATAAAACTACAAAATCTTAAAAATGACAAATTCCGTATGACGTGAAAAACAATTGTTGCAATCAAATACTATAGTTAATAATATACCTGCATGTATATATTAGGTTTTATATCTACCTCGTCTAGCTGGAAAGAAATGCCTGACTTAAAGGTCTTTTCATAGGGTGTAGGGTGAAATACAAATGCACGTATATATATAGTTCAGCAAAGAGCGTTTTCGTGAAGGAAGATTGGAGGTTTAACGACCACCGTGAGCAACTCAGTGGGGTATGAGCAGTCATCCGTCCCTAATTTAGTGCCACTGGTTCCAGGGAAGGGGAAGGGCCAGCGCCGAACGACAAACACAACAGCAATGCCTCACCGGGATTCGAACCCGGAACCATCTCGGACGAAAGATAAGAAGCCAGTTTACATTTATTTCACGCTAAAAAGAATTTTCCTGTCGCACAAATAGTAGCAGATACATCGCGATAAAAAATAAAAATGCGTTTATACAACCCGAGAATCACACGCGTCTGTACGTAATAACCCTTTAACCGGCTGGAACGAGTTAACTCGTGGTTAGAAAAATGGGCTAAAATCTACTGGAATGAATATATTCGCTGTCTAAGACGCGGGTGGAACGCGATTGTGAGTGAATCTGCGCATCAGAAAACGTTGCTTTCCTCTTAGTTTTCTTATTACAGGTGGTCATTAATGTGAATGATTCACACTTATCTTCTCGGAGTGATTACCTGCTAAAAAGGCTGTAATAATGGCTACGGTACTAAGAAAGGAGAGAGACGTTTGAGTCACTTCTGTCGACCCAGTGGCATGATGCTTGTGTCAGAGGCACTTGGAATTTCCCATCATGCCTTGGGTCATGGAGCAGAGAAAAAAGGACTAGAAGGGAGCTTGTAGCACTAGGGTTATGGTGGACACTGGTGATGGTTGGTTGTTACAGGTTTATGGTCGATACTGTTGAGATGAGGGGGAAATGAATTGTATTGCCGTTGCTTTCCTGAAACCAGGGAGCTATGTGAACATTTCTCTTTGGGGAGCGCAGAAAGTGTGGGGAATTATTTGTTTCTGGTGCATTGGCCGCTTAAAGGATTAACAAGACGTTGGTTATGGTCGCACATGTGAATCTATTGAGCCGATCAGGAAATATAGTCTAAAAATATGTGATCAAAAATTCACCTAAAACTAATTTTGTAAACAACATTTTAAATATTATTATTATTTTTTTATTGGAGGTTTAACGACCACCGTGAGCAACTCAATGGGCTATAAGCAGTCGCCCGTCTCTAATTTAGGGTCACTGGTTCCAGGGAAGGGAGAGAGCCGGTGCCGTAAGCCAAACACAACATCCATGCCTCACCGGGATTCGAACCCGGACCCCGTTCGGACGAATGATCAGAGGCCATCGCTTAGACCACTGCGCCACCGGCGCGGCAAATATTATATTACCATTGTTTTCTTAGAGCTTAAATATGTTTTCATTACTAAGTATTACCATAAGGTTTAATGAGTTAAAGAAACTATGAAATATCAAAGGAAGAACGGTTTAAGATTTTAGCGAACAAGAGGAGTCCTATAACATTGGCTTTTTAAAAAAGCAAGGCACGTTTATCCAAAGAATGAAAAAAATTCTGCTGCAGCTGTTTTTATTTTTCAAATACTGTCAACGTAGAAGCTCCTGATAAGTAATTGCAGAGACTTCATCTGGTCTTTCCCTGCATGGAATAAAACATACTGTGCTAGATACAAGCTCAAAGAATGCTGGCCTATTTTCTCCGTCAGTGGTTCAGAAGAATAAATTGATTTCCACGCCTCTATTACTTGCTACAGTTTTTGTGAGACCGCGATCATGAGTTTCGTCGAAACTATCAATCATCTACAGTATATTAAAGTATGCAAATTTCTTCCTTCGCGTTTGCTAACATAAACGGAAAAGCAAAATCCCTGCAAAAGTATGGATTCTTAGTTATTCAGCTATTTATTCGAACCGGATTACTGAGGATATGAGCAGAGATGATACGACATTTAGCATTTCTACCTTTAAATTTTATATACTCCTCCAAATTCCAAAAGTCAGTTCATCCGTCATTAAAATTACTGCCTCGTCTTTTTTTCGGAAGTATGGTGGTTACATAAAGCCACTGCATATTCTTTAATTTCTAATTTGTAACGGATTTTGGTTATCCCATTTTCGTTGTTATGCAGTCGTGCTCAACGTATTTTAAAAACTAACTTGCGTCAAATTCGTATTCTAATTTGTAGCTTCCCACTACTCCTTATTTTATGATGTAATTTCCGACTAATCTGCCAACGTTAAATATGAGAATACTAATTGGCACTTTTGCTTTACATTTTTCATCGGTCTATGGAATGTCATATGGATAAATTCGACGCATTTGCGATTTATATACTTACAGTAGCGAACAAACGTATTTGGCGAAACACTTTTTCGACCATAATGTTTTTTCTGCTGGACCAAATCGGGTCATTTTAGGTTATGATATGTGTTGATTTGTGGGTTACAATGTCGCGTAGTTTGTATTTCGCTCAGAGCGAATTTGTTGTTCGAAATGAGACATATTCAAGATTCGCCAATTATTACCCATTTGTTTGCTGCATGTATTAATGTTTTTCTTGTAATTTTTGTGGGTTTTGTAATGGGTAGTGTGATAATGGGGTCAAGCTTAGGTTTTCAGAAATGGGTAAAAAGGCGGAGATCCCTGTTGGAGCTCGCCAGGCGGCCGTGAACATGATGGAATGCGTGTCACCGACATTGCGATGGCCCTGAAGATCCGACACCAGTCCATTTCAGCTATCCTGCAATGTTATAAGAAGAGTGGGACCGTCGAGAACAGTCCGCGATATGGTAGGCCTCGTTCCACTACGTTGCGTCAGGATAGACGCATCCTCCGTCGATCTTGTGCTGATCCCACCTTGACTTCTGCGGACATCGCCACCTAATTCCGCGACAGCGACGACCTCAACGTCAGCCGAACGACCATCTCCCGTCGTCTCATTGCTGGTGGATTGAATGAGACAAGAAACCACTCATCGGAGTCAAGAATCGACGAGCCAGAGTCCCGTTCGCGCGCCGTCATCGACACTGGACCGCAGAGGACTGGGGTAAGGTGCATTTCTCCGACGAGAGCAAGTTCAACTTGTTCGGAAGTAATGGCATCCGATACGTACGACGTCCGAGTGGCCAGAGATTCAACCCCCAGTTCATTCAGCCGACTGTCAAGATCGGAGGAGGATCGCTCATGGTTTACGGCGCCTTCTCACGCAATGGAATGGGCCCCATCATCAAGATTGACGAAATAATGACCGGCCAGAGCTACACGAACATGCTCATCAACGATGTCTTCCCATGAGCAAACCAGAACATGCTACCCGGATGGATCATGGAGCAAGACCGAAGCACACCTCCAGAGTAGCGAAGGCAGCCTTCCAGGAGCAACAGGTCACATTTCTAGACTGCACAAGCCAATTTCCAGACCTCAACCCCATCGAGCACATGTAAGAGGAGCTGGAGAGACGATGTGCGAAGAAAACCTGACGGATTAGGGCCCAGACGTTCGACCGGCTGTCTGCAGAATCGGCGCGAATTCCGCAGGTCAGCATCGAGAAGCTAGTGGACTCGATGCCGGCCCGTTGTACAGCTGTTATTAAGTCTCGTGGTTATCCCACAAAGCATTAGTTATTGTTTTGTCGTTCTCTCGTACTTGTTTTGTGTTATCGTTGCATTAAATGAATGTGATACACACCTACTTTGTTGGTCAATTTGTATGACCTTTGCGATTAAGCTCGGTACCTGATCTGTGTTAAGGTTTCCGATCTATCTGCATATGTGCCATGTTTACAACTGAATAACATATATCATATCCCAAAATGACCCGATTTGGTCCAGCAGAAAAAATATTATGGTCGAAAAACTGTTTCGCCAAATACTTTTGTTTGCTACTGTATTTCATATCGGAGGTATAGTGTGTCTGGAACAGGCACATTGTAATGACGTGGAGTAAAACAAAAGGTTCAAAAGAACAATTAAATACAAAGTTAATCACAACACACACACACACACACACACACACACACACACACACACACACACACACACACACTTTACAAACGTTATCATCATACACTGCATGACAGAGAAAATGCCACACCACGAAGATGTGAACGCAGCGACATGCAAATTTCATGGCGGGTGCACAGGTAGAAGTTATGCAGATGATTGCATTTGCAGGCCAATTGCACGAATGCCGCGCAGGATATAAGCGGACAACCAACCCGTGAGGCCAAAGAAGTGAGTGATTCTGCTGTAACCCTGTCTAAAGAACGAAGAAGGGGTGCCATTGTTGTCAAGACGCCGTTGTACGCGATTTCGTCAAACGGATGAGTTCACGAGAGGTGACATCGTAAGGCTTCGTACCGCCGGATGGTCCTTGCGTCGTATTGCGGAAGAAACGCAACGTGATGCCAAAACCGTCGGTCGTATTTGGAGACAGTTGTCCCAGGAAGGATATGTGCAACGCTGTAGGGGGACCGGAGCACGGAGACGGACGTCCGAGCGCACCGATCGCCGCATCCGACGTCATGCCGTAGCGGACCCACAGGACACGACGGGCGAATTTAATAGCGTGGTGTTCAGCGACGAATCGCGGTTCCATCTCACCATGGATGATCGCTGTGTGAGAGTCTTCGGGCGACGTGACCAACGGTACGCATTATGAGCACATTGACGGCACGCCGCTATGTTGACGAGGAGAGCTGCGGCACGTGGCACTACCGTATCTTCAGGGCATCGCAAATGCCGTTTTTCAACAAGCTAACGCCCTGAGCATATGTGGGACACAATTGGACGTCGGTTGAGTACCCTCGCAAATTGAAGATGAACTGCGGACTCCGATCAAAATCACATGGTCCACGATGCCCCAATACACTATTCCGACACTCTTTGCATCGATGCCCCAGGACACTATTCCGACACTCTTTGCATCGATGCCACGGCGGATTCAACGATGTATCTCCCAAAATATATGCCGCATTCCTTATTGATCATCTTGTATATTCGACCACTGGAGCCTAGTCTGCATGTGACAATTAAATCATTCATTTAAGATTTACTTGGCTATCTGTATGTGCAGTTTGGTCTGTTTTTGAGCGTTCCTTCATGGTGTGGCAATTTCTATGTCAAGTAGTGTATATAATCTCTGCCAAAAGACCGGAAACATCTTTGAACATTTTCGTCCAACAGGACACCGTAATAGGCGTTTAGTTGCCCCTATAGCATTATAGATGCAGAGTAGGTTATCACCAAATAGGAAGCTCCGTCTTTTAAGATTGGAATTCGCCGTAGCAACACCAGTTCGTAGGCGGTTCAATCATTTGGACATTTACGATTCCTCTTCTTATCCCACTAGTAACTACGAGGAAGATGAAAGTGGTACAGTGGGCTAGCTGGTCGCTGGCTTCTGATTCCTTGCCTGACATGAGTCCCAGTCCTGGTCTGGCAGGAATGTTGTGTTTGTAACACGGCACGAGTTCTATCGTTCACCTGGAACAAGAGGCTTTAAATCAGAGACGGACAACTGCTTGTAGTTCATGGTGGTCGCTAAACCTCAATCACACAAAAATATATATTGTTTTTTCCAGGTGTAGTCCAAACATTCCTACGATTGGCTTCTTTGAAATAAAAAATAAAAACACATTTCGAACTGATTCCCAATTGAATATACCCAGACATAATTAAATGGAAGTAAATCAGTGTGCAAGTCATACACAGTCGAGACACATTATTGTGACCACCTAATACTGCTGACGTCAACAGCGCCTAGCGAATAAAAAAAGGCACGTGTCGTTAGCTATCTTGGAGGGCATATAAGGTGTGCTGTAGGCATTCTGAAAACATATCAATTGTTGCTGTCATGGATAAAAAGAGCGATTTATCAGATTTGCAAAAAGGGATGATAATCGGATTTTGGGACTAGGGCGGCAGTATTTCTGAAACAGCGCAGTTTGTGAACTGTTCGCGTGCTGCTGTATTTAAAGTGTATCGTGATTGGAGAAATGGCACCATTGCGAATAAGGGACGTGGAAACTACGAAGCACTACGTGCCATTGATGTGAGAGGTGGACGTCGGCTTCGAAGTTGCGTGAGAGCCGATCGACACGCTACAGTGGAGCAACGCACTGGCTGAGTGAAACAGGGAACTACCGGAAGTGTGTCTAAAACAACATTTCAGCGAAACCTGTTGCGTATGGGGCTCCGATGCCGTCTGATGGTCACTGCATCTACACTAACGAAGGTGCATCGGCAGAAAAGGTTTACATTTGCACGGCAGTATCGGAATTGGACCTCCGCCGATCGGCAAAGGATTGCCTTCTCCCATGAGTCACGTTTTCTGCTTCATCGAACGGATGGACGTTTGCATATAAGTCGAGATACATCAGAGACCAAACATTCTTCAACCGTTGCTGGAAGAACACAAGTTGGTGGGGGCAGCATTATGGTCTGGAGAATGTTTTCGTGGCATTCTCTGGGTCCAGTCATACCAGTGAAAAGCATTACGGAACGAATTCGTTATGAATCCATCTTTGCAGGTGCACCCATACATGCTGATTGTCTTCCTTGGGGTGGATGGGATCCTCCACCACGCACCCTCCAGCATCTGTCAGATGCACTGCAGTTAGCATGGCTCCACATACCTGTGAACACCTTCCAGCAACTTATTGAGTCACTACCAGCCACATCTAGCTGCGGTCGGCGCTGCACACCGCGGTTACTCTGGATATTAGCTGGTGGTCGCAATAATGTGACTTGACCGTGTATATCGTTCATTGATTCATTTAATGGTATCTTTTATTCTATTCAGCATTTTTTTAGAAATAATATGTTCACTAAGGGTCTTGACTGGAAAAAGGATTTTAAAACAGTAGAGCTAATAAAAAATATTAGTAGTAGTAGTGTGGAAATAGAGTGAAACTTAGGTAAAGTTTTAATAGCAATTTATATCTCCAGTTAAACCGTGTACTAGGTTGAAAATAAAGCTTCCGAAAAAATCGTACGTATGGTGTGTGTAATGAACGATGCTGCGGACCTGCAGAGACGTAAACATCCCATAGTGGTGTACGCGAAAGAACAAATTCTAAAGACAGTAATTTCGCTGTTGCGGTGAATATTGTGTCCACGTAGCGACGATACGATGGCGATATCAAAGGAAGGTGAACGTGCTATATTGATCTATGCATATTTTAATGGCGTGAAAGTTACAGAAGCACTGGGCAAAATGCGAAACGCGTTTGGTGACAATATTATAAGACAGAGTACTTGCTATGCCTGGTACATGAAGATCTACACGTGGTTTATTTGATGACTCTAGAAGTGGCAGATTTAGTGAGGATGAAGATAGTGCACTGCAACATGATATCGGCCAAGCCTGATGCAACACTACGAGAACAGGCAGAGGAACTGAAGGCCTCCCATACGACCACCAATACCTGACTTCTGAATTTGGGATATTCATGTAAACTGCGCAAATGGGCACCCATGTGTTGTCTAACCAGAAACGGATGCAACCCCACCCCATTGCTGTTGTTCTGCGTGAAAGAGAAAAACGGGAGCATTTTGCATCGGTTGGTTACCGATGATGAACCATGCATCACATACCTGAATGTTACGCGAGACAGAGCATGAACCAATCTGATAAAACCACTACAGAAGGTAGCAAAGCCACCCACCAATTCATGGACGGAAGGTGATGCTGAGTTGCTGATGGGATTGTTGCGGTGGGATTTACTATGAACTCTTTCCACGGAACAATACCATTACAGCGGATGCTTGCATCTAACAGGTGGACCGTCTCCATGCTGCACTGCCAGAAATGCGACCAGCACTGATTAATCGCCATGGAGTTGACACCCTGGCAACCTGTATACTTTTTGCGTTGGAATGGCTTCAAGAAACGTGCTCATTACAACCGAAATTGCGGTGTCATCGTTTTTGTTGAATACTGCTCCCTTATGCAGTTTAGAAACGAGTTGTCACAGATACCCGAAAATATAAAAGATAGGAAGAATGCAGTCTCTAGATTCTAGACGAAATTCTTTTAATGTCTATGTATCTTAAAGGCAAGTCTTAAACTAGAAGTCCATAGTGTTTACCAAATAGAATCATTGACCTTCAATTATCTTCTGCCGTCTCGTGGGCGCAGTGGTTTTGGAATTATTCATTCGAGATGGGTACGGGTTCGAATCCCAGTGAGTTATGGATGTTGTGTTTGTCTTACGGTGCTGGTTCTCTCCCTTCTCTAGAAGCAGTCGCCGTAAATTAGGAACGGCCTACTGCCAATAGCTCATCGAGCTGTGCGCGGTGGTCTTTAGACACCAAACAACAGAAGAAAACATTATTTTGTACCCATAAGCTACAAAAGAGATGACAGAACAAAATGGTGATTGTTGCCTTGGTTGCCGAGTGGTCAGAGGTGTATGCTGTCGGATACTAGCCCGAGCTGGGTCTGGGGCAGAGATGGTAGGTAGTGAAACTGGTTTTACTCATATGAAGCAAAGAAAATACCCATCTTATAGCCAAAAAACCCAAATTCGCAAAAGTTGTTTTCAAGTGTTTATATAAGCTTATAATACATTTTTAAGCTTAAAATCTTTTCTTAGAAATTCACTTATAATTTTATCTCTTTACACATTAACTTATTTATTTTTTGCATTAAAAATACTACAGAATCGCAAATTATGATTTTAATAAGCACACTAATTTCGACTTCAGTTTTTAAATACAGCAGTTTTATTTAAAAACAGTCAAACATAATATAAGGTAATAAGCATTATGTTTACTATCGCATAAGTGTCATATAACATAAAATCACGTTTACTATCATAATATAAGTTTTCAGTATTGTGTCATTTTAAGTGTTTTTCTTCAACAACAAACTTCCCGCAATCTTTGGATGCCATTTAAAGAGCCATTCCACCCGCTTCTTCAAATGTACTTTGGTAGATGTTGCGCAATTGATATAGAGGATCTTTGAAAACGATACTTCATGCAACAAATTAGAAGCCTCCGTATGACTTTTAAAAAGAGATGGAGAAAATTTACCCACGGTTTATAAAAAATACGCATTTACCCATTCGTAATTTTATTTTGCTAAAATACCCACGAAATGGGTAATTTCCCACGATCTACCATCACTGGTCCGGGGTTGAGTCTCGGACTAGGTATGGCCTGTTGTGCTTATCTTTAGGCGATTATTATCTCCGAATCCGGAACCGAATTTAGGGACGTACCACAGGTTTTAACACTTTAAGTTGTCCATGATTTTCCTTAAACCCAGAAACAAACAAAAATAAATGTGGGATTAGAAAGCAAAACACTTGATGCAGAAGCAGAAGGATTGAAAATATGCAACAGTGCTAAAATACAGAAATATGAAAAGAAATTACCTCAGATACAAAGCAGTTAATAACGGTTTGCTGTTTTGAAGGGATACACACTATATTGACAAAGGTCACCGGACACCTAGGAGTGAAACACAACGGAGAGAAACACATTTATTGACATACATTAGAACGATGTCGGTCCACCTTTGGTATTAATGCATGCACTGACCCTTCGAAGCTCAGTGGTTGGGTTTTTAAGCTCCGTGATTTTCGTTGCTATAAGGTGTTTATTGAGTGCTTTAGTTTCTGTGGTTGCGTGTATCTTCAAGTTGAAAGTCCACGCTTTACGTTCGTGTATCTCCCAGGTTGGTGAGTGCCATATTTTTTCATTATTCACTGTTTTATTTTTCAACCGAGCTGGTCTTTTTTCGTTAAAGTCTCGCCATTGCTTCGATGGCGGAGGCAGACAAGGGTGACGCCCACATCCTTATCTTGGCAGATCAGCCAGCACCCTCTTCTTCTTCTACGGCGGCAGCTCCTGCTCAGCTAAATGAGGTGGCTCCCGAGCGTCATTGCGACGTCATGGATACCTCTTCTTCTCCAGCAATAACTTCCTCCCTTCCCACCAAGTGCGGTGGTGCCAAGTCTCCTATCTACATCTCAGCAGATGATGACGTCTCCGTGATCAGTGATACTGAGCTCATAGCTTCTACTTTTCATCAACTTTCTGATCCGCCCTCACTGCTAGGAGCCGCTTCATCGAGTTCTCGACCCATGCCTGCCCAAGCATCCTATGCTTCTGCAACTTCTGGGGTCCTCACACCCCCAGTTTCATCTGCTATGCCTTTTCCTGAATCCTATGTCACTGTCGTCGGTTCTACTGCTACAATTGACATACCAGAGGATTCCCGAGCTGGTCACTTTTTTTCCTCCACTATGGAACGGGGCGTCTATTTCGATGCGCTTCCCGACACTAAGCTGTGGCAATATAGCCGAGCCCTCAAAACTATCTTACCAAAGGATGCAATAGACTTTGTAGCTCGAAAACCCAGATCTGTCTTGGTCTATTTTAAGGATAAAGCGCATGCTGACCAGGTCCTTACGGAAGGTCTAACCATCAATGACGTGCATCTGTTAGCACAACCGGTTGCGCACCGCCCGGTGCAGGTGACCTTCACCCCGTACCACCAGAAGTATCCGACGCTGCACTTTGCACCTTGCTCAGCAGGTACGGCAGAGTTGTTGGCTCCATCACAACTCTCTCTGCGGCTCCCAGAGATCCTGAAGACAAATCGATTCGAGGTTTTCGCCGCACTGCTCGAGTCCTCTTTTCATCTGATGCTCAGCTGAAAGCGGTTCCGAATGTTTTGCACATCCGCTGTGGACAGCAACGCCGAAGAGTTGAGATAATCACTTCACAGTATTGCACTATATGTCAGAGCGAAAGTCACATAAGGGCTCAGTGCCCACGTGCCTCCCTGCAAACAGCTCCACACACTACATCTTCTTCTACTTTGTCCACCAACGCTTCACAGACTTCTTCCTATTCGAGGAAAGTCGCGGAATCAAGATCTTCCAAAAGTCAGCTTACTGCCATTGGTCAACAAACGACTTTGATGCCTCCACCTCCTGCTGATCCTAAGAATTTTCCCAGGCTTCCAAAATCGACTCCCCCTTGTACTTTTACAACCACTGCTGATGTACATGTTGACCACTCCTCAGCTTTTACCGTTGGCTCCATGACACGAGTCACAGGTAACGCTTCGGGTTCAGACTCTCCAGACGATCATGAAGCTTTAGTGGTTGCTGGAAAACGCAGTGGTGCTACTCGCTCCAAGACGAAGAAGGCAAAGACTCTGGCATCCCGAAGATCATCTCGCTCTTCTACCCGCTCATCCTCTCGCTCCGTCAGCTCTCGACGACCGTTCTCCAGGTCGCCTCTACACACTTCCTCTGAGACAGCATGTGAGGGTGCCTTTCCCTCACTAGAAGAATTCACAACTTTTCTTGCTGAAAATGCTTTCCCTGCTGAGCCTCTGCCTTACGAGGACGTGCTGGATTGCCTTTTAGGGTCCTCTAGCCCTTCCTCAGCACGCACTTCCATTCAGCAGTATGAAGCAGCTCTTCCACAAGTGCTGATTCAATTACACTCACTTGAAAAACACTCTTCGGCGCACTGCGGACGAGGTCCCGTGGAGTGCTTGTTTTCTCCGTCGACTCCACTCCATCACTACAGCCAGTCAATTCCTACTGCATCCCACAACTAACCTAGACATTCAAGGTGGTGTCACTTAATTGTCGCGGTTTTGCGACACCTCTTGCGAATGCGCTGGTACGAGAGGATCTTGCTCCGCTGAATGCTGATATATTACTTCTGCAGGAAACAAACTGAACTTCCACCACTCAATTTCATCAATGGCGTCGGTGGGATCATACTTTCCATCACGCCTACAGCCAACTGTCGCGTGGTGGCAGGGCAGTTGGTGTTCACTCACGTTTTCGTTCAACTCTTTCCTCCTTCTCAGTGAAAAACTTATGTCGAGACTTATTACAACGAGTCTCTTTCACCGTCGCAGCTGAAAAATTTCATGTATTCAACATTTATGTTCCTTGCACTCCTACTCACGTGCCAGAGTTGTTTGCAAAACTTCGACGGGCTCTGTCACGTATTCCCATCACCGACCGGGTACTTATCGGAGGTGACTACAATTGCACTCTACATCCCCTAACTGATCGCTCTTCTTCTTCCAGAGAACACCGCACGGAAGTAGTACATCTCTTACAGTCTATCACTTCAGACTTCTCACTAGTAGATGTTCAACGCCATTTGTCACCAACCCAGACTACACATACATGGCGTGCACCAAGAGCCATTGATCCTCCTACAGCAAGATTGGATCGCTTTTATGCAACTTCTCTTCTTCTACCAGCAATATCAGATTCATGCTGTACACCCACTGCTTCCTCGGATCATTGCGCCATTGCCATAACAGTTTTTGCTACTTCAACACAGCCACGTACAATCCGGCCTTGGACTTTTGACGACACTCTTTTAGATGACTCAGCCTTCTGCTCATCGGTGCGAGATTTTCTTGCGGATTGGCGTACAAGGCTTCATTCTGCACCGTGCCCCCTCAACGTTTGGTTGGAAGTAAAACGCCACCTCATATTACTGGTACGAAACCTGTCATACTCGATCATGACACAACGGAGGATGCGACTTGATCATACTAGGCAAATGCTTTCTTTGCTCAATCTTGCTGATCCCCTATTTCAAGTCTACCAGGCAGAATTACATTCACTTTTGGTGCCACTGGCAAAACAAGCCCTTCAACGCCTTAAACTACAACACCTGAAACCTGATGCTTGTTCGTACGAATTCCTTACGTCACTTGAGTCAACTCGCCGATCCTCTTCTGTTCTGCAGCACCTTCGTCTTCCAACTGGAGTAGTTTCATCCGAACCAGTTCCAATTTGTTCTATGGTACGTAATTACTACATTTCAAAATTTTGTGAAACTCCTCCTCCCTCCCCTACGGCTTCTCCTCTTCTGTTCTCTTCTTTGCCTCAGGTCCCTTCTCATCTTTCAGCCAGTCTCCTCCATCCTCCCACTTTAACTGAGCTCTCTGACACTTTCTCGTCCTCAACCCCGGGCTTCACCTGGCCCGGACGGTCTCCCTGTTTCTTTCTATAAGGCTTTTCTTCCTGCCCTCCTTCCATTTCTCCTCTGTGCCTTTTCTACTGCCATGCATCTTACATCTCTTCCAAGGAGTTTCACGCTCGCACATGTTGTACTTTTCCCAAGAACGGTGATCCGCTTGACTTGGGGAATTGGCGTCCCATCTCACTCTTAAATACTGATTATAAACTCTATACTAAATTTCTGTCCCGCCGGCTTAACCCCATACTCCCTCATATTCTCTCCACTAATCAAACCTATACTGTACCCGGGGCGCTCCATCTCCCATAATATTCAGCTTCTTAATGATCTAATTCACCTCGCCCGCTCTCGCTCAGAACCCCTTGCTCTTCTTTCCTCGATCAACGCTCAGCGTTCGATAATATTTCTCATGATTACCTTCTTGCTACATTACTAAATTTCGGATTTCCTCCTTCCTTTGCTTCTCTTCTCATCTCCCTCTACCGGGACGCAGTTTTCCACGTCAAGCTGCTCAACCTTCTCACAGCTCCCATACCCTTTCGTCGCGGCGTGCGTCAGGGTTGCCCCTTATCCGGGCAGCTCTTCGCCCTCGCAATAGAACCTTTTTTTACGCGCAGTCCATCGATCCTTCTTTGCTTCACTACCACCGGTGGTAGCCAGCACACGTCATCATTTTGCTACCTATGTTGCCTACGCCGACGATATTACATTCTGCATTCGGCAAGACTCACAATTTCACGATCTCCACAATCTCTACAATACTTACGCCTCATGTTCCGGAGCAGCTCTAAACACAACGAAAAGCACAGGCCTATGGACCGGTTCGTGGACTAACCGCACTGACTCTCCTTGGGGAGCAGAGTGGTCCAACACCTCTCAACGATTCCTAGGAGTCCACCTTGGAAAACCAGCAACTGCTTCACTCGTCACCTGGACGACTCTCCGGCCACGCCTACATCGCTCGGTCGCAATCTGGCGGCGCGGACAATTCTGCACCTCCGTCTTTCAAAGAGCACGTCTAACGCACACTTACCTGCTTTCAATGTGCACGTATTCCTGGTTGGCTTCGAAGCAACCAGCACTACGTCTTCTTGAACTCACCCGCTGTCAAACTCAGGTTATCTGGCCCGGCCATCACTGGGTCGGAGCACCTCAACTCAGTCTGTCTCCTTCCAACGGAGGCATTGGTCTACCCGACGTCAGATCCTATTACAAGGCTTATCGTGTGTCTACGTTTTTACGATCACTTGCGGCACCTGCTCCCTCTGCAGTTGCTGCTCGTGATGTCATAGTTTCTCCGCATAACCCACGCTTTACTCTCCTTTCGTTCTTACTCATGGACCACTGTCCCCTTCTCACACTTTTCCCTCCTGTCTACAAAGAGGCTATCTCCTTTCTTCGTTCCCTCCCTCTTTCTCGCTCTCTCCCTGCCTCCACAAATGACCTACTTTCCGAACCTCTTTTTTTTCTTCTCTGCTACACCCTCCCCATCTCCCATGTTTTGCTTTTCCTTCATGGCTCAGAGCTGGAGTCGTTACTGTCAGCGATCTTGTTAACACCGATCTTTCCTGGCTCCCCTTCTCTTCTCTACCCTCTGCTCTCCGTTTCAATGCCAACGCTCACTTTGTTCACAACTCTCTTATTTCTACTATAATCTCCCTGTTCCCTGAGCTTGCTACTCCCTCAGGCCTCATTTCTGTTCACTCTGCCTCTCTCCTTCTCCCATTTTTTCTGTCGTCCATTGGTCCACCTCTTCCTCTTGTGTCTTTCTCAACAGCTGATCTCTACCGTTTTCTCTCTCGCTCTTCCGCACCTCTTCCCATTTCTGGTATTCCACTTTCTTCTACCTCCGCAGTGTGGTCCGCTGCGCTTTCCCCACTTTCAGCACCCCTTGAAGTCAATTCACATTGGCTTTTCTTACACAACCGCCTCCCTGTGCCGTCGATTTTACATCGCATGACCATTTTATCTTCACCCTCCTGTCCGTATTGTGGCGAGGAGGCTGACGTTCAGCATGTCTTCATGAATTGCACAGTATTATTGCCAATACTCCATCTCGCTTTCACGCTAGCGCAACGATCCTGTGAGACCGTCCTCACCTTCAGCGCCTACCGAACACTACTTCTGAACTCTTCTCGCCCTATTCACCTTCCGGCAGTCTGCTCCTACATCTTCGTGCTTGTAAAACATATAATTCACGTGTATCATCTTCAGCGTCCCCCGAAGCTTCTACTGACATAAATAAAGTCAGTACTGCGTTACTTTGTCATTTTCGTAATCGCCTACTCTCCCGCCTTCGACTAGAACTTACCACTGCAGTTGCACGCTGCAGTGAACCACAGTTCCTATCAACTTGGTCACCAGCAACTACTTGGTTTGCAGGGTCGCCCACAACGCTTCACCTTACAGTCGGAACTTTTGTTTCACCTACCTCCTGATAGATACAATTTTTGCCATGCTGATTTGTCTTCAATCTCTGCTTCATCAGAGACTATTTTTTGTCTTTTCCGACAAATTATCATACATAAACTGTATTCTCTCACCACTATATTGAGCTTTGTGAATAGGTCGTTGCGTCAGCTACAAGCACCTGTAAATCTTCTTTTCATATGTCATTTTGAGACGATTTTTCTATACACATTTCCTGTTTTTTTTTTTTTTATTGTTTTCGCAACTGAGTGCAATCTTGTTCCTCAACATTCACTGCACTATATTATTTGTACTCTCTATTTTATCAGAATTTTTTGTTTGTCTCACTATTGTACATAACTTTTAGTAGATCAATTATTGTATAGAATCCTATGAATTGTTCGAAGCATGAGCTACTTATAATTGTCAATTTCTTTTCACGCTTTTTTTAAGACTCTGTTCTCATCCTCTTCACATGTATCATTTCGTGTATAACTCATGTGTAAATTTTTTGTTTTTCATTACTCATCTTGCTGAATTATGTATTCTCTCTGCGATGTCAGAGACTATTTCTTTTTACCACCTCTGACAAATCAATATATATAAATTGTAACTTCTCATTGTACAGAATCATGTATATAGGTCGTTTCACGAACCACAGACATCTGTAAACTTTGTGGTTTTTACAGTATATTCTTATCTTCAATTCCTGATTCAACAGTGTAATTTTACTTCTCAGCTGTGTAAATTTGTGTTCTCCAATACTCACTGTGATGAGTTGTGTCTTCTCTCTGTATTTTCAGAGATTATTTTTTCTTTTGTATTCTCAGGAAAATTATTGTATATAACTATTTTTCATATCACCGTTGTATGTAACATGTAGTACCGCGAGCCACATTCATCTGTAAATTTTTCATCATCTGTCTTTCGAACTTTCGATTTCATGTTTGTCCCTTGATCACCTGCAACCTCCTGGTTTTCCAGGTCACCCACAATGTATCACCTTTCGGTCAGAACTTTTTTTTTTTTTTTTTTTTTTTTTTTTCATCAGTATTGTGTAAAATTTATACTCTATAGTGCTCATCATTCTGGATTGATTTTACTCTCTGTATTACCAGAGATTCATATTGCCTCGCCAGATTTCTACTGCACTTAACTGTTGTCATGCAAACGTTGCACCGAATCCTGTAATTAACGTAGCGCAAGCTGCACATTCTGTTAATTTCTCATCACCTGTCTTTTGAATCTATGTCTGCAAGCTCGAATTCTGTATTATTCCTTGCATCAATACTGTGCAAAATTAATATTGTATAACGCTCTTCTAGCTGAATTGTTCCTATTCTTTGCTTTGTCAGAGACTTTTGTTGCCTCACCTGACACTCGAGTGTAATTAACTGTTTTTTTACTATCATCAATGTACAGAACCGTGTAAATAAGCAGTAGCGTAAGCTACACGCACCTGTAAATATTTTCTTTTGTCATACATCATTTGAGATGATTTATTCAAGCACATCTCCTGTATCTTTCTTCTAATAAATACTGTGTGAAAACTGACCCTTCGAGACATGCTTTCGACAAAGTTTTGGAACACAGCGATAGGTATGCGCCTTCATTCAGTACATAATGCTGCCGCTAACTGTTGCTTAGTGGTAGGCCTTGGTTCCAAATTTTTTATGCGGCGCTCTAATTCATTCCATAGGTACTCTATGGGATCAAGATCAGGACTCTGTGATGGCTCGTCCACACACGAAACGGAATTATCGTAAAACCACGAAGTGACAGTCCTTGCTTTATGGCTCGGTGTATTATCCTGCTGGTACCAGCAAGGCTCGGTTCCATACTATTGCCACAGAGTTGGTAGGACATAATTGTCCAGAATATCGAGGTAGACGTGCTGGCTAACAGGTTTGTCCACGAACACCAGTGGGCCGGGTCCATAACAGCAGAAACACCCCCACACGAGTGCACTGCCAGCTCCAAACTTGACCGTAGGAACAGCACACTGTAGTAAATAGCGTTATCCCGGCTGCCGATATACCCACACACGGTTATCAGACTAATGGATCGTGCATCTGGATTTATCAGTCCATAGGCCACGTTTTCCTTGATCTACAGTCCACGATAAATGTTTTTTCCACCATCCATGCCAAACGACGAGTAGCATTCCGAGTAGAGATGAAAGGCTTATGAGCAGCCGCACGACCACGGTAACGCATGGAATGAAGTTCTCTGCGAATGGTACATGTACCTAGGAGGTTCCAGCATTTTTACTCACCTGAAATCTGAAGTCTTGTGCAGTACTCCGTCTTTTAGCTGTAACAACTCTCCCGAGGCTTCGACGTCCTCTATCACTGATTTTCTTTGGTCTGTCGGTACGTTTTGCTGCATCGGGCAAGGCATGTGTCTTCCACTTATTCAGTACATCCAAAACAGTTAACTTGGGTATGTTTAAACGCATCTCGGCTTTTCTTATGGACAACCCACTAATACAACACCCAACAATCTTTCCTTTCTCAAAGTCAGTTCTCTCCCACCGCGACATTTCCACTCAACCTCACAGTGCGATATGATCACGGTCAGCTGCAGGCTTGTTTTTATAGCTTTTGCAGCAGTACCGCACATCTTTACAAAGCAACGGATCCGGTCATTTGCTTTTGAAGGGGTGTCCGTTGACTTTTGTCAATATAGTGCATTTTGATTCACTACTAGAGTGACAAAGATGAAAAGAGAAGGAGCAAAGGCAGATCGCTCATAAAGATGCAGATTTGTGGAATGCAAAGCTGTTGCTGCCCTAAGAAACAAGAAAGTTGACACCAAATTCCCGATTGTAATGAGCAAGTCTTTTGAATTTTTCCACCACAAAAGAAATATCTCAGATCTCAATTTAAAAAAAAAGATATCAGAGAAAAGAAAAATACATTTACGCATCCTAAAAAACATCTGCGCGTAATTTAAAATGCGCAGTGTTGTTTTTTACAGTGTATTGAACCGGTTAAAAAAAAGCAAGTACATCAACCCAATTTCTACACAATCGATGAACATACAGAAATGGAAAAGGCTGCATTCGGCTAATGCAAAGGCGAAATTTTAAAACGGGTTCTTAAAACCTAAAGTACGCTTCCAAGCATTGTACAAATAGAAATAAGGACTTACACCCCCTAGTGGCGAAACGGTGTGTAACAAGAATTGGTAAATACATGAAAAGTATTAATCGACACAAACGCTATCAGTAGCAAAAATAATTGTTCAATAAGACTTTTAGAAGCGGAGATATCATCATTAATGATATTTTTATTGACGCCCTCAAGCGTGCAAATTAAAAATTATTTCGAGAAATAAAGTACACATAAATATTTCCCACGGTCAGTAGCGTGTAATTGAAGAAGAAAGATTGTAAGATTGAAATGTGCATTTACCTATCGGAGAGATGATATATTGAAAAGAGACCAAGAAGTATTCTGAAATTTTAGGCTTGCTACTGCGAAAAGAATTTTAGAAATCGGACTAATAGTTGCAGAGGTATGGTGTTCATAGGGACCAAACACCGGATATTTTGTTTATATAAACACGGGCTTTTTTTCAGAAAAAACAAAAAAACTGGTTTTACCCATATGAAGCAAAGAAAGTACCCATCTTATAGCCAAAAAACCCAAATTCGCCAAAAATTGTTTGCAAGTGTTTATACGCTATCTACCAACAAGTAATTGGATACTTATGATAGCAAAGGAAAACGAAGTATATTCAACTTCAATAGTTGGTGAAGCCTCCACGAACGGTGATTACAGCTGCGACCCTCCGGGGCATACTCTCAAATAGGCGTTGTACGACGGCTAGCGGTATTTTCTTCCACTCGGCTTGGAGAAGACAGCTCAGTTCCTCACCGATTTCGGACGGTGGGGTCACCCCTTAAGTCGACGCCCCAAATTATCCCAGAGGTGCTCGATAGGGTTAAGGTCCGGGTTCTGCGCAGGCCAGTCCATTCCATTAACCCCATTATCACCATACCAAGCAATGGTGGACCTCGCAACATGACAGCTGGCACTGTACTCCTGAAAGTAACATGGGTCCACCCCGTAAAACCGCAACAACGTAGGAAGCGCATGGTCATCCAAAATGGTGCCGTAGGTCTCGGCGTTGAGTCTACCAGGAATTGCGACCAATGGTCCCGTGCCGTACCAGGAGAAACACCCCCATAGCATAATTCCACCGCCGCCGAACTTCACAGTTGCCACAATACATTCCGGCAGGATCGTTCTTCAGGCAGACGCCAAACCCAGACCCTGCCATCCGAACGGTAGAGGGTGAACCTTGATTCGTCGCTCCAGAGAACCTGTTTACACTGTTCAACGGTCCACTGTCGACGTTCTTTGCACCACGTTAGCCGAGCAGCGCTATCGGACTTGGTGATCAAAGGCTTGTGGGCGGCAGCACGTCCATGATAACCGAGCAGATGGGCTTCCTCACGGATGGTATTCATCGACAGAAAAACTCCCGGACGACTGTTGAAACTCCTCGCGGCTGTGGCCCATCGATTTGGTGTGGTTCTTCCGAATTTCTCTGGCCACCACCCGTCGGTCTCTAACTCCCAGTTTTGTGGGCTCCCGGGTCGGGGCACATTCCGACAGTCACCTCTCATCTTCCACTTGCCAATCACGTAGGCCACTGTCGATTTTGGGTACTTCAATTCGCTGGATATGTCACGTATGGATCGGCCATTTCTGTGATACCCGACGATTACACCTTTCTCGAAATCAGAGAGCTCCGAACTGCGTGGCATGTTGCATGCGACTGGTTGCGTTGTGGTTTCCCACACAATATTTAACGGCGGCGGCCATGACGTGTATCAGGACCGCAGATGTCGTTGATTGCAGGGGTGTCAAATTACTTGTTGGTAGATAGTGTATAAGCTTATAATACATTTTTAAGGCTAAAATCTTTTTTCAGAAATTAACTCATAATTTTATCTTTTACACATTGACTTAGATAAAAATAGGAATCCGTTCTTGTATTTCATCAATGAAAATGCAGATAAAAGTGAAAACAGTCAAAGAAATTTAAAGAAAACAGACGAAAGCTTTAATAGTAAACCGGAAAACTAACAACGTAAACTGGAAGTTTTGGTAGACCGTCATAAAAATAATCATAAGGAATTAAAATATATATTTCCAGATGATTTTCTCTTTGTGCGTTAGAGAAGCGTAATAGCACAGTTTCATAAATTTAGGAAACTAAATCTTTTGGTAAGCGTTTTCTTTGAATACAAAGATATTTGCAAATTCACGTGAAGGTATGATGTTATGCAAAATAGTATAGAAAGGCATTCACAAATGGGAGCATAAAATCATCTAACGGTGATTTTAGAGTTTCATCGAAAAGGCATTACTTGAAAACCGCGACCTCTTTATCTCTTTCGATAGACCATGGAAATTGTACTACGAAAATTAAAGTTGTGGGAAAATTCATATAAAACGAATAGGAAAAACATGAAAGGCCGTGACGACAGCTGCAAAGGAAGCGGTGAGTATCCGAAACTTCCAGGAATAGGAAAAGAACATGCATAGAATAAGATTTAAGCTATTTCACTAAGAAAGGATAACACGAACATCATCGATTTTCAAAAAAAAAATACACCGCGTAGAAGGTAAGGTCCTCTAAAAATATTGCAATAAGAAAAGTAAACATGGAAAGCAAACAATAGGAAATCTGATCGGTCTCAAATGATGCTTAGCTTTAATGACAGGGCGTGGATGGATCAAACGCAAAATTTATCGTGAAGGCTGTCATCGTGCAGGATTGATGAAGCTTTTTCAGAGTGAGTGACCAGGTTGGTGATAATTTTCTAAAAGTTATATTGCAAGCCCCTGGAAATTTTAGCAGGGGATTATTTATTATTTATCCACTGTTGACTCACAAACAACACCAGAAAACTGTAACCTGAGCGAATACAATGCCAACCGCTTATTTCTATTACTGGGGAGTCCGAAAAGTACGTGCCGAATTTACATAGCTTGTTGATGATTGGTCGCCAGTTGCCACCGTCACTATATGTAGCTGAAGCAGCTACACAAAATGATGTGTGAGAAGTCTGTGTATTCTTTTGTGCTCGAAACTGTGAAAAGAAAGACAGAGAAGTGGCTGCAGAGTTGTAGAATGACGAACGTCAATCCCCTGCATTTACGACATATTATGCTTTACCTCTACTACGTATAGGGGACTAAACGCAACTGAAGCTGCACGGGAGATACACTGACGGAAAAAAATCCGAACACCACGAAAAAATAGTTGTAGAGGAATGAAATGGCGGCAATACATTTGTATAGGTAACATATTTAATCGATTAAGGTTTCAAGATCACAGCTTAATGTAAGCGCGAGAAGAGCCATTTTAAATGTAAAATGCCGGTACATTAATAAGCGTTGTAACCGCCAGAATGTTGAATGCAAGCACTCAAACGTTCATGCATTGTGTCGTACAGGTGCTGGATGTCAGTTTGTGGGATGGAGTTCCATGCCTGTTGCACTTGGTCAGTCAATACAGGGACGGTTAATGCTGGTTGGGGGTCACGCTGGAGTTGTCTTCCAATGATGTCCCATACGTGCTCGATTGGTGAAAGATCTGGTGATCTAGCAGGCCACGGCAACATATCGAAACTCTTTAGAGCATGTTGGGTTACAACAGCGGTTTGCGGGCGAGCGTTATCCTGTTGGAAAACACCCCTTGGAATGCTGTTCATGAATGGCAGCACAACAGGTTGAATCACCAGACCGACTTACAACTGTGCCGTCAGGGTGCGTGGGATAAACACGAGAGTGCTCCTGCTGTCATAGGAAATTGCTCCCCAGACCATAACTCCAGGTGTAAGTCCAGTGTGTCTCGGCAGTAGACAGGTTGGTTGCAAGCGCTCACCTGGCCTCCTTCTAACCAACACACGGCCATTACTGGCACCCAGGCAGAACCGGCTTTCATCAGAAAACACAACAGATCTCCACTCCGTCCTCCAATGAGCTCTAGCTTGACACCACTGACTTCGCAAACGGCAGTGGTTTGGAGTAAGTGGAATGCACGCTACAGGGCGTCTGTCTTGGAGCTGTCCTTTAAGTAACCGATTTGTAACAGTTCGTTGTGTCACTGTGGTGGCAACTGCAGCTCGAATTGCTGCCGCAGAAGCAGTACGATGCGCCACGGCCATACGCCGTACACGGCGGTCTTTTCTCTCAGTAGTGCCACGTGGCCTGCCGAAATCCGGTCTTCTTGAGGCAGTACTTTCCCTTGATCATCGCTGCCAACAATCATGCACAGTGGCTACATTCCTGTCAAGTCGTTCTGCAATATTGCGGACAGAAAATCCACCTTCTCGTAGCCCTATTATACGACCTCGTTCAAACTCCGTGAGCTGTTGATAATGGCTTTTTCGTCTTCTTAAAAGCATTCTTGACTAACATCAACACACTACGTCTAATCTCAACGATAACTAACGCTCACGAACGTTACAGCGCGTATATCCAGCAAACCTGCTTTGAATGTTCCGAGGGGCGCTACTAGTGCCACACGTATGCGCCGAGCGCGAAATTTGCATCGACGTCATCTTACAGATGTACTCTCACCGCCTACCAACTGTCGTTTATCTAACACAACCCCTTCTTGGTGTTGGGATTTTTTTCCGTCAGTGTATATAGTAGCGCAGGGTCGGTGCTCTAGAAAACGGTACAGTTCACAAGTAGTTTGCCAGATTTCGAGATGGAAACTTTAACCGGGAAGATGAAACAAGCCTTGTGCCACTGACGAGGACATGCTCCGTGCACACGTCGGGCTAACCTTCGTGAAGCAACACTGATCTTATGGAAATGTAACCTACATGAACACCTCCGGAAGCTTGGCTACGTTAGTCGGTATGATGTATGAATCCCGCTCAATTTGTCACTGAGAAACGTGCTTGATAGAGTTTCCATCTGTGACACGCTGCCGAAATGCAACAAAAATGATCCGTTTTTTAGAAGATTGGTGACTGGTGATGAAAAATGGGTAGTGAGCTGCAATGTAGTGAGGAAAAGATCATGGTTTTAGCGTGGTTATATGCCCTTAGCGACTCTTAAAGCTGGACTACACCCAAAGAAGATTTTGTTCAGTGTTTGGTGGGACTGTAAAGGTGTACTGCACATTAAGCTTCTACTCAACAACCAGACAGTAAATAGCGATAAATACTACTCACTGCTAGACGTTCTTCAGGTTGCAATCAAGAGAAAAAAGGCGTGTTTTAGCAAATAGGACTAGTATTGTGCTCCAGCAGGACAATGCAAAATGTCTGTCTTTGTGAAGACAATGACAAGACAGAAGTTTCTAGAGTTTGGGCAGCATGTCCTACCTCACACGTCATATTGTTCGAACATTGCTCTCTCAGACAACCACCTTTTCAGATCGATTCAGAATACCCTTAAGGGCACGAGATTTGATTCTTTGGACCAGGTCAGAAATCAACTAGATCAGTTTTTTGAGCAAAAACTTGTTAAAATTCTGGGAGGAGGGAATCTTCAGCATGCATGACCGATGGCAAAAGGTTGTACGGGGTACATATATCGTTGATTAAAATTCTGTTTGTTTTTGTTTTGTTTGATGTACATGACGTTCTTTTACATAGCAATATTACCCAAACGCTGTTATGAACACTGGGTCCCCAAGGATTTCAAACTGTCCTACGACGTCACTATTTTCGGAACCGACAGGTTGCCGTTGAGCTGGCGTAAGATGTCTCTTCTGAAAGCTTCTTACTGCCCTCGTCAAAGTACAAAAGGAGAACAGCGTTAAACAGAAAGTTTCCCTTCCTCCTGGTCCAAAGAAAGCGGTGGTTCTTGCTACTTGTGGTTGTCGGATCCTCCGCTCTTCGCTTGTCCACTAATGTCTTTTCGAGTTACAGCCACGGTAGATCATTTCCCGATCGTTATAAGATGAACAAAGCTAACTGGAATCTTCTCGCTTAGTTGTTCGAGGCAATTTTTTGTGGCAGGGTCCTGCGACAACGCATTAGACTGAAATAAATCCTGTTCCTTAGCCCTTACTGAAGGTTTTTTTTTTTGATTGGAGGTTTAACGACCACCGTGAGCAATTCAATGGGCTATAAGCAGTCGCCCGTCCCTAATTTAGGGTCACTGGTTCCAGGGAAGGGAGAGAGCCAGTGCCGTAAGACACACACAACATCCATGCCTCACCGGGATCCGAACCCGGACCCCTTTCGGACGAATGATCAGAGGCTAACGCCTTAGACCACTGCGCCACCGGGCCACCGGCGGCCACCACTGCGCCACCGGCTTACTGAAATTCTTAACCGCTCCTCGACATTCAAAACTCGAAAATATTCCTTAGTAACAGCTGCTTCATTTGACAGTTATATACTGTCAAATGAAGCAGCTGTTACATCAGTTATATACCTATTTATATTTTTGATACCGTTTAAAGAATCAAGAAGCGGCACTGTATGTAACGCATGACATCTTGGGCACGCATGCTATAGGTTTTTCATCCCTATCATGGTAACATGACGAACAGGGGAATGGCATAAACGAAAACAACTTTTTACAAAAATTGCAAAAAGCACAGAATGCACAATTCTGACTATGGGACTACAAAAATGCGGGAGATCAGTGTCTAGGAGGTATCAATAAGTATTCACCAATGGAAATTTCCGTCTCTTGTAGTAGTAATCGGTAAGCAATGGTGCGACATTCCGCGATGCATTTTGCATTATTTCGTCTAGAGGAATGACGTCACACGTGTGGTAATAAATCCCAATGTCTTGAATAATGACTGCTATTTTCAAAACGCAGCCATTAGTATTTAAAACCAGGGAACACCTTTTATAGATTTCCTTTATTCACTGTTAAAACGTTTGTGGTAGGTTGCACCAAAAAAGTGGTGCTACACCAGCTACACCATTTTGTTAGAAAAGATACACCATTCTGTGGTGCAAATTAAACCCAACTACATGGTGCAACTTCACGTGCATCCTTGGACCATAACGTGATGACAATTTGAACCACAAAACACGATGGTGAATCTTTTCTCAGAAAGTGGTGCAGCTGGAATAGCACCACCTTTTGGTGCAACTACAAAATATTTTTTAACAGTGTTATAATATAATAAGTGACAACATAAACTGCAAAATTAACTAACAAAATGGCTCTACCTTTCTGTTACTTTCATATCACGGTGCTTGGATTTTCAAATTCAAATTTTAAAGCCTAGCATCTTTCTTGAGCGCCAAAAACAAGTTACTAACTGACAAGTCCTTATATGCTCAAGATTATTTTCTAAACGCTACCTACATCATAACTGGTGATAAAACTATTTCCTTTAGAGTGAGTGGCATTGCTGAAAATTTAGGATATTTATAACTTTGAATTTTTACAGACAACACAAAAACCCCACTTGTATACAACTGGTATGCTTTTCTCCACAATTCTAAACTCGCGGTTTATTTCACGGAATTTATATTCTTATGGGGTAGCATATTTCTCGAAAACCAAAAAAAGAAAAAAATGCGATGTAGAACCCAAAATACGAACATTCCAAGGGCTTCCAAAACGTCTGCACATTCGTCGTTTTAAGTACTTTTATTCCAATTTACGTTCAGACATTTGCGTCTTTGAACTGTAAAGACTGTATTTTGTTTATTCTACTTATGCTTAATCGGGAACGAGAGCTCTGACAATGTTCGGACGACAAGACAGTAGCGAGCGTCTCTGCCACCGAACCTCCCACTGTGTTTATGATATTTTCAATGTACCAGGCGAACAGACGGCTGATGTTGTCCTGCAGCAGACTGGCCCACACGTGTTGGGCGGTGTGCTCCAAGTCCCAGATAGTGTGGCATGGCGACAGCTGGCGTTTCAACTGGTCCCACACATGCTCGATAGTGGACATGTCCGGGGAGCGGGCATTCCGTGGAAATGTCTGGACATGACGTAGGCAGTCCTGGGCAACTCGAGCCGTATGCGGGCGGGCACTATCCTGCTGGTATAGCGCACCTGGAATCACGCCCGGGAATAGGAGCACATGGGGCCGTACAATCTCATCCACATACCGTTGACCAGTCAATGATTCACGTACCACTACTACAGCTGGTCGGCTATCGTAAGCAATGGATCCCCAGACCAAAATGCCTGCAGTGGGGAAGGTGTGTCGCTCGATATCGAGGTTGGGAATGAGCCGTGGACCCGGGGAAGTTTCACCGTGGACACGATAATTATCTGCACCCAAAACGGAAGTGGCACTCATCGGTAAACACCACACGTCGACAGTCTGTGGCGTTCCACGTCGCTCTGGCATGGCACCAATGCACACGGAGCCGGCGATGTTCTGATGTTAATGGCAGTACAGTAAGGGGCACTGGGATCGCAGATCCGCTTCCGCGATGCGTCGGGAAATGGTTCGTAGGCAGACAGAGGCGCTACATCTGCTTGTATATTCGACCGTGTCCCTGTAGGATCCGTTCGTGCCTGACGCACGCTCCTCCGATCCTCTCTGCCGGTAGTATTTCTGGTCCGTCCGGAGCCGCTCCACCGTGTGGCAGTGCCGTCACGTGTCCACTGCCCTCAACACAGTCGGACGGTATGGTCAGGGTGATCCACGTGGCGGGATATACGGCGCGCCGACCACCCTGAAGTTTTCAGCCCGATGATCAGGTCTCTCTCAATGTTCTTAAGTTGCATAAATTTACATCACTGGGTTTACCTGGCATTCTTGTCACTCTGTACTCTTGCTTGCGTCGTCCGGTGCTTTTCACTTTCTTGGGGCATCGACTACACGCTGGTTTGTGTTTGCAGCGCTACCACGGGGTGAGTGGTCATGCGCACTCGCACCAAACGTGGATCATTTACATACCAGCACGCACTCTAGCTATTTGCAAAGTTTCGTGGTTGTAGCCTGTTTTCTTCTAGGTGCACCAATTTGATTGTCTGTGAGTGTAATAATAAGTCGCCATACTGCGCTCTACAAACATGAGGTTTCTTGTTTATAGTATCCATTCCCTCTTAATAGATTTTCCCAGGAGTCCGTCCTCCACGTAGTATGCGTCTTCTCTCTACCCTTCCCCCCTCGAGATATATCTCGTAAGACAGAACAGCAGTCTTACTTTGGGAATAGTCGATTAATTGTAGTTCAAAGCCATCAGTTTGATAGGACTGTCGTGTTTGTTTCCAGTAATTTGATAACGCCCTGTGCCTAGTCTTTGATCACGTGTACCTTCCATTTCAGTGTGTTGGGCATGAATGATATATGACTACAAAAACTTCACGATCAACCTGTTTAAACTTGTTGCATTACGGTCGCTCCTGTACGTTGACTGTCCTTGTTTTCCAGGTATGTTAGTTGGATATACGGAATGCAATTTTTCTTATTCTTCGGGTTATTTATTTGTTTCAATAAATTATCATTTAGATTTCTACATTTTAAACATTTCTGGAAAGGAATGACTTTTTCATGTGAAAAACAGTATCTTAAATTCAGTCTTTGTTTACAAACCATATTGTATACCCTATAGTTTTGAATCACATTCTCTGTAAAGTGATCAGTATTTATTATCCTTTTTTTCATGAATATTCCATACCTTTGTCGAAATCCATTCTCTAATAGTGTTTCGGTTTTGAAACCATTTGCGTAAGTACTTCAAATTCAGTACTAAAATCCTCATTATTTCAATGTTGAAATATTAACTGCAGTTTGTTTTGGTTACAACTTCTTGATTCTTCGGGGTGTCATACTCAAACGTATCGGAAACGTAAGCGAGTCATAGAAAAAAACATTTCAATTCTTAAATGTGTGCGCAGTCAGTGAACATTACATTCAATTTCTATGAAATCATGTTTTAAATGAAAGTGCACTAATATTTCATACCGGAAATCTACGACGTTCCAGTATTTTAGTGAAAATCAGTTACACAAATTAGTGTGGGTATGTATTAATCTTCTCCTGTGTGAAACAGATTTCATTTTGCGAACAGACTCTGTACGTTTTAGGAGGGATACTGAATAAACATTTCAAAAAGGCACATCAAGCATAAGCCGTTGCACGTTTCTGAAGTGACATCATCGTTAAGGAAGGAAATGCTCTCGGGCAATCAATATGAAGTTCGTAATTAACTATGAAACTAGAGAAAAAAAAAGGGGGCAGGAAATTCGCTTCCACCGAATGAGTTTTTGTGATAAAGAATTCCTTTGAGAGAATCAGTCGATAACAATGATAATATGACTGCCAGAAGCTTGTAACGCCGTTAAACCTAAAGAAAAGCACAATTTGCTAATTAAGATAAAACGTATATAAAGAGAAACTCCTATTCAAAGCACGACGTGGAAGCTTGAAGTATTGTAATAGAGCTGAGTATTTTCAACAAATAAGCCTTTATTAAACAAAATAATGGTTTGAAGAGTCACTCTCAAATCTTGTACTGTGAGACCAATTTTTATTGAAAGTTTCAATATCTAGTACCCCAGTAACCAAATAAAAGAAAGAGAAATCTTGATAAAAACTTTTAATTTCCTTGTTAATCCTTAACAAAATTGGCATTGTTTCAATTGCAATTCACTAATCATCAAAAGAGTTTACAAGAGCACCATCTGGAATACAGAGGAAATCTAAAAGAACAACGGTAAATATTTGGAAATCGTTGTTACAGCAAGAAAGTTTTGACGATACTTTTGCTTTGGGGAAGGATTCTAATATTAGCACAATGTTGTTCGGAAAGTCGATATGTGACTGTTTGATTGGAGAGGAAATGAAAAGACAGCAAGCAGGTCCTTTATTCGTCATTCGCTTCCTGAGATCCAAGTTAAGATGTTTGGTAAGAATCTGACTTTTGCTCGATGAAACTTTTCAACCGCATAAAATCTCGCAGTCGAATCGGGACATAATATTAGAATGTTGTTGAAGTAAAGGTACCATTAGCACACACACGATCACACAGCTATAACCTGCCGGAAGATATGTGGACTCCATTGAATATGTTTCAGGAGGTTTGAGCACTATTAGCCAAATAAATCAACAATAGTGATAAATGGTTCATGAGAAAATCTCTTGTGATTTGCTATAATTATTTAATTTGCTTCCCAACTTCAGAACCAATCGGATTGCAACAGAAAGCAAACAAGAGCACAAAACTTTAATATGCACTGTAAGCCTACCAGGTTTGACGATGGAGGCTTGCTTTATTTCATAAAAGCAGTTGTAGGTGTCCCAAGAGTGATAAGTAATAGCGTTACCGTTTTTTTTTTTTTTTGTGTTTTTTTTGATTCGAGGTTTAACGACTACCGTGAGCAACTCAATGGGCTATAAGCAGTCGCCCGTCCCTAATTTAGGGTCACTGGTTCCAGGGAAGGGAGAGAGCCAGTGCCGTAAGACAAACACAACATCCATGCCTCACCGGGATTCGAACCCGGACCCCTTTAGGACGAATGATCAGAGGCCATCGCCTTAGACCACTGCGCCACCGGGGCGGCGTTACCGTTTTGGAAATCAGGTGTTCAAAGTTGAAGAACACGTGGCTCCCCGGTGGCGCATTGGTCTAAGCGCTGGCTTGTGAGCATTCGTTTATGAAGGGTTCGGATTCGTATCCCGGTAAGACATGGATATTGTGCTTTTCTTACGGCACTAGCTCTCTCCCTTCCCTGGAGAAAGCGGCCCAAAATTAGGGATGGGCGACTGCTTATATTAAACTGAGTTGCTAAAAAAGGGCACGTGCTTTCCTTTTGCCGTAGTACGTATCAAATTTTGGAACCTCACCGGCATGACGCAGTTACCTAACGCGGTTTTTGCAATGAAGGTGGGAAATATTTCAGACAGGGATTCGAACCCCGATCTGCCGGCCTTTCAGACCGCGGTTTTCACATTGTTCATATCGCAGCTTCTCTGGACCAGGAAGTCCAAAAAAGCGGATGGACCAGGACGACTGTTTCTCCTACTTTCTCACACCCTTGGGCCAGTCACCCAAAGTAGTGTAATATGGCTATAAAACGTCCATTAAGGTCCGTTTCCGTGGAGGAGCGACGAACCTCAGTGGCTTGCGTGAGCTGTAAACAGAACAGAACCTATCACAGATTAAATCCAGTCAAAAGCTTGTGACTCAGAAAAGTGTACAAATTTATCTTGACACGACTCTTATACCAGATTGCATTTATAAACATGCAGTAAGTTATATTAAGATCCCAATGTATCTTAGCCATTTGTTGGCTTACTGCAGAAGTGGGTCAGAGTTTATTATTTTTATTGGGGGTTTAACGACTAGCGTTATCAACTCAATGGGCTATAAGCAGTCGCCCGTTCCTAATTTGGGGCCACTGGTTCCTGGAAAGGGAGAGAACTAGAGCCAGCCTCACCGAGATTCGAACCCGGACCCATCTCGAACGAATAGTCAGGAGCCATCGCTTAGATCACTGCGCCACCGGGGCCGCGGTTAGATTTTTTAGGTTCATTCCATGAAATACCGACCTTCTGATTTCAGGATAAAGTTTTGGTTTAACGTACCGCTTAAGACAGTTCAAAAGTGCATTAGCCGCCCCGGTGGCGCAGTGGTCTAAGCGATGGTCTCTGATCATTCGTCCGAAAGGGGTCAGGGTTCGAATCCCGGTGAGGCATGGATGTTGTGTTTGTCTTACGGCCCTGGCTCTCTCCCTTCCCTGGAACCAGTGACCCTAAATTAGGTACGGGCGACTGCTTATAGCCCATTGAGTTGCTCACGGTGGTCGTTAAACCTCCAAAAAAAAAGCATTACCTCAGCTTTTTAGTTACGGAAAAATTAAAACATTAGAGACACCAAATACATTAGCCGCCCCGGTGGCGCAGTGGTCTAAGCGATGGCCTCTGATCATTCGTCCGAACGGGCTCCGGGTTGGAATCCCAGTGAGGCATGGATGTTGTGTTTTGTCTTACGGCACTGGCTCTCTGCCTTTCCTGGAACCAGTGACCCTAAATTAGGGACAGGTGACTGCTTATAGCCCATTGAGTTGCTCACGGTGGTCGTTAAACCTCCAACCAAAAAAAAATTCATTAATTAGATTTGTTCACATTATGAAACACCCCATACCTCCTTTGGTAGCCCTGATGGCGCAATGATCTAAACGTTGGTTTCTGACCGTTTGTCCGAAGGGCCCAGTTTCCAGTCTTGGAGGATGCATGGGTGGTGTGATTGTCTTTAGGCAGTGGGTCACTTCCCTACCTGGAACCAGTGGCCCTAAATTAGGCACGGACAACTGCTAACCCATAGAGTTGTTGACCGTGGTCGCTAAAACCCGAAAAAATATATAAATACCGCATTTGTATGGAGTAACATTTATTAATAATATATGTAATCCACATGCTAACGTTGCAGAACAAAATATTATGACCACCTCCTTTGTAATGTATAGGTCCACCGTGAGCCACGGCCATGGAGGTGGCATTGACTCCACAAGTTCGCTCACGGTTTCCACGGGCATACTGCACCATATCCGTGTAATTAGTGTTCGTAGATCGTCAAGTGTTCGTGGTGGAACGTCCATATCCGTAGCTGAAGATACGTATAATCCGAAATATGTTCAAGTCTGACGACATAGTGGGGAATGGGAGAACATGGAAGTCATCTTCGAGTTCATAAAACCAGTCCTGGGTGGAGCAGGTAATACAACACATCTCGTTATCCTGCTGTAGCGCTCTATCTTTTCCTGAAAGTACTATCAGCGTGAACGGATGAGTGCTGTCTGCAATAATGGACAGGTACATGGTGACACTAATGGGGCCATCCACATTTGTTTAAGGAAAGAGAGGGTCCCAGAAAAGCATCGCACAGAATATTACTTACCAGCCCCTTCTTGCACCCTCGTTCTCACGGAATCTTGTAGCATCTTCTCCATAGCTATTGGATTTTACCGCCACTGTCCATCCACGCGATGCAGTAGGAAACGTGAATCATTCCAAAAAACAACATTCTTTCAATCTTCCAAGATCCACTCCGAAGTTTCTGGAAAAATTCCCGTCATCATCGCTAGCGAAGTGCTGTAATGATGCATTTACACAGTCTAACCATACGTTGGATGGTTTCCTTATAGTTATGTATATACTCCACTGTTCTCTCTGGTTTGACACAATTGTCTGCGTCAAGGTAGCACTCCTATTCTTCCGCAAAATGCAGTCGAATCGTCTCTTTTCGAGCATTCATCAGCCGCGACTTCCCAACATCCACCCATTGGTTATATTTTGCGTCTCTGTCCATCCACTCTCGGACACTTTAACTACGGCTGCCCATCGTGAACAGCTTCTAACATTTGAATTTTCCTTAAAGCTTCCACGTTTATTCTGTATCCTGTGATCATGTCACAGATCAGGCTGGATAATCTGGAAATAGCTAGCCACTACACAAGTTCACACGAGTGAAGTTCGCGAGCAATTAAACAAAGTGTAAATAGTCGGTCGTCCCTACTTTAGGACCACCGCTTCCAGGAATGAGAGCCAAAGAGCAAACGGACCATCCGTTCCTTTCCCGGGATTAAATTAAGACATGTAGGAAGCTATTCAATACGTTTTTCACTTTGCAAATCATAACTCATGTCATTTTGACCGCGAGTGATATGTTCTTCGTCTTCAAAAGTAATTGTTTGGCAAAACAGCGATTTTCCACACAGTTCATACTAATCTTTAACTAAACGCACTATTGGACAATTAAACTGAAGAGCAATTGAATTAGAGATGCCTGTCTAGTAACGTGTATCTCAACCTTTCGACCTGATGACGGCGGCGATTCGTCACGGCATGGACACGACAAGACACCGGAAACATTAGTAAGCCATACGGATCCACGACCCCTGAACAAGCTCCCACAGTTCAAGAAAATTTGATGTAGGGGGTCAGAGCCTCGAACATCTCTCTCGATGGCATCCCAGATGTTCTCGATGGGATTGAGGTCAGGTGACCTAGATGGCCAAGGAAGCGAGGTCACGTCGGCGGAGTGTTCATCCAATCAATCGGATACAATTCGGGAGCGATGGCACGGTGCATTGACTTGTTGCAGGATGAGGTCCCCAGTGGGATGCTGAAGGCACACAAACGGGAGCAAATGGTCGTCCATGATATCCCGGTAACGTTGACCTGTGAGGGACGATGTCACACGTACCAGGGGTCCCATTTCAGTACACGTAAACAGGAGTCTGACGAGAATGCCATTCTCACCAGCTTGAAGAGTACCCTGCTGGCAAGAAGGATCCATCGCTTCATGTGGTTTGCGCCATACTCGTAACCTGCCATAAGCATGTACCAACGTGAATGTCGACTCATCAGTCCAGGCAACATTTTTTCACATGGCTAGGGTCCAGTGCCAATGTTTCCACGCCCATGCTAATCTTTGCACCCTGTGATGTGCGGTCAGCAGCGGTACCCTCGTGGGACGATGGCTTCTGTATTCCATAGCGAGGAGATGGTTCTGGATGGTGTGGCTGCTTACACGTTTTTGTGCACCAGCGTTAAATTGCCGAGTGATTTCTTGCACTGTGGCCCGTCTATCCGCTGTTACAATGCGAGCTAGCTGACGATGACCCAGCTCATCCACACGCTGTGGTCCACGGCAGTTGGCCCTTGCAGGGATGGTTTTACCGGATTCGATGTACTCACGGTGCACCCGTGACACAATGGCTCGTGAAAATCCCAGTTCCTGCACGACTTCCGAAATGAAGTGACCCATTCGTCGGGCCGCGACAATTTGCCCACGATCAAATGCGCTTAGAGTCTTACGCATACTGCGTCCGACTCTTACTGATTCCCGTCGCATCATTTCTTACATTGTCGGATCGCTGCATACCTCATGTGTTTCCGTTTACAGAGCAGCCCACAGAGCCACATTTGCATACCGCCAGCTGTCTCTAATTCAAATGCTTTTCAGTGTATTTCGTTTCCTGGGTTTGATGACCACCGTCAGCAACTCAACGGGCTGTAGGCAGTCTTTTCTCCTAAATTTGGAACAAGTGCTTCCGGGGAAGTAAAAGAGCCAGTGCCGTGAGACGAACATTTCATCCATGCTTCATCCGAGATTCGAATCTGGACCAATCTCGAAGGAGCAGTCAAAAGCCAACACTTCGTTCTACTCGGCTATCGGTAAGTCAGGATGGCCTTCCAGTCGACGATTTGTACAATCAGTTCCAGGCTTGTGTAAAAGATGCCTTAGAAGTCTTACGTTTGCCGAATTTGTGTGTAGCGCTGGTAAATATTTTTACAAAAACTTACGAGAAACTGATTGACTCGATTCTTATATTTACGAAACTCTGCGGGCAAAACTGAACATTTTAATAGGTCTTTATGCATTATGTAATGCACCACAGAAAAAGCCTTCCATTAAATTGCGCAAAAATTATACAGAACTGACACATAAGTTCAAAACCGTCTTTTTTTTTTTTTCTTTAATTTCAGGTATAGAAAATCTGTAAGAAATAGGGAGCAAGCTCAGACTGCAAATCCGCGGACAACTTCAGCGCACATCATTTCTTTTATTTTTTCACTTCTTTCATATCACAGCTATTACGAAACGCTCTAGGCAAAATCCCAGTATATGTTAGATTTTTCAATTTCCTTGTAAAAGCGAAGGATCGCGTAGAATCATCATCAGTCTTAGGTGCTGTCATACTGGAAAATCACTGAAATGTTTTTAGAGAAATTTTCAAAAAACCACAAGAATATATATGTACAGCTAACTCTTTATTAAGAATCGGAAAGGGTCCGTAATACCACCTTCAAATATGAGATGCTTGTGACTTTGAGAATTTGAGTGGGAAAATTTCATAACGTTTACTCCCATCAACTAGGGCACACACGAATGATTGAGATCCGGGTGTTTAAAAGGTGCAAACACCATTAAGTTGAATACCTGTAAGTCGGAATTCTACTGCATAGTTTTTTATATTATGAAGACAAAAATTTTCCTTGCAGATACTGCTGTGGTTGGGTGTTGATCAACTGCACTGACCCCATTACGAAAAGAATCTGCTGCCATCACAGCTAATGGGCTAACTCCCATGGACACAGACACCCTACTCCACTCCACCCCACCCCCATCCCCCAGAGATTACTGCACTCAGAGACCACCGAATTTGAGGCGTGTTTCAATTACCTTTTCTTGTGAGTCTGCGTTCTTTTTCCGAATTAGGGCGAAGATTGTGATTTGAGAGCAATTCCCGGAAAGTAAATTTGATATAAGAGGTTCACTGTTTATAAAAACTTAGTATTCGGGTCCCAGAAAAATACGCTGATTTCTTTGCTTTTTTCCGCTTAGCGAACTTCCGGTACTTTCATTATTTATTACTGCATGTTTTATATTTTTAAAGATCGCACATGTCTTGAACTATTGTTAAGTCTGTTGCAATAAAGTACATTGATATTTTTACTACTTGTGGAATCTGAGGAAACATTTGCAGAGTCTATGGTAAAATCAACAGTCTATTAGCGTTACCCAGGGGGATACCACGTGGAGGTTGACACTTCATGCCCCAAAACTTTTTTTCTATCATTTCATTTTTTTCTCTTAGTTATATGTTTTTATGTTTTGTTTCTCTCATTTTAATTTCTTTTCTCTTTTGAAATTTTTTTTTGTTTTCTCATTTAAATTTTTTCATTCTTTTTTTCAGCTTTTTTTTTAATTTCTTTTTCTAATTCGTTTCTTTTTCTTGGCCCCAATATTCCGTTGTTGCTATTTATTTTTTCAATTGATAAACAGTTATTTCCCGCAGTAGTGTGATCAGTTTAATGGGCATTCTGAAATATCCTCTATTGCTTTTCGCTTAACACTAATTTATATGATCAGTTTTGGTGGGTCATTGTTGTGACACAAGTCGGATTGTAAAATAACCGAAGTACTGGTATCCAGGTATATTTTTGCCAATCATTTGCGATTTATACAAAGCCATTTCCACCGTATCTCTGTTTCTACATCTTCATTGAATTTTTGTCCTGAATGTATCAATGAGATTTTCTCTCTTGGCTGTATATATACTCCATGTTACCTCTTGTAATCGCTGTCTGAAGAATGATGCAATGCAACCACGCCACTGTTTTGCAAAAAGTCGGTGGCGTATTGTTCAGCTGAGAGCATCGTATGCCGGAAGCTCCCTGCTCATCCTTACCCTACAGAGGGAGGGCAAAAATGTGTGGGTCTCCCGTTTCCACCTCTCCCTTTTTAAGAGCAGCTGACTTATCAGATAAGGATCACAGATTGGGGTCAGTGCAGAAGACCCATGCCCCTGTGGTTTAATCCACAAACTGTGTTCCCAGGAGATGTACACGGAATTCCTATAGCCTTAGGTTTGCTATGAATACAATTCATATGCCTTCTAGATGCGTATTTGTTGTAACGTGACTGTTTTGTTCGAACACTCTAACGAATCGTCGTAATGTCTTTAGTTACACTCTTTGCCCAAAAAAACGAAGCTCCCCGCGAAAGGCGTTCGACCCTGATGAAACTCTGCACGCAAGTACCTCAGGGCCGAATATGCAAATGATTAAAAAATAACGACCAATAGGGAAATAGTTGCCCGCCACAGCACATGGGAACTGCGAATCGAGGTGGGTATTTTAAGAGAAAAACTTGCACGCAGGGGCGATTGTGACAGCGGATTACGATTGCAATTGAGCGAGTTTGTGACAGGACGTATCATAGGGCAGAGAGACGCCGGTTGGTCAAGTCGCCGTATTGCCAGGCATTTGGGTCGTCGCGACGCAACAATGGTACGATGCTGGCGCCAATGGGATCGGAATTGGGCACAGCCCAGCGGCACGCGGGCAGTAAACGGCCGAGGGCAACGACAGAAAGCGATGATTGAGCGATATTGAGAACCGCACGAATACAACCGAATTCGTCGCTCTCGACCATCCGTAGCCTTGTTGCATTGCCTGCAGTTACGGAAGTAGCCATCCGGATCGTTGCCAGAAGATTTGGGGCAATGAACTACACTCGAAGAGCCACTAAGCCACCACTCACTAGCGACCATCGCCGGCACCGGTTGCAGTGATGGTATCCCCGATCAAGTTGAGATACTGTCCAGTGGCGTCGTGTTGCTTTCAGTGATAAGTCACGGTTTGCTCTTGGCGCCGACGACCAGAGCATATATGTCTGGAGACCAGCCGGCCAGCGCACGGGTCCTGACTTTACCGTGGAACGACGGTACACGGCTCGCACATATGGTGTGACTGTCAGGGGAGACATTTCCTAGGATAGCCGGACATCCTTCGAAGTCGTCCGTACTACCCTCAAGGCTCAACGGTACGTCGACGATATTCTACGACCTGTAGTTTTGACATTCCTGTCGCAACTTCACAGAGAAAGTTTTCAACATGAAAATGCCCTGCTACACGTGGCACGACTCCTCCATGCTTGCCTCCGTAATGTCGACACCCTTCGTGGACATCTTGATCGCCCGACCTGTCACCGATCGAACACGTTTGGGACTTAATGAGACGCCATTTTACGCCTATCCCGGAATGTCGGCGAACTGGCAAACAATTTTGATACCATGTGGCATGATATACCTCAGCACAGTATCCGTGAACTTTAAGCGTCTATGCCACGCCGGGTTACCGCTTGTACCCGGGCCAGAGGTTGATGAACACCGTATGGACTTACTACAGTTGTGTATCTGTTTATACGAATAAGCGGCACAACGGCACTGGAACTGCAAACACTTCATTTCCTATACATATACACTATACTGACAAAAGTCACCGGACACCTAGAAGAGAAACACAACATAGCATTTATTGACATACATTAGTACCGTGTGGGTCCACATTTGGCCTTAATGCATGCACTGACCTTTCGAGACATGCTTTCGACAAGGTTTTGGAACACAGCGCTTCCATTCAGTACGTAATGCTGCCGCTAACTGTTGCTTAGTAGTAATCCTCGGTTTCAAATTTCTTATGCGGCTCTCTTATTCATCCCATAGGTGCTCTATGGAATTAGGATAAGGGCTCTATGCTGGCCAGTCCACACACGATATGGACTTATCGTCAAACTACGCCGTAACAGTCCTTGCTTTATGGCTCGGTGCATTATCCTTCTGGTACCAACAAGGCTCAGTTCCATAGTATTGCTTCAGAGTGGGTAGGGCATAAGTGTCCAGAATGTCGAGGTTGGCGTGCTAGTTAAAAGGTTTGTCCACGATAGCCAGTAGGGATGGACCATACCACGAAAAACACCCCTCCGGAATGCACTGCCAGCTCCAAACTTGACCGTAGGAACAGTACACTGTGGTAAATAGCGTTCCCCCTGCTGTCGCCATACACACACACGGCCATCAGACTGATGGATCGTGTGTCTGGATACATCAATCCATAGGGCCCGTTTACATTGATCTACGGTCCACGATAAATGTTCTTTGCACCATGCTAAACAACGAGTAGCATTCCGAGTGAAGATGAAAGGCTTATTAACAGCCGCACGAACACTGTAACCTATGGAATGAAATTCTGTGCGAATGGCACGTGTACATACCGAGGTTCTAGCATTTTTACTCACCTGTACACTGAGGTCTTGTGCAGCACTCCATCGATTAGCTATAACGACGCTCCTGAAGCCTCGTCGACCTCTGTCACTGATTTTCTTTGGTCTGCCGGTACGTTTTGCTGTTACAGGCAGGCCATGTGTCTTCCCCTTATTCAGTACATCCAAAACAGTTTACTTGTGTATGTTTAAACCCCTCTTGGTTTTTCTTATGGACAAACCGCTAATATAACACCCAACAATCTGTCCTTTCTCAAAGTCAGTTCTCTCTCGCCGCGACATTTTCATTCAACCTCATAGTGCGATATGATCGTGGTCAGCTGCAGGCTTGTTGTTATACCGTTTGCAGCTGTACGGCGCATCTTAACAACGCAGCGAATTCGTTCATGTGCTTTTGAATCGGAGTCCGGTGACCTTTGTCCATATAATGTAGATTTCACATTACAATTTTCATCTCGACTGGATGATTCCTTAATGGTTCTTCGTTTTTGTTTTTTATTGTTTTTTTGGGGGTTGGGGTCATTAAATCGTTGTGATATTTACATCAGCCCGTTTAAAAAAATGTTTGAAAGAAAGCCATTTTAGATGCACTAGTATAGTGAAAAATATCACAAGGATTGCAACACTCACTACGACTGCGACTGATGAATTGTTTGTGTCATGTAAGGTATCTTCGCGGAGAGGTGATGCAATCGCTATTGCATACAAGCATTAGCGATTCCATCAGCTTCTGCAACCGTTCAATAATAATTGCATCATCTTTCATCCACTCCTAGTGAAAGATGATGTGATGGCAAATGCATGGCTAACAGTTATTATAATATAAGTATGGAATTTTTCCGGTTTGCAAGAATTCCAAAGTGCACAAATTATCATATATCTTGGTTCATGCAAGAGAGAGAAAATGGTATTCTTCCAAGCATAGATAGAGATGCGGAAACACCGTGTCTGCAGACGTTTTCAGTCAGACAGGATATTTACACATTGTGTCTGGCTGAAAGACAGACGAAGATATATTGTAGGTATGAACTGTTTTCAAATGACGTACTGAACTATCTCAGGGCGCTTCCCAACAACCATCACAAAGCAAATTAATAAAAACAAAGAAGAACTTACATTGCAGGCACATTTATCAAAAGAGGTAGAACTTTGTGGTCTACTTAACAGCAAGGATATAAGCTAAACTTCAGAGTCTCATCAGCAAAAGATGCATATATAAAATATGTGCTGTGAGCGTGGTTACCTACTCGTCACATATAACACGTGTTAGGAAAAACATGAGTAAAACTCTTCTGCCAACGCGACATAGAGCCTACACAGGAAAAGACGCAGTTGGAACACGATTCTACCAAATCATAAATAATTGTGGTGACGATATAACTCTTACTTCTCTCAAACCGATTGGTACTAAGACATAGTACACTGGTGTGCAAAACTTAAAGACGAAGTGGGAAAAGTAAATAAACACCTTAAATAGTGGCAGCACTCTAACACAAATTAACTCAGGAACGTGACTTGAAACAGGAGCAACAGCAGATGTGTAATAATGGTGCATAATGTTCGGTTTGCGTGACGTGAGAACAAAATGCGCTCACGCAGTCAAATAGTATCACTTGAACGGGAGTTACCGGGAGGTGTGCATATGCGTTACAGACATTCGGTTGTGAGCATATGCGTTACAGACATTCAGTTGTGTGCATATGCGTTACAGACGACGAAATGACCCGTCGATAACGTCTTGACAATTTTACTCGTTGTCGAAAAATTGTGAGGCTCGATGAGGGGCGAACTGTGATGGTGTGGGGCAAGAGTTCGGTAACGCCCATAGCGTTGTATACCGTGCGTGGAGGGCCTTCAGAAGAGCAGAAGAACAGTTGTCCTTACTGGGGTCTTGTTTTTGGTGGTGGTTTACCAAAAACCAACCCCTAGTGAAGACAGCTTTCTCTTCCTATAGATCAGGAGGAATCGACACGAGACAGCAAGTAACCTTGCGAAACAACTGAACATGAGCACAGGAAGCAAAATATCGCAGTTTACAGTGGCCGGGCGAATAAACTAGTGGGGACTGTTTGTGCGAAGACCAGTACGCTGTCTTCTATTAACAACTTTGCACCGGAGACACCTTTTATAGTAGCCCAGGAAAAATAAGGACTGGACAGCAGAACAATGATGTACGGTACTCTTTGCTGTTGAGAGTAGATTTAGTCTGTATAACAATTTTGAACATCATTTAATTTGGTGTGGAGTAGGCCCTGAGTTTCGCCCTGAAAATATCAACAAGAGGGATAGATATGGCAGCTGCGGTGTACTCGTATGGGGAGGCATTCTGATTGATAGACGCTCTGAGATCAGGATACTGGAAGGAGGTATTGTAACCTGTGCGCGCTACGGTAATGAGGTAATCCTTTCCCATGTTCATCTGTTCCGATATGCCATTGGCCTACAGTTCATGCTAACGGAAGATAACGCCGCACTCATAGTAAGACAGCTGTTGAGGAGCTGTTGGAAGGTAAAGACATTCAGCGAATATTTGGCCAGCACGTTCTTCCGAATTAAATTACACAGAACACGCTTACGACGATCTAGGCTGACACGTTGCGGCATGTTAACACACACCGGAAACTATCCAACAGCTGAAGACAGTGCTGACGGAAGTATGGGCAATGTTACCGCAAGAACTCATCAGCTACCTAGTGCAATGTATGGACACAGGGGGCAAATCATGCAACGACGTTAGGGGTGATCATATCCTCTACTAAGAACCTCCTCTTCCCTTCGTATTGTTTTTCACAGTGATGCATCAGTGCCATGACTCCCAGTGCTATGTAGCCACTTCTGAGTAAAGTTCTACTACACTGGCGGAAAGTGAAAAAAGAAACCCAAGAAGGAATTGGCAGACGATCATGAACTTTACATATGTTAATAGGGTCGAGTTTACGTAGGTGTGATGTTTATTTCGGGACCAACCGGTGAGCGCATACGACACAGCACGGTATAATATGCAAATTATCGTCGGTGGTATTTAAGGAGTACGGCGAAGTGAATGTAATCAGTCGTCGGCGTACGGACACGTGCGAAGACCCTGAAGAAGCTGCAATGCCTGGGCATGGAAGACGTGTACGACTTCAGCTGTTATTGGATTTTGAGCGAGGTATCCGCGAGGCCGGGTGGTCGTATCGTCGTATTGCGGAGCGAATTGGACGGGAAGTATCGGTGGTGGTACGATGGTAGCGTAGAGGGTCCGAGGAACATTCCCACTCGAGAAGACGTGAAACCGGGAGTCACAGACGGACTGATGATGAGCGGACCGATCGACGCATAAGAAGAGCGGCGTTGTAAAGCAGAACATCCACTACGACGCAAATCCGAGCTGCCGTTGCACCTGAGGTGACTGTGCGAACAATCGGCAACCGTCTACTGGATGCAGGACTACGTGCACGTGTGTCTCTGGCATGTGTGCCTCTGACTCCAGCCCACCGTCAGGAACGGCTGCAGTGGTGTCGCCAACGTCTGCACTGGAGTACGCAATGGCGATCTCTCGTGTTCAGCGATGAAAGCAGATTCTGCTTGGGAGCCTCCGATGGCCGTATGCGTGTTCCAAGACGCACAGGTGATCGTCTCCACCGTTATTGCATCCGCCAGCGATACAAAGGACCTACACCTGGTTTTCTAGTGTGGGGAGCGATCAGCTATCACTCCTGTACACAACTAGTGTTTGTACCGGGTACGTTAAACAGCACCTCCTACATCAAAAACATCATTCAGTCCGTTGTTGTGCCATTTGTAAGGTCGGTCAATCGTGGAGTTTTCCAGCAAAATAACGCACGCCCACGTGCAACGCAACATGCACTTCAGTGTGTGAGACAACTTCCATGGCCAGTACGTTCACCGGATTTGTCCCCCATTCAGCACGTGTGGAATTTTATGGGACAACGACTTATCCGTTCTCCATGGCCAGCCACGAACATCGCCGATTTACGCGTCCAGGTTGAGGATGCTTCGAACTCAATACCCCAAACTTACATCCAACATCTGTACGACAGACTGCATGCCAGAATTGCATAGTGTGACGCAGTTCATGGCGGTCCAACCTCGTACTAACCATGTTACATGGAAATGTTATATTTCAGTTTACCAGCAATTACAGCTGTATTTTACCATAATGTTTTGATCACGTTATTTTTCTGTATTCCGTTACACGTCTCCTTCTTGGTGTTCTTTTTCCCTTTCCGCCAGTGTATATGCTTTAGTATCTGCAGTTGTATCGGTGCTGTTCCTGTCACCAGTTTAGAAAGTAGTGGAGTTGTTATGGTTTGAATTTCAGATATCCATGCAGCTTCTGTACAGTTCTACAGGTCATAACGTAACATTGCACACCAGTCTAGTTAGAATTTGACATCTGTCTGTCCATCAGGCACATGTTCAAAAGGAAATAAAAATTGGCTATTATTCCGTACGGCAATTCAGTTTGGATGTGCGCTCATGTGCGACAAAAACACACAAATTTCATTATGTGCCTCGAGCTACAAATTTCACACATTTTTTTTTGTACATACGAAAGCATTTATTTTATGAAGCGGTCGTCTAATTACTTATGGTACATATATTTACATACACTCTATCGTAACAAAAATCTGAATTTCCTCGGCAAATACTAGAGTGATGTACGAATTTTCGGTATTTTTTAAAGAATTTTTATATAAAGGGCGAGGCTTCCCTTCCTTAAGTCGCTTTACACAATCTGCAAAACTCTGACACAAAATAGGACAACTAGTATATCGTCAACACTGTTACCCCATCCTAAATGGATATCAAAATCCAAACTGTATATTTAAATCTGTGCTCATAAACACATCGATTCACACATCGACGAAAACACAGGAAAAGAATAACTCGTAGCCAAAGGATGAATTATGTTTATGACTCCACTCCATTCCAAACGCAAACAAGTACGACCAGTGGTTCTGTTTTAAGCGTGCACACCCTGGTATGTTTATCCTCTGCGTTAAAACCACAACAAAACAAAAACATGACCTGTAGCTCCCTCTGGATAGCTTTGTTTTACAGTTGCTTTAACGACCTGGGTGCCCGCTGATAAAATATAGATCACTCCTTCAGTTGCAAATATTACTTGCTAGGTTTTGTTTACTGAACGCATCAACGAATCTTCTCCGCTTTACGAAAATATTGCCCAAGAGCATTAAATTTAGCCGCACACGCAAAGCCTTTGGACACACTTTGGCGAGTTATATTAGAAATACATAGAAAAAAACCCCAAAAAAACAATATAAGAGCAACTCGTATCACAACGTTGAATTGCAATGGTCCTTGGGACTGCAAGCTGCTCATTTTGGTTAACACACCCTGAGAGTTCCACTGTTACGTTTTGTATCACAAGGAAATAATAATGTGACCAACAGCTACATCTGGGGAGCACTTGTACCACGGTTGCTTGAGTGTGCGGACGTGAAAACGCAAACCCGAGGATCTTAGCGCAAATGCGATATGCTTATTGAATGAAACTTTCCCTCTTAATGAAGACATTATATGGGGAAATTAATTTTAACCACCACTGGAAGCCTTAGGACGAACGAACTCTGGCGAGTTTTATTAGAAATAAATCCGAAAAAATAATATCGATAATATAGGTTAAACACTTAGCACACCCCGGAAATTGGAGTGCACTCAGTTGTCCACATGCATTTATCTTCTTCACTGCTCCGATTTCGATGGTCTGAGGTACCAGCTTCTGAGTACTCATTCCGGATGGGACGTGGGTGGTTTGTTTATCTAATGTCGCTGAATCTGTTCTTTCGCCGCTACCATTTGCCCTAAATTTGGCACGTGAGACTGCTTATAACCCTCAGAGTTGCTCACGGTGGTCGATACACTCCAAATTCGAAAAAAATGAACGTTTTTTTTAAAGAAAGCAATTAATTGATTTTAAATATTAATATATGTAATGCGTTCGGAGACGTAAGATACTTCTGGTGCTGTGTGCTTAACCTTAGGATCATGATTTCAACGGCAGATGACATAATTCTAGATTAATTAGTCATTCTTGACGCAGATTGACGACAACATCCTTTCGGTGGTGAACTTCCTTAAGAGAGACATGATGAATTCAAAAGGAATCGGAATTCGATAACTGATCTCGCCGAGTAATGATGCTGCTAGGACGTCTACGACGTTAGTCAACAAGCAAAAATCGACGACTTTTCCATAAGCGAGCGCTATGTTCTAGCAAACGAAGGAGAAATATATCAGCAAAGTCATACGTAGTAATGGCGTGAACTAAGAGAATCGCCAAAACTCGTTGATGATGAAGTTCTTATACCTAACTGATCGATGAAGACATAAAATGCATGGTTCGTCTGAAAAGTTTTAAAACTACATTAATAAAAAATTGAAATTTCTAGGGAAAAAAAATACTATCATTTAATGGTCAATTTACATCCCTTCTAACTCGATGCGGCTCTTGGTACGGTTGTACAAATATTTCATGGCTTTGTGGAACTGAGCTTGTGAAATCCTGTTTAAGTCCTTTGTCACGCGGATTTGAATCTCTGAAACCCTGTCATTATAATGCCCCTGTATTTTGGATTTCACATTAGGGAGCAGAATATAATCAGTGGATGCCAAATCCAGCGAATATGGGAATGGTGAAGCAGTGTAACGTACTTTTGTGGAAGAAACTACCTGACGACTGTCCCGTTTGTTGCAGGCGCATTGTCGTGAAACAAAAACCAGAAACTTGGGTCTGCCTCGTTCGGCCTAACGCGCCGATTTCTTTCAAACAACCTATTCATCACTTCTCTGTGAAATACAGAGTTAACTGTCTGTCCGTCCAGTAGAAATTCTTTGTGCACAACACCTTGGCGATGACAACAAATCATCAACCTCATTTTGTTTTAAGACTTTTGGAGTATGAGATTCTTCAGTTTCGGCGAATTTTCTCCGAACCATAAAATTGATTTCCTTTTTCTTTCGTGATCGTACGCAAAACACTAGCATTCAGCACACGTTATAAATTTTAACAATAAGGTCCCATTACTGTATGCCACCTGAATCAAATCCCAGCAGAGAACGCTCTCCATGCTGTACGAAGCATGAGTCTATATTACTTTTTACAAAGTCTCAGACAACAATCGAATGCGCGGCACTTTTGCTGATGTACAACTTGTTTTCTGTCATTCTGAATGACAGACGATGGATTTCATTTAACAGCTGCCGAACATTGTCGATATTAGTATTAACACGAGGATGTCAGGGCAGACAGTTTTAGAAGTCCAACTGAACATCTGCCATTCTTTCCCAGAACATGGCCTATACCAGCGAAATATGCTGGATGGTAATAGTGCTTCATTCTTATCTGTTGAACGCACCATCGCAGCTGTTTCTGTCACACCTTTTTCTGCATTGCTACTTTTTTAGTCATGACTAGGCGATTTTACTACGCCAAGTAAACACTACTGACTGTTTTGTCTAACCTGCTGAAATGTGGCACAAAGTTAGTTCAGATTTGACATTTAGTAGCATTAACAGTGCCCAATAAGATGGCACTAGTCGTATGGTTTAAACAAAATCCCACCTAAAACTTTTCAGACACATCCATTAAAGCCGAAGAATATTTGATGTGGGGAAAGGGTTTTAAAAATGTTGCAGCACACAGTGATTCAAAAAACGTTAAGGTTGTCCTCAAGGTTGTCAAATCTGCAAAGAGAGAATATAACTTCTTCCATTGCCTCCTAATTTTTTTTTTAAACTATCAGGCTTTCTCGAGTTTCCTAATTTAGAACTGATTTTCAGTCTAAAAAAGAAAGCTTTTCTTAAAACCCAAATGAATGTAACAATTCATGAGGCATTTTCAAAGTTCTGTGAGAATATAGTCTTTCGTACATAGGCGACATCTTTTCAGACAATACGGATAACATTTATGAACTGAGTGTATTTTACTAATCTCAACTTTGTTATGAAGACAAACATAGATTTCTGTTAGAAGAATCCAAGCTAATTGGCAAACCCACGTTATACATTTAGCTCCATACAGGGTGTTTTACTAGGTAGTCCAATCAAAGAATCAGTCATATTTTGCAGCACACTACTTAAAAATATGACATGTGGTATACAACGTATCTTTGGTCATAGGGATGTAGCGCCATCATTCACAATAAATGCTGGAAATGTCCTCCATCGCCATCCAAACACACTCGAACGCGAAGCTGCATATTATCGAAGGTCCTCCGCAACATGTCCTCATCAATAGTCCGGATTTCTGCACTGACTTTGCTTTCTATGTCTCTTAACGTGCGAGGCTCATTCTTATAAGCACGGCACTTTAAATATCCCCATAAGAAACAAGTTAGTAAAATCATGCAATGCATTGATTATGATACGCTTTCCAACATACCAGAAATTATTACTCAAGTTATGAGGATAATGGCTGTGGAATAAATCTCGCTCCTGTGTCCGGACCTTTGACCCCATTTCGATGATATTCAACAGAACTGCTTCAGCACACCTCAAGAATAACATACTAAAGTTTTGTCGCAATAGAAGCAGTTTTACGCAATTTATGAGAATAATGGTTGTGGAATAAATCTTGCTTTTGTGCAATGACCTTTGACCCCATTTCGTTGATATTCAACAGAACCGGTTCACTACACCTCCGGAACAACATGATAACGTTTTTTCGCAATCGAAACATTTTTTTGGTAAGTTATGATGCACAAGGGCAATGGAATGGATCTCACTCCAGTGTCCTGACCTTTGACCCCATTTCGCACATTTACAATAGGATTCGTGCCCAGGTGGTTCCCTACCACATACTAACATTTCATCAAAATAGAATCATATTTACGCATGTCATGACGCATAAAGGCAATGAAATGGATCCCGCTCTTATGGCGTGACCTTTGACCCCACTTCACCCATTTTCGATAGGGTTCGTCCCCTGGTGGTCCCATACAACATACTAAAATTTCATCGAAATCGAACCATTTTTACGTGAGTTATCGTGCCGACAGGCAGACGGACGGACGGAAAAAGCTGGAGCATATACGCTTCTTCAACCTACGGTTGGAAAGCGTAAAAAATTCGGGTGAGTCAAATCGGGTGAACAAGGTGGCCACAGTTTTTGGAGATCGCTCTGTCACCAAAGAAAGACGAAATTTCACACATGCTGACACGGCTGAATCCTGTTGTAAGTACCCCGTTGTCAAATCGATGTCGGGTAATTGGTCCAAAAATTGTCAGGAAATGTTCACATATGACGCCGAGTTTAGTACGCTCTTGAAAAGAACGCGTCCAATTATTCTGGCTATGGATAGAGCACCACACCGAACACCGACTTTTGCAGGATGTAATGGGGTTTCGTGCAATGTATGTGGATTATCTTTAGCCAAGATGCAGAAGTTTAAAGAATTGACATACCAGTCCAAATGAAACTATGCTTCGTCAGTGAAACATGTGAAACCCAAAAGTTCCGAATTGGGAGTAAAAATGTCAGCAACCAGTGATAATAAAACACACGCTTTTCAAGATCCGGTTCTTGCAACTCTTGCACAGCTGTCACACGGTGAAGCAACGCTTTCTTCCCGGCTGTTTGGCAGCTGAATTCAGAATATCCAGCTTCTTGTGACAAATGTCGTAGTGATTCTTCGGTGATAATAGCAGCCTGTCCTTCACTTCTTCGAATTTTTCTTACGCTAAAGGAGGACGTCCACCACTGTATTGGTTCAAAACACTGCCTATGGTTTCAAATTTCTTCGTTAAGCTAGAGATGTAACCTTCGCCTGGTACATTTCTTTCCTCAAACTTCTTCAGGAATTAACGCTGTGCACCCTTTATAAACTTTGTTATGAAATAGCTTTTGACGATAAACACCTGCCCCGAAACGGTATACACAGCCATCCTGAACGAGGTTCAACGACACAGTAAAACATTGCCGCCGGAAAGAATTAGTATGCCTGGTCATTCGGTCGGGTGATGTCAAAATGAATCATCGCCTTATCATGAAAATCACTCCCACGCATTTCTGAAGGATCAAGGTTACTTGTACAGCAAAAGTCGTACTGCTATGTAGAGTGAGAAGACAACTACCTAGTGAAACACACTGTATTGTGAATCATGTAAACCAACTCTGCTCACAGCTGGTTGTAGAGCTAACCTTAACACCATTTTTCTTATCCGCAGGAACACTTTCACCAACCAGCTTGGACAGCGTGATGAGTCATGGACAAATCCCCAATGAATTCAAAACGAAAACAATGTCTCTCAATCTACGGCCACTGCAATGTACATGGCAAAGGCGACGTCAAGTGCGACATGAAGGCAGGGGAGCTGATAATCACCGAAAGTATGAATTAGGTTCCCATGTAATGGTGACCGTGGCTACGAAAATCGAACGAACTCTACTTTTTGATTCAAAGCTCCTTGATTTGGTACACTCATCGAATGTCATTCGGTGCGGATGGTGGTGCTTCTATAGATTTCAGTCACTGTGATCGAGGATTTCCGTCGCGCGCCTAGGTACACCAGTCCCACTAAGACGACACACGTTACCTTCCCCATATCACTGTCACCAATTCGGCCGACAGTTATTACATTAGGATGCGTTACCTCCGCGATGCGATACAGGAATAAGCCAACCGTACGTTGCCCCATGATGAAGCCACTGGTGTGGGCATCCACGTAATTGTAAGATTCCCGGGTTCGTCCGAAAGGGGTCCGGGTTCGAATCCTGCTGAGGCATGGATGTTGTGTTTATTTTACGACAGGCGACTGCTTATGGCCCATTGAGTTGTTCATGGTGGTCGTTAAACCTCCAATAAAAAAAAAAAAAAAAAAGATTCCCAGTGACTTCGCCCAGGCGTTAACCCTCCATACCCACGCAGTCGCCACCGAAGTTTGTACTACATTCAGATGAGGAAAACCAAATTTTGCCCATTTATCTTCCACTGGTATACGTGGTATTCCTCCTCCGGGCAATCACGGGAAATAATTCTAATCCTCCAGATTCGCTATGTATGAATGCCGGTTGCTTCGACTAGCGAATCCTGTGAAGGTTTTATTCAAATTAATCGGAAACTTTAAACTTGGTCGTTATGGGTGGTGTAGTGGTTAGAATACTAGGGCGCTTGCCGGGAGACGCGGACTCGATTTCCGCTGTAGGACGAAGAAATTTTAAAGCTTTCGGATATTATCTGACCTACCATTCATGTCGTATTTACACCAATAAACGGACTGACAACTACAGAATTTGTATAATGTGATTGGTTCGCAACTCTATTCACTTACATACTGAAATATCAACACATACCCACAAATATGCATTGCGCTCCGATAAATATTCACTGATGTGGCATTTTCTTGTCGAACAGTGTATTTAAACGATTTCGCTTTTTAGTCTCACATTCAAGCTTTTCATAAATCGTTATTTTACTTTACATCCGTTTCATGAAATCAATATTTACATTTAATTTAAATAATCGACTGATGATCCTAAATTTTACTTTTAATGTTCAGTGTTCTCATAAACATCGTTTTATACCAATAATGTACAAGTGCTTATGAAACATGTAAGGAAATTAAGTAATCGACGATATGACTCAGTGAACTGAAAATCATTGGAAACCTGTATGAAGGAGAAATACCTGAATAATACAGTACTCACCATTTCCATATAACTTTTTATAGACCTCTCTTGGTACAAAATCTGTCGTCCAAATGTCCACCTATGAGTTAAATATGAGTGCGTAATTGCAGACCTAATATTTCTGCTCAAAGTACGAATATATCGATACGTCTGAAAGAGGGTGCCGTGTTTGAGCCAAACGCATATTTCTGAATAAATTACGGAAATGAATTAACAAATGTCTTATGGTAAGCATATGTACTCCTTCCTCCTCAGTTTGAAGGAATTGCAAGTAACAATTCACATCTCCAATATATTATGTCCCATTCTTCAACTGCTTTGTTACGGGAATAGATGCAGAATTCTATTTATTACCCTGTAGCGTTTCATGTCTAACCCTTTTGTAAACAGCTTACTAAAATATATCGGTGCAATATTCTAATGAAGGATTTCATGCTTACGGCTTTTAATAACATTCACTCTGGATCATGGTAGACAAAGACCACTTGCCATGCCAAACGTTTCGTTAAAGAATATCGTAACGTTCTAGAAGGGCCGATTCCTTGTCGACAGCTGTTGGTCGAGGACAGAAATTCGGACGTTTCGTTCAAGGTTTGTTTTCGCATTAAATTTACACATAAAATGGTTAAAGCGCACGTATTTTCACTGTGCACATTTTGGTATTTTAAAAGTACCAACCCAAGAAAAAATTCCTTCGTTGCAGTGTTTGTAGAAAATTTAAGTAACTCCCATAACAAAGTACATAAATACAGGAAATTTGTTTGCAATATTAATTTCAGCTACCAAGTAAAGCACAAAAACAAATGCAATAATAACCTTAGCGTGAGTACGATATCTCAAAGGCTTCTAATTGTACTTTAGATACCTTTAATGTTACTAAGGAATTCTCATGCGACGTTTAATAAGTAACCTTGCTCAATTGTGGCGATACTGGTACTACCAAGCGTTTTTAATCAGGATGAAAGATGAGCAAGACAATATCAGTAGAGCATTATTATCATTATTACATTAGCCTTGTTTCTTGTCGCTAACTGACAGTTTAACAAAGATTCTCAAACAAAGGATGCTTCATGTAATGTTTCAAAATAAAATGAACAGGAAGTATTTGCTGTTCTGCAAAGACTCTTGAAACTCGACTTGCGGGGACTTATAATATGGATCTTTTTAAGAGAGTAAAGCATGAGAGCCTTCATATTATGCTGCAACTATACGGACGTTTCTTTTGGTACTTTCTTCTTCGGTTGAGTAATTATCCCCATAATCATCTATGTCTGTAATCTGGTGCCTGTTCCTAATTTAGGACCACTGGTTACAGGATAGGAACAGGGCCAGTCCGATATGACAAACACAGACCCTATGTCGGCCTCAAACCCGACGTCGTCTCGGTCAATGAGATAGGTTCTAGTCAGACAACCGTTCGAGCACACGGTCTTCATCCTGCATTCTGATACTGGCTGTAGCTTCTGCTCTAGTCGTAGCATGCGTGTTGTTCTTAAAGATACAACCGAGGTTGCGTATTCTTTAAAGTAATGGTACTTCATGAAGTAGTTCTGTAAATTATTGTCTTCTGTATGACACTCAACTCTTTTCCATTGCAGCTAATTCAATTCGCAGTTTTATTGAAGAAAACATTAATCTTTTATATTATGGAAATATTTTTCACTCGTCGCTGATGAACACGACTCCTGCGCTGCATTGTCGCCTTCTCCTTTGAACATGATGTTGAAGGCATTTACGTTTGTATAAGAAGCTCATGTAGTTCAGTTCTTTATAATATGCACGCCATATAGTGATCACCAAAAGAGAATAACTTTTTACCTATTTCCATGTGTGATAGCTCTTTGACGAGAAGTAATTACTGGTCTATTCTCCATCAATATATACATATCTTACAGCTTGTTCCTTCCCGGCTAAATTTCTCTGCTTAGAATTAGTTACAATAAATCTAAGAAGTACTTTTCCCTCGAAACAAAATTTTGCAATTTGAAAAACGTTAGTGCACATAACACTAAAGCTTTCTTTTAATACATTTGAGGTCGTGCACCGAAATTATTCCTTAAATATCTAACGCTGGGCGTGATAGGATGCCGCCCCGGTGGCGCCCCGGTGGCGCAGTGGTTTAAGCCCTGGCTTCTTGCCATTCGTCCGAAATGGGTCCGGGTTGGAATTCTGGTAGGGCATGGGCGTTGTATTTGCCTTACGGCACTGATTCTCTCTCTTCCTCAAAACCAATGTGGCCCTTCATTAGGTACTGGCAACTGCTTATAGCCCATCGAGTTGATCACTGTGGCCTTTAAACACCAAAATTAAACAAAAAGAGATAGCAGATGTGTGACCCTGTTACAGGTACAAGCACGATTGTTGCTGTCTCGTGTTAAAACCCCGTGTTTTTCCAATCCGAAATTTCCCTCGTTTTAGTCCACTAATTTAGAGGAAGAAGCAATGCTGTAAGAACGAACATAAAATCATAATGTCACTCTGGAGTCCAACACATCTCTAGTAGTCAGAGGAAGTAAAAGCCAGTGGCCAGAGCATTAAAGCATGGGATCATTTCCTTTGCTTTATATAGAAAGTCAAAGGTTTCTAACTTACACTCGATGCGTTTTCTTACACTTCGCCACTTATTATTGTTCTCATCAGCATTTTTAGCACGTCATGTTTAAAAGAAAGTAAATAATATAATTTTGTTGGTACGTCTGTGGGTATGTCCGACCACCGGTGGACACCATGTCTCTGCAACTATTAGTCCGATTTCAAAACTCCTTTTGGCATTAGAAAACTGGAAATTTGTGAATGCCCATCTTTGCTTTCCTGTAAATATCTGACGCATAACGTCGCCGTAAAACGGCGTAAATGCATATGCGATGTGACTCAAAATATATTTTATTCCAAAATTTTTTTCTAAATATTCGACTGAAAAAATTATCTTGTGCCTTCGACTCCATTTATTACGAAGATTATTTGGGGTAATGCTTCTTTTCCAAATAATGCGCAGCTTTTCCTCAGGGAAGGGGAGGGGTGTAAAGGTTAACTTCGATTTCTCCCATATCTCTGATGCTAAAAGCCCGATTTGAAATACACTATATTGACAAAAGTCACCGGACTCCCCTTCACACGGATTCGCTGCGTTCTTAAGATGCGTGGTACAGCTACAAACGGTATAAAAGCAAGCCTGCAGCTGACGACGATCATATCGCACTGTGAGGTTGAATGAAAATGTTGCGAAGGGAGAAAACTCACTTTGAGAAAGGAAAGATTGTTGGGTGTCATATTAGTGGGTTGTCCATAAAAGAAACCGAGAGACGTTTACACATACCCAAGTCAACTGTGTTGGATGTACTGAATAAGTGGAAGACGCATGCGTACCTGAAGCAGAAAAACGTACCGGCAGAAAAAGAAAATCAGTGATAGACGACGTCGGAGCTTCAGGAGAGTCGTTACAGCTATTCGACGGAGTAATGCAAAAGACCTCAGTGTACAGGTGAGTTAAAATTATCGAACTTCGGTATGCACACGTACCATTCGTAGATAACTTCATTCCATTTGTTACCGTGGTCGTGCCGCTGCTAATAAGCCTTTCATCTCCACTCGGAAGGCTACTCGTCGTTTGGCATTGTGTATGGAACATTTATTGTGGACCGTAGATCAGTGGAAACGGGACCAATGGACTGATGAATCCAGATACACAATACATCAGCGTGACGGTGGCCATGTGTGGGTATGGAGGCAGCCGGGAAACGCTATTTACCACAGCGTACTGTTACAACGGTCAAGTTTCGAGCTGGCAGTGTACTAGGTTGGGGTTTTTTTCGTGATATAGTCCCGGCCCATTGGTTATCGTGGACAAACCTATTAACCAGCACGTCTATCTCGATATGCTGGACAATTATTCCCTACCAACTCTGTGGCATTTCCATGGAACCGAGCCTTGTTGGTACCAGGAAGGTGATGCACCGAGCCATAAAGCAAGGACGGTTACGGCGTGGTTTGACCATAATTTCGTATCGTGTGTGAACTGTCAAGAACAGAGCCCTGATCTTAATCCCACAGAGCACCTAATGGAGGAATTAGAGCGCCGTATAAGAAGTTTGATACCAAGGCCTACTACTAAGCAACAGTTAGCGTCATCATTATGTACTGAATGGCAGCGCATACCTATTGGTGTGTTCCTAAACTTTGTCGAAGCATGTCTCGAAGGGTCAGTCCATGCATTAACGCCAAAGGTGGACCGACACCGTACTAATGTATGTCAATTAATGCAATGTTGTGTTTTTTTATCTAGGTGTCCGGTGACTTATTTCAATATAGTGTACGTATATTGCTTGCGTCGGATAGAGTTTCCGATGAGAAGCGGTTTGCACAAATATTCTAATTATGTTTTGCCAATAGGGACTTAAATGTATACTGTGTGTTTCAAAAGTATTTGCTGAAATATATGTACTTCTGGAAACTCGATTGAAAAAGTTTCTTTCCGGTCAGATTCCGCTCACGACGGATAGCGTTTTACGCATATTTTCTGTTTAAAATAGTGCACATTTTAAACAGAAAATAGGCGTAGGCGAATATCTTATTTTTTCTTGATATCTTTGGGTCTAACAGTTTGATTTAAAAAACTCTTTCTTTGTTGGACAGAATGTCTCGTGAAAAATGTTTTGCATATAATTTCACATTTTTCGTAACGCACAGTTTTGCCATCCAAATTTCGTTTACAGGATATTTTCAGCTATATCTGCGCTACTAAAAACCTAAATTCATTTTCGAAATTCTACACTGAAGAGCAATTGAATTAGAGATACCTGTCTAGTAACATGTAGCACCACCTTTCGTCCTGATGACGGCGGCGATTCGTCTCGGCATGGACTCGACAAGACACCGGAAGCGTTGGGAAGCCATACGGATCCACGACCCCTGAACAAGCTCCCAGAGTTCACGAAGATTTCATGGAGGGACGGGGGGGGGGGGGTCAGAGCCTCGAACATATCTATTAATGACATCCTAGATGTGCTCGATGGGATTGAGATCAGGTGACCTAGCTGACCAAGGAAGCAAGGTCACGTCGCTGGAGTGTTCTTCCAACCATTCGGACACAGTTCGGGAGCGATGGCACGGTGCATTGTCTTTCTGCAGGATGAGGTCCTCAGTGGGATGTAGAAGCCGCACAAACGGGAGCAAATGGTCGTCCAGGATATCCCGGTAACGTTGATCTGTGAATGACGCTGTCACAAGGAACCAGGGTCCCATTTCAGTTCACGTAAACAATCCCCAGACGATAATGCCACCCCCACCAGCTTGAAGAGTACCCTGCTGGCAAGAAGGATCCATCGCTACATGTGGTTTGCGCCGTACTCGTATCCTGCCATCCACATGAACCAACGTGAATCTCGACTCATCAGTCCGAGCAAAATTGTTTCACGTGTCTAGGGTCCAGTGGCGATGTTGCAGCGCCCATGCTAATCTTTGCACCCTGAGATGTGCGGTCAGCAGTGGTACCCGTGTGGGACGATGGCTTCTGTACCCCATGGCGAGGAGATGGTTCTGGATGGTGTGGCTGCTTACACGTTTTTGTGCACCAGCGTTAAAGTGCCGAGTGATTTCTTGCACTGGGGCGCGTCTATCCGCTATTATGATGCGAGCTAGCCGACGATGACCCCGCTCATGCATACGCTGTTGTCCACGGCAGTTAGACCTTGCAGAGATGGTTTTACCGGATTCAATGTGCTCACGGTGCGCCCGTGACACAGTGGCTCGTTAAAATCCTAGTGCCTGCACGACTTCCGAGATGGATTGACCCATTCGTCGGACCCCGACAATTTGCCCACGATCAAATGCGCTTAGATCCTTCATCTTACCCATACTGCGTCTGACTCTTACTGATTCCCGTCGCATCACTCCTTATATTGTCGGATCGCTGCACATGTCATGTCCTTTAGGTTTACAGGGCCGCCCACAGCGCCACATTTGCATAACGCCAGCTGTCTCTAATTAAATTGCTCTTCAGTATATGAGAATATTCTATGAGCATTTCGTTCCCAAGAAAATACGCAATCTTTTCGGTAGGGACGCAAATATTTAGTCTGTTTTATTTTCGTTACCTCTGCTTCTGAATGTCCGATTTGAAATAATTATTTCAACACCAGGTGCCATTTATCTTGTGGAACATGGAACCATTTGCGCATACGTTTGTGTCATTCGTAGTAAACAGTTCCGGGGCCAGTTGCAAACCGTATCACTGTTCATAAGAATCAGGTTGAAATATTGCTTTTTTAGTGTATGCCATTTGATACAGCGAATATTCGGAACATTATCATCTCTATATAATGAAGAGCTTTACCGTTAGCGAGCTCAAATGTCGAATTTTTTTACGCTATCTCTGCATCGAGAAGATCTATTTCAAAAAGCCCTTTACCTTTTCTTTTAAACACACGTAGCGCCGTTGATTGTTGGCCACCGTAGCGTAAGGCTAACACACTCGGCTAGATATCAAGAGATCTGGGTTTGGGATAGCCAGCGGTGACCGGATAACAATTTTTAGGTTGCTATGTGTTGATAAAACGTGGAAAGAGCGATGTCTTTGTTTATTCATGACGCCACGTATTAGCAGGATTTTCACTTTAGATTTAACTGCTATCATTAATATACAAAGCCAGTGCCGTTAATGCCCATCAGATGGAGACGTCTCAGTAGCTGAGCCCGTCTTACAGATTTATGATGTCAGAAGCGGACAGAAAAGCACACATAGCGCAGTTGATTGTTGGCCATCGTAGCGTAAGGTTAACACACTCGGCTAGATATCGAGAAATTTGGGGTTCAGATCCCAGATAACAATTTTTCCGTTGCTATGTGTTGATCAAATGTAGAAAGGACGATGTCTTCGTTTTTTGATTGACGCCACGTATATGGAGGTTTTTCATTTTCCCTTTTCCTTAAAATAGATTTTGTTATGAAGAATATTTTTCGCAAATGCCCTTCATTCCCATTACTGAAGTTTTTGCCGCCATGGAACGCCAGCGTATATTTCTATGTGTAAAACTTTTTTCGATTCTCAAAGTGTCTTTGAAAAATTCTTTTTTTGGTAGGATACCCTTCATTATGAAGAGTAATTTGCAGTAATTTTCTGCTTTAAGTAAAACACATCTTTTCGGCTAATGTGATTAAAGTAATATCGCTTTATACCCTTCTATCAGTTAATCTAATTGCTAAGTTTGAAAAATGCCTTTTGCCTCTTATGTATTCCGCTATGAGGAACGTTTGGTGCACAAATTGGTTATTTTTGCAGCATACGTTTCAGCTGCCAGTGGGAATAAGTAGCTAGAGTAAAACATCGGTGATGCGTTTTCCAATTGTAAGTTCTTTCTTTTTTAAGTTTAAGGACCACCGTGAGCAACGCCATGGGCTATTAGCAGTCTCCTGTCCTTAATTTAGGGTCACTGGTTCCAGGGAAGGCAGAGAGCCAATGACGTTAGGCAAACACAACAACCATGCTTCACCGGGGTTCGAACCCAGACCCTTCTCGGACGAATGCTTACAAGCCAGCGCTTAGACCACTGCGTTACCGGTGTGGCTGTACGTTTTTCACTCTTATTCGTAATTCTGCGCTAGTCCCGATATTTTACTATAGTTTCCATTGGGTTTTTTTTCGATTCTATTACACGTAATTCATTAATGCGGTTGTTGCCATTATACATTAAATTGTGCATTGCAAATTATCAAAATTACACGTTGCTTTTATTCTTTTCAACGCAATCCGTTATGTTACCGCTTAGAGAGAACTGAGAAGCTATATTTTTCACAGCCATGAAATAGGTGATGCAACAAAAATTTACTCAGTAACCTACACAATTCTCTATTTTCTTTGAATTCCAGAAATTTCAAACAAGCAACGATTAGTGAATATTTTGCTCTGCACTAATGCTTAATCAACCAGCTGAGAAACTGCATTGAAAAGATCGATAATTATAAGTATACTTGGTAAAAGCCCTTCAAAATTGAAGGGAAAAACAGGATATGTAAAGTATTGCTTTTAATAACCAAATATTCTTTTTGTCTGTGATGTCAAAGTGTGAAAGTATGTTTCATGCATAGAACAACAATAAGAAAAGTATAAAGATTTATGCAGAGATTTTACAATTAAAACAGGGAAGCGCTCTTTTCAGGGCACCACCAATGTCTGTCAAACGTTCAAACGTTCAGACAAAGGAAATTCTATTGTTTGTGATAATGTGTAATAAGGTTATCGAATATAAAACAAAATCCTATTCCGATTCACTATCTAGTATTTCAAAGAAGAGGGAATTGTTTTCATGTATTGAAAATATGAAATCGTGCAGAATTTTTTCGCATAGCTTTTATAATGGAATTTGAATCACATTTTGTTTTCTAAGTCAAACTCCATGTAGGCTTAAGGTAGCAAAGAAACTATTCATGTACGTATACACTGAAGTGCCAGAAAAACTGTTACACCAGTCTAATACTTGGTAGGTCCCCCAGGGGAGCGCAGGACTTCAGAAATACGACGAGGCATGGACTCCACTAGCTTCTGGAAATATGCTATATGAAATGCACACCATACTTACTGCAGAGCGTTCCACAATTCGGGTATATTCCGAGGTCTCGGATTCCTGTGTTCGATAGCGCGTTGCATGGCATCCCAAATGTGTTCTATCACGTTCAGATCTGGGGACATCTGTGGGAATGGCAACACCCCTAACTCAGATGAATGCTCCTTTAACCATAATGTGGCGTCCCGACACTTGTGTGGAGGTGCATTGTCCTGTTGAAACAGGCCCAACCCATCAGCATAAATGCAAGACATGAACGGGTGTACCTCGTTATAAAGGATGCGCACATAGCGTTGGCCGGTCACAGACGTTTGTAGAAGTAACAGGGGGTCCTAGTGAAGTCCAGCTAAACACACCCTATACCATTACGGACCCCCCACCAGTTGGTACAGTTTTCTGTGGACAGGCGGGATCCATGGCTTCATGGGGTTTGCGCCACGCACGAATCATTCCATCTTCCCGATACAGTTGGAATTGCTACTCGTCAGACCAGGCTACTTGTTTCCAGTCATCAAGTGTCCAGTGGCGGTGTTGCCGTGCCCAAACGAGACCCATAACTCTGTGTCGTACACCCATCAAGGGCACTCGAGTTGGGCGTCGGCTTCCAAAGCCCATATTGTGCAGGGTACGTTGCACAGTCCGGACGCTGATGCTTGTTGTGGTCCCAGCATTGAATTCTGATTATACCTGCGAGAGTGTTGCACGCCTATCGCGTGAAACGATTCTTGACAGCCGACGATGGTCACGTTCACTCAATGTCTTTTTACGGCCACACTGGTATCGTAGGTTGGAGGTTGTGCCGGAATTCTTGTATTCACGGTACACCCTTGCAATGGTCTTCCGTGAAAATCCGAACTTCGTTTCTAACCTCCGAAATACTATGGCCCATCTCTCGAGCGCCAACTATGCCACCGCGTTGAAAATCGCTTAAATCTTTTATTTCTTGTCATTCTCATGCGGAAAATAGCTCTGAAAGCTGGCAAGAATGTCTATCGCTTTATATACGCACTGGCGGACGCAACCGAGTGCGCGCATTAGTGACGTTGCTATGTATTTTGCATAAGCTCGCCTGCACCAATTTTTCTGGCACTTCAGTGTATATGTATGTCTCATATTATAAATTAGCGTAATCTAAAATTACGAGTATTGCTCCCATTTTTTTTTCTTTTTGGAGGCATTCAGAAGAGTATTTAACATTCTCAAATTTCATTTAAATTTTCCTCACATTTATACGTTTTCTATAGCCATCCCAGAGAAACCCGTATAGCCATGGTTTCACTGTACTACCATCTGTGGATGTGTCATCGACCGTAGCAGCACGGTTAACTTTCTTTCTGCAATCTGTTCCATTTACTACGAATAACCAAGTTCACACCGCGTGTTTTGAATTATGCGGGTTTTTCCTTAGATGGCGTAAGCGTATTAGTTTTTGTAGCTGAATTCTTAGGTTTCATAAAAACCTGCTTTGAATATTTCCTTCGTGTCTGAAAGGTTTCAGAAGGCGTGCAATTTACAACAGAATATTCGGTGTTCTCTCTCATGTTACACTTCTCATCGAATTGTTAATGGAAAGAGATGACGACAAATCCTGCACCATTTGAGAGGGAATTCTTAAGTAGATGAGTTAAACAGGAGATGTCTGTTTATTCTACCAACAGCGATGAAAAAGGAAATACGAACACGACGAAATTCTCTGCAGAAATTTCATTCTGGATCAATGCGTCTTACGAGAATGAAATTATCATGTAGTTTCCGGATGCAAACATGTCAGCTTCAGCCTTAACACTCGCGAAATGTTTAAGACTTCACGAAAAATTCTTTCAAGAGGAAGAACAGAATTTCGTTGCAAATCCTAGCGATACAACAAATCTAAAACAGTAGATGATGCTTTCCCCGGCCTGATTAATACCGTTTTTATTTTATCGCATGGATCAGATCGTATTTTTACTTATCTGTGTTCTTAAAACATCAAATGAACTATCTATTGGGGTGTGCGGAAAACAACGGCGTTTCTGCATAGGACAGTTTCACGACGTAAATATCCGTATTTTGTGGGGGACAGTTTTCCTGTACTACGGACAACCGAAAGCGCGTACTGTGGGGAATCAAATATAGCATGAAGTACATGTCGCAACCCATGCATTGAACTTGTACCGGCAGCTCCGGTGGCGCGGTCGTCTCAACGAGGGTTTCTGATCATTCGTCCGGAAGTTGTACTGGTTCGAATCCCGGTGAGGCATGGATGGTGTGTTTGTCTTTCGGCATTGGCTCTCTCCCTTCCCTGGAACCAGTGGCCCTAAAGTTGGGACGGAGGACTGCTTATAGCGCATTGAGTTGCTCACGGTGGTCGTTAAACCTACAATCAGAAAAAATTGTAGCGCGGTCTCTTCTGCTGGGTCGGAATACTTGCAAGCGGCTGTTGAACACAATCCACAAACAAGCACTCGCAAATTGTCAAAATAACTGGGAGTTTCTAAATATAATATCGCTGAGCACTAGCGCAAGATCGGAAACGTTTACAGTCAATACCGTGATGAGCCAGATGACCTCAGCCTAGCTGAAGCTCAACGATGTGCTGAGGTATGAAAGGGACTTCTCAGAAATCCACGCGATACTCGGTTTATCAGACGGATAGTTACTCAGAATGAATAGTGGTTATATCCGTGTAATCCAGATTTTTCATAACAGTGGTTGATTAGAGGTAAACTAGCTTCACATACCCCCAGACGCAGCCGTTTTGAGGAAGAGTTCACGCTGTGTGTCTGGTTTAATTATGAAGGTGTAATCCCCTTTCAGCTCATTCCGAATGGTCCGTCTATCAATGCCGAACTGTATTCTCAGCAATTGGACAGGATGTATAGCATGTAGCGTTCTTAACTATTGGAAACGTATGTAGTGTTGGGAACACCACATAGGATTACTTCTTCGTGTTTACTCCTTCGAACAACAATTTCAGAAAGATTACTTCTTCGTATTTACTCAAATAACAATTTCAGAAAGACTTACTTACTGTTCATTTTTTTATTCCATCACTTTCGTACGAGCACTTTACTCGAATATTCCAAAATTAGTGAGGAACTGATCACAATAGTACTACTATTTCAAAACTGATTAACGCCAGTTAGTAAGCAGAACACTTGATTAACTCCAAACATTAAACATATAACAACACAACTCGAATACGCAGATTTCAAGTAAACACAGTTTCAGCGTAATACAGCTTCCACCGCCAACGCACGTTTTGGCTGCTGCTACAACAATTTATATCTCTCGTTCTTATCCGTCAACATGCATACGTCACGATCTCTGACCACACCCAGCAAAAACAGTCTTGCTGGGCCAGCACTGGGTCATTGCTGGCAGCCAACACTGCCTTCAATTAGCCAGCACTATGTTGCCGCTGCCAAACTGTCAATAAAATGTCCGGGCGTTGAACAGAAAGGTAAGCAGTTCAGGCCAGCAGCTGGCTTACAGTTGGCACCCCCATCACTTGTCATATGCCACAACAGGGTCATCTGTTATCCATTACAGGCAGTAGCTGCTACAAGTGGCCCTTCAGCGGCCCTGCAAGCACGTGCCATAAATGATGGCTAACCTAATGTGGTCCGCTAGTTTCCTGGCAGTGGCAGCCGGCAATCACGTGACGTAACTGATGGCTTGCCGAATCTTGCCCGCCAATTTCTCAGTTAATAGCCATACAAAACTTTAAAAAAAACAAACTCAAGGATAATCGCAGTTTTCCATCACTGTCAGCTGGCGGCCAGCAGTTTCCCAACACCTGTGTTTTTGCTGGGCAAGATTGCTGCCAACATCATCACGCGAGAGAGAAGGTATGACGTTAAGGTTGAGAACGTTAAAGGAGAATGAACTCAAATATTCATAGAGAAAGCAACTAAAAATGAGAGTTAATTTGGAGCATACGTCATAGGCAAACTTCAGCGGATGTATCCTGCGTTAGTCAACCAAAAGCGGGTACACAAAGCAACAAGACAATAGAAAACCTCATATACAGCTAATCTTACCAAAGTTAAACTTCCAGAACTGAATGCTATCGAGAGGCTGCCTCATTCAGCATACAGCCCCGAACTTGCCACTTTAGACTACCACTTGTTTCGGGCGATGTCGCATTTTCTACGCAGCAAGAAGCCCATTACTTTGGACTGTGTGGAACCCGAATGCCCAGAGTTCTTTGCCCACAAACCTAAAGCTTGGTATCGTGCAGAAATTGAAAAACTGGCAAACAAATATGTTCAAACTATTGACCGTGATCGCATGTAATTTGAAATTTGCTTGAATCCTTCCGAGGATCTGCGAAAGTTAAGCTGTTGTACCAAACACGCCGTTTCTTTCCGCACATCCCAATATATCCAGATCAATGACAATACTGAACATTTTTTTAACTCTTGGTGATTTTTAATTTAAGTACTGACAATCCAGGCTACAATCATAGGGGTCTTATTTTTGCCCAAACCCAATTTGCACCACAAGGAAGCTCTTTACCTTATTAGCCAAATCCTGTAGAACGATGTCAGCACCTTTTTGAATCCACGATATATCGAATCCAGGCTATTTTGATTGCCAGAAGTGGCCCAACACGTTATCAGATTGATGAGCCTAATAATTTGACACTGCAGTGGATATTATCTGACATTCACATATTTCACTTCGTTTGTTTTACCTCAGCAAGTATAAGTTGATTTATGTTTATTTTCTTCATTGTTAGCCGAAGTTTTGAATTAACACAAAATACAGAAAAAAAGTACAAAGTTGATTTTGACTAAGATATGCGCATTATTGATTATTTGCTAATATCTCTGAATTTTGGTTGAAGTGATTTTACTTCAACTATCGCTAAACTGGAATAAAAATCAAATTAAACTGAATATCTGCCGTAACTCTTATTTGTGTCATGTTGCGTAGAGAAAGATTCAGTCATTCCATTATAATAATTAACTTAAGCATGTTAATTCCACAACTGCATTTCTAGATAGTTGAAGGACTTTTTAACGGAGTTTTTGTGGAAACATAAATAAGGCTACTTATTTCACTTTCGCTTCAACGCATGCAAACGAAACCTGAGTTTCTAACAAACGTATGGAATTACTGGGAATAGCATGTTGGAAGAGGAGATCGTTTAAACGGTCAGTGACATGTGAGAAAGGTCATTTGTACGCTTTAATAACTTCTCTGCTTGTGGTCGGCAAGACAATAACGCAGCGGAAAGGCACGCTGAAAAAATACTGCTGTTTTTCAAGTAAATGTTAAGCATTTCGTCTTGCAAATATATATGTTTTGTAAGCAGTTACTACAGATAAAATAATTGCGTTTGCTTTCTAATTGCTTTTGATGAAGCTGTCTGTTGACGGTACATTTAAAACAGTAACATAACGATTAATTACACGGAGTGAATCAATAATGTGCGGGAAGGTGTTCACAGGTATGTTGAGCCATGCTGACTGCAGTACATCTGACAGCTGCTGAAAGGTACGTGGTGGAGGATCCATAGAGCGAAAAACACGATCTAGGTGGTATAACAGATGCTCAATTTTGTTTACGTCTGGGGAATTAGAGAGCCAGGGTGGTTCTTTGAAATCTTAATCGTGCTATTCCAACCACTCTCGGTCATTTCTAGATGTGGGACAAGTCGCATTGTTGTGCTGGAAGATCTCATCCGCCCCAGGGAAGACAATTAGCATGTATGGGTTTACGTGGTCTGCAAGGATGGATTCATAACGAATTCGGTCCATAGTGCCTTCCACAGGCACTATGGACCCCAGATCATAACTTTGCCCCCACCAGTTTGTGTACTTCCAGCAATGGTTGAAAGGTGTTTGTACTCCAATGTTTCTCGCCTTATACGCCAACGTCCATCCGTTCGATGAAGCAGAAAACGTGACTCATCGGAGAAGATAATGTTTTGTCAATCAGCGGAGGTCCAATTGCGATACTGCCGTGCAACTCTAAGCCTTTTCTGCCGATGCACCTTAGTTAGCATAGGCGCAGTGACCATCCGTCTGCATCGGAGCCCCATACGCAGCAGGGTTCGCTGAACTGTTGTTTTAGACACACTTCCGGTAGCCCCCTGGTTCATTCGGCCAGTGAGTTGCTCCACTGTAGCGTGTCGATCGGCCCTCACGCACCTTCGCAGCAGACGTTCAGCTCTCACATCAATGGCACTTGGTGCTCCGCAGTTTCCACGTCACTTATTCGCCATTTCTCCAATCACGATTCACTTTAATCACAGCAGCACGCGACCAGGTCACAAACTGCTCTGTTTCAGAAATACTGCTTCCCTTGGCCCGAAATCCGACAATCATCCTTTTTTGCAAATCTAACGAATCGCTCCTTTTATCCGCGACAACAAAGAGTGATATTTTTCAGAATTCCTACAGCACACTATATATACCCTTAAAGGCAGCTCACGACACGTACTTTCTTTCGTTGGCTACGCGCTGTTGACGTCATAAGTAGGAGGTTGGCGCAATAATGTGACTCGACTGTGTAATACAGTGTAATAAATTACTCTAATATATTCATGATTTTTGTCTATACAAATGGCAATCAATTTGAGTTTCTCTGCATGCTTCTTTAGAAATTTACAAAACTATGTGAAATTTACAAATTTGTCGGTGACGAAGATCGAAGTCGCGCCTCCACCCTCGGAATCAAGTTGTTCTAACGGATTACACTACACCGACGGAATGTACTCGTATTGCTGCTGATTTGTCGTTTTGATATGTGTTTCACCTATGTGGTACTTCATATAAACTTCCTCTTAATTTATGTTAAAGCGAGGAAGGAATTTTTTATAAATTCCAGGTGATGTGTGGAACAAACATCACACATCTTTCGAAGAACCCAGCGGCCAGTGGATCCATTTTTCCACAATCTGTCGCCAATGTGATACTCACAAATTTGTCGGTGACACGGATCAAAATCGCGCCCTCACGATTTGCAGCTAGTGGTTCTAACCGACTGAACTACACAAACTGAATGCATATGTACAAATCTGTTGTCGTGACATGTGTTTTAACCTCTGTAGAACGTCACAACTGTCATATGCGAAAATGACATCATAAAGGTGTATCTCGGGAAATAAGCAGCAAATTTAAAATGCGTCATGTATTTTGTTTCCTGAATTCTTCCAAGAAAGAAACCCTTGGTGTTATTTTGCACATTTTCGCTGAACATACGTGTGGATGTATATGTGTTGCATCAGACAGCACGTGTATCAAGATGCTCAATATTTATTAAAGACAAAATGTATTAGGTTGTTGCAGATGAAGTGTCAGATTTTGCAGATTTGTGCAGTTTTCAGGGAATTCCGGAATAAACACATCCCGCGATGTGATTTGTGATATATTAATTATCAGCGCCAAGGCTGATGCCTTTATAGCGGTGGTTATTTTTTCTATGGCATCAGTTGTAAGGGTATTGTGCTACAGTAAAAAGGACAATTGATAAGCCACGTATCATTCTCTTATATATCTTAAAAAGTGGACACTGCACGCATTCGGGACAACTCGCAACATCAGAACAGCATTTGGGGAACGTACCGTTGGCAAACGCAAGACATTCGTTTTTCCTGAATTCCCGTCAGGCAATGAGAGCCTCGGAAGTGAATCCCGCTGTAGACCAGAAAGAGCTATCGGAAACGCAGTGTTGAAGGCCACAATTGAATTCGACCCTTGACAAACGGAACGAGCATTTGTCGTGAAATATGAAGCAAAATATGCAACCATGTTTTGACATTTAGCGAACAGAGGAACGGTGAAGAAGAGGGACAAATGTGTCCTATATGAGTTGGCAGAACAGCACAAAACAAGACGATTTAATGCCTCCTCTTAATTGCCTATCTGCAACCAAACGAACAAAATTTCAAAGCGGCACGTCTCGCGGAAAGAGAATGAATGCATACTGTATGACAATCGCAGACGTTCGGCACAATGTTTCTATCGCCATGAAGACACGAAACACACCCTGAAATGGGGACTCCATCTCAGATAGACAATGGTCAGTGCTTGCTTGTCTGCAGCGGGTGTGATCCACTCCTCCGTTTTAAAACCGGGTCAGTACATCACTTCGGACAGATATTGTAAAGATCGTGACGTTATAGTCAGGTTTGAAAGCTGTCCACCAAACAGCAGGCATTAGTCAATCGCATGAGGACATACACTATATTGACAAAAGTCACTGGAAACGTAGAAGAGAAAAAATACACAGCACTTATGGACATACATTAGTACGGTGTCGGTCCACCTTTGGCGTTAATGCATGGACTGACCCTTCGAGACATGCTTTCGACAAGGTTTTGAAACACAGCGATAGGTATGCGCTTCCATTCAATATATAATGCTCCCGCTTACTGTTGCTTAGTAGTAGGCCTTGGATCCAAACCTCTTATTCGTCGCACTAATTGATCCCATAAGTGCTCTATGGGATTAAGATCAGGACTCTGTGCCGGACAGTCCACACACGATACGGAATTATCGTCAAACCACACCGTAACAGTTATTGCTTTATGGCTCTGTGTATTATCCTGCTGATACCAACAGCGTTCGGTTCCATAGTATTGCCACAGAGTTGGTAGGGCATAATTGTTCAAAATTACGAGGTAGAAGTGCTGGTTAACAGGTTTGTCCACGATAACCAATGGCCCGGGAGCATACCACGAAAAGCATTCCCACACGAGTACACTTCCAGCTCCAAACTTGATCGTAGGAGCAGTACACGTTGGTAAATAGCATTCCTCCGGCTGCCGCTCATCATACTAATGGATCGTATATCTGGATTCATTTTTCCATAGGACCCGTTTCCATTGATCTACGGTCCACCATAAATCTTCTTTACACCATGCTAAACGACGAGTAGCATTCCGATTGGAGATGAACAGCTTATGATCAGCCGCACGACCAGGGTAACCCACGGAATGAAGTTCTGTGCGAATGGAATTTGTACATGCCGAGGTTCCAGAATTTTTACTCACCTGTACATGGAGGTATTCTGTAGTACTCCGTCGATTAGCTGTTGTTTTTTTTTGTTTTTTTTTTTTATTGGAGGTTTTACGACCACCGTGAGCAACTCAATAGGCTATAAGCAGTCGCCCGTCCCTAATTTAGGGTCACTGGTTCCAGGGAAGGGAGAGAGCCAGTGCCGTAAGACAAACACAACATCCATGCCTGACCGGGATTCGAACCCGGACCCCTTACGGACGTATGATCAGTGGCCAACGCCTTAGACCACTGCGCCACCGGGGCGGCGTCGATTAGCTGTAACTACTCTCCTCAGGCTTCGGCGTCCTTTATCACTAATTTTCTCCGGTTTGCCGGTTCGTTTTCCTGCTTCAGGCGCGCCATGTGTCTTCCACTTATTCAGTACATCCAAAACAGTTGATTTGTATATGTTTAAATGCATGACGGTTTCTCTTATGGACAACCCACTAATATAACACCCAACAATATTTTCTTTCTCACAGTCATTTCTCTCCCGCCGCGACATTTTCACTCAACCCCACAATGCGATATGAGCGCGGTCTGCTGCAGGCTTGTTTTTATACCATTTGCAGCTGTACCGCGCATCTTAACAACGCAGCGGATCCGTTCATTTGCTTTTGAAAGTGTGTCCGGTGATTTTGTCAATAGAGTGTATTTCGACATGACAAATCGAGACTCCATGCTGCCGGGTAGGCGATCCAGATGCTGCATTAGCTGAGGTACAAAACTTATCCTCATACACATTATTCACGTGATCCATCCCCTACGGACTATCACATCGTCAAACACCTGGATATCTTCCTATAAGATAAATCGTTTTTCCAATTAAAAAATCATTTGAAACCGCATTTCATGAGTGTACCGCGCTCCAAAGCTCGACATTTTCCCACCAAATCACACAGAACCTTGTATCTCGTTGGCAAATGTGTATTCGTGTCGGTGGTCACCATTTTGATCAAAAATGATTCTGCACCGTATTTTGGGTGTTTGAAGTTTTCATAAACTTCAACATAAAGCTTCCAACATTTCGTCTGCAACACCTATTTGAAAACATTTTTGCTCAGATGAGAAAAGTACGCCAAGCTTTGCGCATACTTTCCAAGATTTTATGTGATACATTTAAATGGAGAAGACATGTATTTGATTTTGTCGATAACGACTATTTATAGAAACTAGACTGGTAACCTTTATCAGTATCACACATGTGTAAACGTGATGGTTTTCCAGTTTTTCTTCAGCACACTGCTCAACTTGAAAATGCCAAAATGATCAAAATGAGACAACACTTATCACACATATAGATAAGTCGGTGGAAAAGAAGTCCTTTCATTTCTAAGGGATTACATGAATGCAATGGGCGAGGAAACAGTATAATGTGCCCTGATCCAGTAGGTCGTATGACAGCCATTCTGGGTTATAAATGTGGCAAAAATCAGTGGCATCGAGTGGAAACCATCCCAGATGACGTCATGAAGTATCGCTGACAATGCGTCATTGACCAGTATCCACAATTTGTAAACACTGGGAGAACTCATGCAGAGGCACTAAGTTGTCTGCCAATGACGTAATACCCGTTCCCTCTCAGAGAGAAATTTGGGGATCGCGCTGGCCAGAAGGCACCTGGCCTCTGTATACTTTCTCTCCTGATTTTGGCAGTGGGCAGACCAGAGTTATCTTATTGAAACTGAGCATAAGGCATACCACGGTGATGCGGCAAAAAACGGGCTGCAGCACCTCATCCACATATCGTCATCATGTAACATATGCGCCATCTTGGCTTGGGGCACCATCACGATGGCGCATATGTAACATATGCGCCATTTTGATGATCCCCCAAGCCCAGACAGAAGACTGACCAGCCTTATGCCGCTCACAGATGGCGGTTAGATCACCCAGGTAACCTCGTTGTCACCAGGCTCTCAATCGCCGATCGTTGACCGAAGCGAGATCCGTCGATGAATACGCCATGCTTCCTTTCGTCACGCCACGCATTTCTCGTACTGCGCCACGGCAACGTTTCGCGGGGATGTGCTGCTGTAAGAGGCAATCGTCGAAATGACTGGAAAGAGGGCAAACCTGCAGCAGGTAATCTGAGATTTACAGTCCGTGTGGATACTAGGATGCACAGAGCTTTCTGCACACTTCGACGGCAGTCGTCAGCTGTGAAGCTTGGATATGTTACGGCTTGCCGTCGAAGAGGGTAATCCAGACGTTATGACTTCCATCTATGTGCACAAGTCCCACTACGGCAACGGACTTTAGCTTCCTCCAGGCACTGTTGCCACATAATGTCGACAGCTTTTGCATAACAATCAATTTCCTCCTTGATGAGACGTAGGAACCAAGCAGCCGTACGTAGCTGTATGACGTAGCCTCTGGTAATAGTACCCGTATGATGATAGGATTACCGATGATATCTTCCAGACATTCTCACTCCTTATACGTGTTTTTGCATCCGAGAGCACCTCGAAGCTATGGTCCAAACATCCAGCTGTGATCCACTAAACTTTTCTAAGGAAGCTGTTTTGCGCTTTTAGCTCCCGCACTCATTAATTGGTTATCTCAAAACTGAGACCATTTTTATACCCAAACTGCGTTGTCACGTTTTCACCAATTTGCATGGCGCTTCGACTAATATTTCCTGGTTTGGCCCCTTCTATGTCAGGTAGTGTACACTGAACTCAGTTCTGCTATACTGAAGTGTGGGATGTTCTTAAAATTGAATAAATAGCACAGATTGAATGTCGATGTACGTGAAGAATGGATGATAATCAAAGTGTCGTACCCGAGCTATGCAAGGTGTAGCGTTAAAGATCTGCAATAATCATCTGAGCTTCCGTTCGGAAAGAAAAATACGATAACTACAAAAGAGCCTTATACGACTGGCACCTGCTACAGTTCATAAGCAGAAAACCCGGTCGATTATTTTTATATACGTTCTGAGAATCTTACCTCACAAATTTTGAATGATCGTTAAGCAATTTCTAATACAAGGTTACAGACGAAACCTCTGCATAGAGATATAATTTAATAATTGTTCTTCAAAATCTTGCTTTCATTAGAAGCATTACTACTAATAAAGCAATAATACATTCATTTCTACAGACATAGAATGCAAAAGTTTTAATTAGATCTACACATAAGTTTCCAGCGTCTCCTGGTCGAATAGATGTCGTACACAGACTGGCAGCTCGCATTTGCTCTGCACAGCAGAAAGCGATGCAAATTTGCGCTTTGCGTTTTCCTAGGGCGCCCTCTACTCTTCTGGACTTCCACTCTGCAAGCATATGTTACGAACTTCAGAAATCATTCAGGACCCGTGCTTGGACCAACACCTTTCTCCCCGTATTCCGAACAAATCCACTCTCGTGATTCTGCAGCGTTGTTTCCGAGATAAAGAATGAAAGGTGGTCGCACACTACGTAGGAACTTAAACGAACTTTTGGTATTGGAACACGTAGGAACGGAAACTACGTTTGTCCAGACACTAGGTCGGAAAAACACAAACAGGATCAGAATCATTCATTTGGAAGACTTCGACCATGCTGGAAGTAGTATTGCGCGTAATTCAAGTACAATTGTTTTATTATATTTTTAACTTAACTGATATCATTATAGGTTTGTGACGTGCCTGTACCACACGACGCACATGAGATAAAGGCAGATAGCAGTGAGACCATACGTCCGCGTAGCTCAGTTGGGAGAGCGACTTATTCCGGAATGAGGAGACCCGGTTCCGATGCCCGGCGTTGACAAAAATGACGGAAAAATCTACTTCGTTATATTGGAGCCCGAACTTCAAGAATGACCTAGCCGTTAAAGTTCTCGCCACAGTGTGATGTTCTTTTCACACCGCGAGACAGGAAAAGTAAGGGAATTCCTTCTTCAGCGCTTGGAAAAATAATGTTTGTGATGTTACGTTCCACACACCAAATTGATTGGGATTTCTACAATGTACAATCTTCAGCGGATGACTGCCTACAGCGATACATGGTCCCGGCTGACCCGTGTGTCATGCCCCGCGCCCTCTTTCGGCAGGGGAAGATGTGAAGCGCCTGCACCGAAGGACGCACATGAGATAAAGGCAGATAGCAGCGAGCGCATACGTCTGCGTAGCTCATTTGGGAGAGCGACTTATTCCGGAATGAGAGGACCCGGGTTTGATGCCCGGCTTGGACAAAAATGACGGAGAAATTTACTTCGTTATAGTTGTTTATTTAGCAAACAACCTGATGTGAGACTTACGACATCGCAGTTGTACCCTTTGGGAGTAAAAATTGAAAACAAAATTATACAGCTTTCGCAGAAGAAAAAAGAGTTTAATTAAAGAAGTTGCGCAATGTCCTAGTTAGTCTAAAAGAAACCCCTGTCGTTCTACTTGCAAAACTCGTGAAAATATGCGCGATGTAAATTGTAAAAATCTGTCGTCTGGAGCCCGTTTATGGGCGAACGGTAGCTTCTTTCGCTACATAGCTTTCTAGCTCTCAAAGCGTGTAAGGGAGAAGCTCTTGCGCGTGCTGGAAAGTATCACTCGAGACGATATTTTTTACAATTTTCATCGCGAATATCTCCGCTAGTTTTGCAAAGCAGAATGACGGGGTTTGTTTTCTTCGACTAATTAGTACGTTGCCAAACATTTTTTCTTTAACTTTTTCGGCGAAAGTTGTATAAAAAAAATATTTATTTTTATTTTTATGCAAATGCCACCCACAGTGGTTCAATTGCCATGTCGTAAGTCTTCACGTCATTTTGAGTAATTTTCTAGTTGAAAGTATGTATCTGTGATCAACTGTTGAAGAGATAAAAGCTTGTTTCAATCTTTTTAAAACATCCGCTTTACCCTCAGTCAAATGTTAGACACCAAGGTCTTGCTGAGTGACATACAGCCTGCTCAACGTTTTGAAGAACTACCCCCATTTCGGACATCATTTCCTGTTTAAGGCGTGATTTGCTTTCCATGTTTTTACGTGATGACACAGTATTTAGTCATCACGTTTACTATTTTGAGTGTTGGTTACGATAAACTACATTCGCTTTCTGTAATAAAAAGCGTATAACTCGATTCATCTGGAAAATAGATATGTCCATTTTCATTATTCTTTGTACCATCGAAATCGTCTTAGTTGGTTGCATGAAAACGAAAAGAAAGCGTTTCGTAACATTATATTCCTTATTATGGTGGGGGCCAATTAATGCTTATCCTTTTTAGCAGTTCTTGCTTCCAGCTGAGCTTCAACGCTCTACTGACGTTTGCTGTGTTCGTTATGAAGCCTTTCATGGTCTTCGCTGAGGAAGAGCCACACGACCCATCTACAACAAAGAAACCATTTCTGAAGATCTCCAGATCCGTCGCTATCTACAGGTCGCCCTTGTTTTATTATACGTTGTACAGAAATCAGGAAAATGATACGATGTTGGGATCACATATTAACGTGGTGTCGGTCAGCGAATTAACACACATATAGTGATAACAGCGGTAGATCCGGTGTTTGTAATAAATTGGTCAGGTGTTGTAAGAAGACATCATCTATTTGAGTCTTTTTTCGCATTAAAATGCCCACCAACGGGCAGAAAAAATTGACAAAACGATCATGCCACTACACGGCTTTAAATAAAATGCTTTACTACGAACGCTTGTAAAGATGTTGCAATGAATAGAAATGGTTTGAACTGAGCAGAAAATAAAAAAACGCAGTTTTTGGCTAAAAATATGTTTTTTTTATGTTTTTAATTTTAAACGAAAGAGAATCATTAAAATTTTAGCCACTGGGCTCCCAGTTGGGAGCAGAACCAGAGCCATATCAGAAGCAAAGCACCTATGTCTCATGTGGGATTCGAAATCGCCCTCGTCTTCACCAATGGTTTTAAAGAAGCTGGTGCTTCACCCCACTCGCCCACAGGTGATGGTAATCAGTTTTCAGCGAAGCCACTAGAAACGGAAGGATAAAAATAAAAATTGTTGGCTTTTGTGGCAATCAGTAACATAAAAATAATGTATAAGTTTGGTGATATTGTGTGCTGGTACATAAATCTAATTTTCAGAACAAAACACATTTTTCTTCAAACATGTTTAGTTCGAAAAACATCTGTTATCTTGACTTCTGCGCTACAAAAAAAACCATAAATACACGGAAAGATAAAATCCTTTATTATGTTGAAAAGAAATGCAATCATTTGGGCAGGTGTCACGGTGTGAAAAAATAAGTTTATGAAACAAAACTAAATTCTCTTTTCGAAACAATATATATCTAATTTCCTGGGTAGGGAGGTTTCGAGAAATTGAAACACACCGTACAGCTATGATCTAGCAGATAGCGTTTGAAGAAAAAAGTTATAGAGGTAATATTATTTCCAAAACTGTGAAATAAGTTATTTTCAGGAAAGTAACGAAAAATGTGATTTTTCAGCTATGCTTTATCAATCTTAAACCAACTGTCATTGACAGAATAGTACTGAATCACTACAAACTGGATATTCAGAAGGTAATATTTTTTACATCAAGAGTTTCTGCGTATTTAGAATGTGACGCATGTAGAATGTGTAATGTTCTACAGCAACTACATGGTATATTTGCCATTAGTTTTTGGCTTATAGTTTTTTCTTAGTTTTGGGAAATACATTCGTTTATTAAAATTGCATTTGCTGTGGTATGTATGTAAATTAGTACAGTAAAAGCGTTTAGATGGAAAACTCTAAATGCAAGTCTTGTTAGCATTTTTTTACATGTGACTTAATCGGCTGGGATGAATTAAAGCAACGATAGCAAAATGGGTTGATATCCGTTCTAACGAATGTATTCGCTGTGTTATTATTAAGTGTATTAATTACTATGTACATTTATTAAATACTATTTATGTTTTTAAACGGACAGATCACCGTTGGAACGAGTGGAACCGCCCATCATAAAGCTTTACTTTCTCTTTAGCTTTGTTAGTGGTCATTTAAGTAGATGATTAGCACTTATCCAGTTTGGCGTGACCGTTTTGTCAAGTAGGCAGAACCCGGCTAGAACGAGTGAACCCCTCCATCGTAAAGCTTTGCTTTCCTTTAGCTTTGTTATTGGAAGTGGTCATTTAGGAAGGTAGTAGAAACAAATTCTTTTCTGACGGTTGCTTTCTTAAAACGCTATGACAATGGCGACGAACCTAATAAATTAGAGAGAAGTCTGGTTCACTTGTTTCTGCATAGTGGTATGACGCCCGTGTCAGGGAGACCTAGCACTTCCCCATCATGTTTTGGGACATGGAACAGAGGACAAAAAGGCAGCCCTTATTACCTGTGACAGATTTATGGTCGGTACTGCTGTGGTTCAGGGCTAAAGGAATTGTTTTACCGTAATTTGCATAAAACCCGGCCTCTGTGTTAACATTTTTTTGTAAAGAGCCGAAAATGCTGGACACCCTTAGTTTAGGTGTATTGGCCGCTTAAAGGGTGAAACAGCTTCCGGCACTAATATTCGCAAGTAAACAATCTACCATTATGCCTAGATTTAACATTTGTTTACATCTCTTCTCTATTTCCTCATTACTTCTGAAGAAAATAATGAGGAGGATAATGTTCTTTTTAAACACCTAAACGCATTTCTTTTTAAGATAATACAACGTAGTTTGTCACAAATATTTATTTTTTCGAGTCGACCATGGTTTTGCTGGGTATTGACCTAGCTTCATCAGGACGAATGGCACGTAAATATTCAAATTGTATCATCATCATCATCATCATCATTGTCAACCATTATCAATCCACTGCTGGACGAAGGTCTCCCCAAGTTTCCTCCACAACGGTCTGTCTTGTGCCAGTCTCCTCCATGTCACCCCTGCATACTTTCGAATTTCATCCACCCATCTCCCATGTGGTCTTCTTCTGGGTCTTTTCCTGTCCCTTGGAATCCAATCTAAAATTTCGGCTGTCCATCGATGATCTGTCCTTCTGGCAGTATGTCCAGCCCATTGCCATTTCAGGGATTTAACTCTGATCATGATGTCTTCCACTCTTGTCATTTTTCGGATCCACGAGTTCCTCTTCTTATCTCTCCTGGTTACACCAAGCATGCACCTCTCCATGGTCCTTTGAGTTGTCTGCAGCCTTTGTATGTCTCTTTTAGTTAAGGTCCACGTCTCCGCACCATACGTAAGCACTGGAAGGATGCATTGATCAAACACTTTTCTTTTAAGACATAATGGCATATTGCTCTTGAAAATTATGCTGTTTCTTCCAAAAGCTCTCCAGGCAAGTTTTGTACGCCGATTAATTTCTTCATCAATGTGACCCTCACTTGATATCTGCTGTCCAAGATAAACGTACGTGTCTGTTATCTCCAGCTTTTCTCCATCAATCGATAAATCTTCATTTCTTGTAAAAGCATTGAACATCACTTTTGTCTTCTGAAAGTTCATTTTTAATCCCACTTCTTTACTCTTGTCAGCAAGTTCCTGGATCATAATCTGCAGCTCTGATGGGGTAGTTGCAAAAATGACTACGTCATCAGCAAAACGAAGGTGGGTTAGATAATCTCCATTAATCTTTATCCCCTTGTTTTCCCAGCTCAGTGACTGAAAAACACCCTCCAATGTGGCATTAAAGAGCTTCGGAGATATGGTGTCACCTTGTCTCACTCCCTTCCCAATTTTTACGTGTGTTGTATTTTCAAACAGCCTAATCTTTGCACTTGCATTTTCATAGATGTTATTAATAATATTAATGTATGCATCTTCAATACCGCAGGTTTTCAGAGCCATTGTAACTGCTGATGGTTTCACCGAATCAAAGGCTTTTTCATAATCGATAAAAGCCATGCACAATGGAAGTTCATATTCCCTCGCTCTTTCAATTAGTTCTCTCAGCACGTGGATATGATCTATTGTGCTGTAGCCACTCCTGAATCCAGCTTGTTCTCTCGGTTGAGCCATGTCCAGTGTTACCTTCAAGCGGTGTGAAAGAACTTTAGTGAAGATTTTATAAACTACTGATAGGAGGCTGATAGGTCTGTAGTTTCCGAGATCCTCAATGTCACCTTTCTTATGTAGCAGGATCATTGTAGCGGTGTTCCAATCCTCAGGAATCTTTCCTTCATTAAGGCATCGAGTGAAAATTTGGGCGAGTACTGTTTCGATTTCTCTACTTGCTTCTTGTATGATGTCTACAGTAATTCCATCTTCTCCTGGAGCTTTTCTTCGCTTCATGTTCTTGATTGCATGTGCAACTTCTGCTGGAAGGACTGGAGGAACTCTGGTACTGGTATCTTTCATGATGTCTGGAGTGCATATATCATCCCTTTCATATAGTTTGGAGTAGAAATCTTTCACTCTTGTCAAAATTTCGCCTCTATTTCTTGTTACAGAACCATCTTCTTTTCTCAGTGCCATAATCTGTTTTCTTCCCTTACTGAGATGTCCCTTTGCTATCTTTAGGCTTTGGTTGTTTTCAATTGCTTTCCTCACTAGTTCACAGTTGAATTTCCTTACGTCTTCAGTGATACTTTTTCTTACTGTCTTGCATAGCTCTATATATTCCACTTTGGAAGTCACATCTTCTTTAGTTGTCCTCATCTCTCTTCTTTTTTGCATCAACATTTTGGTTTTTCCAGATAATTTGTTCACATGCAACTTGTTCTTAGACCCAGCTAATTTTGTTGCTGTTTCCATAAGAGCTTTGGTTACTTTTCTGTTAACTTCAGAGATGTCCACTTCTTCCGATGTTAGGCCTTCTAAAGCAGAGAACCTGTTCTTCAGTTCTAACTTGAAGGTATTATGGTGTTTTTTAAGGTTGGTTATGTCAATAGATTTTGTTTGTCCTATGAGCTTGCCACGTTCAAGTTTAGTGTTGAGGTGCATCTTACATCTCACCAATCTATGGTCACTACCTGTGTTGAACTTGTTTAGCACGCTGCAGTCTTCTATGACGAATTTTTTGTTACACATAATAAAATCAATTTCACTTGTCGTCCCATTTGGATGTCTCCATGTCCATTTCCTGTGTGGCTTTTTCTTGAAAAAGGAGTTCAAGATGAAAAACCCTTCTGCCTCTGCAAACTCAACGAGAGTATTTCCACGCTGGTTTCTGTTGCCATGACCGAATTTATATATGATATCATAAATGGTGTTTATAGTCACGGGTTTTGGTTATTTGCTTCCACACGCGCTTGATAGAAATGAGGTGGATGCCATGTAATTAACAAGTTGCGAAGACTTCTGATATGTATGGGAAGTTTCCAAAATATCCAGTTTGGTAGTTGAATCTGGCTTGTTAATTAGTTTTGCTTCTTCAAAGATAAATGTATGGCCCGTTTCGTAACAGTGGTTAGCCATCGATGACGTCTTTAGGTCACAGTTCCGAATGTAGGTCTTGTGCTCCTTCAAAAGAAAACTCAAGGCTCTACGGTTCTGTCCTATATACAACCTTCCGCATAGACAACCTTTTCATTATAGACAAGGCTCTAACAAAATTCCGGAAACCAAAGCCTGTCTCCACGTTAACTGCTGTGATGCGCCCATTGCGAAATAATTTTGCCATTATTCCATTTTCCCGTGACATTTCCTTCAAAATTTGAAAAAATCTCAAAACCTTTAATTTTAAAGTTATTTTTAAACCGATAAACAAAATGAACTTTTTAGGATCAAAGGACTATGTTGAAGACAAATAATCTTGGGGAATTTATCAAATTCCTTGTGGATGTGGCGCTTCGTATATAGGACAGACCCGTAGAGCCTTGCGTTTTCTTTTGAAGGAGCACAAGACCTACATTCGGAACTCTGACCTAAAGAAGTGTTTGATGGCTAAACACTGTTACGAAAAGGACCATAAATTTCTCTTTGAAGAAGCAAAACTAATTGACAAGCCAGATTCAACCACCAAACTTGATATTGTGGAAGCTTTCCATATACGGGGTGATTGATAAAGAAGTATATAGTTTCCAGATGCTGTAACAGTCAAAGACACGGACCGCAACTGCGAACCGTTAGGTAAATGTACTTATAAAGTTTATTTCCCGTTACTGAGGGAAGTGGCGTAGGCGATAGCGCGCGTGTCATGTGATTAGGCAGTAAAAATGGCAGCGTCGGCAGTGGAGAAGTCGTTTTGTGTTCTTGAATGGAGCAAACCAGAATCTGTAACTGTTGTACAACGGCATTTTTTATCACGATGCGGAAAAGAACCTCCGACCAGAAAATCTATCTACGGTTGGCATAAAAAATTTGAAACTACGGGCTGTTTGGGCAAACGTAAAAGTCCTGGACGACAGCAGGCATCGGAAGAAGTCGTCGATAGTGTTTGCACCGCCATTCAATGAAGCTCGGGAAAATCAACGCGGATGGTGAGTCGTGAAGTACAGATTTCACAGCCCTCTGTCGGGAGAATTTTGCAAAAGAAGCTAAAAATGATTGCATACAAAGTGCAGATGTTACAAAATCTCACTGACCTTGACAAGATAAAGCGCTTTGAATTTTGTGCCGAAATGCAGCACAATTTTTAAAATGACTATTTTGCCGATCACTTAGTTTTTACCGATGAAGCTACATTTCACGTGAGTGGTCAGTTAAACAAGCACAATTTTCGCTTTTGAGGAACGGATAATCTCAGATTCACAGTGCAACACGTGCGAAATTCCTCTAAGATAAATGTGTTCTGTGCTATGTCCAAAACGAAAGTGTACGGCTCCTTCTTTTTTCACGAGAAAACTATCACGGGAGGCTCTTTTCTGAATATGTTAAGTCTCTGGTTGATACCACAGTTACAGGACGACAGTAAAAACTTTATTCTCCAATTGGATGGTGCACTACCGCACTGGTCAGACGACGTGCGAGATTATCTCGATGAACATCTTCCTCACCGATTGATGTTTGGACTACAACATGCCACTGACCCAATGGCCACCCAGAAGTCCTGACTTAACACCTTGTGATTTTTCCCTGTGGGGGTACATAAAGGACAAGGTATCTGCCCGTCCGCTTTCTGTTGATCTAGCGGAGCTCAAACAGCGTATCACAGCCCCTATCACTGCACTTGATTCAGATATCTTACCTTGCGTTTGGGCGGAAATGAATTACCGGTTCGGTGGGTGTCGTGTGACTAAGGGTACACACATAGAACATCTGTGACTCTCTCTAAAAGAACTTGAAACATCCCCCTACAATTATGTTACAGGAAACAAAATATCTTACATTGTTCTTGTTTTATAGTGCGTTGAAACTGTATACTTCTTTATGAATCATCCTGCATATCAGATGTCTTCTCGACTTGTTAAAGAAATGGCATCCACCCCATTTCTATCAAGCGCGTGAAAGCAACTGACCAAAACCCGTGACTGTAAACACCATTTATGATATCATATACAATTTGAATATTTACGTGCCATTCGTCCTGACGAAGCTAGGTCAATACCCAGCGAAACCATGGTCGACTTGAAAAAAAATATTTGTGACAAACTTCTGATATGTATTATCTTAAAATAAATAATCGTCACAAGATTGTAGTCTTTGAGATGAATAACCTACAGGAATTGTTTTGCTTTTGCATTTAACGACTAGCATGAGGAACTCGTAGGACTCTAAGCAATCCCCTGACCTCCTCATATGGGCACTACTTCGGTTTCAAAAGGGTAGATGGACAGCGCCGAGGGTCAAGAGCCCCACCCAGGCCTCATCCAGAACTTGAGCTGCTGCCTAGCTTGAAAGATTTGCCAAGAACCAGCCCTTATGAACACTCGGTCCCCAGGATGGCCTCTAATGTTTGAAAAAGGGAAAGATGAAAAATGTGAATCCGACTAAATAAGAGCTGAATCTCGTAATGCAACCCAAACCTTCGAATTACTTCTCGAATTAGTTCATCATGTGTTTGAAAACATCCTCGTAATTCCAATCCCTGTTATTTCACAAAATATACAGCAAAATCGGACAAAAACAATCATTTCAACAAACACTGCTTTTAAAGCGAATGCAGTTTATCATTCAGAAAGTTTGCACATGCACACATTTATTTAAGACTTTCACGAACTGCGTTCCTTAGCTCAGTTCTATGTGAAATAAATGTCATACAGCTCAGTTCTATGTGAAATAGAAGTCATACGAATACTCAAGAAACGCATATAGCGCATTAAATCCGTTTATTTTTATGGCATAACAAGCACAAAGATTCGTCAAGCTTTCGCACTCCACTAGAAGGCTTTTTCAAGGCAATGATAGACCTAAAAAATGCAGGGAATTGGAACACATAAGGAACAAAGATGCTTTTTTAAATAACGTGGGTGACATCACGAGCATATTTCATGAATGATTTTAGCACGTAATCACACGGCGCGCCGCTACGTATTCCCGTCTTTTAACAACTCATGCCAAGCCATTTGTACTGCAGTAGAGATCATATCATTGCATGCTACTTTCCTGGATAGGATTTCGACAGTTTCCCTGATGGCAGTCTCTTTAAAGTTCGAGTAAGGGGCAATTCTTCTAATATTATTCCATACCGGAGCAGTCGATGAATGTATGACTTCTCTGGCGAGGGCTGTATTCTGCATGTCCTGGTTAACACTTCGCACGTGTTCTTTACATCTAGTTTCTAAGAAGGATTTTGTCATTCCGATGTATATCTTTTCCGTGTTGTCAGGATATACCAATGGTAGAGCGTACACACCTGCTTTTTCTTTTTCACGCTGTCTCTCCTTGCAGCTTGATACTATATGTGATTATGGGGTCGGCGATTTAATTGCTATTAATGTGTTGTATCTACGCAATAAATTCTTTAACCAATATGCAAAGCCAGGGATATATGAGATGGATCCTGCGTACGTACCTCATTGTCTTACTATGAGATTCTGTTGTTGCTGACATTATACGATTTCTTACAGTTCTTTGTATTCTGTCTATTTCACCCCTCTTGTGTCCAGCTTTCAGACTTTGCTATAAATATTATCAATTTTCTTGTTATTTAGGTAGACGTGTCAGCATACGTTATACGCTCTAAAGAACCATGCTGTAAAAGCAGAAAGTTTGTGTACTCTTTTGGTCAGTGCGAATCAGGAGAGACAAGGTTCCGTACTGCGGTCGGTTTATAATAAAGGTTAAAATCAAGGGTGGATGTTCTATTTCTTCTGATCGCGACGTCAAAATAATTCAACGTTCCATCCTCTTCAAGCTCCATGGTGAACTTTATTGTATTGTGTAGACTGTTTATCTTATGCATGAAATCTTTTAATTCGTCTACTTCATGTTCCCATATGAAGAATAAGTATATCAAGAAACCCCATGTTCCACACTCGGGGTTTCTTGATACACTTTAGAAAAGATCAGATCTTCTAGCGGTCTAAGTACTGCTTCCGCAAATACTGTAGATAGAGCGGAACCCATCGCTGCTCCTTTTGTTTGTTTGTAGATGCCACCATTCAATTTGAAATACTGGGTCGTTTCATAATTATTGGACGATTCGGACACAAAGAAACAAACAGCAGTAACAGAAGACGAAATACCTTTTATTCCGAAAAATATCTGCCCTTGACAGCAATACACTGTGCCCTTCGTGTTTTGAGTGCAAAAATGCCGCGGTGGCAGAAACTGGCATCACAGTGGTCCAAGAAATCATCGCTAACGGCATGAATCATAGCATCTTTGTTAGCGAACCGTTTGCCCCTCACGAAGTGGTCCAAATGGCGAAACATGTGAAAATCTGAGGGAGCCAAGTCCGGTGAATAGGCAGGGTGAGAAAGGACCTCGTACCCCAAGGCGTTGAGTTTTTGCATGCATCCAATAGACACATGCGGTCGTGCGCCATCCTAAAGCAGTATGACACCCAAAGGATTGCCAAGCGATGGGTGTTTTGTTGCATAATTTCTGGTGACACTTTTCCAGCTGACGGCAATACACGTCCGTTGTGATTGTTTGACCTCGCGGCAAAAACTCAAAATGAACCAGTCTTGGAAGTCCACCACACAGAGATCAGTACCTTCTGTGAGTGCAACTCGGGTTTGGACATGTGTTTGGGTGTTTCCCTTTTATCGAGCCACTGCACTGTTCGCTTCCTGTTTTCATAAAGCATCCATTTTTCATCAACCGTAAGGCTACGAAGCAGAAACGGAGTGCTAGCCTCACGCCTTTGGAGGACAATGCATGTTTCCAGACGTCGTATCTGCTGCTGTTCAGTGAGTTGGTATGGAACCGAGTATCCAGTTTTTTAACCTTGCCCATAGCTGCCAGGTGTCTGGAAACTGTCGCTGATGATACGACAAGTTCGGCACTGAGCTCACGTACTATGGGCGTTGGTTTTTCTTCCACTTTCCGCCTTAACTGTACAGTGTCATACACAACCGGACGACCGGCTCCTGGTTTATGATCGATGGCAACATCACCGGCACGGAACTTGGAAAACAGTCTACGGACAGTTCTGTCACTCATCGTACCGACACCCCACGCTCTATTGATATTTGAGAACGTTTCGGACACATTTCGGCTAAGTTTGAATTCGTTCAAAATTACTAATCTCAAGTCGCGTTGCTCCATCACGTCCCCACCTGATAAGATCCATCTGAAATACCGTTTTGAACACGTGGACTGAACCGATTCACTTTTCAGGGGCGTTTGGTAGTTCCTCCTACCAGGCGTCCCTTGTAACCGGATGAGGCCTATAGAATGAGGTTTGTCCCTCATAGCAACTAGTTGGCCATGCGGAAGTAGCGAAAATGTCTCCTGATCACTATGAATCTCGAAGATGCACGACCAGCCAAAGAGGTGAACCTCCTTGCGACCAGCACGTGAAGCCAAGGCAGCATCAAAAAGTCCATCATAGGACATGTTCATGAGAAGGAAGGTTAGAAATGGAGCGTTCAAAAGGAGAAGCGTCTGAATAGAATTATAAATTTCTCCAAGGCCCGAACTTTACGTTTTGCCAAGGATATACGTTTGAGAAGAGACGGAAGTTGTGGAAGGAGGGGTTGTCACCACCAAAACAAACCCTCCGATATGCGCTGTACGCAGGGCAGAAGAGGAGGAAGTGAGGAACAGTCTCAAGCTGTGAGACACAGAAGCACATCGGGGAAGGACGTTTCCGAATCAGAAAGAGATAGCTGTTTAAAGGTGCCATGTCCGTGCATAATTTCTGAATGATGATCGCTGAAGAACTTCGATAACAATGTTCGCTAGGCCATATGTGACGGAAGCTGATGAACGGATATCGCTCTGCCCACCCGGACGAAAGCCAGGCTGAATCAGAAGCGGAGATGATCATGTTACCACTGTGCCGAGTAGCGTCGGAGGCGGTAACAGGGGATGACAGGGCCAGGCCCTCAATATGGATCCGTCGGGCGGCAGCGTCATCGGCCTCATTCGCTGGTAGACCTACATGAGCCGGGCACCAGACGAGCACAATGTCCTGGTAGAAAGAGCAGAAGCGTTGAAGAGAATCATGCAGAACAACGATAATGTCTTGAGATTTGCGATTTAATGCCAACAAGGCCTGTAGAACAGAACAACTATCAGTAAGCAGCAAGAGGCCACCGCACGGGCCGGGAGCAAATTCAAGCGCTGTTATTAGGGCCTGCACTTCAGCCGAGAACACTGAGGAAATAGTCGAGAAGGAGAACGAACGGCTGGAGTTGTTCCGTAGAAAAAATGCCCGATCGCCACCGAGGAGTTAATCTTCGAAGCGTCAGTTGCAATGATGTGGTGCGACGCTGAGTACTGTGCCAAGAACACCCCAAAGCAATGTCTGAGAAGTATCGGATGCAGATATCGGTGCTGAAAAGGAGACCCGAGCAAATAATCGAGTAGCCGGGTGCAGACGAAACAGGAGGGGCCGGCAGAGCCTGAAGAAGATCGCTGTTGACGAAAAGCTCTTGTCGGAAGCAACTGAGCACGATTCCAAAGGGAAAGCCATTGTATCTCCAAGCGTAGAATGAAAAGGCGTCCTCTTCCAGAATAAGATTATTGATAGGCGAACGCTGACCCATCGACAGGTGGCGGTACAAAAATCGGACTGTCAGGAGGGTGATTCGAGAACGAACGGTAGCGATTCCACATTCAGCACGCAAGACCGCAACAGGCGTCGAACGAGGGAGGTGACCTAATAGTTGTGGCTAGTAACTAGATTTAAGGCACAGGTAATTTTCTTTGTTTGATTGATTTTTTTATTGGAGGTTTAACGACCACCGTGAGCAACTCAATGGGCTATAAGCAGTCGCCCGTCCCTAATTTAGGGTCACTGGCTCCAGGGAAGGGAGAGAGCCAGTGCCGTAACACAAACACAACATCCATGCCTCACCGGGATTCGAACCCGGACCCCGTTCGGACGAATGATCAGAGGCCATCGCTTAGACCACTGCGCCACCGGGGCGGCTCTTTGTTTGGTTTGGTGGGAATTCACGGGAAGTGACGAGTATTTCTTCGAGGTTTCCAACAGCCTCTGGCATAGGTATAGGTGGATATAAGGACACTATGTTGAAACTTCCCATTACATCACTGTCAAATATATTCAACTGTCTTGCGCGTTCCACAAAATCCTTTGTTGACTTGATTACATAATCGGAGTTTTTTAAAGGTTGAGATAAGAATTCAGCTAGGGATTTTTCTCATATGTATGTGGGAGATTTGTTTTTCGCTACTATAGGTCTAAGGGCAGATCCCAGTTTATGATTCTTTATCGTCCAAAGAGTGGTGGAACTGTATGACCCTGGCGAAGGTTCGCCGAAACTTCTAATAGTTCATACGAAGTTTTCTTTTTCCACTTAGTCAAGTATTTCACGTGCAATATCTTTAACAACGGATGTCAGGTTAAAGCGCGCAAGTCCTTTGCTTTCGTATGCCGTATTGACATCCTGTTCTGCTTCAACTTCAGCATAAAAGGAATGTGTTACAGACGAAAGCAGTGCATATCACAGCTGCATTAATTCCGTGCAGCGTTTTCAGTAAATTAACAAAATCCTACGAAAATACGAAAAATCTACTGAGTTAAATTCACCGTCAAAATTTCTGTACGGACAAGTTTATGTTCCTAGCAATAAATATAGTTCGCTTACGGATTTGCGGGTGAATTACCCAATTTAACAGCCCATCACTGACTACTTACTATGTACTATAGGGATCACATAACGCTGGAAGCTGATATCTTTACCGCCGTTTCGAGTGGCACGATATTCAAAATCGTATGGTAAAGTATACAGCTCATCCACCGAAATTGCTTGAGGTGTGTCAGATCTATAAAACCTTTTAAAACAAACCGAAGTTTTGGATTGGGAATATTCTTTCTAAATTTACTGCTGTAACTGTACCTAGGGAGCAGGAGAGGTAACGGGATGCAGGAATTCTAGATACTACACTGAAGAGCAATTGAATTAGAGACAGCTGGCGTTATGCAAATACGGCGCTGTGGGCGGCCCTGTAAACGGAAACGACATGCCGCATGCAGCGATTCGACAATATAAGGAGTAATGCGACGGGAATCAGTAAGAGTCGGACGCAGTATGGGTAACACTAAGTGCATTTGATCCTGGGCAAATTGTCGGGGCCCGACGAATAGGTAATTCCCTCTCGGAAGTCGTGCAGGCACTGCGATTTTCACGAGCCACTGTGTCACGGATGCACCGTGAGTACATCGAATCCGGTAAAACCATCCCTGCGAGGGCCAAGTGCCGTGGATAACAAGGTGTGGATGAGCGGAGTCATCGTCAGCTAGCTCGCATTGTAACAGCAGATAGACGGGCCACATTGCAAGAAATCCCTCGGCAATTTAACGCTGGAGCACAAAAACGTGTATGCAGCCACACCATCCAGAACCATTTCCTCGCAATGGGGTACAGAAGCCATCGTCCCACGAGGGTACCGCTGCTGACAGCACATCACAAGGTGCAAAGATTAGCATGGGCGCAGGAATATCGCCTCTGGACCCTAGACATGTGGAAAAATGTTTCCTGGACTGATGAGTCGAGATTCACGTTAGTCCATGCGAATGGCAGGATTTGAGTAGGGCGTAAACCACATGAAGCGATGGATTTTTCTTGCCAGCAGGGATACTCTTGAAGCTGGTGGGCGTGGTATTCTCGTCTGGGGACTGTTTACGTGGACTGAAATGGGAGCCCTGGTAGGTGTGACATCGTCCCTCACAGGTCAATGTTACCGGGATATCCTGGACGACGATTTGCTCTCGTTTGTGCGTCTTCAACATCCCACTGCGGACCTGATCCTGCAACAAGACAATGCAGCTCCCAAATTGTATTCGAATGGTTGGATGAACACTCCACCGACGTGACCTCGTTTCCTTGGCCAGCAAGGTCACCTTATCTCAATCTCATCTAGCACATCTGGGATGCCATCGAGAGAGATGTTCGAGGCTCTGGCCCCCTCCATCAAATCTTCGTGAAATGTAGGCGCTTGTTCAGGGGGTCGTAGATTTGTATGGATTCCCAACGCTTCCGGTGTCTTGTCGAGTCCATGCCGAGACGAATCGCCGCCGTCATCAATGCGAAAGGTGGTACTACACGTTACTAGACAGGTGTCTCTAATTCAATTGCTCTTAAGTGTATAACATTAGAGATAATGAAATTCCGAAAATGGAAATATTATTCAGTATCATGCAACATTTATTATCACTCTCTTCAGCGCAAGAGTTACGCTTTCGTGCAGAACCCAGATTTTGCCTTGAGTACCACGTTTTATGCAGACTTTATGCCCGGTGTTTACTTACATTAATTCTGCAATGTTCGTTTTTTTCATTTAAAAATGCCGTAAATAAGAAAAAAATCACAAAATTTCTTGTAACCATCTTTGTATACTGAGGGCTTACTGAATTACGACTACTTACTTAATACTTCGTTGGACTTCCTGTCACTAGGAGAATGCCCGGCGTCTGCTTGGCATCAACTCCACAAAGTATCTCTACAGTAGTATGGGGATCTGCAGCAAAGTTCTTTGTATTGTCTTTACAGTTTTGGTTTGGAACGTGGTAGCGTGTCCTATTGCCTCATCTGTGTTTCACAATATATCTCAGATGTTCGATTGGGTTGCGATTAGGCGAGTTTGCTGGATTTCGAAGTGTATCACATCAGCATTTTGTTCGTCGATCTATTCCTGCACGAAGGTTGTTCGATGGCATAAGGCATCATCGTCCTGGAAGAACTCACTTTCCTTTGGTTGGAGGTATGCAATAACGTGAGGGGTACATTCTTCATAAGCAGCCCCTGGTAATAGACGTTGCCTACACTTTGATCCACACACTCCACGTGTGCCTCTAGCCAATCATGCTCCATATCATACAACATCCCTGATTTCCAGGGATAGTCGATGTAATGTGGAAGGAATCCATAACTCATGCTTCTTACGCCACATATGGACTCGACAATCAGCAGAATGGAGTACATGTCGTTATTCATGAGAGCCGCACACCTGCTTCTGATCTTCTATGGTCCAAACGGCATTCTGTGGACGCCATAGATTCGTTTACATTGATGGACTGAGGAGGTTGGCGTGTAGGACGTCTGCTTTTGCAGCCCATTCTTGCTAGCGTACGACGCAATGTCTCAAGGGATAATGTTTGTAATTGACACACATTGTAATGGGTCGTTCACTTAGAAAATGTGCTACGCCGATTGCCCTATACAAGAGGACGTACCAGTCGTCCGCCTGTGGAATTCACCTTTCGCCAGCTTTTGTAGTTGTGTTGCTCGCTGGATGTTCCACCAGTTTGTCAACACTCCTGGTACACTTTAACTAAAAAGTCCCTTCAACATATCACAAGTGTCAATGTTTCTGAAACAGGAGCAACAACCCCTTCGTAGCCCACACTTTACTGTTTCATGAAATCCTATAAGGCCTTGGTTTTACGCAACTTCACTCTCAGCATACATCCACTTAGCCTGCAGGCTATACTCTCCTTCTAGTTATGCTAGTATTTAGTGTAAGTCATTTCGCATGGGGGTAGTCGTAACTCCATGAACTATCAGGGTACATAGCAGCGGAGTTATCTTTTGTTCTTCAACGAAAAACAACGCTGAACCGATTTGCTCGGCGTCTATCCTTGCCACGTCGGTTTTCTAACTGCTAACGCCTACTGTAAGTTTGGCTGTGGTAATGTCGTGATTGATCACGAACAGTCTTGGATTGTAAATGAAGTACAGAAATCCCTAACTATTTCAAAGTAGAATAATGAGTGATTAAATTTTATTTCTGGTTAGCGTAAAAGTGAACGCGTCTTTATTGCAAGTTTGTCTTTTAATGAGAGAAACTCCATGAAATTAAAAAAAAATAGGATGCAAAAATTTCTTACTATGGATTTAGAAGTATGTTATATACATATATATACAGCACATTTATTAATAAATGCCTGTAATACAGTTTAATGCAGATTTGGGACCATCAATGCTAGTAAACTTGCTATCATGGAAGAGAGATGGTACTTCTGTTTTGTTCACTAAGAGGAAAACTGAATATCATTACCCATTTTAAAGATTTGGAGATCCTATAAAATGAAATTGTTTTCAGATTCGCGGTACCGAAAATGCAAAGAGTCCTCCATCAGTAAGTATTTTGTCATCATAATTTCTTTTCCAAAATCATAACTTGCAATATTCTGTTTTAGAAAGTACACAGTTTGTATTAAAGAAGATGTATTTTTGAAGACGAAAATGCATCAAAATGTTGCAACTCGAGTTCATCGAAAATTCAAGCCTTTGATTCGCAACTTTTTCATTTTTATGTGCAGATATCGTTTCGTAATGTAAGTTCATTTATACAAGCCGGTGACATTGTTCCCGCAGTTTATGACTCAGGGCTTCCACTGATGACGAGCGGTTCTGTTAATCTAAAACATGTTTAATTTAAAGGAAAATCGAAGTTCTCAGCAATCGTTACAGTGTTGCATGCCCCATATCGAGCATTGAGAATGTCAGAACGGCGGAAAGAAACAAACATGTGTTGGATAATCCATCGAGAGTGTCATCTGTTTTGTTGTGGTGCTGACATGCTCCATTTATCTGAGTAGCAGCGGTATCATTTGTAACTCTCTGCTCAAACTAAAGGGGGCGAAACATTTGTTATGGAATGCCACGTAACACTCTGGTAAGTTAGGAAGAACAAAATTTATGAACATCGAGAAATGTCTTTTATGGTTCCGACTGTGATTGAGAAGGAATCAAATATAGATAAAAATGTGCATCCATTCCTTTTATAAAGTGTGCATCCATCAAGTGTATAGATATGGAAAGAAAAGTCATAAATCTTCAGGTTAATCTCAGAATATTGTGTTTAAGTTATAAAACTACTTTTGACTGGAGTGTAAGCATAAGTTTTAGTATGAACAGGTTCTGAAAGAAAACAATCTCCTTTCAAAGTTTCCGTGATACTGAAGCGAGTAGATTTTGTTGGGCACTGTCAAAATACTTTAAGTAAATGTTAATGATATAATGGTGATTCAGAAAGCTTTTACAACTTTGAAAGCGTATAGAAATGTATTCAGCCTACTGACAAAATGTTTTGAATCGTTGAACTGTAGCAAAACACATCAAATTTTATCCTACATAGTTATTTTGGTTCGATGTGACTTCCATCGATGATACGGCAGACATCCCACCTAAACACAATTTATTCCCAAACTCGGAAAAGCATATCTGTAATAACTTCCGCAACTGCGACTGTGATTCGAGTTTTGTATTCAGCGAGATTTGCAGGGTATCTTGGAATCTTTAAAGAAACCCTCATAAGAAAAAATCGAGAAATATTAAGCCTCGAGAACGAGGTGGCCACGCTATCGACCTGAGAAACGTTTATTGAGAAAATCCTGGACATCTGTAGAGTTGTGAGGTGGTGCACCGTCTTACTGAAAGTGAATGTGTCCTTCTTGGTCATCATCGTCCAACTGTGGAATGAGATAATTTTTCGAGCATGTCCAGATACAAGATACCGTTAGTGGTATTCTCATGAAAAAAGAAGGGGCCGTAAACCTTATGTTTGATAAGTGTACACAACGTATTCATATTTGGTGTATACGTTGTATACACTTATCAAACATAAGGTTTACGTTCCAGTTCCAGTTATCCGCGTGGATTTTCGGCGCCCCAAATCCTGCAGTTTTGGTTGTTAACCTTAGCACTGACATGACATGTCGACTCATCAGTGAAGATTACGTAATCCTGGAATCTCCTAATATCCGATATAACATTTCCGCACAGTCTTTATGAGGAGCCAAGCAATCAGAGTTACTAATTTCTTGAACCAGGGTAAACCTTTACGGTTTAAGTGCAATCGGTTTAGCAACACACGCCAAACCGTCCGTTGGGAAACATCCATTTCATGAGACGCAAGTCGCGTTGATTTTGTGGGACTACGAACGAATCTCTCCCTTACTTATTAGACGACAGCAGCAGAAATATGAGGCGAGTTGGGGATTTCTCATGGAGAATAAAACAACAAAGCTGATCAAAATTCTAATCATCATCATCATCAACAACCATGGGTAATATCCCCGTAGGTGCCTGGTGCCATGGGGCATCATATTTCATTCGTCTTCCATTGTTTTACACATTGTGTACTACCAGTGTATCGACATTCATCTGGTAAACCCAGCCATCCTGAGAAACGGCGTCCAGGGACAAATTGCGTCTGGGACCGACTTCAGAGGGAACCAACTACACATTCGCGTTCCCAACAGACTGCGGAAAACCCCGGAAAAACCGCAAATTGAACGTCATGCAGGATCGGATTTTAACACCCGTCAGTAACGTCCGCCTCCAACACAGTATGTAGGGGCCGCCCCGGTGGCGCAGTGGTCTAAGGCGTTGGCCTCTGATCATTCGTCGGAAGGGGTCCGGGTTCGAATCCCGGTGAGGCATGGATGTTGTGTTTGTCTTACGGTACTGGCTCTCTCCCTTCCCTGGAACCAGTGACTCTAAATTAGGGACGGGCGACTGCTCATAGCCCATTGAGTTGCTCACGGTGGTCGTTAAACCTAAAAAAAAAAAAAAAAAAAAAACAGTATGTAGGGACTTAACCAACTGCGCCTTGCCGGTGGTAAAATTCTCATTCCAAATGTAAATTGTAAGTCTAGTGGGAGTATCCCTACGATACTTTGTGCGAAATTTCCGTTTAACAGGAGTCGCGGATTTCGTTTCTTCAAACCATTACACACAGCTGGCATGTTTCGCACGTGTGTAAGCAGCCATTTTGAAATGCAGGCCACTGGCTGTTGCGGTTACGAAATTCGGTACTGTGACACTACGTGAGGTAAAATTTGATGTGTTTTGCTACAGATTAACGCCTCCAGAAAATTATAAGTATTCTGAATAAATTTATATATGCTTTTAAAGTTGCCAAGTCCTTTTTGAATTGCCCGGTATATACTGTGCATGCATGGGGATTTTGCGCTGGAATTTTTGTCTCGTAAATATATTTTGGAGGCGTTTGCTATCCGTATCGTTGTTAGGACATTTTATCTTCCTCTTCAAAAATCACAATGAGCCCATTAAAATTCGGATAATTATTTCTCAAAGCTTCAGTATGATATATGAAATATCAATATGGTAAAATAACCCCTTCCGCTTTCTCAAAATGTTGCAATCAATTATTATGCAAAACTATATTGCTTTAAGGCGATTGGTTTAGGAGAACATTTACACAGTTTCCGTAAAAGTATAGAAAACCTGTGATAATGATTTGTTTATAAATTAGCACATGAAAGTCCATGGTGGAATGTAATGGAGTAAATAGAAAATAGCATATTGTATGTTTCGTAAATTCAGCCTTGATCACAAACTGAAATGGAATCAAATCGAAAACAGGATGTTGTTTCTCCTGACAATGTGGTGAACTTGCTGAAGCTTGGGCGGAAATAGTATTAATATATCTTACCAAGTTTTATTTCAGCCTAAGAAATGTAATTTAATTTTGACCAAAGTTCAGTGCTGGCTGATGATCGAAGTCCAGCTTGACCAAAGACCCCTGGTTCTGGCCAGGTCCTTACTGTGACCCCCGGGTGCCACAGGACCAATAAAATGTTGAGTCTCTTATAGGAACAAAATATTTCACCAATGTTATGTTTAGTTCTAGAGAAGTTACGGATAAATATAGATATGATTAACTAGCTTGCATCTCGTTCTAGGACGGCTGCTTTTTAAGCTTTAAATAAATATTCATATATATAGGTGATGTTCCCGACCTAGGACGGGGTGAAATTTTTAATTAAAACAAATTGAAGACAAATCAAACAGACGCCGGATTTCTGTAAGAATTATAGTAAAAGCTCATTCATATAAGAGCTGAAAATATTTTTTATGCGATTGCGCTCACTTTGACATCTCAAAATTTCAGTTTTTATTGTAGGTTAGAGGGTTTTAAATAGATCTGGGTATTTATATTTATAACAGAAAACCCTTAGCGAAATAGTTTGCAAAATGTATGATATTGTGGCGTATTTGAAATGTTTTGCACACTGCATAAGATAATCAACACTAAACTCGGAAAGTTCGATAAAATAAAAAAGCAGAAAATAATTAAAGCGTACAAATTAAAATTCGAATTGTGCTAAATTAAATTAATATACAAACTAAGCGTACCGTGATATTATGAATTCAATTTGAATTTTCTAGATCGGATAAATACGACGTAGAACTCGAGTCATTGAAAATTCAGTGTTTTTAAATATGCACGCGATCACCTTGATATCTCTAAGTGATCGCGGGGTATTATATAGGACGCCATCACTTTCACATCTCGAGAGCGCACACGAATTGATCGATACGTTCAGTAGTTAAAAACTAGTTTTCGGCTCGCAGAACAATTAAAATGTGAACATGTCGCGGTCCCCGCTTTTGAAACTCGATCGTGTAGATATGAGCTGTCGAATTTTTTTAAAACACTGAAATACCTACCTGATCTTCCATGAGGGATTCCAACTTCAAGTTGTAAGTACGCCAGTTGCAAAATACTTCGCAAAATGCACGATAAAGTGGCATATTTGACAGCGTTTCCTCTCAGCACCAGCTGATGGCGCCACAATGCAGACGTGGCTGTGACGTCAAGCGTTCCAGACGGAGAGTGACAATGACAAAGAGAGCTGGCTGTTTATATGTATAATTATCGACGACGAATTAAAATAAATGTTAAAAACATTGGAATTCGTAATACGTAAATTCTAAAACAGCATCGTGATCTTGAATTGAGACAGCAATTTCCAATAAGAGTAACAAATTATTTTTAAAAAACTGAAACTGCCTCTTTACTGAAATTAATGGAAATCAACCGATAAGAAGGTGCGAAAATACGTCACAGAATAATCATTTTCGCAATGTAGTAGTAATGAAACAACTGTTCATTAATGATTATGTCGTTTTAGAAACCTTTTAAAAAAAGGGGCCTATTAAACAAGTGGTCCAAGGCACGGCTGTACGGACTCGCGCGATGAAAGTCTTAACTACCTAATGCATGAAATGTTTTTTTTTATTGGAGGTTTAACGACCACCGTGAGCAACTCAATGGGCTATAAACAGTCGCGCGTCCCTAATTTAGGGTCACTGGTTCCAGGGAAGGGAGAGAACCAGTGCCGTAAGACAAACACAACATCCATGCCTCATCGGGATTCGAACCCGGACCCCGGTCGGGCGAATGATCAGAGGCCATCGCTTAGACCACTGCGCCACCGGGGCGGCATGCATGAATTGAAGCTTGACTACATACATATCAAAACTCAACTCATGAAAAGTTGCAGTTCTATTTTCTCTTGAAATTTAGCGTTGATACGAAACAGTTGCAAAGCCACCCAACATTCACTAATATCTAAAATGAACTGAAGCTCGGCCATACCAAAAATCCATGAGTGGGTTCTGAAAATGTGCAACCGTAAATCTCATAGTTCTGTTCTTATAAGCATATTTTCGGTGGTAGCTGTGTAGAAACACATTGCGGAAAGCTTATTGGGCTTGGAGATGCCGTAATGAAAGATGACGTAGGAATATACCCTGCTAAATATCTACACTGCTGGCCACCCAAAGAGAAACACCAAGAAGAAAGCATCCGATTGGCCTGAAATTCACAGCATGCTTCGCCCGCGAGAGGATATGCAAACTATTAGCATTGCAGGACATATGGAAATCATGTGCGCCCGGCAAGTCACCGAGAAACACTATACGAAGGGTGCACAGAAGGCCAGGTGAAAGTACTGGAAGTATGTCGTGCGGCCGAACCTGTGCGTGGGAAGCTTCTTGATGCCTCGTCGCAGAATACGGCAGTCATTCCAGCACGTTTCGGAGTTCGACAGAGGACGAATAGTGGCTTATCGCGTCAGCGGTTTATCGTGACGCGATAAGCCACTATTCGTCAATACCGAGACATCGGCGTCCGTGTGGGACGACATCCAGCCACAGTGAGGCGAGTATGAATTCGATGGGTGCAGGAGGGACGGACGGGCCGATATGAGCGATTGCCGCAGCCGCGGCGCCCCACCAATCCAGAGGACCGGCATGTTGTGCGGCGGGCATTGACGGCTCACACCGCCACATCACGAACGTTAGCACAGGAATTAGAGTGTGTTGCGCAACAACCTGTGTCAGCACGTACCATTCGACGTCGTCTGCAGGAGCGAGGACTTGTTGCACGGCGCCCATTGCTCCGATTACCATTGACGTTTCACCACCGGGGAGTGCGGCGGCAGTGGGCCATTGATAGCCGCACCTGGACTACGGAATTGCATCACATTGTCTTCTCCGATAAATCCCGCTTCTGCATGTAACACCACGATGGTCGGATCCGCGTGTGATGGCTCCACGGCGACAGACTGTATGACGCCTGCATTATGCAACGCCATACCGGTCTGTCTCCTGGTGCTATGGTTTGGAGCGCATTTGAATATGACACCCGCAAACCTCTGGTACGCATTTCCGGTACACGCAACAGCTACCACTACATCTCCGACGTTTTGGAGCCTGTAGTCCTCCCTTGCCTGCAGGACCTGCCAGCGGCCACGTTTCAACAGGATCATGCGCGCCCGCACGTGGCACGCATCGTGCAACAATTCTTCACGGCCCACCAGGCGTCACTGCTGCCGTGGCCTGCCGGTTCTCCCGATATGTCGCCCATCGAACACTGTGGTCCGTCAAGCACCACCCGCGGCTACGCCTGATGAACTGTGGCAACGTGTGGAAGCAGCCTGGACCGCCATACCCCAAGCCCACATCCAAAGCCTCTTTCGTTGGATGCCGCGGCGTGTAGCGGCCGTTATTGCCAACCATGGTGGCCACACGAACTATTGATGTCTGCGTGTTCCGCAAGTCGCACGGGCCTGTAGGCTCAATCGTTTCATCTTTGTATCTGTTGTTATGTGTCCAGTAAATTTGGCTTTGCCTTCTCGTGTCCTTCTTGGTGTTGCATTTTGGGTGGCCAGCAGTGTATTTCAAATGTAAGGTTTGCTGTTTGTTTGTTTTAACACGCGCGTTATTGTTTTATTTTTGTGTTTAACGACTGCCATGAGCAACTCCGAATGCTATGAGCAGTCGGCCACTTAAATTTGAGGCCATGGGTTGCAAGAAAGATGCAGAGCCAGAGGCATGCAAAACGTACAATACATATGCCTCGTCAGGACTCAACGGCCATAAACTTGGCGGGACCTGGTCAATCTCGGACAACTAGCCAGGAATCTGGTCCTCTGACCTCTTGACTGCCGGAGCGTCGCCCTTTTCAAAAGGCGCATATTGGATTCCTTGAACTCAGAGATTTCAGTGAAAGAAAACGTGCAGTCTCGGCGATTTTTCAGCCCTCCTATTCACTTCTAAACCCTGAACAACATTATTTGGATGAAAAACTTCAAAGACAGCTGACGAGAAGGAATATGACATGAAGGAAATCTGGAATGATAGAAACTGTTTTTTCGCATTTTATCAAAAGGGCATCCAGCATGTAACAAGAACATCGTATTCTATAAAGATCTATTTTAAAATGACCAAATAAAAGCGTAAGTAGATGAACAATGCTTGATATTTAATACATTTTCCGAAAACTAATGCACATTATTGTGATTTACCTAATTCATGTAACATGCGGGGATATGTTAAAATAAAATATTGTTTCACAAAACAAAATGAAAAGAAAAGGGGAACTTTTCTGCTATAGCGTTTTATGTAGTAAACCAAAGTTAAAAATTGTTCATGACGATGGATACAGTTAAGAATGGGAAATGCGATAGGCCACGAAAAGTTTAAATGCTGCTTTTACGGATTTGAAATACTTAAGTAACTTCATTAAAGTGATTTTAAAAATTTAAAACTAAAAGACAAAATGTGCTACAAGGGTAATTTCTGGCAAAGTTCAAAAGATTCTGGGACCACTGGCTCCAGGAATGGGTAGCTTGTGCCCTTTGGTAAACGCTTTGCCCATACCACTACCGGGAATCGAACCTGGACCCATCTTGGACGAACGGTCAGAGGCCAGCGCTGTGACCACTGCGCCACCAGGGCGGCTACGTTTGATGATCGTTAAAAAGATTCCCTGAGCGCAAACGGAAATTTTTGAGCCATATTTGAAACTTAAATGCGTCTGTGAAAAAAAATACTTGATAAATTATTATAGCGAAGATTTTAAATCGTAAGTTAATCGTAACTTGATTATTTGAAATTTACTACGTTTCTTATAGATTATCTGATAAACAAAGTCTATCAGTCCTCAAATATCTAAGAGAAACAACAACTTTTTGAAATGAGAAAAACTCTCTCATATGGGATAGGACAGTAAAACATTTAAGTGGTTTCTTGCGAGGTTTTTTTTTAAAGGAGTTAGTTCATTGAAAATATGAAAAGTTCTAGTGTAAAATAGTTTTACTAAGGAATAGAAAGCTAAAGAATGATCGAAAAATGTGAGACATTTACATAAAATGAGCACAATTAAACAGATATAAAACTGCAAAGTCCGCACCTAGATTCATTTGATATACAGATGGACCAAACAACTGAAGAGGAAATGAAATTAAAGATGGAATGCGATTAGATGGATGTTCGTTTTTAAAAAAATCTGCAAAGGACCTATAACGAAGTAAATGTCTTCGACATTTTGTCCACGCCGGGGATCGAACCCGAGTCCACTTATTCCGGAACAAGTCGCTCTACCAACTGAGCTACGCAGACGTTCGTTCTTCCTGCTATCTGCCTTTATGTCGTGTGCGTCCTGCGGGACAAGCACGTCACATTCCCCTTCCCTAAGGAGGGCCAGGGGCATGGCCCATGGGTCAGCCGTGACCGTGAATCGTTGCAGGCAGCCATCCGCTGTAGAACGAGCACTTGAGAACTCCCAGTCAGTCTGGTGTGTGGAATGCAACGTCACACACATTTTATTTTTCGAAGCGCTGAAGAAAGGATTCTCTTGCTTTTCTTATCTCGCGGTGTGGAAAGAACATTACATCACTGCGAGAACTTTAACGGCCGGGTCATCCGGGAAGTTCGGGCGCCATTATAACGAAGTAAATTTCTCCGTCATTTTTGGTCCACGCCGGGGATCGAACCCGAGTCCACTTATTCCGGAACAAGTCGCTCTACCAACTGAGCTACGCAGACGTTCGTTCTTGCTGATGTCTGGCTTTATGTCGTGTTCGTCCTGCGGGGCAGGCACGTCACAGACATTAAAATGAAATGCAGGAAACAAAATGTCACCATGAACATGAATGTTCTGAAGCACCAAGGTTGTTTGTTTGAGAAAAAAGACCGTATCGGATAAAAAAACGTTAGTTGACGGAAATTTCGCTATATATTTCCTAGGAATAAACAAAATAATTTTTTATAAATTTTAGTAAAAATTAGAATGAAAATAAAGAAATAACAAGAATGAGGAAGGCTTGTACACAAACAAGAAGAATGTTTAGGCAGAAATAGAATTAGGAACTCAAGAGTCGTGTAGCTAAATTTGACGAAGCAAAATGATGAAAATAAGAAAAAATAAGCAAAATAGAGTGAATATTAATATTCAAACAGACGTGGTGGATAGAAATCTAAAAAGTTATGGGGAAGTGTCTGGTCACGTAACTTAAATTTCGAGAATCAAAGACATAAATAAAACTGAATAAATACTAGTGATGGAATGAAGTTTGATAGACATTTGTAGTTAAGACTGCAAAATGTCCAGGAAGAAAAGTCATACAAAATAAATAATTTCCTTAGAATTTTCATGCGAATACATTGAAGACTTGTTTGACGTAAAAGAGATCACAACCTCCCCTAACATTCAGAAGAAATCTTAAGCCTAGTTGAAATCAACCTAACTTATCTGATGTGCTTCGTCTAAATTGTTAACGAAAAAATCCGGAAATAATTAGAAAATATATAAATCCGTAAAAAAGACTGTAACCCCAGGCTACATTCTGATTCTGAAAATTCACGAACAAAGGTATTTAATATATCCTTCAAATGAAAAGAATGAATCAATCTATAAAAGTAATGAATAGTAAGCCCCTGCAGAAAATCTTTAATAAATTCTCGCGTTCATTAAGAAAATGAACGTTTCTGGAAGAAAACGTATAAAAAATTTTCAACATGATTGAAAAAAAAAAAATTATCCGAAATAGCACATTATGTTTGAAAAATAATGAAGAAAAATAGATGCATTCGTATTTATAATAAATCTTTTTGAAAAACTGAACAAATGATCGTATGTAGAGGATTTTACGAAGGGAGTGTCTGACCTCAGGTCTTAAACTACCCTTAGAAATAGGAAGCTAGGAGATTTGGGCTAGAGTGCCTGATAGGAAAGTGACACGGAAGCGAAGTAGAAAGGGGGAGGAAGACGCCCTTATTTATTACCGGGTGGCCAGTGCTCGAGGTCCGACGGCTTAACGTGCCCATCCGACGCACGGCGGATATTTAGTGGATCGAGTGTTCGTGCCTGCTGGGATCGGACCTGAGGTCATTTCGGCGGCAGTCACGAACGTTACCCAGTAGGCCACCCGCGTCCCTAAAAACTGAACATGAACGAATCCCTCATATCAATGTCTTCACGCCCGCTGACGAAACTGTATCAAGAACGATTAGATCAACTCAATACTCTCAAGTGGCAGTGACCTGCACATATTGCTGGAACAACTAACCGACGTTGGACATCTGAAATACTAGGCTGTGTACCAAGGGAGAGGCTGAGCACCTAATGTACCAATATTAGGCTGAGTACTAAGCAAGAGTTAACACCAAGAAGTTTAACACCTCGTGGGAGATGAGTAGATGAACTTTGTAAGCATGTCGGAGTGGAAGGGAATGCTTGACGACAAAGATTTGTGAAGGAAACATGGGGTGACTTTCATCCAGCAGTACATTAAAAATGGCTTTTATGAGATTGTATCAAAAATTCTGAATCTTATGGGGTCAAACCTAGGTACCAGTGCTTTATCTGCATTAAAAGACAAAGTTAAGAATACTTTGATTAACACAGCAAGAAATAAATTGGTTTTGTGTACTGTTGCTACCTTCCTGACAAGAAGTAGACTTAAATGAAATTAAATAATTCTATATTTCTCTTGGAAACCACTTCTCACAAGGAAGAAAAAACTAAAAGATAATTGAAACATAATTAGACGACATAAAACCAAAAGCCGCAATTTTTTTTATCTAGACGTGATCGGTAACTTTCCATTCAATTCTTTGCACAAACTCTAATTATGCCTAACAGAATAACTAACTAACAATCTTCGTTTCTACTTTTATTTCTTGTGTTTGCCATTAAAGTTTCTCCATGCGGAAAGATGTGGAGGAGTACCCTTCAGGCCATATGCCCGTCAGTAAGACATTGGGGACGTCTGTCAGGATCGTAATCGCGAAATAATATTGATAAGAATAGGTATAAGTATGACCGATATACACAGTCGTATCAGGTTAATACGTCCACCTACCTAATCATGGGGCCAACCACCCCCGGTCCCGATCACACCGGCAAGACGGCGTGGCATGGAAGCAATGGGACCCTGGAAGGTTAACCGAGGCACACGTGCTCATTCGGACTGCAGGATAGCACGGAGGTCCCAGAGATGACGTGGTTGTGTGTCGATACGTCGAACCTGTCGATTCAAATAGTCCCACAAGTGATCTATGGGATTGAGGTCGGGCTATTTCGCAGGCCAAAGGAGAACGAAGACATCGATGTCGTGTTTCTGGAACCAGTCACGCACCCCTTAGCGACGTGGTACGGCGCATTGTCCTGTTGGTAGACACCATCATCACTAGGGAAAACGTCCAACATGAAGGGATGCATGTGGTCTGAGAGGATGGAGAGGTAGCCATTGGCGTTCAGGGACACATACAGTGATTCCAGCGGTCTCAGCTAATACAAGGAAAGCATCCCTCAGACATGCACACTGCCACTGCCGCCCTGTACGTGACCGACAAGCGTGTCGGTGTGTTGGTTTTCATGTCTCTGATGCCGTATCCGCCCGTCACTTCTGTAGAATAGAAACCTGAATTCGCCGGAGAAGGCAAACTTTTCCCACTCTTCCACTGCCCAACGACGTTAGTCCCAATACGAACTGCAGGCGTGGTTGCCGATGGACCTGCGTTAACATGAGTGTTTTGACGCACCGTCGACACCGGATACTCATGCATAATGGGGTGCGCTATAGTGTTAGGGACACGTACCTCGGTGCTCCAGCGTTCATTTCCGTGATAAATTGCTGCACTGTTTCACGTCGATTGACTTTTATCAGTCAACGGAGGCGACGTTCTTCTCTGGGGCCGATGGGCTTTGGGGCTCTACACTAATGACGCCTGGAGGAACCCAGTGTGCCAGCGGTCCATTCTTGGTAGACCCTTACTGAGGCACCTCGCAAACAGCCCACGAAATCTGCTATTTCTGAGATGCTTCCACCCTTGGCTCGTTAGCCGATGTTTATTGTTTTTTGAACGTGCGTCAAATCACTACCTCTGTCCATCGCGTTCACGCGACGACTATGGCTCATTTCTCTTAGCCGGCCGCTTATATCTCCGTGCGGTCGACTTTGTCACGTGCACTCTGTAACGCGCCTGGGCGGGTACACTGTTATTCCGGGATGGTAATTTTGCTCTCATACGACCGTGTTACCTCAGGAAACCAGGATTTGGCTTAGAGAACTGTGTTTATAGAAAAAGCTGCAATAATTTGTTGATAGGTTGAGGTGGTGTTTCTGGAACAAGGTCCTGAATCGGCCAATGAACAGAACACCATGGTTAATCACATGCAGTAGCAGCAATGTAAAATCAAAGTTTAAAAACGCCAAACACAATACAGAACACTGCAGTAGTTATTAACCTTGCACTCATGAAATTTGAATACAGAGAAATGTTACTGTTTTAATTATCATACATATTTAGACGAATGTTTAATGCACTGCGAACACAATTTAATGACTGTACATACTTACATGTTTATCATTTATTAAATATGGCTTAAACATGGTTACTGTTTACCCTAGTTTTTAGGGCATTCTTTTATTTTAGCTGAAGGTGTGAACAAATACCTATACAATTAACTGAATAAACAGAGATTTCAGATGTTTGCACTTTTAAACCCATACCTTCTGGGAGAAGGGAATAACAGACACAAGTCCATGGCTAACTCTGAGTGGCTTCTGTGCGGCACTATCATAAGTAAGCTAACTTTCATATGTGAATTACGTGGAGGACAGGCACTTCTTTTGCGGGCTTCGTTTACTGGGATCTGAGATCGGGCGGAAGAAAATATTGTCTGTCGTGATATCCATATTGACATCTTAATTCCGACAAATGTAAATGGCGTCGATCTCATGATTGTGGGCAAGAAATTAAGAGATCAAGTGGGATTCCAGCTCTTTTAAGAGACATTCGTTTCAGCTATGTTATTTTAGCAATACTAACAGAAGAAGCAGAATTTTAGCATTTTTAAAAAATGCGTACGACATGCTTATATTTCCATTGGGACCTTCAATCCATCCATTTGTTGACACCATATCTCTGCGTTTATGAGATCGCCAGCAAGTTATACCAGTTGTAAGAAGCCCGATCCGGTAGTGCAGTGGTCTAAGCGCTGGATTATGACCATTCGTCCAAGATGGGTCTGGGTTCGGATCCAGGTTGTTGTGCTTGTCTTGCGACACTGGTTCTCTTCCCTTCCCTGGAACTAGTGACCTTAAATTAGGGACTGGAGACTGACCACTGAGTTGCTCACGGCGGTCGTTAGACCTCCAAACTAAAAAAAAAAAAAAAGGAGGTATCAGGAGCGTAGGTCTTTGAGAACCCATTCGAGTTGGTCGCGGAGGAGTTGCGGGTAACATTTTGTCTTATACCGTTGCCCTTCTCCGTTGCCTGGAATCACAAGGCTCAAATTGGAGACGGCAGACTTATAATACACCACAGAGCTCATAGCGGTTGTCTCCAGCTGGTACACTCCTCTGCCTCAACCGCGTCGTGAGGACTATCCCGACCCGTATTACTATCTTGATGCGCTGGAGGAATGGAAACTCTCATTCTACGAACTCTCTGCTCCTCCGGGCCTCGCTGCCTCGTTCTAGATTCCCTCCTGGATGGTCCAAGTATTTTGCTTCGTGTTATTTCTCGCCCACTGTGTGAACATTTTAGCTCTGTAATATTTTGCTTGTGTTCCGCCTTTGTATTGCGTTTGTCACTGTACTGTGCTGCTTTCCAGTGATGTGTCTTTTTGTCAAGCCTCGTCTATGCTGCTTAGGGCGCCCCGCTAAATTATGTTGTTTTACCGTGCCCCGTTTTTCCATGTAATGGTCCCTGAGACTCACTAAGCGATGTTGAAACCATGGTGGTTGTCAAACCTCGAAACTAAAGGCAATAAAATAGCTCGATTAAAAGAAAAAAAATTACCTTTGCATTCGCAAGCCTTCTTGCGTTTTTGTCATTTTAAGATGATAACTTCGCCGCTGGACGGCGTAACTGAATTGGCTGTAGAATTCAAAATGCATTTTATACCATGCCACTCTTTCTAAAAATGCGCAGTGGTCTATGCGCTAGCTTCTGATAAGGACAAGTCTCATACTCGTAGAGCTCCCAAGTTATAGTCGGTTCTTGCTTGACCTTGGGTATTTTTGTGTTGGTTTAAGTGTTCCTGGTATCGTTTTGTTGTGTTCTGCACTCCTTCCACTTCACAAGCAGTGATTGTGGACAGCCACAGGTTTGTGGTTTTATCTTTTGAGTGTTGCGAGGTGCAGCACTAGCTCACGTTAGGGTTCGTGGCCGAAATGGCCGCAACCTCTGCTATTGCCTCTACCGCTTCACATGCTTCTTCATCGTCTTTTAGTTCTAATATTTCGCACTCATCAGCTTTGAATGTGCCTGCTCCTCAGCTGTACTTCCTGATATCTCTACTATGTCTTCTATCAGCAACGTCCCATATACTGATTGAACCAACTGTATGTGCCCACCTCCACCTCTGCTTGCGTTTGCGAGTGTGGTTTGTGGCTCATCTCAGCGGATTACGACTACATTTTCTGATAACGTTCAACTTACTAGAATGGATAAATTATTGAAGATTTTATTTCCTGAAGAATCTCATGAAGGTAAGCTGTGTAACTCTGCATTACTTCTTAGTGTATTTTTTCAATCGTTGCCCGACACCCCGCCCACTTTTTCTAGATACTATTTATGCAGTTGTTTCCGAAAACAGATAGTGTCTATTATTCGTATGGGAGGGGGATTATAGTGCAACTTACAGACCTTACTCCTGTTGATAAAATTCTTCAGTCATGAATTGATATCAGACATTTCCATTTAAAACCTATTCCTGCTTCACATAGCCCTATTACTGTTACCCTCTCGTTGGTGCCGACGGCAAATCCCGGATTTAATACTAATTAAAGCACTGAGGTCTTTTGGACGAGTGATTGGTAAAACGAAAATTCTTCCAGCTTTAGGTCGCGACTCTCAGTGCAAGGAGGACGTCGACAGTACCGTATCATATTCCCTAGTAAAGAAGCTATTGCTGAACGTCCCACATCCATGAAACTCAGCATTGGCTCCCGCACATTCGTTTTTAATGTGTTTGCGGGTGTCCAGTGCTTTTAAGTGCAAGGCTGAAGGTCACGTCGTGTCCGAATGCCCAAATCGTGTTCTACAGGTCATTTCTGCTCCTATTGCCTCTCCTACTTCTATTTTCAGCCTACAGGAACCTTCATCGGCTTTATTTGCTGCTCAACCAGGAACTCCAGGAAAAACACCTGTAATACCTTCTACAGATTCTACTTCTATTGGTAACCCTGTTGCTTCAGTTCCTGGATCTCGTCAATTTGATAATGTTCGACCCGGTTCGACTTTGACCTCTACTGCAGTGGGGTTACGTAATCCCCTTGATATGGACACTTCAAATTTTCCACATCTGCTACCACCTCAACAGATCATCCAGTCTCAGAAGCAAATAAATGCTCTATTTCCCCAGCGTCACCACGATGCACACGTTGGATTATCGTTCCAATTGACAACAAAAACAATGCACTTTAACCCCGCACTCTCGACGTTCTTCTGCTTCACCTAGCCAGGACAGTCAGTATGCTGTTTCTACATCCAACACCTAAGGCATCCTTACCGATTTGGCAGAAGAAAGCATGGAAACTGCCCATAATAGTGAATTGCAGTCTGGTTCTTCAGAAGGTGAATACCCTCCCCCCCTTCTTGACCTTCCAGAGATTTTCCAGGACAGCATTGTCCCAATACGCCATTTACTCTCTCTGAATTAATATCCCTCTATCAGTGTCCGAAAAAAGCAACATTATGGAAATATCATGTGCGCGGAGGAATTTACAGCGACTTCCCGAAATGGTACAACAACTTGCAGTGCTCGAAGAAGTCTTTAGTAATGTCTCTCTGCCGTGTTATGCCATCCAATATGGTAGAAGGACAAAATATATGCTTAAGGTTCTCATGCCTAAACTTGCAGACCATCTTCAACCACCCCAATGAAGAAGAAATTAAATGCTGTATCCTTCAACTGTCGGGGATTCGCTAGTTCAATAGCGAACGGCCTGGTTTTTGAGGATTTTTGTCTGTTACGAGCCAATATACTTTTGTTATAAGAAACAAATGTTGCAGTACATACCGATCCTTCCTGTTGGCGTCGCTGGCCTTTTTTTATTTCACCACAACCAGCGAATCCATCGTGGGTCAGGAACTGCAGTGGGTTTTCATAATTCCTTTTTGTCTTTTATTACTGACATCCACGAGTCACAGGGTCAGCCCGGAATTTTTTAATATGTTTTATTTCGATATGTTTCTGTTTGCTTCCATTTACTAAACGTACATGTGCCGCAAGATGCCTCTACAGCCGAATCTCTTCTTAATCATGTTACCTCTATTCTTACTTCTATTCGGTCGTCAGACTTTATATTTTTCGCTGGGGACTTCAACTGTACACTTAACCCAACATATGATAGGTATGGTTCTTCTGAATCCCTACATTTATTGGTTTCACAACTCTCGCAGTTGATAGCTAATTTCGACCTACCTGATACTTTCCGATTACTCTATCAGACTACCCGTGAATTCACTTGGTTTTCCTCCACCATTTCCACCTGTGTTATTGCTTGACTGGATTGATTTTATGTTTCACGGTTTTTACACTGCGATTTCTTCTGTTTCCCACGCACCAAGTGTTTCCTCAGATCATCGACTGGTTATTCTTTCTTTTCATCCTTCGGTTTCAATTACCCCTCATCCTCAGGTTTGGACGTTTGATGACACTTTTCTTCAAAATGATACTTTTGTTTCGGAAATTACTAGAATAATTTTATTGTTCAGTTGCGTCACTTCCTACTTCTGCCCTGCGGCTCTCCACCAAACAACTTATCGCTTTTGCCCGAAAATTTTCTTTTCGTTTTCATACAATTCAAATAATGCAGATTGATTCCCTCCAACGCGATCTCCTTCTTGCTCTGCCTTCCACATTTGAATATGATGAGTTAAGTGCTAAACTTACACAGCTTCGTTTATCTCTTGCGCCCTCTGCCCTTGTTCGTCCCAAATACTAAAAGCTACGCGTTCATGATGATCCTTTTGAAAATATTCGTCAACTGGAATATACCTCTATTAAAAATAACATGATTACCTTCCTTGCTCTTCCCGATGGTTCTGCCACTTTAGATCAGTATCAAATTTGCTGGATGACTCACGCATATTATAGCCGTCATTTTAGTCCAGCACCCACTTCACCAGCCGAATCGTATTTGCTTTTTCAGAATCTCCCGCAAGTTCCGGTATATTTTTGGTCTTCGTTATCTACTACCATTTCACCTGCCGAAATCAAAACTTCAATTTTTAGCCTCAACGATTGTTCGGCTCCAGGGGAAGATGACCTTCCCCTTTCTTTTTACAAATTCTTTCTTCCACATCTTCCTTTTTTGTTTGCTTGCTTCAATTATATTTTTTTTCAACTTCACAATTTTCTTCGTCCTCTTTTTGGTTTGCTATTCTTCGTTTGATCCCTAAATCCGGAAATCTTAGTTCTTTCTGACTGGCGGCCTATCTCTATATACTCAATACTGATTATAAAAGTTTTACTAAGCTTCTAGACCTACGCCTCAATCCCATTCTTGCTGATATAATACATCTTGATCAAACTTACACGGTTCCATCCCGTTCTAATTCTTACCATACGTAATCTCTATTCCCTTGCTTCCAGGCTTTTGGAACCCCTGGCACACTTTTCTCTCGATCAGAAACAGGCTTTTGACTCTATTAATCACTCTTACCTTTTCACTGTTCTTCGCCGCTTTGGCTTTCCTCCCACTTTCTGCTCTTTAATCTTTAGCCTCTACTCAGATGTTTTTTTCCGTGTTCGAACTGCGCTTTTCAAACTTCCTCTATTCCTTTTTCTAATGGGATTCGACAGGGCTGTCCCCTGTCTGGACAACTATTAGCTGTTTCCTTTAAACCAATGCTGATTGACCTCCATGTTGGTCTACGTTCTACAATTCCTCGCAGTGTCCCGATGCATCGCCACCACCACGTCGTCTTGTCCGCCTACGCTAATGACCTCACAGTCTTCCCACGTTCTAGAAGTTTCTTTGACATCATCTGTACTATCGACGTATGATGAATACGCTACTATCTCTGGATCTGCTTTAAACATCAACAAGTGCTCAGGTCTCTGGGCCGGAGCATGGACCACCCACGGGGATCGACCTTGGTCATCCCATTGGTCGAATACAGTCATCAACATTTTAGGGATCTACATTGGCTCTCCTGTAGCCGTGGCTGATGCAACATGGAATCCCATTATCAGTGTTATCGACAAACGCCTTGTTCCATTCCGCCGTTTGAAAGCTCATCTTTTTTTCTCTATGCGTTTCTTCCTGCTCAACACTAGGGTGGGCCGAAAAAAACGTTTTCTTTAATTTGCATATCGTCTAGTGCGGAAAAGTTGCCATTTGGATCAACAAGAATAACAAAAGATTTTTTTCTTTAAAACGACCAATATCTTACGTCTCTGCACGACACACTGAGTTCGTGTTTTTCCGACCGCACTGCGCCGTAAGCAAAAACGGATAGATGTTTTTTGTAATTGAAATCGAGTTACCCCTAGCACGGAAAAGTGTTCTTTAGTGTTCCCAAAAACCGTGAAAAAAAAGATTTGAAGTCTATCAATATGCTATGTATTCATACTGCACGCAAAGTTCTCCATTTTCTTCCCACCTTTGGCCCATAGGCCTAGGCTAGGTAAAGGCATCCTGGCCTGTAGGGATCGGAAAACAAGTATCTCTTGAATGAGTTGTAGGACTTACAACTCGTTCGGGAGAGCTTGGGGCAGCTCTCGACGGCTGTGAAAACCTTCCAGTAGTTAACCTTCCAGTAGTAGAATTGCAAGATACACGGGAACTGAGTACCAACCAGCAGTATTTACTGGAAATCTGTTGCACTGTGCCACAGGGAGACTGTGATGTCAGTTTTTCTAGAAGAAATCCGGTGGCTGACGACAGCTAACAGAGTCGTGTGCCTCTATGTCGCCACTCAAAACCTATCGCAAACTTTGATCTGTGTTGCCAACTACATAATGAAGGTATATTCCCCGGTCTGGTTTTCCATAAAGATGAAGCCTGCGTACACAGAAGGGGCCAAACACCTTTGCAAAATGATCAACTTATTGCGTTTCACGGATTTGAAGTGCAAAGTATTCACTGATGCACTGATCAAGAGAAACGCGTTCTTCAGTCACTCAGAGAATATATTGCTAAGCATGATTGCTGACGAATGTACCCACGTTAGAGCACTTGAATGGAGAAGAATAAAGAAAACAAGACAACAACAAATGAATGATGTCATAAGAGAATTCGAAGTGCCGCAATTAAATCTGGATGCTAATGAATATTATGAGATGATCGATTTGACTAAAACTCATCTTACCGAACCACCCTGACAAAACACATCTCAGACGAAGATCTGGATCGACTAATCGCAATATCTGCAGCAGCTGGCGAAGAAATAACAAAATTTCCCTGCCACACGTCGGCTGTGTAACTTGCCTGAAACTGATGACCAAAGCAGCTGGCCTCAGTATGTGGATTTGAAGCTTGAGATTCGTTCATAGGAGCAACAATTGCATCACGGCAATTAATGCCACATTTTTCGAGTAAACGGATTACCGAACAAGATATACTACATAGAAATAACATTTTGAGCTAAAGGGAGGGTGGGGAGGGGGAACTCGAAGTGTATCCATCTCATCGTGGTGAGTTCTGGGTTATTTCCATATGTGACACTGTAAGCATGCGAAGAGCTACACGCTACACATTGCAAAGCAAACTGAGTGTACTACACATGCACACGCATAGTGCGTTCAGAACAAAGCAATTTTCCTAGGATTTTTCCGATGCCGTACATACCAGGATGCCTTTACCTAGCCTAGGCCTACGAGCCAAATGTGGGCAGAAAATGGTGAATTTCACGTGCAGTGCGGAAACATAACATATTGATCAACTTCAAAAACCTTTTTGGTACTGTTATTGGTAATATTAAAGGACACTTTTCCGCACTAAGGATTACTCGATTTCAATTACAAACATTCCATCCGTTTTTCTTACAGCTCAGCGGTCGGAAAAACGCGAACTTAGTGTGCCGTGAGGAAACGTAAGATATTAGTCGATTTCAAAACAAATTATTTTGTTATTTTTGTTGACCTAAATAGCAAATTTTCCGCACTAGGCAATATGCAAATTAAAAAAAAAAAAAATTTTCGGCCCCCCTACTCAACACGTTTATTCGACCAAAGGTTTTTTTATACATGGATTGCTCACCCGCCGCCTCAACTTGTGTTGATTCACATTCAACGTTTATTTACATCTTTCACTTAGAACACCATTCATTGGGTGCATCGTACTGCACTTACTCTTCCCGTCGAGTATGGTGGGTTTGGTCTTGCCGATGTGTCTTCTAAATTCATGTCTTTTCATCTTTATAACTTCATTCATACATTTCCGCTTCCTCTTTCTTCCTCTAGAACCATTATCGATATTCTTTTCTTTCCCTGAAGCCCTCATCTCACTGTTTCCACCTTTCTGCTAACGGATCGTGATTCACTCCTTCTCGCGCATATTCCAGACACTTGCATTTCCGCAATTTCCCTTTGGCGATCCTTGTACCCAGCCCGGGTCCCACCCTCTACTACACCTGATCTATTGGCAGAACCTCTCTTCTTTTCTTCCACTATTCATTCCCCTCCTCTTCTTACTTTCACTTCTCCACTTGGTTTGCCAGTGAAGTGGTGAAGGTTCCTCAGCTTGTAGATTCTTCACTTCGGTGGAAATCTTTTTCTCAATCTTACCATCGTTACCTGACACATCGCTCCATCGTCAACAACTCCGCTTGATCCAAACTTGTATTTGTCGGTTGTATCCTTCGTTAACTGATCAATTTAGTCTAATCTGCACCCCTTCCGCGCCGCATTGCCTTCCATATTTTTTTATTTTTGAACGACACCCCTTATCTCCCTCATTCAGTATCTATGAACATGATATATCGTCACTTTATGACCTACTACAACGCTCCAATGCAAACTTCTTCTGTACCATCTGACGAACTCTCTGCCACTTGGACTGATTCCTCTACTTCATTGGCTTACCCTAAAGCACAGGACATCCATTGGCTTCATTTACATCAACGACTTCTGACCCCCCCGCACCCTTCATCGGTTTCGCCTCCTGGCATCACCGAATTGTTTTTTCTGTTCCACCTTAGGTGATATTTATCCTAATTTTTGGTATGCTTGATTTTACAACCTTTGTTCTCTATGATGTTTTGTTTGGCCGAAAATGTTTTCCTCTTCATTCTATGCTGCATTATTTTATCCTCCGTCGTCATCATCGCCATGCTCAATCTCCCAACCGCCTTTGTTCTTTATTCTTCCTTCAAGCTAAGCTTTCCATTTATCACCTTTACCGTCTCAAAGTTGATAACCCTAGATACAATACTGCTCAAAGTTGTCTTTGCCGTTGATATCGTTCTTCCATTACTACAATTTTACAAGCTGAATATGACACCGCTAAAGCTGTCGATTCTTTATCCTCGTTCTACTCGACATGGATGTATGACAACTCATAGTTCACGGTTAATGATGATACTATCTTTTGTTATTTGAAATATTTCATTTTACTGATGTTTTGTGTCAGTAAAGACAACTTGGTCCGTTTTTTACAAATTAGTTATTTTTTTGATTAGCTGCTACAGGCGAAATGCCCCTGCAGTATCTTTTTCAACGCTATTCTTTTGTCCATGCAAATGGATGGGCACACCCATTTTTCCTTTTTTCGGAACCAAGGCTTTTTTGTTAAGAACGTCTTTTTGTAGTATGTTTGTGTTTTTTCTCTCATCACCAGGAAGTGTGACTAGTGTTTCTTTCTCGTTATGAGAATGCCGCAGATTGTGTTATGTCTTCCGGGGTATTGAGACTCATCTTTTTCATGATGTTATCCAACAAGCTTCATTTTCTTGTGCTCAGCTGTGAATGAGTCCTTGACCTCGATAGTTCCTGAGATCTCCTGGACCTTGTTCATTCTTCTGTTCTTGCCCGGTTTGCTGCTTTGGTGTTCCATTCTCTCCAGTGATCACCGTGACTGAGGTCTGTGACTGCACCATCCTATTTGGTTATTCTCTCGTCCTGATTGCTTGATGTTTTTCATCCTTCCTTCACCTTCTCATCACCAGTTCTTCTCGAATTCAACAGTGTCGCATCGTGTTGTGCGTAGTCATCGCTGAACTTTTTGGGTCTTCCTATGATGAGCTCGTTCCTTAACAGTGCATCATAGCGCTTTCCATTACGGACTTTTTCTGTGAAGCCGGCACCCAACATCAAGCTGGCTTTTTCTCCTTCTTCATCAGTGATTTTTCTACATTGTTTCAACAATTGATTACTTTGTGTTTTGTTCTTCTGAAATTTGAACATTCCCCGACTGACTTTCACTGACTTTTATGAACAGTCCTGTATATGCGTCATTCTTCGTTACTTCTGTTAACTGCTTTGTCAGGGGAAAAGCTTGATGGGATCGCCAACGCGCGACGACAACCCGGTTATTGTAAATACTTGTATATATTTGTTTCTCAATAAATACCATTTGAATTCTGATCATTCGTCCCGAAAGGGGTTTGGGTTCGAATCCCGGTGAAGCAGGGATGTTGTGTTTCTCTTACGGCACCGGCTCTCTCCTCTCCCTGGAACCAGTGGCTCTAAATTAGGGACGGGAGATTAGGGACGGGCATCTGCTTATAGCCCATTACGTCGCTCACGGTGGTCGTTAAATCTCCCCCCCAAAAAAAAAAAAAATACGATTCGAACGATTTTACTTTCCGTTCGATACTTCCTACAACAAAGACCAGTTTGACAAAACTTCTTTTTCAAGAATTGCACAATTTTTCTGCTAGGAGAGTAGATGTGAATTGCATTTTGCCTGATATCTGTGATTCTAATAGTGTAATTTGAAACCATACTTTTACGCCAAGTAGAGTTTATGAATAAAATTATTTTGCATTGAATTCCTTATTTTTTGCAATGTACAAATTGGCAAAGGGAGTCGCAAGGCTCTATTTCTTTCAAGTACATTTGCAGCAGTATCGGCGCTACTAAAAATTTCAATTCACATTTTCTTTTCTTTATCAAATACTGCGTACGACAGAAAATGTTTCGTTCATATTTTCATTAAAAAAAAAGAGAAATAAAAATAGTTTGCTCATATGTATAACAGTGTGTTTCCACAAGGCAGCGTGTGTACCTGCATTTTCTCCTTCTTCATATCTCTGTTTCTAAAATTCCGATACGAGAAATTTGTTTTGGGATGGATAGCGAACATAGCATGAAATATTGTGCACATAACTTCTAATGCTCTTTAAAACACAATTTTGCCCCTGTTCAGTTTACCTGCATATTTTTACAGTGCGTTTGAAACCCGATCGAAGAAAGTCGTTTCTCCCACACACAACTATCCACAAAAATATTTTATGCTTATATAGTCCCCAAAATAATTCAGTTTACCTTCTCCTGGGCCGAAATTGTATTGTTTTCCTCGATATATCTGCTATTCCCATAGTTCCTTCGTCCCTTTACTTTGAAGATCGAAGCGAATAAGGAAGCAGCTCGTTGACGTGTCATCCAAAGATGCCGACTGACCAAGTGGATAATGTAATGTTACTGGAATGATGCATGTTGGAATCCTTTCTTGCTGATCTCTGATTGGCTACACAATGTTCTGCTCCAGTCTGTTCCCTAGAGACAGAAAACTCAAGTTTAGATCGGAACTGTCTGTTCTCGGGGACTGACTGCGGAATGAAGCAATATTTACACGTCATCTGGACAAAGCACTAACTGAACATAGAGGTGTAATTCAAGCTGACTCAAATTCCCGCAAATGAATGTAATTCTGAAGTACCTTTGGTAATGGAATGCTCATTAACAAGAGAAATGAACTCACCTCCTTCAGTACATCGGCTTTATTAATCTCTTCCTCCAGTGAGACGGATATATCTTGTACTTACCAAATATATATTAATCCATTTGCATATTATAACCATGGCATTTCCTCAGCTAGTTGGAATTTAGAATTTATTCAGCCTCCACATTTTGCGCTACTCTGATTTATGCAATTTCTATTACATTTGTAAAGATTACTTAAGACAATATTTGATTCCCGGATCATTAAAAAAAGTTACTCTTTTTAAAATGCACTTTTTACTCTACTACACTTTTTTTTCAAATTTATCGGAAACGTGAAACTTGGTCGTTCTGGGTGGTGTAGTGGTTAGCTTACTCGGGCGCTATCAGGGAGAAGCGGGTTATATTCCCGCTCCAGGTCAATGGAATTTTCAAGTTTTTGGATATTACTTGACTTAACACCATGTCATATTTACACCAATAAACGGATTCATATCTTCCAAATTTTTATTTTACAATGGTGTAATTCCGTATTCCATTCATTGATATTCTGCGCCTTCGAACAATCACGGGAATGATATAAAAACCTCCAGATTTGCTATATATGAATGCTGGTTGGTTCGGCTCGCGAATCATGTGATGACTGTATTTAAATTTATAGGAAACTTGAAACTTGGTCGTTCTGGGTGGTGTAGTGGTTAGCATACCCGGGCGCTATCCGGGAGACGCGGATTCGATCTCCACCCCAGGGAGACTACATTTTCAAGTTTTCGGATATTATCTGACTTAATAACCATGTGATATTTACACCAATCAACACATTCTCATCTTTCAAATTTTTAAAGATACTCTTTCCTGACATAGATAACATTTCTCAGAAAAGTTGTTTTTACCCGAAACATTTTACATATTAAAAATTGTTATGAAAAACACAACGATATTGGGATTTTCATTATCATCAGAATTACCATTACCAGCGAAGAAACTGGATATGTTTTTTTATTTTCTAAAGACTTAGATTGGTCTAGAAAATAAGTTCGCCTAAAGAACATCTGGAAATTCTGTACACCGATGATCATCAGTTAGAAATATTAAGAGGAAATTTATAGATTTACATACCGACGACATCCAGGTACCCAACTTGGCTTTTCATCGGAGCCGTGTTGATCTGACACATATATCCACCTCGATCGGTTTCTTGAACGTTATTGATGTGCAACACCCAGTTCTTGTTGTCACTGTGGCTTAAGTGGATCCTGTAATTCCGAGTTATTACGTGCCTGTGAATGGTTAAAATCGTCTTGCTCTCCACACGCAGCCATGCTACCTGAAGATAAAGTAAAATGCAAATGTACACGATTATGTTTTGAGAAAAATTTCAAAGGCAAGTAATGCACTGTAATTTGCTCTTTAGAACAATCACAATATTAATTTTACCATGTATGTTTCTTTCATGTAGAAAACAATTATTTTACTTGAAATCACAGAAATAAAGCGACATGATAAATGGAATATTAATATGTTTTATTAGAAGAAAAATATAAGTATGAACGCTGGTATCTATAACCTTAGGAATACTAAAACTTCAAGCTTAGAGAATTGTTTACCTGGTTATGTCATAAGAGTTTCAGAGTTCGTAACCAGTCTCTTCTTTTGAGCCTCTGCACGTGTTCCATTGTTTCAAAATCCAAGTTCATGAAACGCCGTTCTTTTCTGGAGATTTCTGTGGAACATTCTTGCTGCTAATTACCGCTAATTATAGAAATAACTCAATTAAATCGTTTTTTTTATTTGGAAGGAAAATATAATTTTTCTTTCGCCATTGTTTCCCTCTTTGTGTTTCGCCGCTTTTTTCCTACCGCTAACATCGCATTGCATTACGTGTGTATATTGAAAATAAACTTCCTAAACATACGTGTGCATATACAGGATGCTTGTAAACTCCTTCAAAAAACAAGCGGAGTGATAGTACACATCAAGACTAACAATATTTGAAATGGAATCTAGGGCCGCATTCCACTCCTAGTGCCAGGAAAGAGTAAAGTTCCATATCCACGTTGAGCCTTCAACAGTGAAAACAAAGAGACATGACTAATTTATGATTTGCACAATTCCAATCGCACCATAAACTCAAAGGAGCTGCTCAAACTGGCGTCCAAGGGCGTCGTTGCACAACCCACACCGGCGAATGAAGGACTGTCGCACTCTCGGTTAGATTCCCGGTGTGGTGTTGATCTTTTCCGCAGCAACAGCAATTCGTGCGACGAGATCTTCCAGGGAGTCCACAGGTGCCCCGTGCACCAATGTTTTCATGTACCTCCAGAAGTCCAGTGGATTAAGTTCCGGGGAGCGTGGAGGCCAAGCCACAGGTCCACCGCGTCCAATCCACCTCCCAGGATATGTCGCATTTAGGAAGTATCGGACCTCGATGACAAAGTGTGCTGGGGCTCCGTCATGCATAAACCACATGTCCCTCCATGTGGTGAGCGGAACATCATGCTACAGACCGGGAAGCACTTGCTCCAGCAACACACGGACGCTGTGCCGGTCAGACGTATACGTCACTTAACATTTGATGTACGCAAGGTAGTATTGCTGAACGGTTTTTAAATGTTTGCTCCTCATCGTCTACACATGTGTTCAGTGCACCTGATTTGCATCTTGTGTTTCTCATGCAGTGGTTGAACTCCGTGTTCCTGCTGGACGTTTTTCAAACATGCTTTCTTCTGGCACAAGGAGTGGAATGCGGCCCTAGGTTCCATTGCAAATATTGTTCGTCTTGATGTGTACTATCACCCCTCTTGATTTGTTAAAAGTATTTACAATCGCCCTGTATATTGAAAATGAAGCGCTCGCGCACCTACGATTTACATCACGTGCATGCAACGTGACTTTCTTTTTGCTGTAAAATGTGGTGACAGCAAGGCGAATTCACGAGAGTAAAAGAGGGAGTTCCAGAAATCTAGATCCCGATCAATGCACGCCATAGCACATGAGGTCCAGACTGCCATAGATGTTATGGTCTCCAAAAAAGACACTTCGAAGAGTGTCCCATGCACTTGGATATCATGGCCGAGCAACCGACCATAAACCTCTCATTACACAGAGAAGTAACGCCACAGGGCAACGGTACTGTCAACATCACAAAACGTGGACAGTGGAGCAATAGCGGCAGGTATTATGAAGAGAATATTCCTGCTTCACATTATTCCGGTCGGATGGACGCGTCTGTATTTGACCGTTTCTCGGTGAACATCTGCTTCCTAGGTGTACAGTGGCGACTGTGAAGCATAGAGAAGGTGGAGTTATGGGATGCGGCTGTTTCAGCTGGTATGGTGTGGGTCCACTGGTTGTTATTCATGGCAACATGAATTCTGGGCTGTACAGAGATATCCTAGATAACTCAAGGCTCCCAACGCTTGGGCAATTCTACGGACACGACGATTGTTTCTTCCAGGACAACAATGCCACTTGCCGTATTTCCAAGGCTACAATGGAGTGGTATGAGGAGAAGCAGGTTTCGTGGACGCAGTGGCCTGCTCATAGCTCTAACCTCAATTCCATTGAACACGTAGGGAATGAACTTCAACGACGGAAGGTCTTTCCCAACACGACCTTCTTCACTTACATGGTCGGTTGATGTATTCGAGGCGGAATGGAGGAACATCCCACTCTCCGTATTCCATGGACTTGTGGACAGTTTACCTCGAGGGGTGGCTGCTGGAATCAATGCAAATGGAGAACATAACAGCAACTACTGTAAATACAATACTGGTTTTTTTTATTTACTTAAAGTGTCCCATTACTTTTGTCCACGTAGTGTAGTAATACATCCATAGTCTGAAAGCAGGAGAATTTCGGAAGATGACAGATGGAGGGAAACTATGTGTGTAGCACACTCTTGAAGTACATAAAGTCTAGTGACATTAGGGTCGAAACCGCAACGTTAGAGAAAATGCTTTTCAGGTTAGGAAATACAAACCAGGGAATTCTTTTAAGCTTCCAGATAGAGAATAGGAATACACTAGATATGAGGTCGGTGGAAATAATTCTTTGTTTATAGAAAATAAGTCAGGAAACCGATCTTCGGCCAGCGGAATCGGAAGGATGTAAAATCATAATACAAAATTTTAAGTGAAGCTTGTGAACAAACAGTTTGTCTAATTTCTGTTACTATAGTTCCCTGTAAAAACAGCTGTAGATATTGCAAATATCTATCCTACTGAATACATTCTCACATAAGTCTTAAAATAGTTTATTTACTGATTTTTATTAGGTACCATGGCAAAATTCAGCTTTTGTGTGTGGTGTCTTTTTTCCTGATCCAACTATCAAGCAATGCAAAATCATTTTGATAAAACTTACGTTCGTTGTTGGGATTCGAATTCAGATAACATCATGTGGTTTTTGAAGCATTTGGACTTTGCTTCTGCTAATAATTTTACAGTGATATAAGTGGCATTTATCGGATTTTCCTATGCCTTACCACAAGCATTTCTTAAGTAAAGTTTAAGCTATTTCCCAATGATACAGATAGTGCCTTAGGGATGATTCATGGACAGAGACCGAAATTACTTTTAGGATAACTCAGCGAACTGAAACACGTAAAAATTGGATTGCAATCTTCTATGCTAAATGCACTCACACAACGGTTCATGCTTTTAGAGCTATTTTCAAAAATATATAATGCAATACATTGCCTGAGAGATTCTTAAAAAGAAATAGCTTATATTCCACAGCTTTGCATGCGTTACAAAGGCTATTTAATTTATTCGGTATCCGGTTCCCGATATGTCTTGCCCGTTGTTTTTTTCTATTTCATCCCTTATCTTGGAGTATAGCAACTGAACGGAACAGCACCCATACAGTTCCTTCAGGTGTAACTTGAAGTTTAGAAAATCACATCGAGAAAGTTAAAATGTTAAGGTAAACGGTGTGCAATGTTGCAGAGCAATCATCCAATTTATGACAGCATAACCCAGCCCTATCCACTTGATTTACCGCCTCTCGCTTCGCCGTAAACGTCGACTAACTCTAACACGTAAAACAGGAAAAGCACTCTTGGGAACAGAACCGGAAAATTGATATGAACGCGGATTCCAGCACACACAGATGGATCATTGGTTCCGGCATGAAGCGCAGAAATTGTTTTCGAAAAGCTTCTTTCTCCGCAGAAAGCTCTTTGGTCTTTTTTCTGGTAACGGCAAAATTTATCACACATGTCATGAAGATGACTTCGAGGAACAACCCCCGACCTCTAAAATATTCATGCGCCGAAACAGGAGATTCAGTGCACACACGTAGATAACAAAAACGCAGAAATAAGAGAAATAGAGAGATATGTTGTCACTGTAAGAAAATGCTTTTTTCAAGAGAGAAAAAATGAGCCGTTGCATTCTTTTTTTCTGTATAATGTTGGTCTTATCTCAAAGTATTCGAGAAAAGCTTCGGGCATGAATACTTTTCCGGCAATTGTTTTCTTGAATAAAGAGAAACTTAGTTTCATACCTTAGATTCGTTATCTTGCTAACAAGTTAAACAACCTTTAATGTACAGGTACAAAAACGCTAATTGTTTTTGTCGTGGTAATCTTACATCCGAAGTTTTCAATACAGGAGCAGTAGTTTAAAATCATCAACTATTTAGTACAAGCCGTAAATTTAGGAATTATGTATGAAATATTTTCTTGACACGATTTTAGAAAAAAAAAAAAAGACTGGTACAGTTTCACATATACTTTTGACATGGCTGAGAATATTCTCTTTTATTCTATTTACATGGCTGAAATCGTTCTCGTATATCTTCTCACATAGCTGTGATACATCAAATTTAATACTGTACAAACTTTAATAGCATGATGTACATTTCACGAAGCACGTACTTCCTTTATCGTTTTGTCGAGCTGTTAAAACGACACCTTTCCTCCTAAACGACTAATTGCATATTTTGGAAAATCCGGCGTAAAAGCTAATTTGTAATTGTCATGACATCTCTTTCTGTGTGACTGATTCACGTAATTCTTTATCAGTTAGACGTCAGAATTATCAAGAAATTTTAATAACGTTCAAAATAAAAAAATATTTCATTTGCGATACTCAAATAAAACAAGAACAATGGCACAGAATTTTCGGGTGTAATAAGCACGTCTTTTGAATCCGTTCTGACGTAAATTAAATTTATCAAAGCTATTCAAAGTCAATGGAACCGGTATGGAAAACAATAGTATCTGGCGGAAGAAAGAAGCTTTCAATCGGGTTTTCAGTCCCTCAGATATTGCTGTAAACGAAATCGTGAGCTTACGCCCTCTGGTGGCAGACTTGTGTGTTAAGAAAAACATGAATTTATATAAGAAACATTTCGCACCAGGAACGCTCAACAACACAAAAAATTTTTCAAATCGAACTCATAGAAAGAGAGAGACCGACAAAATAAGATGTGACTTTACGCCCACTGGTGGGAAAATCTTGCTGTATTTTAGGAAGAAAGTATTCTCAAAAGGTTTTTCCATATGAGCAGTATCCGTCAATAGAAACAAATTTAGTCCAGTTTTCAGGAGCCCATTGCTACATATACATCAGAAGCAGAAGTTAACACTTATGCCCCCTGGTGGCCAACCCATTCTTTACCAAACATTTTTATGGGGAAAATAATTTCCATCAGGTCTTGTATGCGATACAGGAATATTTCTTCAAATCGGAGTTTTAGAAGCAGAAATAACACAGAAAACGCAATTTACCATTGTGCCTCCTAGCGGAATGTCCATATTTTACTTGAAATTTTTGAATTTATAGAAACAACATTTCGCATCGGAAACACTATCCAACAAAGAAGGAATTTTTCAAATCGGACTCCTAGAAGTAGAGATATTGACAAAAATAAGATCTACATCTACACCCCTGGCGTAGAAACCATGCATTATTTTATAAAGAAAATGTTTCTAAAACGTTTGTCGACACGAGTACTATCGGTCTATAAACGACGTTTTTTTCAATCGAGAATTTAGAAGCTCATTTGCTGCAAATACATCAGAAACGGAAATTAAGACTTACGCCCCCTGGTGGCCAACCATTTTTTTACAAAAACTTGAAATTATGTGCAAAAGATGTCCCAGCAGGAACTGTGTCCGGTGCAGAGAGATTTTTTCAAATCGGGGATTTAGAAGCAGAGATCTAGGAAGAAACGCAATTTACCTCTACGCCCTCTAGTGGAAAGTCTATGAATTATTTGAAAAGTGTCAAATTATATGAAAAAAATGTCACATCGAAAACACTATCCAACAAAGGAATTTTTCAAATCGAACTCTTAGAAGTACAGATATTGGCAAAAATAAGATATACATCTACGCCCCCTGGTGGAGAAACTATGGAATATTTTAAGAACAAAATATTCCGAAAACGTGTTACGATGTGTTTGGCGTTGGCCCACGAAAGAATTTTTTCAATCGATATTTTAGAAGCTCAGACTTTAGGGCAAATATATCAGAAGCAAACATTAACACTTGCGCCACCTGGTGGCCAAATTATTATTCACCAAAAATTGAAAATTATATGCAAAACATTTTCCATCATTAGGTGTATCCGCTGAAGAACAAAGTTTTCAAATCTGAGTTTTAGAAGAAGAGTTATAGGAAACCATTTAATTCACTTTTACGTCGTCCAGCGGAAAATCTATGCGTGATTTGAAAAAGTAAATGTATCTAAAGTACTCTTCGGGGTAAATGGAATGGAAAAATAAAATAATTTTTTCAATTGGATGTTTAGAAGCAAATATGTGAAATAAAACGTATTTTTGAATTCGACATAATCTGCATTTACGCCCTCTAGCGGCAAAATTGTACATCGTAAAAAAAATAACAAAATAAAGGATCATCATTCGCATATTTCAAGCTTACCAATGCAAAAATAATTTTTCAAATCGGACTAATACTTGCAGAGATATCGTAGGTACAGACGGACGGACGGACGAACCGGTAACATCAGCACGATCTTTTTTTACAAAAGACGTGCTAAAAATACGTGTAGATATATTCGGGAAAGAACATTTTAAGAGTACAGGAAAATATCTTCCAATGATCTCTTTTAACAGAGTACAGGAATATATGTTATCATCTAAAATAGCAAATGCTGAAATGTTCCAAAGACATAAAAGTACCATGCAAATGTGTCATGTTCTAGCTGTTAATGTCAAACAGGCTAGATGAAATTTATTTCCGGAATGAGAAATATATCTATGGTTTCTTATAAGGTCAAATGAGACATAACAAACATTTCAGTTTTATTCGAAAAAGTGATTTTTTTTTCATTTTGTTTTGTTCAATGCTTTATCGAGCAGCATAAACAACTCTGAGAGTTACAAGAATTTTCCTATCCCTAATTTAGGGCCACTGGTTATAGGGAGAAGAGGAATCCAGCGACACCGGGCAAACTCCCGACAAGATTCGAGCTCGGTCCCATTGTAAAATACGAACTTCCACGCACAAAAGTGCGGAATGATACATTGAAACTTAATGGCTTGAGCGTGTGGTGAGTGATGTAGAGGAGCAGCGTGAGAGATTGAAGGAGTAGGACATGCCGAGCTTTGGATAAGACAACAAGTTCAGTTTGTACCGCGGAGTGTATTCCAGTTTGTGTTTGTGTGAAATAGTAAAGTAAAATGTTTTGTGTTGTGATCGAGTGTCTGTGATGTTACACCATCTTGGACGAATGATCAGAAAAGCAATTGTATCAAACCACTCGGCGACTGGGTCGGCCGGATTTTTCCTGCAAGTTTCTTTGGAAGTAATCGGCTGAGTACTCTGATCATTAGGAAAAAATTCATGCAGAGTATCAAATACAATATTTTTTTTTGTTTCCAGGTTTAACGACAACCACGAGTAAATGTTAGGGATATATGCAGCCCAAATTTCAGACCACTTTCTCCAGGGAAAAGAAGAGAATCAGACAAACAAATTTTGAATAAAAGAAAAACTAAAACAAAAATTTGCGGAACTAGAAGAACAACAACAATCACCACTTTCAGGCCACACAAAGCAGGCGAGCTTCAAACAATGGAAAATTAACGAACAGAAGAATGCAGGGAAGCATATTAATAACTGATTCTCTGTTGGCTTCGTCAAGGGCAAGCAATAAAAAAATCACTCATTAATCTACTGAGACCAGAGAATTTGTTCTTGGTTTTTGCTTATTTTCCTTTATATGATTTTGCTATATGAATGAATGTATTTACACACGAGGATAGATGAGGGATAAAAAAGAAACTGAAACTTCCGTCCTTTCTAGGTGAGTTTAAGATCCTGTAGAGCAAAAGCTTCAAACATTCGCGTTACACCACGACGTTCAATGGTTCTTTCTTTCATGTTGCCTCAGGCATCCTAATTCTTGAGCTATAAGAAACTGGATATACACCAATTCAACAAGTGAAACAACTGATTACTGATAGTAGAGTACACTTGTTATAAAACAAGTGTTCTCTACAACCAGTAATAAGGCCCACTTCGGATAGCCAGAACATCAAGTCGTACACACTGAAGCATAACCCTCTTTCACTTTGTAAGGGTGTTTTCGCTTTTTTGTTCTACAAGTGATCTTGAAGGAAGAGAAAGTTTGTCTGATTATAGAGCAATGGCTCTTCAGCGTGGAAATCATCTCTCTTGTCAATACTGTACTTACGACTCGAAAGAAGTGGGGGTTATTCCTATTTTTATTAGCGGCATGTACAAATAAACGCGGAAGCTAAACTTTTTTGGATGCAGTTTACGTTTGAGCCCATTTTCGGATGTTATGTATCATAACTTTAGATAGTAGAGTATTTATTGCTTTCACAACCTTCACTTTGGATCATCGGTTTTATTAATTCAAATTTATTTATTATTTTAAAGAGAACAAGGCATCGCAAAGTTGGAGTACCCCTACTGCAGAGGATGTTTTCTTGAAAGTAACAAATACACAAGTTCCTTAATTACAGGCCATGACCGCATCGGATAATTAAAACTCTGAAGGTTTGGCATATACATGGTCTAGTTACATTATTGTGACCACAAGCTAATATCCAGAGTAACCGCCGTGTGCAGCGCGGACACCAGCTAAACGGGCTGGGAGTGACTCAATAAGATACTGGAAGGTTTTCACAGGTATATGGAGCAATGCTGACTTAAGTGCATCTTACAGCTGCTAGAGAGTGTGTGGTGGAGGATCCATAGAGCGGACAACGCGATCGAGGTGCTCCCACAGATGCTCATTTGGCTTTACTTTTGAGGAATAACCCATTAACGACCATAACGTCCAAAACTCGCGTACATGCAATCGCGTGAAACGCCTGTCTAGAGTGAGTCAGAATTCCCACCCCTACCCGTTCTTCAACTTTTCTCGACCTTTGAGGTATCAGCAGGAGTCACAATCAGTCACTAATTTTGTTATTAAACAAGGAAGTGAACCAACAGGCAGTTTGGGGCACTATAATATTCGGAGTAATAAACGATTTTTGGGTCATGGGCGTTAAAGGGTTAAGGGCTCTCACAACAACTCTCGGACATTTCTAGCTGTGTGACACGTCGCATTATCGTGCTGGAAGATCCCATTCGTCCCAAGGAAGACAATCAGCATGTATGGGTGTACGTGGTCTGCAAGGATGAATTCATAATGAATTCGGTCCATGGTGCTTTCCACAGGTATGAGTGGACCCAGGGACTGCCACAAAAACATTACCCAGACCATAGCGCTGCCCCCACCAGCTTGTATTCTTCCAACAATGGTTGATGAGTGTTTGTTCTCCGAAGCTTCTCGCTTTATACGCCAATGTCCATCCGTTCGATGAACCAGAAAACATGACTAATCGGAGAACGCAATTCTTTGCCAATCAGCGGAGGTGAAGTTTCGATACTGCCGTGTAAATGTAAGCCTTTTCTCCCGATGAACCTTCGTTACCATAAGTGCAGTGACCATCCGTCCGCATCGGAGCCCCATACGCAGCAGGGCTCGCCGAACTGTCGTTTTAGACACACGTCTGGCAGCCCCCTGGTTCAGTGAGTCGCTCCACTGTAGAGTGTCGATCGGCCCTAACGCACCTTCGCAGCCGACGTTCACCTCTCACGTCAATGGCACGTGATGCTCCGCAGTTTTCACATCGCTTATTCGCAATGGTGCCATTTCTCCAATCACGATACTCTTTAAACACAGTAGCACGCGAACAGTTCACAAACTGCAACCCTTGGCTCGAAAGCCGATTATCATCCCTTTTTACAAATCTGATAAATCGTTGCTTTTAGCCATGACAGCAACGAGTGATATGTTTTCAGAATGCTTATTCCACACCTTATACACTGAGTGGCCACTTTATAATGATCACCTGACAGTTTTGAGCAAATGAGTTATGGCTGCACGCTGTTGCCACCAGCGGGCGAGGCTAGTATAAAAAGGGAAAGCTTATTGCTTGAGACAGTAGTAAAAGTGATTTTTGACTGACGAGATGGGTAAAAAATGCGATGTCGCGGACTTTCAATGTGGGATGATTGTAGGAGCTCTGAGCCATGGAGCGAGTATCACCGAAACGGCCGCATTCGTGAAATGTTCCAGAGCAGCTCTTGTTAAAGTGTTTAAAAACTGGACTGTCAGCCAAAAAAATGGGTCTCTATGTGCAACTTGTGGTCGTCATCGACTAGTGACTGCTCGGGCAGAACTGAGAGTATTCAGACTGGTAACAGACAACAGAAGGGCAACCGTGCAGCAAATTACAGACCATTTTAATCAAGAATCCCCTCAAATGAACTCTGCACGCACTGTTCGCCGTACACTGCTTCGGATGGGGTATGGCAGCTGAAGGCCTGTTCGAACACCTTGGCTGTCTGCAGTTAACAAGAGAAAACGTTTCCTGTTCGCACATGAGCACAAGGATTGGACAGTCGATAATTGGAAACAAATTATGTGGTCCGATGAATCGCGTTTTCCGTTGCACCATGCCGATGGCAGAGTGAGAATTTGGCAGAAACAGCACGAAAGCATGGACCTCAAATGTATTGCTACAACCCTTCAAGCTGGTGGAGGGCCGCCCCGGTGGCGCAGTGGTCTAAGGCGCTGGCCTCTGATCATTCGTCCGTAAGGGGTCCGGGTTCGAATCCCGGTGAGGCATGGATGTTGTGTTTGTCTTACGGCACTGGCTCTCTCCCTTCCCTGGAACCAGTGACCCTAAATTAGGGACGGGCGACTGCTTATAGCCCATTGAGTTGCTCACGATGGTCGTTAAACCTCTAATAAAAAAAAAAAAAAAAAAAAAAAGCTGGTGGAGGCAACGTTATGGTTTAGGCAATGTTTTCGTAGAATGATTTCGGCCTTTTAATTAGTGTTGATCAACGTCTGACTGGCACATCATATCTAAACATCGTTGCGGACCAAGTGCATCCTGTCATGTGATGGTTTATCCCTATGGCGATGCCTACTTTCAAGAAGACAATGCGTCCTATCATAGTGCTCGTATTGTAGAGGATTAGTTTCAGGAACATTCCGGTGACTTTACTTTGCTTAGGTGGCTCCCACAATCTCCAGATCACAACCCCATTAAGAATTTGTCGGATAAAGTTTAACGAGCCATCAGACAGCTGGATCCGCAACCCTGCTATCTCACACTCCTGGAAAGTGCTATTTATCAAGCATAGTCTCAGATTCCACAAACCACCTATCAATATCTCGTGGAGCACATGCCACAAAGAATCGACGCGGTATTAAAGGCAAAAGGTGGCCCAACGAAGTACTGAGGGGGTGGTCATAATAAAGAGGCCACTCAGTGTATACCCTCCAAGCCAGCTCACGACACATGACTTCTTTCATTGGCTAGGCGCTGTTGATGTCAAAAGTAGGAGGTGGTCAAAATAATGTTACTCGACTGTGTATGCCAAATGTCTAACAATCTCTGTGAATCAAACTTAGGGAATAATACTCATGTTAGATTTGTTGGGAAGCAAGTTTTACGATTTGTAGAGTACGCATGTTTTGTAGAAAACTCAAACTAAATAGCAGAAATGTAAAGTACAGAAATCAAGTGGAATCTCTGTATTAATGAGTTGTCATTCTTTCGATCCTGGATCCATTTCATATATTTGTGATCTTATATACTTGGAAGAGACAAAATATTATGACCACCTGCCTAATATGATATTGGTCCTCCACGTGCCACTAAAACAGTTCTTACCTGAGAATGCAAGGACGCTACAAGATTTCTAAACGTGCGCTGTAATCTGGCACCAACACGTTATCAGCAGATCCTTTAGATCTAATAAGTTACGTTGTAGAGTCGCCGCAGATAAGATTTGGTCTTCCTACACAATCCAGAGATGCTCGAGATCAAGGCCGGCTGGACCATAAGGACGACCGGGACGGTCGTCCCTCGCCTTCACGGAGTTTACCAGTTAAAAAAATAAACCGCAGTTTAAAAAACAAAAACAAAATCATTTTGGGTAGAATTTGGTAAATTTATTAATGTTTTGTAAGTTTTAGGGTGTGCGACCCTTAAAAAGCTATTTTTTTTTTTATTTTTTTTTTAGTTTCTAATCCCCCACTTTCAAACAGGTGATTAACCTTCCTCGTACAGACACTGATTTTTACAGATTTCAAATGATTATTTTAAACACCTTAATATTTTCCACATTCATGAAATATCAAATTTAATTTTATCACATTGTTGACCCACTTTTCTATATTCAACAATTTGTGTGTAAACTAGATATTTAATTTTTTTAAATAAAACAGAACACTATCAAAGTTGCTTATTGGGACTACATGTGAAGGTCAAAAGTATTCAGAGACTTTAAAAACATTATTAGAAATTTTCAAAGAAGCAATTTTCGTATATCTGCACGGAAAAAAAGTTTAAAAAGTAGCTAATTTGTCGGTCACTCCACTTTGTATTAACAATCTATCACTAAAACATGCATCAGGGGGAAAATATTTATACGCATTTATTTTAGAGGGATCCATATTTCCCACAGAAAAAACATTCACTATGCGGATTAGTTGTGAAGTTATCTTTTTATTACTTTGTGCGGAAGTTTTAGTAAGAAACACATTGCAACCTCAAGTTTCTCTCCCTGGAAAGAAAATCGTAGATTTTGACCCTTCTTCGAGATAATCATTGTCGTTATGCCAGTTTTCGTGTGTGTTCTTTACGGACGACATTTTTCATGTAACGACTTTATTGAAATATGAGATTTATTTTTTAAGATCCGCAATGGAAGTTCTTGCAAGGCCGCGCAATGACATTTCGTCCCATCTGGCCCTGCTCAAGATGCTCGATTGGATTGAAATCTGAGGAATTTGGAGCCCAGCACCATACCTGGAAATTTTCATCATGTTCCGTGAGCCATTCTTTTACGTTCCGGGCAATGAATGTGGCATGGCGGATTATTCATCTGTAAAACACACTACTGGATGGGAGTACCGTTGCCATGAAAGGATGAACTTTATTTTTAATGACGTTTAGGTAAAGGGTAGAAGTCATAAATTCTTGCAGATGAATAACTGGATCCAGCGTTTCTCAGCAGATCATTGACCATCGTAAAAATCTGGTTAATTTTGTTCCTTGGTTTAGTACACATCCTCCACCAGCTTGTTTTCGTCCCATGGTGCGTCATATTTCCCAGATAAACGACACACAGGTGTCTTCCGCATGGTGCAACAGAACAAACGACCTTCTTCCAATCATTCAAGGTCCAGGTTTTCAAGCTCGCCTGTCCATTGTAAATACTTTCGACGGTGAATCGAGGTTCGTATGGGCACTCGGAGAAGCTTGCGGCTACAGAGCCAATCTTCAGCGAAGTTCGATGTACCATGTGTTTTCGTACATTAAGCCTGTACTTAGCATTAAAAATACCGCCGAATTTCCTCACAGTGTCTCTTCTGTTGGCTAGTAGTACCATATGGGATTCCTTTCACTCACCTCTAGCGTCAGCTTGAACTTTCTCGGTTGTGTCTTTCTCTATCGTTGGTATCAAACTTCAACTTTAAATTTTTAAGAAATCTCAAGACAAATTCGATGTCACCTTTCTTGTTAGTTTTAATATTTTTCAGCGGGCCCGGAGGCGCAGTGGTCTAAGCAATGGCTTCTGACTATTCGTCCGATGCCTCACAGGTATTGCAATGGCTTCTGACCATTCGACATCCATCCCTCACAGGTATTGCTGAAAATAGGCTCTGTAGCCGCAAGCTTCTCCGAGTGTCCATACTAACCTCGATTTACCGTCGAAAGCAGGCAAAGGAGACAGAAGTGGTGAAGGTGGAACGAAAGGAATTATTTGGCAACCAGAGAAGTACGGCAAACTTAATGCAAATTATTATAGCTGTATTTTCTTATAAATTAAAAGTTGACTTCAATGATTCAAATGTACGGGAATGACAATTGAAATATATTATCATTTTTATGGGTGTTTAACGACCACCGTGTGCAGCTCAAACGGATATAAGCAGTCACTCGTCCCTAATTTAGGGTCACCTGTTACAGGGAAGGGAGAGAGTAAGTGCCGTAAGACAAACAAAACATCCATACCTCACAGGTATTCTCACCCGGACCAGTCTCGGACGAATGGTCAGAGGCCATTGCTCAGACCACTGCGCCACCGGGGTTGCTGAAAGATACATATTAAAACTAACAAGAAAGATGATATTGAATTGTCGGGTACAATAAGCACGTTTTATTAATCATTTCCACCAGAAAGGTAATTTTTCCAAGATGATTATTAGAAAAATAAAAAAAAAAAATATAATGAAAAAGAGAATTTCCAATGCTTCCTAGTGCAAAGTCTCCTCATTATCTGAGTCACGCAATGTGAGCAGTGTTGGTCTTAGAAAATACGACAAATAACCAAACTAAGAAACAAAAGCAACCAGATTTCTACGATTGGTAAGATATCCACAAACAGGTGTCCTACTAATGGAAGAAATGTGTTGAAGTAAAATCGCGAAATGGGCAAATGGTTTGCTTTTTCTATTTTTTTTTTTGGAGGTTTAACGACCATCGTGATGGGTGGTCGTTAAACCTCCATTAAACATGAGGGGCTATATGCAGTCGCCCGTCCTTTATTTAGGGCCACGGACTCCAGGGAAGGGAGAGAGCCAGTGCCGTAAGAGCCGTCGGTCCCCGGGTACTGGCCCCCCGGTAATAAATAAGGGCGTCTTCCTTCCCCCGCACCCTTTCTACCTCAATTCCGTGTGACTTTCCTATCGGGCACTGTAGCCCAAATCTCCTAGCTTCCTATTTCTAAGAGTTGTTTAAGACCTAAGGGTTGTTCACCCCCATCCTAAAATCCTCTACATATGATCTGACTTATCAGTGTTAGTTCTGTAATTACCTGCCGATGCCCCGTGCGTGGACCCGACCAGTCGGTATAGTGAGTTATCAGTGTTACGTGATTGATTGGGCTATGAGTAAAGTTCCTGCTGTTGGTGAACTCGGCGGGATACATGTAAAGGGAACAGTGGGTGCCAGTAAGTTGCAATTGCTACGCATTAGCATGTTGTCTTTACGTGATAAAGCACTGTTAGTTAAACTGTTTTATTAGAACTCGCAAAACGCAAAGGCAGCATTGCGCTCTTTTTGTTCAATGTGGGGTTTGAGACTTACAATGGGACCAATGTCTTGTTCGGCGCTGAAGCAGATGATGAAAAAGTTTGAGGACACGGGCTCTTTTTGGCAGGAAGTCCAAGAAGCGGGAGACACCGAACATCTGGTACACTCGTGTCTGAGTTCGAAGACGAAGTCGACACCCCATCGACAGCTTCAGCACAAGCGGAATGCAGTGCCCGCGAAGTTTCACGTCGAACTGACGTTTCGTATGGAACTGTGTGGAGATCACTACGGATCATCCTTAAGAGATTTTTGCACAAAATTCAACACGTACACGAACTGCAACCCGCCGATTTCTCGAAGCGGAAAGATTTTGCGAATTGGGTGTTCCAGCGCATTGAAGATAATGCGGACTGGCTGTTAAGGGTCCTGTGGACTGATGAAGCTCACTATACACTTCGCAGAAGTGTAAACACACAGAACTGCCGCATTTGGGCTACAGAGAACCCACATGAAGTTGTGGAAAAACCCTTTCAGCCAAAAGTTAGCCAAAAGTTACCGTTTGATGCAGTTCCACAGCTTCTTTCGTTATTGGCCCGTTCTTCTTTGAGGACGTCTACAGCTCTGGATTTCAAACCGTTACTGTCACAGGTCATCGATATGCAGCGCTGTTAAGAAACAGAATTATCCCACATTTGCAAGAGAGGCAAGCATTCCATACTATTACATTCATGCAAGATGAAGCACCGCCGAATATTACTCCTCCTGTGAAGTAACTTCTGCGGTCAATGTTTGGAGCGGACCGTGTCCTAAGTCGCTCCTTTCCGCATGAGTGGCCTCCCAGGTCTCCAGACCTTACACCGTGCGGTTTTTGGTTCTGGGGCTATTTGAAGTCAAAGGTGTACAGTGATCGGCCAACTTCATTAGCCACGTTGAAGGAGTCGATCCGGCATCATTTTTGTGCAATACCACCTGACATCTTGTTTAATGCTGTGCACAATGTCTTGCCTCGTCTGACGGCTGTGCTCATGAATGATGGGCACCACATTACACATTTGTAATCATGTCTTTGGTGTGAACTGTACTACACCACAACCCCAACTACGCAATCACCTGTGGCGCCATCTGGTGGTCGGAAATGTATCTATTCTGGTATTAAATTTCTGCATTTTGCGCAAATAATCCTAGGCATTTCTGTGCATTTCTGTGCAAACCGCATCTCATTACTGTAAATACTTTGCGAATTATTGATCTTCAAGTTTTCTGTTACTTTTGGATCACCCGGTATAAATATAAATTTAAATATACGCTCCCTGGTGGGAAAACTGCGGTTGTTACTTGTAGCAAATTTGCGCAAACACCTGTCGGTATGAGCAGTATCTAACTGATAAAACAATTTTTCAACCATATTTTCAGGCGTGAATGTACTGCTGCGAATACATCGAAAACGTAAGTATGCACTTCACGTCTAGTAGTAGAAAAACTGTTCGTTACGAAAAATTAGATGTTATATGCAGAACATTCTTCATTGTTATTTTATAGAGCTCAATTTTTTTTAATCGGATTTTAGCAACAGAAATATTGAGGGAAATGGATTATATATTTACGTCTTCAAGTGGCAAAACTAAGCGCTATTTGAAGAAAAAAATTGTAAGCAAAATGGTATTTGTTCTTAAAGGTATGGAAAGAGAATATAATCTGTTCTTAAACAAAAACTCCAACATATGGTAAGAAAAACTCCAACATACTAGAAATCATTACTCAAGTTATTACTCATGTGATGAGGATAACGGCTGTAGAATAAATCTCGCTCCTATGACCTGACCTTTGACCCCATTTCGTCGATATTCAACAGAACCGGTAAAGTATATTTCCGGAACAACTTGATAAAGTTTTGTCTCAAGCGAAGCATTTTTACGTAAGTGATAACGCATAAGGGCGATGGAATGGAACCCGCTCCTATGTGCTGACCTTTGACTCCATTTCGCCCATTTTAAAAAAGGTTCGTCCCCAGGTGGTCCCTTACCACATGTTAAAATTTGATCCAAATCGAACAAGTTTTACGCGAGTTATAGCGCATAAGAGCAAGGGAATGCATCCCGCTCCTATGACCTGACCTTTGACCCCACTTCGCCCCTTTTCAACAGGGTTTGATCCTAGGTGGTGACCTACCACATACTGAAATTTCATCAAAATCGAATCATTTTTGCGCAAGTCATGACGCATGAAGGCAATGGAATGCATTCCGCTCCTTTGTCCTGACCTTTGACTCCACTTCGCCCATTTTCAATAGGTTCCGTCCCCAGGTGGTACTAAAATTCCATAAACAAATTCCATCGAAATCGAACAATTTTTACGCTAGTTATCGTGAGGACGGACGGACGGACAAAGCTGGAGCACATACGCTTCTTCAACCTACAGTTGGAAAGTGTAAGAAAAGAAAAAAAGAAAGTTAAAAATCATTGTTCTCGCATTTCAGACTTCAGAATGCACAAAAACATTTTCAGATCGGGCAAATAGGTGCCCAGATATGGTGTCGATACAGAGAAGTGGACATAGTAATAATAGAAGCACGATCTTTTTTTTTTCAAATGACGTTCTAGAAACAGAGGTATTATGAAATAAATCATGTTACGTTTCGCAGAGGTATTGACATCGGTGTTTTAAATAAATGTATGATCGGCATAGAAGGGAAATATACTTTTGAATTAAAATTTGTATTTGATTAAAAGGAATGTTAAGTTCGCAATTAGCTAAATAAATACATGGTATTATGCTTTTATGCTTGCTCTGCATATTTGCTTGCTTGGCTTCACTTTTCAGCATGCTCGTTATTTCCTATTAAACTTGGTTCGCGCACAGGGCGAATGCTGAAGCAATTTTGATACACAGTCTGACCAATCTTCTGATCGTGATTGTCAGTGGTTCTGGCTTCCAAGATGTCTTGTGTCGCAGTTTCACATAATTTGATCTTATTAAAGTGTGACTGCCGGAAACTTCCGCAACATTTCGTAATTATGCTTTACATGTATTTTGTACATTTTATCTTTCTAACACTTCTGATTACAACAAAATGTAGCTGAGATTGCAGTTACATCAGTTTCTCCTACGTATATTATAGATTTCTAAACGAATACTTTGATGCTCGAATGACCTCCTTTTCACTTGAAATAGGCGTTATTTAAGATTTGCTGTAGTTAACCAGTGATTTACGAAGAAGGTGTTTGTAGGAGCTATCTCCGTTGAATTCAATTTCAAAATTTAACGGTTTCAAATTATAATCTCTGCTACAATATTTATAAAATCAATGGTGTAAGTAAACTGCTTTCTTTCAGAAATATGTGAATATGTTCATATTTCAGAAATATTGGGATTTGGTTTCTCGAATTTTTGATATATGATCTTGTTTTAAAATTTATTTTGGGTTTTCTCTGTGTGTCAGTAACAATTTAGTATAAGTAGATATCAATTATATACCTGGATGAAAACACGCCTGTTCCACTTTGCTTGACCTATATTACTTCTGGAGTAAAAACAAGGTTATACAGTTTCGTACAACGTTGATTCCATCATTCGTTATGCCAAGGTCTATTTTCAGGTCCACTTTCATGTTCCCACTCAGGGAAACAACTTTACATTTCTTCAAATAAAGTGCACTAGTTCAGTGGGGCAGATATTACTATATTTTAACTCATGGTAATTAATTCACTGCACCTCTCGGTCCTTTTTTTTTCTTGAATTTTCAAACAAAATATGGATAATTTCAGAGTAATCTTTTCTTACAAGGTAAAATTAGAAAATATGGTAGTAGGATATTGTTAACGCCTTGGTTAAGGCAGAATTTCAGCAGCTGGGAAAAGGAGTGCAGAACTCTATTTGTCAAATAATGGTGCAAGGACCAACTGCAGAGATTCAAAGATCAAAAAATAAAGCAATAATTCAAACACCAACTTAATACATGCGAAACATGATTCCATTTTTAGGAAATTCTACTGCAAAGAACATAAGCTGCGACATATCAATGTATTTACTCTGTCTTTGTGCCCTCGTAATGGCTCCGGGAACTAAACTGTTAGAACCAGTTAAGAAACAACAATAGCATTATAAAGTTTGGAGATTCAATTTCCATGTCATTTGGAGCCAGTGACATCAGAAGTTGGGAAAGCAAGATTCTTTCCTTCCACACTATAGGGGACACCAACCTTACATGCATTTTTCTTGGTGCGCAAAAGCTCCAACTATTTCAATTTATTATGTACAATGATGCCCAATATTAAAGGATAATTCATAAATTCGTACATAACTCTAAGTACACTCATCTTAAAAAAAAACCCGTTGCACCCAAAAGGACGTATCGGATTGCACTGCTATTCGAGGGGAAAGTAAATGTTACCAGGAACAATTAATGATTAAACATTGAGACTGATATGGGCAATATTTATTGAGCTATAAGCCAATAAGTAGTGTCTCTCAGTATGGCCTTGGGTCGCCATGTTTGCTCACACAGCATGCCAGACGTCTCGGCATGGAGTAGTACAGGTTCCTAATGGTGTCCTGTGATAAGCCACCTCATGCAGCTTGGAACTTCTCAAGCAGCTCCTGCAGATTGTGCGGTAGGAGTGAAGTGTGTTTAACGCGTCCAATTGCATCCCACACATTTTCAATCCGAGATAGTTCTGGCGATGCGGCTGGCCATCGCAGAGTGTCAGTGCCTTGAAGGCAAGCTCTCACGACAGCAGCAGTATGCGGACGAGCGTTGTGCTGTTGGAAAATCTCACCGGAGAAAAGGTAGGGCCACTGGTTTCAGGACCTTATTAACGTAATGTTGGGCTGTCCAAATGCCAGTAATCAACGCCAAATGTGATCTGGCATCGTAAGCAATTGCACCACACACCATGACACGAGGCCTTTTGGACGTGTGACGCTTGACAACAAACCTTTCATCTTGGCGCTGACCACGGCGCCTCCGCACATGAATTCATTGGTTGTTTCCTCCACGACAAAAGCCGGACTCTTCACTGAATATCCCCTGCTGCCATTCTGAGTAGCTCCGTGACAGTTTGGCACGACACCATTGCAGTATTTGGCGACGATTCAATGGTGTTAAGGCCAGTTGTCGTAACGCTCTGCGTGCGTGTAGTCCTACGTTACGCAGCCGTCTGCCAATGGTGCTGGTATTAACTGAACGAGGCATGGAGAGAATCACTGCTCGCTGAATATCCTTAATAAGGGCTGTTTAGTTACTCCGCGCATGTCGGACAACCTGTCTGTCCTCTCTCTCCGTGGTTCTTCTAGATCTCCCACACCCTTCCTGTTGCTGCTGCGTGCCTTGTTCTATCCACTGCCGGCAATAGCGTGCTATGGTGATATCCGCACGACAGGCATGGCGCCCAATACGGCGATAAGACCATCCCGCTTCCCGGAACCCGACGATGCGTCACCTCTCCAACTCTTCCAAATGCTCGAAATGCTTCCGAACTTTTTTCCGAGGCATACTTCACTTGCGAAGGATGCAACCAACACAACAGCACGAGTCAAAAAGGCAAGCACGCACAGCAGGACGACCTTATATAGCATGTCAAGCACAGCGCTACGACCCCTCCTTGCTTGCGTCACATGCGCGGCCGAGCGTGATACTTGAATAATTTTCATGCCTCACGATGTCAACCCACCGAGTTTCATTCCTGCCAGTTACTTCCTTCTGGGTGCAACTATGTTTTTGACGATGAGTGTATTTATAAGAAAACTGAATGAAATTTTACAAAAAAACTTTGTTGTTATATTGCTTATGTAATTCACTCAAAAGAAAGTCATAATCTTATAATCTGCAGGTGTTAATTTTATAATGTTAAAAATTGCGTATGAGAACAGTCCATGGAGCAATAGCTTTTCTTAAGACACATGGTATTTACAATGGAGTATGATTACCCCTGACAGCCATGCAGTTCAAGCAAATACTTCTCATACTGTGTATGAGGTTATTGATGAGGTCTTGAGGGATTTATGACAACAACAAGAGCTGTTCTCAGTTCTTGAAGCGTTCTGGCAGGAGACTGGAGAGCTCCAATTCGTCTCCCTAGAGAATCCCATACATGGTCACTGGGATTGAGGTCAGGGATTATGGATGGTAGCTCCTTTCGGCAAATACCTTGCTCTTCGAGAAAATAATTGACGAAATGAGCTGAATGAGGTCGGGCATTGCCGTCCATAAAAATGAAATCTGGACCAGAGGTTCCCCAGAATGATTTGACATGTGGCTTTAGGATGTCGTCTCTGTAGGATAGGGCAGTAACAGAGCGACTTGTAAAGATGTGTAGGTCTGTGCCTCCATTCATAATGATTCCTGTCAAAAACATCGCGCCACCACCACTAGAGTAGTCCCTTTCTCTAATGTTAGAGTTTCTGGTACGGTTCCGTGGTTCTCTCTAGATGGGAATACGTCCCGAAGCAGTACTTAACCCGTTAACGACCATAACGCCCTAAACACCGGTACGTACAAACCACCATCGCAACCTGCAACGCACGTACGTACAAACAACCATCGCAACCTGCAACGCACGTACGTACAAACCACCATCGCAACCTGAAACGCCCGTACGTACAAACCACCATCGCAACCTGAAACGCCCGTACGTACAAACGACCATAACAACCCAAAACGACAGTCTAGATCAGTCTGATTTCCTACCCTTAATTGTTCTTTAAATTTGCACGACTTATGAGGGATCAGCAGGAGTCACTGTCAATCACCATTGCTGTTACTAAACAAAGAAGTGAAACAATAGACAGTTTCGGGCGTTATGGTATTTAGAGTGGTACCAAATTTTAGAAACATGTCGTTAAAGGGTTAAGCTGTGTTGCAATTTATGCGTGAAAAAAAAAAGAGCATTCGCCTACTAGTCTAGAATCCAAGTTTGGTGTTAACGACAAACCGTTAAACCAGCTCGTAGGGTGGCGTAGGACAAACGGACACAAAAAACTGGTCGCCTTGCATAATATCCTTGTTCACAAGGTGTTTCACTAACAAGTATGTCTTGAAAACCTCGTTCCTGTAGCTACTGCTAGCTCCAAAGAAAGTTTCCCACCAGTGATGTCTCTCCATTCCTTCTGTATTCAAACTGAAATAGCGATCACTTGCAGCAGTTGTGGCTCTGGGACATCCTTGTTCTGGTCTCTAACGGCATCTCTCTGCTGAAACGGTTTCCAGAGACTTGACAGAATATGTTGCGGATCATTTAATCCTCTGGAAACTTTCGTTTGAGACTGACCTACTTTCATCCTTCTAATCAATCTCCACCGCTGTAAAGAATTCAAAAGATATTGTAAAGATATAATCAGCTGGACATATCACTATAGTGAGCGCAAGAATTGCCGATAACAGCTAGAAGATGGGAGCAGACTCGCGCTTTCTTTAACTCACACCGTGTTTGCATACTACGGCTTATTATCGGCTAAAAATCAAAAATGCGGTATAGTCTTTTTGCGTAAGGATATTTGCGTGTTCGATAATTTTGAGCGCATTATTTTACATTTATCCACACCTTTTTATTTCAAATAATCCCTTAATTTTGAGAACCAGTATATGATAGAGTAATGAAGCAGAGCTCGACAATGTAACACAAGTAAAATAAAGAAATAGAAATATGCTCTAAAGCCGCTTTTATTTAGTAAACAAAAAAAAAAAAAAAAAAAAACAATGCACCACCTCCAACATCAACTCTTTTATCCGCAGGAATATTTCACGTCCGACCTACAAATCGCTAATAGGAAAAATTTTAGCAGCACAGAAAAACAAAACAATCCCATTCGTAATGCAGTAGTATTAGCATACTCAACAGCACAGAACTTTGGAAGTGAATGTTACATAAATGACAAAAAAATGCGCACAACGTGATAACAAATATCTGTGCTTAAAGGTGGTTAATCAATCATCCTCGTAAGAATAATGTACGTTTTTATGGAAATTGAAATAATTTCAAATTTCATGTGACTTTTATATTTGTCTTTCAAGTAAGAACAGAGAATAAAAATCAAGGGTCTAAGATCAATGGCCAATCCCTACTTCACGGTTACTCCTCCTATAGGAGGAAACCAGATTTGTATAAAATCACAATCAACTTAACTCGTGATTTGGACAAATCTGTTAAAGCAAGAAGCAGCATCCATACGTGCCGCTGTGGTAATTCTCAATATCGGTAACTCTGTACCACTTAGTACACCTGTCTTTATATTATAATTTGTATATTATATGATATTCATCAGTAAATGTTTCATGATGTGCCTCTGACCAGGTCATGGCAACATTACAATGTTACGTCGCTGGTGGCCCGAATCAGTTCCGATACGCCACGCACAGGATGAAACCGAAGCTGTCGAATTCGACCTCTGGATCAGACAACACTAAAGAAGAGAGTGTGCAAAAGAAATAAATTATGCACGTAACAATATTTTAATCTTATCTATATTTTCCAAAACCATAACTTCTGAATCTATTCTGCTTGTAAAAAGGCATAAACATGTCATTGAAATGACTGAACTGTGCATTTTTAAATTGTTCTTTTATATAAGCTGTTTTTCTTCATTCCGTCTGGAAATTTTTTGCTGATTGGTATTATATTTTTACTTTAATGCGAACAAAGATAGCTATACACGAATCGATATATGTTAATCTTTTTCTCCTCCAACATGGAACGGTCAGATGGGAAAACAAATTTCAACCGCCGTCGAAATAAAAGTGATAACACACACAAGCAGGCTTTTGTGCTTTCCCAAGCATTGGCTTTCTACGTACAGAGCAATCAATATCGAAGGAAGAGGAAAGGTTATCGAGATGTCACACTTTGCCTTTGATCGCTCTACCTTTAACTGAATAAAACCCATGATTTAGTGATGTAAAGAAACATGTATTTGAAGGTTTCCACCGAATGGCAGTTTTGTCCCCACACAAAGGGAGAAAATCTATATTCTTTTCTTGAATTCCAATGCGGTATTCTTCAGGAGTATTGATCAAAATCAGGATGTTGCAATCCCAAAATTTTACTCTCCTGCTACTTTTCTTCGACCTTAAAGTGCAGTCTGGAGGGCGAACAAAAGACTTTTCTACGGCAATGCAATTTTGAGACTAACGAAAAGAAGAAAAAAAAAGGAAATGCGGTTCCAGAACAGGAACGTGATGGATTATATTGTTTGATAAATGTCCTTTGTATTGTAAATGGACGCCGACTTCCGTGTAAAACCAGAAGGTGTTGAAAATCGATCAGATTTGTCACCTTTAAGCACCACAATTCAGAGACGCTCATCCTTCGGATCCTTTTGTTACTACATCGTTACGATTGTCAAAAAGAAAGGGTCAAATCAAAAGAAAAATGTTTTTACAGTTCAGCCTACAATGACTCTTGCAATGATAAGCCTCCTAGATTCACGAGCACACGTACATGCTCACACATTTAGCTGCATTCGTTCATGCGGGAGTAAATGGAAAGAGTCTTTACAACATTTTTCCTTTTCAAATATTGAAATGTAAGAAACATTTCAGAATATACAAAGGAGAGAGCAATGTGTCATCCCTTTTTTTTTCTTTCGCTAAGGTGGCAATACGCTTTTGATGTCACCGCCTCTGGTGACATCAAAAGCTTATTGCCAAATCTTCCACAATGGGGGAAACTCTTACTGTTATAAGCAGTAGCCAATTTCTACTTTGAGAACACTTGTTTCATGCCGGAGAACCGTCGGGTTGGCGCGTCTTCTTTGCCCAATCAGAGGCTCTCGCCTGAGCTGCAATGAAAAGTCTACTCTCTCTGACAATAAATTGGTAGCACTTGCTTACAGTGACACTTGCGAATGTGGTGGATTTTGCACCAAATGTTTCTTTCTTCAAATGTGGCGGCCTTTGCGTACATATCAATGCCTTCCCAAATCTAACAGGTGCAGCATAGGAAAAGAGGTAGCATTTGCGTACAACATTAGATTTCCCCTGTAACGTAATCTTCACTGAAATTCACTTTTCCAACATTTACTCTAAATGAGCAATATAAGCTAAAATCTTCCAACACTTCTTTACATATATAATGTGAATTTAACTCGTGCCGATAACTACACACATTAAAAACTACCGGAATGACACGATAACTATTTTAACTCCAATGTTAAATGTAACTATAATTTACCAGAATTTATACCTGTACCGTGAAAAACATACTTGAGTTTGTCGGGATAGATATTAATAAATCAATAAATTATACCTATGAATTTTATGTTTGACCAGCAACAAATGTTGTCTAATACTCTCGTGGATTAAGCCCATTTTATACTACACTACTGGCCACCCAAAATGCAACGCCAAAACTGACACGAGATAGCAAAGCCAGATTTACTGGACACATAACAACAGATACAAATATGAAACGATTGAGCTTACAGGCCCGTGCGACTTGCGGAACATGCAGACATCAATAGTTCTTTTTTTTTTTGTTTGGAGGTTTAACAACCACCGTGAGCTACTCAATGGGCTATAAGCAGTCGCCCGTCCCTCATTTAGGGTCACTGGTTCCAGGGAAGGGAGAGAGCCAGTGCCGTAAGACAAACACAACATCCATGCCTCACCGGGATTCGAACCCGGACCCCGTTCGGACGAATGATCAGAGGCCAGCGCTTTAGACCACTGCGCCACCGGAGCGGCCATCAATAGTTCGTGTGGCCCCCATGGCTAGCAATGACGGCCGCTGCACGCCGCGGCATCGAACGGAAGAAGCTTTGGATGTGGGCTTGGGGTATGTCGGTCCAGGCTGCTTCCACACGTTGCTACAGTTCATCAGGTGTAGCCGTTGGTGGTGCTTGCCGGGCCACTCGTTTGCCGATCAGCGACCAGACGTGTTCGATGGGCGACATATCGGGAGAACAGGAGGGCCACGGCAGCAGTGAAACCTGGTGGGCCGTAAAGAATTGTTGCACGATGCGTGCCACGTGCGGGCGCGAGTTGTCCTGTTGAAACGTGGCCGCTGGCAGGTACTACAGGTAAGGGAGGACTACAGGCTCCAAAACGTCGGAGATGTGGCGGTGGCTGTTGAGTGTACCTGCGATGCGTACCAGAGGTTGCGGGTGTCATATCCAATTGCGCCGCAAACCATAACGCCAGGCGATGGACCGGTATGGCGATGCATAATGCAGGCGTCATACAGTCTCTTGCCGCGGTGTCACCACACCCAGATCTGACCATCGTGGTGTTGCAAGCAGAAGCGGGATTCGTCGGAGAAGACAATGTCGTGCCATTCCGTACTCCAGGAGCGGCGTTCAACTGCCCACTGCCGCCGCACTCGCCTGTGGTGTAACGTCAATGACTATCGGAGCAATGGGCGCCGTGCGACAAGTCCCCGCTCCTGCAGACGACGTAAAACGGTATGTGCTGACATAGGTTGTTGCGCAACACACCCTAATTCCTGCGCTACGTTCGTGATGTGTCGGTGCGAGCCGTCAACGTCCGGCGCACAACATGCCGTTCCTCTCGTTCGGTGGCGTGCCACGGCTGCGGCAATCGCTCACGTCGGTCCGTCTGTCCTTCCTGCACAAACCGAATCGATACTCGCCTCGCTGTGGCTGGATATCGTCCCACACGGGCGCCGATGTCTCTGTACGATAAACTGCTGTCGCGATAAGCCACTATTCGTCCTCTGTCCAACTCCGAAACGTGCTGGAATGACTGCCATATTCAGCGACGAGGTATCAGGAAGCTTCCCACGCACGGGTCCGGCAGCACAACACACTTCCACTACTTACACCCCGCCTTCTGTGCACCCTTCTTATAGTGCTTCTCGGTGGCTTTCCGGACGCACATGGTTTGCATATGCCCTGAAATACTAATTGTTTGCATGTCCTCTCGCGGGCGACGCATGCTGCGAATTTCAGGCCAATTGGATGATTCTTCTTTGGTGTTGCATTTTGGGTGGCCAGCAGTGTAGTTACGTCATTACGATTGTATGTCTTATATAAATAAGTGTTTGTCACGTTCGTTTGGTGAATTTTAGCATCTGAAGATGGTACCGAAAGATCTCATGTGTGTACATATTATATTATAACATCTTTTTAAATGTATATATTCAATATTTTAGCATTGGAGTTAAATTCGTTATCGTGTCATTTCGGTAGTGTTTCATGTATGTACTTCTTTACATCTTATGTAGCAACGGCAACTGCAGGAATTTTACAATTATTTCGTAAATGAATGGCAAGAAAATTCTGTCTTTACAACTAGCATGTGGAACTGTCATAATCTACACAGCAGAGACCCAATAATGCGGTAGAGGACTGGAATAATAAATTGAACACCTTAATGAGTAGACCACATCCAAAAATCAAGTTCCTCATTCAAAGCTTAAAAGAAGAAACTAAGTACAGTGACTTTCTTATAAATCGAACAGATCTTAATTTTGAAGGAAAGAAACGAACTAAAAGGTACATCAAACTGGATCAACGAATCTCTAGAACTCTGCGGCATTATGTAAGTACGCAAGATGTAAAGAAGTGTTTGAAGTCTTTAGCTTATATTGCTAAATTAGAGTAAATTTTGAAAAAGTGAATTGAAATATCTATACAGAAAAAATAAAAAAAAAAGGCGAATATCGCCTACAAAAATACTTAAATTAAAAAAAAGGGGCGAATATCTCCTACAACTTTTAAACAGGCCAGCATAGATGTTGCCAGTCCTAAGTCCGGATAAAGTGTGAAGGAAAGTTAAAATCATGGTAAAAGGGACAGTGTTGTTCGGGGATATTTGCAAAAGCATGTAATTATCCCCGAACATATAACCATGACATGTACGCAAGTGCCACCAAATTTGACATGTACGCAAGTGCCACCCCAAATTTGACATGTTCGCAAGTGCCACAAAATTTGACATTACGCAAGTGTCACTACACTCTGACAATTTGGTCAAATAGGTGGCCCTCTTTTTTGGAGTCAACGTCAGAAAATTAGCAAAATACTGTGACGATCTCACCCCCCCCCTTGCATAATTAATTGACGAGAGGCGTGGCTAAAACACGGCAATTGAAACTTGATTGTGGGTTTTAATTAACAGAGTTATAATTTAAACACTTGCGAGGGGCGGTATATAAAGAAAAGATCTGCTGGCACTTTGAATTCAAGTTGCGAGTTGCAAGTGTTTGCCACGAGAACAAAGAGCACATAAACGGAAATGGGACAGGTCAGAGTTTAAAAACTATTTCCCAATGACTCAAAAGTGTTTGGACGGCAAAAGCGTTTGAAGCTTTTGTCTGTGCCGCGCGCGAAGCAATGGAAAAGCTCTTGGACTTGAAGAGCGGTTTATAATAAATATATCGCGGTTTCAAGTGTTAGAATTCACCGCTTACCAATTTCTTGGAGACGGGAGATTGTTGTTGAGAGTGACAGAGTCCGATTGAGAGCCGAGAGAATGAGGAAGGATTTTGTCTCGCGCTAGAACAAATGCTTGCCCTCTGCGTGCTTTTGCGTTCTGAGCATAAGAAGGGAAACCAGCTAAAAGTATAAGCTGATGAATAACTGGCACGAACTTTACCTGAGAACTTTCTTCACCTTGCCGGACCATCGATACCTGCCGGAAGGAACCAGTTCAAAGGAAATGCAAAGAGAGAAAATAATCACGGCATCTCCTAGCTCACACAGAGAGAAGCGATAACCAGCATCAGGAACGACGGAGGACCCCTCCTGCAGAGATAAAGAGTCTGAAGTAACTTCGTGTCGAAGCGAGGAGAAATCTCTTGTGTGTGTGATTACGTACCTCCAGTGACCGGGGAAACCACATCGTTTTACTACACAGCAAAGAATGAGCGGTGATTTAAGTTAAGATCAAACCACCCTTTGTGAGTGTTGTGTTTTTTTTGGTGTCATCAATACTGTGGATTCTCGAGGACCTATGTAAGTACTTTTTACCAGTATTTTATTTGCGGCAACATTGTGAACAGACTTTTCGTTAGGACATGTTTTCTGAAACACCGAAGAGGGCCAAAGCTGGCTGGCAATTATAGCCTTTATTATTTAATGAAGAATCCGGTGTAATTTATGCATATACCTATTAAATCCCTGATTTAATTGTTATACTGTGCCTCCATTGGTTTATTGCTGTATTGTGTCGGCTAATTGGCTAACGAGGTATTGGCGGATCCAGTGATCGAATCGCAGTCCGGAAAATAATTGGGCATCCTGACATCTAAGGCCCGAAGGTCGCAACAATACTGTTCAGATGTTTTGAAAAAATATCACCGAAATGCCGCTTAGCTCCTTTATTGTATTAAGTGACAACCTTCAGATTTAGGACTAATGCATATATTAGCGAACAATTTCATTAATCTAATCCCAAGATTTTGAAGACCAGAATGCGATAGTCTTTCAGAAAGTTTGTATAGAACGAATTAGGGGTGCAGGTGTAGGGTAGATTTTCCTCTTAAAGTTCCCCTTCGAATTAACGCTGCAGGTGTAGGATAGGTTTTCCCTTGAGCTTCTCCTTAAACTTGTGTTCACAAAACCTTTGAAATCTTTGGATCAATAGTATTTGGCTTGCTTTTGAACTAATTCCCGAACATCGTTTTACATGGTTTCAAGCAAGATTATTCAGAGTTGTTTCAAACAGATGTGATATCAAATTTCTTTACGATATACACTGGCGGAAAGTGAAAAAAGAACACCAAGAAGGAATTGGCGGACGATCATGAAATTTACATATGTTAATAGGGTCGAGTTTACGTAGGTGTGATGATAATTTCGGGACCGACCGGTGAGCGCTTACACCACAGCACGACATAATATGCAAATTATCGGCGGTGGTATTTAAGGAGTACAGCGAAGTGAATGTAATCAGTCGTCGGCGTACGGACACGTGCGAAGATCCTGAAGAAGCTGCAATGCCTGGACATGGAAGACGTGTAGGATTTAAGCAGTTATCGGACTTTGAGCGAGGTCGTCTAGTTGGACTCCGCGAGGCCGAGTGGTCGTATCGTCGTACTGCGGAGCGAATTGGACGGGAAGTATCGGTGGTGGTACGATGGTGGCGTAGATGTTCCGAAGCACATTCCCACAGGAGAAGACGTGGAACCAGGAGTCACAGACGGACTGATGATGAGCCGACCGATCGACGCATAAGAAGAGCGGGGTTGTTAAGCAGAACATCCACTGCGACGCAAATCCGAACTGCCGTTGCACCTGAGGTGACTGTGCGAAAAATCGGCAACCGTCTACTGGATGCAGGACTACGTGCACGTGTGCCTCTGGCATGTGTGCCTCTGACTCCAGCCCACCGTCAGGAACGGCTGCAGTGGTGTAGCCAACGTCTGTACTGGAGAACGCAATGGCGATCTGTCGTGTTCAGCGATGAAAGCAGATTCTGCTTGGGAGCCTTCGATGGACGTATGCGTGTTCGCAGGCGCACAGTGGAGCGTCTCCAACCTTCTTGCATCCGCCAGCGATACACAGGGCCTACACCTGGTCTCCTGGTGTGGGGAGCGATCAGCTATCACTCCCGTACACAACTAGTATTTGTACCGGGTACGTTAAACAACACCTCTTACATCTACAACATCATTCAGCCGGTTGTTGTGCCATTTGTAAGGTCGGTCCATCGTAGGGTTTTCCAGGAAGATAACACACGCCCACACACGGCACGTGCAACGTAACATGCTCTTCAGGGTGTGAGACAACTTCCAATGCCTGCACGTTCACCGGATTTGTCCCCCATTGAGCACGTGTGGGATTTTATGGGGCAACGACTTATCCGGTCTCCATGGCCAGCCACGACCATCCCCGATTTACGCGTCCAGGTTGAGGATGTTTGGAACTTAATACCCCAAACTTACATCCAACATCTGTACGACAGACTCCATGCCAGAATTGCACAGTGTGACGCAGTTCATGGCCGTTCAACCTCGTACTAACCATGTTACATGGAAATGTTATTTTTCAGTTTACCAGCAAATACAGCTGTATTTTCCCCTAATGTTTTAATCAAGTTATCCTCTGTATTCCGTCATTATGCTGTATAAATTACGTTGGTATCAGACGTCTCCTTCTTGGTGTTTTTTTTTTCACTTTCCGCCAGTGTATTTAAAATTAAATTCACTGTTATAGACAAAACATAATGATACTGATTGGTTTATTAATTCGTATTGTTCACGACATGACGGTAAATTTTAATCCTAGAACTCCGAGCAAGGAGATTACATAAGTATTTTCAAATGTGTATAATATATACACGCATTATATGATTCACTTCAATTAAGTAATGCAATTAAAGGAATGGTTTTACATTGCTCAGTCCAACGAATACTTTTGTTCATACGGTTGCACGGTCACATGCTTTGCAAGTGTTTAGCGAAGGTATTTGCATGGGATTCAAGTCTTAATTTAAATTAACGGACAATGAAATTTGCGCACCTAGAAGAAAACATGCTATAACCGCGAAATTCAACGTTTGGTGCGAGTTGGCATGACCGCACACTCTGTGGGGGCGCTGCAAGCACGAAACGGCAGCCTTATAAACCGGCGTGTCGTCGATGACCCACGATGAAAGAAAAAAGCACCGGCCGATGTAGAGTGACAAGGATGTCAGGTAGATGCCAGAGGCGATGATTTACGCAACTTTGAAAGATGCTGGATCATCGCGCAAAAAACTCACAGTGGTTGGCGCGACGTATAGCCCGCCACATGGAAAATTCTGACCATACCGTGCGACTGTGTTGGGAGCAGTGGACACGTGACTCCACTGCCACACGGCGGAGCTGCTCCGGACGTACCAGTAGGAACTACCGGTAGAGAGGTCGACGAATCGTGCTCCAGGAACGAATGGATCCCAGAGGTACCCGGTCCACTATACAGGCATATGGAGCGGCTCCTGTGCGGCAACGAGCCATTTCCCGACGCCTCGTGCGAATCTGCCATCCCAGCGCCCCTTACGTGTGCTGCCATTAACACCGGAACATCGCCGGCTCCGTGTGCAGTGGTGCCAGGGCAGAGTGGCGTGGTACGCCACAGACTGGAGACGTGTGGTCTTTAGTGATGAGTGACGCTTCGTTTTGTGGACAGATGACCATCGTGTCCGGGTGTGGATTGCCCCGGGTCAACAGCACAGTCCCAAACTCGCTATCGAGCGCCACACCTCCTCTACTGTAGGCATTATGTTTGGCGGCACATTGCCAACGATAGCCGATCAGCTCTAATAGTGGTACGTGGATCATTGACGGGCCAGCGGTTTGTGGATGAAATCCTACAGCCCCATGAACTGTCACTCCTGGCCGCGGTACCAGATGCGCTATACCAGCAGACTAATGCCCCCCCCGCACACGGCTCGTGTTGCCCAGGACTGCCTACGTCATGTCCTGACACTTTCATGGCTTGCCCGCTTGCCGGACATGTCCCCTATAAAGCATGTGTGGGACCAGTTGAAACGCCGTCTACCGCCGTGTCGCACTATCCGGGATTTGGAACACAGCTTCCAACACGTGTTGGACAGTCTGCCGCAGGACAACATCAGGCGTCTGTTTGCACCCATGCCGGACCGTATTATCCGTAAGTGCTCACGGACAATGTAATTTGCGCACCAAGAATATTGCTTCGGATTGAACTGAAATTTTATGGACATGATGATACAGATGAATGATACACATGATGGCAAAAACAGGGCTGCAGGACAATTACACAGCGATCTGTGGCACGCAGTCCGGTCATCTTCAATAGCGCGTCGCTCCGCCTCGTGCGGCGACACATGCTGTAATACGGTCTGGTATGGAGGCGAACAGACACCTGATGTTGTCCTGCCGCAGACTGGTCCACACGTATTGGACGCTGGGCTCCAAATCCCAGATATTGCGGGACGCCAGCAGTTGGCGTTTCAAATGGTCCCACACATGCTCGATGGGGGAAATGTCCGGGGATCGGGCAAGCCATGGAAGTGTCTGGACATGACGTAGGCAGTCCTAGGCAACCCGAGCCGTATGCGGGCTGGCATTATCCTGCTGGTATAGATCACCTGGAATCCTGGCCAGGAATGGGAGCACATTGGGCCGTAGGATCTCATCCATATACCACTACTAGAGCTCATCGGCTTTCGTAGGCTATGGCTCTCCAGACTATAATGCCTGCAGTAGGGGAGGTGTGGCGCTCCATACCGAGGTTGGGATTGTGCCGTTGACCCGGGGTCCTCCACACTAGAACACGATCATCTGTCCCCAAAACCAAGAGGCACTCCTCACTAAACACCACACGCCACCAGTCTGTGACGTTCCACGTCTCTCTGTCGTGGCAAAACTGCACACGGAGCCGGCAATTTTCCGGTAATAAGGACAGCACACGTAAGGGGCACTGGGTTTGCAGATTTGCTTCCGCGATGCGTCGGGAAATGGTTCGTGGACACAAAAGAGCCGCTACATCTGCCTGTATGATGACCTGGGTCCTCGTGGTATCAGTTCGTGCCTGTCGCACGATCCGTTAATCCTCTCTACTGGTGGTCTTCCCGGTCCACCGTGTGGCAGTGCCGTCACGTGTCCACTGTATTCAACACAGTCGGACAGTATGGTCAGAACGATCCACGTGGCGGGCTTTACGGCGCCCAGACAACTCCACGGTTTTAAGCTCTATGATCAGGCCTCTCTCAAAGACCCCAAGTTTCGTAAATCGACGTCTTGGGGCATCGACTACACGCCGCTTTAAAATTCTGCCGGTTCGTGTTTGCAACGCCACTACAGGGTGTGCGGTCATGATCAATCGCACGAAACGTGGATCATTTGCATACCAACACCCGCTCTAGCTATTTGCTAAGTTTCGCGGTTGTAGCCTGTTTTTTTCTAGGTGCGAAAATTTCCATGTCCGTGAGTGTATTTTTAAAAGTAGGTTCAGTATTTGCTTAATCTTTTCAAGCAACACGGATTTTATCATGGTATGTTATATTTTCCTTTTAGAATGAACCCACTGTGAAGAGGTTTGAGGTTTCTACAGCTAAGCCTATCATAAGAACCGTGATTTGTAGCTCCTCAGATTTCCTGTAACTCTGGTGGAACATACAAACAGTCGGGCATACGTAGAATAGTAGTAAGAAGTTAGTTAGTAAAAGGTAGTTTTGTGCCAGGAGCAGTTATGTGTGTTAGAATCCATGGTGACTAAGTTCCAGCACTGGAGCGAAATTTTGAGTACAGTACAGTTGCTGGAAAATGGTCCTTCTAGGGCAAAGCTCAGTGGACGATTTGGCGCAACACTCGCTAAAGTTTTGTTGCAATACTTTGTGTTTTTGTGTTAGAATAATAATATAAAACCACTAGATGTGGTTTTATCTCTAGCTAGACACTACACGTCAGAATCTATGCGGGGGTGTTACTCGTGGTTTCATGCTCCTGAACAAGAATTTTTCTCTTGAAAATAATTAGCTTTGAAACCAAACAACAATCTTCGTAGTTCTGAAAAGAAATCGAAGCATCTTCAAATCCTAGTCGGAAGCTTTTCAATAGTCTTCGAGCCCTGTATCCGTTGTATGTATCGCAGTTTGAACGTGAAGTATGAGTGAGTTTGTGACCTTAACGCGAATTTCCCATATTAGCTGTAACCTAATGTAACTCAGTAGAGGCTTTTTTTAGTTCTCATTTCATTAGAATCATCCAATAAAGCCTTCCGGAGATTGATTTCAAATACAGGGATAAAACCATATAGCACAATGTTGTTTATCATAGCTTTGTATGAAGTCGCTCAGAATTACTGTGGTTAGTATGCTAATATATGTGGTCGGTATTACAAAATAGACTCATAAGACTATTACAACTTAAACTACAAAATACTCAATTTTCAAATAGTCTCTCAGATTACATTCAGTACAAATGATCTTAATATACTAACTATTCAATAACTGCATATCTATAGTATAGGTAAACTAATGTTTTTGAGAATTAAAAATGGTTACTACCAAGATTTAATTACAATAAGTACGCAGTCATGATTACTCCGCGAGACAAAAAACAACACTAATCCCCATGTTTCCACTAACAGAACGATTTACACTACTGACCACCCAAAATGCAACACCAAGAAGGAAGCATCCGATTGGCCTGAAATTCGCAGCATGCGTCGCCAGCGAGAGGACATGCAAACGATTAGCATTGCAGGGCATATGCAAATCATGTGCGCCCGGCACGCCACCGAGAAGCACTATAAGGAGGGTGCACAGAAGGCGTGGTGTAAGTAGTGGAAGTGTGTTGTGCTGCCGAACCTGTGCGTGGGGAGGACCTTCCTGATGCCTCGTCGCAGACTACGGCAGTCATTCCAGCACGTTTTGGAGTTCGACAGAGGATCAATAGTGGCTTATCGTGACAGCGGTTTATCGCACGAGACATCGGCGCCCGTGTGGGACGACAACAAGCCACAGTGAGGAGAGTATCGATTCCGTGGGTGCAGGAGGGACGGACGGACCGACGCGAGCGATTGCCGCAACACACCACCGAACGAGAGGACCGGCATGTTGTGCGGCGGGTATTGACGGCTCGCACCGCCACATCACGAACGTTAGCGCTGGAATTAAGGTGTTTTGCGCAACAACCTACGTCAGCACGTTCCGTTCGACGTTGTGTGCAGGAGCGGGGACTTGTCGCACGGCGCCTATTGCTCCGATAGTCATTGACGTTACACTACCGGCGAGTTCGGTGGCAGTTGGCCGTTGAACGCCGCACCTGGACTACGGAATGGACGATATTGTCTTCTCCGACGAATCCCGCTTCTCCCTGCAACAGCGCGATAGTCGAATCCGCGTGTGGCGGTACCGCGGCGAGAGACTGTATGACCCCTGCATTATGCATCGCCATACCGGTCCGTTGCCTGGCGTTGTGGTTTGGGGCGCAATTGGATATGACACTGGCACCCCTCTGGTACGCATCGCAGGTACACTAAACAGCCACCACTACATTTCCGACGTTTTGGATTATGTAGTCCTCCCTTACCTGAAGGACCTACCAGCGGCCACGTTTCAACAGGACAATGCGTGCGCGCACGTGGCACGTATCGTGCAACAATTCTTCACGGCGCACCAGGTGTCACTGCTGCCGTGGCCCGCCTTTTCGGATATATCGCCCATCGAACACGTCGGGTCGCTGATCGGCAATCGAGTGGCCCGACAAGCACCACCCGCGGCTACGCCTGATGAACTGTGGAAACGTGTGGAAGCAGCCTGGACCGACATACCCCAAGCCCACATCCAAAGCCACTTCCGTTCGATGCCGCGGCGTGCAACGGCTGTCTTTGCCAGCCATGGGGGCCACACGAACTATTGATGTCTGCGTGTTCCGCAAGTCGCACGGGCCTGTAAGCTCAATCGTTTCATCTTTGTATCTGTTGTTATGTGTCCAGTAAATCTGGCTTTGCTATCTCGTGTACTTCTTGGTGTTGCATTTTGGGTGGCAAGCAGTGTAGATCATTTATTAATTATATTGGTACTGCATTATGGAATACATTTCCTACTCATATTATATAACCTAATAATATAAATATATTTAAAAGAAAACTCAGGCATTTCTTACTGACCAAAAGCTCATAATGTACTATTACCTTCATTAATTGATAGTATCCACCCTAGCTGTGTTTGATATTTTGTGAACTTGACTTGTTTATGTTTCTTTTTTGCATTCTTTTATTTTCATGAAAATTTTGATGCTGTGGGAGAAGTGGGCACGTCAGGCATATTAGGCCTTTTCCCTCCTCATTCCCTGTTGTTACAAAAATATATTATTTATGTTATATATCAAAGATCATGTCTGTAACAACTAAAATGCAATAAAATGAAATAAAAAATAATATGAATCGAGTATAACGTTTTGCCTTAGAATCCTGATGTAGAGTCATTTACTGGGTCTTTGAACCTGGGCTACCTAGTGGGTCTTGGCTCGTAGTTTTCTATTGGAAGTTGACTTACCCACGTCCCAGGACGACCGTTTTCATATATACAATACACTCAAGCCTTACTACGCCGCCTCCTTTTAAACTGCCACCTTCTTTTTCCGCCAATTTCTAGCGGGTTACAAATCTTATCCTACTGTGCTAAACGAAAATTTCCCTTTTCAAACAGCCACCTCGCCTATCGCCTTCCGCCCGGACATTATAGCAACACTTTAGTGTTTACTATTGGAGAATTATCCGTTGAACCGCCTCTTAAATGTATGCAACAATTTCCGAATTTTCGCTTATCAACGTTCAGCTCCGAATCACAAACTGCGCCGTTTTAAGAATTTTGTTCCTGAGCATTACATGATCTGTAGATTCAATAAAAAAGCATGGATAAAAAACAAGGAAATTCAGGACTGGCTGGAAAAAATAAACATTGCCGTGAAGAGCCGCAGTATAAAAGGTTCTTTTAATTCAGACAATGATCCGTGCAGCAGAACTCAGCAATGTTTAGTTAAATTTTTTTAACCCTAATGTTACGAAAATATTGCAGCTCCTTGAGGTCGGAATAATTAAAGAATTTGAAGTTTTTTAATAGACTTCAGATTGCTGAGCAAAATTTTATTCCAAAATTTTGTTAAAGGATGGAATTTACTTCGTCAAAAAATCACAGGTTCTAGTAAATCAGAAATCAATTTAAAATTGCGGAAAACGCACTGGATCGATAAAGAAAAGTCTATTAACCACCCCTTTGGCTGCGGCATGTCAAGATATTAATTTATTTCGGATGACCTTAATAGAAGCCTAAATGCAGTTCCCTTTAGTGTTTCATCAACTGATTTTTTTAGATATTGATAATGTTAAACTAGTATTTGAAGAAATTGATGTCACTGACTTAAAGTATTTCACATTAAAATAGTTTATCCTCCTTCCAGTGAGTCTGCTGTTAACGATGAAGATGGTGATGAGACCCTCAACAAGAAGCAGAATTATGCATGAATGCTACAGTAATCCTGTCAAATTGCGGTGGTTTTTTGAAGAACAAAGTGCAGCTAAAAACACAGCCACGAATACTGTAGCAGAAGTTGACAAAACTGGATAAAACTAGTGATCCGAAAATCCCATAAGATAATTGATCGCTTTTTCAAATGTTTATGAAATTTAAGTAGCAATTGGGTTTTTAGTCCTTCCATTCATAGGATTGGAGATCCAATACTAAGTACGCCCGTACGTTTACTTTATCTTATCTTTATATTGCTATTCAATTGGTTTTAACTTATACTCACATGAACCTACCTAACTACCACCCTCTCTTACCGCCAGTTCAACGTACTGAACAAATGATGGCCGTTTATATACACCGGTGACTGAGTTAGAAAGATTTATGCAGACGTACGTAAACATTTGTAACGCGGCGTATATGCAAAATACGTAGTGACGTATGTGACCACGTGATCCAGGCGACTATTTACGATTATGCTCGTTAGTGATGTTGATCACAATAGAAAAAAACAAATGACTTTTCGGAGTTCGATAGACGGCTTATTGTGGGCGCCCATCTGGCTGGAGCGATGATTTTCAAAGCAGTACAGCTTATTGGTTTCTCAAAAGGTGATATATCCTGTGTCTTTATTAAACGGAAAGCTTGTACGGACAAACAAAACTTCATGTGTGCAACAGGTTACTGAAGCATTCAATGAAGGCTGTTCGCGACTTATATCTCACCGAAATATGCGCAGGAAACTGAAGAGCGACAGTGTTGGCTGTCTCATGTCCTAACGGAAATCACTGATTTATGCGAAAAGCCTGCAAGTTCGTCTACAGTGGTGTCAGGAACACCGTGACTGGATACTGGAAGACCGGAAGAAAGTCATGTGATTCGACGTATCAAGGTACACCTTGTTCTGTACCGACGATAGGTAGACAGTTTGGAAGCAACCCCATGCAGCAATGGACCAACTTTGCCTTGTAAAACAACTCATGGTTCTGGAGGTAGTGTCATGGTGTGGAGCATCTTCGGTTGATACAGAAAGGTTTTCTGATGTTGCTGGAATGTCGGATGCCCTTCCCTGATTTTCGGTACATTGTTGCCGATGAAGTCTATCCTGCAATGTTGAATTTTTATACAGGTGGTGACAGCTGCCTCATTTACAACACTGCTACTATTCATAGCGTAAGATGTATTCAGCAGTGGTTTGGCGAGCATGACAGCTACTTCCACCATCTTCCATGGCCACCACAAATACTGGATCTGAATCCTATTGAGAATGTGTGGGACATGTTAAAAAACAGATCCGGGAGTAACGTTCTCATCTGGAAAAGTCTGAGCCACTTAGAAGACTGTCTTGTGAGTCTCTGTTAAGCTGTAGACGTGGATTCACTCCAACACCTTGAGGAATCTATGCCAAGCCCCATACGTGTTGTAATTCCGGCTAAAGGAAGTCCAACTCGGTATTAAATAAATAGCTATTTATTAAATAAAAGTTTCAAATTCAGTGGCCGATATGTGTGTATATGCATATACACAGTCGAGTCACATTATTGTGACCCCCTCCTAATTTGACGTCAACAGCGCGTAGCCAATGAAAGCAGGCACATGTCGTGAGCTGGCTTGGACGGTATATAAGGGGTGCTGTGGGCATTCCAAAAACATATCACTGGTTGCTGTCATGGATAAAATGAGCGATGTATCACATTTGCAAAAAGGAACGGAAAGAAGTGGAAAATCCGGAAGTGTTATCGTCTTTCAGGCCAAGGGTAGCAGTATTTCTGAAACAGCGCAGTTTGTGAACTGTTCGCGTGCTGCTGTGGTAAAAGTGTACCGTGACTGGAGAAACGGCATCATTGCGAATAATAAGGGACGTGGAAACTGCAGAGCACCACGTGCCATTAATTTGAGATGTGAACGTCGGCTGTGAAGGTGCGTGAGGGTCGATCGACACGCTACAGTGGAGCAACTCACTGGCCGAATGAACCGGGTGGCTATCGGAAGTGTGTCCAAAACGACAGTTCAGCAAACCCAGCTGCGTATGGAGCTCCGATGTAGATGGATGGTCACTGTATCTATGCTAACGAAGGTGCATCGGCTTTTGCACGGCCGTATCAGAATTGGACCTCCGCTGATTGGCAAAAGATTGGCTTCTTCGATAAATCACGTTTTCTGCTTCATCGAACGGATGGACATTGGCGTATAAGGCGAGGAACCTCGGATAAAAAACACTCTTCAACCATGGCTGGAAGAACACACCCTGCTGGAGGCAGCGTTATGGTTTGGGGAATATTTTCGTGGCTCTCTCTGGGTTCACACATAGCTGTGGAAGGCACTACGGACCAAATTCGTTATGAATCCATCCTTGCTGACTACGTACACCCATACACGCTGATTGTCTTCCCTGGGGCGGATGAGATCTTCCAGCAGACACTGCGACGTAACAAATAGCTAGAAATATCCGAGAGTGGTTTGAAGAGCACGATGAAGACTTCATAGTACTTCCATGGCCACCTAATTCCCCAGACTTAAAAACCAATTGAGCATCTGTAGGACTACCTCGATCATGTTGTTCGCTCTATAGATCCTCCACCACACACGCTCCAGCAGCCGTCTGATTCACTGCAGTCTGCATAGCTCCACATACGTGAGAACACCTTTCAGCACCTTATTGAGTCACTCTCGTCACGTCTAGCTGCTGTCCACGCTGCCCACGGCGGTTACTCTGGATATTAGTTGGTGGTCACAATAATGTGATTCGACCGTGTATTTGTATATACGCAAATGGCTCGTTCTGGCCATCGGACTTCAATCAAATGGAAAACAAGAAACAAGTTGACACCTACGGCTAGCGAATATTCTAGCATGTTAGAAAAATGCACTGAAGTTATTCTGCAAACTTCTCAGAAGCTGGAGTAGTACTCAACATCTGAACTCTAGTCTGAAGTCTCTCAGCAGAGCTCGGAGCTTGATTTCTGCCTTCATCGCGTTCCGTCTCCACGGACAGCAAAATACAGATAAATATTCCATTATAATGTCACCATTCAACCGATATTGATATCAAACTTTCCTTGAATATTAATAGTTCTGAACTGGATCAATTGTAGCCCAGAGCTTATTTTTTGGGAAAAGAGGGGGTGGGGGTTAACGACCACCATTAGCAACTCAAAGTGCAACTCATAGTTGTCCGCCCCTTAATTTAAGGCCGCTGGTTCTAGGGAATGTTCCAGTTTAATTACATTTCAGTTCAAAAGTCTAATTTTAAATTTTCCAAATATTATTTCGGCAAGTAATTCTAAATATGGGAGTTTATGGACGTTTATAAATAGGAAGAACTCAATGGTTCATTGGATAACGATCGTAAATTTATATTATCGGCTACACTTAGCAAACGAAGAAAGGGAACAGAAAAATGTTTTTGGCATAGCCCCATCGCATTGTTCATCATTTCACACGACTAAATTCGCTGTTATGCTTGAATGCTTTCACAACTGGTAGTATTACCTATATTGCTGAAGTAGAACTGCTCTTTTCCTTAATTCAGTGACCTAGGTGAGTGTGGCTGTTTCATAAACGTCCTTTGAAAATTTCACTGATTTCTTGACTTTCAGCTGCAGGTTGAATGACCAAAAATTGTTTCAATCTAAGCTTCTGGAACGTTAGTAAGTACTTGATAGCGTGTCATCGTAAATTTTAACTCTCAAGACAAGCGCTGGAAAGCATTCAGAATAGAATTTCACTCCCAACTTAAGATCACGAAGCTTTTTCAGTGCGCAATATAGCACTCAGTTAAAATAACTGAATGTGTTTCAAGCCAGGTTTATCTGAGAGACTAAGGGTTCGACAACGTATTAGAATGCGTTCCTTGTGCTATCTTTGGATCAACGAAATATTTGCCTTTGGGTTCGTCAACTTTAATTCTCGATAAGCTTCTAGGATAAGTTTTTTCTCACAGAATAAGAGCTGCAAATCGATTTACTTCCACTTTCGCTCCGTGACTACGTGCTCAAAATCGTTACACTTTAAGATCCTCCAAAGTGAAAAGCCAAAAGATTTCCATGATAGGAATTTGCTCTGAGAATAAGGGTTTCGGCTCATTTTATAGACGCCTTTGTTTCTAGATTACATTCTCTTGAAATCATTTTATTTTAGGTTTGGCCAACCTAAATTTTTGAAAGAGTTCTACAATAGAATTTCACTTTCGCATTCAGGGCTTTATATTGTTCTGTTACTATTTTCATTCCCAGATTATATGTTGTCTCTCTCGAAGGCGTTTTCCTCAGTCTTCAGCTTCAACTAAGAGTAGTTGTGCTCGTTCAAATACGAACATTTTGATTCTAAGTGAGTGAAGGTCTTTAATGTAGATTTCTATTTTCATCATAAGAATACAAAAACGCTTTAAACCTCTAGGGCACCAGGCCGTATATAGGTGCTCGCAGGAAAGCATTTTAAAATAAGAGGGTAAAAACAAATATTTCGGCATTTGGAGGATAACTTCCTTGAAAGCGTGGAGGATCCATATATGTATTATCGTCTATCATTTGTTCAACAAAACGCGTCGAAGCCACGTGTTTGTTTATTTTTAGCCTCTGTCATTAGATGTGCAACCTTCTTGTTCAAAAGTAGGCAGATGAACGCAAACCAAGTAAAGGGAGGTATGTGTCTTCAGAATAAGAACGGAGTAAACTACAGAGTTTTTTAGGACACCAGGTGATGAAAAACTTGAAACAAAGCGATTCGGCTGCATTCCTGAAGGTGTTGTCTTTGCAAAAAATAATTCTTATTAATCCTGTAGCTCAGCCTGTAAGAGGGATGAAAGTGAAGAAATCTATCTCTTTTAAACGAGATCTTTGCATGAAGGCGAAGACTGAAGTCCTGCTAGACCCTACAAATCGGGCGCTGTGTGGAATATACAGGTGATATAGATACGAAATTAGAAGAAGCTTGTTTTTACCAACAACCGAGAAGCTTTAAAACCTTTCAGACTTGTGTTGTAAAGGTCGTGGGAATTCGTTTTCCTCGGTAATTTGAAATTGTTGGAAAGTATCCAGCGTGCTTTTATGATGCCCTCCCAAGTCTTTGAAAGCGTTTCGCTGAAGGGTTTTTTTTCATCCTCAGCCGTTAAACGACAACCGGTATAGATCTCTAGCTAAATGGAAATTTTTATAAATTACATTTGGCCGCCCCGGTGGCGAAGTGGTCTAAGCGATGGCTTCTGATAATTCGTCCAAAAGGGGTCTGGGTTCGAATCCCAGGGAGACGTGGGTGTTGTTTGTTTTTCGGCACCGACTCTCTCCCTTCCCTGGAACCAGTGACCGTAAATTAGGGACAGGCGATTGGAGTTTTTACGTCCAATCGCCCGTCCCTAATTACAGGTGATATAGATACGAAAATAAATTGGAGTTTTAACGACCACCGTGAGCAACTCAGTATAGCCCATTGAGTTGCTCACGGTGGTCATTAAAACTCCAATCCAAATAAAAAAATCTACCTTTGAGCACTTACGTTAAGAGAAGTTACTGAAGTATCATCACGTGCAAATTACAGAGAATAAGCGTTAGTACCAAACCATCAATAAGCGTTACAAAAGTAGTCTAACGCTGTTATGACCTTTTCAAGTAGATATCCCATGCTGTAGCTTTTGTTTGAGGAAAATGATCTTGGTCGTCCAGAGGTCGAGTAGTCTAGGTCACGGGCTTTTGATCTCTCGTGGTGCCGGATCTTAGTTGGAATTACAGGACAAGAAGTGATAGCTATTTTTGTCCAACAATGCTAGTTCTCTAACTTCTCTGAAACCAATGACCGGAAATTAGGAAGGAACTACTCCTTACAGCTCTGATTGATCATAATAGTCTCTAAACTCGGATTCAAAACTAAAAAAAAAATGTTATGACGCCACACAATTTCTGCTTTTATTTTAATTTCGTGCTCATGAATTCGTAGTATTACTAATGCGTGATGTCACCGTTAAATATTGAAAGGTAATGCACAATTTCTTCCGCTTCGTAACCCCCTTACAAAGACGATATCAGCAATCCAATACGAACAGGAAAATAAAGATCGGGTATCCGCCCTCTATGACACACGTGCGCACTGTTGGTGAAGGAGTTTACTGCGAATCCAGAATGCAACAAACTTCTAATAAAGATTAGCGGTCGAGTTCAGACAATAATCTCAAGACATGAAATAGCTTGTGCCTTTTTGGAGGATAAAAGTTTGACAAAGTCACATTTAAATGTGACTTATGTATGAAATGAAATTTCAGTCCGGCTTACATTCATGTCTTATTTACCGATGTTACCTTATTAGTTTCTTACTCATACAGAAACTACTGAATATCTCGAAAAAATGATGATCCTGGTTTCTTGCTTCTTGGATTAAAATTCAATACGGCTTCACTTTAGGCCTTCATGCTGGAACTATGCAATGAAAAAAACCCTTCGAAGTAAAAACTTAAAGATTGTAATTTTCATCAAGACACTGGACACAGTGATTCAATGCTCATTTCGGTGTATCTGTCATTCCGTAAAGAATCACCAGTTTGCGCCGAGGTTGAAAGTACCGCAGAAACGCTCTGCTAATTCATCATAGATGCATGTGGAATAACATGTACATATGTGGATGAAACAGGTGCAAGTGCGCTACACAGCTATAAACAGGTGTAAGTGCGCTACACAGTCAGTGCGGAAAAGAACAGTAGTGAAAGGTGAAAGTCGATAATGTGCGCATAGTATACTGTATGAAACGGGTATATCATAGACAGGCTTACAAAACAACACCAGCTATAGAAAAGAATTTTTAATCGAAATTATCTTGCCGCAACGGTTTACAAATGAGTACACACCAGCTAGCTTAATAAAGACATGTGAATGACCTGGTAGAACATATTCCAGCTTATCAGTGGAGCAAACAGCCATTCAACTAGGGTAAACTCCTTCAACCGTCAGTGGTCAACTTTGCCATTAGGACTGGTGGCTTGGTTACTACATGGACTATCCTTGCTTGCAGGGACTCATCATCTGCTTTTCGTTGCAAAGTCGTAATACGCATATGTGTGGCCGTGTTTAAAAAAAGGACACACATTTACGCCGACGTTAAACTTAAACGGAGGTAGGACGACCAACGAAGTTGAAAGCCTATGTTAGCCAAACGTGGTCAGCATTCGCAGCAGGTCATATTGAGCGTTTGATGCGCTGTACAAGGAACTGTCCTCTGTGAATTTTTGCCATCAAACGAATCCCTTGCTGCTGAGATCTGTTGCCATTGAATGGACAGTTTATAGGATGCGTACGAGCGTTATTGGTCCCTGAGAGTTTAAAGAACCTTAGTTACGACTTACCAGATAAAGATCAACCTTAGAAGAAAAGAACACCCGTCGAAAGAGTCAGTCATAGACTTGGGCTAAGAACAAATGTAATATAGCGTACTTACCTTGTCTTATCAAATTTAATTTAAACTAAAAGCTGCCGCAGCACTCAATAGTGAACACTTTTATTAAACAGAAGCACTACAAGAAGGCAGGCATTCGATTTTTGCATTTAAACATGCAAACTTTCTGTCGACTGAGTATTGGAAAGCTTTTGGTTAAGCGGCAAAGTACTATGTACTGTGGTAGTGCATGTGAGGATTTAATGACTTTTTATTGCTACACAAGCTATTTTTGGTTCTACAAAATCAAATTAGTATCAGTCGACTCATATTTATATCATGATCAGTGAGATGAGCATTCTAAGCTGTCTAAAACAACCGAGCTTTCCCAGTTCACACCACACGAAGGGAAAAATTATTATACAAACAGAACTAATAACCTGCAGGCCAACTCTTCGCTCTCACGACAGCAGCAAGACGTCGTTGCATGGACACTTCCAAGTGTTTGATAATTTTGGTCATATCGCGATCTTTGTTTCTGTGAAAACCATCGACAAAGTACAGATCGTTGACGGTGACGGGTTTCGGGCTAGAATACATTGATCGGCTTCGTTAGGAAGCCTCTCATTTGGATTTAAATCCGGAGAGTGAAAGGGTCACTGAATTATTAAAATCTCACACTCGTGCTGTACCAACTAGTCCTTCACCAGACGGGGGAAATGAGATGCGGTGTTTTCGTTAAAATACAAAAAAAGACTTCCCGTGGGAAATGAATAACAATGAACGAAAGTATGTGGTCGCAAGTACGTCGTTAGGAAGCCTCTCATTTGGATTTAAATCCGGAGAGTGAAAGGGTCACTGAATTATTAAAATCTCACACTCGTGCTGTACCAACTAGTCCTTCACCAGACGGGGGAAATGAGATGCGGTGTTTTCGTTAAAATACAAAAAAAGACTTCCCGTGGGAAATGAATAACAATGAACGAAAGTATGTGGTCGCAAGTACGTAAACTTAGGCTTGGGTGGTTGTGGTAGTCTCAACAGGTATAAGGACTCTCCAAGATGATACACGTGCATACGTCTCGAAACATTACAGCGCGTCTATGGGCCTGAAACACCCCGGCATTTCCTTTGTGATCCATGACCTGCTGTGGTCTATGCCACACACGCACACTCTTGTTGGTGTGTTAATACCAAGTTTCTTTGGACCAAGCTAGCAGTTTACAATCTTCAACAATGTTCCTTCTGACACATTCCTGGCGTGTTCTCATCAAAATTACTCGATGAAGACGTTGGCTGACATATCGCTATCGTACCATCGTACGTTTAATGGTTTCGGCTTTCGTACGTGTCCTGTCGTTGAATGCCAAAGCTATTCTCTCCACTGTGGCTTTCCCTCCGAAGTTACGATTGGAGCAGCGAAGCTCAACTCGAACACCTACGACCGGTTTACAACCATAGTTTTCTCAGCTGCTGCCTTTTTTCTAGTTTTAATGCAGCCCTGGTATACACGTGAGACTGTCTCACGCGTAAATCCCAGACTTCGTGCATTTGCGGAGATGGGTCACTGAATCTTTCCCGCACCCGCAATCTCCCGTCGACCGAATTCACACAGGTCATCATGTTTATCGATAATTATAGTAGAGTTTCTGCTTTCAATAAGTTAGGTACCTGACCTATTTATGGTCCACAGGGCGTTTCTGTTGACCGCTTCATTATGGCGAGTTAGGAGAGGTTTGTGTATAGGTGCGATGTGTATAATAAATTGTTCTTTCATTGTAAAATGTGTTATGTAAACCATTCGATTTGTAAACCCTAGCTTGGGTGTCGCGTATTTTGTAACTCCATGTCTTATTGGTAAGTCTTTTTTCCTTTTCAGGACTCGTGACGTACTACAGATGTGAAAACATGTGTCAAGACGACAAATCAGCAGCGAGACATTCTGTCCGCGTAGCTCAGTTGGGAGAGCGACTTACTCCGGAGTGAGGAAACACGGTTTCGATGACCGTTGCGGACAAACATTTTTCCCCAACACAAAACGTAGTCACTCATACAGTATAGCGTAAAGTGATTAAAGTGCCGACGATGTACGAAAAAAGGAATTCGTCAAGTAAACCAAATAATATGTAACGTATACTCTCGATTCACTTTCCTTTTGATTTTTACTATCTTTGGTTATTTTATTTTACTATGTAAATCATCTTCATACTGAACGAGATGTTATTTCACCCGCTGAATGAGCTCTGGCAATGAGTGTAAGTCATGACGTGGTAGTAGCCAGTATAAATAGGCGCGTTCAACGATACCGAGGGAGAGCGTTTGTTGTTGTAGAGAGAGAGAGCGTTTGTTGTTGTATAGAGAGAGCGTTTGTTGCTGTATAGAGAGAGCGTTTGTTGCTGTATAGAGAGAGCGTTTGTTGTTGTATAGAGAGAGAGCGTTTGTTGTTGTATAGAGAGAGCGTTTGTTTATGTGAGACAGCTTTTTGTTGATGTGCGTAGAGTGAGCTGTGGTTTATGTGTCAGAAAGCTGTTGTTGTATAAAGAGATCTTCGTTTATGTGAGAGCCAGAAGTTTCACTAATAAAGAATTTGTTGTAAGTACGTTTTTCTCAGTTCATAGTTTTGTCAGATCTCTGTCTGGCTGTTAGATTTATTTCATTAGGGGATTATTATTAACAACCAGCATAAGACTTTATTCATCTTAATTACTACTACAACATTACTAGCAGTTAAAAGCTTGTTCATTATTATTACTACACTACTAGCAGGAAAGTTTATTCATGATATAATTAACAAACAACAACCATTACTAGAAGAAACTAGTAGCAGAAGCATTATATTCATTATAAAGCATTAGAAGAAGCTGAATTCATTATAATTAGCTTAGTAGTTAAAAGCTATATTCATTATAATTAGCTTAGTAGTTAAAAGCTATATTCATTATAATTAGCTTAGTAGTTAAAAGCTATATTCATTATAAATACCACAAGAGTTATATCATCAGGTACTGACTAAAACTTTAAAATCTAAAATATAAACACACATAAGTACTTTCGGTCCCAAAGTCTGGGAGGACATTATTAAAACGCTAGTAACCTAATTAATGGCCTGAACACTTGTAATTATGTTGGAACCTTGTGATACCATTGCTAATTCATGTACATATTTGCCCCTGTGTCACCTCGGCTTCCGTACACATATATACACTGAAGTGCCCGAAAAACTGGTACACTAGTCTAATACTTGGTAGGTCCCCCACGGGAGCGCAGGACTGCAGAAATACGACAAGGCATGGACTCCACTAGCTTCTGGAAATATGCTGTAGGCAATGCACACCATACTCATTGCAGAGCGTTCCACAATTCGGGTGTTTTCCAAGGTCTCGGATTTCTGTGTTCGATAGCGGGTTGCATGGCATCCCAAATGTGTTATATCACGTTCAGATCTGGGGACTTGGGTGAAATGGCAACACCCCAAACTCAGATGAATGATCCTCTAAACATAATGTGGCGTCCCGACACTAGTATGCAGGTGAATTGTTCTGCTGGAACAAGCCCAACCAATCAGCATGAATGCAGGACATGAACAAGTGTACCTCGTCAGAAAGGATGCGCACTTATCCTTTCAAGAATGAGGAAGGGTTTACGGTTTGTGGTACTAAACTGAGAGGAAGGGAGAGAAACCTTTCTTCTGTGTGTGTGTGTGTGTGCTACAGATACTTTCCACTAGTCCATCGCAAACGCCATTTCTGCTGTTATATGTAGTTTGTGCTCTTAAACGATTTTTGAAGTTTGCTGTATTTTTTTACGTGCGTGAGTTTACAATCTATTTTAAACTATCAGCTCCTTTCTGATTTGGATAACGTTGGTAAGCAATGTTGATACCTCGAATGCTTTTTTTTTTCTTACTCACTTTCTCCTCCATTTCACTTGATACAATCTGTTTCAAACGAGTTTGCTTAGTTCCTTAGAAATATCATTGTAAATATTGCTCAAATAGAGTCCGGTCAGGATGTTGTCAGTTATTGTATGCAAAATATGTATTATTTGAAAAATAAAAATATTGCAGTGTAAAGTTTTATTAGAACTATTGTAAATACTTTAAAGAAATTAAAAGTTGTAAGAAATTGTTTCTTGATTGCTCCTACGCATATTTATGTTTGTTTGTTTAGCGGTTTAATGACCATTGGGAGCAACTCTATGGGCTGTGAGCCGTTTTCCACTCCTAATTTAGGGTCGCAGATTCTAGGAAAGAGGCACAGTTACAGCTGCAAGACAAACACATTGCCCATGTCTCATCCCGAATCGAAGCTCTGGCGCAGCTTGGTTTTTTACTGAGGAAGCAACGCTTCTGAACCCTTGGCCACCAGGACGGTCGCAGGATTTTAAATTTTTTTTTTTTCATTTAACATAAATTTCACATTTTTATTTCCAACGTAGGAATCCTCGATTTCAACATTTTCTTCGGTGCTGATTTACACACTTTTTGAAATACGTCAACAAGTTTGTTTGGAATCACGATGCACTTACCGAAATTGTTAAATATTTTCTTCACGCTGTTTGTCTTCCAATCAAGCATGTAAAAGCAGAATTCAATTTTCTTACCAAAATGTTTCCATGTTGTGTGACAATAAAACCAGTGTAGTTGGCTGCATCAAAACACGCTTATGGAAATTATAAGATTATGCGTATGCTGCTCTCATTCTTACATTTATGAACTATTTGAACTGGATTTGAAACGTTTTCAGGGTTGCTCTTTTTGATGGATTCAACGGTTTCCAACGTTATAGCTGTAAACTGGATAATAAGACGATATTATCTCAGGAGATATGTTCTGTTCCATTCTTTTCAATATAGTCTGCTTTCTTGCTTCTGCAATATCGTTCTGTTTTTTTAATCAATACTTTGACGAATTTATACATATTTCGTATCAAACTTTCGATTCCTTTAAATGGATGGTAAGTTTTATTGAACCATGAACTCAAAGTAAACTTCAAACTTAGACACATACATACTTTTAAAATGTTCAATATTTCATTATATTTAGAGCCTTAGAAGTTTAATAAAGCCATATCCTCTCTAGTTCCTGAGATTCCCTGCCTTCCTCATTTCTTCTTGTAAGGAACATGCCTATCCGATGAATCCATTTCTTCTATTCCTATAACTCCATTCTCTTTTTAGAACGTCATTTGTAAACAAGATCGAGCTTATATTACCGGGTTGTCCGTCCCTCTTTGGACTCCATATCTCTGCAACTGTTAGTCCAATTTGAGACATTCTTTTTGCATTGGGAAGCTTGAAATGTGGGAATGATGATCCTCGTTTTTTTTAGATGGACAATTTCGCCGCTAGAGGGCGTAAAAGCAGATGATATCGAATTCAAAATACATTTTATTCCATATATTTGCTTTTAAACATCCGATTAAATTTGTTTTTCCCTTTTGATTCCCTTTAGGTCGAAGACTATTTTAGATTGAGTCACGTTTACAAGTTACGAATACATTTTACGCTAGGAGCCGTAAAAGTAAATTAAGTTTTCCCCGATATCTCTGCTTCTAAAATTTCGACTTGAAAAATTATTTCTGCACCGGATACAGCTTTTGGGGGGAATCTTGTGCATAGAGTTTCTAATTTGTTGTAAAAAATGGTTTGGCCAGCAGGGAGCGTTAATGTAAATTTCTGCTTCTGATGTATTTGCAGCAAAATCCGAGCTTCTGAAATATCGACCGAAAAAATCCTTTCGTGGACCGATACCGCTCACGTCGATAAACCTTTCCGCAATATTATGTCCGTGAAATAGTGCATGGTTTCTCTGCCAGGGGCGTAGATGTATATCTTAGTTTTGTCAACATCTTTGTTTTCTAAGAGTTCGATTTGAAAAATGCTTTCTTTGTTGGATAGAGTTTCTGGTGAGACATGTTTTTCATAAAATCTCAAATTTTTAAGTAATTCATAGACTTTCCGCCAGGATGCGTTATGGTAAATTGCGTTTTCCCAGATAGCTCTGCTTCTTAATCTTCGGTTTGAAAAATTCTTCCTGTATGGCATGCAGCTCCTGATGGGAAATGTTTTGCGTGTAATTTCGGATATTGGGTAAAGAATGGTTTTGCCACCAGAAGCGTAAGTGTTAAACTCTGCTTCTGATGTTTTTGCAGCAAACTTTGAGCTCCAGAAAACTCGATTGAAAACATTCTTTCGTGGACCGATTCTTCTCACATGGCAAAACCTTTTGAGAATACTTTCTCCTTAAAATAATGCATATTTTTTTCTGTCAGTGGGCGTAAATGCATATCTAATTTTTCTCGATAGCTCTGCTTCTATGATCCCGATTTGAAAAATTATTTCTTTGTTGGAGAGCGTTTCGGCTGCGAAATGTTCCTAACATAATTTCAAATATTTCTTAATGCACAAGTCTGCCACCAGATGGCGTAAGTTCACGTTTCCGTTTACAGCAATATTTACGGAACTAAGAACCCGATTCAAAAACTTCTTATTTTGGTCAGATACTACTAACTATGCAAACCCTGTGTGCGCATTTTCTTCCCAAAATGATGCACAATTTCGCTGCTAGGAGGTGCACATGCTTAATTTGTTTTTCTCAATATATCTGCTTCTACGTGTGCGATTTAAAAACTTTTTTCAACACCGAATGCCATTTATTTTGTAGAATACTTTGAATACCTAGTATATGAAGAATTTGAACTTCATATTTCTGTCGGTAGGTGGTGTTTTTGTACTTTGGTTTGCAGCTGTATCGCCGCTTCTGAAAACACTATTGAGAAATTTCTTATTTACTGTATTCCATTCGCTACGACAGAGATGTGGAGCATTATCCTCTTTAAAAAATAGAAATATAATCCAAATATATTTTTTATTGATAATTATGATTTTTCGGTCAGGCAGTACTAACTACGAAACAATTTTCTCGGCTCATTTCATGTCCAACATTATAAATGATTTTCCCCCATAGTGACCAAAATATTTTATCTGTTTCTCTCGATATCGGTGCTTCTGAAAGTCTTAAAAAAAATATTTCAACATCAGGTGCCACTGGTCAAGCGGAACACCTTGCTCGTGGGTTTTCACGCTTTTCAACCGTAGGTTGAAGAAGCGTATATGCTCCAGCTTTGTCCATCCGTCTGTCTGTCTGTCCGCCCGCACGATAACTCGCGTACAAATGGTTCGATTTCGATGAAATTTTAGCATGCGGTGGGGGACCACCTGGGGATAAACCCTGTTGAAAATGGGCAAAATGAGGTCAAAGGTCAGGGCATAGCAGCGGGATCTATTCCTTTGCCCTTATGCGTCATAACTTATGTAAAAATACTTCGTTTGCGATAAACCTTTAATATGTTTTTCCGGAGGTATAAATAACCGGTTCTGTTGAATATCATCGAAAAGGGGTTAAAGGTCAGGACACAGGAGCGATTTTATTTCCACATCCATTATCCTCACAACTTGACAAAAAATGTTTCTATAGCGACAAAACTTTATCATGTTGTTTCGGAGGTATATTGAACCGGTTCTGTTGAATGTAATCGAAATGGGGTCAAAGGTCAGGGCACAGGAGCGAGATTTATTCCACAGCCATTATCCTCTTAACTTGAGTAAAAGTGATTCTATTGCGTCAGAACTTTAGTATGTTGCTTCCGAGGTCCACTGAACCGGTTCTGTTTAATATCATCGAAATGGGGTCAAAGGTCAGGACGTATGAGTGAGATTTATTCCTCAGCCACTATCCTCATAACTTGAGTAATGATTTCTGGTATGTTGAAAAGCGTATAGCAATCAATGTATTGCATCATCTTACTAATTTTTTTTTTTTTTCGATTTTACAGTTTTGGTATTAAGTGATGTATGTTAGGGTGTATTTATGTTTTCAACCGTATCTATGCTTCTGAACATCCTATTCAAAAATTTCATTTTTACTGAATGTCATCCACTACAATACAAATGGGGGAAAATTGTTCTCTTTAAATAATGCCCAGTTCTTTCTCTTGGGGGCGTAAATGTAAAAACTTTTTTCTCGCCATCTCTGCTTCCAAAGAACGTATTTAAAAATCGTATTTCTTTAGCATATATTTTTCTGTGAATAATACTATCTATTATTCAAAAATTCCAAACAGTCCCTTAGAAAAATCCTTTTCTTTCAGGATTCTTTCATTTTGAATCCATTTTCTTCTTTGTGTAACACAAAGTTTTTCTATTAGGTGACATAAAGTTGTATTATGTTTTCTATATATCTCTTCTTCTAGCTGTTCGGTTTGAAAAACTCTTTGGGCCTTATATCTTCCTTCCGCTATGAGAAATGTTTTGCACACAGTTTGTTAATAACCGTAACATACTTTTCAACCATTAGTAGGTGTAAGTAGTTTCGGAACGTTTTATCGATTGTAGAAATCCGGTAGATTTTTTTGTGACCAGAACTATTGACTATGAATAACCCTGCTTATTTTGCGTATATAAAATTCTGTTTAGTTTTCCGTTGTCGATGTAACTGTTTTCTTTCTTTCTTTTTTTCTTTTTTTTGCTGAATAGACTTTTTTAAAATCTGCTTTGAAGTATTTTTCAGTTTTGGAAAAGAATCAGTAGACATACTTGATTACAAACGAAACTTTCGTGTATATTTCTGGTTATATGTTTCGCAGCTTTTTTTTCTGCTTGCTTGATACAATATTTAATTGTGATTTTCCTGAAGTCCGTTAATAGTAGCCTTCATCTATCTTCAATACAAGTTTTGACTGCTGTGCGTCTTCTTTGTTTTTAATGTTTTAGGAGTTTAGAAATCGATCACCCTACGAGATAATGGCCGAAATCTAATGCATTTCTCATGTAAACTCGAGTAACGTTAGTCAGTTGTTTTAAGTTCTCACTTCAGATTAGATAATATATTATAATTTTTCGGACACTGGATTTGCATATAAAACTACGTGCGTCTTTATGTTTAAAGAAACTCTTCTCAATTCTGATGTTATTGTAAGAGACGCAAATTTGAGCTCACCGCACTTTACATGGAGTAGAAAATTAAACATTGAAAATTTCCTTTTATAATTTTAACATGCAAATCAGTGATTACAAAAAGGTCCCCTTTGATTTCTTTATCTCCATGTTATGCTTTAGAAAGTGAGATACATTTTCTATGTTTTCTGGGAATGAAACCTACAGTATGTTTTTGAACTTATTCCACATCATTCTTAGTTATTATTATTACTTTTGTTTTGTAGAAACACATTTATGTAGTTTGAAGTAAATTCGTTGCGTTACCTGTTAATACTGCAATGGATTAAATAATAAATATTTTTCTGTAATTTTCTTCTTTTATTCACTTTTATTAAAAGTCGTTATGGTCATCTGCGACTAGGACGAATCTCCTGCTCCTCATTCTGTGCTACTGGTTCCAAGAAAATTACAAAACTTGTGAGAACTGTTGCCATAAGGATGAATTCAAACACAGAACGAAAGTTAAAAAAAACCAGAAATATCCGTGCAAACTTAACGATCACGGAAAAGTTCTGGAAATGTTTTCATTAAAATAGAGATAAATTCCCGTGTCAGTTTTATTAAAAATAAAATGGGATATATTACCTAAGATTAGGAAATATATTGGTATTACTTTAAATTTAGTTTATTATACATTTTCCGGTTTTTGAATTTATACTTTGTATTGTGCTGTCGCGTTTCGAGTGCTTAATGGAAAACCCAAAGTTGGTTGCTCTAATCCATAATACCTTCATTGTCCTTGTAAGTTTCTAAGCTTGTTTGCGAAGGAACTTTTGTTACGTGAGAAGCCGGTCATTCCCGGAGTCATCAAGTGGTAACTTAGCGAAATTACGGTGGCCTTACCAAGTTTCGCAGTCTGGAATTTAAGTTGCAAAGTTCTGGATTCCTATGTAAGGTGTGCCATTTAAACTGCAATCCAAATAACAATAGCCACCTACAGTATAGAAATTGAAGGAAAAGCTATTTCTCCGCGTTTAATGAGCTCTCCTAACATTCGAATGAATTCATCTTAGCTGCTAAGCTCCTACTGACACAAAGAGGACTAACAGCACTTCGAAGCTGAATACGGTGAATTCGTAAGCGAAACGTGTGTTCATTCTCTATATTAGCCTGCATCTCAATGATGTACGTGAAGCAATGGGCATACATTTGCACACAAGAAAATGAACACAACACGCCATCTGATTAAAAATTTGGAGACACAGAGAATTATCACTAGAAGAAAGAAGCGCATTGTGGACCGAAGTGTTTCAGTAGGTGGTATAAGACAAAGCATTTGTATAGCTGAAGACAGAGCTGCTCAAGTCTTCGCGAATGTCGTCAAAGGAAGTTATAACAAATAAGAAATGTGCATATTGAAAAGAGAGAATCAAGAGCCGTGTAACCTTCAGTTGAGGTAAATAAAAATGCAAGTATTCATCAAAATAAACAAAAAATCAGAACTTTCGAACCTTAAGGGGTGAAAACACCAGTCGTCTGAAATGAAATTCTTCAATCCTCTGCAAAACGTCTGAAAAATTATAGTACTATTTTTGATGTTGCATGAGTTCATTCGTAAAGTACACAATAATTTCGAACTTATTAATATTCATTTTCCAATAACAAAATGAATCAGCGGTTTAAAACGTTTCAGCAATAAAAGCCCATTTCGTAGCAATATTAGTTGCTTTTCTGCAAAAGTTCTCTGGAAAGTAATTTCTGGCCGTTTCTGCCGCTCAAATTCTTATCATGGCTTTCCTTTTGTAAAACCTTTTTCAAAGATATAGTTTGTGTAGGTATGAAACAAAACTTAAGAATCCTGAAGAACACGGGAATTTGTTAGCACTGACTTAAAGAAAAACTTCTCAAAATCACACAAAATGCATTTAAAGGGTATTATACATATTTTAAGATAGACGGCAGACATTTTGGGTACTTAATTTTAATGTCCTTAATAATTTACTAGCACTTATGCCCGTTCTCCGACTGATGAATCTATAAAATCATTTTTTGAACACAAAATTAAAGAAAGGGAAAGAAAAGTAATTTAAGTTCCGTAACTGTTTTACGATTTAGAACAGGGTTGTGACGTCATTGCATACGGTTTGATGTAGAATGGTAGTAGGCTTTGGCGCATTGTAGTTTTAAATCAAAAGTTCGTGGATTGTTTACAGAATTACAACGCTTCTGGTATAATTATTTTAAACCAATCAACATTTTGAGTAGTAAAGGTAAGCCACCCTTTTGAATTTTTAGGTTTCCAGACGTTTCTAGGCTCTACGCCTGTGGTAGAAAAATTCAGTGGTAGAAAAATTCAAGCAGACAATATTCCAAAACCGCCATTTTGAATATTTGGTTTTCGGACTTTACTAGGTATCCATACCTTAAGACCTATGATCATGCCAAATTTCATATTTCTAGGTTATTTAGATGCCGTCGAACAATCCACGAAAAATTCAAGCAATGTTCCAAATACGACATCTTTTTTTTTTTTTTTTCCTGTTTTTTTCTAGGTATACAGACTTTAAAGCCTATCAGCATACCAATCTTCAAATCTCTAGTTCATTTAGATGTAGTCGAACAATGCGCGGACGGAAACACTCGCATTATTTCATTTTCCTACGTTGCTGTATATGGGTATATATAGAAGATTTGACACCGTTATTAATGTAAAATATAGTCTTGTTGTACATGTGACGTTGTAAGCTTCAAAAAAATGTTGTAGTTTTTGTTTTGTTTTGAATGACACATCTTGCACACTTTTTCTGCACGAAAGTGCCTATTTTTTGTAATAAGTGACTGATCAGCTCCCAATGAGATAGTAAGCAATAAATTCATTGCATTTTTATTATTTTATTTCTCCGTCTGTTGGCCATTGTAAACCATTTAGTCTTACGCGAAGTTTGTAACCTCTTAATTCGCAACTAACAAGGTAAACCAGACTTCTTGGTCATTCAGGAAATTGGGTAAAATATTTTCCTCCTAATTTGACATTTGAATGCATATCCTTTTAAAGTTTTCTTTCATATAATTTAAATAGTGTTACTTTTACTTACTCTGTAGGATCCAAGTCTCTCAACGATGCAGCTCAACCTTGCTTCCCGTCCAACTGGAACCGTAACATTCGGTATGGGTTCCGAAAACAGAGGCTCAGCTTCTGGAACTGTGAAAGTAAATAAAAGTCAATCTCTCTCTCTCTCTCACACACACCAATTTTATATATATATATATATATATACATATAAACTTTTTCTAACACAGTAGGCAATTACAGATCTGCCGAATCCAGTAATGGTTTAACACCATATTATCATACCACACAATACATACCAAACACCAGATTACCCAAATGCATAATACAGGCTTTTTAAATTTAAAATGCAGGGCAAAACCTTTAAATTCTAAAAATCTTAAGAACATTGTAATGAATATAATGTGATTTATGGAATACTGATGTACTACGAATATGATGAATATATTGCAACATCTGCAGCAAAGATAAGGGACATCCATAACAGATGGGGTGATTAGGTAGGCAAATTTTAATCTAAAGCAATTACAAAGAAGTGAGAAACGTAAAACGAAATATTTAACAAGTCAATGATGTTTTAAACGAACTTAGTGAGAAAAAAAGAGTAATTATATAATAAACTACTTCTAAGTTAATAAACATTTATCCATCGTAATTTGAAAGGAATACCAACCTATCTGTGTTCTTGCACGCCTGATTGTGGGGAGATAAATCCGTGTACGTTCAGAGTTTTTTATACAACTGGTTTTTCGTGAGGCCCCCTTCCCAAAAATCTTCAAATTAATTAATTTTTTCTGTTATTCACACTTCGTTTAATGAATTCCATCTTTTATATTCCTTGTTCAATAATAATTATCACATTTTTCATCAAGGAAAAATTCCCTTTTTTCTGCCCACTACTGTTCTTACCAAAATCCCTTCAGAACACTTTCTCCCATTCATACCCATGACTCATATACACAGGTTGGCTAGGATGGGCCCAATTTTTCTTTGAACCCATCTTCTAACCCCCCCCCCCCAATATATTCATGCAGTGAGAACACATGGCTAGTGCAATCATCTTAGATTTTAGGGAACTAGCATAAACCCATGTGAATTTTTCGAATTCATGGAAATTTTGCTATATAAAATGTTTTTTTTTAATTTGGTATTTTACTATACTGTTAAATGGAGGATATCTAAACGAGCACTATAGAAAGCCAACATTTTTGTAATTGTATTATAAAGATGAGGTTCCTTGTCAGATAAAAAATTTAAATCCATATACAGCCTAACGACAGCAAATATTAAAAAAAAGTAAAATAAAAACATATTTTAGCAAGTTGAAATTGAGAAGTTTGTTAAGTCATGAAGGTTCGTATCCATGGTTCCTCCATGGTTCCCAGTACTACATGGAATATGTACATGAAAACCTTTTTTTTTTTTTTACTAGGGTAGAAATCTTGAGTGTGGGGTAAAATCTACATGAACAGAATTTTTGGCAAAATTTCTTCCAGGCACTTAAAAATGTGTGCTCCCCTGCTGATACTTATTCCCCTAGTGGCCCTCCCCAGTTATGAACCGCTGTTGTGGCTACTGCGTATACAACATCTGATCTAGTTCTTCTTGATAAAATCGAATAAATTGCAAATGTCTTACATTAAACTATAAAGAATTTACATCATTGTAAATAACAACCGGTAAATCGGAGAGTCACTTGTATCTTGAAATATTAACCTTTTATCGACTATGACCCAGAAATCTTGTATCACTCTAAATACCATAACGCCCGAAACTGTGTGTTGGTTAATTTGTTTGTTTAATAACAACAATATTGACTGAGGGTGACTTCTGCTGGTTCTTTATAGGTCGAAATAATTTGAAGAACAAGCAAGGGTAGGAAATTAGACTCACTCTAGACAGGCGTTTCGGGTGGCTATGGCCGTTTGTACGTACGGGCGTTCTGGGAGTTATGGTCGTTAAAAGCTGAAGAGCAGTGGTGGGCGTGAAGAACTGGCTTGATTTTTCTGATCGCTCCGTAACATGCATCAGCATCACGAAAGCCACCAGATATAGAAATAATATGTTTATGGTTTCTTAGTTTTATGTAAAATTTTAATGAAAGCATCTGTAAAAAAATTGTGCTACTGGCAGTGATCTATTGCATTCAATCTAAGTAAAAACCGTATGAAAGCGCAGCTACCAGAGAGGTACCTTGCCCTTCTTTCAAATAGACTGTAAACCCTAACCCCTACTGTAAAAAAGTTATGGAAAAGCAACTGTGGTCCAGAGTCCCAGTACTCTACTCGTCCTGAATAGAGGGAAAAACTCAGTTAAAACCCGAAAGTATTTTTTTTTATTTCATTGATAGAAGAAAGATAACGTAATATACAAAAACAGCAAATACCTTGGTTACAGGATAGTTCAGCATTTTCTTTTCAGTTTACAGTAAAACTGGCAATACTAGGCGTTAAATAAAAGTGCTGTTTTTTGTAATGGAACACGTTATTTGAATTCTGTTTTTGAAGGTATGTGCTGAAGATTCTCGAAAGCAATCATTGTTGTAACTCTTTAGGTTTTACATTTTCGATTGCTTATTAGATTTAATATCGCAGGGCAGTGGACGAATCCGTCAGCGATCACTATGTGTGCTTTTAGCACTAATGTAATTTTACATTAAGAAAAGAAATGTTCAAAAATCTCTTTCGAAACGTTTCCGCCTGAAATACTGTATATGTGCAACTATTATTGTTCAGTTTGATATATTTAAGGAATATGATTTACACAGTAAGTCTAAGTGAAAAGTGCACCTAATGCCAGCAAAATGTATGTCCCACAACTGTCATTAAATCTGAATGGAGTTCAAATCATAAAATGATGAAGTTGGACTTTGCAGTACCTCTTCAATGTCTGTACAGCCTCTTAAAATAGTTGCGTATAATAAAGCCGGTAATTCCAGAAATTATTATCCGTAATTTATAGACTACAACAGTTCGTAGTTTCTATCACTTTTTTAACTATAGAGCCATTGAACTTAAATTTTCTGTATGTTTAATTTCAAACCTTCTCGGAGTCACCGACTCATGGAAAACATCATGCACAAGCGCCATAAACATGGTCTGTAGTTTTGACCAAGTTTAAATGATAAATTATGTTTATATGTTGAGAATATTGATTTTCTAGAACGATGCTCTCCCTAAAGTGAGTTTGTGAAGCTTCAGACATATTTAGTCAACAAACGACTCTTTAACCAATAGCTGAAACTAGCTTAAGCGAAATGGAAGTGAACTAATCCTTTCAAACGACCAGGTCATTAATGAAATTGAAAAATGTGAATGTTGCTAGCATACATAAACATAACTCATTGGGTGCAATATATTGAAATATTGTATAGTAAGGAAAAGAGGAAAGGAGATAGAGGCAATACTTCTAATGAGATTTAAATTTGCATAATTAAAAGAGAAAAAAACAACTCTTCTGGATACGTTTGCTGTGAGCAGAAATTAATATTTATGTCCACGGTATAATGACTACAGATAGCACATAATCCGCCTAAACTATGTTCTCACATCGTAAGCGTTATCTTCATCACCTCATTTTGATTTTGTAATGTAAAAGTTAGAGATCTGGTAATATATGCACACACCCGAAAGAGAACACTCTCTTGTCTTCAAGACGTTATTTCATAAATTATGGCAACAGATAATGCGCTATAATTTAAATTAAAAAAAATAGAGAAAATGATCGTGAAATATGTACAAATAAATCTTCCATTCTCCTTCGCAAGTTCATAATCACAGGCAGAAAAAATATTAAAATAGAATGTATGAATCACGTTTCACATACGTGAGAGCGTCTGTAATTATGAAGCACTCAGCGTTCTTAATTGAAGGAATACAAATAAACAATTACCACTGAAACTGCAGAGCGAGTATAACAGAAAACTGAAATTTCTTTGCCTTGACATGACTCCAGACTAACAGGTTTCAGGGATTTTTTGAAAAGAAAGAAACGATTTAAATAGAAAGCGATATGATTAAAATGAACAAACCAAAACCCAAGGGTGTCATTCGAAAATTTGGAAAACATTCAAGCGCAAAATACACTGACGGAAAAAAAAATCCCAACACCAAGAAGGAGTTCTGTTAGATAAACGACAGTTGGTAGGCGGTGAGAGTACATCTGTAAGATGACGTCTATGCAAATTTCGTGCTCTGCGCATACGTGTGGCACTAGTAGCGTCCCTTGGAACATGCAAAGCAGGTTTGCTGTAAATACGCGCTGTAACGTTCGTGAGCGTTAGTTATCGTTGAGATTCAACGTAGTGTGTTGATGTTAGTCAAGAATGCCTTTAAGAAGACGAAGAAGCCATTATCAACAGCTCACGGAGTTTGAACGATGTCGTGTAATAGGGCTACGAGAAGGTGGATTTTCGTTCCGCAATATTGCAGAACGACTTGGCAGGAATGTAGCCACTGTGCATGATTGTTGGCAGCGGTGGTCAAGGGAAGGTACTGCCTCAAGAAGACCGGGTTCCAGCCGGCCACGTGGCACTGCTGAGAGGGAAGACCGCCGTGTACGGCGTATGGCCGTGGCGCATCGTACTGCGTCTGCGGCAGCAATTCGAGCTGTAGTTGCCACCACAGTGACACAACGAACTGTTACAAATCGGTTACTTGAAGGACAGCTCCGAGCCAGAAGCCCTGTAGCGTGCATTCCAGTTACTCCAAACCACTGCCGTTTGGCGACGTCAGTGGTGTTAAGCTATAGCTCATTGGAGGACGGAGTGGAGATCTGTTGTGTTTTCTGAGGAAAGCCGGTTCTGCCTGGGTGCCAGTGATGGCCGTGTGTTGGTTAGAAGGAGGCCAGGTGAGTGCCTGCAACCAACCTGTCTGTGGCCGAGACACACTGGACCTGCACCTGGAGTTATGGTCTGGGAAGCAATTTCCTATGACAGCAGGAGCACTGTCGTGGTTTTCTCACGCACCCTGACGGCACAGTTGTACGTCGGTCTGGTGATTCAACCTGTTGTGCTGCCATTCATGAACAACATTCCGGGGGTGTATTCCACTAGGATAACGATCGCCCGCATACCGCTGTTGTAACCCAACATGCTCTACAGAGTGTCGACATGTCGCCGTGGCCTGCTAGATCACCAGATCTTTCTCCAATCGAGCACGTATAGGACATCATTGGACGACAACTTCAGCGTCACCCCCAACCAGCATTAACCGTCCCTGTATTGACCGACCAAGTGCAACAGGTATGGAACTCCATCCCACAAACTGACATCCAGCACCTGTACGACACAATGCATGAACGTTTGCATGCTTGCATTCAACATTTACGGCGGTTACACCGGTTATTAATGTACCAACATTTCACATTTAAAATGGCTCTTCTCGCGCTTACTTTAAGCTGTGATCTTGAAACCTTAATCGATTAAATATGTTACCTATACAAATGTATTGCCGCCATTTCATTCCCCTACAACTATTTTTTCGTGGTGTTGGGATTTTTTTTTCCGTCAGTGTATGACTATAACTTTTCCCAGATGACTATAATGGGCTGATGGAAGTTCCCAGAAAGGTTTTCGTCAAGTAAAATAAAACTGATCACATCATTATATATGTATATACACACATGAAAAAATTGAGATTAAAACCCAAGTATAAAGGGAAGTACAAAACTAAAATGAAATTTTATATGGGATATATTCAAAAGAATTAACTCTCCAAGAACTCCTAATAAGAAAGTAGCAATGCCAGTTAAACTAGACTGTTCTCCTCAGGGGAGCACCAGTCTAAGGGTGACCTTTTGAAACAGGAAACCGGTTTGTAATAGACAAAACCCGCGTGTGTGTTCCCTAGATACCCGAATTACATTGGTAAATCGATTTGAATGAAGCTCAATGACAGAACAAAATGAACTACAGATGAAATGTACAGAAATATTAAGCAGTAAATCAAAAAACAAAAGACATCAAACTTGTTCAACCTGCTTACTTTTTAACAATTACGCACTATCTGAAAAGTAGCAATCGAAGAGATGCAAGAGCAGCATGTCCTCCTATGCCCCTGACCAATCAGACTAGAAACACTAAATACGTAATTCCACAAGATAACCCACATAGGAATGTTGGTTACGGTTAAAGTAACAGTAGTATAGAATCAACAAAGTATTAATTAGAAGTATTCAGCCATATGTGACCCACCATGTGGCATTTCAGAAAAAGGAAGGTAGTTTAATATTGTGGGGTCATTGGTTAGTGATGTGTCAAATATTTAATGCTGAATGTTTGTCAAATATATATATATTTATATATATATATGTGTATTAGCAGTTTGCTTAGAAAAAGTTCACTTTTTGTCATGTAGCCTCCGATATGAGAAATACTTTGTGCACATTTTCTATAGTTCCCAATGCCTCTTACTTATAAGACAGTGTATCACCTAGTGCATACTTATTTCAACATTTCATTTCATCTTAATTTCTTTTGAGTCAAAAGATGTTTATATTATACTTCATAATCAGATTGTACCTCCCTTATTCAAATAATGTCTGTTAATGCACGCAGGTTCATTTTCCAAGGTGAAGACGCGGTGTTCATATATGATCTTCACACAACTCAGACAGATATCAAAATGGGTTTCTTATTGTGACTGTTTGCAATAAATCGCATTCGGAAAGACGGGAAACTCAACTGACGTATCTATGTCACATAATTCGGAAACATCCATTTCATTTGTTATGAGAGCTGCGCAGGTTCCTCAGGAGTCGCCCAAGCTGGGCGCGGATTCGTGTCCCGGATGACGCATGAGTGGAGTGTTTTTTCTTACGGCACTGCTTCTCTTCCTATCCTGGAACCATAGGGCTTCCTTCACGTAATGGCTACCCCCAGGTAATGTACGCGGGACTAGCCAATACCGTCTACAAAGTATGGAAACCATGATATTAGAGAGATGGGTTCTTTCCGTTTGTGACGTCACTCTCGTGTTACATGTCCTGATACGTCGGTCTGGTGTTTCACGTCATACACGACAGCATTGAAAACCAATCGGAAGCATTAGTTTCCGCGTGACGTCACTAAAAGACGGAACTCTTCTCTTTAGACTGCTTTGGTCCAGCTCGGACGATTACTCAAAAATCACCTATAGCCCTCAGACCCGCTTATGGTGGTCTTTCAACCACGAGACAAAACGTAAATTAATATGCAGAGATCACGTGAAGAATAGCATGTGGGATTTTTTTTAAGAATTATCGGCTTCGACATCTCTTACAAAGCTATGCAGCGTAATTAACCCAATATATTAAAACACGGTATTAGTTTACCTAATATATTTCCATAGCGAAGGTGTACAGATATTTTAAGAAATAAGTATAGAAGAAATACTGATATATATTTTTCCCCAAATAAGAAAAACTGTCTCAAAAAAAAAAAAAAGAAATATATATATATATTTGCTCAATCCTACACTACGACCCTAGAATCATGGAATACCGCTTCATCCCCTAGGAAAATTGAAACGCGTTTTTCCTTCTGTTTCTAGTCACAAGGATCCATCGTGTATGATTCGACTGATTCAAGGATTCTTTATGGAGGTACAAACGTGATACTGGTCATATACCAGTTTAAGGTGTATTAAACAAGGAGTGAAAAAACGCATTTATGCATTTATTTTGCGTTCAGTGGAATACGAAACGAAATACGTTTATTCATCAATGGCATATGCTCAGGAATGGAAAATGCAGTCTATGATAATGAATATCCTATGAATCTGTTTAAATGTAACACAACTGAAATTTATGGTTCAAAGACAGGATATTAAGAGTTTAAACATAAAAAAAATATTTCAAGATATTTTTTTCTAAGTATGCTGCATTTCTGAAGTAGATAAATCAAACGAATTAATGTGGGGACTGCGTTTGTGCTGTGCAGTCTTAGATAATAACTTCTAATGAGAGTTAAATTGCATGTCATCCCGGTTCCCGAGTGCTAAGAGGCGTAGGCTTCTGGTCAGTCGTTGGGGCTGTGCCAGTGATCAAGCCTAAATGACGCATGGGTAGTGTCTATGATTTACGGAGCTGAATACATCGTCTCCCTGAAATCAGTTGCTCCAGTGTAGGAAAGTGAGATTGCTTACCGTCCCTAGAGTTGAAAGGCTTCTTGATCAATAAACAATGAAACAAAATAGCAGCGATAATAGCTGGCCTCGCATAAACTAAGAACAAAGTGGAATAAGAAACCGAGGCCCGCGCCTCTTCCCACTTTCTGGAGGCAAAGTGGTTACAGTCGCAGACCTCTAGCTCGTAGCACGAGCCTCAGTCTTAGACAAGGCAGAGGCTGCGTGCACGCATTTGCTCTAAGCTACTCTCCTCCCTCTCTTTTTCTGGAACTAGTGGCTATAAAGTAAGGATATAGATAGATATCTTTAGAGCACCAGTTGCTAATAAAGACCAGAAGTTATAAGAACTGTAAATGTAACCACTGATTATTACTCTAATGCTTCGGTAAAGAAGCACCTGAACAAGGAGTCTTCTCATACTCCGCTCACAGTGCCTTTTCCCAGAGCTAGTATCAATAAATAGATAAGGCTAATATCTAACATTTCCAACACGTTGTTCAAACGAAAATAAAACATAAACTTTTGATTTATCCTTGTAATCACCTGTCACAAAAAGTATGCACCCTGAAGTGCTAGAGAACAAGTACAAAAGTTAACCTTTCAAAAGTTAACCTTTCAGCATCTTTAGTTGCAGATGAAGAATTTTTTTTTTTTTTTGGTTGGATGATTAACGACCAACGTGAACAACTCGATCGGCTATAAGCAGTCACCCGTCCCTAATTTAGGGCCACTGGTGCCAGGGAAGAGATAGAGCCAGTGCCGTAAGAAAAAAACCCATCCATCTGGGATTCGAACCCAGATCCTCTTGGGCGAATGGTCATAAACCAGAGCTTAGACCACTGCGGCACAGGGTCGGCGCTGACAAATTACAGACTCGATAATCTCAATTATTGAATACGGTATTTGACCCTGATAAATCAGGACAACTGTGAGGTAAATAAATATTTACGGAAACTTATTTTTTCATTTTTACCTATTTATTTCATTTAATTTTATTTTTAGTCTTGTTTTTTAATTTGTTTTAAATGTTGTTCAATTGTTTACCTTCTTTGGACTGAGAAGGAGGGGGTTAGAGACCACCATGAGCAATTCTAAGGGATGTGGATAGTCGTAATACACAATTTGGAGCCGCGGTTTCCAGGGAAAGGGCATATCTAGCGCCATGAAGCAAACACCCCACCCAACCCATGCGTCATTCTGGACTCGGGCCGTAGACCACCTCGGCCGAATTGTCAAATTTCAGTGCAGCAGATACCTTGGGCACAGAAAGGGGAAACTTTCGGAAGTTTCTAGCATCTATTTTTTATCAACAGCTTGCAGAACTACTGTGACTTTTTGTGGCCATTAAATATGAATAGCGACGGCATTTATCAAAAAGAAATATTTCGCCATGTGATATGTACGTACAACGCAAAATTGTTCAAACATAGTTTGCTGAAAACAGAGAAAGAGAGAGAGAAACTCGACATATGCAATCGCGATACTGAGAATCACATACAATGCGAACAATGTGTCTCTCGTAGGTTTGTTTATATGGATTCCGAAATGCGGAAACCCGGTTAGGAGCAGGATGCCAGCGATGGAATCTCTGGAGGTAAGTTCAGAAAAAGCAGCCGAAAGGCAGACTGAGCACATGTAATTTCATTCCTTCAGCGAAATGACATAAAAGCTCTTGCTTAAGGTCACTTCCGAACACAGTCTTATATGCAGCGATTTTCTTTACTCTTTCGTATCTACAATATGTACGTGGATTTTCCCTAAACAATGCATTTTTCGTCGGATTATATATTTGCTGGTCCCCTTCTGCATATGATTTTCATTAACATCAAAATCATTGCAGAAGTTAAGTTTAAGTTCACTCTTCTGAAGTTTGCATCAGCTATGTATTAGTCAAAGAATCGTTTGCAGGAGGAGAACGTCAGATGGTGCCACGCTGTTCGACGTGGAACGCGGTTTGATAATGTCAAAGCTATCGGAATTCAACGGTAATTTATCATTTAAAATATGTCAAGAATACAAGCAGTGTTCATGGCCCTTCGCCTTTCAGAGGGCATTCATATTTAACTTTAAATATACCGTAAGACCAGAACTTGGATTCTTTGAAAATGTCTCATCAGCAAAGAAAAGTGCATTCAGTTGAAATGCCGAGACCAAATCGCTAAGGCATGTCTATTAAAAACGAAACACAGTAAGAAAGCCTGATGAAAAATACATTTTGTACAGCAAAATGCGTTCTACCATTATTCGTCAGTTCGATGCATTCTTGGATTCATTATTTTAGAGGCCGAAGTCCATAATTTCGTCGAAATTTCATCATGCATTAATAGTTTTACTTAATTGAGATTCTGTAATACAGGCAGCATGCATATTTGATTTAGAAATAAATAAGAAACTGGAGCTCGTAAAAATGTATTAAACATTATTGTAATGAATGTGTTTTCCGTATCATTATTTTCATTACACACGCATTTTAAATCCCTTGGTGAAACCCAGCGATAGACTAGAAATGCTCGTCACTCAGTCCGATGATCCAAAAATATATGTTGCATTAATTGACGGGACGCCATTACTGGGCAACTTTTTTTTACGAAAAAACACTGATGGGAGAACACTTTTAGGATTTCCCTCAAAATCATTTGGGTCACTAATTGGAAAACGTATTATTAAGCCAAGAGATAGGCAGATTAAGCACCACCTAATCACACAGCATCCGTACGCGCCTGGTTGGCATCCGCATTTCGAAATGAGTGAATAGGATCAGAATGTCCTGTGTCTGGTTGCATAAGTTCGGATCGACACTTCTGCAAGACTCGAAGTCTACCTCCCTTGAAAAAGCCATCTAGTTGATGTGCGAAAATTTGAAAACTTTGAGTTTTATCTACGCCAATAAATTCGGATCACTAGTATAGTTATACTATTTTATTATCGCCAGATGTTGGTTATTCAAAATCTTTGTCCGCCAATTGGCAATTTTAATAATTTGTTTCGCGTTAAATGAAGAAGTTTTTGTTTGGAACATAACCTCTGAATACCTGATTTTCAGTCTCATCTGGCATAAATCTTTGGCGTAAAGAAAGTGAGAAACAGCATTAAGAATAATTGGCAGAAACGCATGGCAGTACCCTCCATATCCTTTTAAGTGTGAATAAGCTTCGTTAGACTTAGATCTTTTGTCCTTTGTTCTTCAAAAGATTGATAAGTTGTGTAATACTGAATGCATTGTTACACATTTCTACAAAAACTAATTAGCTTAAGAAAAAGTTACTGACATTGAAGATAATAACCAAAACTAACAACACCAAGAAAGATGACACCGACTTATCGGGTGTAATAAGCACGTCATTTGAATCTGTTCTGATGCAAATTAAATTTATCAAAGCTATTCAAAGTCAATATACCGTTAGGGGAAACAATAGTATCTGTCGGAAGAAAGAAGTTTTTCAATCGGGTTTTTAATCCCTCAGATATTGCTGCAAACGAATTCGTAAGCTTACGCCCTCTTTTTGCAGACTTGTGCTTTAAGAAAAACATGAATTTATATGAGAAACATTTCGCCCTGGAAACAATCTCCAACACAAAGAATTTTTTCAAATCGGACTCTTAGAAGTAGATATATCGACAAAAATAAGATGTGACTTTACGTTCCCTGGTGGGAAAACCATGCATTATTTTAGGAAGAAAGTATTGTCAAAAGGTTTTTCCATATGAGCGGTATTGGTCCAAGACAAAAAAATAGTTTAGTTTTCAGAAACCCAGATTTTGCTACAACTACATCAGAAGCAGAAATTAACACTTAAGCCCGCTGGTGGATAAACCATTCTTTACCAAACATTAGAAATTATTTGAAAAATATTTTCCATCAGGTTTTGTATGCGATACAGGAAAATATTTTCAAATTGGAGTTTTAGAAGCAGTAATAACGCAGAAAACGCAATTTACCTTTGTGCCCCCTTGCGGAAAATCTAGGATTTACTTGAAATTTTTTGAATTTATAGCAAAAACATTTCGCATCGGAAACACTATCCGACAAAGAAGGAATTTTTCAAATCGAACTCCTTGAAGTAGAGATATTGACGAAAATAATATATACATCGGTCTACGCAACCTGGCGTAGAAACCATACACTATTTCAAGAAGAAAATGTTCCTCAAAGGTTTGTCGACATGAGTAGTATCGGTCAACAGAGAACTTTTTTTCCAATCGAGATTTTAGAACCTCATATTTTTCTGCAAATACATAAGAAGCGGAAACTAAGACTTACGCCACCTGGTGGCCAAACCATTTTTACAAAAATTAGAAATAATGTGCAAATGATTTTCCATCCGGAGCTGCATCCGGTACAGAAAGAATTTTTCAAAGCGGAGATTTAGAGCAGATGTACAGGGGGAAAGAAATTTTCCTTTACGCCCCCTAGCGAAAAGTCTATGAATTACTTGAAAATTTTAAAATCATATGAAACACATGTCACACTGGAAACACTATCCAACAAAGAGGGAATTTTTAAAATCGGACTCCTAGAATTAGAGATATTGACAAAAATAAGATGTATATGTACGCCTCCTGGCGTAGAAACCCTGCATTATTTTAAGAAGAAAATGTGTCTAAAAGGTTTATCGTCATCAGTAGTATCGGTCTACAAACGACGTTTTTTTCAATCGTGAATTTAGAAGCTCACATTTGCTTCAAATACATCAGAAGCGGAAATAAGTTTTACGCCCCCTGGTGGCCAAACTACACTGGCGGAAAGTAAAAAAGAACACCAAGAAGGAATTGGCGGACGATCATGAAATTTACATATGTTAATGGGGTCGAGCTTACGTAGGTGTGATGTGAACTTCGGGACCAACCGGCGAGCGCTTACGCCACAGTACGGTATAATATGCAAATTATCGTCGGTGGTATTTAAGAAGTACGGCGAAGTGAATGTAACCAGTCGTCGTCGTACGGACACGTGCGAAGACCCTGAAGAAGTTGCAATGCATGGACATGGAAGAAGTGTACGATTTCAGCAGTTATCGGACTTTGAGCGAGGTCGTCTAGTCGGACTCCGCGAGGCCGGGTGGTTGTATCGTCGTATTGCGGAGCGAATTGGACAGGAAGTATCGGTGGTGGTACGATGGTGGCGTATATGGTCCGAGGAACATTCCCACACGAGAAGACGTGGAACCGGGAGTCACAGACGTACTGATGAGCGGACCTATAGACGCATAAGAAGAGCGGCGTTGTCAAACAGAACATCCACTGCGACGCAAATCCGAGCTGCCGTTGCACCTGAGCTGACTGTGCGAACAATCCGCAACCATCTGCTGGATGCAGGACTACGTGCACATGTGCCTCGGGCATGTGTACCTCTGACTCCAGCCCACCGTCAGGAACGGCTGCAGTGGTGTCGCCAACGTCTGCACTGGAGAACGCAATGGCGATCTGTCGTGTTCAGCGATGTAAGCAGTTTCTGCTTGGGAGCCTCCGATGGCCGTATGCGTGGTTGCAGACTCACAGGGGAGCGTCTCCACCCTTCTTGCATCCGCCAGCGACACACAGGGCCTATACCTGGTCTCCTGGTGTGGGGAGCGATCAGCTATCACTCCCGTACACAACTAGTGTTTGTACCGGGTACGTTAAACAGCACCTCCTACATCAACAACATCATTCAGCCGTTGTTGTACCATTTGTAAGGTCGGTCCATCGTGGTGTTTTCCAGCAAGATAACGCACGCCTACACACGGCACATGAAACGCAACATGCATTTCAGGTTGTGAGAGAACTTCCATGGTCTGCACGTTCAACGGATTTGTCCCCCATTGAGCACGTGTGGGATTTTATGTGACAACGACTTATCCGGTCTCTACGGCCAGCCACGGCCATCCCCGATTTACGAGTCCAGGTTCAGGATGTTTGGAACTCAATACTCCAAACTTACATCCAACATCTGTACGACAGACTCCATGCCAGAATTGCACAGTGTGACACAGTTCATGGCGGTTCAACCTCGTACTAACCATGTTACGTGGAAATGTTATTTTTCAGTTTACCACCAAATACAGCTGTATTTCGCCATAATATTATGATCACGTTATCCTCTGTATTCCGTTGTTATGCTGTATAAATTTCGTTGGTATCAGACGTCTTTTACTTGGTGTTCTTTTTTCACTTTCCGCCAGTGTATTTTTTTACAAAAATTAGAAATTATGTGCAAACGGTTTCTCATCAGGAGCTGTATCCGGTGCAGAAATAATTTTTACAAGAAACATGACACCGAATTTTCGGGTGTAATAGGCACGTGTTTTGAATCCGTTCTGACGCAAATTAAATTTATCAAAGTTATTCAAAGGCAATGGAACCGGTATGGAAAACAATAGTATCTGACGGAAGAAAGAAATTTTTCAATCGGGTCTTTAATCCCTCAGATATTGCTGTAAACGGAATCTTGAGCTTACGAACTCTTAGAAACAGAGTAATCGACAAAAATAAGATGTGACTTTACGTCCCCTGGTGGGAAAACCATGCATTATTTTAGGAAGAAAGTGTTCATAAAAAGGTTTATCCGTATGAGCTGTATCAGTCCAAGAAAAAAAATTTAGTCGAGTTTTCAGGAGCCCAGATTTTGCTACAAATATATCAGAAGCAGAAATAAACACTTATGACCCCTGGTGGCCAAACTATTATTTACAAAACTTTAGAAATTATGTAAAAAATATTTCCCATCAGGTCTTGTATGCGATACAAGAAACATTTTTTAAATCGGAGTTTTAGGAGAAGAAAAGGCAATTTACCTTTATGCGCCCTACCGGAAAGTTTTAAATGAGTTACGTGAAAATTTTGAATTTATAGGAAAAACATTTCGCATCGAAAACACTATCCAACAACGAAGGAATTCTTCAAATTGGATTTTTAGAAGTAGAGATATTGACAAAAATAAGATATACGCCTATGCCCTGGCGTAGAAAGCATGCATTATTTCAAGAAGAAAGTGTTCCTAAAAGGTTTGTTTACATGAGTAGCATCAGTCAACAAAAGGCTTTTTTCAATCGAGATTTTAGAAGCTCATATTTTGCTGCAAATACATCAGAAGCGGAAATTAAGACTTACGCCAACTGGGGGCCATGCCATTTTTTTACAAAAATTAGAACTTATGTGCAAACGATTTTCCATCAGGAGCTGTATCCGGTGCAGAAGGAATTTTTCAAATCGGAGGTGTAGAAGCAGAGAAATAGTGGGAAACGCAATTTACCTTTTCGCCCCCCAGCGGAAAGTCTATAAATTACTTGAAAATTTGAATTTATAGGAAAAACATATCACACTAGAAACACTATCCAACAAAGAAGGAATTTTTTAAATCGGACTCTTAGAAGTCGAGATATTGACAAAAATAAGATATACGTCTACGCCCCCTGGCGCAGAAACCATGCACTATTTTAAGAAGAAAATGTTTCTAAATGGTTTTTCGACACGAGTAGTATCGGTCTACAAACGACGTTTTTTTCAATCGAGAATTTAGAAGCTCATTTTGCTGCAAATACATCAGAAGCGGAAATTAAGAGTTACGGCCCCTGGTGGCCAAACCATTTTTTTATAAAAATTAGAAATTATGTGCAAGCGATTTCCCATCAGGAGCTGTATCCGGTGCAGAAAGAATTTTTTAAATCGGAGATTTAGAAGCAGAGATATAAGGCGAAACGCAATTTACCTTTACGCTCCCTAGCGGAAAGTCTAACAATTAATTGAAAATTTTCAAATTATATGAAAAAGGTGTCCCACGGTAAACACTATGCAACAAAGAAGAAATTTTTCAAATCGGACTCCTAGAAGGTGAGATATTGACAATGGTAAGATATACATCTACGCCCCCTGGCAGAGAAACTGTGGGTTATTTTAGGAAGAAAATATTCTGAAAAGGTTTATCGATGTGAGTTGCATCAGTCGACAAAATAATTTTTTCAATCGATATTTTAGAAACTCAGATTTTATGGCAAATACATCAGAAGCAAAAATTAACACTTACGCCCCCTGGTGGCCAAAGTATTTTTTACCAAAAATTCAAAATCATATTCAAAAGATGTTCCATTAGAATATGTATCCGCTGAAAAAAGATTTTTCAAGTCGGAGTTCTAGGAGAACAGTTATCGGAAAAAATGTAATTTACTTTTACGCCCCCTAGCGGAAAATCTATGCATAATTTGAAAAATTAACTATATCTAAAATACTGTTCGATAAAAATGGAATCGAAAGATAAAAGAATTTTTTCAATCGGATGTTTAGAAGCAAATATGTGGAATAAAACCTAATTTTGAATTCGATATCATCTGCATTTACGCCCCCGAGCGGCAAAAATGTGCATCGTAAAAAAAAACGTAATAAAGGATCATCATTCGCATATTTCAAGCTTCTGAATGCAAAATGAATTTTTCAAATCGGACTAATAGTTGCAGAGATACCGTGGGTACAGGCGGACGGACGGACAAACCGATAACAGAAGCACGATCTTTTTTTACAAAAGACGTGCTAAAAATTAGGCATCACTTTTCTGCAGTATAATTCGAAGATTTTAATAAAATCTACTTCTATAGATATGTTCTGATTTATTTATACGTATGTATTTTAGACTACTTATCGATTTTAAACCACATTTCACGTTTTCATATTCTCGTTTCGAAATCTCGTAATTGATTTTCGCTGTTATTCAAATACCAAATACGTTGTTGAGCGTCTTCGCCCTTTCTTTCGTTTTCTTTCGATCTACACATATGATGAAAAAGGGGAGAGGCGAACCTATAAGCATATACTTGGTCTAAAATTTCCGTAACCTGCTTAAATTCCATTTTCTCACATTTGCACGTTTATAACTGAGTCTCATAACTAAGTATGCGAGCTGTATTTCCAGGCGTGACGTCGACTTAACATCAGTAACATCTAGTAAGTTAATAAATATACCAGAGGAGAAAATGCAGGGCTTGCTTACATTAAGAATTTCAAGCACTTTAAATCGAATTCTCAATTGCCGTGGACAGCTAAATTGTGACGCATTTCTAGCACATGTATAGTACCGTAAAACGCTGAAGACTGGTATTTACAGGGTTATTTAAATCTCTTAAAGGAAATGGAATTTTAAAAACTTCGGAGTACAAAGGGATAAATACAAGAAGTGAATGATGCAACATAACTACAAGTTTCAGTCACAAATGTTCAACTTGGGACACTTTTGTCACACGACGGAAAAGACTCACATCCACATTTTCACAGCAAAAACAGACAGTTTTTTTTTCTCAAGAGGTACTTCTTTGGATTGGTCACAACACTGTCCAATTGCACGGATACAACGGTCCCCTAACATAACGCCACTTGATTTCTGTTTATGGAAATACGTAAAAGGGTGGAATGTCTTTGGATTTACGTCAAGTACAATGCCTGTGGAGTTCCGTAAACGCCAATGGCTATGCGCTCCTATTTCACCTTACCTTGAATCAGCTACGCGCAGTTACACAAGCCGATGAAGATCTATGTATGGAAGAGGCAACAAACAATGGGCTCGAGTTCTTTGCTTTGAAAACATTGAAAAAAGAATGATCTGATTGAGGAACCACTTGACTCACTTGCAGAGAAGGTGTGCGATTTTTTAAGAGGTTACAATGCGTTGTGAACAGCTGCAAAACTTTTTGTAAACGAAGTAGTTACGGGGGATCAGCACTATTGAAGAATTTGAAACTACATTTCGAAAAGCATGCTACGAATTCCCCCAAAAGAACACCGCTTTTTTCAGATTTTTCGTAGCTAAAAATTGCTAATAGATTTAATTAAATAATGAGCCGTGGCACGTGTGCTCTTAAATTCATAGTGTAGCATATTTTACTGAAACGTACGTATGTTTAAACGTGCATCACAATGTGTACATTGTATGTACTGTACTTTATAACGAAAGTATTGTACATGCATGTATTGTATGCATCCATAAATATTGTATTGTTTTTCACTGCAAAACAATAAAACATTTAATCAAAAAGATCATTTTAATTATATATTATACTTAGTATTTAATATAAAGTTTCTTTGAATTGTGAGTCTAGTTGATCTCAGAAGTCAACCTTCCAAATAGCGACACCACCCAGAAGCGGACAGATGCTGAAGTCCCTGGGTACGCGCTATTCAGAGGTTTCACTATGTTTAATTTTTTGCAGTACTATTTCCCACATCTTACACATTTTAATGATCATGAACATTGCAGTCATCATATAATACCTACGAGAGTTCATGACCGACTCAACAAAAAATCTGATCTGAACCTATTAACGTTCTTGGACACTTGTAATTATTATAACCTATTTACAAGTGTCCATGATTATTTTAGTTCATTACCCTATATGAAAGAGCCAATGATTATTTCAAAGCTGCATTGGTACTTTAATTCAGAATACAGCTTTAATTTTATTCCATTATTTCGATTCTTAGTTACTGAGAACAGGTGGATATTTGTTTCAGGAGACTACTTTATTAGAAACAGCATCAATAACAGACGCCCTGAAAAATTACGGCATTGAATAACCTTATATAAATCTAATCAAGTATATCTACCAGAATGCAATATCTAATATTATCCTAAATAAAATAAAAAGTGTGAAATAAAGAGAGAAATAAGACAAGGAGATACTGTCTCGCTAAAGCTACTTGCATTAACACTGGAACACATAATGAGCAAATTAGATTGGTTAGAAAACAGGATCAACATAAATGGAACAAGGTTGAGCAATTTAAGATTTGCAGATGACATATTCCTCATTTCAGAAAATAAAAAAGAACTAAAAGAAATGATAGAAGAACTAACAGATTTATCAAAAGAAATTGGATTATAAATCAATATCGATTAAACAAAATTAATGTCAAACTAATTTAATAATAGTGAAGCACAAGAAATATTAGAATGAATGATGAAGAAATAGAATATATGGATGAATACATATACCTGGGAAGACTAAAAGAAAGAGGAAATTATGGAAGAACTTGACAAAAGAATACAAATGGGTTGCACAGCTTTAGCAAGTTAAAGAAGATTATATGTAGCGAAATAAAGCTGTAAAGCAGAGCAAAACCTTTCAATCAATCTACACTGCTGGCCACCCAAAATGCAACAATAAGAAGGAAGCATCCGATTGGCCTGAAATTCGCAGCATGCGTCGCCCGCGAGAGGACATGTAAACGATTAGCATTTCAGGACATATGCAAATCATGTGAGTCCGGCACGCCACCGAGAAGCACTATAAGAAAGGTGCACAGAAGGCGGGGTGTAAGTAGTGGAAGTGTGTTGTGCTGACAGATCTGTGCGTGGGAAACTTCCTGATGCCTAGTCGCAGAATACGGCAGTAATTACAGCACGTTTCGGAGTTTGACAGACGACGAATAGTGGCTTATCGCGACAGCGGTTTATCGTACCGATATATCGGCGCCCGTGTGGGACGACATCCATCCACAGTGAGTCGAGTATCGATTCGGTGGGTGCAGGTGGGACGGACGGACCGACGTGAGCGATTGCCGCGGCCGCGGCACACCACCGAACGAGAGGACCGGCATGTTGTGCGGCGGGTATTGACGGCTCGCACCGCCACATCACGAACGTTAGCGCAGGAATTAAAGTGTGTTGCGCAACAACCTGCGTCAGCACGTACCGTTCGACGTCGTGTGCAGGAGCGGGGACTTGTCGCACGGCGTCCGTTGCTCCGATAATCATTGACGTTACACCACTGGCAAGTGCGGCGGCAGTTGGCAGTTGAACGCCGCACCTGGACTACGGAATGGACGACATTGTTTTCTCCGACAAATCCCGCTTCTGCCTGCAACAGCACGATGGTCGGATCCGCGTGTGGCCGTACCGTGGTGAGAGACTGTATGACCCCTGCATTATGCATCGCCATACCGGTCCGTTGCCTGGCGTTGTGGTTTGGGGCGCAATTGGATATGACACCCGCACCCCTCTAGTACGCATCACCGGTACACTCAACAGCCACCGCTACATCTCCGACGTTTTGGATTATGTAGTTCTCCCTTACCTGAAGGACCTGCCAGCGGCCACGTTTCAACAGGACAATGCGCGCCCGCACGTGGCACGCATCGTGCAACAATTCTTCACTGCCCACCAGGTGTTACTACTGCCGTGGCCCGCCTGTTTTCCCGATATGTCGCCCATCGAACACGCCTGGTCGCTGATCGGCAACTGAGTGACATGGCAAGCACCACCCGCGCCTACTCCTGAAGAACTGCGGCAACGTGTGGAAGCAGCCTGGGCCGACATACCCCAAGCCCACGTGCAAAGCCTCTTTCATTCGAAGCCGCGGCGTGTAGCGGCCGTTATTGTCAGCCATGGTGGCCACACGAACTATTGATGTCTGCGTGTTCCGCAAGTCGCACGGTCCTGTAAGCTCAATCGTTTCATCATTTTTTTTTTGATTGGAGGTTTTAACGACCACCGTGAGCAACTCAATGGGCTATAAGCAGTCGCCCGTCCTTAATTTAGGGTCACTGGTTCCAGGGAAGGGAGAGAGCCAGTGCCGTAAGACAAACACAACATCCATGCCTGACCGGGATTCGAACCCGGACCCCTTACGGACGAATGATCAGAGGCCAACGCCTTAGACCACTGCGCCACCGGGGCTGCCGTTTCATCTTTGTATCTGTTGTTATGTATCTAGTAAATCTGGCTTTGCTATCTCGTGTCCTTCTTGGTGTTGCATTTTGGGTGGCCAGCAGTGTATAATACCCATTATGACGTGTGGCTATGTAACCTAGCCCATTAAGAAAAACATATTAGACAAATTGCAAAAAACACGACGTGAAATTGAAAGATCCCTACTAAATATAAGACTTCAAGATGTAGTAATTAATACAGATATAAGATCCAGAACACAATTTTTAGACATAGGTGAAAAGATACTCAATTTAAAATGGAAATTGGCTAGTCATATAATAAGAATGGAAAATAATAGATGGGCTAAAATAATAACAGAATGGAGACCATATAAATAAAAGAGAGGAATGGAAGACTAAATGGATTATGGATGGATGATATAAACAAAACTGCAGAAAAACTGCGGAATAGACAAACCCAAGAGAGGAACATTTGGAAAAAGATGAGGCAGACCTATAGGCTCAATTATCTATAAAAAAGGGTTGGACGAATTTATTATTCATCAGACGTTTCTACTAATGAGCATGCATGTACTTTTTTCATGGATAAATGTTACATATCGACGTTTGATCTCTTCTCTTTAGTTATTAGGAATTTATCGAAAAATATGTTAATAAAAAAACAAAGTGCAAGATTTAGAAACACGAATAAAATAATAAAGTGTGTTATTTTAAAAAGATACAAACATTGTTTAGAAAATACTGCCCACTTTTACGTTTAACATTTCGTGCCATCAGTCCAAATATTCTCGAGATTACGCTTTACAAAATAATCCGATTTAGGCTTCAGAATAAAATATCGTCCACCTTATACAATGTTCGGAGTTTTTTAGTCTCCTTAGAATAAAATTCCAATCGGTTCTTGTAATCTGAGAATTTCAAGAAACAGAGTCAATTAAATTAGTCGAATACATTTTTTTCCTGACATCAAGCATAAAGAACTCCGCTCAGTTACATAGGGAGTAGTATGCTTATAGTAATAGAGTAATACCGTGAATCCAATGCAGAAATCAGTTCCTTCGAATAACGAGGTATTTCTATTATGATTAGTAATAACGATGTCTGAAATTGATTTATTTCCTGATATTTTTAACCAGCAGATTTTTTTCTTTTCTTATTTACTTTCAATCATCCAAATAATTTGCCTTAAGCTCAGATAACATTTCAATCTGAGCAACCTAACATGAGACACGCCATTACGTTTATTTTAGTTCGCGTATTTTTGCTATCTGTTTTGCGGGCATTGTTGCGTGCCAACATACAAGTACCGTACAATGGTCTCTAAAATCAATAAATCGTTATACATTTTGGCAGCTGAAGCACGGAAACTTTCACAATCTACATGAATTTCAGGTGGTTATTAAACAGTGAAAAAAAAGCAGTTTCACAGAGCAATTTATTCCAAACTGTGTGTCCTAGGAAAATAAAAACAAAAACGAATGCCAAAACACCAGAGCAATAATAATGCTAGTGGATTGTGGTGTACATACGCTAACCAAGAAAACAGAAAACATTAATATTCATGTTACGTGTCAATGAACATTGGCACACAACATTGTCAGCGTGCGTAATTGAAAAACTCAATATATACATCAAAGCAGTTCTTTAATCATAATCGATACACGTGATGCAGTGGAATGAAAGCTGTATTTCATTATTTGGTAATTCTTCAGGCGCGCATTGTAAGAAAATACCAAGTAAAAGGGGGAAGATAAAATCGTGTTGCATTTTTTCGATTTAAATTGCTTTCAATTAGAAAATTCATGCACTGTAGTTTGTGAAGCACTGACTACACATTTGGCGCATTTACGTGGAATCTTCTGTGATGTAATGATTCTATCAAACGTAAAAGCATAATTTAATTATTTTGCGTCACAATGATACTACTTACACTAGGTTACAAAAGGGTTAATATTGTGGTGTCTCCACAATGAAGGCAGTGAATTGGCAAACACCCTGAAGATAAAGGAAAGAAATTATTTCAATTTCAGGACTGTCCAGGGTAAAAGGGCAAACAGTTTCTTAAACAATTTCGGTAAGAAAGTCAATAAGTTTGAAGGTAGCATACTCTATCTGATCAAAAGTATATGAACACTTATCTATCCACAAAACGCATGCAATAGGGAAGGAATTTGTATCGAGCTCGTCGAACCTTTGCTGCTGTCACAGCCTCCACTTTTCTGGAAAGGCTTTCCGCTAGTTGCAGAAACAATTACGATTCATTCTTCCACAAGAGCGTCAGTCAGGTCGGTCACCGATATCGGGCGGTTTATCCTGTCGGCGTCCCAATTCATACCAAACATGTTTCATGGGGTTGAGACTGGGTATCTGTGCTAGTCAATCAAGTTCTTCCACACCCATCTCATCAAACCATTCGTGCACAGACCTCGCTTTGCGGAGGGCGAATTAGCTGTTGGTAAAAGTATAAGCATTTACCGAACTATTGCCTTAATAATGAGACAACAGAATGGTATAATAGGCCGAAGTGTTTAGATTTCCGGTAACCGGACCTAGGAAGAACAGATCAAACCACAAAAAAAAACAGCTCCAGGGAATGATGATTCCTCCACCAACGTTTACAGTTGGCACAACACTATTGGATAAGCAGCGTTCACCTGTCACCCTCCGTAGCCAGACTAGTCTGTCGGTCTTCCAGGTTAGGGAGCATTGTTAAACACTCCAGAGAATACGTTTTCACTGCTCCAGAATCCACTGTCGCTAAGATTTACACCACTCCAACAGACGCCTGGCGTTGATCTTGCTGGTAATAGGCTTGTGTGCGGATGCTCGACCAAGGAAAGGGAATCCCTTCAGCTCTCGAAGAACCGTTTTGGTGCTAGCGTTGCTACCATAGGCATTTTTGAACTCGGTGGTCAGTGTTGCAAATGGGGATATCCGCTTCAGAATTTGGAGATCGCGCTCTGTCGTTTTGCGTGTCTTACCTAATAACGATTGAACTATTGTTGCTGCTAAGCATTTCCAGTTCACAATATCATAACTTAAAGTTGATCGGTGTAGATGCAGCAGATTAAAAATCTCCCAAATTGACTTGTTGGTAAAATAGAATGCTATGACCATGTCACGTTAAATGTCACTAAGTTTCGACGTACGGCCCATTCTATTTGCTCATGCTTGTCTACGATGTTTAAGGCCACAGGCCACGTGGATGTTTTTGTGCCCGTATGGGCTATGGGCTGTAACGCAAATCAGAAAATCCACTACTCAAAACAGGTGCCCAGATACTTTTTGTTCATATAGTGTATTTGATAAACAGATATCCACGCCACTCAATAGCAATTATAAAACATGCTTTTCCTTTCTTTCTGAATGAGACCCATTCTTATTAAAATTCTCAGAACGAGTCCAAACAGATGAAAATCTGGGTGATCTTTTCTGTTTAGGAATACACACAGGATATTCCTAATAAAAAGAAAAACATCTAGGAAATATATAAATTATCGCTGCTTAGGAATGATGAAAAATACAAATATACGTATGGAGATATTTTCTCTCGTTTTGCTTTTTAAAATTGTATTAATGAAAACATTATGTGCTCTTATGTTCAACTATGCACCAAAAGTGGTAGAATTAGCTAGAGTACATAATCTGCTAAAAATTCTGCAATTTTAACATGTTTACGACTTAAAAAAGTGAAATTTGGTAGCAGGTATGCATTTAGGAAAATAAATAATGTGTTCTAGAAAAAGAATCAAACCGCAAACAACATTTTCATGCTTCTTCGGACGTTCATGAAGTTGAATTTTCAATTTAAACGCACGCCAACACTGATCAGTCTGCTGAATGTACTTGAAAAGGTAAACCTGAGTCGAATCGTTGGAAAACAGTCTTAAAAAACAATTATGGGTAAAAGCAAGGATAAAAGTGAATTTGACCTTGGCCAGACAGTAGCTGCGATGTGGGCCGGTGGTTCAATCTCCGCAACTACTAAACTGTTGGAATTTCCACTTCAGATCTTTGCACGTGTGTTCGAAGGCTAGGTTAAATACAACAAAACTTACAACCAACTGTAGAAATGTGGCCGTAAACGTACAATTGACTCTCCATATGAGTTCAGACTGTCGCGCACAGTTACATGGAACTGAACACTACAGAGGAGCAGATAACTCGGGATATAACGAAGGGGCCTACACAAGCATATACACACAGATAAACCTTCACACCGTGGAAAAATTACAGACTACAACGTGCTCCCATGTTGATTTCAAGGTACACGAAGATTAGGCTTCAGTTTTCAAAGACCAATCGCAAGTTGAGCACAGAGGATGGAAACCGGTCATCTAGTCTAACGAATCACTGTTGCATCTCTATCACACAGATTAAAAGGCGCGTGTGTGGACTAAACCACAAAAAGCGAGAAACTCAGCTTGCCAAGTTGGGTCATACAAGCTGGTGGAAGAGGTGTAACAGTTTCGGGTGTGTATGCATGAGCTTCGTCGGGGACCCTCTTATCCGTCCAGACCTCCGTTAACGGCGCAAGGTGTATGGATATCCTCACCAACTACACACCAGTCCGTAACAATTCTCGCTACGATCCATAAATGATGCCATCATTCAACACGACAACGCCCCACCGCATACGTCTCAGCGGCACCATTTCGTTTCGCGATCCATCTTTAGCTTTTTTTAAATTTTATCTTTAGTTGAAGGTTTAACGACCACCATGAATAACTCAGTGGGCTATAAGCAGTCGCCCGTTTAAAATTTAAGGCCACTGGTTCCAGAGAAGGGAGAGAGTCAGTGCAGTAAGACAAACACGAACTTCATGCCTCACCGGGATTCGAACTCGGACCTTTCTCGGGCGACTGGTCGTAAGGCAGTGCTTAGACCACTGCGCCAGCCTGGCGGCTTTACGTTTTTGGGAAACTATACTCTGGATCATTCATTTCAGAAAAAAGCAGTAAATTTTACAAAGAGAAAATGTAAACTAGTAAACGCGTTATTATTTGCAAAGCTTTTGGCATGTACTCGAAGTTCTCAAAATGCTCAGAAAATTCGCAAAATCCATTATATGCACTTTGATTCAGGAGAGCATGCGAATGATAAATAAAAGTTATGTTATCCTTCATATGATAGATTTTAAGCTTAGAATGACAATGTTACTTAAAAAAATGAAAATGAAGGAGAAAGCAGAAGTGCCCCAGCTTTCCAAAAGGTTCCTGCTCATAAATGTACCCGAAACTACCGTGAAGCAATGTTTGGCAGATTCATAATTTCTGATCCTTAGCGAATTCAGAAAATCATGCTGTAGATAAGAGAGAACTCCAAATATCAGAAGTGAAATATTCGTAAAAACTCGGAAATTGTGAAAATGCAAATCTCAAATACTTGCCATTTGAAAACCCGAATTTGTTTCGGTTTTTTTTTGTTACTCGGGTTATAAATTATTCAAAGGGAATCTAAAGTCATCCTGAGTGAAAGATCACTGTAAAATCTGTAATTCTAATAAATTATTCACTGAGACTGCAAACAGCATATCCAGGTTGAAATTACTTTAAGTGACTCGCGCTTTTCTCTTTGAAAATTATGGCGTAAAAAAAGGTGGAATGTGATGCGACGACAAAGAGACTGATACGCTTTTTGCTGTAGATGCTGCAAATTATTCAGCAGATTGGAAAACCGTCTTTCGTACAAAATGATTTGTAAGACTTCTCGCAGAAAATGTCGCCTCGGAAATGTCGTATAAGCTGGAGAAATCTCACTGCATTTTGTCATAAATTCAGGTAAACTAACTGAAATTTCCGTCACACAGATTTTACATAGATGAACACTGTTAAGCGACATTTCATGTTATTATTTGCGATAGCTGCACACATAAATTCCAGTCAGGTCTGACGTATCACAGCATATTTCTAAACACCGGAATGCAGAAAGAGAGTGGTGGATCACTCAAACATAATGCCTTAATATTTTTCGAATTACAAACACAGAAACTCAATGGACCAAATCCTAACTATGAATTTTAAATAATATAATTAAGAGTGATGTATATAATTTAATTGTTAATTAGCCGCGGTTTGAGGGAATCCTGGTTATTCCCTGTTTATTCAAAACGCACCGCTAAAACCACACGGCTGGATAAGATAATCGAGCGGAGTTAATCCTTATTGCATTTTATAAACCGCTTGTATTCGTTTTATTTCTCTTCTTGAATAGATGCTTTGAAGCACAGGTTTTCATGTAACCATTTATTCTACTAAAAACTTCAGGACTTTTCAGGTACTCTATTACTTGCTGAATAACGCTAACATTCAGTAAAAGTTAAATAACTTGAGCTTTCGACACATGTTTCAAGTAATATTTTACTGTTTTATTTCGATTAATGCATTTGTGGAAACGGAAATTTGAAGTCAACGATATAAGATTACCTTCTCTTTTTGAAAACAAATTGTTGATTCCTTAATTTCATTTCGAACTTACGGAAAGACGTTTGTTTTTTTTAGTGCGAAACTACGATTTCGGACGAAATTTGTCTCTTGTGACCTAGTTCCCTTATTGGATACAGACGTCTTGTTGGCAGAGTCTTCAAGCGAAGCAGCTACTGGCAAGTAGCACTGCGCTCTGCTGCGTTGCACATTTCGGGCAATTAATACGAGTGAATCACAGTTTTGTCAATAAAATGATCATTATTGCTACCTGAACGCGTTACCAATCAGCATCAAAGTATACAATTCCCAAACCATAACGTGATGAATTTCTTCCTTACTTTAATTGGAATCAACATCATTATTTTAACTCAATACCATTAATGTAGGACATTTTGGAAACATTATATACATTCAAATCCACACACACGGAGACCATTCACGTTCCCGTTATTTCAATAGTGGGCGCCTGAGCTTCACAACTTTATAAAGTCTCTAGTGGCGCTATAAATCACAAAATTGAATTATGATTTTGTATTTTTGTAAAGGTCAAGTCGTACTGAAAGCAATTTGAACTAGCAAATTCTCTTTTTTCCTGAACCTGAAAAAATGCGTGGCTATTTCTCCCTCACATCTTTTTTGTTTATATTAAATAAAGGACTAAACACTTATTAGTGTCTTTCATGAAATTTGTGGAAACCATTACCTGTTTATTTAACCAGATGCCAAATATGCATCATTGTAAACATTTAAAGCTGATGTATTAACCTTTCACAAAATCACTGGTATGGCTTAAAATGTTGTTAATGAGGACCAAAATTGCTTAGCAAAACACCTCATGCGTATTCCTAGGAAATATATTAATTGCGAAGGAATACATTAATTGTTTTAGGTAATGAAGCCTAAACGTAGTTTCAAAATGTAATATGCCTTTTTTCTTACTCTAAGATAATTTTTATTTATAAGAGTTGGAAAGTGGAAGGAAATTGTTAGTCACAACGAAAGCTATCCAACACTATATTTATATTTCATGTTAGCCTTTAGGAGCGAATGTTATCAAAGAAATGCAGCATATGTTTAAGTCCTCAAATGCGAATCTGTGTGCTACTTGAGGTTGAGAGTTTCCACTAATGGGTCCATTAAAAGCGGAGATACGGTTGTAAATAAAAATATGGATCTTTTATCTCTCTGTCACAGGATAGTGCATTATGACAACACAAAATCAAATAAATATATTTATACAAATGTATTTATTTTAATAGAAACTATACTATGTAAAATAAATTTTTCGAATTGGGCTTTTAAAAGATTAGATACAGAATGAAACACAGCATTATTTTAAGCATTCTTGAACGTAAACTATGCATTATCTGAAAAGATAATGTAATCATTATCCGCTAAACATTCATCTTACTGAAAGGTAATCGACGAAAAGATAATTTTTATTAGATCTTTCAAGCAGTGAAGTAGAAAAATATATATGCGTAAAACAAAACAATCATCCTCATTTAAGCATCCTGTTTGCGAGATCGTGCGTTGTTAAAAAAATATGTGGATAATTGTTCTCATACACTCATTCGCTAAACTATTATGACTACGCCTCCATCTAAGGGAAGACACGTTGTAGTGTTTTGAAGTAATCGTTTGAAGATACCTGTTAAGGTGATTCCACTTAAAATATCTGCCGTATGTTTCCAATGGTAAAACTTCTTTCTATATTTTCTTCGCAATTAATGTATTCCCAAAGATGAAAATTTGTACATCGATAAAACTGACTTTAAGTTATAGTATGGGATACTTAATACTTGCTGAAACATAACCATAACTAAGCAATTCAACATTTTTTGTTTACTGACGTCATCAATCTACAGGTCACGCCATATATTAACAGGTCTGAACATTACTCAAGGAAAAATGATTGATTTTTAATATAATTATGGTTATGTTTTAGCAAGTATTAAGTATCCCATGCTATAACTTAAACTTAGTTTTATCGATGTGCAAATTTTCATCCTAGGGAATACATTAATTGTGAAGAAAATATTTAAATAAGTTTTACCATTGGAAACATAAGGCAGAGAGTTTAGGTGAAACCACGTTAAATGCTTATACATTTCAATCAAAACAAATTTTAATTTCAAGCTCACATATAGTTTAAGACAAATTTAGAAAACAGATTTTGTGCGTACAAATTACAGAAACACCGAATGCAAAAGTAAATGAACCCCTACAGTTCCTTCAGTGGCGATCCCTTCGATAAGCAGACTCTACTCTGAAGCTCTTGTACATGGATCCCGGAAAATTGTTGCACACCTCGTAGTTTACCTGTACAAACAGGATCTAAAGACTTTACATTTCCGTATGAATCCTGGTAGCAATCTAAAGACTTTGCAAAGTTTGTTGTAAAGCTTAGTTCTCCAATGTGACTTACGATACGCATCGCTTTTGCTGACAAACGGCCCAGATAATGTTATAGAAACGATTTGACTGTACACTGAAATTAATAGAGTTATTCAAAGAAAGAGTTTTCTTATGCCTTTGCTTCAAAAATAATAACACACGTGCAAAATGCAGCTTGAACAAATAACGGAATCAGGAAATTTAGGATATCGTTACTAAATCTTGGTGCAGACAATTATATTGATCGGATATATTGGCAAGATTTTGATATCCCAGATCCTCCACTGTGACCAGGAAACTAACTATTGAGGAACTGAAAAACGTAAGGAAGATTAATGATCAGATATACACTTATTCTCGTATCTTACTTACACTGAAGTAGTGGAGAGAATAGTCCAAGTTTTTTTTTTTTTTTTTGATTGGAGGTTTAACGACCACCGTGAGCAACTCAATGGGCTATAAGCAGTCGCCCGTCCCTAATTTAGGGCCACTGGTTCCAGGGAAGGGAGGGAGCCAGTACCGTAAGAAAAACGCAACATCCATGCCTCACCGGGATTCGAACCCAGACCCCTTCCGGACGAATGATCAGAGGCCATCGCTTAGACCACTGCGCCACCGGGCGGCAATCCAAGTTGTTACTGAAGTGTAACATTAAGTGGATTTGATGCTCGTTATGCGGTGATATAGGCGAAATTATATTTTTCCTAAGATAATGTCTATATTCGCCGCCCCGATGGCGCAGTGGTTTAAGCGATGGCTTCTGATCATTTGTCCGAAAGGGGTCCGGGTTCGAATTCCGGTAGGGCATGGATGTTGTAAGTGTCTTACGGCTCTGGCTCCCTCCCTTATCTGGAACAAGTGGCCCTTTATTAGGGACGGGCGACTGCGTATAGCCCATTGAGTTGCTCACGGTGGTCGTTAAACCTCCAATCCAAAAGAAAATCTCCATATTCCATTCAAAGTCGGAATCCAAGAGACGTGTCAAGTGAACATGTCACATTATGAGGTCTGACGTTGACAAAACAGGCATTTTCTTTGGTTATGTTTTACTTTTTACATCCAAAATTGAATGCCGGGTGGGCATCGGAAGATGGCTTTTGAAATATGACACTTTTTGTTTTTAGATTTGTGGAAACAGTAGTTCAAATTTCCGCCGCTAAGAAAAAATGGCGCTGAAGATGTAAGAAATGAACAAGCGCATGCGTGAACTTTCTGGATACTAACAGCACAAACGTTTCAGGACAGGATTTTCTCAATAGGTTGCCACATATCATCTAAGGTGCACAGAAGAAGCAACATTGCTGAAATCCAAGAAATTGCAGATCCTTCACACGATAAGTTTTGTATTCAAATATTCACATGCAGCATTGGCTTGCTGCATCTGGCATCACAAAAGGGACAATGAACAGGCTGCCGGTAGCTATTATGTCTTTTGAAAAGAAGGAACGTGCGCTACTTGTAAAATTTTATTACAAGAATAAGAGTAATGCCAATAGTGCGCTACGCTAGTACCGATGAATCAAATGATTACGGAGAGGATAAACAGTTGCATATGTCAGCGTCAAAAAGGAAAGCCGCAACGCACTCTCACACAACAGTACCAGAGGAATTTCTTAGTCGAACTTTAGGCAATGAACGCATAATTTCTCAAAGATTTCAGCAGTTCTGGACAGCCCGCACGCCGGTCCACACTTCTTGCGATTTCTGGCTTTGAGGATACATGAAAGACAGAGCTTAACGGGACGGCATACGTTCTCTTTCAGATCTGAAAATGAACATCAGACGAGAAGTGGCCAAAATGTTTGTTTTGTTTTGTTTGGAGGATTAAAGACTACCGTATTCTCTGAACGCAAGAGACAAAATCCAGCGCTCCACTATCGGCGCCAGTTTGCTCGCTCGACACCAAGCTGCTCGTGGACACAATCAGAGATTTCTTAACCGCATCGTCACCGGCGATGAAAATAGTGTCTTTACGTCAATATGAACCAGAGGAAAAAATGGCTGCATCCTCACAAGCAAGCAACAACTCGAGCCAAGGCCGACTTGCATCCACGCAAGACCTTGACCTGTGTTTGGTGTAATTCGGAAGGTGTATCCTCTACGAATTTCTGGAAAAGAACATCACGATCAATGCACAGATTTACGTTCAGCAAATGCACCGACTCAACGAGGCAAATCAGCTGAAATGAGCCAACCTGGCGACAAGGGGTGTTTCTTCAACACGACAACGCCCGCCCCCACGTCGCTAATTAGACCAAAACGGCTATTCAAGACTTCGGTTGGTAAGTTCTACCCCACCCACAGTATTCTCCTGATCTGGCAACCTCAGATTACCATCCTTTGCGGTCTCGCTCTAACAGTTTGTGAGGCGTATCGTTTAAAACGACATCGAGCAGAAAAGGTGGCTCGATGACTTCTTCGTGGCAAAACCCAGGGATTTCTACCGTAGAGGCATTGACAACCTAGTGGAACGTTGGCAAGAGGTCGCGAACAATGAAAGAGAATATATTATTGACTGCTTTGTGAAAACTTTTTCATGAAAAATAAGGATTCCAACAACTGAAAAAAAAACGAACTTATCTCAGAACCCAATAAAAACGCGAGAATTGGGATACTTATTTTTTTACCACTGGTGTATACCTGAAGGGGTGATCATAACACACACAAACTGCGAAGCTACTAGGGTTATAAAAGATACAGCGTATATATTCCATTTCAATTACCAATAAGCATGGGCTTGCATTTTTAATTAAAATCCAAAGTTAACAAGATATATAAGCCGACGCTATTCTACATTTCTGTGATGAAAACTCTTAGAAGCCTAAAAGATATTCGAAGTAAAGATTGTATCAAGGAACCAAAAGTAAAGCATGAGGTTTTGAGCGTTCCGAATTTCTAAAGTTATTGATCGCTTTTAAATAAAAAAGAAATCCTGGTAGAGGTTTCATTTAGCATTTCCAGGAACCAATAATAAGGAAAGTAGAGAGATGGAAATTATGCAAGCACAAAACTTTAGAGAATCAGTCTGGATTTTAGAGGAATATATCCATTAGTCGCGTGGGAGATCGTTGGAGTGGAAAACATTATTAAATACGTGTATTAAAACTAAAATGTCATGGAATTTTATCGAAGCAAGATGAGATATATTTTAATTATGAGATGGATTAGCTGAGTAGCAGCAACAGACGTCTCCATGGCTGATCGAAGCTATTTACTTTATTCTCAATTAAAATTTTAATCAAAATGCAACATTAAAAATCTTACGATACGAAGGATTCTCCGAGTCATGAATCTTTTAATAAGATAAACTCCCAAGTTCTGTGCACATACCTTATTCTTGAGGGATGTTTCTGGTAAACTAATGCATATGTGATTCCAATTAAGGATTCAAAGAAGGACGTATGCTTGACATTTTAAATTTTTGAATTTTTCTTCCATTTTCTTTTGAACAGATTAGAAAAAAACACACCGCAGAAACAGTCCTAAGTTTTAACACGGTAAATTTATGAGGGTGAAATAAAAACTGACTGCGGATGTGTGGGTGTGTGTTTTTACATAAGCACCGCTTTGCTATTAACTTTGCGGGATACCGATATGAAAGAAAGTTTTCATGTGATTTCAAAAAAAATGTCGCCGTATAGTGTGACAGTAATAGCAGCTAGGCTAGTCTAAGACACGTCTGACCAAAGATGTTCAGTTTTTCTTTAATGATTTGAATCTCTCTGATGTTAAACATACTGAACAGCAGCAGAAATTTAGCCCACTGATATTTTTAATGTAACCATATACACCGATGTGCCGTTACATTATGACCACCTACCTAATAAGCTGTAAGACCCCTTTAGCCCGCAAGAAAGTGGCCACACGGCAATGCATCGACTTAATGATGTGACGATAGATATTCTGGGGTATCTGGTACCATAATATCAACAGAAGGTCTTCCAGTTTCCGTACACGTCGGGGTGGTGGTGATTCAGCGCGAAACTGCTTTTTGAAGTCAAAACCCAAATGTTCGATTAGGTTCATGTCAGGTTAATTTGTAGACCAAAGCATTAGCAGAAAGTTACCAGTGCGTTCCTCGAACCACTCCTTGACTATTCTGGCAGTGTGCCATGGCGCATTATCCTGTTGGCAATGGTCATCCCCAGCATGGAACACAGTTGCCATGAATGGGTGAACTTGGTCCGCAAGTATGTCCAGATACCTGCGAGCTGTCAGATATTGTGCTACTGGGATAATGGGCCTAATGTGTCCAAAGAAAGCATGGCCCACAGCACAACACCGCCGCCACCGGCCTATTTCCACCCAATTGTGCATCCAGGTGCCGGACTGTCCGTTGGTAATCGGCGTATCCGCGCTAAGCCGTCTGCGTGATGCAACAAAGAACTTGATTCGTCAAACCAGGCCACGTGGTTCCAATCATCCACGGTCCAATCTCGATGATCTTGGGCCCATTTCATGCGTTGTTGGCGATGACGTGCAATGAGCATTGGGACCCGTCTGGGTCCATGCGCGTAAGGCTGCAAAGAACACAGTGCTGTAACACATTGTCCTGATCACTACTGTTTCAGCTTCGAGTTATTTGTCGCACTATGGCCCTGCGGTCGCTGTGAACATTGCGCGACAGTCTCCTCTCCCCTCTGGCATCAACGAGCTGCGAACGACACACGCCTAGACGATGTTTTGTCGTTCGGCCATCTGTGCACCACTTTTGAAACGTACTCACAAGAGCGGCACGGAAGCAACCCACAAACCGCGCCGCTTCCGAGATCGTAGTTCCGGGGCGCCGTGCCATCACAGTATGTCCTTTATCAAACTCCAACAAATCGGCAGCTTTTTCCATTCTGACTCCGAACACTCTACTAACCAAAAGCTGGTCCTTATGTTGCATATACACTGAGTGGCCACTTTATTATGACCACCTGGCAGCTTTAAGCAAATAAGCTATGACTGCACGCTGTTGCCTCCAGAGGGCGAGGCTAGTATAAAAACTGTAGTAGAAGTGATTTTTGGGTGACGAGATGGGTAAAAAATGCGATTTGACGGACTTTCAACGTAGGATGATTGTAGGAGCTGGGAGCCATATCACCGAAACCGCCGTTTTCGTGAAATGTTCCAGAGCAGCTGTTGTTAAAGTGTATAAAGACTGGACTGTCAGCCAAAAACTGGGTCTCTACGTGCAACGTGTGTTGGTCATCGACTACTGACTGCTCGGGCGGAATGCAGAGTGTCCATACTGGTAACAGACAACAGAAAGGCAACAGTGCAGCAAATTACAGAACATCTTAATCAAGGATCCCCTCAAATGATCTCTGCACGCACTGTTCGCCGTACACTGCATCGGATGGGATATAGCAGCCTAAGGCCTGCTCTAACACCTTTGCTGTCTGCAGTTAACAGGGGAAAACGTCTCCAGTTCGCACAGGAACACAAGGATTGGACGGTCGATAATTGGAAACAATTTATGTGGTCTGATGAATCACGTTTTCAGTTGCCCCATGCCGATGGCGGAGTGAGAATTTGGCATAAACGGCACGAAAGCATGGACCCGAAATTCATTGCTACAAACCTTCAAGCTGGTGGAGTCAACGTTATGGTTTGGGGAATGTTTTCCTGGCATGCTTTGGGCCCTTTAATTAGTGTTGCTCAACGACTGACTGGCACATCATATCTAAACATCGTTGCGGAACAAGTGCATCCTGTCATGTGGATGGTTTATCCCAATGGCGATGGCTACTTTCAACAAGATAATGCGTCCTGCCATAGTGCTCGTATTGCACAGGATTGGTTTCAGGAACATGCCGGTGAGTTTACTTTTCTTAGATGGCCCCCAGAATCTCCAGATCTCAACCCCACTGATAATTTGTGGGATGAAGTTGAACGAGCCATCAGACAGCTGGATCCACCACCCTGCAATATCACACTCCTGGAAAGTGCTATTCTTCAAGCATGGTCTCAGATTCTACAAACCACCTATGAACATGCCTCTGTCTCGAATAAAGTGATCTCCATAAGGCGTCTAGACCTTACCCTATTCCAGACTGGTGGCAGCAAGAAGAACAAGTAAGTGCATCTGGATGGTAAGAGTATCGCACTGAAATAAAGTGCATAACATTCACCATGCAATACCTCCAACTATCTCACATCCAGAAATAAACAGAAAAATACAACAAAGAAAATCATGACAGAACGATTATGACTGATGAAGACAAGTTTTGTTGGGGTTTTAATTTGAGGCCGATCAAAGCTGTGTAAGGCCTGAAGGAATTTTAGAACGTTATTTTAAAAGGTATCAAAGAGAAAATGAGAAAAACGGTATTGATGGCTTATTGTAAAATAATGAATTTAGTTGAACATTATATTAGCCAAATTCATATAGTTAAGAGTAAAGTCCAAATTATTAAAATTTTAAAAATAATTCAATGGAGATGCACCGAAGTATACATTTTTAATTTCTTCGTTTTCAAGCAGTCAATTTGTAGGTGTAGAACTGTGCAAAATAAATGCAAAGAAATTAATTTCCAGGATTTCCATAGTATGTTGTCAGAGTGCTAGCATTGCAATACTTTAGATATTCAGAAAATGCTGTTTGCAATAAATACAACATCGAAGTTTGGGAAGTATAAGCTTACCGTATGAAGGTTAAAATAGTTAACACCAATTATCTTGGATTTAGTTTCGTCTGCTTACAAGGTCAAAGCCAACCGGGTTCGTGGATTTCAGAGCCAAAAAAATATATAATTCTTAACCCCAGGGCATTACGGGTAATCGTTATTATGCAAAGAAGTATAGCCAAACCTGAACTTTGACATTGGCAAACGAACAAATGGTATGGTATTTAATCATCACTATCAGAAGTTCTAAGTCATACACCACTAATTTTGGGCCATTTGTTCTAGTGAGGGGCGTGGGCTAGATCCGGGTAATGAACACAATCCTCATACCTCATACGTGACTTGAACCCGATCGCATCTCTAGCAGACGGGGTGGCCAGATGCTTTTGCAAACCATAAAAATGAATCGAGCAGAAAAGCAGAATGCTTAGAAAGGCATCAACAAAGGGATAATTGTGATATTGAACAGTCTTTGGAAGTCCGTTCCCTTAATGCACATAGTGATAAAGTCCCATAAAATACTGTTACACACGTACAGGAGCCCAAAAACGACCACTTAACATCAATGATAATGAAATCTTATATCAGAACTTAAAAACATCGCTACATATTCAATACAATTCCTTTAAATTTTGTGAGCTGATATTTCAGCAAGCAGGACAAAAGCAGCAGTGAAGCTTATTGAGCTACATACACTAAAGTAACAAAAGTCACCGTACACCCCATCAAAAGCAAATGAACGGATCTCCTGCGTTATTAAGATGCACGATACAGCTGCAAACGGTATAAAAACAAGCCTGCAGCTGACCGCGGTCATATCGCACTCTGAGGTTGAGTGAAAATGATACGGCGGGAGACAACTGACTTTGAGAAAGAAAAGATTGTTGGGTGTTATATTAGTGGTTTTCCATAAGAGAAACAGAGATGTTGCGTTTAAACATACCCAAGTCAACTGCTTTGGAGAAAACATTCCTATAATTTGCCCGAATTATTAGTCATTTCGAGTACCGGAGTATTGGGAAATGTCGAATGTACACTGCTGGCCTCCCAAAATGCAACACCAAGAAGAACACGAGATAGCAAAGCCAGATTTACTGGACACATTACAACAGATACAAAGATGAAACGATTGAGCGTACATGCCCGTGCGACTTGCGGAACACGCAGCATCAATAGTTCGTGGGGCCCCCATATCTGGCTATAACGGCCGCTACACGCGGCGGCATCGAGCGAAAGAGGCTTTGGATGTGGGCTTCGAGTATGTCGGTCCAGGCTGCTTACACACGTTGCCACAGTTCATCAGGCGTAGCCGCGGGTGGAGCTTTCCGGGCCACTCGGTTGCCGATCAGCGATCAGACGTGTTCGATGGGCGTCATATGGGGAGAACAGGCAAAACACGGCACCTAGTGGGCCGTGAAGAACTGTTGCACGAAGCGTGCCACGTGCAGGCGCGCATTGTTCAGTTGAAACGTGGCCGCTGGCAGGTCCTTCAAGTAAGGCAGGACTACAGGCTCCAAAACGTCGTAGATGTAGCGGTGGCTGTTGAGTGTACCGGCGATGAATACCAGAGGGGTGCGGGTGTCATATCCAATTGCGCTCCAAACCATAACGCCAGGCGACGGACCGGTATGGCGATGAATAATGCAGGCGTCATACATTCTCTCGCCGTGGTGCCGCCACACGCGGATCCTACCATCGTGGTGCTGCAGGCCGAAGCAGGATTCGTCGGAGAAGATAATGTCGTGCCATTCCTTAGTTCAGGTGCGGCGTTCAACGGCCCGCTGCCGCCGCACTCGCCGGTGGTATAACGTCAAAGGTAATCGGAGCATTGGGCGCCGTGCGACAAATCCCTGCTCCTGCAGACGACGTCGAACGGTACCTGCTGGCACAGGTTGTTGCGCAACACACCCTAATTCCTGTGATAACGTTAGTGATGTGGCGGTGCGAACCGTCAATGCCCGCCGCACAACATGCCGGTCCTCTCGTTCGGTGACCGACGGCAATCGCTCACGTCGGTCCGTCCGTCCCTGCTGCGCTCACCGAATCCATACTCTCTCACTGTGGCTGGATGTCTTCCCACACGGGTGCCGATGTCTCGGTACGATAAACCGCAGTCGCGATAAGACGCTATTCTTCCTCTGTCGAACTCCGAAACGTGCTGGAATGACTGCCGTATTCTGCAAAGAGGCATCAAGAAGCTTTCCACGCACAGGTCCGGCAGCACCACACACTTCCACTACTTACACCCCGCCTCCTGTGCATTCTTCTTATATTGCTTCTCGGTGGCGTGCCGGGCGCACATGATTTGCATATGCTCTGCAATGCTAATCGTCTGCATGTCCTTTCGCGGGCGACGCATGCTGTGAATTTCAGGCGAATCGGATGCTTCCTTCTTGGTGTTGCATTTTGGGTGGCCAGCAGTGTATTTCAATTGGATTCGTCTCATGCTATGACTATAACGTGATGAGCAGCATTAAAAACAAGACTATGTCATCGACTAAGACTGTGAGTGAAAATGCAAAGTATAACACAATGAGAACGCCTGATGAATCCTTGGACAAAAACAGTAATAATTAGCAAGCCAGTGGAACGGTTGTATGTGTGCTTTGCTCTGGAGAGTGAACAGCAGACGGGTCTCTTTCTTTCTTTCATTTGTTAAACGCTTCTGAATGTGTTGGGTTTCTGGTAATTTAAGAATTCTTATGCTATGGTGCGGGAACCATGCATCTTTTACTGCTGCTTCTCGTTCAGAACCCGAAAGAAGCATGAATACGAATCTGGTGTACTCCCTTTTGCAGAGTCTAGAAGCTTAAACCAAGAACATACGTCTGTACTTGGCCTTCAGTGCTCATGGAGATTGTCTAACTCTGCCAAAATAAATTAGTATCTAAATGTCAAATATGAATAAATTAATTTCTCGTGCCGAAGGCTGCTTCTAAACGGCAGCTAACTCTGGTTCGATGATTAACTTCTCCGCTAAGCTGCAAGAAATCAAAGTAGAACGTGAGGTCCAGCTACCCTTAGCAAGTACAAAGTAAATCTGTAATAACGAAGTGACATCTTAAACCGTGTCTTTACAATTTTAAGTACCAACGAAGCGACAATGAACCTATGCGCAAGAAATATGCTTGCAAGGCAGCGAGAAATTGCAACAAAATATACATTTTTCTCTTTGGTCTGAAATTTGCAATGTTAAATATTGAAAAAGAAAGGTATTTTCATTGTGCTTGCAATTAGCCACCGAGTAACATGTGCAATGAAAATGATTGCGGGCAACAGATTATCATGTCTTATTTTACCTTCGAACAATTTTGATTATTTCTCAACATTTTTATTTACAGTCATACATCTCCTGCATGTGCGTAAACAAATGCTTTCCAATTCGGTTGGCAGCAAATTAAAAAATAAAAAAATCTTTGAAAAATTACGTCATTTCTGGTTTCACGACGCGAGCTGAAGGCGAAATTTGTAAATTGCTTAAATAAAGTTTCGTTTCTAGTTCATGAGCGTGTAATGAAGATTGAAGTCCGTTGCTTATGAGAAATTTTCTTTCGGGTTAAATCATGGTATGTAACATTAATGGAATTTGAAAGTTTATTTAAGCAAATTATTTCGTTGGAGACCTTTCGAAATGTTAATCAGATGTGGTGTTGTCGTTGTTTGAGTGTGAAGGCCTTAATAATTTTTCAAACGAAGTCAACGTGCTTGTTTTGTTTCTCGCTTTTGGCGTTTCCTTTCTCGTTCCCACATTCTGAAATTTGGCTGGGTTTATTGTGAATAAATATATAAAAAAAGAAACACATTTTGACTTGCGAACTCTGGGTTGTTGTTTACATGTCAAATGAAAATGCCACGTTAAGAAAGCATTTCAAATCTTCTTTTTTGATAATACAAGAAATCAAAAATTAGGTATGAAAGGAAATAAAATATCCGTTTATTGACGTATAAATATTATTAATAAAGCGTAAGCTTTCAACACCAACGGGTGCCTTCCTCAGACTTGTTCGTGGTTAGGCAAGACAAGAGGAATAAACAATAGAAAATTTCAAATAAACATGAACAGAATTTCAGAACGTGATATGTTGCGTCGGGTGCATGCGACAACGAGAGATGTCAACAGAAGCGTGCTAAGCGTGAAGAAATGTGTGCCATATTTGAGGAAGCACAAGTGAGACGTCATCGTTGCAAACCACAGGGTTACTCAACATATCCATTTTTTCCCTGATGACAGTGCCCCTGGCGGTAGTATAAGGAGCATTTCGCTTTATCTGGTCCCATTTCGGGATAGCGGAATTGGTAACCACTTCCCTGGATAAGGCGGCTGTCAATCTTCCATGCGAGACGTCCCGCTTGTTTTCGATTAGTCGAAGAGGGAAAGAGCGTTTTGTCATTCCGATGTAATGCTTGGTGGTACCATTCATGTATTCCAATGGTATGGAGTACACTCTCGTATCAGTCAGGGAGGTATGGGTGTTCCGGGATGATAGCAGGTGGCGTGATATCGATCTCGGTGTGCGTTTCCCAAAGCTAAGCCCGAGTTTCTTTAAAGTGTTCCGCATAAAGTAGGCCAGGCCGGGTATATAAGGGAAAGCCCCAATGCATTGCAGAGAAGGCTTGGTATGGCGGCTACTAGGGTTGGAGAAAACAGCGTCGGCGTTCGTGATAATGTCTTTGATCACTTGCACGCTGTAGCCAGAGGAAGAGGCCAAATCTCTTAGGTTGTCGACTTCTTCAAGTCTGGATGCAGTGTCCGAGGATAGAAAAAAGGCACGTTTAGCCCTATGTCTGAAAATGGCTAATTTGTGCGTAACGGGATCCTAAGAGGTAGGTAGGATTACATTCAGGACATATGTTGGCTTGTAATAAACCTTGGTTTGGAGGGATCCAGAACGAGATTTCTTGACTAGGACGTTCAAAAACGGGAGACTGCCGTTGTCCTCGGACTCCATGGTGAAACATGTTCCGGTGGAGGGAATTAATGAAAGCGAAAAAAGCGTTCAGTTCATCAACTACATGCTGTTAGATAAAAAATACATCGTCAGCGTATCTCAGCCATATAAGAGGAGCGAGCTTAGCTCCATTAAGAATTTTTGATTCCAGCGGTCTGAGGATGGCCTCAGCTAGTACAGCAGATAGTGGTGAGCCCTTGGCAACCCATTTGGATTGCTTGTAAATTAGGTTATTAAAACAGAAAAAAATTGATTCCGTCATCACTTCTATCGCATAGGATATACCCAGTAGTGAGTCCCGTGAGAACATTGAAGAATCAGCAAGTGCTCGCTTCAAAGTGTCCACTGCCTCGTCGACAGGTACTGACGGATAAAGTGACATCACGTCAAAACTACCGATGATGTGATGCGGAGCCACAGTGAAGTTCTTCAGCCTTGTGACGAAGTCACCCGACGACAACATGACTCGTTGTTGTGGAGGCCAGCAGGAAAGCTGTTAGGAATGTTGCAAGTTGACGCTCGAGATTGATTGATGGGGCTGTCCTCCGTGAAACAATAGGCCTAAGCGGGAGTCCTTGCTTGCGATGTTTAATTCTTGCAAAGAGCGAGGGTATCTTCGGCCCTGGAGGAACCCATGTGGCTGATCTGAGGGTGTCCGGGATACCGGGTATTCTTGCCACTCTCTTAACGCTTGCAACCCACCTATTTAATAGGCTAGAGATCATTTGGATTGAAGCCGATTGTTGTATGAACTCCATGATTTTACGGTTGTATTCATCGGAGTCCATTATCGCAATCTGGCCTGATTTATCAGTGAGTGCGAAGACAATCGATGGGTCATCCTTTAACCGTAGGACAGCTGCTAGGTCTTGTGGCCTAGAGTGTCGAGTCTTGGGAAGATTATTCGATTTGTTCAGCCGCTGGAAGATTTAAAGACGGATTGAGTCCCTCTGTGCAATTGGTACCTTATAGAGAAGGCTTTCGATTGCTGGGATTAGCTCACGGATGGAAGGCTGGGTGTTCAGGCAGAACTTTGGACCCTCTTGTGTATGCCTAGTTCCTTCTGCGACAAGAGTTTTGACGAGACATTGATTACTAGGATGGTAAACTTCCGTGAAGGCGTATCTCTTGATTCTCTTAGACGGGAGAGCTTTTCATTGTGGGTGAACACAAGCGATCTGTTCTGGTGGTCGACCAGCATGCTGAGCCGGCATCAGAGGTAAAATCAGGGAAGTGGTTACCTATTCCGCCATCTCGAAATGGGACCAGATAAAGCGAATCTCTCCTTATACTACCGCCAGACGCACTGCCATCAAGGAAACCATGGAGATTTTGAGTAACCCTGTGGTTTGCAACGATGACGCTTTACTTGAGCTTTCCTAAATATGTCGCACATTTCTTCACGCTTAGCACGCTTCTGTTGACATCTCTCGTTGTCGCATGCACCCGACGCAACATATCACGTTCTCAAATTCTGTTCATGTTTATTTTAAAATTTTGCATTGTTTATTCCTCCTGTCTTGCCTAACCACGAACAAGTCTGAGGAAGGCATCCGTTGGTGTTGAAAGCTTACGCTTTATTAATAACATTTATACGTCAATAAACGGATATTTTATTTTATTTTCATACTGATTCTTTGACGTAATCTACCCTAACTTTAGTTGTATGTAAGAATTAGGTAATAACCAGTCCCTTATGATAAATTTATAAATATAAATAGAGTATTTAGGTATCATCATCATCATCATTGTCAACCATTATCAATCCACTGCTGGACGAAGGTCTCCCCAAGTTTCCTCCACAACGGTCTGTCTTGTGCCAGTCTCCTCCATGTCACCCCTGCATACTTTCGAATTTCATCCACCCATCTCCCATGTGGTCTTCTTCTGGGTCTTTTCCTGTCCCTTGGAATCCAATCTAAAATTTCGGCTGTCCATCGATGATCTGTCCTTCTGGCAGTATGTCCAGCCCATTGCCATTTCAGGGATTTAACTCTGATCATGATGTCTTCCACTCCTGTCATTTTTCGGATCCATGAGTTCCTCTTCTTATCTCTCCTGGTATTTAGGTATATATGTCGATATATTTCACATAATATCAATTTAACACAAAGGACGCTGGGCTTTTCTGCGATACTCTATTAATATTAAATCCTGAAAAATCTTTAACCAATTGTTTTCATGAAGTTTAGAAACTTCAGTTTTTGTACACATCATGAATCGAGAAGACTCTCGATTCATTCCGTAATTTTTCAGTAAGTACTTCTAACACTGGTTAGAATCAAATGTAGCAATTATATGACGAACTGTCAGCATTTCAAAATAATGACGAAAAGTCAACATTTCAAGATAATTTATTTTAAGAAATAGTTTTTTCTGAATAGATGAAAGAAAACGATGCTTAATATGTTGTTGCACAAAATCTTTTGCATGGAGAATATATGAAATACCGCTATGATCCACTTACTTACCAGTTCCATGTCCTAGAAGAACGCATGGGTTATTAATATCATGCAAAATCATTATGTATAGATATGATATGATGTAAGTCTTACGAGGGCGCTTGCAAGACAAAAATGCATGTCACAATGCCAACAAATTATGTGCGTTTCAACTTCATAAACTAAGCGAGACATACGAGGAATAAACCAGAGGTAAAATGAAAATATGTATATAAATAATGAAATCTGAGAGGGAAAAACATGGCCAAAGACTTGTCGAGGGCTGTACATATACAGTACATTGTATGGCCAAATTAGAGTGACCACCTGTTTAGTACGTTGTTGTGCAACCTTGTCTCCTAAATACTGCTTGAATTCGTCTTGGTATGGACTCTATTAAAATTGGGTAAGTGGCTTGGAGTATATTAGCCCAAATGCGATGAATTGCAGCCTCCAGCTCTTGAAGATTCTATGGTAGCGGATCCAGCTCTGTGATGCCCCTTTCGACGTTATCGCATAAATGCCGCACTGGATGGAATTGCGATGATTGAGGAGTGCCTATGTAGCAGTGAGAAATATCCATCTCTATTGAGATAAAACATCAACATAACTGGGTGGACCTGGTTGGCAACGGTACTTAAAAACCTTAGGGCACTCAGACGTTGCTCTACACGAATCAAAGACCCAAATACTCCCACGAAAACATGGTCCAGACGATGACGTTGCCTCCCTCAGCTTGAGGAGTTGTGACAATGAATGCCGAGTCCATATTTTCGTGCTTCTGTCTCACATTTCCATGTGCATTGTGTAGTTGAAAACGTGCTTAGTCAGACAACACTACCCTTTCCACTCATTTAATGTCCAATTCTTGTGTTCGTGAGCACACTGGAGGCGTACCTTCTTGTTCGTTGCAGACAGAAATGGCTTACGGACAAGACGTCTACTTCGCTTATCCCATACAAAGTTATGTGCGGCGAACAGTACCTTGAGAGATAATCGGACTTTGTCTCTAATTAAGATTGTCAGTAGTCTGACCAAGTGTTGTGTTTCTGTTGAACTCAACAAGTCTGCCTTTTCTCCGCTGAACTTGAGCATCCAGTAGCCGTTTACGAACACACGCCTTGCGCTCAGACCCACTTTTTTTACTGGTGGTCCGTTATCTGTAAACTTTAAGAACTGCTTGTTTCCCGCAAACACTTCACAACTGCAGCCATTTCGCTAATGTTCACCCCAATCCTTCGAGAACCCACAAGATCATTCCACGTTCAAAGTCCCCCGATGGTGTGTCTTACCCATTATTTCATGCGCAATGCATTTCATTCGTCTCTGCATACCTTCCGCGTTCCCATTTTATTCCGTTTTAGGCGTCTTGCTTCAAGACTATCTTCGAGATAGCTACTTTGCATAAAATGATCTGGTGGTTATAATAATTTGGCCACTCAGTGTAGATTTATGAAGGTTTCAGCAATAATAACCCGATCGCTCGGAGGGCATGAAACTCTTCGAATGATGACTTAATCGCAATTGTTCATAAAGTGTGAATGATGTCACTAACAGCAATAACTTCTTTACAAGTTCGATAAGCCTCCTCCGATGCCTTGAGGTCTGCGGCACGGATTTCTGATCATTCTTCGGCAATAGGCCCGAAATCGAATCCTGAATGAGGCATGGGGGAATGTATTCGTCTGAAAGCGCTGGCTCTGCTCTTTTCGTTCAATTAGTGGCCCCAAATTTTAGGGACGGGCGACCGCCTATAGCCCAATAGGCTGCTAACCACGGTCGTTACACACCGGCACAATAATAATGATAACAAATATATTCGTTAAAATAAAGAACAATAAAGGCGCACCTTGTTTTCACTTCTAAATTGCATCCAAATAAGAGAGCAATGATCCATGTAAAAACGCAGCGGCATTTATAAAGCAAATATTATTTTCCACGTAAAGCAAGAATCAAAATGTATACTTCAGGTTCAAGACGCCTTAAGTAGCTTCGTTGGAATATATTGCATGCTATGGTAGAACACCTTCAGCTGAAAGTACACTGGTGGCCACCCAAAATGCAACACCAAGAAGGACACGAGATAGCAAAGCCAGATTTACTGGACACATAACAACAGATACAAAGATGAAACGATTGAGCTTACAGGCCCATGCGACTTGCGAAACACCCAGACATCAATAGTTCGTGTGGCCCCCATGGCTGGCAATAACGGCCACTACACGCCGCGGCATCGAACGAAAGAGGCTTTGGATGTGGGATTGGGGTATGTCGGTCCAGGCTGCTTCCACACGTTGCCACAGTTCATCAGGCGTAGCCGCGGGTGGTGCTATCCGGGCCACTCGGTTGCCGATCAGCGACCAGACGTATTCGCTGGGCGACATATAGGGAAAACAGGCGGGCCACGGCAGCAGTGACACCCGGTGGGCCGTGAAGAATTGATGCGTGTCACATGCGGGCGCGCATTGTGCTGTTGAAGCGTGGCCGCTGGCAGGTCCTGCAGGTAAGAAAGGACTACAAGCTCCAAAACGTCGGAGATGAAGCTGTGTCTGTTGAGTGTACCGGCGATGCGTACCAGAGGGGTGCGGGTGTAATATCCAATTGCGCCCAAAACCATAACGACAGGCGACGGACATGGTATGGCGATGCATAATGCAGGGGTCATACAGTCTCTCGCCGCGGTGACGCCACATGCGAATCCGACCATCGTGGTGTTGCAGGCAGAAGCGGGATTCGTCGGAGAAGACAATGTCGTGCCATTCCGTAGTCCAGGTGCTGCGTTTTACGGCACACTGCCGCCGCACTCGCCGGTGGTGTCGGGTCAATGGTAATCGGAACAATGGCCGCCGTGCGACAAGTCCCCGCTCCTGCAGACGACGTCGAACGGTAAGTGCTGACACAGGTTGTTGCTCAACACACCCTAATTCATGCGCTAACGTTCGTGATGTGGCGGTGTGAGCCGTGAATGCCCGCCGCACAACATGCCGGGTCTCTCCTTCGGTGTTGTGCCGCGGATGCCGCAATCGCTCACGTCGTTCCGTCCGTCCCCCACCGAATCGACACTCGCCTCACTGTGGCTGAATGTCGTCCCACATGGGCGCCGATGTCTCGGTACGACAAACCGCTGTCACGATAAGCCACTATTCGTCCTTTGTCGAACTCCGAAACGTGCTGGAATGACTGCCGTATTCTGCGACGAGGCATCAGGAAGCTTCCCAACACAGGTCCGGCAGCACAACGCACTTCCACTACTTACATCCCGCCTTCTGTGCTCCCTTCTTATAGTGCTTCTCGGTGGCGTGCCGGGCGCACATGATTTGCACATGCCCTGCAATGCTAATCGTTTGCATGTCCTCTCGCGGGCGACGCATGCTGCGAATTTCAGGCCAATCGGATGTTTTCTTCATCGTGTTGCATTTTGGGTGGCCAGCAATGTATATAATTTTGCAAATTATATTTAAGCATAGACACCGAAGTAGGATGTTTCAAATGGTGAATTTGAAAAGGGAACTTCCGCAAACCCAAAAGTGAAAGAGGTGTTCTGAAGTATATTGTTGGAAGTAGAGTTCTCCAAAAGTGATCATACTATGCTGAAAAGGTCTTTTCAGCTCGTCTTTTCTTCATTATCTCCCACTCATATTTCCAAGTTCGGTTAATTGAAAAGTTAAGTACTTGTGACTTCCTATGTTAAAAAGATCTTCGTGCTTGGTGTTCTGGTTAGTCGCCTGCTTCTTCCCTGACCAAGTTCCGCTGGCTGTGAAAAAAAGTTCTTGTATGGTGGGTCTCCCTACATTGAAAATTTCTTTTAATTTGGGCTGTGGCCGATCTATTGCTATTTCACTCACGAATTTCTACTTACAGCTATATCGTTTCAAACATGTACTGGATAAATTCGACTCTTAGCTGAGGAATGCGTAGTGAACTGTTCTTACATCGTTTCCTCGAATAATATGGTCCTAAAATAGTGACAAGCTTCTGCTTATATCATTTAGAGCTATTAATGGTAGTCTTTAAACATCGAAACAAACACAATTCAGAGCCACAAAGATTTAAAATAGTTTTTTAGTTAAAAACGTGTTTTCCTTTGTTGTGTTCAAATTTTCCCGCAGTTTTAAGATTCTAGTTTGGATTTTGGACACAAAACACCAAATCAATGAATAAATCTGAGAAAGGAAATTCAAAATCGCTTTTCAGGGATCTTTAATTGTCGTTATCCAAGTGTACAAATTCTGTGGGGTCCCAACAGTACATCATTGCTGGAAGCGCCGACTGATATACTGCGCAAACGCGTGCAGGGACACCATCGAGTTTATACATCACCCCCTAATAGCCTAACAGGCCCGCGCAACGAACACCGGAAGCTGCGTGACTCAGGGAGAGTAGGCTGATGTCCGTGGTGGGTGGTCGAGCATGCATGATTTTGCTCACTCTGTATAAGCGTGACTACGGATGTGCGTGGTTGTTGTTGTCAAATTGTCAACTAAATTTATTTTCATAGAGGAATATTAAAAGTATTCAAATTCCTTACTAATGGGGAGGTTCTCGGAAAACGGATTACAGCAATAAAGCGTGAAAATTTTCAACTCTAAGGTACGTGGAAACCTTTTGTTAACCTCATTTTAAACTACTCGTAAAATAAAAATTTTGAACTAGAAAATTAAAATTTGGCTAATTTTATAATCTAATGCATCTCACAGCGGGAAGTCAAAGCACTGAAAAGATTTTTGAAAAATGAAATGTATGTTTGTAATGGAAAGAATAGATTACTTGTGTTGTTATAGTAACCCATAACATGTTTTTGCCAATGTATCAAATAAGTTCAAAGTAAAATATGCATATTTAGGAAGGGATTTTAAACTTTATTATGGACACAGAATAATAAGGGTTGCAGGTTTTTGATCCCAAGAGTAATATGTTGATACAATCGTACTTAGTTATTTAAGTGTTTAGGCAGCGCCAGATTAACTTTTTTGGGGTCCCTACTTCTGGGCACAAGTGCTTGTAAAATACCTATATCCTATACGAAATAAATGTATGTCATGTACACATCTAACATGCCTATGTCCTTTATATAAATGCCAAGGCCTTGTTGCCATGTGAAATACATCTTTTGTGTTTGCAGACATGGAGAGTTGCATTGAATTATCATGTTTAATATTTATTACTAAAGGAACACAAACACTGAATCAAGTATAGACAGCAAAAATTAGATATGAATGCACAAAAACAGAAGTTCACACATAGTTCAGAAGTAAGTTAGCCTTTAAAATGTCCGTTTAAATATTTTTAGCATTTTTCTACAAACTAACACATTGAAGAACTCTCGTGTGAGCAGTGTGTATGCTCTATCTGTGGTAGGATGGGAATTTATCAGAACCCTTCAATTTCTTAAAAATTAGGTGAAATATATCAGTACTACCTGGGCAAGAAATTATTTACTTGCCCAGGTAGTAAAAGCTGGATGCGCAGGAAAATTTATCTTTTAAGATAACAAACCAGAACCCTATTTTTTTTTAAGTTAAAAATATGAACTGTTTTAACATGTTTTCACTTCCATTTTAAGGGTCTGTATTACAAATGTTCAATGCACAAACGTGTGTATATCAATTTTTATGATGCTGATGCTAAAATTGGTATGAAATGGTACGATGATGAAACTGGTGTTTCGGAAATTTAGTGATTCTGCCATGTTCCTTTTGTTAAAGTTTTCTCCCTTTGTCACTAAACAGGAGAGGCCAGTTACATCAGAGGCATGCAAACTGTTGTTAATTATAAACAAAATTTGGAGCAAAACTAGGTTTCCGATTTCTGGGCGTAGAGCATAACATAATTAAAGATGTGATATTACTCTTTCCTTGGTACTTCGTAACAATAATACAACTTCCATTAATTAACAATGACATGAAACACGACATGTGAGGACTGGCTTTTTTTCTTGTGTAGTAGGAAATTTTATTACAAACTTTTTTATTTTAAAATTTAGTTACCATGCACAGGCAATTAGATGTTTTATTTACCTGCCCAGACGAATGATTTACATGCTCTGGGCATCTCGGGCATGGTATTTTTAAGCCCTGGATATTGTTATTTTTAAGAGAAAAAAAGTACGTGGATCGACATGAATCCACATATTGTGGAAACAATGTTCTAAACAAACAAGATTTTTAAAATAAAAGTAGAAATATATACTCGCTTCTTTTTTTCTTTTTTTTTTTTTTGAAAACATTTGCTTAAAATGAGAGATCAACTTTTTATTCATTTATCTAGACTTATCTGTTTCCAGACTTCCTGCACTGTGTATTCACAAGCTACAGCAATAATAACTGGAACTAATATATCTCATTTTATCCGATAACTACTGGAAAGTGTGCTTCCAAACGTGGGGGTGGGTGTCAATTTTTGTATGGGTAAAACTTCTTCAATCCTTCATAGAATTCATTTTGATACCAAAAGCATAAAAAAAGGAAAAAACAATCTTTTTCAATAGCTTTAGTAATGACAAAACATTTGTACAAAATTTTATACCATTGCTTTTTATAGTTTCTGAGAAAATGGTACATCAAGTTAGTCAATTTATAATGAAACATGTACATCTTTTAAAATACATCCTATAGTACCAAAACAATTGCTCAGATTTATTCAGTACAATAACTGCATGTGCATTTGTCAGGTTCTCAAAAAATATAATAATTATCTGAAAACGACTTTAAGAAATTATTGGAACAAATTTCAGATTTTCTTAGAAACGTGTCATTGAAATTCTTCAAGGAACAGCTAACGGACACATAATCAAATTGTGTTTGTGATACACAAAGAACTACACAACCATAATTATTTGTACATTGGCAGTTTTCCTGAATACTTCTTGAAAATCAAATTTCAGGAAATTTCTGCCTATAAGTTACTTGTATTTATCCAGATAAAAAGAAATACTTATATTGTGGATCCAAATAGTTTTGCTTAATGCTACTAATATACTTAATACAGATGTGCTAAACTTTGACAAGGTAACTTTTTTGAAATAGTGCTCTGGAAAACAAAAATTATAAACTTTATATTTGCTTATCAAAATGAAGTTGTCCAAACACGTAACTAGATGGTACTAAAATTAGGAAAACTTGTTATGTCATTATTGTACGTTTAACAACGTAGCAATTGCATAATTTTCTTGAAATCTTAATTTATTTGATGCGATCAGTGGATCAATCAGCAATTTACTGTATGTATGTTAAAACGTGTTTTATTGAGCCTTTGGTAATAATTAAAAAACACTGAAAAAATTCAGTTTTTAAAGGAATTATTTCATTACTAAAATTTTCATAGTCATAAGTTTGCAATGAATGAAAAATTTGATTCCTTAAATTAGTCAATCGACATCTTTTGAAACGACGGCGATACTTCGTAATGGACCCTCAAACTAATCTTTCAAGTACAAGAACGATTTGTTCACAAGTACAGGAATCGTTCGGCTAACTATAAAGAAACTATAACTTCAAGTAAAACTACGACAACAGTTTATAATTTCGATTATAGGAATGGTTTATCATTTCCAGTGAAATGACAGTGATGCTTTCATTAAGTTGACGAATCTGTCTTGCTTACCCTTTCAAGTCGAAATTATTGCTACGCTAAATTTTACGCTGTAATTTCTTTTTCTTCTGTATTTTAAAAAATTATTGAACAAACTTGTTAACTCCGCAGTTTATTAAAAACTAACACACAAGTTCTTATTTAAATGCAGTGAAACTCTAAAAGAGCGCACGACCTGGTTAGTTGGTGTACGTAAAGACGCGTTCGTTCGCACATCGCCGTAATGCTCCTTTCCGCGACTACGGACTACTCCAGTGACGTCACAAATCGGTGAGTGGGCCTGTTAAGCTATTAGGGGGTGATGGTTTATACAGTGATTTCGATCGCGCCGTAGGAAACGTAATGCGCAATATTTTATTTCGGAGTTTATCAAATTCCGTGGGCATGCATGGATACAGGGCGTCACCCATCCTCAATCTTGGATAACTAATTTCGGCGTGTGAATAGGCCAGATTTATAGAACAGGTGCACCGCAAAAGTTTCACCTGAAATTCCGTCCAAGGCTCCGCTCGACGAGTTGCCAGAATCAGGGCCCTCTGACCACTCGGACACCAGGAAACATACAAAAGCTCAGAAGCGGCGATATGAATTCATAGTACGACGCATGCATGACGTTCTGAACTTAGTTTGGAGTATTCGTGTCGTTTCAGTTCCATCTCTTTAACAAAAGAAACAATAACTGCGCACTTTGACGACGTCAAGCTACACTTATTCGTCGACTAGTGTTTGCTAATGACGCCACAACTTGATATCAAGATCACTTAGATTATTGGTCGACTCTCTGTCTTTCAGTCTGAACTGACGGCCAGAACCAATCAACATTTTGGAAGATCATAACCGCAGGTCACGATAAATAGGTGTCATATGTATACGACGAAGCTCTTCCTTACATCTGATGATGGAGTTGTCTCTTCAAGCCTCTGATGCAAGTAGTCCATTGATTTAAGAAATATAACCGCTGCCGATGGTAGATAATATGACCAGTTTCCAAACACAAGTTGAATGCGTCAGTCTGTAGACCGCACCGCCCATTGAAAAGAATGGGACACATAAAAAACAAGTTAGTAAAATTATGCAATGCATTGATTATGAAACGCTTTCCAACATACTAGAAATCATTACTTAAGGCTGTGGAATAAATCTCACTCCTGTGTCCTGACCTTTGACCCATTTCAATGATATTCAACAGAACCGGTTCAGTGTACCTCCGGAACAACATACTACAGTGTTGTCGGAATAGAAGCATTTTTAGTCAAATTATGAGGATAATGGCTGTGGAATAAATCTCGCTTCTGTGTCCTGACCTTTGACCCTATTTCAATTATATTCAAACGAACCGGTTCAGTATACCTCCGGAAAAACATACTAAAGTTTTGTCGCAATAGAAGCATTTTAGTCAAGTTATGAGGAATTGGCTGTGAACTAAATCCCGCTCCTGTGTCCTGACCTTTGGCGCCCATTTCCATTATATTAAACAGAACAGCTTCAGTATACCTCCGGAACAACATGAAAACGTTTTGTCGCCATTAAAGCATTTTTACGTAAGTTATGATGTATAAGAGCAATGGAATGGATCACGTTCCTATGTCCTGATCTTTTACCCCATTTCACCCATTTTCAGCGGATTTTGTCCCCATCTGGTTCCCTACCACATACTAAAATTTCATCGAAATGGAACCATTTTTACGCAAGTTATGAAGCATAAGGGCAATGCAATGGATCCCTCTTTTATGTCCTGACGTTTGGCCCCATTTCGCCCATTTTTCAATAGGGTTCGTCCTCAGGTGATCCCCTACCGCATACTAAAATGTCATCGAAATCGAACCAATTTTAAGCAAGGTATCGTGCGCACAGGCGGACGGACAGACAGACAGGCAGACGGACAAAACTGGAGCATACACGCTTCCTCAACCTACGATTGGAAGGCGTAAAAAGACACTACGAAGTACACTGAAGAGCAATTGAATTAGAGACAGGTGGCATTATGCAAATGTGGCGCCCTAGGCGGCCCTGTAAACGGAAAGGACATGACGTATGCAGAGATCCGACAATATAATGAGTGATGCGACGAGAATCAGCAAGAGTCGGACGCGGTATGGGTAAGACGAAGAATATAAGCGCATTTGATCGTGGGAAAATTGTCGGGGACGACGAATGGGTCACTTCATCTCGGAAGTCGTGCATGCACTGGGACTTTCACGAGCCACTGTGTCACGGGTGCACCGTGAGTACATCGAATCCGGTAAAACCATCCCTGCTAGGGCCAACTGCCGTAGATAATAGCGTGTGGATGAGCGGGGTTATCGTCGGCTATCTCGCATTGTAACAGCGGAAAGACAGGCCACAGTGCAAGGAATCACTCGGCAATTTAACGCTGGTGCACAAAAACGTGTAAGCAGCCACACCATCCAGAACCATCTCGTCGCTATGGGGTACAGAAGCCATCGTCCCACGAGGGTACCGTTGCTGACCGTACATCACAGGGTGCAAAGATTAGCATGGGCGCGGGAACATCGCCACTGGACCCTAGACATGTGGGAAAATGTGGCCTGGACTGATGAGTCGAGATTCACGTTGGTACATGCGGATGGTATTATACGAGTACGGCACAAAACACCTGAAGCGATGCATACTTCTTGACAGCAGGGTACTCTTCAAGCTGATAGAGGTGGCATTCTCGTCTGGAGACTGTTTACGTGGACTGAAATGGGACCCCTGGTACGTGTGACATCGTCCCCACAGGTCAGCCTTGCAGGGATATCCTGGACGACCATTTGCTCCTGTTTGTGCGTCTTCAACATCCCACTGGGTACCTCATCCTGCAACAAGACAATGCACCTCGCCATCGCACCCGAATTGTATCCGAATGGTTCGATGAACACTCCACCGACATGACCTCGCTTCGTTGGCCAGCTAGGTCACATGATCTTAGTCCCATAGAGTACATCTGGGATGCAATCAAGAGAGATGTTCGAGGCTCTGACTCCCCTCCATCAAGTCTTCGTGAACTGTGGCAGCTCGTTTAGGGGTCTTGGATTCGTATGGCTTCCCAACGCTTCCGGTGTTTGTCGAGTCCATGCCGAGGTGAATCGCTGCCGTCATCAGGGCGAAAGGTGGTGCTACACGTTACTAGACAGGTATATCTAATTAAATTGCTCTTCAGTGTATATTTAGATGCAGTGATGTGGAATAAATTACATATATCGTTGGAAATAGCAAAGCACCTTAACGATCTCGTGTGGTAAGATTGTGTCAATGAAAAGAGAATTTAAACTATGTGCAATTGTTCTCATAGCTTAAGTCAACCTGACTCATGGGTACCAAGATCGCAGAAGGATGAAATTATCTATACGAAAGCCATGAATCTTTACATGATTTGTTTACCAAAGACGATTTAGAAAATGCTAACCCGGGTGAAGAGTAGATGTCTTTATAACACGGCACCTAGCCATAACTTGAAAGAAAGTAACAGCCCAAAACTGGAAAACTGAATCAACTCCTAGTGTTGAGTACAAAGATCAGTTAGAACAAGCAAGGGTGATCTTTCACCGCCGAGTCTTGTTGGCAGCACAACTTGGGTCAGCGATTTTTATGTTCAACCGAACCGGAAGATACCATAAGGGAGAGAAGAAAAATTTATCTTTTTTTTGCCAATGAATACGACAATTGAAACTGAAAGCGTTGAAAACATGCTATGACGTCTGAAAATCTTTGTAAAAAACACCTGAAATAGCTGGATTTACTCAAATAATAAGAAAAAAATATATTCAATTTTCCAACAACGAACTGCACTAGTATATAAGTACATGTAAATACTTCTTTCTATAATGATTTTTTTGTTGAAAAAATGTAATTGGCTCAGAGAAAGGGTATATTAAAAGGCTGTCCTAGAATACTTCACTAAATTAAATATAAGATGTAAGCTGTGTCCTGAAATCATAATAAATCCCATTTCGTGGGACCATAAAAAATAAGAAAGATTTAATATTGGAAAGTGATATTTCAGTTTACGATAACAAGTCTCAGTGCGAGAGAAAAGTAAGCACGGTTTGTTACACGAGAAAGACAAAAATTGCATTATTTGCCGTTCTAATCACACACCAAACTGTAGCCTATGCATTTCACGGACCTTGAATTCGCAGGAAAGCATTTTATTTTCGCATCAAGCGTTTACGCTGGTTACACAAAGCCTGTTTATATTTACACTGATAAGATTTCTTTGCCAGTTTTTAACTAAATGCATAAATCCCAATTATAATAGTTAACATGAAATAGTTTAAGGATAATCGTGGCGCAAGTTCTTCAAATCATTTAACTTATGGAACGATTTAATTATGTTTCTGATCTCAAGAAGCAGCTTAAAGAAGATGAGATGATTACTTAACCCATCTACTATGACTTTTCATAATCAGCATGTCATCAAAAAATCAGATTTTTGTCCCATGGGCGTGGATACCGTACCTCAAGTTGTAGCACACTTATTACATAAGCACAGTTTAACTGAATTTCCATTCCAGACTTCTTTGATCGTACCTCCAATAACATCGGTGTCTTCTTTTTTAATGCACGCATAATGCATTTTTCATTGAGTATGATCTTACAGAAATGTTTTAATTTGAAGATATGAGCAGATCTCTTCTTCCTATTTACATAAAAAAATCTTAATTTCTCATATTCGTTACTTTTATTCATGATTAATAACCAAATTTTGTTTAATAATTGAGAACAGATAGCGTTTCTAATTTCGTAAGCCCTTGCATCACATCATTCATGTTAAAACCCAAGAGATCTCTATTCCTTAATGCAAACACGAGCAACTGCGACGAGAAATGAAATATGACTAATCTTTCTCAATGACTGTTACTGTATTTAGTTTTAATGCATCCTAGGAAAGCAGAAATGTTGTCTTGCTTTCAAGTTTCCATTTTTTCTGTTACCGAATGATAACAGTAAACAAATTGAACTTCCAATTTTTTTAGTAGTAAAATCACCGTCATACAAAACAACTCTTCTATATAAAGGAAAGCACATGATGTTTTGCATTTGCAAAAAAATTTAAGTTGCCCATCGGAATTCTTTGATGCGATTGCGCATTAATAAATGATTTTTCAACGACATGAATGTGTTTCCAAAATGAGCACCTAGGTTTCATTACGCGAGTAGGAATAAAAATTCCAAGCTTACTGCGTGTTTTAAAGTATGAACTAAATAATTACATTATAATACTAAGTATGAAAGTAAAAGGAAACAGTGTTTCACATTTATTCTCTGCTTGTTCTAGATAATCAAATATGTAGCAACTTTTTTCGAGGTGTAGAGGCACAGACAGCAAAGGGCATAGAAGAAATTTTCATCCAGAACTAGTGCATGGGGCGCAGGAAGGATTGAAATGATGTTGAATAAAATACCACATGATAGATAAGTTTACTTCGCTACGCCTGCGAAGGACATTTTCACATGTTCAGTGAAACCACTTTTTTCAGGTAAGTATATTTATCTTTGCTATGTGCTTGAAAGACATCATATTAAGCAAATCTAGTTATAGTAGATGGTTCTTGTTAACAAACGGTAAACATCAAATCTCGCCCCCGAACACCGATTACCTTCATTACTCAATTTTCGAATTTTTCGAACAACAATATTTTTAACATATTTCGTACTCTAGTAAATCAGATATCTACTCTCTTCATTTCCGTAGAATAAAGAAAGACTCCTTCAAAACCTTACGCATTATGAATAAGTGGGCTTGACTTCATGGATATCATAAACAATTATTCAATTAGCACCTTTCTTGTTGTGGATGGTCGAATATTTGGTGCTTCTTTTAAAAATGTAATGTTTTAAGTGTAATTGGTTGAATATATCAGTTAATTGCCTATGTTACATAAAAACACTAACATTATTTCAATGTAAATGCACTTAATACTAAAACGTTTCATAAAGTTAAGTCGTGCTTCAGATAAATTAACTAACACCCGAAGTACTTAATTAAGCATTTAATGGCTCAAACAGTCAGGTAAAATAACTATTCTTGTATTTTCAGGTATTAACTGTTTATTGGATCCACTTTGATTATGTACGTCAGCACAATATCAATTGCCAAAATCGCGTTAATAGTGCTTCAAGCAACGAACAATAGTTACTTCAATTGTTGAATAATTCAATGTACGAGGCACCAAATAATATCTAAGTCACATTTACTCGATAATAATTTGAATTCAGTAATCAAACAGAGGTACTATTCAACGTGAGATATTTAAAACAATTGCATAAGATCAATCGCTATTTGTTGAATGTTAAAGTAGACTGAGGTCTCTCAACATCTTCCTGTATCCGATGTCTAACGGGAGAGAGCCCTGATACAATTGTAATGGTCGCTCTTATCAGCCTCATTAACACATGTCACTGACTCTTTGATCTAGAGTCAGGTTTCCAATTCAAAATTCAGAGAGAGAAAATGTATCGTTAAGTTTAGAAACTGCTTAAAGAGAATACTAGACGCCTACAGATTTTTTTATTATTGATGGTTAGATAATTAAAATTCCACATACAATTCGTTTCAGAATGTATGTGTATGAAAATAAAATACTTATTATTGCTCTCGTGGCAGGTTGTAACTGTCAGCATCCATTGAAGTCACAGTCTTTCTGCTTCTGGAGATTCATTTTGGTGGTTACTATAGTGCAACCAAAAGATCACTGTACACTAATAGTACAGTGGTGAATGCTTTCTACCACTTTCTTGAGGAAGGTTTAGTATAAAGCATTATATTCTTCAAGGCCGCCCCGGTGGCGCAGTGGTCTAAGCGATAGCCTCTGATCATTCGTCCGAACAGGGTCCGGGTTCGAATCCTGGTGAGGCATGGATGTTGTGTTTGTCTTACGGCACTGGCTCTCTCCCTTCCCTGGAACCAGTGACCCTAAATTAGGAACGGGCGACTGCTTATAGCCCATTGAGTTGCTCACGGTGGTCGTTAAAAATCCAATAAAAGAAAAGAGAGAAATATTTTTCAAGGCCGGAATTCTACAGTTCATCCAAGGGGCACGACGATTTTTTTTTCTTTGATTGGAGGTTTAACGACGACCGTGAGCAACGCAATGGGTTATAAGCAGTCGCCCATCCCTACATTAGAACACTGGTTCCAGGGAAGGGAGAGAGCCAGCGCCGTAAGACAAACACAACGTCCCTGCCTCACCGGGATTCGAACCCGGTCCCATCTCGGACGAATGATGAGAAACCATCGCTTAGACCACTGCGCCACCGGGGCGGCGACGAATTTTTGAGGGACTTCAGAGACTATCAGAGTTAGTCTAAAGCGCGCTCAGAGGAATTCAATACGGGTAAGAGTGCGGCCCTCATTTAGAGCCACTGGTTCCAGGAAAAGGAGAGATCTAGTAGCATAAGACAAACACAAACATTCATGCCTCACCGGGATTCAAACCCGGACCCTTCACGGACGCCAGAGATATGCCAGCGCTTAAACCACTGTGCCACCGGGGTGGCGTGGACACGGTTGTCATGAATTATAGTGAAAGTATTTTGAGCGGGAATACTCAGCATGGGAGCTTGGAGCGAGGGTGTACATCCTGCTAGCGCATCCGGCAGATTTGCATCAGTACCACCTGATCCGGTTACTAGCAGGAAGTATTTTCATAGACTTTGTGTGAACTTATTATTATTTTTTTTAATTTGGAAGTTTAACGCCCATTGTGAGCAAATCAGTGGCAGGCGTCCTGCTCTAATATGGGACCACTGTTTCCAGGGAAAGGCGACATCTATTGCTGCAAGACAAACACATCATCCGTGCCTCACCCTGGATCCGGAACCAGACGCAACTCGGAGGAATCATTCGAAGCCAACGCTTAATGCCACTCGGGTGACCTGTGTCGTTAGCAACGAAGAATCATAGGGTTTATAATCGGTAGTTTGTTTTCAGGAACAGTTGTTTTGAATTGAGTAAGGTTGCTAAAGCTCACCCCTATCTATGCCGAATGCTACGCAGTGACAGCTGTTGTTTGAGCAGCCCCACGGTGAGAGTGCGATCGAATGTTGAAATCGTTTTATATGGCACTTTTCTTGAATGAGAACACTGCTGGATATGCTGTGCATCGCCTCAACTTTGCCCATTGGTTGACGCCACCAATAGTCCGACCGAGGTCAATGTAGACTACCGTGCCGTAAGGAGAAGTTATGTGATTATTCCATAAGGTTATCAATAAGGCTAACCAAATTGGGTGCTTCGTTGGAAGGATGGTAACATAGAAGGTAAGCATTGTAATAGTTTGTGTGTGTGTGCGTTGTGCATATGGGATATATTTTTCTGAGTGAAGTTGGTTGCTTAGAGTTTATTGGCGCAACGGCCCCTGTGAGCTAATTCGGCAAATTTGCATTAGCACGCAAACCTGCCAGATTAGATCACTGTGGGTATCTTCCTCGGGAGGAGGGTATCCATCCGAGGAAGAGCTTTTCCACAGAATAATTCAAGACAGGGTAGTCGATGTAATATTTTCCCGCATTTGTCTGTTTAAAATATTTGCATAGGAAGAATGCTCAGAAATCCCTTTTGTGAGACAGAGCTCCGGCTATTGCTCCTATATTATAAGATATAAAAATCAAAATTTTCAAGGAAATAGATCTGCATAAGATATTCGTCTATGTGTGTGTTGAAATTTAAAAATGTGCTACCCGCAGGCACTGCTGTAAAAGGAAACGTGTACTTGCGCCGTCTAGTGGCACTCTTCTACACTAAGAAAAATTGGAATTTATTTCAGAAACATTTCGCACCGGCAACGCTCCTCTATAACGAACGCATTTTTCAAGCGGACACTTAGAAGCAGAGATACATACAAAGACAAAAATAAGATATATATCTATGCCCCTAGCGGAAAAACGATGCATTATTTTAAGGAGAAAGTATTCCGAAAAACGTTTTTCGAGGTGAGCGGTTTTTGTTCAAGAAAGGATTTCTTTAGTCGAGGTCTTAGAAGCTCAGATTTAGCTGCAAATACATCAGAAGCAGCACGAACCACCTACGCCACCTGGTGGACAAACCATTCCTTAATAAAATTTAGGAATTAAATGCAAAATGTTTTTCGTCAGGTGCTGTATCCGATGCAGGAAGAATGTTTCAAATCGGAGATTTAGAAGCAGAGATATCGGGGGAAACACAATTTACGTTCACGCCCCTACGGGAAAATCTGCGCATTGTTTGAAAAATTTGGAGTCACATGAGAAACATTTTGCACCAGAAATGCCCTCCAACAAGAAATAAATTCTTAAATCGGACTTTTAGAAGCAGGGATATCGACAGAAATAAGGTATATATCTACTTTTTCTAGCGAAAAAAAAAAAAACAAGAATTATTTTAAGAAGAAAATACTACAAAATTTGCTTCGTGGTGAGCGGTATCAGTCCACGAAAGAATTTTTTCCATCGAGTTTTTGGAAGATCATATTTCGCTTAAACTACATCAGACGCAGAAATTAAAACTTGCACCCACTAGTTGCTAAACTCTCCATTACTAAAAATTAGCTATTATACGCAAAACATTTCCCATTTGGAGCTGTATGTTACAAATCGCAGTTTTAGAAGCAGAACATTGAGGAAAACGCAATTCAATTTTAGGCCCCTAGCGGAAAATCTGTGCATTACTTGAAAAAGTAAATGTATCCAAAATAGTCTTCGATATAAATGGCATGAAAGGAAAAATATTGTTTTGAGTCGGATATTTAGAAGCAAAGTTATGGAACAAAGGTCTAAAATGAACTTTCAGGAGGCAAAAGTGATGTACAATGCTTTTACAAGAAAGGAAGATTTATCAATAGATGAGGAAAAGCTGGAGATAACCGATACCTACATTTACTTTAGACAGCAGATATCAAGCGATGGTCGCATTGATGAGGAAATTAATCGGCGTATAAAACTTGGTTGGAGAGCTTTTGGAAGAAACAGTACAATTTTTAAGAACAATATGCCTTTATGTCTTAAAAGAAAAGTGTTTAATCAATGCATTCTTTCAGTTCTTACGTATAGAGCAGACACATGGACTTTAACTAAAAAGACATACGAAGGCTGCAGACAAACTGAAAGCAGCATGGATAGATGCATACTTGGTGTAACCAGGAAAGATAAGAAGAGAAACTCGTGGATAAAAGAAAATAACAAGATTGGAGAACATCATGATGACAGTAAAATCCCTTAAATGGCAAAGGGCTGGACATGTTGCCACAAGAATGGACCACAGATGGACAAGTGAAATTTTAGACTGCATTTCAAGCGACAGAAAAAGACCCAAAAGAAGACCACACGGGAGACGGATAGAAGAAATTCGAAAGCATGTCGGAGTGACATGGAGGAGAGAGGCACAAAACAGACAGTGGTGGAAGAAACGTGGGGAGACTTTCATCAAGCAGTGGAGTGATAATGGTTGGCAATAATAATAATAATAAAAATAATAATATGGAATAATGTGCATCGTAAATATGGAAATTTTGCATCGTAAAAAACCGGGAATGCAAGGATCATCATTCTCACATTTCCAGCTTTCCAATGCAAAAAGAGTTTTTCAAATCGGAGTATTACACTGACGGAAAAAAAAAATCCCAACACCAAAAAGGAGTTGTGTTAGATGAACGACAGTTGGTAGGCGGTGAGAGTACATCTGTAAGATGACGTCTATGCAAATTTCGCGCTCGGCGCATACGTGTGGCGCTAGTAGCGCCCCTCGGAACATACAAAGCTGGTTTGCTGTAAATACGCGCTGTAACGTTCGTGAGCGTTAGGTATCGTTGAGATTCGACGTAGGGTGTTGATGTTAGTCAAGAATGCCTTTAAGAAGACGAAGAAGCCAATATCAACAGCTCACGGAGTTTGAACGAGGTCGTGTAATAGGGCTACGAGAAGGTGGATTTTCTTTCCGCAATATTGCAGAACGACTTGGCAGGAATGTAGCCACTGCCTCAAGAAGACCGGGTTCCGGCCAGAGACGTGGCACTACTGAGAGGGAAGACCGCCGTGTACGGCGTATGGCCGTGGCGCATCGTACCGCGTCTGCGGCAGCAATTCGAGCTGCAGTTGCCACCACAGTGACACAACGAACTGTTACAAATCGGTTACTTGAAGGACAGCTCCGAGCCAGACGCCCTGTAGCGTGCATTCCACTTACTCCAAACCACTGCAGTTTGCGACGTCAGTGGTGTCAAGCTAGAGCTCATTGGAGGACGGAGTGGAGATCTGTTGTGTTTTCTGATGAAAGCCGGTTCTGCCTGGGTGCCAGTGATGGCCGTGTGTTGGTTAGAAGGAGGCCAGGTGAGCGCCTGCAACCAACCTGTCTGCAGCCGAGACACACTGGACCTACACCTGGAGTTATGGTCTGGAGAGCAATTTCCTATGACAGCAGGAACACTCTCGTGGTTATCCCACGCACCCTGACGGCACAAGTGTACGTCGGTCTGGTGATTTAACCTGTTGTGCTGCCATTCATGAACAGCATTCCAGGGATGTTTTCCAACAGGATAACGCTCGTCCGCATACCGCTGTTGTAACCCAACATGCTCTACACAGTGTCGACATGTTGCCGTGGCCTGCTAGATCACCAGATTTTTCACCAATCGAGCACGTATGGGACATCATTGGACGACAACTCCAGCGTCATCCCCAACCAGCATTAACCGTCCCTGTATTGTCCGACCAAGTGCAACAGGCATGGAACTCCATCCCACAAACTGACATCCACCACCTGTACGACACAATGCATGAACGTTTGCGTGCTTGCATTCAACATTCTGGCGGTTACACCGGTTATTAATGTACCAGCATTTCACATTTAAAATGGCTCTTCTCGCGCTTACAATAAGCTGTGACCTTGAAACCTTAATCGATTAAATATGTTACCTATACAAATGTATTGCCGCCATTTCATTCCTCTACAACTATTTTTTCGTGGTGTTGGGATTTTTTTCCGTCAGTGTACTTGCAGAGGCATGGTGTCCACAGGCGGACGGACTGACAGAGTGATAACATCAGCACCTTCTATTTTTATCGTAACGAAAAAATGAAAATTCCAACGAGTACTGACAAGTTACTAACTAAAGTCTCAGCCTTTTTCAGCCTTTGATTATCACCATGCACGGCTTTGCCATCAATATTGGGACACCCATCTATTGATAGTTACTTCTGTTCAACGCAAGCACCACGTCACAGGCCCAACTATAAATATGATCATAATGAATTAGCTTGACCATAAATGACGGAGTTTCAGGATGGATTGAAAATAGGGAACCGCATAAGCAATTGCTCCGTAAGCGACATTTCAGGGGCACTGAAAATCCCTAAGTGGATTGTTGGTGATTTAAATTGCAAACGGCAGCAGACTCGGGCTGAATCTGACAAAACGTTGTCGAGAAAATACTGTCGGCCGCCCCGGTGGCGCAGTGGTCTAAGGCGCTGGCCTTTGATCATTCGTCCGTACGGGGTCCGGGTTCGAATCCCGGTCAGGCATGGATGTTGTGTTTGTCTTACGGCACTGGCTCTCTCCCTTCCCTGGAACCAGTTACCCTAAATTAGGGACGGGCGACTTCTTATAGCCCATTGAGTTGCTCACGGTGGTCGTTAAACCTCCAATAAAAAAAAAATACTGTCGACAATTTCTTGGTAGATTCAGCTACGTATAGTTGGGTCTGTGGCTATCTAGTAAACCTTCTTAGAAAATAGGAAGTAACAGAAAAGGTCTGAAAAGTACCGTGCAAATCCCAGACGCAAATTAGCGTTGCTTCGAGTCAGGCAAGCACTGTGAAACCACCTGGGCTGATGTTAGCACCAGTACAGTACGCAGCACGATATAAGATACGACTGCTGCGCAGCTATCAACTAACCGCTAATCACTTCGACCAATGCCTCACGCCTATTAGTGTAGGAGTAAGAAACGTGTATCTTGGACGGTAGACCAACGGAAAGCCATGCATTGGGCAAACGACTAGTACACACTCTAGTGCTTGTCTCTGGGTGTGAGGGATGCCGAACTAAAGGTACATTTCGGACTGTATTGTCTCGTCAATAAAGATTGATGGAGGCAGTGTGATGACATGGAGCTATGTTTCGTGGTGTGGTTGGGGTCCGTCAGTAACTTTAGACAAAACCGTGAATTACCGAATTCATTACACCATCTTAATAATGTAACACATGACTCGTGTAAGCTAAGTGTTAAGATTAAACTTACACCCCGCTATGGAAGAGGATTAAAAGGCTAGCAACCTACACAAGCTAAGTTGACACAGCTATGCTGGAAAGGTTTTAAATCATAACTCTCCAGCACCAGCTCAACAATGGAACTGCCAGGAGATATCTGAAGAAACAACCGATAGTGTCCCTCCGTACTACGTGAGCATGTCTCAACAACGGACTTCCACGCTAACGGAATAATTGTTTGTTCCAAAATGTCAAAACTTTTTAAATTGTTTCAGCGTTGTCTGTTTCTGTCCTAAGACAATGTCTAGCCCAGACGATGCCTCCCAGTGGACCGCGAAAGCTCGGCAATTATTGAGTGAGTTTATTTACGTCATTAAAGGAGAGTTTAGACTCACATGAGTCATGTGTTATGGTAAAACCACGAATGAAGTCCTGGACAGCTATGTACTACGAACGTCTTTGAAGTATATACTTTTGATCCATACATCTGTCACCAGGACAACTGACCATGAAATGCTGCTCGCGTTGGTACAGGTTGGTTTAAAGACATGGGTGCCGAAAGTTTGGACCTCCAAGGCGATATTCCTTACCTGAACCTTACAGAGAATTGGATCGAGGCGTGCGTGGAAAAACAGAGTTCCCAACAAACAGAGCTGAACTAGTCACTTTGTTGAAAACCGAATGGCTGAATAAATCGGCGAATATACACTGAAGTGCAATTCAATTAGAGACAGCGGCCGATCTGCAAATATGGCGCTGTGGGCGGCCCTGTAAACGAAAACGACATGACGTATGCAGCGATTCGACAATATAAGGAGTGATGCGACTGGAATCAGTAAGAGTCGGGCGCAGTATGGGTAAGACGTAGGATCTAAGCGCATTTGATCGTGGGCAAATTGTCGGGGTCCGACGAATAGGTCACTCCATCTCGAAAGTCGTGCAGGCACTGGGATTTTTACGAGCCACTGTGTCACGGGTGCCCGTGAGTACATCGAATCCGGTAAAACCATACCTGCAAGGGCCAATTGCCGTGGAAAACAGCGTGTGGATGAGCGGGGTCATCGTCGGCTAGCTCGCATTGTAACAGAGGATAGACGTGCCACAGTGCAAGAAATCATTCGGCAATTTAACGCTAGTGAACAAAACCGTGTAAGCAGCCACACCATTCAGAACCATCTCCTCGCTATGTGGTACAGAAGCCATTGTCCCACGAGGGTTCCGCTGCTGACCGCACATCACAAGGTGCAAAGATTAGCATGGGCGCAGGAACGTCGCCACTGGACACTAGACATGTGGAAAAACGTTACCTGGACTGATGAGTCGAGATTCACTTTGGTACATGCGGATGGCAGGATACGAGTACGGCGCAAACCACATGAAGCGGTGGATCATTCTTGCCAGCAGGGCACTTTTCAAGCTGGTGGGGGTGGCATTCTCGTCTGGGGACTGTTTACGGACCCCTGGTACTGTTTATGGAACCCTTGGTACTGTTTATGGGACCCCTGGTACGTGTGACATCGTCCCGCACAGATCAACGTTACCGGGATATCGTGGACGACCATTTGCTTCCGTTTGTGCGTCTTCAACATCACATTGGGGACCTCATCCTGCAACAAGACAATGCACCGCGCCGTCGCTCCCGAATTGTATCCGAATGGTTGGATGAACACTCCACAGACGTGACCTCGCTTCCTTGGCCAGCTAGGTCACCTGACCTCAATCCCATCGAGCACGTCTGGGATGAAATCAAGATAGATGTTCGAGGCTCTTACTCCCTCCATCAAATCTTTGTGAACTGTGGGAGCTTGTTCAGGGTCTTAAATTCGAATGGCTTCCCAACGCTTCCGGTGTCTTGTCGAGTCCATGCCGAGACGAATCGCCGCCGTCATCAGGGCGAAAGCTGGTGCTACACGTTACTAGACAGGTATCTGTAATTCAATTGCTCTTCCGTGTATACAGAAAACTGGTGGAGTTTGTTCCACGAAGACTATAGGCAAAAAAATTTCAGCACACAATATTATATTTGGATAAATAAAGATTATTTTTAGGCATGCAGGTGTCCGGAAATTAATGGCAGGACATTGTGTATTGCTTAATTTTATTGAATTAAATATTTTGCTAAGCAATCTTTCTTCATAACACAATCTCAGTTATGTCAATTGGAATTTACTAAAATTAGATGTCTTATCAGTAGTGACTTAATTCTGTGGAAATTTCAATTCAGTGAAACTAACACTCTTGCCATTTATGTAAAGATTAATGAGAGCAATGAGACCGATTGCGGGGAAATCAGGCCACCCAACATGTGTTTCGTATTAATGTTATAATTCCGAAGAGTTTATCTCATCGTGTTATTAAAAAAATCAGCCGGAAGTTTGGAACTTGGCCAGCAGAAAGAGTATAAGGTTCTGTTAGTTATATAAACAAGACCGTCGTTTTCTATTAAAAAATTCTAGGTAGCAGGAGACGGGATGAATTCCCTTTACCTTTATCTTACGTAAGACAAAAAAAAGAAATGAACCTTTCTTAAACAGCAGATATTTTCCAGCAACCCAGTAGGAGGATGAACGGAGACTGCATTGTTTAAAATTTGTGTGTACGAATTCCGAGATGCGCATTCTCGAACAAACAGAGTTCGGAATCTAAATTTGAATTCGTCAGGAAAATCTGTGTAAAGCGGATCGTAAAATGAGAAGCCTCGAAGACACTATCGCTGTCAGATATGTTGGTCAACCGAAGACGTTCCTTCGCTTTAATACCCTCTGGCGCGAAGAAAGACGGCTCTCATGAATCAGAACGTCCTCGCTAGAATTCACAATAAACAAGTCTGTAGATCCCCACCTCCCTCGACTCGAAAGCAAACACGCAGTGCAGTTGGGAGTATCTTCCCGTCTCTTGTCTTCTGCTGATCTTTTCAAATAAACGAACAAAACATTCCCTTATTTGTCCCGGCTACAGCAACCCTGGGAAGCGATTGCTCACCATTATTGGTTTCTTGTTTCTTGTCAGTGAGCCCTCCCATTTTCTTGCTTTTCATTTATACTGCTTGTATTTTCCTTGTCACATTTTATGACTCCAAGGGTGACGTAAATTTATACCGTAAGTATTGGAGACACAGTTCGCTCTCTATTTTTTCCCCTGTCTTCCGTGTTTCCGCATTTGAAGAATATTTAAAGAAAATATATAAATGATCTAACTATGACAGATATAAAGGAGTTTACATGAAACTTCTTGTCAAACATGTTTCAAACTTTAGAAAATTTGTTTTAAAAGAATGGAACCGCCGTAAGAACTTTCGATGCTTTCCGGTAAACAAATGCTCCAAAAAAACGTGACATTTTTTTTACCTGGTGTTGGGTAATGTAAAGTCAGAATTAAGCACTTTGATTTTGCTTCTTCTGAATATTGAATTTATTCGATAGTGTAAGATAAATTTTAAGCATTTCTTGATATATACGTACATTTATTCGAGCAGATGCTGATGAATTCTTGGATTTTCATAAAAATAATGGAGTCAAGGGAATGGCTTTTATTCCTTTTACCCCATTATTCTTTTACGAAGTCAATACGCGTATTCTAACACGTATTCTCAAATTGTATTAATCCTTTCAAATAAAAATCAGAGTATTTCGCCTAAAACCACTTGTCAACAGCTGATGTGGTATGGGAAATGGAATATAATTTTTTTGACGTAGAGCTACGTTTTTCTCCGCGCTGGGTAAGGATAACATCGGGAGCACTGATGCAACGAAAACATGTCACACTTTGAACGCTTATATCTTCCAACATGTTATTCGTAGGGTAATAAATAATACATCATTAGATAGTCTACATATTCCCATTTATAACAAAAACAAGTTTCAGTAGCCTATTCAAAATCTATATCCATAAAGAACAGCACCCGTGCAATAAATTCAGCCCACATGAATAGCATAGCATTTCCCAAGAATTCCCTCGTAAGGATTCAGTATTTCATAGTTCAGAAGACTATGTACATGAGTGCTACAGGTCCCGGTGTAATCTTCTTAAAGGAAATATGTGCTGTGGGTTGAAATTTATACTCGTGCTATAACTCGTACTATTTTCATCTTTCGACAAGACCAACTGGTCTCCTCGACATTCAAAGAAACGGCAAAGGAATTGCAAAAGTGTCGCACGGGGCTTGACGAACTATACTATTTATACTGGACTGGAACAGTATAATGGGGCAATATCTCTTCAAAACTCTTGGCCTATCATGAATATGCGTCTGCGTTTCACGTATTGCATGCAGTACTATTACCTAGAATTTCTACAACTGCGGTGAAATGTGTACTCTTGCACATATCTATACAAAATTGGCCTACTGTTACTACGAATGTCTTCTAATAGATCACATGTTCTTCTTTTTTTTTTTACATCATTTCTACAATAAATCGTCCCTAATTTAGACCCACTGCTTCTCTGAAAGGGACAGAACAAAAACCTAAGAGAAACACACCACATATTCATCATTTGCGTCTCCAAAAGGGCCCAACCGAGTGGCCAGAGATTCGCACTTGGGAACACGCAGCGACCGGCGAATCCATTTGTTTTGTTACGTACACTATATTGACAAAAGTCACCAAACACCTAGAAGAGTTCCAAACTTCTTATGTAGCGCTCTAATTCATCACATAGGTGCTCTATGATATTACGATGAGGACTCTGCGCTGGCCAGTCCACACACGATACGGAATTATCTTCAAACCACGCCTTAACAGCCCTTGCTTTATGGGACGTAAGTCGTGTCTGTTTTGAGCTCCGTGTTTCGCCGTCTACTGAGTGTGTTTTGTGTGCTCTGTCGTTTAACTTTTGTGCGTGCCTTCAAGACGAAGGTTGTATCTTTCATTTCAGACATCTCCCGAGTCGGCGAGTACTATTTTCAGTTAGTTATCAGCACTTTATTTTCTCGACCAGTTGGTTGTTTTTACTAAATTAGGCCTCGCCATAGGCGATGGCGACTGCTGACAAGAGCAGCGTTCCCGCTCTCGTCACAGCTTCTCCTTGATGATAAGGAATATCGTCCTCCTCCTGATGCCTATTGCTCTACTTCTTCTACGCTTCGACTCTCTGACTCCACCACCCCTCATGGTGGTGAGGCTACGTCGTTCGTTTCTGATGCTGCCGATGACGTAATGGATATCTCTGAGGGCGTTGCTACTCTGCCCTCCGTAGCCTTGCCCAGCGTTTTGTCAGCTCCTTCATCCAGAGCTGCACCTCTGCCTTCCAGTGGAGGTTTCCCTTCCCGCTCTTATTCTAGCGTTACCTCAGGTGCGTCCCTACCAACGCAAGCGACTCGCCTTCCTCTTGCGGGTGCCCATGTCCAGATACATGGTGAATCACTTCAATTGGACGTTCCGCACTTCTCACCCGCTGCGCAGGAACTTCACTCCACCCGCGAGTTGGAAGTGTGCCTAGATGCTCTTCCGAATACACCGTTGAAGGTCTATTGTGATACGCTCCTTGCTTTTCTTCCAGCCGGAGCCATTACTCACCTCACCCGCCAGCCGCGGACGGTGATTGTTCATTTTACATCCAAAGAGCATGCAGACACGCTTCTAAACTTTTGTCTTGACCTGGGAGACCACCACCTTGAAGCTGAACCGATCGCCAGGCGCCCTGTTCAGGTCTCCTTGCATCCGGTGCCTCCCGAAATCTCGGATGCGATGATATGTACTGCACTTAATAAGTGGGGTAAGATTGTTGGTCCTGTTCTCACACATTCAGCTGCGCCCAAGGATCCTGCAAATAAGAATGTTCGTAGTTTTCGCCGGAGTGTTCGACTCATCTTTCCATCAGAGGAGCATCTCCGTAAGTTCCCACGGATCCTAAACGTCCGATGTGGGCAGCTCTCCTACAGAACTGACATGCTAACATCAGAACACTGTGATAATTGCAAAGAACTTGGGCATCAGCCTGCCCGATGCCCCAACAACGAGTATCCAGCTCCCACGGCTTCTACAGTGCCTACCGCCTCTAAGCAGCCTCCTGCTACATCTCGCTCTCGACCTGCACCGTCTTCTAGTGTGCCAACTGCCCCTGGGCCGAGTTACACAAAACGTATATCTAAAGCCTCTTGTCAACGAGCGTCTTTTGATGCTGACCTCACCTCCCACCTTCACTTTCCAGTGCTCGCCTCACCTATTACCCCTGATTACGTGGCAACATCGGGAGACCTCGAAACTTGTTTCCCACCAGTTCACTGTTGGTGTCTCCGAGTGTAACGGTGGCGCCGATAACTCCTCTGACTCTGCGTCTGCTTCCCGAGCATCGTCGCTCCCTGGTAAACGTATTTCTGGCATTCGTACAGGTACCCAACGTAAGAAGAAGAAGAATAAATCTTCCTCTGCGGATGGGCAACCGTTCCGCGCTACCAAATCTTCAGGAGATTTTTCTCCCTCTCCTGTACCAACAGAAATTGAAAGGGACACTGATGATGGGTCTCCGCCTTCGTTTGAGGTCTTTTCAAGTGTACTCTCCAAATGTGGTGCTCCTTCAGAACCTCTCTATCTTGGAGATTACTATGAGTTTTGCACCCACACCACGAACCTGGAGTCGACGTATGACTACCTCTGAGAGCGCGAAGACATTCTTCCCGCGCTGCTCCTGCAAGCTGGGTGCATTGCTAAGTACCTTCGTGGGTTTGTACATGACCCCCTGCACCACTCATGGACCCTTGGTTGCGTAAACCGATTACAACAACTCCTGAAAGTTGCTCCGCGACTCCTCCAATTAACGACTGACCAGTCCATTCAAGGTCACGACCCTTAATTGCAGAGGGTTTGCTAGCTTCCTAGCGACTGCTCTTGTAATTGAAGACCTCTCGCCCCTCTGGGCCGGTCTGTTACTACTGCAAGAAACAAACTGCCATTCCTCCACTCTGTTTACTCGCTGGCGTGCTAGCGATTATGTATTCCATCATGCATTTCGCTATTCATCTCATGGTGGGCTTGCTATCGGAATACATCAGCAGTTGCTATCCACCCTCACTGCACTCTCAGAGCAGAACTTATGCAGGGATTTACTCCAGCAAGTCTCCTTCACAGTTGGCGGAGCTCGATTTCACATCTTTAATGTGTATATTCCGTGCACCTCTATTCATTTATCCATCTTGTTCACCAAACTCCGCTAAGCTCTCTCGAAAGTCTCGCCTTCGGATCGTCTGCTCTTGGGTGGAGACTTCAATTGCACCCTTGACCCGGCACTGGATCGCTCTCCTTCGTCTCGAGAGCGTCGGACGGATCTCGTCGCACTACTCCATGACCTTGTTGCTGATTTCTCCTTCACCGATGCTTATAGGCGCCTACATCCACAAGAGACCTCACACACGTGGCGCTCGTCTGGGAGTCAGCTTCCATCGACTGCACGCTTGGATCGGGTTTACGTTTCCACACCGCTTCTTGCGTCTATTACCGAGTTGTGACATGAACCTACTGCTTCCTCAGACCACTGCATAGTCACCCTCACAGTGTTTGTTGCGGCGTCACTCCCTCGGACTGTACTTCCGTGGACGTTTGACTCCAATCTCCTTACTGATCCTGACTTTTGTGCCTCTGTCCGTTCTTTCCTCGCTGCTCGTCGCGCAGGGTTGCATTCCGCACCCTGTACTTTGACGTACTGTCTTCATGTCAAGCATCAGCTCCTCTTACATATCAAGCAACTTTCCTTCACCATGACGACTTCTAGTCAGATGCGCCTCGATCACCCCAGGCAGATGCTCGCACTGATTGGGTTGTCAGATCCGCTGTTTCCAGCATATCAGGTGGAGCTCCAGACTTTGCTGAAACCTCTTGCGCAGCAAGCACTTTTACGTCTGCGTATTAAAAATCTCAATCCGGAGGAATGCACCTATGATTTTCTAACATCAATGGAATCTGCACGTAAGTCTTCTACCTCGCTTCGTCATCTTCGCCTCCCCTCTGGCGAAATCACATCCGATTCGGCAGCGATTTGCTCTCACGTTCGTCAGTTCTATACCACCAAGTTCAGTGAAACTCCTCCCCCTTCTCCCTCTGCTCTCCCTCATCTTCTCAATAACCTGCCTCAAGTTCCGTCTCATCTTGCTCACACCCTGTCTCTCTCACCCACATCCACGGAGGTGTCCGACACCTTCTCTTCCCTTAACCTCCATGCCGCTCCGGGTCCGGACGGCCTCTCGTTTACTTTTTACCGTGCGTTCTTGCCTCTTCTGTTGCCTTTACTCCTCTCCGCTTTTTCTGCTGCATTTACCTGCTCCCCCCACCCGAGGAGTTTCACGGACGCACATGTGGTCCTATTTCCCAAGAAGGGTGACCCTCTTGACTTGGGAAATTGGCGCCCCATTTCTCTTCTTAATCAAGATTATAAACTCTATACTAAGCTTCTTTCCCATCGACTAAACTCTGTCCTTCCTCACATCCTTGCTGACTCTCAAACCTATACTGTTCCTGGCCGTTCTCTTTCCTCCAATGTTCAACTTCTTCGTGATCTCATTCATCTTGCCAAGACTCATTCAGAACCTCTTGCTCTCCTTTCCTTAGACCTCCGTTCCGCTTTCGATAATATCTCACACGCCTATTTAACACAAACCCTGCTACACTTTGGATTTCCTCCACAATTTGTCTCTGTTCTTTTCTCCCTCTACCGGGACGCCGTTTTCCATGTCAAGACGGCATCTTTTCTCACAGCACATGTTGCCTTCAAGCGGGCAGTTCGTCAGGGCTGCCCGCTTTCTGGTCAACTGTTTGCGATTGCCGTCGAGCCCTTTCTACGCTCTCTGCAAACATCTCTCGTAGCACAACTTCCACCACCAGTTGCCAGCTCACGGCATCACTCAGTCATTTACTCTGCCTATGCAGATGACATCACCGTCTGCATTCGTAGGGACTCACAGTTCCAACTGCTTCTTCGTTTGTTCTCCGCATATGCTTCATGTTCTGCAGCTGAACTGAATACGTCTAAGAGCACTGGATTGTGGTGCGGGTCGTGATGCCATCGCATGGATCCTTCATGGGGGGCCACATGGTCATCCACTACCCAACGGTTCCTGGGTGTGCACTTAGGCGTACCACAAGCTACATCCAGTGCAACTCGCACGGAACTCCATCCTCGCCTCCTCCGCACAGCTGCGTTATGGTCTCGTGCGCAGTTCTGTACGTCCTACTACCAGCGTGCAAATCTCACCAGGACATACCTTCTGTCCATCTGCAAGCATTCTTGGATTGCATCTACGACCCCGCTTTTCTGTCTCCAGGAGATTACACGCTGCCTTACTCGAATAATGTGGGCGGGTCATCACTGGATTAACGTCCACAAGCTCTGTGCTCCTCCCTCCTATGGTGGTGCTGGCCTACCTCATGTCCCGCTGTGCTACAAAGCAAGCTGAGTGATCAACTTCATTCACGGCTCCAGTGGCTTCCGCAGTTTCAGGTACGTGACGTTCTTGCCTCCTTGCGTAACCCACATTTTTCCTTTCTTTCTTTAGTTCTCATGGATTGCTGTCCTTTCCCCCCTCCAAACTCCCACCTGCATATTCTGAAGCCCTCACTCACCTTCGCTCTCTCCCCCTCATTCGCTCCCCTCCATTTTCAACTCTAGAGCTTCTTTCTAAACCCCTCTTCTTCAACTCCCTTGTTCATCCCCCCATCTCCCCTGCTTTTCATTCCCCTGTTGGCTCCGAGCAGGTGTAGTAACCGTACAAGACCTCACTAACTCGGATCTATCCTGGCGCCCTTTCTCTGACCTTCCCCTGCTATTCTCTCGTCCCCATCCGCCCATTTGGTCTATGACTCTCTGCTAACTGCACTTCTTTCGCTTTTCCCTGATCTTGTCTCCCCCACCGGTCTCGTCTCTGTCTTTTCTGCCCCTCTTCCGCTGCGGTTTTTCCTCCGACTCTCAGACTCGGTTCTTCCTCTCTCCTCTCTCTCCTCTAAATCTCTTTATCGTTTTCTAGTGCACCTTGCCACCCCTTCACCGCTTTCTATTCTCGAGGTTCCCGCTGATTCTCTTCCTCTTGTCTGGGCCGCTGCCCGCTCACCCTTATCCGCCCCTCTTGAAATTAATACCCACTGGCTCTTTTTGCATAATCGCCTCCCTGTTCCGTATTTTCTCTTTCGCATGTCCCTTCTCTCCTCCCCACTCTGCTCCTTCTGAGCACAGGAGGCAGACGTTTCTCACGTCTACCTTTACTGTCCCATCCTGATGCCTCTCCTCCACCAGGCTTTCCGGATTGCCAGTCGCTCTTGTTCTCAAGATCTTCCGTATATGCAACGAATTTAACTTGTTCTATGGTTACAATGTTACCAATCATTGTTCTCGTGAAATATGCAGAGTTTTTCAGCCATTTGAGGACGGCTCAACTGCTTAATCTTGTCGAATAGTCAATTATTGAAAAGAGATCAGAATTTCCTTTATCTCTGAAAAACTCTTGCTGAATTAAGCCATTTTAGGAATGACCCAATGCAATGATAGTGCATTGTAAATCTATGTGGAAAGCATAGCATATAGTCATCCCCAGCAGGATCCGAAGATATATTATGGATTGGTGTGAATGAAATATCCGGCAAAGGCCCAGCATACGTGGACGGCGGAACAGAAAAGTAGGACAACTTTCCTAGGCAAAATTATTCCCCTCGGCATCAACACATAGTTGCCATCTGTCCGGCAAGGGTCTGATCCCGTAACGAAAAAGGTCTTGTGGCTGGGACCCGAAGAATTCATTAACTGCACTTTGAACCTCGTTGCCTGTCGTTAACTGTTTCCAGGACAGGAAGTGATCCAGGCGACGAAACAGATGATAGTCTGTCGGAGACCAGTCCGTTGATACAGGCAAGAGGAGGCAGTGCTTCATAGCCCAAGGCACTTAGTGTAGGAGCAGAAAAATACCATGTCTGTTGACTAAAGCCGGTTGTTTCTGGACCAATTTCCGGTGCATCTGGTGTAATTCAGCATAATAAAGTACTTCGGTGATGGTCTGGACCACCAGACAAGGAGCATCATATTCTTGGTGTGTAAAAGTGGCTTAGGATGGCGTTAAGCAGGCTGTGCCTTGCTTAACCATTGCGCAAATCGTTTCCGATTATCATAAAGGACACACTTCTTGTCGCAGGTGACAATTCGACGCAGTAGAGGTTCCTGTTTATTACTGGCAAGAAGCGACACGAAGACTTCCAAACGCCTAGTCACGGGTTCTCGACTCATGCTACAGCCTCATGTCCAGCTTGTTGACCTTACCCAGCGCATCCCCTCGCCGAACAACTGTCGTCTCGTGGACACCTACCTCTGCTGCTATGTCGCAACACGTTTTTAGGGAGTCCGCTGCAACCACACGTAACAGAACATCGTCAGAAATAGCAACAGGTCGGGGACCACTTGCTTCAATTTGAAGGTCCGTATCTCTGCTTCTAAACTTCACAAACCATCACCGAATGGTTCGTTCGTTGGTTGTATTCTCCCCAAACGCTTTGTTAACGTTTCGAGCGGACATTATTGCAGAATGGCCCAGTTTCAATTCATACAGGAAAATGACTCTCAAATCCGGCGTCTGCATGTTTCCCTGGCAAGCCACGTTTCGTCCAAATAAACCACACTTGGACCTTGTTCTTTTTTTTTTTTTTTTTTTTTTTTTTGGTTGGAGGTTTAACGACCACCGTGAGCAACTCAATGGGCTATAAGCAGTCGCCCGTCCCTAATTTAGGGTCACTGGTTCCAGGGAAGGGAGAGAGCCAGTGCCGTAAGACAAACACAACATCCATGCCTCACCGGGATTCGAACCCGGACCCCTTCGGACGAATGATCAGAGGCCAACGCCTTAGACCACTGCGCCACCGGTGCGGCGACCTTGTTCTTCACACACGTGCTAGCTATTTATAGTAACTCTGTGACGTAATACGCGCAACACCTGTGGGTGGTTCCATTCCGTTGTGGTGGGGGCCTGTCTCTACTGCTCGTTCGCGCCGGACATTTCATTCGCACCAACACAATATTTGGGGGTTCGTAAGAAATCCGGCAAGCATGTTATAACAGAAAAACTTAAAATGCGTGCTGCATTTTCCACGGTGTTCAATCCTGTTCTTAAACTGTAAATTTGTTTTCCAGTTTTGCCATAATAACCCATGTGAGTTACATTTGTTGCAAATTACTGAAGACGGAAAATGAATAGTATTATTAGTACACCGGAAACGCTTTTTTAAAATACTGTTCAGCATAATATTCGAGTTAAAACTAATATTTGAATAACTGTATTATGCTAATGTAAAAATGTTCTGTATTTTTATAATGAAATGCTTTTCACATTACATACTACGAACATTTTTCTGAAACATCCATATAAATATTATGGTACTCAAATTAGATTTAATGCAAAATGCAATTTTGAAGCGCGAATAATTCAAGATTTCACAATTAGAAATATGAAGGCTTTTAACGTTCTCCGAAACGCACTGTCGCATTTCCAGAATTCAACACACTATTTTTCTCTCTCACACGCTTATATGTTTTTATTCACCGGAGGGGCAAATCTATTTATGCCCATAACATGCCAATTTGTCGTTCGTGCTTTATCTTCATCAAATACTTCACAATCCACGGTGCATAACGTTCACCAAGGAGAATTGCGTAACATCAATGAGCTGCTCTTTTATTCTCTGTTGCACCCTTTTCTTTGGTTTTGTTACGAACGATTAAAAATAAAAATATCAGAGTTTCACAAAAACGTAGAAAGTAAAACTTGCTTTTTCCCTTGGGATGAATACGAAATCCTTTTCCGAGTTAAATCTACTTGCGTTTGCTTAAACATGAGGACCGCTTTTTGACATAATGTTCTTACTATGCTAAAATTTACCCATTTCGAAACAACGGATATTTGTATTCTTCGGGGAAGAAATTACAACTCCCATTTTACTGGAATAATGTTTGTCTTTTTTATCTAAAACGACCAACACAGATTTATCGAATGGGACATTTCAGACACCTGTCTACGTACTTTTTATAAGGTTAATGAAAAACTCAAGAAAGAAACGCAGAACGATACTTTTAATAAAATATGTGCCATGTGGCATCGGCAAACCTAAGAAAAAGGACATTTTCTGAAATTGCAAATTTTCCCCCAGAATCGGATGTTGAGCTTTGAACAATCGAATATATTATATGTTCACTGCTTTTTTTATAAATTAAGAATCTGCTTTAAAATACCGATTTTTCTCGAAACACTGTATAATCATCAGCATATGGATAGGATGCTATGTGCACTGTACGTACGAATTGCAATTGAAACATGGATTAATCTTTTTATACCTGAAAATTATGTAGGAATATTTACTCATAATAAAAAGGTGAACGCTGGCAAATATAACATTTGTTGCCCTAAATGAAATGTCGTTTTTATCCGTTATGCATCCCTCGCAGCGATGTACACTATATTGACAAAAGTCAACGGAGAGATCTTCAAAACCAAATGAACGGACCCGCTGCGTTAAGATGCGAAGTACGCAAACCGAGTAAAAACAAGCCTGCAGCTGACCGCGATCATATCGCACTGTGAGGTTGAATGAAAATGTCGCAGGCGAGAGAGAACTGACTTTGAGAAAGGAAATAGTGTTGAGTGTTATATTAGTGGGTTGTCCATAAGAGAAACCGAGAGGCCTTTAAACATACTCAAGTTAAATGTTTTGGATGTACTGAATAAGTGGAAGACACATGGCGTGCCTGAAGCAGCAAGACGTACCGGCAGGCCAAAGAAAATCAGTGATTGAAGACGTCGAAGCCTCACGAGAGTCGTTACAGCCAATCGTCGAAGTACTGCACAAGACCTCAGTGTGCAGGTGAGTAAAAATGCTGGAACCTCGCTATGTACACGTACCATTCGCAGACAACTTCATTTCATTAGTTACCGTGGTCTTGGGGCTGCTTATAAGCCTTTTATCTCCACTCGGAATGCTACTCGTCGTTTAGAATGGTGTAAAGAAGAGTTATCGTGGACCGTAGATCAATGGAAACGGGTGATATGGACTGATAAATCCAGATACACAATCCATCAGTCTGATGGCCGTGTATGTGTATGGCGGCAGCCGGGGGAACGCTATTTACCACAATTTACTGTAACTGCAGCCAAGTATGGAGCTGGTAGTGTATTCATGTGGGGATGTTTTTCGTGGTATGGTTCCTGCCCATTGGTTATCGTGGACAAACCTGTTAAAAAGCACGTCTACCTCGATATTCTGGACAATTATACGCTACCAAATCTGTCGCAATACTATAGAACCGAGCCTTGTATTTACCAGCAGGATAATGCACTGAGTCATGAAACAAGGACTGCTAAAGCGTGGTTCGACGATAATTCCGTATCGTGCGTGAACTGTGTGACGTACCTGCCAGCAGGACGCACACGACATAAAGGCAGAGAGCAGTCAGAACAAACGTCCGCGTAGCTCAATTGGTAGAGTGACTTATTCCGGAATGAGGGGACCCGGGTTCAAGCCCGAACTTTCCGGATGATTGCGTGGACAAAAATGTCGGAGAAATTTACTTCGTTATAATGGCGCCCGAACTTTCCGGATGACTTGGCCGTTCAAAATCTCGCAATGGTGTGAGGTTCTTTCCACACCACGAGAAAGGGAAAATAAGAGACGCCCTTCTCCAGCGCTCCAAAAATAAAAGTGTGTGATGTTGCATTCCACATACTAGATTGACTGGGAGTTCTCAAGTGCACGTTACACAGCGAATGGCTGCCTGCAACGATTCATGGTCATGGCTGACCCGTGGACCCGGCCCTCTTTGGGGGTGGGGGTGGGGGGTGGGGGTAGATGTGACGTACCTGCCAGCAGGACGCACACGACATAAAGGTAGATAGCAGTCAGAACGAAGGTCCGCGTAGCTCAATTGGTAGAGTGACTTATTTCGGAATGAGGGGACCCGGGTTTGAGCCCCGGCGTGGACAAAAATGACGGAGAAATTTACTTCGTTATAAATGTCCAGCACAGAGCCCTGATTTTATTCCTGTAGAGCACCTATGGGATGAATTAGAGCACCGCATAAGAAGTTTGGAACCCAAGCCTTCTAGGCAACATTTAGCGGCAGCATTATGTATTGAATGGAAACACATATCTATCGCTGTGTTCCAAAACCTTGTCGAAAGCATGTCTGGAAGGGTCAGTGCATGCATTAAGGTCAACGGTGGACCAACACCGTACTAATGCATGCCAATAAATGCTATGTTGTGTTTCTCTTCTAGGTGTCCGGTGACTTTTGTCAATATAGTGTTTCTCATGCTTTTGAAATAGCTTCGCAACAAAGTTTAAGTAATGAATTCCAACGCACCCGGAAGACAAGACGAAGCTCCAGGAGTTTCCCAGGAGCACAATAGAGGAGCTGAGCGAGAGTCAGGAGGTCAACCGATCTTCGTTAGGGCACCCTAAGTGTGTTCTATGAGAATCAAGTAAGACGATATATTAGGTAAGTCAATTCTTAAGATTCATGATACTCCTCCTTAAATACTAAGTAACTCAGAGATGGCGGGGAGGGTCGACGCGAAGTCTCTGTAGGAGCGTCCGATTATTTCTATAATTTTAACTGCCACACATTCCTTTGTGTCAAAACAGGTATTCACTACTACCCAAAATTTGGTAGCGTCCCGTCTTGCTCATGTATTTATGCCAAGCGATAACCCTCAATTACCGGTGCATAATTTTAAATACATTGCCTTTCGTAATATAATAGCTTCAATGCCACCTTAATAAGGATTCCCCAGAAATCGAGTGGTCTCATACATTGGCTTTGGGTCGATCGGCCTAGCGCTCCCGGATCTCAGTCGTGATTGAGATATGGGCAGCATACCTGTAGAACGGCGGAAGCTTGGATCTCTCGCTGGAAGCAGTGGATCCAATTTAGGGCAGGCGATTGCTTATAGCTCCAAGTGCTGCTCGTAGTGGGAACTGCCCCATCCTCCAAGAAGCAAATAGGACAAGCATATGTAACGCAGTTCTTGTCTTCCTCCTGCATGTCGTCTCCTAGTGGTCTCGGAAATGAAAGAACGATAACTTTCTGATAGCTGGTGTATGAAATCCTGATCCATGGGTTTCTTTTCCTGTCTTTCTAGGTTATGTTAAGCATGCATCTCTCCATGCTTTTTTGAGCTGTCAGCTGCATCTGTGATAAGAGTTGGAAACCGGTCAAAAATTCCGGACACGGACGTCCCATAACCGGACCCGGACAAATCTGCTTTGAACTATAAATTCGAAACTCAATTTATATATATATATATATATATATATATATATATATATATACATATAAACGTAATATATGTATTCATCCAAATAACTGCTTGATATTTAATAACTGATATCCTTTTTTAATAATAAAATTTGGTTACTTGCTAAATTTTAGTTCCATTTTTAGTGCCACTATTTTGCGTAATCCAGAAGCAATGGCTGACTATGACCGTGACCGTGACTATATTACAAATGGGAATCATTATTTACGATTACACAAATATATTTTTTGAAATGCATTTACATTGTTTACTCTTTCCACGGTTTGATGAGGGTGCGCATACATTCATATGATCTGTTAGATTCTTGGTTACATAATCTCTTATTACAGTGTCGAAATTTTTATTTTTAATTATGCACTTTCCACGTTTTGAACAACAAGCAAGACCAAACAACACATAATTATTCACCGGTTCTTTAATGAGACGAAACAATTTCCAGCTTTCACTCTTCCCCTTGTGGTTTTGAACAACCACGTATTTGTTGGCATCGATGCCTTTCTCAACCTCCTTAATATTACATCCATCCATATTAACAAATAAGGAGTTCATTTCGACATAACATGTCATGGGAACGGGATGTTAGCACATCAGTCGAAATCCTCTGAATGCTCAATGTAAAAGATGCGATGTGAAAAGTAAATCTTGGTCATACAGTGAACTACGCACGCAGAGAGTGAATCACCTGAGAAGCAGGCGAATGGCGTTTGACTGTATTTGCCTGGGCAATCGTACTGTAAAGGAACGCAAAGGAAATATTGTTTTACGACGACGTCGTGCGGTTGAAATCTTTGTTGCTTTAAGAAAGAGACGACAATATGTTTTCATGGCAAATCCCTATTCACTCCATGGTCACCGGTATCAACTACAGAATTCCACAACGCGCATCTTTCTTTGGAATATATTTTTCTCTTTTCAAAAATAAAACGGGAATAAAACCGGGTCAAAATCGGGTCAGGAACACCTTGACCCAACCCGTTGAACCCCCAAGAAATTATCAATCCGTTGACCCGTTTCCATTTCTGTTTGCGATGTCTTTTATTAGTTAAGGTCCATGTCCGAAATCCATAAGTAAGAACTGGAAGGATCCATTGATTAAACAATTTTTAAGGCATCGTGATAAATGTCACTTCAAATTCTTACTGCTTCTCCCAAACGCATTGCAGTCAAGTTTCGTACGCCTATTAATTTGTTCTTCTATGTTGCCTTTTCTTGATTGAACAAAATGTGAGGCTTTATTATATGCAGTTACTATTCATGCATGGATATTACGTGATGACGTAAAGAAAGGCAATTTTGTCTATTCAAAAACTTGCAGAATGAAAGTAAAAGCGCAGCTACAGTATATGCCATTATAAGTCGTTGCGTCCCAGTTTCGTAACTTGCGCAGTTTAAATACTTAAGTTTGTCTTCTGCACTTTAAGGAAAACGAGTTCTAAACAAATAAATTGATGACTGGTTTTTTCTTCAATATTTGTCACTTAGTCAAATAATATCAATTCCTTGAATCTTCCAAAGTTACTATCAAAAATATTACTTTTGAGAGGTATCACATTTATCTCACTTCATGTAGCATTTTACTAGGGGGGGGGGGCTATACAGACCCGTCCCTAAATTGTGGTCACTGGTTTCAGGAAAGAGCCAGTGCGGTGAGATAAACAAACTCCCCTTGCCTTGTATGGGACTCTAGAATGGACTCACGGTCAGAACAAGCACTTCGACCAATGCGCCACCGTGTCGGCTACCATAAAGTATTCCATCGGTCATTACACAATAATCCCTCAACAATTGCATTTTTCAGATTTAATCATAATGGAAAATATTACACTCTTTGCAAAAAACAAAATGCAAATAAATAAAAAACAACGTCTAGTGACTAAATAGTTACACGCCACCGAGCATGGTAACCGCGCATCGAGGAGGCTGTATCAAGATCAAAATTTGCAGGTAGGCATAATTGTGGCAGAGGATTGAGTCTACATTAACCTCCACGGGCTGTGAGGATGTCTCGACGTCGAATCTGTGCACAATACGAGCAGCTGAGCGAGTTTGACATAGGGCGTATAATTGGGCTCAGAGAGGCCGGCTCTCAGAACGCCGTATGGCCACTTGGGCTAGAGGGACGCCCTAATCGACGCCAATTCGTCGAGGTGGGCACAACCCAGCGGTACGCGGGGCAGTGGACGGCCGAGTGCAACGACAGAACGCGGTTCCAGCGATTGTTAGAGCCGCACGAACAGAATCGAATTCGTCGCTCTCAACCATCCGTGGCCAAACTGCGTCGTGTACAGTGTAACGTACCAGGAGATGTGACGTACCTGCCAGAAGGACGCACACGACATAAAGGCAGATAGGAATCAGAATAAAACGTCTGCGCAGCTCAGTTGGTAGAGCGACTTGTTCCGGAATAAGCGGACTCGGGTTCGATTCCCGGCGTAGACCAAAAATGACGGAGAAATTTACTTCGTTATAATGGCGCCCGAACTATCCGGATGACCCGACCGTTCAAAATCTCGCATTGGTGTGATGTTATTTCCACACCGCGAGATAGGAAAAATAAGAGAATCCCTTCTCCAGCACTTCGACAAACAAACAAAAAAATAAAAATAAGGGGGAGATGATGTAACGTACCAGGAGATGTGACGTACCTGCCAGAAGGACGCACACGACATAAAGGCAGATAGGAATCAGAATTAAATGTCCGCGTAGCTCAATTGGTAGAGCAACTTATTCCGGAATGAGGGGACCCGGGTTCGAATCCTGGCGCGGATAGAAATGACGGAGAAATTTACTTCGTTATAACAGGTACAGAAGCGTACATTCGGACTGTTGCCAGACGACATGATGCATGGGAACTACATTCCCGTGGTAGACGGGAATGTAAAGTGGTAGGTGGTGAAGTATACAGTGGTGTCGAGCCCCATCAATGTGGAATAGTGTCCAGCAGCTTTGTGCTGTCTTCAGTGATAAGTCACGGTTCGTATTTTGCGCCGATGTCCAACACAGTGGTGAAATACTAATATATATTTTATGACCAGCGCATGTTGCTGAAATATATATTTTTGGAGGAAGGGGATTCGAACACAGGCCTATCTGAGGACGAACCGTCAGAAGCCAGAAATAGGACACATAGTTCAAATATTTCATGATATATATTTAGACTTGATTTTCAGTTTGTAATTCATCGGTAATGTGGATCCTTAAAAATAAAAAAAGTCCCAGCTCCATAACAAAACAATGTCCGGAATTTCATGATGATTTCGGCATCTAAAGTAAAATGGCCTCTAGTTTTTATGAGCTTAATTTCCCTTATCAGGAATTGCAAAATTGAGCGCGTAGTATACTTACCTCTCTTAAAACTAAACTCAAGACTTTTAATGTTCTCGTCTATGGCTGTATTTAATTGGTTTTCCACCTTGTTACGCTTGTTAATGCGCGAACTTCTAGCTGCCAACTTAATCATTACTTTTTTTGCTCTGTCCGCTTTTACTCCTTTAGTTGTTTATGCATGGCTCCTCTGCTTCGGCTTAACCATACTACTGAAATTTTATTATTCTTATTTTATTATTTCTTGAGTTCTTAATGGTTCAAGGTACTCCCGCTACTCCATTTATAGCCGTTTTTCTCTAATGGTGCAAATATATCTCTTTGAATAATGTTCTTGTCCTTCTGTAACTCTATGTCCTTGTGTCCTTTATTCTCTCATTTTTCGACATTATTTATATTATTACGTAGTTGTATGACTTCGGGTCGTAATTTTATTGACCAAGTCATTAGCGAATCTTAAAAATGTCTGAACGTTTTTCTGAGATTTTAGGTATTATTCTATCAATTGCATCTCTTGATCCATGGTTTAAGAAAATTACTGAACTGTTTTGTCCATCTATCAGCAAAGTCATTACCTTCATGATTTTTTTCCGTTTAGTCAAATATACATTTTTCTGTTTAAGGTTTGCTGTTACGAAGGAGAATTCCATTAGCATAACAGAAATTTCTCCCAAAGAATTGCATGCTTTCTTCCTTTGAGAAGCACTGTCATCTGACTTCGAATGTACAAACAAGCGTTTTGTAAAGAATAAAAAAAATATTTTTAAATTTCATTTATATCATTGTTGGGAAACTGTGACATTAAAGCTCCTGTGACGTGCCTGCACCGAAGGACGCACATGAGATAAAAGCAGATAGCAGCGAGGCATACGTTCGCGTAGCTCAGTTGGGGGAGCGACTTATTCCGGAGTGAGGGGACCCGGTTTCGATGCCCGGCGTGGACAAAAACGATGGAGAAATTTACTTCGTCCTATTGACGTCCGAACTTCCCGGATGACCCGGCTGTTATATTTCTCTCAATGGTGTGATTTTCTTTCCACACCGCGAGATAGGAAAAATTAGAATCCCTTCTTCAGCGCTTCGAAAAATAAATGTGTGTGATGTTATGCTCCACACACCAAATTGACTGGGATTTCTCAAATGCACGTTCTTCATGGGATGACTGACTAGAGCGACACATGGTCCCGGTTGACCCGTGGGCCATGTCCCGCGCCCTCTTTCGGGGGGGGGATGTGAAGTTCATGCATCGCAGGACGCACATGAGATAAAGGCAGATAGCAGCGAGAGAATTCGTCCGTGTCGCTCATTTGAGAGAGCGACTTACTCCGGAGTGTGAGGACTTCGTCATATTTGTGTTTTACTTTTGTATTTGGTCTGAACTGCTAAATAAGTAGAGTTATGATTCTGATGGTTATACTTCATTATCGTAAGCCTATAATACAGTATCTCCCGTAATAGATTAAATAAAGAAAAGTAAACAAAGAATTGTAACGTACCAGGAGATGTGACGTACCTGCCAGAAGGACGCACACGACATAAAGGCAGATAGGAATTAGAATCAATGTCCGCGTAGCTCAATTGGTAGAGCAACTTATTCCGGAATGAGGGGACCCGGAATCGAACCCCGGCGCGGATAAAAAATGACGGAGAAATTTACTTCGTTATAATGGCGCCCGAACTATCCGGATGACCCGGCCGTTCAAAATCTCGCATTGGTGTGATGTTATTTCCACACCGCGAGACAGGAAAAATATGAGAAGCACTTCGAAAAAAAAAAAGAAAAATAAGGGAGATGATGTAACGTACCAGGAGATGTGACGTACCTGCCAGAAGGACGCACACGACATAAAGGCAGATAGGAATCAGAATACATGTCCGCGTAGCTTAATTGGTAGAGCAACTTATTCCGGAATGAGTGGACGTGGGTTCGAGCCCCGGCGCGGATAAAAATGACGGAGAAATTTACTTCGTTATAGAATAACTATGCTGTTCAATATCTATTTAAATGTTTAGTGTTCCAATTCATCGTGAAAGCAAAATATTATTATACATAGTATGCGAATTACTTTTTCTGTTTTATTTTTTATTTTTCTTCTTATTTAATGATTTTTCTCTTTGTTTTTATTAGGTGCTAAATTACTCAAAAAACTAGAAGTTTCTCGCATTTGAACTTGATACCAGTATTATTCATGAGACTGTGCGCTTTGCTAAATAACTGAGCAGAGATTTACTCTGATGTACTCTCTTAATAACTACTGTGAATGTAAGAACTATGGTTACTATTTCACGTGATGGGTAATTCCTGTGAGAGCGCTGCGGAGCTGTTTAGCTGGCCTTTGGGCTTGCATATTGTGGCAAACCAGTTGCACGTGAAATGACGAAGATGTCGTACTACTGAGATAAAGTACGGAATGATTCAATTGAGAAAATGTATGGCCTTTGGAGTAGGATAACGTGAGTTCGAAGCATATTTATGATACAAACGTTATCGTGAAACGACGGAAAGAAACTTCAATTTGACTGATTTTTCTTGCACCAGAAAAATTCTGAATTCCTTTGTTACATTGACAGTAAATTGCTGTTTTTAAGATGTCTTAAAGGAAAATTCTGAATTTTTTAAGTTTTCCGCAATTCCTTTTGTATGTTAACGGAAATCTCTGTTCTCACTTTATCCGTTTCCACATGACGAAAATTTCCCGGGTATAAGAGCGATTCACGGACACAGTTCTGTTGGCAAAGCAAACATGAGTCCCAGAGGATGTTGTCCCGGTGTACGAAGTTTGTATGAACTTCAAATTGAGTATGAATAAGGTAAAAAACAAAGTTATGGTATCTGAGCGAGGAGCTCTTAGTTACTGGATGCCAGATAAAGTGCGTCACATATAGATAGAACAAATTCTCGAAAAAGAAGAAACAACAGCGAGCTGAAGTGTACACCTCATATTTATAGCAAGAATAGCATAGGACACGCAGCTGCACAATAGTTTGACAGAAACATAACAATTCCAACACCGAGTAGAAGAAGGAAACATAACAATTCCAACACCGAGTAGAAGAAGGAAACATAACAATTCCAACACCGAGTAGAAGAAGGAAACAGAAATACGCTATCTCAAAAATATAAAGACTTACTAGTTATGAGCACATCCGGTATGAATAATGGAGCCGTTGTTCTGAATAAAACTGAAATCCCGATTGAGCATGCTGTCCACCAAATGATGTAAGTGTTCTGGACGGAGTGCCTACCAGGTTTGTCCAATCCACTCTTTAAATGCCGTCACAGTTGAGAACTGCCGTCCATTCACATACACATCACGCGCTAAGATACCCAAAAGGTTCTCGATAGGGTTCAGATCTGGACGGAGTGCTGGCCAATCCATTAGGGTCACATGATGAGTGTTAAATCAGCTTTTCGTTGATGCAGATCGATGTATAGAGGTATTGTCTAGCTGGAACACATAATCAATCCCCTCTAGAGATTCGGCAAACTGTATAAGATGGCTGCTAAGTATGTCCTGATGCATTACAGAGATTTGCCTGCTTTGCATGAAAGCGATATTCTTTGTCCCATTGAACGGAAACGCTCCGGAGACCATCACAGATCCCCCCTCCGTTCTGTCTGCTGAAGAAGGTACGTGTCTCGCGTCGTAAATCATGCCAATAGCAGTTCCAACCGTCAGGGCTGTCCAGGTTGAACTTCTTCTCATCGGAGAAGGCCGTTGTGATTCACTCGTCCGTCCAGTGCAGGTGGCTGCTAGCTCATAACAATCTAGCTTCATTGTGGCGCCGCGTGAGGTGTGGCAGACGGGAAATTTTACGGAGCACAATGTTGCGACTTTTGTTGATTCGTCGATGATCTGTGTCCTTTGAAACGGTGACACCAACAGTCCCAAAAACGACGTGACGTAGTGATAACCTTTGGGATGAAACTCAACCCATAATGAACTCTTATAAATGACCACCCTACTCCTCCCCACGGCTTTACAAATTTTCGCTACAGTACAGGCAATGCATTTGCTCTCAGTCTCCAAATATCCTGCACCTCCTCACCAGAAAGTTGACTGTTGCGTGGCACTTCCGCAAATGAATGACTGACGGCAGGTCCGCTGTCTTTTGTCGGCTGGACCGAATTGCGCCCCTGGCGCGTGCATACAACACGCTAATTTGTACATCTCATTTGCATGTGGCTAATTTACAAAATTTGTCTTTATATTTTTGAGACACCTAAAATTATACCATTTCGCTTTGTGGTGTCCTTTTCGGACAATCTGGTCATCTCGACGGATCGAAACGTTTTGTTGTAGGGTTATGTATGTTCAGGTACCACTTCAACTTCCTACCTACATTCACATTGCGTTGACGGCGCAAAGTGGACTGCCTCTATATTTATGAGACGCATCTCATGCCTAAATGGTACAGACATTGATCAGGTGAATGACCTTGAATATGTAGGAAGAATGTTTAACAGAGAGAACAAATTAGATGGCGAAATTAGTATATAGCCAAGTGAATGTTTTACTGAAAGTCATAGCTGCTTTAAGAGGATTTGACAGAAATTATGGGTTCTAAAGAAAGTTCTGAATGGCTGTATACGAAAGTGGGGTTGTTCCTGCTCTAGTGTACGGCAGTGAAACCTGAGCACTGCAGAAGAGACTTAGGAGCCGTTTGTGTGCTGGAGAGATGCGTTACTGAAGGGGAGTTTGTGGCAAGACACACGCTGATGATGTGAGGAAGGAAAATGTGTTGCAGATATGTAATGTGAAGCCAAACGTTGTTACTGAGGTGGAGACCAATATGCTTAGATGATTTGGCCATGCTGAAAGAATGAGTAATGAGTTGCTTAGTAACAGGTCCTTTTCAGCCCAAGTGGCAAGAAAGAAAAGTCGAGGAAGGCTAAGGAAATCATGGGAGTACCAGATTTAAGTATGTCTGCTTGAGAAAAAGAGTATGTGCACGAAGTACAAAAGGTCTTGTGTGAGACGTGTGATGAATGTCAGTAAAGCTCGAGCTGTGTGATAAGATCGCCGTAAATGGAGACCTTTGAGACACCAAGAGTAACTAAAATTTAGTTCCTTCAGTTGAATGTTTATCTCGCAGATTTTCTTTCTTTGACGAGATAGCCTCAGAATCTCAGAGAACAGATAGGTTTGAAAAAATTGTGCGACGAGTCATTGACTACCTGCGTAGCCACACAACGCACGTAACTGATGAAAATTAATTTTTCTACAATGAGATTATCACTGGAGTACGGTTGTCGGCTGATCCATAACATGCGAAATCGTGTCCCTGCCTTTCTCAAGGGAAGAAAGAGGTAACTGCCGTGCATGCAGTGTCCTTTTACGAGTATTTCTTTGTGGGTTGTCTCGTGTGTCTCATTTTCGTATATTTATTTCTTTGTGAAGCACACCCGACCATAAAAATTGCTCTTCGAAACGGCTCAGGCTTTCATGTCAAAAGATACTCTTTGAAATGTTTAAAACCATAAATAGGGGAAGGTGCATGTTATCAACAACGAAAGACGCAATTATTGTAACGGTTGTACTTATTAGTTCTGAGATATCACTTCTAGGCTATCTTTAGATGATTAATGAATCTTTTGATGAATTCTATCAATCGCGTACTTACGTAACTGGGTGTTACAAATTAGTAAAATCATGCAATGTATTGATTATGATACGCTTTCCAACATACCAAAAATCATTACTCACGTTATTTCTCAAGTTATGAGGATAATGGCTGTGGAATAAATCTAGCTCATGTGTCCTGTTCTTTGACCCAATTTCAATTTTATTAAACAGAATTGGTTCAGTGCACCTCCGGAACAACATACTAAAGTTTTGTCGCAATGCAATAATTTTTAGTCAAGTTATGAGGATAATAGCTGTGGTATAAATCTCGCTCCTGTGCCCTGACCTTTGACCCATTTTGACGAGATTAAACAGAATTGTTTTAGTATATCTCTGGAACAACATACTAACGTTTTGTCGCAATATGAGCATTTTAGTCAAGTGATGAGAATAATGGCTGTGTAATAAATCTCGCTCTTGTGCCCTGTCATTGGACTCCAGTTCGATAATATTAAACAGAATTGGTTCAGTGTACCTCCGGAACAACACGCTAAAGTGTTGTCGCAATAGAAGCATTTTTAGTCAAATTATAAGGATGATGGCTGTGGAATAAATCTCGCTCCTGTGCCCTAACCTTTGAACCCATTTTGATGATATTAAACAGAATTGTTTTAGTATATCTCTGGAACAACATACTAAAGTTTTGTCGCAATAGAAGCATTTTAGTCAAGTTATGAGAATAATGGCTGGGAAATAAATCTCGCTGCTGTGCCTTGACCTTTGACCTCATTTGGATGATATTAAACAGAACCGGTTCAGTGTACCTCCGGAACAACATAACGTTTTGTCTCAATCGAAGAATTTTTACGTAAGTTATGACGCATAAGGGCGAAGGAATGGGTCCCGCTCCTATGTCCTGACCTTTGACCCCATTTCGTCCATTTTCAATAGGGTTTGTTTGTCCATAGGTTATCCCTTACCACCTACTAAATTTTCATTGAAATCGAACAATTTTTACGCGAGTTAACGTGCGGACAGACAGACGGACAAAACAGGAGCATATACGTTTCTTCAACCTATGGTTGGAAAGCGTAAATAATTTAAACGGATATCTGAAATTTATATTGGATGCAGGTCGAGATGAGCAAACATACAGAATAGGTAAAGCATATGATAAATAAATGAAAAGAATGGAACACATAAAGCAAAAAAAAAAAAAAAAAAAAAAAAAACTAAAAAAAAAAAAAACTAAAAAAAAAAAAAAAAGACTGAAACGTATTTTTTGAAGATCGGAAGACCAAACGGAATCTATACTATAGCAGCATTGTATCGATAAATAAACAACCTAGGTGACAAATTAAACAAAGCTCAGAAAATTTTAAGGAACCCTAGTTTTTCAGGATTTAAATTTCCCATGTGTATCTAAGGTTGCTGTGTGGAACACCTTTTTAATGTGGAGCCTGTGGCTCCAGTTAAGTGATAGTGGACATGCCTCGTACTACATTTCCCCCCAGCAATTCAGCCCGCACCACTTCCCTGTAGAACGATAAGGCAGAGGTCTGCGCCTTGCACTATTTTTCTACTGGGAGACGCAAACCCATTTGAACGAAAGTTATTTTTTTTTATTGGAGGTTTAACTACCACCGTGAGCAGCTCAATGGGCTATAAGCAGTCGCCCTCCCTAATTTAGGGTTACTGTTTCCAGGGAAGGGAGAGAGCCAGTGCCGTAAGACAAACAACATCCATGCCTCACCGGGATCCGAACCCGCACCCCGTTCGAACGAATGATCAGAGGCCATCGCTTAGACCACTGCGCCACCGGGGCGGCCGAATGTTTTTGGAAACTGAATGAACTGGAACGCGAACTTTAAAAACGGCAAGTTAAAGAATTCGGAACAAAAGATTTTGGAAAGCTTTCACTAATATTATGCAAGGTAGAAATAAAATCTCATAAATCTACACACTTCAACGAGAGTTAATTAGCTTTGAGAGCCGGCGATTCATCATGTACGTCACAGTAATCATCATCATCATTATCATTGTTAACCATTATCAATCCACTGCTGGACGAAGGTCTTCCCAAGTTTCTTCCACAACGGTCTGTCTTGTGCCAGTCTCCTCCATGTCACTACCGCATACTTTCGAATTTCATCCACCCATCTCACATGTGGTCTTCTTCTGGGTCTTTTCCTGTCCCGTGCAATCCAATATAAAATTTCGGCTGTCCACCGATGGTCTGTCTTCCACTCTTGTCATTTTTCGAATCCCAGAGTTCCTCTTCTCATCTCTCCTGGTTACACCAAGCATGCACCTCCCCATGAATCTTTGAGTTGTCTGCAGCCTTTGTATGTAACTTTTAGTTAAGGTTCACGTCTCTGCACCATACGTAAGCACTGGAAGGATGCATTGATCAAACACTTTTCTTTTGAGACATAATGACACATTGCTCTTGAAAATTATGCTGTTTCTTCCAAAAGCTCTCCAGGCAAGTTTTTACGCCGATTAATTTCTTCATCAATGTGACCCGCACTTGATATCTGCTATCCAAGATAAACGTACGTGTCTGTTATCTCCAGCCTTTCTCCATCAATCGATAAATCTTTCTTTCTTGTAAAAGCATTGAACATCACTTTTGTCTTCTGAAAGTTCATTTTTAATCCCACTTCTTTACTCTTGTCAGCAAGTTCCTGGATCATAATCTGCAGCTCTGATGAGGTAGTTGCAAAAATGACTACGTCATCAGCAAACCGAAGGTGGGTTAGATAATCTCCATTAATCTTTATCCCTTTGTTTTCCCAGTTCAGTGATTGAAAGACATTTTCCATGTGGCATTAAAGAGCTCCGGAGATATGGTGTCACCTTGTCTCACTCCCTTTCCAATTTTTATGTGTGTTGTATTTTCAAACAGCCGAATCTTTGCACTTGCATTTTCATAGATGTTAATAATAATATTAGTGTATGCATCTTCAATACCGCAGGATTTCAGAGCCATTGAAACTGCTGATGGTTTCACCGAATCAAAGGCTTTTTTATAATCGATAAAAGCCATGCACAATGGAAGTTCATATTCCCTCGTTCTTTCAGTTAGTTCTCTCAGTACGTGGATATGATCTATTGTGCTGTGGCCACTCCTGAATCCAGCTTGTTCTCTTGGTTGAGCCATGTCCAGTTTTACCTTCAAGCGGCCTGAAAGAACTTAAGTTAAAATTTTATAAACCACTGATAGGAGGCTGATAGGTCTGTAGTTCCCGAGATCCTCAATGTCAACTTTCGTATGTAGCAGGATCATTGTAGCGGTGTTCCAATCCTCAGGAATCTTCCCTTCATTAAGGCATCGAGTGAAAATTTGGGCAAGTACTGTTTCGATTTCTCCACTTGCTTCTTGTATGATGTCTACAGTAATTCCATCTTCTCCTGGAGCTTTTCCCCGCTTCATGTTCTTGATTGCATGTGCAAATTCTGCTGGAAGGACTGGAGGAACTCTGGTACTGGTATCTTTCATGATGTCTGGAGTTCATGTATGATCCCTTTCATATAATTTGGAGTAGAAATCTATCACTCTTGTCAAAATTTCGCCTCTATTTCTTGTTACAGAACCATCTTCTTTTCTCAGTGCCATAATCTGTTTTCTTCCCTTACTGAGATGTCCCTTTGCTATCTTTAGGCTTTGGTTGTTTTCAATTGCTTTCCTCACTAGTTCACAGTTGAATTTTCTTACGTCTTCAGTGATACTTTTTCTTACTGTCTTGCATAGCTCTATATATTCCACATTGGAAGTCGCACCTTCTTCAGTTGTCCTCATCTCTCTTCTTTTTTGCATCAACATTTTGGTTTTTCCTGATAATTTGTTCACATGCAACATATTCTTAGACCTACCTAATTTTGTTGCTGTTTCCATAACAGCTTTGGTTATTTTTCTGTTAACTTCAGAAATATCCACTTCTTCCGATGTTAGGCCTTCTAAAGCAGAGAATCTGTTCTTCAGTTCCAACTTAAAAGTATTATGGTGTTTTTTAAGGTTGGTTATGTCAATACATTTTGTTTGTCTTATGAGCTTGCCACGTTCGAGTTTAGTGTTGAGGTGCATCTTGCATCTCACCAATCTGTGGTCACTACCTGTGTTGAACTTGTTTAGCACACTGCAATCTTCTATGACGAATTTTTTGTTACACATAATAAAATCAATTTCACTTGTCGTTCCATTTGGATGTCTCCATGTCCATTTCCTGTGTGGCTTTTTCTGGAAAAAGGAGTTCAAGATGAAAAACCCTTCTGCCTCTGCAAACTCAACGAGAGTATTTCCACGCTTGTTTCTGTTGCCGTGACCGAATTTACCTACTGAAGTTTCATTCTGTTGCCGTTGTCCTATTTTTGCATTCAAATCTCCCATAATTATCTTCAAGTGCTGCTTACCTATATTATTTAGATGACGAATTTCCTCATAAAATTCTTCAATTTCTTCTTCAGGATGACTTGTGGTGTGTGCATAAGTTTGAATAATCTGAGTCTTGTATCTTCTCGAGAGTTGGATAACGAGTCTTGCAGCTCTGTCAGAGGAACATTCAACTTCTACAAATTTATCCTTTAGTTTCCTGTTTATTATAAATCCAACCCCACTAGTTCTGCCAGTATCTGTCCCACGATGGTAGAAGAGATGTCCACTTTTCAGTTCAATGAGATCTTCTCCTTTTCTCCTTACCTCACATAGCCCGACGATGTCCCACTTGATTCTTTGTAGTTCCTCTTCCAATTCAAGAAGCCTTGAATCTGAATATAGGGAGCGTCCATTATACGTACCCAAGGTCAGCATCAGATGGCAGCCTAGTCCGGTCCTCCGGGGATTCTTACCACCCTCTGCCTTCATGTTGCACTGGCCGCTGCCTTGGCCAGGTACATTCCAGCTGCCGGAGACTGAGAGCCAAAATTTAAGTTGTGGAGTCATTTTGGAGGGGTTTGGCCATATCTCACCACGCTGGCCAAGCGGGTTGGTGAGTGTGGGATAGCATTTCCTCTAATCCAGATGGTATGGTTATACCGTTATTGGCGGTCGTCAGAGCCCCTTTAGTGGGAACAGGATGCACCACGAGAAGGAGGGGTTGACATTTGTCAAGGAGAGGCTGTGATGTTACGCATCACCTGACCTCAACAATATGTTGATGAAAAGGGAAAAGCACTATACAATTTAAGGTGAAAACTAGTAAGAATGTTTGCCATGAAAATGATAATTAAATAAGGATCGGCGTTACTTCTCTGAGCAGTTTTCATTACTTTTTGTATTTCTGTCTTTATTTGGTTTTGTCGAAAAAAAAAATCACTACTTTAAGATTTTGATGCAGTTTTGAAATGTAGCATTTGTTTTCTTTAGTAAAACCACAACTTCTAAACTTTGAACTTGTGCTAAAGTAAAGTTATGTTTTTAAGATCAGCGAAAAAATCAACAAGGTATCAGCTTAGTACCATGAGTTACTATCAAAAGAAAATCTTATGGTTTGAATATATTATGGTTTTACTTTAAGTAAAGACTGAACATTCGGACATGTTAGTAATATTACTAAGCGCTAAGAGGAATAACGGTAGTTTAAAACCTGCAGTAATTAACAAGTTAGTAAAATCATGTAATGCATCGAATATGATACGCTTGAATATGTAGAAATAACAAGTTAGTAAAATCATGTAATGCATTGAATATGATACCCTTTCCAACATACAAGAAACCATTACTCAAGTTGTTACTCAAGTTATGAGGATAATGGCTGTGGTATAAATCTCACTCCTGTGTCCTGACCTTTGACCCCATTTCGATGATATTAAACAGAATTGGTTCCGTATACCTCCGCAATAACAAACTAAAGTTGTGTCGCAAGAGAAACATTTTTAATGAAGTTATTGCGATAATGCCTGTCGAATAACTCTCGCTCCTGTGCCCTCACTTTTGGCTTCGATGATATTTAACAGAACTGGTTCAGTATACCTCCGCAACAACATACTTAAATTTTGTCGCAATAGAAGCATTTCTAGTCAAGTTATGAAGATAATGGCTGTGGAATAAATCTCGCTCCTGTGCCTTGACCTTTGAACCCATTTCGATTATATTCAACAGAATTGGTTCAGTGTATCTCTGGAACAGCATTATATAGTTATGTAGCAATCGAAGTATTTTTACGTAAGGTATGACGCATAAGGGCAATGGAATGGATCTCGATCCTATGTCCTGACCGTTGACCCCATTTCGCGCATTTTCAACAGGGTTCGTCCCCATTGGTCATCTACCACACGCTAAAATTTCATCCAAATCGAACCATTTTTAAGCGAGGTATCATGCGGAGGAACAGACAGACAGACGGACAAAGCTGGAGCATATACGCTTCTTCAACCTACGGTTGGAAAGCGTAAAAAAATATTATATTAAGCCCTTAAGGATACTTGCTTAGAAAATGTACCCCAAAATATGAGTGTTTTTCCCGATAAGAATTATCAACCAACACTATTAGTCATAAGGTAGAGATCAATTTTCAAAAATTTGTGGTCTGGTAAAATGCTCAAATTTCTATGAATCACAAATCGTGTATTCTTTCTGGCTGTATTTTAACTCAATAAACTGTGAATATTTGCTCCGGTGAGTTCAGAATTATTTCTAAAATAATATTTTCGATACAGTAACATAGCTGCTGGAATAATTTATTCGCTAGATAAAGGTTCTTGCCCTACAGATATAGACGGCGACATACCATACTGAAAAAAAAATAAGTTCAGATAGTATCCATGTACTGAGGACAGAGAGCTTAACACAAACCTGGCGTTGCTGAATTCAACGAAAATCATTAGACAATGAGTCGAATTAGTCATGGAATCGAGAGGCTTAATATTTATTCAAACCAAGAGGAATTGTGCGTTATGTACAAGAACAAAACACGTCATAAAGTTCAACAGCTTACTTAACAGCAGTTACATAACAATGTTTGAGATGTTCTTAGTTTCTTACGGGATATCAATCGCTTGGTGGAATAACAAAAACTGACTTCCAGCAGGGCGCTGTTTCCTTTATTTGAAATCACGCTCAAAAAGGCAAAATTGAAGACGTATTAGAAGAACTGAACTGAACGAAATAGTAACAGATATACTTAACCTGAAGTTTCTCAGCGTTTAAAAAGGGAGTTCTTCTACATAACATTGGATTTGAATCAATAGAAAAAGCAAAGCTCCCCAAAGAGTCGTGATGTGCAGTGTGCTCCAGAAAAAAGAGAGGATAAATTAGGAAAGTGACGTGGAAGGCGAAATAGACTCCTTGAATACAAATGACCCTTCGTCATTAACTGATTTATCTAAAGGAAAGAATACTGTAAGAAAGGAATTTCAAAGATAGAATGTGAAGAGTAGCAGCAGGTGGCAATATATAAATCTCGCCCGATGGGCAAAGAACCAAGCCGTTGGTACAGCCAGAGTTTACATATGTTTGACAAAATCTCAGTCTACAGCAGTGTAGCCCCGATAAGGGTTTGTTGTAGGATGAGCCTTGCACCTGTGTTTGGAGCCGTTATTTCTTCCCTTCTTCGAACCACTTGTTTCAAGAAAGCTGTTTGGGCGTTTGGAGACAGGAACCCACGGGGTTCGTTTTCCGGAGCTCTCTTGTGAAATATTTGCTTCTCCTGCCACTGTCCACGTGATTAATGAACTACTAATGACCGAAAATTTCCAGGGATGCCGGCCAGTGGTTTTTACGAAAATAAATGTTTGTAGATTTACCAGGTATGTTCATCGAAAATAAATCTAAACCTTCTACTGACTCAGATGGAGTGTCGTATCATGTTCGCAAAGCGGCTTCGTTCATTAATATTTATTGATAAGTGTAACTCCACTAAACGACATCGTTTGTTGAAATTTAATATGCGAGTGTAATTCAGAAAATCAGAAAGAATCATGTTTGCGTTATGGTATATTGTATTACTGTTATTATTCCTCGGTTACCTTTTGTTTTGGTTTTTGCCAAATTCCTACTTTAAGAATGAATCAAATTCATAACAGAAAGATGTTTTGGGGTCCCAACTACATAAATAAATTTGACTAACTGCATAATTATAACTGCATAATTATATCATTAAAATACTAACTGCATAATTACATCATTACAATTTCTAAGATCTGGTGATTTTGGCGTTTTTTACATATGCCTCAAAAATTCCTTTTCCGTTGCTTTATAAACCACGATATTTTATTTCCAGATATTGTGTACATTTTTGAGGCGCACCATAATTTCAGCATTTATATCTATTTAGAGTATTTGTGTGGGCATTTTACATAGGTTTACCGTTTTTAGAATTTTTAATCGCCTTTTCTTTTTAACCTACTAGCAATCATGCCCGTTCTTCGAACGGTGAATCTATAAAATCATTTTTTGAGCATACAATCAAAGAAAAGGAAAAACAATTAAGGGAACTAAAAGTAATTTAAAATCCGTAACTGTTTTGCGATTTAGGATAGCGTCGTGACGTCAATTCATACGGTTTGACATAAAACGGAGCAGGCTTTCGCGCTCCTTAACGTTAAATCAAAATTTGAACTTTTCAAAGCATTTCAGTGATTCTGACAAAATTATTTTTAAACCTATCAGCATTTTGAAAAAGTAAAGCTAAGCTACCTTTTTGAATTTTTTAGGTTTCAGGTGTAGAAGTGGTAGAAAAATTCACGCAGACGATGTTCCAAAGCGCTGTTTTTTTTTTGTTTTTTGTTTTTTGTGCATTTGTAGATTTCCAGACATTAAGACCTACCAGCATGCCAATTTTTAGATATCTAGGTTATTTAGAAGTGGTCTAACGATTCGCAAAAATTTCAAGAAGACAATGTTCCAAAACCGCTATTTTGTTATATTTTTTTTTAGTTTTCGTACTTTTCTAGGTATACTGAGCTTAAGACCTATATGCATGCCACTTTTCAGATCTCTAGGTCATTTAGAAGTGGTCAAACAATTTGCGAAAAATTCAAGCAGACAATGTTCCGAAGCCGCCATTTTAAATTTATTTGTTGTTTTTGTACTTTTCTAGGTATACGGACTTTAAGACCTATCAACATGCCAATTTTCAGATCTCTAGGTCATTTAGAAATGGTCGAACAATTCGCGGACAAACACACTCGCATTTTCAGTTTTTGCTTTTTATATACGAGGCGAAAGCCTATATTTACGTAGGTATTCACGTATGCCGGCGGAAAACGCCGAACTTTAAAAGCCAGATATTGTATACATTTTTGAGGCGCACCATAATTTCAGCACACAGGAAAGTTCTACGTCATTAAGCAATGCGTCATTACCAGTTTGAATGTAGCCTGTTCTTTCACATAATGAGAAGAGAGTGCTAAAAATAGATGCGTCACCGTGGCAGTGGGTCACGGTACCAGAACTATCCTGTGTGGTTAACGCTGAAGACAGAGTAAACCGCTCGTTCCTTTCCTTTGCGTCTTTAAAAAATGTTTAAAAAGCAGAAAATGACTTTTTCTTTAAATTGTTTTTGTAAAAGAGGGATGATAGTTATGAGTTTATGCTGCAAAAATTGCAATACGTTATGATTTATAGTTTGCCTATATATCCGTTTTTCAAAATGGATCCCATTGCGAAATAGAGAATTTTGTGAAACTTAAAAACGTTATTTCTTGTAAACGAAATCGAAAATCTAAAAAAAAGGGGCGACGGGGTGCAAAAAATTCGGTCATGGTCCTATATGCCTACAAAGTTTCGTGGTTCTTTTGCTGTTAGTATGCCCGGAAAGCGAACTGATAGCCTTTTATGCGTACCTTAATTTTGAAATACAATAGATCTTGAAGTATTGCCAGAATCGAAAAACGGTTTATTTCAGAGTATTCTCCGAACAATTCTCTACTTTGATGTAAATTTTATCTTTTTGTGTGTAATACTTTGTGCGCTGCGAGCTAGAAAAGGACGAGTATCGCAAAATTTCTAAAACAGCGGCGGCGGCAGTTACTTTTTTTAGAATAGAGAGACTAGTATCTTTATAAATGGAAATTCGAAGACCATTTTTTAATACGAAGCTCATGAGGTATTATCATAAGATGTTTTTAAAATATTATATACCCGAAGGAACTCTTTAATGATGTGATATGAGCAGGATTTAAAAAATATTCCTTATTGGCTGATCAGAAAATAGATTTTGGGTCACGTATCTGGGCTTCGTGCTCTTGCTAATATGAGTTGTATCTGGGCTTCGTGCTCTTGCTAATACGAGTTGTATCTGGGCTTCGTGCTCTTGCTAATACGAGTTGTATCTGGGCTTCGTGCTCTTGTTTAAAACGAGTTACTTTTGTTCTCATGAATGTAAATTCCCTTTTAAAAAAACAAGGAATATGTTGCAATAGCTGAATTCACGAAGGAAACTGTTCTGTTTTTTTTTATTTTCAGTGTTATTCCTTTTGTTTGCTACACGTAAGTAATGACTTAAATAGGCAACAGGCTGCTATGTGTTGAATTTCATAATACTGAATAAACCCGTGTATCATCGCAACTTCTTGCTAAGCCAAAACAAGTTAATGACATTAGGCGTTACATTCTGAGAGAAATCTTTAAATCATACTTAGATAAAAAGACATCTCACTAACTTTCTATTATATAATGCTTGATCTTTAAAACAAAGAAAAATCACATATCTTTGATTGCGCAGCTATATTCTACCACTCAATAACTTTGTAGATCAACCTATGATTCCATTGCTGAAGGTGTTTTGAGAAGACATGAAAAAATCTCAGAAATCTCTATCATGTAGTTTTTCCTCTAGTTCCATAACCCACACACTGCAAAAGGTGATATCTGTATTTCATTTATCGACAGGTCTTCAGTTATAATCAATACACAAAAAGATGACACCGAATTTTCTGTTCTCATGAGCACGTCTTTTGAATTCTTTCCGACGTGAATAAAAATTATCAAAGCTTAAATGTCAATGGAACCGGTTGGAAAAAAATTAAACTGATTTCTACAACGGATAAAACACCCAGAAATAAAAACAACTGCTAGCCTCCACAAGTGGCTAAAAAGTATGTTATGAAAATTAACAAATGGCGCACAAAACATTCCTCATAGGAGAACGAAGGTCGCAGAGAAAAAGCGATTTTCACATCGAACAGTTAACAAGAAAGATGACACCGAATTTTCGGGTGTAATAAGTACGTCTTTTGAATCCGTTCTGACGCAAATTAAATTTAGCAAAGCTATTCAAAATCAATGGAACCGGTAGGGAAAGCAATAGTATCTGATGGAAGAAAGACGTTTTTCAATCGGGTTCTTAATCCCTCAGATATTGCTGTAAACGGAATCGTGAGATTACGCCCTCTGGTTGCAGACTTGTGCGTTACGAAAAACATGAATTTATATGAGAAACATTTCGCACCGGAAACGCTCTCAAACACAGAAATAATTTTTCAAATCGGACTCTTAGAAGTAGAGATATTGACAAAAATAAGATATATATCTACACCCCCTGGCGTAGAAACCATGCATTATTTCAAGAAGAAAATGTTCCTAAAATGTTTGTCGACATGAGTAGTATCGGTCAACAAACGACTTTTTTTTTCAATCGAGATTTTAGAAGCTTATATTTTGCTGCACATACACCAGAAGCGGAAATTAAGACTTACACCACCTGGTGGTCAAACCAATTTTTACCAAAATTAGAAGTTCTATGCAAAGGATTTCCCATCAGGAGCTGTATACGGAGTAGAAAGAATTTTTCAAATTGGAGATTTAGAAGCAGAGATATAGGAGGGAAAGCAATTTACATTTACGCGCCCTAGCGTAAAGTCTATGAATTTCGCGAAAATTTTGAAATTATATGACAAACATGTCACACTGAAAACACTATCACACAAAGAAGGAATTTTTCAAATCCGACTCCTAGATGTAGAGATATTGACAAAAATAAGATATACATCTACGCCTCCTGGCGGAGAAACTTTCCATCAGAAGTGGTTTCTGCTGAAAAAACAAATTTTCAAATCGGGGTTTCAGAAGAAGAGTTATCGGGAAAAATGTAATTTACTTTTACGTCCCTAGCGCAAAATCTATGCGTAATTTGCAAAAGTAACTATATCTAAAATTCTCTTCGACATAAATGCAATCGAAAGATAAAATATTTTTTTCAATCGGATGTTTAGAAGCAAATATGTGGAATAAAACGTATTTTTGAATTCGACATCATCTGCATTTACGCCCTCTGGCTGCGAGATTGTACATCGTAAAACAAAATGAAATAAAGGATCATCACTCGCATATTTCAAGCTTCCCAATGGGAAAATAATTTTTCAAATCGGACTAATAGTTGCAGGGATATCGTGGGTGCAGACGGACGGACAGACGGATAAACCGGTAGCATAAGCACAATCTTTTTTTACAAAAGACGTGCTAAAAAAAGAAATATTGAAGGAAGCATGATATAACACCACGTGTTCTAGCGGAAGAGTTTTGTATAATCTAAAAGTTAAAATTGGTGACACTTATTCTCCATGGCAAAAGCTATGCTAAGGAAATAGAACAATTCAAATACGTCTCCCGGAAGCAAAGATAGCGGGAAAAAAGGTTTTGATCAGTACGCCCCCGTAGCGTGAAAGCTGTGCATTATTTAAATATGATAATGCACCCCATCTTTATTGTAGCGAATGGCAGACATTAAAAAAAGAAATGTCTCAATAAAGATCCTAGAAGCGGAGATACAGCTGCAAACAGAATTACTCAATCACCACCTAGCGACGGAACTGTGAACAACAAATCTCCACAAATACAAACCTACTGTTGCACAAGGTAAGTGGTATGCAGCGTTAAAATATTTTTTTAAATCGTGCATTCAGAAGAAGACATATTAAGATAAACTGATTAAATATTTGCCCCTACTAGCAGCGAACTTGTACATCATTTTGCGAAGAAAATACACAGGAAATGTTTTCATACTTAGTGGTATATGACAGAAAATAATTATTTAAAAAAAAAAAAAATTTTTCAATCGGGTTTTTGTTACGCAGGTATTGTCGTAAACAGAGACGTGAACTTACGCTCTGTAGTGGCAGACTTATGCATTGAGAAAAATTTGAAATCATATGACAAACATTTCACACTGCAAACGACATCGATTTAACAAAGATTTTTTTCAAATTGGACTATTAGAGGCAGAGATATCGGCGAAAACGAAATATACATATACGCCCTCTGGAGCAAAACCTATGCGTTATTTCACGCCGGGGGTACTCTCAAAAGATTTTCCGAGGTGAGCGGTATCGACTCACAAAGGAATGTTTTCAATCGAGTTTTCAGAAACTTAGATTTTTCTGCAAATACATCAGAAACAGAAATAAGCACTTATGCACCCTGGTGGACAAACCATTAATTACCGAAAATGAGAAACTATATGCAAAACATTTCTCATTAGGAGCTGTATCTGATGCGGGAAAAATCGTTCGAATCGTGCTTTTAGAAGCAGATATATCGGGGGGAACGCAATTTACCTTTAAGCCCCTGAAAAAAATCGATGCTTTACTTGGAAATGTAACAGTATATAAAATAGTATTCGATAGCAACATATGAGTTTTCTCGTGTTGCAGATTATACTAGCAATGAAGAGGTCTCTGTCATACAAAACACGATAGACAACTTGTACAATAACCACTTTCTCATCAAATGATGAAGAACGTCAAGTTTACCTATTTAATCAAATTTAAAAGCGGTATTTACAAGTTTAAAATACATGATAGATAAAAAGCACGAGATCTTTCGATCACACTAGTGATCTTCATCAGGTCGTCCATCCCAGAGGCATCAGGTTTTAACAGCACGCAACATATTTAGGATTCGATGTCATTAGAGAGTAGCTAGAGCGCATGCTCGCAGTGGTAGTTTCGAACACAGAGAGACAAGTTAAGTAAATACATTTGAGGAGCATGAGATCAACATGATATCGTACGAGTATTAACAATTCCACTATAATTGTTATTTATTACACAAATTTCCATTAGATTAATCCATGCACGTGGGAGAAGAAAGGGCATATCATCATTACAGTAAATTCCTCTGTAATGGTGGATATACATATAAGCTTTCGGCAAAAAGGGTCATACTTTTATTACCGTGTTTAATAAGAATCTTGGTTTCATCCCTTGTAGGTCTATGTGTACCATTAGCTGCTAGTCGAGCCAGTGCTGTCGATTGTGAGCCTGTTCTCACATCACACAAGTTTTCAAGCAGTCGGATTTTTAAATTGCCTAACGTTGAACCTATGTACACTTGATCAGTTTCATTAGGGTTTAAGTACCTCGAAGGGATAAGCTAGGCGCCATACCGGTGTTTGTTCTCGACGGGGTCCCTGTCACGCTTAATCAGCGTGTATAAACTGCGTGTTTGTAAACCAAAGTTTAAGTTAAACCTGGCACATGCATATTTTTTATCCTCAAAACGTTGACCACCTATATTTTGCTTGATGCGACGGAACAACCCCTCCAAAACAGAAGTGTTGGGAAACTGCTGGCAACCAGCTGGCCGTGATGCGTCACGGCTTGCTGAAATCTGTCATTCACGGCACGGTTGCGGTCCGTTCGTAACAGCGCCATTAGTTGGTAGATATTGATGACCCTGCAGCATCGCCGTGAATTGCGGGCCTCCGAGCAAGTGTCACTAGTGGCCCGTAGCTGGCAACTGAAGCAACCCCAACACGAGGTGGAAGCAATGGGACTGCACATGCGCAGAAGAAACACGTGCTGTGTCTCTCGTGGTACCAGTTAGTTGAAGACAACGATATCGCCATCGTGTTATTTTAGGGGATGTTAAGAAAAAAAGCCATATATAGAAGGGTGAATTACTTTCCTAAGGAAATACCACGTCGACAAAGATTACCGTCGCAAGAAAATTATATAAATAATTAATGAAATGTAAGAAATAGTCCATTACTCTCATGTATTTATGGAAACTCATTTCGTACGAAGATTCCTCCACTAACACATAAACAATCAAAAATACAGACAGCCATGAAATACATTCCCTCCATTACCACTAATAACGAGACAAAATGTCTGTAATGTTTCGTTTAAACATAAACTAAACCGCTTCAAACAAAAGTCCCAGAAAACATTAAAATATCGTTATGGATATAATGTACTCATTCATGGGTTGAATACACAAGATTGGAGGAATTTGCTGCTGAAATTAACGGCGGGTAAAATAAAATATCTTTCCTCTTTAGAAAGAATGTAGCTTCGGACCTACATAACGTTAAAATGTAACATAATTTGACATGAACGTGTAAATATATTAATTAAACAATCGCCTTTCAAGACGACAAGGACAGCACAAAACTTTGGAAAGAGCCTTTAAGTTGGTACACCCGTTGAAAATGAGTGAAGTTCCCTTAAGATAAATACAAACAATCGTGTTACGTTGAAAAAATAAATTTGTGAATTACATGAAACGGACATTTATGAAAAATACCTAGCAATGTTGTAATATTAAAAAGAGAACTCTTAGTTTCACATCGCGCAGGAGACTAAGTTTCAAGCTAAGGCTCGTACGTGTGAAACCAGTGTAGTAGCTAGAGTACCCGCTTCGGAAGCACAATGTTTTAGGTTTATTTCCAGCCATATCCAAACGGGCGTTTTCCAGGATCAGTTGAGAAAATTTTCACATCCCCGTGCCGTCATGCAGAAGTTTTGTACCGAGGGAAATGTAGTTGTGCCTTTGGGAAACTGCGGTTATCTCTTTCTTTTTATGGCTACTACTGAGAAATTGGCGGACAAGATTCAGCAAGCAATCAGTTACGTCACGTGATTGCCGCCTGCCACTGCCGGAAGTCTAGCGGACCACATTAGTCTATCCATCATTTATGGCACGTTCTTGCATGGCCGCTTAAGGGCCGCTTGTGGCAGCCACTGCCTGTGATGGATAACTGATGGCCTTGTTCTGCAATATGACAGCTGATGATGTGCCAACTGTTGGCCAGCTGCTGGCATTAAATGTTGGCCCATGTGGTGGGCGCCTGGACATTTTTTTGACGGTTAAACAGCAGCGACATATTGCTGGGCCACTGCTGGCATGAGTGCTGGTCCAGCAACACTGTTTTTGCTGGGAAGTAAATGTCAGAAACTGCTAAATCAGGGCTTTATGAAACTTCTAAATCAGGGCTTTATGACGAATGTGGCATTACTTTCCACCCCATTTTGACAATGTCACGATATGTTTCAAGTGAGGTGTGATGTGGTGTAACAGGACAGAATGAAGACGTATGTCAGTTATTTCCTTGATTATATCTTCCCTGTGCTTTTAAATGCCTCAATATAGCGAGAACTGTTGACAGTTCACCTTGTTTAAGATAACAGGATTGAGGAATCTGATATCCCAAAAAATTATGACTACCACGTTTTTGTTGAACACTGTGATTTAAACTTCTTAATCATAGGCAATGTCTTATGTCGAGAATTCATAGATTCCGCTTTTCTTTCTGGGTCATAAAAAGGCCATGTTTCATCTCCAGTAACGACGTCGGAAAGAAATGTTCCCTGGTTCGCTTCACACATTCCTGGAATATCTGTTCACACTTCGATACTTCGGTCTTGATAATTCTGGGTTAATTGGCATGGAACCCAATTTACTCACACCTCCGTATACCTCATGTCATGAATCGTTGTCCACTTGGCACTGTAACCATAATGCAATGCATCACAGACATCCCAAATGGTCGCATGTGAATCACTCCCAATGAGTTCATCAACTTGCTGTTTGTTCTTGTCCATGACTTCAGTTGAAGATCTTCCGCTCCGTTATTTCTCGGCCCGCTTCATCCAACACCTGAATTTACTGATGTCGATTGTCACATTTCTATAAATCTTCTTCGGCACCATGTCGATCTCTGTCGCCTTGTAACCTTCGATGAACACAAATAAAATAACTGCTCTTTGCTTTCGGCGAATATCCATGATATTACGCTGACCAATCTAAATGTACAAACATGCACTTTTACTGAGAATTTAAATCTAGATTTACATAATCGTTCATGTAAAATTTCAAAAGAACAGCAGTTATTAGCAAAAAAGCTTCGAGGCGGACGTTTCTGACGGGTGTTCGAATCCTGCCGCCCATCTAGTCTGCGGTTTTTCCGGGGTTTTCCTCAGACGTACGGTGTTTGGGGACGCGAATGCGTAGATTGTTCCCTCTGAAATCGTTCCCGTACACGCGTTGTCCTTGGACCTCCAGCCTTTCTCATGCTGCCTGGGTTTACCAGATGAGTGTCGATGCACTGGTAGTAAAACAATGTAAAACGAATGAAATCTTATGCCCCATGGCAGCAGGCAACTGCGCGATTTGTACCAGAGTTGGGCAGGAATGCATCACAAAGTAATGGAAGTACAGATTACAATTAACGTGTAATGCAATACAAGGCAATGCAGTAACAGGTATAACGAAGTAAATTTCTCCGTCATTTCTGTCCACGCCAGGATTCGAACCCGGATCCCCTCATTCCGGAATAAGTCACTCTACCAATTGAGCTACGCGGACGTTTTATTCTGATTCCTATCTGCCTTTATGTCGTGTGCGTCCTTCGCGCAGGTACGTCACATCTCCTGGTACGTTACATCATCTCCCCTTATTATTTTTTTTTCTTTTCGAAGTGCTGGAGAAGGGATTCTCTTATTTTTTCTATCTCGCGGTGTGGAAATAACATCACACCAATGCGAGATTTTGAACGGTCGGGTCATCCGGATAGTTCGGGCGCCATTATGACAAAGTAAATTTCTCCGCCATTTCTGTCCACGACAGGATTCGAACCCGGTTCTCCTCATTCCGGAATAAGTCACTCTACCAATTGAGCTACGCGGACGTTTTATTCTGATTCCTATCTGCCTTTATGTCGTGTGCGTCCTTCGGGCAGGTACGTCACATCTTCTGGTACGTTACACCGGTAATGCATTACAAGGTAATGCCAAGTATGGTTTGCACAAGGTAATTGAATTAATATGTAATGCATTACATTGAAGAGGACATAATTCAAATATTTAATAATGCCATTCCAACCCAATAGAATTATTTGGTAATAAAATTACACAATTTAAACCAGGGATTAGGGAACAGGAAAATCCTACCTTATTTTGCGACAAGCCACCTAGATATTCTATTTCTACTTTACAATGAGGATTTGTCATTATTTTGTGATGATCTAGTTGTTCATTATTTCTGTTTTACTCGTAGTTCACTTTGTGGTTGCCATATTTTGTAGCAATCAGACCTTTCATTCCTTCCTTTTGAAGTGATGTAGTGTCTCAGAGTGGTTTCCATGGGCGTTTAATGCACAATTTGTTATTTCCTGGCTGTGTTTTTGTTTGCTCCAGGAAATTGTATTTTGTTGAAGACTAAGATCACATGCAACGGCATTGATCTTTCTTTCATTTTTGTATTGTTCTCTAACCGAAATAAACATTTCATTCGTACTTACTTTACAGGTATTATTTCCTTCAAATCACTTTACTTGCGGCGACGACGAGGCAACTACTCATGTCATACACGTACAATCTACAATACCTACATACACGCATTTGAGGTCCGAGGGATGGAACAATTGTCAAATAACCTACACAACGTGTAAGTGTGTACTGGTTGCTGGTTTATTCACGTTGTATTGTTACCCATAAGCTATTGGTTAGTTACCAACATGTAGTTAACCATTAACCAATACGATTATAACGGGTAACTGCTACATGTTATTACAATTACCATGTAATTCTAATGACCAGTTCACCATTACCATATAATGGTAACGCTAGGTCCTTGTTCCCATTACCATTACGCTGTAATGTATTACCGATTAATTCAATTACGATTTTGCCCAAGTCTGATTTGTACCCATGGTTGGTGATGGTATCTAGTCTAGTTTTTCAGTTGTCCAACGGTGGTCAGTTCCTCTATTAATACGTCCAGGCTATAACACTTGAGGATATTTACTTTGATAGTGATACCAGCCGTCACTGTGGCGCAGGTGTCTTAGCTATTGCTTCTGATTCGTCGTCCGTGATGGGTGCCAGTTTGAATCACGGTGACGCATGGATATGAGTGAGAGCCATTGTTTTCCGTGAATGGCTCTCACTTTTCCGTTGACATAGTGGTCCTAAATTAGGGACGGGCTACTGTTTATAGCCCATCCTGTTGCTCATAGGGGTCAGTAATGCCGCCTCCAAGAAAAATCATGAAGTTATATTTCTAGTTCCTGAGTTCCTTTTCCTATATTTCTTGGCTCCTCCAAGGCTATATTTCTTCATGGTTGTTTAAGTTGTCCGCAGGCTTTGCGTCTTTTTAGCAAACATCCATGCTTCTGATCCGGAAGTAAGATCTGGAAGAATGCATCGATGAAACAGTTTTTGAAGACATAATGGACAGTTGCATTGAAAATTGTAATGTTTCTTCTTTATGTTCTTCAGCAAAATTGTACTGTTTCTTCTTTATGTTCTTCAGCAAAATTGTACTGTTTCTTCTTTATGTTCTTCAGCAAAATTGTACTGTTTCTTCTTTATGTTCTTCAGCAAAATTGTACTGTTTCTTCTTTATGTTCTTCAGCAAAATTGTACTGTTTCTTCTTTATGTTCTTCAGCAAAATTGTACTGTTTCTTCTTTATGTTCTTCAGCAAAATTGTACTGTTTCTTCTTTATGTTCTTCAGCAAAATTGTACTGTTTCTTCCTTATGTTCTTCAGCAAAATTGTACTGTTTCTTCTTTATGTTCTTCAGCAAAATTGTACCGTTTCTTCTTTATGTTCTTCAGCAAAATTGTACTGTTTTTTCTTTATGTTCTTCAGCAAAATTGTATACGCCAATTGGTCTTTCTTCAATGTGTTCCTCGACTGATATCGCTTTTCGAGGGTAAATGTTGGCATCAGTAACTTTCACATTTGCCCCAACATACTTTAAAGGCATTACACATATATTTTAGGTTCATTTTTAAGTCAAGTTCTTTATTTTTGTTAGTAATTTCCTATATCATAAAATGCACCTATGAGGAAGCACTTAAAAAAATCACTGTCCCGTCAGCAATACGAAAGTGGGCTAAATAATCTCAATTGTTATTTATACATTCTTTTCTAATGATTGACCTTGTACAACGTGGCATTGCTCCTGAGATATGGTGTCGTGTTGCGTCCTCAAACAGTTCAACCTTCACTCTTGCATAATAATATTAACACTTCCATCTTCAATAATAATATTTACGTATGCATCTTCAACATCAAAGACGGTGATGGAAGCATGGAACCGAAATGAAATAAAAACTTTACATAGTGGGAGTTGATCCTTATTCGCTTTTTCAGTTATTTCTCAAAGTACGTGGATATGATCAACTGAATGCAGATTGTTTCCTTAGTTGAGCAACGTCCAGTGTTTCCTTCAAGCGGTGTAGTAGTACCTTAGTGAAGATTTTGTAAACAACTTGAAGGTAATGTTCTCTGCATTGCTGTATTTTTTTAGAACTACAAGACAGTCAAATGATTTAATTTAATTTCAATTAGGCCGCCCCGGTGGCGCAGTGGTCTAAGCGATGGCCTCTGATCATTCGTCCAAAAGGAGCCCGAGTTCGAATTCCTGTGAGGCATGGATGTTGTGTTTGTCTTACGGCACTGGCTCTCTCCCTTCCCTGGAACCAGTGACCCTAAATTAGGGACGGGCGACTGCTTATAGCCTATTGAGTTGCTCACGGTGATCGTTAAACCTCCAATAAAAAAAAATTCAATTAGTTATTTCCTCAGAAGAACCATATAAAAATGGAAGACCTCAACTTGCAATTCGTGCACTGAAGTGGTAAATGTTTGGCTTTATGCTGGAAGTAACAACACAATGTTCTTATCATGGCTATTGAGATATGATTTCAGATATTGAAGCCAGCATGTCTATCGAACACAATCCAAGCATCTGGAAGTGGCAGCATTTTATCAGGGATGTTTTGTTAATACGGACGGAATCCGACCGTGCCAGCGAAAGATAAGATGAGACCTGAGTGCAGTAGGGGACCAAAGGCTCACTGCAATGCTTCCCTGTTTTGCTGCATGTAACGGTATCTTTATATATCATAAACACGAGGATGTCAACCATCTTTCCTCTCGTTCAAAGTCCTCTGGGCGTAATCGTATTGTAAAGTGTGTAGGTCATACTGGGAAGAACTTTTCAGGTTCGGTATTCTCTTTCTTCAACACTGTCAGAGTCACGTGGTATGTTTTTACAGAAATAGGCATCTTTGCCCGAAAACGAGTTCATTCACCTCATGGAATCCCTACTTGATACTAAATAAAGGATCGAACATTTTCGGTCAGGGTGTGAGTCATGAACAGCATTTGTTTAAACTCACTATATTGCCTGGTGTTCCAGCCTATTCAGATCGCAGGTTTTATTGTGTGTGCGTGTGTGTGAGCTGGTTAAGGATTCAAATCCCAAGAAATACACACATGTGCGCAACCTCAATAAATAGATTGTATCCCTTTTCTACAAGCACTGACACTAAATTTGCTATGAGTTACACGTCCTAGATTTCCTTTGATTTCATTAAATTTACAAAAACGGAAATAAAGAAAATTATTAATTTTACCTCTTTGCATACATAGCTTTTATTTCTTCCTTGTGCAGACTTGACATAACCATTTGTTGAAATCAGAACGAAAGACCACGGAACAGTTGGAGAACAATGAAAAACAGTAAACATGTTTCTCTTTTTACGAATGATATTTGAAATTACGTTGCACACACTTGAATTTAAGCATTTCCAATAACGATGCTTACTTTCTTCACGGGTCGATTGCAGGCATCAAACTAAGCGCAGCAACATTCAGAAAGGAATGCGGTTATAACTGTTACAGCGTCACACAGATTAGAATCTAAATAAAGAGGATGACTAAATTAGCAAGACAAAATGCAAGGCACAATTTTTCTCTTAAGGCCATGCGTGGGGAAGCATTTTAATGCTGAAAATTGGCATTAGTTCAAAGCAGAAAATGAAACAATAACATCACAGTCAGTTGGGAGTGGCCATGTGCGAATATGATTCGATGTTTAACAAAGTCGTACAAAAAGAAACGCAAACAAAAGTAGGAACTGCTCCAATTTAATTATCTGTTTACATCTGCAATTGATTTTCATTCATAACGATTTCAAAAATTTCTGAATTTAGAAACAAACACACATAGGCTAACTGGCTCATGGAACTCGAGTTCGAATAAAATGGAACCAAAGAGAAAGAAAATAGACGGATCCTACTTTCTAGGTGAGTCACCCTCTTCTCTGGTAATCAGACCTTGTGTACGTGCTCGGTGGTGTTCTTCCCTGCTTTGCTGAGCAGGGAAGGAAAACGTGACCGTGAAATGATTTGACAAAACAATGTAAGCCGGCACTCCTAAAGAAAAGTTTGTTGTTTTCTATTTAACAAACCACCTGCAGCTTTGTGCTTCTTTTCCTAATTTACTTTACTAGTGTAAGGAAAACTTCAATTATAAATTCTCAAGATTCATTAGATGAATTTCTGCGAAGTAAATCTTCAAAACTCTTAGTGATTTTATTTCGTCGTCAATCAAATCAGATTGAAAACGGGTCTTCTATAGATTTCATAATTCTACATTTCCATCAGCTATGGGTTAAAAAATTAATTTGTATTTACATAGATGAAAAGCGAATCATTGATATTCTCGTACGAAACAGTACTGTTTGAAATTTTATATATCCTGAACGTTCCTTGAAACACTTTATTCTAAGCACTTCTATTGTTTGATACCCAGAGGTTGTCAGAATAACTTAACAGCTCTCGGAAACTCAATAACAAGTGATGAAGGTTCTAACGTTGGTTTCTTGAAATCTTGGGTTTCAGATTTTTTTTATTTTACGCAATTCATACGGTTTCCACTGTATAAAAACGTATCAGAATAATATGACCAGGCGAGACCCGCCTGGCGCGTTACAGGGTGCACGTGACAAGGTCAACCACAAGGAGATATAAGCAGATGGCTAGGACAGATGAGCCACAGTGCGTAACGAGTGCACAATGGGCAGAGGTAGTGATTTGGCTGACTTTAAAAAAGGAATGATCATCGGCTACAGAGCCAAAGGGGAAAGTATATCAGAAACAGCAGAGTCCGTAGGCTGTTCACGAGGCGCCGTAGTAAGGGTGTACCGAGATTGAACCGCTAGCACACCGAGTACCTTCCGACGCCAATAACTGTGGAGCCACAAAGGCCCCCGAATCCAGAGGATAACGTTGCCTCTGTTGGCTGCTTAAAGGCATTCGACGCGCAACAGTGCAGCAGATGACCACGCAAATGAACACTGGGCCACTAAGGTACGTGTCTCCGATAACAGTAGAGCAAACCATGTTACGCGTGGGTCTCCGGAACCGACGCTGCGTAAAGGCGCCCGTGTTAACCCACGTCCATCGGCAACGACGCCTGCACTTCGCATGGGATGGCCGTCATTGATAAGCGGAAGAGTGGAAAACGGTTGCTTTATCCGACAAATAGAGGTTTCTACTCCACTGAAATGACGGGCGGTGACGGATGCGGCGTTAGACGCATGAAAGTCAACATCCGCACAGGCTTGTTTGTCAAGCACAGGCAGGCGGCGGCAGTGTACATGTCTAGCAGATGTTTTGCTGGTGTGACCTGGAACCGCTGGGACCACTGGATGGGTCCCTGAAGGCCAATGGCTAGCTGTCAGTCCTCGCTGACCTCATGCATCCGTTCATGTTGAACGTTTACCCTGATGGTGATAATATCTACCAACAAGACAATGGCGCCCTGCCATGTCGCTAAGGAGGTGCGTGACTGGTTCCAGGAACACGACAGTTATGTCTCTGTTCTCCCTTGGCTGGAGAAATCGCCCAACCACAATCCTATTGAGCACTTATGGGAGTATTTGGATTGACAGGTTCGACTTGCTGACCAACAACAACGTCATCTCCGGGACCTCCATGCTCTGCTGCAGTACGAATGGGGACGTGTACCTCGGGCAACCTTCCATGGCCTCATTGCGTCCATCCGACGCCATCTCGCCTGTGTCATCCGGGCTAAGGGTGGTTATTCCCGTTATCAGGTAGGTAGTCATATTCTTGTACCATCATGTATTTTTACTGCATACCATATGTCAGTTACAGAGTATGTTGCCTCAGATGTACAAAAATTGTACGAATTCATAGTGAGTACAGATAATGATTTTTGAGAGGGGAGATGTTACAATTAAATGCAAGATCATCAAAACGAAACGTAATCAGGTGAATGGATTTGTTCATTTAGGAACAAATTCATTCACCTAGGAATTCGTAACTGCCTTAGGAATATATGAATTTCAAAGATGAATTCATAGGACTGAGGGTTTCTCGAAAAGGTCCTGAATTGTGGGGTATGAAAATGTGATATATGGCAGTCAATGCTGTGTACTGTATAAGACACGTAGGACTCGTTTGTGTGACGGAGAGATGCTTTACTTACTGGGATTTGTGGCAAGATACGTTCTGATCATGTTAGGAACGAAGCTATGTTACAGATATCTAATTTGAAGCAGTGTTGATAGTGAGGTGGAGACTAGTGTTGTAAGAGATTTTTACCTGAAATCAGTAGACCAGAGCTAAAAGAATCAGCAGAAGTCAATACATTATATTTTTTGCTTGATATATGCCCCATCATATTAATGTAATGTAGTGTTCGATGTAATATCAATACAAATTAACACTTAAATCTATTGGTATTTCGAATAATACCAGTACTCCACGAATCGTTGCTAAGCACCCGCATAAAATTCAAATCAACACAATTTTGAGATGCTTTTCTTTAAAGTAATACTAATCATCAGCTTTATAAAACAATGATCATCATTAAAATTAATGTTGATGTAAATAATCACGGCATTTGCCTTTTAATGTAGTCACAACTGGATCGGTACAACTTGTTGTCTTTCTAAAAGCAAAGAGTTATCTACTTGCACTTCTTACTAAACGATACCCATATGTTAACAAAACACGTGTAATAAGTGCTAAACTCAATAAAAAAGTATAATTTACGCAAACATCATATTAACGACCGTTTTCCTATTATTCTGCATTTAATGAAACAAAGGGTAAATCTTTGCATAACAGAATACTTAATCATCAAGAATAAAAGAATATTTCATGAAAATTAGTATGAATGAGAAAACGAATTGGTAGCAGGTGTTGAATAATTTTAGTCTTCGTCAGAATTTTCTTTGCAGACCAGTTCTGAGATGCGTCTTGTCGATTGGATCCGTAGATTGTGAGTACTGAAAGATTGCAGACATTCTTAGACAGCATGTCCCTGAGTATGTAAGTGGTCTGATAACAGAGAAAAATGAGTAGATTACGAAACTCGATCAGTACATTGGAATCAAAATTAGTAGATCTACTGATAAATCAGTACAATGACAACACTAGTGGAAACAAACGAAGAATGAGTGGTAAGATGCTAACTAAAAGAATTTGTTCAGCCCAATTAGCAAAACAGCATGGTAGAAGTAGGCCAAAGAAATCATGAAAGGCCCATGGTTCGGAACGTCTGCACGCGAAAAAAGATGCAGTTTAAAATGGCGTGAGTAAGACGCATGATCCATATCAATGAAGCTCGAGTTCTGTGCCAAGCTCGCTGTAAATGAAGATGTTTGACACCCTAACAGTGGGTAAAATCAAGCACCATCATCACTTTTAAAAGTTAATTAACCAGATGTGCTTTCTTTGAGGAACTAACATCGGAATCTGAGATACTATCTTAGTGATATGTCTGTACTGTACACCCTTAGACAAAAAAACCTGATGCACCTCAGAGCACGTTTCGCGTCATAATTAAAATAAGAACATGCATTCCTTAGAAAGAAACAAATATATTACAGATCAGAAATGATTACAATATTTCCATATTTATCTTTTCCGCAAAACTGTTCTTGCCTTAAGTAACGCACCTAATAAAAACAATACGAACGTCAATACCCAACTTAATAATATTTCTAACTGGCTAATCTCCAACGAACTAATAATTAATACTATCAAAACTAGATCCCTCACATTCTCTTAATAAAAGTCTCCTCAACCACTCTCTACCATTTTATTCATAAACAGTACAGTTATTTGATAGGTTAGCTCCCTATCATATCTAGGGATTACTTTGCATAATGATCTCAGATGGAACAAACACATAGATAGTCTACTACCAAAACTCTCTAATAACAATGGTGTGATCAGCTCGGTACTCACTAACCTCTCCTTTAAATCACTCATCCAATTATATTATACTGTTTCAGACACATGTCAACTACGGAATCTTATCATGAGGACAACCGACTAAATATAATCTTACTAAACTTCGGGTCCTTCAAAACAAATTTATTAGATTAATTGATCTAAAATCCAACACATGTAATTAACTTTCATTATACAATAACGCCAGAGTTCTCCCTAACAAATATAACATTCTTTCAATTAACCAATTATACTAATTTAAAATTGGAAAAATTATGTTTAGGCGCATTAAAAAGCAACCTACATGCCAATATCATACAGACTGTAACAAAGACGCACTTACACGCCAGACGCACAAAATCTCACATCCGACCGATTCATCCAAAGACAGAAACTATGAAACAAACTCTAAACTACATTGGACCTTCTTACTGGAACTCACTGCCGACAGAATTAACCGCATTAAATAATATATACCCTTTAAAAAAACTAAACAATACATAATGAACTGCAGCCACTAGATCAACAATTGTAGTGGAGTGGGATTATTATGTTTATACATTAAAATTATCTTTTGTCATTGATATATGTTGCAATAATGTTTTCTTTTTTCCTGTTGCCACTGTATTTAACTTAATTATATTAAGATTATCAACTATTTTTTCACCCACCTTGTAATTCTTGTTCAGGGAGCATGGAACTTTGTCAGGCCTTTTTGGCCTTTTTTCCATGCTCCCTTGCTGTGCCTGTTTCCTTATACTTGTAATTCAATCTCTCCTTCACAGCAAAAATGAACGAATTGAATTGAAAGAAAGGGAATTTCGTAACTAACCCAATTTGTTTATGAACTTGAGGCAACTGTATTCCTTCTTTCTGACCGACCTCCCGCAAAGGTGTAAAAAAAGCGAAATACACTGGCGGAAAGTGAAAAAAGAACACCAAGAAGGAGACGTCTGATACCAACGAAATTTATACAGCTTAATAACAGAATACAGAGCATAACGTGATCAAAAAATTATGCCAAAATACAGCTGTATTTGCTGGTAAACTGAAAAATAACATTTTCATGTAATGTGGTTAGTACGAGGTTGAACCGCCATGAACTGCGCCACACTGTGCAATTCTGGCATGGAGTCTGTCGTACAGATGTTGGATGTAAGTTTGGGGTATTGAGTTCCAAGCATCCTCAACCTGGACGCATAAATCGATGATGGTCGTGGCTGGCCGTGGAGACCGGATAAGTCGTTGTCCCATAAAATCCCACACGTGCTCAATGGGGGACAAATCCGGTGAACGTGCAGGCCATGGAAGTTGTCTCACACCCTGAAGTGCATGTTGCGTTGCACGTGCCGTGTGTGGGAGTGAGTTATCTTGCTGGAAAACACCACGATGGACCGACCTTACAAATGGCACAACAACGGGTCTGAATGATGTTGTTGATGTAGGAGGTACTGTTTAACGTACACGGTACAAACACTAGCTGTGTACGTGAATGATGGCTGATCGCTCCCCACACCAGGAGACCAGGTGTAGGCCCTGTGTGTCGCTGGCGGATGCAAGAAAGGGTGGAGAAGCTCCCCTGTGCATCAGCGAACACGCATACGTCCATCGGAGGCTCCCAAGCAGAATCTGCTTTCATCGCTGAACACGACAGATCGCCATTGCGTTCTCCAGTGCAGACGTTGGCGACACCACTGCAGCCGTTCCTGACGGTGGGCTGGAGTCAGAGGTACACATGCCAGAGGCCCATGTGCACGTAGTCCTGCATCCAGTCGACGGTTGCGGATTGTTCGCACAGTCACCTCAGGTGCAACGGCAGCTTGGATTTGCGTCGCAGTGGATGTTCTGCTTGACAACGCCGCTCTTCTTATTCGTCGATCGGTCCGCTCATCAGTCCGTCTGTGACTCCCGGTTCCACGTCTTCTCGTGTGGGAATGTTCCTCGGATCATCTCCGCCACCATCGTACCACCACCAATAATTCCCGTCCAATTCGCTCCGCAATACGACGATACGACCACCCAGCCTCGCGAAGTCCGGCTAGACGACCTCGCTCAAAGTCCGAAAACTGCTGAAATCGTACACGTCTTCCATGTCCAGGCATTGCATCTTCTTCAGGGCCTTCGCACGTGTCCGTACGCCGACGGCTGATTACATTCACTTCGCCGTACTTCTTAAATACCACCGACGATAGTTTGCATATTATGCCAGTGCTGTTGCGTAAGCGCTGACCGGTTGGTCCCAATATTATCATCACACCTACGTAAACTCGACCCCTATTAATATATGTAAATTTTCCATGATCGTCCGCCAATTCCTTCTTGGTGTTCTTTTTTACGCTTTTCCAACCGTAGTTTGAAGAAGCGTATATGATCCAGCTTTTTCCGTCTGTCCGTCCGTCTGTCTGTCGGCACGATAACTCACGGAAAAATGGTTCGATTTCGATGAAATTTTAGTATGTAGTAGGGGACCACCAGGGGACGAACCCTGTTGAAAATGGGTGAAGTGGGGTCAAAGGTCACGCCATAAGAGCGGGATCCATTCAATTGCCCTTTATGCGTAATAACTTGTGTAAAAATGTTTCGATTTCAATGAAATTTTAGTATATGGTAGGGAACCAACTTTGGGGACAAACCCTGTTGAAAATGGGTGAAGTGGAGTCAAAGGTCAGGGCATAGGAGCGGGATGCATTCCATTGACCTTTTGCCTCATAAGGTGCGTAAAAATGGTTCGATTTCTATGAAATTTTAGTATGTGGTAGGGGACCACCTGGAGAGGAACCATATTGAAAATGGGACAAATGGAGTCGAAGGTCAGGACATAGGATCGGGATCCATTCCATCGCCCTTATCCCACACTATTAAGGTGGACGTCAAGTAATTTTGCTTCCTATATTTCCAATGGAAAACCTTTTGTACACATTTCCTTCACAATTACTGTGTTCCCAAGGATGGAAATTTGAACATCGATTAAAATAACTTCATACTATAACTTGGAATACTTAACATTTTCTAAAACCTAAGCATAATTATAATAAAAAACAATAACGTTTCCTTTGGTGGTGTTGAAACCAGAAAAAAGATGGCGCGACCTGTACTTTGATGACGTCAGTGGACAAATAAATGTTGGATTGCATAATTACGGTTATGGTTTAGAAAATATTAAGTATTCCAAGTTATGGTTTAGAAAATATTAAGTATTCCAGGTTATGAAATGAAACCAAGGACGTTATATTACTGGAGACACCACTGGCTCTGCCACTATAGGTCACAGCTAATCTGTGGTGTGACGTCACAAGCAGACAAAAATTAACTAAATTATACCGTTGATGAAATAGTAAGCTTGTGTGTCATTGATAAATATTATTGGATTATTCATTTTATCTGTTTTCACGCTTAGGAGCTTTTTGTTCCATTTGGTTTCCAAGCAGCTTCTCTTCTTGAGGCTGCGCCGTGCCTGCTCATGACGTCACTTGCAGCACAGACGGTGACTTATGGCGGCCAATACTGCGTGGATAGGAGTGGTGTCTCCAGTAATATAACCTCCTTGAATGAAACTATTTTAATCGATGCTCAAATTTTCATTCTTGGGTAACACATTAATTGTGAAGAAAATATGTACAGAAGGTTTTCCATTGGAAGTATGGGAAGCAAAATTACTTGACGCCCACCTTAAAGTAGCAATTCTTACGTATGTATGTACATTTTATTTTGAAAACGGCTCTAAGAATTTTGATGAAATTCGTTAATCTACCGTTTCCTGGTGCTAGAAATCGATTTAGCTTGATCTCGACTTTAGGAGAATTCTTTTAGTGGGTTAAATAACCACCCCGAATTATAACGTTTTTAGTGTCATGGCGTCGTTCCATTAATGTTTCCAATGCTTAGAAATCTTATGACGTCACAATCTCGTGTTTCAGAATGTTGGCGCGCGGTTACGCCATCTGTCCTATTACGTCACGCGTTGTGTTGTTACCTCCGAGATCTTGAAGGCCTATCAAGTCGTGACGCCATTTTCAGTGACGTTACACCTCGTGGATCTACTGATCAAACAGTCCCTGTCTGCATTACCACGCTGACTTGTAATTAAACGTTTGACTTGTGTTCTTTTTTACGCTTTCCAACCATAGGCTGAAGAAGCGCAATTTACGCTTTCTAACCGTAGGTTGAAGAAGCGTATATGCTCCAGCTTTGTTCGTCCGTCCACACGATAACTCACGTGAAAATGGTTTGATTTCGACGAAATTTTAATATGTGGTAGGGGACCACCTGGGGACGAACCCTGTTGAAAATGGGCGAAACAGGGTAAAAGGTCAGGACATAGTAGCGGGATTCATTCCATTGCTCTTATGCGTCATAACTTGCGTAAAAATGGTTCGATTTCGATGAAGTTTTAGTCTGTGGTAGGGAACCAACTGGGGATGAACCCTATTGAAAATGGGCGAGGTGGGATTAAAGGTCAGGACACTGCAATAGGATCCATTCCACTGCCCTTGTGCATCATAACATACCTAAAACTGCTTCGATTTCGATTGAAACAGTAGTAGGTGGTAGGAAACCACCTGGGCACAAACCCTATTGAAAGTGGGCGAGATGGGGTTAAATGTCAGGACACTGGAGTAGGATCCATTCTATTGCCCTTGTGCATCATAACTTACCTAAAAATGCTTCCATTGCGACAAAACGTTATCATGTTGTTCCGGAGGTATAGTGAACCGGTTCTGTTGAATATCAACAAAATGGAGTCAAAGGTCATTGCACAAAAGCAAGATTTATTCCAGCCATTATTCTCATAACTTGCGTAAAACTGCTTCTATTGCGACAAACCTTTAGTACGCTATTCCTGAGGTATACTGAACCGGTTCTGTTGAATATCATCAAAATGGGATCAAAGTTCAGGGCACAGGAGCGAGATTTATTCCACAGCTATTATCCACATAACTTGAGTAATAATTTCTGTTGTGTTGGAAAGCGTATCATAATCAATGCATTGCATGATTTTCTAACTTGTTTCACTTTCCGCCAGTGTACTATAACTACAGTATAATGTTTCGGTAAATATCTCACAGGGTCAGACTGGATTAAGAAATCAAACGGCATTTTGATTTCAATCGGAAACATGAAATAAATTAAGATAAGCATAATAAATGAAACCAATGGCAGATTTTAATTCAGTTGAGAGATAAAAGTGAGAGTTTGAAAGATCGAAAAACAATTGCCTTTACTAGCCGCTGCTCGATGATGTTCTTAAAGCGCATGCACAACTGAATGTTGACACGATTGTCACTTGTGAATTTACTGAGTGGCAGCGACGTGTTTCAGAAGTAGCGCTGCAAAGTAAATGATGTGCATCATTGTAGTTCTGGAGCCATTGTCACTTGTGAATTTACAGAGTGGCAGCGACGTGTTTCAGAATGCCACTCCAGATAGGACACTGGGATTGCAATGATATTTCTACCGAACGGAAATATCTGTTTCAGCAGCTTTAAAGCAACTTCTTAGTAGACGGAATATTACATTTCGTACTCTTTCGGAATGGTTTCTTTTGAACGTAATATTGTGTCTCAGATGTTCAGATCACGAGCGAATTTAAGGATATTTTCTCTTGCACCCGCGAATTTTGTTTCTTTTACTCGACGGCTGAAGATGGGCACAGAGTAGCCTTGAAAGATGTCCGGTGATACGAGCTTAGAACGATTTGGTGACTATTTTACTTTTGATACTTCGCAATATTTTGACATCGAACAGTGAAACACTTGAGTTGCTGAAATTCTTACTACGTCGATGTAGTCTGGGAATAACAACAGTCCTACAATGTTTTAACTCATCACCCCTGTTTTTTTACGCTTTCCAATCGTAGGTTGAAGAAGCGTATATGCTCCAGCTTTGTCCGTATGTCTGTCCGTCAGTCAGTCCATCTGTCTGTCCGTCTGTCTGTCTGTCTGTCTGTGCATCCGCACGATAACTCGCGTAAAAATGGTTCGATTTCGATGAAATTTTAGTATGTGGAAGGGGATCACCTGAGGACGATCGCTATTGAAAATGGGAGAAATGGTGTCAAAGGTCAGGGCATAAAAGCGGGATACATTCCATTGCCCTTATGCGTCATAACGTGTGTAAAAACGGTTCGATTTCGATGAAATGTTACTATGTGGTAGGGGATCACATGGGGACGAAACCTTTTGAAAATGGGAGAAATGGGGTCAATGGGGTCAATAGCAGTGGGATCCATTCCATTATCCTTATGTATCATGACTTATGTAAAAATGATTCGATTGCTACAAAACGTTAGTATGTTTTTCCGGAAGTATATTGAACCGGTTCTGTTGAATATCATCGAAATGGGGTCAAAGGTCAGGACAGAAGGAGCTATATTTATTGCACAGCCGTTATCCTCATAACTTGAGTAATGATATCTGGTATGTTTGAAAGCATATCATAATCAATGCATTGCATGACTTTACTATCTTGCTAGAATTATGCAATTGCTCGTGTTTGCTTTGAACTGTGTACATTGAATATCCTTTCGTGGTGTAATGCAACAGTGGACGCCGGGCAAGTGGCAAATTTGAACTGAAATGTAATAGGTATGTTTACACTTGACATGTGCAAACATGGAGGACTGAAGCTGAAATAAGGTGAGCGTAATGTGTGTAGCTCGATATACTTCATTGACGATTTTTGTCCCACTGGCTGAAACGTACATAAGCTTACAAAATTTAATGGAAATATATTGAATATGTAGAGATGCTCTTAAGTTCAGATATAAATATTTCATTGTCTTTGATGTCAACTTGTCGTTTTTGGGCTCATGTACAGTAACGCGCGTAACAGTATTTTATTGGATTTGGTCCCAATATACATTGACTATCTCCCACGTATTTTGCTGTTGAAATATATATATATATATATATATATACACAGGCTGCAGACAACCCAAAGAATCAAGGAGAGGTGCATGCTTGGTGTAACCAGGAGAGATAAGAAGAGGAACTCGTGGATCCGAAAAATGACAAGAGTGGAAGACATCATGATCAGAGTTAAATCCCTGAAATGGCAATGGGCTGGACATACTGCCAGAAGGACAGACCATCGATGGACAGCCGAAATTTTAGATTGAATTCCAAGGTACAGGAAAAGACCCAGAAGAAGACCACATGGGAGATGGGTGAATGAAATTCGAAAGTATGCGGAAAGTGACATGGAAGAGACTGGCACAAGACATACCGTTGTGGACGAAACTTGGGAAGACCTTCGTCCAGCAGTGGATTGATAATGATTGACAATAATGATGATGATGATGATGATTATGATGATATACACCTAGAATAGAAACAGAACATAACATTTATTGACATACATTATTTAGTACGGTGTCGGTCTACCTTTGGCCTTAATGCATGCACTGACCCTTCGAGACATGCTTTCGATAAGGTTTTGGAACACAGTGATAAGTATGCGCTTCCATTCAGTACAAACTGATGCCGCTAACTGTTGCTTAGTAGTAGTTCTTGGTTCTAAACTTCTTATCCGGCGCTCTAATTCATCCCATAGGTGCTCTATGAGATTAAGATCAGGGCCATGTGCTGGCCAGTACACACACGATACGAAATTATCGTCACACCAAGCCGTAACAGTCCTTGCTTTATGGCTCGGTGCATTATCCTGCTGGTACCCACAAGGCTCAGTTCCATTGTATTGCCATATATTTGGTAGGGCATTATTGTCCAGAATATCGTGGTAGACGTTCTGGTTAACAGGTGTGTCCACGATAACCAATGGGCAATGACCATACCACGAAAAACACCCCCACACGAGTACACTACCAGCTCCAAACTTGATCGTAGGAACAGTACACTGTGGTAAATAGCGTTAGCGTTTCCTCGAATACCGCCATACCTACAGACGGCCGTGCAACTGACGGATCGAATATCTGGATTCTTTAGTGCATAGGACCCGTTTCCATTGATCTATGGTTCACGGTAAATGTTATTTAAACCATGCTAAACGACGAGTAGCACTCCGAGTGGAGATGAAAAGCTTATGAGCAGCCGCACAACCACGGTAACACATGGAATGAAGTTCTCTGCGAATAGTACCTGTACATACCGAGGTTCCAGCATTTTTAATAACCTGTACACTGAGGTCTTGTACAGTACTCCGTCAATTAGCTGTAACGACTCTCCTGAGGCTTCGACGTCCTCTATCACTAATTTTCTTTCTTCTGCCGGTACGTTTTGCTGATTCAGGGAAGCCATGTGTCTTTCACTGATTCAGTACATCAAAAACAGTTGGCTTGGGTATAATTAAACGCCTCTCGGTATCTCTTATGGACGACCGACTAACATAACACCCAACAATCTTTCCTTCTCAAAGTCAGTTCTCTTCCGCCGCGACATTTTCACTCAACCTCACAGCGCGATATGACTGCTGTCAGCTGCACGCTTTTTCTGTACCATTTGCAGCTGTACAGCCCATCTTAACAACGCAGAGGATCCGTTCATTCGCTTTTGAATGGGAGTTCGGTGACTTTCTTCAATATGGTGTATATATATATATATATATATATATATATTGATAGATTGAACTTTTCCTAGAATTTAAGGAACGATGTTTTTATTTTGTGTATTTTTTCTGAATGAAATTTTTAACAACCAATCAATAGATAAGTCGATGTGGCGTATAAATCAAGGCAGTCTCTCGTCGAAAAATCGGGTAAGTAATGCTAGTGGTTTGATGAAACAATAGTTTAAGTAATATCTACAATAAATCGCACGTAAAAACATTACAAACTGCTAATTGTGAGTTGAATAACATCCAAATAATATAAGCTTCTTTGTTCATACCGGTTTTGATAAAGAAACGTAAATACACTCATAATTTATGAGCAAATACTGAGAAAAGTCCCCGAGTTAGTGGCGATCTAATGCTTACAGACTTAGATGCTTAGGACCGTCGTTCAACCCTTTCAAAAAACAGTCTTTACTCGACGTTTAATGCATCCATTTCTACTCTCTTTCCATGACATGGCTTACTCTGTGTGGTTGCCTGAATTCGAAAGATTCGAGGCATTACTGGTTTGCGAGTGCTCGACGGTTGTTCGATATCCTTTTACATGATCAGAATTTCGTAGCATGACGTTTGGCAGCAGTCCCACGTAATTTATCCCAGACAATCAACACTGCACGATACGTTTCGGCACACGAAGAAAAAGAAGAAAATCTCCCAGGTATTCAGAAAGCTAACATCCAAACTTTTCTTGTCGTACTTGAAAAAAATATACCATCAAATAGATGAAGAAATCTGGACTGTGAATATTGAGGAATGGATTTCTACATTTGGTTTAGAGCTACGTGTACAATGCAAAGATCCGGCTGCCACAGTTGATATTTAAAAGAAAAGAAAACGCCAGATATATGAGTAATTTGGGAAAGTTTATTTCTTTCTTTCGCATATGAAATCGTACATGATGTTCATCTCTAAAAACATACGAATGATTTGTTTTTACATGGACGTGCGATTTTGCATGTTTCGTCCGTATACATTAAAATACAGGACAAGTGCATTCCCCGAGTTGTTAAGTTGGTAGGTACGTTTCTGTATGGTAATATGCCAAAGATTTCACGCTTAGCAGAACTTTTATTGGCAGATAAATTCACGCAGCGACGTGGAACAAATTAAATTGTGCATTATCAAGTGGACGGAGGCGTGCATTTCGCAGCAGAAACGCTCTCAGACAAATAAAGAATGTTTCAAATCAGAGTATTCGTAGCAGAGATATGGACAAATATAAGATATGCATCTACGCCCCCTGGCTGGAAAACCATGCATTATTTTAGGGCGAAAGTATTATCAACAGGTTTTTCGATGTGGGAGGTATCAGTCCAAGAAAGAAAAATTTTAGACGAATTTTCACGAGCTCAGATTTTGCTGCAAATACATCCTAAGCAGAAATTAAAACTTATGCCCCCTGGTGGCCAAACCATTCTTTACCAAATATTAGAAATTATATAAAAAAACATTTTCCATAAGGAGCTGTATGCGATACAGAAATAAATAACACAAAAAAAGCAATTTACCTTAACGTCTCCTAAAGAAAGTCTATGATTTACTTGAAAAGTTTGAATTTATATGAAAAATACTTCGCATCGGAAACACTATACAACAAAGAAGACATTTTTTAAATCGGACGCCTAGAAGTAGATATTTTGACAAAAATACGATATACATCTACGGCCCCTGGCGTAGAAACCATGCATTATTTTAAGAAGAATATATTCCTAAAAGCAATATTTGCTTAAAAACGAAACAATATGTCATATGAACAAAAAATGGCATATGGACGAAAAACAAACAGCATTAATAAAATACATAATGGAATATGAACAATAAAATGGGATTTGAACGAACCCGGAACAGCATTAATAAAATATTGTATGGAAACAAAAGCTCACCCAGACTGGAATGGTATAAAACTATATACAACACATCGGACACATTACAAAAACAAGAAAGATGACACCGAACTTTCGGGTGTAATAAGCACGTCTTTTGAATCCGTTCTGACGCAAATTAAATTTATCAAAGCTATTCAAAGTCAATGGAACCGGTATGGAAAACAATAATATCTCACAGGAGAAAGAAGTTTTTCAATCGGGTTTTTAATTCCTCAGATATTGCTGTAAACGGAATCTTGAGCTTACGCCCTATGGTTGCATACTTGTGCATTAAGAAAAACATGAATTTATATGAGAAACATTTCACACCGCAAACGCTCTCCAACATAGAAAGTTTTTTTCAAATCGGACTCTTAGAAACAGAGATATCGACAAAAATAAGATGTGACTTTACGTCTCCTGGTGGGAAAATCATGCATTATTTAAGAAAGAAAGTATTCCAAAATATTTTTCCATATGAGCGGTATCAGTCAAAGAAAAAGAAATTAGTCGAGTTTTCAGGAGACCAGATTTTGCTACAAATACATCAGAAGCAGAAATTAATACCTATGCTCCTTGGTGGCCAAACCATTCTTTATCTAACATTAGAAATTATGCGAAAACTATTTTCCATCACGTCTTGTATGCGATACAGGAATAATTTCTCAAATCGGAATTTTAAAAGCAGAAATAACGCAGAAAACGCAATTTACCTCTGTGCCCCTAGCGGAAGGTCTATGATTTACTTGAAAATTTTGAATTTATTGGAAAAACATTTTGCATTGGAAACACCGTCCAACAAAGAAGGAATTTTCCAAATCGGTCTCCTAGAAGTAGAGATATTGACAAAAATAAGATATACGCCTATGCCCCTGGCGTAGAAACCATGCAGTGTAGATGAAAGTCTTACGAGCAGCCGCACGACTACGGTTACCCATGGAATGAAGTTCTGTGCGAATGGTACGTGTACATACCGAGGTTCCATCATTTTTAATCACCTGTACACTGAGGTCTTGTACAGTACTCCGTCGATTAGCTCCAACGACTCTCCTGATTCTTCGACGCCCTCGATCCCTGATTCTTTTGTTCTGCCGGTACGTTTTGCTGCTTCAGGGACGCCATGTGTCTGTCTTCAACTTGTAAAGTACATCCAAAACAGTTGACTTATGTATGTTTAAACGCCTATCGGTTTCTTTATGGACAACCCACTAATATAACACCCAACAATCTTTCCTTTCTCAATGTTAGTTCTCTTCCGCTGCGACATTTTCACTCAACCTCACAGTGCGATATGATCGCTGGTCCGCTGCAAGCTTCTTTTTATACCGTTTGCAGCTGTACCGCATTTCTTAACAATGCAAGGATCCGTTCATTTGCTTTTGAAGGGGTGTCCGGTGATTTTTTTAATATAGTGTACATAAGAGGAATGGCTGTACAGGTACAAAAAGACACACGTGGACTGGAAATTTTTTTTTTGAGGTTTAACGACCACTGTGAGCAACTCAATGGGCTATAAGCAGTCGCCCGTCCCTAATTTAGGGTCACTGGTTCCAGTGAAGTGAGAGAGCCAGTTCCGTAAGACAAACACAACATCCATGCCACACGGGATTCGAACCCGGACCCCGTTCGGACGAATGATCAGATTCCATCGCTTAGACCACTGCGCCACCGGGGCGGCCTGGAAAACATTACGGACTAGCATGAGCAATAAAATGGGCCGAATGGCAAAGTTCAGTGATTTTCAAAATGGAACGCTCACGGAATGCCATCTTAGCAACAAGTAAGCTCAGGATATTTCTGCGCTGTAGCAGCTTCCCGTTCAACTGTATGGGAAGTTACGGTGAAAGGGAAACACCTAGGATAAACATCCGTGCAAAATAGCAACCTGGTAGGCCACCTGAAACGACAGAACGGAACTCCCGGATGATGCGACAAAATTGCCTGTATTTGGTTGAAATACTCACCACAGAGTTTAAAAACGCCTGTAAGAAGCAGTCCAGCGCTATGTCGAGAACTGAAGGAAATTTGTTTCCATTTCGGACAACAGCACACAAGCCCTGCATGGGCAAGATCAACGACAATTGTCTGTTGTTGGTGTTTAGTGCCCAGTGAAACCTTGCTCAGTAATAACGCATTATCCAGAGTGGTTAATACCGCTTCACCATCTGGCACCACGACGGAAGAGTCTGGGTTTGGAGGATCTCAACTGAATATATCATATGTGTTGTGCCAACTGTGAAGTTTGGTGGAGGAGACATCTTGCTCTGTCGCGTTTTTCATGGTTTGGGCTAAGTTCATTATTTCTAGTGCTAGGGAATCTTAACGCTGCGACCTTAAATTACATTGTCGACAATTCTGTGCTGCAAACGTTACAGCAGCAGTTGGGTAACTACTGCTGTAACGTAAAGACACTTACCTTTGCCATGCCGCCGTCAACAAAGCGAGATTCTTGTAGGATTGGTTTAAAAATATAGGTGTGTGGAATTTATAGGAATAATTAGTAAAAAACCAGCTAGAACAATTGCTTGTGTTTGCCATTTGATTAAAACTCTATGGACCCTATGTCCATAAATTTGGCAGCCTTCTATTTTCATGTTTTCAATGTCATAAGGGTGAGAACATGCAATATAAATAATCATTGCATGTGTCACTGTATGTTGGAAATATTCACGTTTAATACTGAGTTTCTTTTTCTCCCCACGTTTAGGAAACACGATTTCCTAGGTATTCCAGAGAGTGGCATCGAGAGAAAAATATTTTACCATCTGCCGACAGAAATACTTGAGGAAACCGCTGAGTAAATATAAAGAGTTTGTGACGTATATTATAATTTAACTTTCATTTTTAGTTCATTTTCCTATGTAAATTTGAAATTGTTCTGTTTTGCACTTTCCAAACTTAACGTAATGTCTTCTCTCTCACATGAATGAAGTTGGCAACACTTTACTTTTGAGGTCAGAGAGAGTGACGTATAAATGTGATAAGAACGACAGATAAAAAGTACGATACAGCAGTTGCTTAGGGTATGTGTGTGTGTGTGTGTGTGTAGATGTTCGATCGCTGTAAAGATAGATGAGAAGTTTACAATTTGTAGTGCTATATTGTGGAATTCCTCAAAAATTGCTGGACCACTAAAAGGTTATCGTAAGTTTGACTTCTGTATATGTTTCGTCTGGCCGTAAAAACTTAATTGAAACTATTGCATCGTATTCTCATTTAGTTCAACATTTCCTTAGTCATGGTTTTACACATAGCGTAACACCAAACTCGCACACGAAAAATCGTTTCGTTATAGGTTCGAAAGAAACTACTTTGCTTGTATTTCGGTTTGGTTTGAAGTCAGTCTTATCAATTCGATTTGGTTTTTATGTTTGTTAACTTAATTTTATGCCCTAGTGCAATTAGAAGTCTCCAAGATAAAAGGTGTGTAATTAGGGTCAACTTAATTTATCTCTATCAGATTTTTGGCCAATCCTCTGAAAGAGGAAAACATTCTCCGAAAAGTGTACCCTCAAAGTTTCACGTGAGCGGCAGTATTTTACAGCGGACTCAGACTGCGCTCTTCGTGCTAATCTGTTGAGTTCCACAAAAGAAAATATTGCGACCTTTACGAGAGAAACATATGAACGACACACATTATGCACTGAGAAATCAATAGATATTTTGCTTTTTTTTCTTTAATATATGCTAGGTAAATACCAAGTCAGACATACTTGATCAATTTGAATTCCTTTATCAATTTAAAAGAAAAACTCATGTGCTGCGAAATATTTTACTAAATGAGATCAGAACGTATGTGCAGCACGCAGTGTTTGCAAAAATACATGTTGCAAAAAGTACACGCTACAATGTTTTTCTACCCGATTTGGATAAAAAAAAAAGACATTCATTACAAAATAATGTTTTGCAGGTTTATTGCTCAATATCTAAAGAGATTTTACCACGCAATGTCGATAATGGCAAAATCTTTAGTTTTCAGTAGAAACATTTCATAAAAGATGAACAATCATTCTCAGTCGCAGGTAATTTTCTCATTTTATGCCCACGAAAAATAAGCTGTGGGAATTTAATAATTTTTGTTTCATACATTTGGGCGCTTCCGTGTCCTTCTACTTTTTCGTTCACCAAGATCTAATGATTTCTCTCTCGCATCCGCCAACTTAAAAGTCCTGAGTTAAAAGCACGCTGTGAAATTGTTCTCTTTTCCTATGTAATTAAAATAGATGTGAATCACATTGGAAACTAATTCTGTGGACAGAAATGAAAGCCAAGTAAGGGCACTAGGCGGAAAATGTGACGAATGTAAAGCTGAGAGCAATACGAAAATACATTTTAGAGAGAGAGAGAGAGAGATCAAAACATGAAATAAAGAATTTGGTTGCCTTCATATATACAGTATATATATTTATACTGTATATCATCAACCTCAATGCTGCGCAAAGCTGCAAACATTAGGGAAAGAAATTATAAATAATGCAACAATAAAACTTAAGTAACAGAACTCCCATAAAATGCAAGCAATGAAATAAACATATGGAACACTGAAAAATGAATGAAATGAAAATGTAAAATACTTCAAATTAATCAGCCTTTTTTTTTTTTTTTTTTTGATTCGAGGTTTAATGACCACCGTGGGCAACTCAATGGTTTCAAATCGATTTTATTTTTAAGGTAGGGTTCAGGAAGCGAACTAATTAGAACGTCCTGATACAAGTTAAATACATCAAAATAGGCAAAATTCTAAAAACTATGTACATTTAAATACAGCACGGTGCAATGATCTACAAAGGAGCATCGTGGTGAAGGGTGCATTCATATTTTGCACGAGAACATAAGAGACTGGCGTAACAGTGCGTCTCGGAGTAAAGGTACAAATTCAGTGCTGACAGATAACAGTGCAGGTGCACAATAATTGAGCACTGTGCGAAAAGAAATTACTGAGGACAAAGAATACAAAAAAAAAATGTAATAATCTGAGACAGACGGATTTAGAATATCTCAGTACTGGGGGATTTTGTATCATGCATAGTAAAGACAAGAATTATATACACATGTACAGCATTGTGCAATTGAGGAAAACATGGGAAATAAGAAATCAACGTGGTATTGCAGTTTGAGTTAGATGACAATCTGACTAGTATATCTGGATACAAGTGAAATACAGTTTAAAATGTAACAAGATTCTAAAATTTTGTACAACTTATTTTTCAGCACGGTGCAATGGTCAAAATAAGCAACATAATGATGAAGGCACTCATAGTGATAAACTGATACAAGAGATGGACGAACATGACATTTCATGGTAACTGGCGCAGTAATGCGATAGCAAACAACAGAACGTATTTACAAGATATGTACTACTTTGTGCAATTCACAACTGAAATGAAGATGTCGATAATGTGAAAACATGAGACTGACGTGACTTGATCTTCTCAACACATGAGCACATTACATAGACGTGGAAAAACTTGAGCCAAAACGGAACTAAGATATCGCAATCAATAATAGTGAAGGCGATAACTAATTACACGTGTACAGCATTGCGCAGTTTAGAAATACATTCGGTATAAGAAAACAACTTCATTAAAGTATGATTTAGGAAACTTTCCGACGAGTATTACTTAATACAAGTAAAATGTAGTAAAGAAGTAACGATATTCTAAACATTGTACAATTTATATACAGCACATTGCAATGGCCAAATTAAACAAAAGAGTGAAGAGGGCGCAGTGGCGCAGTGGTCTAAGCGATGGCCTCTGATCATTCGTCCGAACGGGGTCCGGGTTCGAATCCCGGTGAGGCATGGATGTTGTGTTTGTCTTACGGCACTGGCTCTCTCCCTTCCCTGGAAACAGTGACCCTAAATTAGGGACGGGCGACTGCGTATAGCTCATTGAGTTGCTCACGCTGGTCGTTAAACCTCCAATAAAAACAAAATCAAAAAAACAAAAACAAGTATAGTCGAAGTCATGGTCGGCCAACCGTCAGTTGTAGCGACATCGGCGAGCCAGCAAACCAGGAGGCAGCCGGAGACCATGTGGAGAGAAACGTACTCTCGCAGTGCTGAGTAACAGCTACTTGGTTCTCGAAGCGGAGACGAGAAAAAAGGCAGTCTCGAAAGTGACACAGTAATATCTCAGAAGCTTGAGGCACTGTATAAGGAGTAATAATATCTCGGCAGCGTTAGTGAAACACGTAGGTAACGTGCTTTACTAAAACAAAAATGTAGGAACAAACTAATGGTAGCTTGACTGGAGGAGAAACTTGAAGCAGCAGTGTCTTGTAAGCGTCGAAAGTGAGATCAGCTGTAACTGAGCGTTAGGCGATGGAAAATGCTAAATGCAGGAGCGGCAGTAAGATGACACAATGGAGGTATACATGAGAGACATCAGCTTCCTGAGCACAGAAGGGGCAAAGAGGTGTATCAAGAAGTGTCATGCAGTGGAAGATGGAAGGGACGGGAAAACGGCGGTGAAGAAAAAGCCAATGAATGTTGATCTCTAGTGGAGCGGACAGAGGAGAGAGGGCGGCGAACCACACAGCGGTGGTGGAGGATAGGGGGACGTCAGGAATGGGGATGGGAGAAGAGGAGTGGGACATAGAAAGGAAACGGTAGAGAGCCGACGTCGACAAGGAAGAGAGTGGAAGAGTTGTGCCGGCGTCGCACAGAAAGAAGGGAACAGGAAGGGAAGCAGACGGGACAAAGGTTAGGCCAGAGGGAGTGGCGAGGTGGGGGGAACTGAGAGATAATAGTAGAAAGGAGGGAGTCATAGACAGAGCGAGAGGAGGGGGATAGAAGAAGAGTGGAGGGAAGACTGGCATAAGGACGCCAGGAAAGGTCGGAAGTAGTGAGGTCTCTGACTGTTACGACTCCTGCACGGAGCCAGGAAGGATAGGCAAAGTGCGAAAGATGTGAAGGGTGGAGAAGAGAAGAGAAAAAGAGGGGTTCGGCGAGAAGGTTCGTGGTAGAATCAGGCGGGGAGCAAGAAAGGGAGAGAGAGCGGAGTAAAGTGAGAGTTTCTCGGTTGACAGGGGGACTACGGGAGAGAACAAGAAATCAACGGTCCATGAGTAGTAGGGAAAGGAAAGTGAAACTGACGTTGCTCGGATTAGTGATGACATCTCTTACGGAAATAGTATCAGGTACAGGTGACGTGATGAGGCGAAGGAACGTAGTAATCTTGAAAGCCTTGTAATACAGATGTGTGTCGACAAGGACGATGCCACCGTGGTTTGGAGGAAGACAGAGCTTTGGGGCGCTGATCCAGTGGTGGCCAGTCCAGATTACGGAAGTGAAGCAACGGGTGATGTCTTGAAGACCAAGGAGTGAAGTTTTGACTGCGTGCCAGGAGTGAATACATAAAGAAAGTAGGTAAGTACGGGTGAGACGTGCTCGTTGGAAGTAGGATGAGCAGAACTGGGCTCTGCGCCAAATCGCAGTTAACTTGTGCAAGCGTGGATGAATGGTGTTCCACGTGGTAAGGGAGGCATCGCCCGGTATACCAATATGGACGCCAAGGAAGCGTTGTGAGATGGAAGACCAGTTGGCACCCCAAGGAGAATTCATACGATCAACCCAGGAGCCGCACCACAGGCCTGTGCTTTTGGAAGAATTAATCGCTGCGCCGGAACACGAGGCGTATTCTGGGAAGAGATTTTGCAGTTGAGTGAACTGTGATTCCAGACGAACGCTAAAGGTTATATCATCTGCATATGCAACTGAGGTGATGCCATGATGTCTCGTGCGGCCGATGAGTGGTGGCAGAGTAGCTTGAAAGGAACAGTGCACTGTGCGAAGAAATGGTTCGATGGCTATTGCAAAGAGTTGGCCGGAGAGTGGGCAGCCTTGCCTCACTCCACGGCGGAAGGGAATCGGCGCTGTGAGAAATGTGGGCAACTTAACCTGAAAACTGGCGTACTGATAGAGGGAGGAGAGGAGGGAAACAAAAGAGGGAGGAAACCCAAAAGAAAGGAGTGTGTCAGAAAGATATGAATGGGAGATATTATCGAAGGCTGACTGTTGATCTAGTGAGAGGAGGGCAAGGGGTTCAGAGCGGAGTCGAGCGAGGTGGATCAGGTCGTTAAGCAGGTGGATGTTGTGAGAAAGAGAGCGGCCGGGGACTACTTAAGTTTGGTTGGGGGAGAGAATGTGAGTGAGGATGGGGTTGAGTCGTTGAGAAAGAAGCTTAGTGTAAAGTTTGTAATCAAGATTTAATAGGGCGCCAGTTCTGCAAGTCAAGGAGATCACCTTTCTTGGGGAAAAGGACTACATATGCGGCTGTAAATCTCCTCGGGAGGAGGGAGACAGTAAAGGCAGCTGAAAAAGCAGAGAGGAGAAACGGAAGAAGTAGAGGCAGAAAAGTTTTGTAAAAGCAGAAAGTTAGGCAGTTCGGACCTGGAGCGGCACTGGAATTCAGGGAAAGGAATGTGGAGGAGAGTTCGGAAAGTGTGGGGGGAGAAGGAGAGTGGTAGCAAGATGGGGTGGAACTTGTGGTAAATTAGAAAGGAGAGATGCCATAGCTGCTGGGGATGGCGGAGGAGGTTCACAGAACTTTTCAGTATATTGCTTACGGACATGAGAACAAAGAGTGATAGGGTCGTCTGAAACCTCACCAGAAAAAAGGCGGAGGTGATGACGTGCACTCGATGCTCGTCGTGTGCGTTCCACTAATGTAAGAAACTCATAATTATGCGCGTCTGGCGTCAGATGTTGAAGACAGAGTCGACACAGAGTTTGTTGAGCCAGTGGAAGGAGAAGAGATCGAAGTTCTGCTTGATAGGAGGAGAAGAGAGGATCACCTAGGCTAAGAAGAAAGAGCATTGAGCGAACATGGTCAAGACGCATGTTCTGAATCGTCTTTGCCGTGAAAGAAAGGTTGAGGACATGAAGAACAAGGTGTTGTTTGATCTCCATATACAACGTTAGACCACAGGAGGCAGATTGGAGTTGTGGTCGTCTTTCCTCCAGAAATGATCGAACTGACGAGCAAAAATCTGGGTCTGAAAGAAGAGCATTATTAAAAGTCCAAGGACGAACTGTCCTGAGTTTTGTCTTAGCAGTATGGACGGTGAGAGCAATAGCGCAGTGATCAGAAGAGGCTGTATGATGAATGCACGATTCAGTCACAGCTGGAAGAAGGGTACTTGAGGCATAAAACATGTCCAGACGGGCTGTAGAAGGACTGTGGTCATGGGATGAGCGCCAGGTGTGAAGAGTCGTCGTTGGATGGAAATGGCGGTGAACATCAGTGAGTGAGTTGTTTGAAACAATTGACTGTAGAAGATTCACCAAATGGACTCGGTGATCTCTGATGGAAGGGGCCCGATCAAGTTGAGGATTGAGGGTGCAGTTAAAATCACCTCCTATGAGAACGTGATCTATAGGAGAGATGCGAGATAAAGCACGACGAAGACGGGTGAATAGTATCGACAGGAAGGTTGTAGAACATAGAATGTAGATATTGAAAATATGGTAACAAGTTGACATAATGGTGAAAGTTTCAAGCTGTAGGAGATCTCGACACAGGTTGTGAACTGAAAAGGAGGTGACAGTAGAGCTGCAGGTGTTGCGGACGCCAATTGCGAGGCCACTATGAGGAGATAATCCAAATGCATGGTGAAGCGTATAGTTCCACGGCCGCCATCTAGAGAAGAGAGTGGTAGATTTGCAATTCGTTTCTTGGAGTAGGAGAAGATCTGCCCCTAACGGGTTGAGGTCTTCATAAGCCAAGGCATTATTGAGGGGGATGCGAATCCCCTGAAATTAAGTGATACGATCTTGAATATGAGGTTCAGTTAATGCTTGCTGAAGATCTTTCAGGACTGGAGGAAAAGACTTGAGTCGGTTAAAAAAAGTTTTCGCCCGGGTGGGGAGGTATGTTCTGACAGCAAAAGTGTGGCAGGTTACAGATCTGATCTGGAACGAGATGGAGAAGTGAAGGATTATTCGTGGCTAAGGCATGTGCGATGGTGTAGCCGGTCTTGTTCGTTAAATATGCATTGAGATCTTCATAGGAGAGTGGTACGGGAGGTACATTGGCTTTCTGGAGAGATGCAGTAAAATCTTCAACCGTGGGGAAGGAGACTTCAGCTTTGGATGGGGAGGTATGGCGGGTAGAACTGCCGGATCTGGGTGAAGTTGAGTTCTGCTTCTTCGCTGATCGCCGACGGGAGGAACCAAGGCGCTTCAACGCAGGCTCAGTCGAATCATCATCAGCTTGAGACTCTCTGCCAATGGACACTGTATCTGCTGCGACGGAGGTACCAGTAGTAAAAGCGGACTGAAAACCCTCTGAGGGGGATTCAGAAGCCGAGTGGCGAAGTTGGGGAAGTGTTGAGGCAATCGTTGGAAAGTCCTCTTGTAAATCATAGGAAGCGGCTATGGAAGCTTCTCGTTGACCAACGGCTGTACGTCGACAAATTTTGTCAGATCTCAGCTCTAGGGCTTGCTGTATTGAGGTGGATGGTGGGGTTTGCTTCGAGGGAGGTGAAGAAGTTGATATAGAGCTAGTTGGAGCCGGTGGAACTTAATGGGGGCAATGCACTCGAAGATGAGTTTCGCCATGACATAGTGTGCAGTGTAGGGATGTAATCACGTCGATTTTCCGACGCTGTTGTCCACAACGCACATTGAGGATTTTCGGGCACGCCAGCAGATGTTCATCTTACGGAAAGATGACGCGGGTACTACGACGAAACACTCCAATCGTTTTGTCATCTGGATGTCTAGGCGCCGCTGAGAGAGTCGTCACCGGTCCCACTACTCGGCCAAATTTGCTAGGTAAGGTACACAGTGCAACATTAGAGACTTCAGGTGGAACTGGATGAAAAGTAACATGGATAGGCGGCTGCGCAACAGGTTCAGGTAGAAGATGAACATCTTTGATAGACAAACCGTCAGTCATTACGAGATCGGCATGTTCCTTACGAGCAAAATACATCAATACGACCCGTGGTTTGCGGGCCATATGAGTAATGTGGGCTCCAGCGGGAAGCATCTGCTTAAGTGCAAGACTGTGCTCTTTGAGCTTCGTGTCAGGTAGGGCATCGAAACAGACGCCGAAGTCCATGGTAGACATAAATTGTTTCCCTGCTGTGGAGCCCTCCGAGATGTCAATGGTAGCGGAATTGCCGTCAACACTGACGTAGGAGTCTGGAAAGACTGTCCCCATAAACTTAGGAGCTTTCGCTCCGGAGGTAACCTTGGAATATGTACGAGAAGGAGAACTGACGAGAGAGGGCTGCGACGCAGCGCCAGTTGCTGGAAGCGGCTTTTGGAACTGAGTGGAAGTGGAAGGCAGCGGATCTGCGCCGTCAGTCACATCCATGGCCTCGTCTACACTACCAGAGACATGCGTCAAGGCGACGTCACTATCCTGGAGAGGGCAAGCAGCTTGAGCCTTTTCAGAGGAGTCGCGCGCCACATGCTGCGTACGCACTACGTCACTGACAAGCATTGGAGATGATTGGTCTCCAGAGGTTGAGGAGGAGGTTAAAGGAGCCTTGCTGATAAGGGCGTGAACATCACTCTTATCAGTTGCCGCCATTGCTAATGGCGAGGGTTAACGAAAGAATCGATCAGCTCGATCGAAAATTTAAATGCTGATTACAAAAATAATAAGTTCTTCACCACCTTGTGAGACGAACCAAAAGAAAGCTCTTACCTTCGTCTTGAAGGGACACACAACAGAAATGGACGACACACTCTGGAAACACACTAATTCAGGCACAAAACTGGAGCACAAACAAGGAGCAACTCGATGGACTATAAGCAGTCGCCCGTCCCTAATTTAGGGCCACTGACTCCAGGGAAGGGTGAAAGTCAGTGCCGTAAGACAAATACAACATCCATGCCTCACCTGGATTCGAACCCGGACTCATCTCGGACGAGTGATCAGAAGCCATCGCTTCTGATCACTCGTCCACTGTGCCACCGGCGCGACTTATTTAGACTTAGAAGTGAAAGAACTTTTCACCTTACCCATAAGTACTTTGTAAACTGAAACAAATAAATTAAAATTAAAACATAAACACACTAAATCATACTGAGGAATCCCAGACCAATATTCAGGGAAAAGCACCCGGGACACCTGAGTGTACAGTACAGGTTTCATGAGTGTGCTGAAGTATTTCAAAAGTAATTCCAATCGGAAATATACATAAAATCTTTCTACACATTGTTTTACCTACCTGGATTTGAAATAAGAGAACCAAAACAAGAAGATACTGTAATACTTGAAATATAAAATGTATTCAAGCTTTCCCACGAACTCCCAGTCAAAATGTAAGCACGCCAAATGAATTTCGGTTTAGAAATAGTTAAGGTGCGTTCGTAAAGTTTCCAAGAAAATAGAAACTGTCGGTGCGTTCTGAAAATATTTGTATGTAAGAAGTATAAGTTGTTAGTGGTATCCGGGACGACTCGGAAAAAATACGTTTTAGTGTGGTCTTGAAAAAGGTTATTCCAAAGCTCTAGAGGGTGTGTTGTTACAAAATAGGTTTTTTAAGTCAGAAGAACGATTGTGGAAAGATAGTAAATTAAAAAATGGATTTTACAGAACTGAAAAGCACATAGAATATTCAGCAAGGCGCACAACAAGAATTTTAGATGCTTAGTAGTTGATTTTCTATTATTACAGATACGTACAATGCTTACGAACTGTGAAATAAGTGATCTAATTTGTTTTAATACACAAAACATTTATCTGAAACACGAAACTGGATGATCTGATTTGTTTTAACACCCAAAAACGTCTGTTATATCTCCAGTACATTTACCCACCAGACCTCATTTTATAGAGAAATGCAGGTGGTACTAGTGTTGCCTTTTTGGATCTAAAAATTACCTTTGGTAAAATGGCATTTTTACAGGAATTCTTGATAAAAGATTGAGTTTTCACTTTAGGCCTAAATTATTAAGTTCCTGGGCTTCTAGAGGTCCAATGTTTTTCCATCCTAATATAATTATTTCACAGTTTTTAAGAATTGTACGGATCTTTAAAAATAGAAAATCAGCTACTAAGCATTTAAAATTCTTGTTTTGCACCTTGTTGAAAAATCAATAACATTTTCAGTTCTGTAAAATCCATTTTATTTATTTATTAAATTTCCACAATCGTTCTTATGACTTTAAAATTCGATTTTGTAACATTACACCCTCTGGAGCTTTGGAATAACCTCTTTTACGACCACAATGAAACTTATTTCCTCCGAGTCGTTCCGGTGAGCACTAACATCTTACACTTCTTACATACAAAGTTTTTCAGAACGCACCGACAATTTGTATTTTTCTGGAAACTTTGCAAACGCGCTCTGACTATTTCTAAACCGTACTTCATTTGGTGTGTTTACTTTTTGACTGGGAGCTTGTTGGAAATTTTGGGTAAGTTTTATATTTCAAGTATTACAATATCTTTTTGTTTTGGTTCTCTTATATCAAATCCAGGTAGGGAAAACAGTGTGTAGCAAACTTTTATGTGTAATTCCTGTTAGAATTACTTTTGGACTATTTCATAAAATCAAAGCACACTCATTCATGAAACCTATTCTGTACACTCAGGTCTCCCAGATGATTTCCCGTGAAGATTGCTCTGGGATTCTTGAGTGTGATTTAGCGTATTTATGTTTTAATTTTAATTTATTAGTTTCAGTTTACAAAGTACCTTTGGTTAAGGTGATAGGTTCTATCACTTCTAAATCTAATTAATTTGAAGCATTTTACATTTTCATGTTATTCATTTTTCAGTGTTTCATATGGTTTATTTCATTGCTCTGCTTCTCATGGGGTTCTGTTACTTAAGTTTCATTATTTCATTATATATATAATAATATATATATATATATATTTATATTTATATATATATATATATATATATGTGATGCGTAACATCACAGCCTCTCCTTGACAAATGTCAACCCCGCCTTCTCGTGTTGCATCCTGTTACCACTAAAGGGGCTCTGACGACCGCCAATAGCGGTATAACTATACCATCGGGATTAAAGGAAATGCTATTCCACACTGACCAACCCGCTTGGCCAGCGTGGTGAGTTATGACTAAACCCTCCAAAATGACTCCACAACTTAAATCTTGGCCCTCAGTCTCCGGCAGCTGTAATGTACCTGGCCAAGGCAGCGGTCAGTGCGACATGAAGGCAGAGGGTGCTAAGAATCCCCGGACGACCGGACTAGGCTGCCATCTGATGCTGACCTTGGCTACGTATAATGGACGCTCCCTATCTTCTGATTCAAGGCTTCTTGAATTGGAAGAGGAACTACAAAGGATCAAATGGGACATCGTCGGGCTAAGTGAGGTAAGGAGAAAAGGAGAAGATCTCATTGAACTGAAAAGTGGACATCTCTTCTACTATCGTGGGACAGATACTAGCAGAACTAGTGGTGTTGGATTTATAATAAACAAGAGACTGAAGGATAAAGTTGTAGAAGTTGAAAGTTCCTCTGACAGAGCTGCACGACTCGTTATCCAACTCTCGAGAAGATACCAGGCTCAGATTATTCAAACTTATGCACCCACCACAAGTCATCATGAAGAAGAAATTGAAGAATTTTATGAGGAAATTCGTGATCTAAATAATAAAGGTAAGCAGCACTTGAAGATAATTATGGGAGAGTTCAATGAAAAAATAGGGCAACGGCAACAGAATGAAACTTCAGTAGGTAAATTCGGTCACGGCAACAAAAACCAGCGTGGAAATACTCTCGTTGAGTTTGCAGAGGCAGAAGGGTTTTTCAACTTGAACTCCTTTTTCAAGAAAAAGCCACACAGGAAATGGACATGGAGACATACAAATGGGACGACAAGTGAAATTGATTTTATTAGGTGTAACAAAAAATTCGTCATAGAAGACTGCAGTGTGCTAAACAAGTTCAACACAGGTAGTTTCCATAGATTGGTGAGATGCAAGATGCACCTCAACACTAAACTAGAACGTGGCAAGCTCATAAGACAAACAAAATGTATTGACATAACCAACCTTAAAAAATACCATAATACCTTCAAGTTGGAACTAAAGAATAGATTCCCTGCTTTAGAAGGCCTACCATCGGAAGAAGTGGATATTTCTGAAGTTAAGAGAAAAGAAACCAAAGCCCTTATGGAAACAGTAACAAAATTAGCTGGGTCTAAGAACAAGTTACATGTGAAAAAATTATCACGAAAAACCAAAATGTTGATGCAAAAAAGAACAGAGATGAGGGCAACTAAAGAAGATGTGACTTCCAAAGTGGAATATATAGAGCTATGCAAGACAGTACGAAAAAGTATCACTGAAGACGTAAGGAAATTCAACTGTGAACTAGTGAGGAAAGCAATTGAAAACCAACCAAAGCCTAAAGATAGCAAAGGGACATCTCAGCAAGGGAAGAAAACAGATTATGGCACTTAGAAAAGAAGATGGTTCTGTAACAAGAAATAGAGGTGAAATTTTGACAAGAGTGAAAGATTTCTACTCCAAATTATATGAAAGGGATGATGCATGTACTCCAGACATCATGAAAGGTACCAGTACCAGAGTTCTTCCAGTCCTCCCAGCAGAAGTTGCACATGCAATCAAGAACATGAAGCGGGGAAAAGCTCCAGGAGAAGATGGAATTACTGTAGACATCATACAAGAAACAAGTGGAGAAATCGAAACAGTACTCGCCCAAATTTTCACTCGATGCCTTAATGAAGGGAAGATTCCTGAGGATTAGAACAATGTTACAATGATCCTGCTACATAAAAAAAGTGACATTGAGAATCTCAGGAACTACAGACCCATCAGCCTCCTATCAGTGGTTTATAAAATCTTCACTAAAGTTCTTTCACACCGCTTGAAGGTAACACTGGACATGGCTCAACCGAGAGAACAAGCTGGATACAGGAGTGGCTACAGCACATTAGATCATATCCACGTACTGAGAGAACTAATTGAAAGAACGAGGGAATATGAACTTCCATTGTGCATGGCTTTTATCGATTATGAAAAAGCCTTTGATTTGGTGAAACCATCAGCAGTTACAATGGCTTTGAAATCCTGCGGTATTGAAGATGCATACATTAATATTATTAATAACATCTATGAAAATGCAAGTTCAAAGATTCGGCTATTTGAAAATACAACACACATAAAAATTGGAAAGGGAGTGAGACAGGGTGACACCATATCTCTTAATGCCACATTGGAAAATATCTTTCAATCACTGAACTGGGAAAACAAAGGGATAAAGATTAATGGAGATTATCTAACCCACCTTCGTTTTGCTGATGATGTAGTCATTTTTGCAACTACCCCATCAGAGCTGCAGAGTAAGATCCAGGAACTTGCTGACAAGAGTAAAGAATTGTGATAAAAAATGAACTTTCAGAAGACAAAAGTGATGTTCAATGCTTTTACAAGAAATGAAGATTTATCGATTGATGGAGAAAACCTGGAGATAACAGACACGACCCTTTATCTTGGACAGCAGATATCAAGTGAGGGTCACATTGATGAAGAATTAATCGACGTATAAAACTTGCCTGGAGAGCTTTTGGAAGAAACAGCATAATTTTCAAGAGCAATATGCCATTATGTATTAAAAGAAAAGTGTTTGATCAGTGCATCCTTCCAGTGCTTACGTATGGGGCAGAGACGTGGACCTTAACTAAATGAGACATAAAAAGGCTGCAGACAACTCAAAGAAGCATGGAGAGGTGTATGCTGGGTGTAACCAGGAGAGAAAAGAAGAGGAACTCGTGGATCCAAAAAATGACAAGAGTGGAAGACATCATGATCAGAGTTAAATCCCTGAAATGGCAATGGGCTGGGCATACTGATAGAAGGACAGACCATCGATGGACAGCCGAAATTTTGGATTGGATTCCAATAGACAGGAAAAGACCCAGAAGAAGACCACATGGGAGATGAGTGGATGAAATTCGAAAGTATGCGGGAGTGACATGGAAGAGACTGGCACAAGACAAACCGTTGTGGAGGAAACTTGGGGAGACCTTCGTCCAGCAGTGGATTGAAAATTGTTTACAATGATGATGGTGATGTTATATACGCTATATTGACAAAAGTAACCGGACACCCCTTCAAAAACAATTGAAGGGATCTGCTGCTTTGTTAAGATGCGCGGCACAGCTGTAAACAGTATAAAAACAAGACTGCAGCTGAACGCGATCATATCGCACTGTGAGGTTGAGTGAAAATGTCGCGGCGGGAATGAACTGAATTTGAGAAAGGAAGATTGTTGCTGTTATATTACTGGGTTGTCCCTCAGAGAAACAGAGAGGCGTTTAAACATACCCAAGTCACCTGTTTTGGATGTACTGAATAAGTGGAAGACACATTGCGTGCCTGAAGCAGCAAAACGTACCGGCAGACTAAAGAAAATCAGTGTGATAGAGGACGTCGAAGCCTCAGGAGAGTCGTTACAGCTAATCGACGTAGTACTGCACAAGACCTCAGTGTACAGGGGAGTAAAAATTCTGGAACCTCGGTATGTACACGTCCCATTCGTAGAGAATTTCCTTCCATGTGTTACCGTGGTCGTGCGGCTGCTCATAAGCTTTTAATTTCCAGTCGGAATGCTACTCTTCGTGTAGCATGGTATAAAGAACATTTATCATGGACCGTAGATCAATGGAAACGGGTCGTATGGACTGATGAATCCAGATACACGATCCATCAGTCTGAAGGCCGTGTGTGGGTATGGCGGCAGCCGAGGGAACGCTGTTTACAACAGTGTACTCTTCCTACGGTCACGTTTGGAGCTGGCAGTGCACTCGTGTGGGGGTGTTTTTCGTGGTATGGTCCCAGCCCATTGGTTATCGTGGACAAACCTGTTAACCAGCACGTCTACCTCGATATTCTGGACAATTATGCCCTACCAACTCTGTGGCAATTCTATGACACCGAGCCATAAAGCAGGGCCTGTTACGGTGTGGTTTGACCATAATTCCGTATCGTGTGTGGATTGGCCGTGGTTGGAGTGGCTACAGCGCTGTAGATCATATCCATGTACTAAGAGAAATAATTGAAAGAACAAAATAATATGAACACCCGTTATGCATGGCTTTTATTTGTTATGAAAAGGCCTTCGATTCCGTGAAACCAACAGTAGTTACAACGGCTTTGCAATCATGCGGTATTAAAGATGGAAACATTAGCATTATTAATATCATCTACGAAAATGCAAGTGCAAAGGTCCGGATACTTGAGGATACAGCAGAAATAAAAATTGGAAGGAGAGTGAGACAAGGTGACACCATATCTCCCAAGCTCTTTAATGCCAAATTTCAAAATGTATTTTAATCATTGGTCGGGGAAAACAAAGGGATAAAGTTTAATGGAGATTATTTAACTTATCTTCGTTTTGCTAATGACGTAGTTATTTTTGCAACTACCCCTTCAGAGTTGCATAATATGATCCAAGAGCTTGCTGACAAGAGTAAAGAAGTGGTATTAAAAATTAACTTTCAGAAGACAAAATCGATGTACACTCATTGTCATAAAAATCCGCGCACCATGAAAGAGGCGTCGAATTGAAATGAGATTTCAGTTGTGAGATGGTACATCCCAAGGACAGAAGTGATTACAATATCACAGCAGCAGGATGATTTCCCGCGAACATAGGGTACACATTCCTGTCAGCGTTAGTACCGCGTCGGATAGCCTCGTGTTCGGATACATGCTGTGATACGGGTCGGCATGGGGCCAAACAGACGCCGTATGTTATTCTGGGACGCATTGGCCCACACTTCTTGCAACTGAAGCTCTAAATCACGACAACTGGGACATGGAGAAAGCTGGCGTTCCATCTGGTCCCACACGAGCTCGATGGGCGAGTCATGAGGCGATCTGACAGGCCAAGGAAGCGTCAAAACATGACGTAGGAAGACCTGGGAAACGCAAGCCGTTTGCGGACGTGCGTTAGTTTGTTGGAAAATAGCTCTGGGCCGCCCCGCTAGGCAAGGCATCACATGAGGCCGCAGGATGTCCTTTACGTTACGCTGGGCTGTCAACGTCTCTCGGATCACTGCGAGAAAAGTCGGGCTCTCATTACGCGATGGCTCCCCAGACCATCACGTCTGCAGTTCGTGACGTGTTCCGCTGTACAATGAGGTTGGTATTGTAGAGCTTACCCGCGGTCCTACACACTCTGACACGGTGGTCGTCCGTTCCCATACAGAAGCGGGATTCGTTGCTGAACACTATACGTCGCCAGGCCGTAGCATTCCACGTTGCTCGTTGCTGACACAACTGCAATCTACACCGACGATGGTCAGTTCTCAATGGCAGAAAATGTGAGGGCCGTCGAGAGAGAGTGTAGATTCGCCTCTGCCAGGCGTCTTGAAATGGTTCTGGCTGACACAGGTGTCCTTTGTACTGCCGCCACATGTCTCTGGATATTGGACAAGGAAGTCGTTGCATCTGTGCGTGTCGCTCGCACAATCCCACGGTTCTCCCTGCTGGTGGTGTGTCTGGGTCGTACAGAACCAGTACGCCGTGTCTGGATGCCTTCCCGTGTCCATTGCTCTCACACCGTACTGTCCGACCGGCCCAAATGGCAGCCAATTCGGCACACAGGACACCTTGCCTCTCTCATCTCAACGATACGGCCTCGTTCAAACTCGATCAGTTGCCCGTACGTATATCTACGGCGACTCCTCCGCATGTCTATCGCTCAGGGATCTCATCTGACTATAACCGTGCACTTCGGTACGACTGTGGAGTCCCCTGCGTGGCGCCTTATAAGCCCCAAGGATTACGATTGCAGCGTCAGTCTTTAATCATGCGCATGTCTGCCCTCCTTGTAACTATTCGCTGAGTTTAGCGTTAATCGGACAGTTTTTTCTTGTTGTGCGGATTTTTTTGGCAATGAGTGTACAAATGCTTTTACAAGAAACGAAGATTTATCGGTTGATAGAGAAAAGCTTCAGACAACCGATACCAACATTTATCTTGGGCAGCAGATCATGGTCACATTGATGAAAAAATTAATCGGCGTATAAAACGTGGATGGAAAGCTTTTGGAAGAAACAAAATAATTTTGAAGAGCAGTATGCCATTATGTCCTAAACAAAAGGTGTTTAATCAATGCATCCTGCCGGTGCTTACATATGGAGCAGAGACATGGACCTTAACTCAAAAGGCATACAAAGACGTCAGGCAACTGAAAGAAGCATGCTGGGTGTAACCACGAAAGATAGGAAGGGGAACTTGTGGATAGGGAAAATAACAAGAGTAGACAACATCATGACCAGGAGGAAATCACTGAAATGGTAATGGGCTGGACAGGTTGTCAGAAGAACGGACGACCGATGGACAAAGGAAATTTTAGACTGGATTTCAAGGGGCAGAAAAAGACCCAGAAGAAGACCCCATGTCAGATGGATGGCTAAAATTCGAAAGCATGCCGGATTGACATGGACGCGACAGGCTCAAGCGGCAGACAATTACATATATATATATATATATATATGATTATATATATATATATATATATATATATATGATTATATATATATATATATATATATATATGATAAAGCCAAGGCTCAGTATTCTCGACACCTTCTACATTCAGTTGTTTTATTTTATTTTTTTATCTTTTCTCCTTTTACTCACACAGGTAGATACATAACCCTTTCTATGTTGTACACTGCCGGACAATTGCTAAGGACGGATGACAATAGCAACGATAGCAACCATAAAATGGAAGGCAGGAAAATGTGCAAATTAGCATAAGTGCGGGATACAGTAAGGCGTGTTTTGCGTATGCAAATTTTGGATTGCCGAACTTGTTCGTGACGTCATAGCGCTGATAAGAGATATAAAGGATTTGACGCGTATTGACCGTTGTTGTTCAAACGCAAAGTTGAAAGGGAAAGAATCAGTTGACGAACTTGCAATTTTCAGTATGTCTTCCCGACATCACCTAGATGATTTTACGTGTGGCCGTATTATTGGCAAGATTGAAGAAGGGCGAAAAATAACAGATGTTGCCAGGGACTTCGACGTCAGCCACAGTGTTGCTTCAGGGCTTTGGGAATCATTTCAAACAAATGGAGAGTGTAGCAAACGTCACGGGGGAGATCGTGTTCTCAGTACGACACCTGCAGAAGATCGGTACATAGTGCTATCAACAAAAAGACACCGGCGCAGCACAGCTACTGAGGTAGCAAATCAGTTTATGGCTGCTACTGGCAAGCGGATCTAACGAAAACCTGTCGCCAGACGTTTGCATGAAGGAGGACTATACGCCCGCCGTGCTGTTGTGTGCATCCCATTGTCCAGACGTCACCGTACCGCCCGTTTGCAATGGTGCCATCACCATCGCAATTGGACTGATATTGACTGGTCTGCTGTCCTCTTCTCAGATGAGAGTAGATACAGTCTATCGTCTGATTGTCGACGACAACTGATCTGGCGTGATAGTGGTACCGCATATTGTCCAGCAAACATACAGTAAAGGGACCGATATCCGACATGTAGTGTCATGGTATGGGCTGGCATCATGATCAATGGCCGTACGTCCCTCTATGTGCTTCCAACTGGGACTATGACTGGCCAACGATACATTAATGATGTTCTGCTACCTCATGTTCGCATGTTCCGTGGTGCTGTCGGTAATAGATTCATTTTCATGGACGACAACGCAACATGTCATCGAACAGTCGCTGTCCAGGAGTGTTTTGAGAGTAATGTTATTCAACGCCTAGTATGGCCAGCCCGTTCTCCAGATCTGAATCCCATTGAAAATGTGTGGGATGCTTTGGGGAGGAGTCTTGCTGGTCGCCAATGCCCTCCAATAAACAAGGACACCCTCATCCGTGCACTGACAGAGAAATGGGATAAATTACTGCAACAGCTGCTTGATAATGTTGTTCAAAGCATGACACGACGTGTGGAATCTTGCATTAACCTCCATGGTGGCCATATCCCGTATTGACATATCACGCCGGAACGCGTGCGGACGGTAATTGCATTTTTTTCACGTTTACGTATTCTGCACAAAATGGCCTGTTTGTCCCTTGAACACGTTCCAAAGCCTTCTGGATTTCAGAGCACAATAAATTGTCTTTCTTTTAATGTCCTGGCATTCTGACATTATTTAATTTCACTTGGCATCCAACCACACTTACTTTTTTATGCGCTATATAGCCGTTTATGATCCGTCCTTAGCAATTGTCCAGCAGTGTATTAGGTGTGAGTCAAAATTATATATGTATTTTTTTGCTTAGGTATCTTCTTTATAGAATATATATATATATATATATATATATATATATATATATACGCGTATACGCCACATAACCTGTGGGGATCTTGCCTAGCACAGTAAATGAATTTCATTATGTTTTATATTAAATCACTAAACTTTCTACAATGTCCCACAATTTTTATTGGGCCGAAATTATGAACATAATACGCCAGAACTTCAACCCAGGAGACAGCTGGTTTGTTCACAAGAATAAGACAAACAATGCAAAAGAGGGGAAAAGTTTTAAAACATATGTTAATGCAAATAAAGTTTGTTCTCCAGGGTTCTACACCGTGATAGCATTTCAGCAACGAGGGGGAATAATGTGAAATGTATTATGTTAATAAATTTATACAATTTCTAAATTTTTTTAGGAAGCCGTATGGTAATAGCTCGGCTACTTTTTCTTGAGGAATAATATTTCGTGTTAGTTTCTCAGGAGAATATCTTTGAAGAAACTCTTAATGGAATGCGATATTTTAATTGTCGCTTAATTTTTTTAGAGCCGATAGTTCTAAAGCGTTGTAATGCGTTCAACACATGGGTAGTTTAATCTACATACGGGATTCAGAAATATTTTGTGATATTTTTAATTCACGAATAATATGTTGTCAAGCTTGAAGGGTTTTTTTTTCTTCTTTTTCTTATTTCTCCTTTTCTTTTCAGTCTGATGAAATGTTCAATTCTGCTATTGTTTTAAAAAATTACTTTGGAGAAAATTACTATTTTCCGTCACATTACATTCCTTTTGCATACCTTAGACGAAATGTTTATTTTGTACCAGACTTTCAGGGATTTATTTTAAAATTTTAAGGCCATGCAGATCACTGTTCTTCTTCGCACTGCTTTAATATTTCAGGAAGTTCAAAATATTCTGAGTTAAGTATTCCAAATTGTTTTTTGCATTGCAAATCGTAATATTTAGAAATCTTCTGGCGGTCTTGAGGGTGATCCTCTTCTAATCTTTTGCCGATTTTCTATTTACATAAAACACAATATCCTTTACCGTAAATTCCAAATAACGAAATAGTTGACCGCTTTGTTTAAAGTGTAAAAGCTCTCAAGTATAGATAATTATCTTATTTACCGAAATGACATGCACATAGCTTAATTTTAGTAGACATAATGTCTAAGTTCTTACTGATAATCACTTGTACGAGGACCATCCAGAAAGTACCGTTCGCGTATCACTCCCCTGAAAGTATTCGCTTCAGAGTCGCGCATGTGCAGTTGTTGCATCATGCCACACTCTGACGCCATTTTGTGAATTTGTGCTTATGTTAAAAGTTTGAGCAGTGCGTTAATAATGTTTCAGTTTATAGAACGGCCAGCTAACTGAGACATCCGGTCTCTGATAAGATTTCTAAATGCGAGAAATGCCAGAACAAGTGAAATTCATCGGCAAATTCTTTGAGCTCCTTCACACGAGGCCTTTAGAGGTATGGGCTCCTTCACACGAGGCTTTTAGAGGCATGGCATAAATGCCATGCCGGTTAGCTAGGTCCAATGTATCGCTGCCATTTGTTATGGTTGTCATTATATTATTTGTCTTGATTCCGAATCTGATTTTGTGTTTTTTACAGATTGTTTTTAAATGGTTGGTGACACCAGGTAGGAAAGGCACAGAACCAGCATATTTAATAGGTAAAGTTGAGAGTGGAGTCGAGGAAATTTGTCGTGGCAGTTTTTAAACGATTTACTATGGGTATCCGTATTCTGTAGCCAGTCTCCTAATATTTTCGAACTCCGTGTTACGGAAGGTAATGTTCGACGGATGAGTTATGGCCCGCCTTATCAAAAAGTGAAGTAATGATCATTTTTGATATGTGCAGAGATGATAATTTATGCCATATCTTTAAAGGCCTCGTGAAGGGGCTCAAAACAGGATGTATGTGGTTTCGACCACTCGCCCTTTAAGCTGTAGAACCTCGGGACATAAATACAATATTCAAACAGCCTCCACGTCAACAGCTATTTTCCGAGTCTACTTGGAAGGCAGGCATACCGCTATATGAGAAAATATAACCATATTGAACACTCCAAGGACACGTTCAACTATTCTCTTTGCAGAGAGCTTGGTGATTTATAAATACAGTCATTATTATTTGCTGTAATGGACCCATACACCATCCCCCTGCCATGGAAACAAATAATGGATCGTGATAAACACCCCGACAATCCAGAGGACGAGTTCGTTAAATTGTTTCGGCGCATGCGTTAACCTTATCTCTGAACGGCGTCCCAGTGAATGCTCTCATGGTATATAACCGACATCGAACCACTTGTGATTAGTGAATTGTCAAACATCTCAGAATCAGCTTAAAGTAAGCTCGAAAGGTCTCATGTGTGTATTTTAACTTGTATATATGATTTTAATCTGTATATATATTTTTTAACGTAAATGTTTACAAAAAATCGTGCGTAAGACGGCATTGCTTCTTTTACTTTTGGATTAGCTCCAAAACGAAGATCATCTATTTCACTAGAAGAGATAGGAAGAATACAGTTTGTAACTATAAGAATCTTGAGAGAAAACTAAGTATTATTTAAAGTACATCATTTTCGCAGTCATTATCACAGCGACGGCTAAACAAAAATAAATTCTTTCACTCACACCTTCAGAAGTTCATATACAGTTGAAAACCGATATGCACATTCACACACCTAGTGTGAGAATGGTGCATTGTGAAGAATTCAAAAGTATGTGTATAATTTTCTACAACATGAATGATAGTTTAGGCATATTTTTTCAGAACAGATATTTAGAAGCAGGTATATCATGTATCTAAATGTCAAATTTCAACACTTCTTAGAGTTGGAAAATTTTGTATTATTTAGGATGGGCAATATGAATAAAACATTTATCTTAATGAGCGGTATCTGTTTAAATATTGTTCTCAATCACGCTTGAGAGAAGGCTCCAAAAGTGTAGTAAACAGATATCCGCACCCACACTCTGGAATGAAAAAATTGTGGATGTACGAAAAATTGGAAGTTTTGTGCAAAATATCCGCCTCTCCTAATATTCTTCTTTTAGAACGCAGTGTGTCACAAAAATACTGTAATGTTCGAAATCGGCGTGTTAGAAGATGAGATAATGGGGTAAATGCAGTGTGTGCACTTAGGCTCCGGACGGAAAAAACCTAGATTATTTTGAAGAGCAAATATGAACGAAATGTTTCTCGTTAAGAGTCGTATTTGCCAAAAACGAATTTTTTTTTCCAGTGGGGTATTTAGGAGCATTGATACGGCTGGAAATACGTGGTAAACAGAGACATGCATTGTCACGTACCGTAGTGAGCGAATTAGGTTCTATGTGCAAAATATGTTTCTCCATGAACGCTATCGAACGAAAAATTGATTTTTTGCATTGAACTTTCTTACGCAATATGTATCGGGGGAGGGGGAGATATGACACTGAGCGCTCTAGAGGGAAAACTGCGCATTATTTGAAAAATAAACTTTACGAAAAATGGTCTTCATGGTAAAGTCTTCAAATGAAAAAGAAAATCGAATATTTAGAAGGTAGGATATAAAATAACATATATTTTGAATTCGGTTGCATTTGCAAATAATAGCCCCTTGCCGGCGAAGTAATGCATCAGGAAAAGTCCAGGAGGTTATATGATACTCATAGGTGTTTCCGCTTAGATGGGGTCACTACCGTGTCCACTTACCTTTGGGACAGTTGCGTGATGTCTGGTTCACAGAAAAGTCAAGGAGGTAAGGATCCTCGTTTTTTACGCTTTCCAACCGTAGGTTAAAGAAGCGTATATGCTCCAGCTTTGTCTGTCCGTCCGTCTGTTGGCAAGATTACTCGCGTAAAAACGGTTCGATTTCGATGACATTTTAGTATGTTGTAGAGGACTACCTGGGGACAGACCTTATTGAAAATAGACGAACTGGGGTCAAAGGTCATGGCATAGGAGCGGGATCCATTCCATTGCACTTATGCGCCATAACTTGCGTAAATATTGTTCGATGTCGATGAAATTTTAGTATATTGTAGGGGACCACCTGATAATGAACTCTATTGAAAATGGATGAACTGGGGCCAAAAGTCAGGACATAGGAGCGGGAGCCATTCCATTGCCCTTATGCGTCCTAACTTACGTTAAAATGGCTCGATATCGATGAAATTTCAGTATATTGTAGGGGACCACATGGGAATGACTGCTATTGAAAATGGACGAAATGAGGTCAAAGGTAAGGACATAGGAGCGAGATCTAATTCATCGCCCTTATGCGTTATGGCTTCCGTAAAAATGCTTCGATTGAGACAAAACTTTATCACGTTGTTCCGGAAGTACACTTTACAGGTTCTGTTGAATGTCGTCGAAAGGGGGTCAAAGGTCAGGTCATAGGAGCGAGATTTATTCTACAGCAATTATCCTCATAACTTGAGTAATGCTTTCTGGTATTTTGGAAAGCGTATCATAATCAATGCATTGCATGATTTTACTAACTTGTTACAGTTAACGCTGCTCAGTGTAAAAAGACTAATTTTTAAATCTGTCTGATTTGGTCAATGGTATTGTGCCCACATTTGGAAAGACGGATATAGTGATTGCATAAGTATGCATTTATTTTTCAAAAGATGTGCCAAAATGACTCAACTGTGAAACGCATGTCACGCCACTGTTCCAAAGTCAAAGCGACATGATAGTGACTCCATCTAAGTGGAAGCACCAATGAGTGGCATATAACCGCACACGTATCTAAAATGTAGGGCAAAGGTGTGAACCTTTGGAGACTTATGGTGACAGCAGACACAAATATTCGCAGGCTCCAGATGGAAGCTATGATGTCCAAACTCAGACTGTATGTTGTTGATTTTCGATTACGTGTTGATAATAGTGCAATGTAGTACAACGAAGTAAATTTCTCCCGGATTTTTGTCCACGCCGAGCATCGAACCCGGGTCACCCCATACCGGAATAAATCGCTCTCCGAACAGAGCTACGCGGACATATTTCCTCGCTGCTATATGCCTTTATCTATGTGCGTCCTGCGGTGCAGGCACGTCACATCTTCCCCTGCCGAAAGAGGGCGCGGGGCATGACCCACGGGTCAGCCGGGACCATGTATCGCTGTAGGCAGTCATCCGCTGAAGATTGTACATTGTAGAAATCCCAATCAATTTGGTGTGTGGAAAGTAACATCACACACATTTATTTTTCCAAGCGCTGAAGAAAGAATACTCTTATTTTTCCTGTCTCGCGGTGTTGAAAGAACATCACACCATTGCGAGAACTTTAACGGCCAGGTCATTCATGAAGTTTGGGCGCCAATATAACGAAGCAAATTTCTCCGTTATTTTTGTCCACGCCGGGCATCGAAAACCGGGTCCCCTCATTCCGGAATAAGTCGCTTTCCCAACTGAGCTACCCGGACATATGCTCTCGCTGTTATCTGCCTTTATCTCATGTGCGTCCTGCGGTGCAGGCACGTCACAGTAGCGATAAACGTGAGGGGCCGTCACCCTTGGTTTGCCAGAAACATATTTCTGGAAGCCTGTCACACATATTTGAGCCGTTTCTAGAGCCTTGATATCAGAAAAAGCTCTTCCGCGTAGAACTGAGCAACTTCCGTAATCAATTGGCTGATTTCCTACTTTCTAACTGCTCTCCATCATTCAGCATCTTTCAGAAATCTTGACTCCTGTAGATAGAAATATTTTAAAATTAATAATAAAAAAACGTTCCACATTTTACTGATAGCTTTCGATTGCAAACACTATTTTTTCAGGCGTTCTCATCTGCATATTACTCAATGAGTTACTTGGCATCCAAGATCTGTTTTGACATTTGCGGGTTTTAACACAGCAGTACTCCAAAAAAGAATTGCACGCATTCTACTGCTCTGTTTGTTAGCAAATTTTTTATATTCTATGACTAACTTTTGACGGCAGCCCGATGACAACTCGTCCGAGTCGGGTCCGGGTTCGACTTCATGAGGCATAGATGATGTGTTTGTCTTGTTTTGCACTGTCTGTCTCCCTGCACTGAAACCAATTACTCTAAATTAGGGACAGGGTACTCTTTATAGCCGATTGGGTTGCTCAAGGTATTAGAAAAGCCCTCAAACATAAAAAAAAAACTATTGACGGGCCGTGTAACTATAATTACAGTAGAACACATTTCGCAAACAAAATTGCATACACTATATTGACAAAGGTAACCAGACACCTCTGCAAAAGCAAATAAACGGATCAGATGCGTTGTTAAGATGCAACCGGTATAAAAACAAGTCTGGAGTTGAAAGCGAACGTATCGCACTATGATGTTGAGTGAAAAACGTTGGGGCGGGAGAGAACTGAATTTGAGAAAGTAAAGATTGTTGGGTGTTATATTAGTGGGTTGTCCATAAGAAAAAGCGAGAGGCGTTTAAACATACCCAAGTCAACTATTTTGGATGTACTGAATAAGAGGAAGACACATGGCGTGCCTGAAGCAACAGAACGTACCGGCAGAAGAAAGAGAATGAGTGATAGAGGACGTCGAAGCATCAGGAGAGTCTTTACAGCTAATCGACGGAGTACTGCAACAAGACCTCAGTGTACAGGTGAGTAAAAATACTGGAACCTCGGTATGTACACGTACCATTCGCAGAGAACTTCATTCCATGGGTTACCATAGTCGCGCTGCTGCTCATAAGCCTTTCATCTCCACTCGGAATGCTACTCGTCGTTTAGCATGGTGTAAATAAAATTTATCAGGGACCGTAGATCAATGGAAACGGGTCCTATGGACTGATGAATCCAAATACACCATCCATCAGTCTGATGGTCGTGTGTGGATATAGCGGCAGCCGGGGAAACGCTATTTACCACTGTGTACTATTCCTACTGTCAAGTCAGGAGCTGGGAGTGTACTCGTGTGGGGATGGTTTTCGTGGTATGGTCCCTGCCGGCCCATTGGTTATCGTGGACAAACCAGTTAACCAGCACGGCTACCCCCGATATTCTGGAGAATTGGAACCTCCCAACTCTGTGGCAATACTATGGAACCGAGTCTTGTTGGTACCAACAGGATAATGCACCGAGCCACAAAGCAAGGACGGTTATGGCGTGGTATGACGACAATTCCGTATCGTGTTGGACTGCCGAGCACAGAGCCTTGATCTCAATCTCATAGAGCACCAATGGGATGAATTAGAGCGCCGCATAAGAAGTTTGGAACCAAGGCCTACTACTAAGCAGCAGTTAGCGGCAGCATTATCTGCTGAATAGACACGCATACCTATCGCTGTGTTCCAAAACCTTGTCGGAAGCATGTCTCGAAGAGTCAGTGCATGCATTAAGTCCTAAGGTGGACCAACACCGTACTAATGTATGTCAATAAATGCTATGTTGTGTTTCTCTTCTAGGTGTCCGGTGACTGAAGTCAATATAGTGTATTTCATTTGAAGTCGGGTGTTTTGCTGAAATCAAGATTATACTTCCAGTTTGTCAAGAATAATAAGTACATTATCTTCCACTATAAATGTTGGATGTGATATATAGTGTATTTTACAGATTTGACTCAAGTTTGGCTTAAACAGGATTTTGTCATGCGAAGGTTTTTCCCAAATGTGACGGTCGTTGGATAAATTTCGAAATACATTGAGGACACTTTTTCGTTATTGTGTTTTCCCCATGATCATCTGATTATGTTCCACAAAAAGGTCATGCCATGCCATGCCAAATCAGATTCTCGGTTTCAGCGCATCCTAACTCACAGAATATGCCTTTCGGGAAATGCCGATATAAATAGAAGGACTTAACAAGAAACAAAAGCTGTTACCCGAGATAGTATGCTAAAAAGACACGTCCTGAATCACAAAAGGCACGCACTGGGAAAATGGTATGATCCTTACGGCAATGAAAAATCCGCAGAGGAAGTTGCTTCCGGTCTCTTTACCTAGCCCGTGCCAGTGGGCGTTCGGATCAGTCAAACAAAAGAACGGATGATGTCCGGGTGTTACGAAAAAGGAAGCACAAAAACACGGCATTAATTCCGCATGTACATTATTATAATTGCTTCCGACTAACAGGCAGTAGAATTGTTCGGTTGCATTCTTTTTACGCATTACGACGTGCACTTCATAAAATAAAAAAGTGCGGGGATAAAAATAAAGAATGCTAAAAGAATTCGACAACAGTTTTCTCGTGTAAAGTATTGTTCCTCTGTATACGTGGAGCGGTGTATGCCGTCCATTCCATTCCGGAATGCCAATATGATTGTCACCTGACAATTAATAATTTTACGGTGTTCGGTAGAAGCGACATTCGCGACAGGTTTTCGTTATGATCACGACTGCGCTTTTGGAAAATCTATCTGTCATCGAATTTCCAACACGATGTTATTATTACAAAATGAAAAAAATCTTGTAGAGTTACGAGGCTTCAGAAATTCAGGAAATGAAAGACAGATAATTTAGTATTACCAATTTTTTTTTTGTACGTCACCAAAGCGGAAGGTCCGGCTGCCCCTTTCGTGTGAGGGATTACGTACGTATTTGCCTTTGCTGCTCAAGTTCCACCGTTTCCTATTACGAGCAATTCTAAATATGCAATAACAGTTTATAATGGTAAGAGGGAATCTAGCAAAACAAAAGTTACTGTACAGTTGCAATAGTGTTGTGAGCGATCGTAGCCATATTTCGTTTTGTTTTAAACTTAGTCTCAAATGTGCCTTAAACATTTAAAAGAAAATTCACGGTCCTCAATTTTCTTTTCTGAATGTGGTTTGTCGTTTGCGTCGGTGGACCGGAATGCAGAAAAAACATATTTCTCAGAATGTTTTTTTTAATAACAGTCTAAAATGACATTCAATGGTCAGAAATCCGAACAGTTTTTGAATACTTTCTTTTATTTCAGTAAAAACGTATCATATTTCTATTTAGATCAAACGAAAAAAATCCAACCCTTAACCCTCAGTGCAAATAGCAAGTCTTTTTTTGGGAATATTAATCCTGACCTCTAATATTAAAAGATTCGGCTAATGTTTTTCGTTAATATGAGCAGAACCATTTCTCAGGAATGTCAGGAGCCACATGAACACCCGAAGTTTTCGCCAATACAATGAAGCTACCATTTTATTTATGCAGTTTCTAATCTTCGTTTAATTTGCACGCATGTTGTATTTACATGAGGAATTTCGGGATATTGCTCCTCAGTGGTTATAATAGTTTCCAGGCATTCGTTCCGTAATAAAGTGAACTAATTTATGAAATGTGCGATTGAAGCAATGCACTCAACATTAAGAATAACTAATTAACATTTTACTTGGCTCAAAAAATATTTGCTGCACATGCTACTTATTACACACACTGGCCACTGAATTAAAAACTTTATGAAGATATATGTAAACGTTACATGCACAGTATATATACAAAATATGTGGTTAGGTTCGCCACCACGTGTCCTTGGCAATAATTTAAGACTGCTGTTCGTCAGTAATCTTCAATAGTGCCTACTACAATGATAAACAAGAAACATGACAACGAATTTTCGATTGTAATGAACACGTCTTTTGAATCCGTTCTGACGCGAATAATACACTGCCCGACCATTGCTAAGGACGGATGACAATAGCAACGATAGCAACCATAAAATAGAAGTTGGGAAAATGTGGAAATTAGCATAAGTGCGGGATACAGTAAAACGTGTTGTGCGTATGCAAATTTTGGATTGCCGAACTTTTTCGTGACGTCATAGCGCTGATAAGAGATATAAAGGATTTGACGCGTATTGACCGTTGTTGTTCAAACGCAAAGTTGAAAGGGAAAGAATCAATTGACGAACTGGCAATTTTCAGTATGTCTTCCCGACATCACCTAGATGATTTTACGCGTGGACGTATTATTGGCAAAATTGAAGAAGGGCGAAAAATAACAGATGTTGCCAGGGAGTTCGACGTCAGCCACTGTGTTGTTTCAAGGCTTTGGAAATCAGTTCAAACAAATGGAGAGTGTATCAAACGTCACGGGGGAGGTCGTTTTCGCAGTACGACACCTGCAGAAAATCGGTACATAGTGGTATTAACAAAAAGACACCGGCGCAGCACAGCTAGTGAGGTGGCAAATCAGTTTATGGCTGCTACTGGCAAGCGGATCTCCCGAAAAACTATCGACAGACGTTTGCATGAAGGAGCACTATACGCCCTCCGTCCTGTTGTGTGCATCCCATTGCCAAGACGTCACCGTACCGCCCGTTTGCAATGGTGCCATCAACATCGCAATTGGGCTAATAACGACTGGTCTGCTGTCCTCTTCTCAGATGAGAGTACATACAGTCTATCGTGTGATTGTCGACGACAACTGCTCTGGCGTGATAGTGGTACTGCATATTGTCCAGAAAACATACAGGAAAGGGACCGATATCCGACATGTAGTGTCATGGTATGGGCAGGCATCATGATCAATGGCCGTACGTCCCTCTATGTTCTTCGAACTGGGACTATGACTGGCCAACGATACATTAATGATGTTCTGCTACCTCATGTTCACATGTTCCGTGGTGCTGTCGGTGATAGATTCATTTTCATGTACGAAAACGCAACATGTCATCGAACAGTCGCTGTCCAGAAGTGTCTTGAGAGCGAGGATATCGAACGCCTCGTATGGCCAGCACGTTCTGCAGATCTGAATCCTATTGAAAATGTGTGAGATTGGGGAGGAGTCTTGCTGGTCGCCAATGCCCTCCAATAAACAAGGACACCATCATCCGTGCACTGACAGAGAAATGGGATAAATTACCGCAACAGCTGCTTGATAATGTTGTGCAAAGCATGACACGACGTGTGGAATCTTGCATCGCCCTCCATGGTGGCCATATCCCGTATTGACATCGTACGCCGGAACGCCTGTGGACGGTAATTGTATTTTCATTTACGTTTACGTATTCTGCACAAAATGGCCTGTTTGTCCCTTGAACACGTTCCAAAGCCTTCTGGATTTCAGAGCACAACAAATTGTCTTTCTTGTAATGTCCTGGCATTCTGACATTATTTTATTTCACTTGGCATCCAACCACACTTACTTTTTTATGCGCTATAGAGCCGTTTATGATCCGTCCTTAGCAATTGTCCAGCAGTGTATTTATCAGATCTATTAAACGTCAATGGAACCGGTTAGGAAAACGTTCAACCGGTTTCTACAATCGATAAAAGATCCACAAATATCTAGGACGATTGAAATTTTCAAGTTTTCTAAGAAGTGTTACATGGATGACCAGTAAGTGGTACAAGCAAATTCAGTTTGCTTTGCTTGAATATTATATAGAAACATGTACTTAGTTCCAGCCGTGGCAAAAAGTATGTTACGAAAAATAACAAATGACGCCCAAAATGTTTCTCATAGCACAAGAAATGTATCAAAGACAAAAGGGATTTTTCAAATCGAATAGTTGAAAGAAGAAATATAGAAAACGAAACATTACATAAGTCAACGTCTTCTGGCGGAAGATGTTTGCATAATGAAAAAGTTGAAAATAGGCGAAAAGTAATGTTCATGGAAAAAACTATGCTAAGGAAAAAGAACATTTCAAATACGTCTCCCGTAAGCAGAGATAGCGAAAGAAAAAAGTTTCGATCTTTACGCACCTACCGGGAAAGCTTTGCATTATTTAAAGAGGGTAATGCTCCACATCTGTATTGTAGCGAACGGCATACTGTAAAAAATACATTTCTCAATAGTATTTTAGAAGCTGCGACACAGTTGCAGACTGAAGTACACAAACACCACGTACCAACAGAAAGGCGAACTACAAAATTCCTCATATACCAGACTAAAATGTTCTACAAAGCCAATGCCATGCGGTGTTGAAAGAATTTTTTAAATCGGAAATGTCGAAGCAGAGATTCTGAGAAAAACAGATTAAGCTTTTGCGTCCCCTAGCAACGAAACTGGTAATTATTTCGGGAAGAAAATTTGCACACTGAGTTTGCTTAGTTAGTAGTATCTTACCGAAGAAGAAAGTTTTTTAATCGGGTTTTTAGTCCCGAAGATATTACTGTAAACGAAAACATAAACGCACGCCCTCTAGTGGCAGACTTGTGCGTTAAGAAAAATTTGAAATTATATAAGTAACATTTTTCAGCTAAAACGCTCGCCAACAAAGAAAGAATTGTACAAATCGGACTCATAGAAGCAGATCCATGGACAAAAACAAATAATAAATATACGCCCCCTGGCGGAAACACCATGCATTATTTTAAGAAGAAAGCATTCACGGAAAAGTTTTCGATGTATTCTTCAATCGAGCGTATAGGAGTTCAGATTTTACCGCAAATACATCAGAAGCAGGAATTAAACATTTACGCACCCAGGTGGCGAAAGCATTATTTACCAAATATTAGAAATGTATGAAAAACATTTCTTATCAGGAGAAGTATGCGATGCAGGAGGAATTTTTCAAATCGTAAATTTAGAAGCAGATATATCCGGGTAAACGAAATTTACCTTTACTCCCCCTAGCGGAAAGTCTATGAATTAATTAAAAATTTGAAATTACTTGAGAAACATTTCCCACCGGAAATTCCATCCAACAAAGAAGGAATGTTTTCTAATCGGACTAGTAGAAGCAGTGATATAGACAAAACTAAGATACTATAGATCTACGCCTCTGGCGTAGAAACCGTGCATTATTTTAGGAAGGAAATATTCCAAAAATGTTTATTGCCATGAGTGGTATCGGTCTACGAAAGGATGTTTTCAATCAAGATTTTAGACGATCAGATTTTGCTGTAAGTGCATCATAAGCAGAAATTAACGCTTACGCCCCCTGGTGGAACAACTATTTTTTACAAAAAATCAGAAGTACATGCAAACGATTTCCCATCAGGAGCTGTATCCGCTTCAGAAAGAATTTTTCAAATCTGAGTTTTAGAGGCAAGAATATCGGGGAAATCCAATATTTTGGGACAAATGGCTTTATTATTGCAATTAGGTGCCAGTAGATCCACCTTTTGCCTGTATGATAGGGGCAACACGTCGAGGCATACAATCAACCAATTTCCGGTAGGTCCCGACAGCAATGGTTCGTCACTCGTGCTGCAAACTGCTGCCAGAGTGGAGAGCGAAATGGGTCGTTGTATCTATTTCGTATCCGTCGCTACAATTCATTCCAGAGCTGTTCTGTGGGATTAAGATCAAGACTGTGAACAGGACAGTCTAGCAATTCCCCCTTATTTTCAAGAAACCAGTTCTGCACACGCCGCGAAGTGTGGCAGGGAGCTCGATCGTCTTGGAAGAGACAACAGTCATTTTCACAAAACGGCCACATTATTGGTAGGGCAGAATTATCCGGAACGTCGAGGTACATTTCAGAGTTCATGGTTTGGGGTATAATGAACAACGAGCAGAATTCCATCTATGAAAAACAACTCCATACCATTATAGAGTCTCGGCCGAACTTAACAGTTGGAAGAACACAGTCCGACAAAAATCTTTCGCCGGGCTATCGCGAAATCCAAACTCGCGCGTATGATTGAAAGAGTGAAAGGCGTGACTCATCACTCCAAAGAACAGCTTTCTAGTCGCCCACAGTCTAGGAATGACGGAAGACACACCGCTCGAAACATATCTTCACATTCACAGTAGTGATTTGTAGCTTGTGTGTCACTGCTTTACCATAATAACCCACACTGTGCAACACTCTGCGGATAGTTATGGTACTAACCGAGCCATTACAAGCATTTCCTACTTCAGGAGCGATGGAAACGGCAGAGGAAGAGCCGGATTTCTTAACATTTCTTACCTTGGCTCTTCTGTCACGTTCCGTCAGTATGTGTAACCTCCCTGAACGTTTATTTGCTTTAGTTTCACCGTCTTGCTTCCATATCTTCATGACATCACTTACAGTCCATTTTGGTATTTTTAGTTTAGCTGCGATGTTCCGTATGGAAACATTACACAAATAACATCCTATGAAAAGCCCACGCGGGGACTCGGAAAGTTCTGGTGCACGCGGAATATCCGCTTCAAAGTTACTGATAACATGACAAAACATCTCAGCTTTCTTCCTGCGCTGCCGTTCTTTGCATTTATTCAAATATTTGCGAGTGTCCGAATACTTTTGATATTATAGTGTATGTCTGGAGTGGTTTGGCCATGTTGAAAGAATGAGTGCTGAGAAACACTAAAAGCATTTGTCAAACTCAAGTGGCGGTAAAGAAAGCTAGAAAAAGGCCGAGGAACTCATAGAAGGACAAAATTCAGAAATGTCTGTATGAGACAATGGCAATGTGTATGAGGTACAATAGATCTTTTGTTAGACGCGTAAGGGATGTCAGTACAGTTGGAATTGTGGGCCAAGATAGCTGTAAGTGGAGGCGTTTCTTACATAAACAGCGCCATCAGTTTTAAACTTAATTTGGCTGACAAGCTTCCTTAGGGGAGCTAACCTCTGAATCTCACGGAACAGCTTAGTGATATGTATGTATGGTTCATAATGCAAATCTTTCAAGGGCTTTTAATATCTAAACCACAAGGGCAGGTTTTTGAGCTTTGGAGTAAACAATAGCAAAACCTTACGTATAGTATATTCAGTATGTATTTCAATGCCTAAATCTTCATTTTCTTTTGGATTTTGAAAAACAGTACGTGTCGCAAGATATCATACGTTCAAATGTGCTATGTAGTATAAAAGATCTTACATTGTGTAATAGATTGGACGAAATTACTTTTCTAATAAATTTATACAAAAAACAGTGTTGTCAGCGACTGCAACAAATCAAAATGAACTTGATGTTACTCAAATGGTTTAGCTATTATTTAGTAGGGATTCAAATGCAGAGAAGAAGGTATGGAACATTGTCTGTTGGTCTATTGTCTGCAGTCCATAATGGTGATTTATGTGTTTCTCAAGATTTAGGTGAATGAGCATCTGAACATCGATTTGTTTTCCATTAACATCTCTACAGTAAAGTTAAGACTAATAAATCTTTATTTGGACGGACGTGACTCCGCATTTTCCGGGTCTTCTCACATTATGAGATAAATTCTAAGTACCGCAGCAGCGCAAATGGAAGAAAACAAAAGGAAAGTATAAACAGTTCTCGGAAGTGCGAAGCATTCGGGAGAACAGGCAAAGTTTCCGTGATGCTTGGTTGTATTCAGTCATGCCCAAGAAAATATTTTTTTTATTATCACTTTGACTGTCTTGTGAAGAAGATCAATTAAACATAGTGTGGTGTTATTGCAAACAATCTGAGAGCGAAATTCTTCACGCAGATTTAACACCTATGCGAAGAAACTAGATAAATCAGCTTCTACCTAGGAGCATTAACCAAAAACAAAAGAATAATAATTAATGAAGTTGAATTATGAAATTAAAAACGCTGTAGAAAAAATGAAGCATAATTAAATATGCAGACGATAAGGGGCAGCAAAATGAACTACGTGAACGCAATTTCATGCGATGATGGGAGTTGCCCTTTATTGCCGATAATTGCTTCAGAGGTATAGTAAACATTTTCTTATCTCAATATGTACACAAACCACGCATACACGTTTTCAAAAAATATAAATACCAATTTATCTGATATTTTGAGAATGAACTGAGCTGAGGAAAGAAAGAACAACAAGAATGCTATTGACTTTAGGGTCTTATAAGCAAGTACTGTGAAAACTCCTGACATCTAATACCTTAAAGATATTTCAATGTATTTTGATTTACATTTACAACGCTCGGTCAAAACCGTAATGCGCAATCGGCCATGAAAAACTTAATTGACTAATTTTTTGGCCTACATATCTTTATTAAGTCTCTAAATAGCAGGAACGAATTAACTCGGGTTTAGCAAAGTGGACTTAAATCAGCTCGAACGAATACCTTTGCAATCTAAGAAGTTGGTTACACGCAGATGGAACTGGTGAATCTGAACATCAGAAACCGTATTTTCCCCCTTAGCTTCGATGTTCATTGTAGTCATTTATGGGGGATGATTTACAGTAATGCTTGTTGACTGTTTACCTGCCAAATGTGCTGTAATAATGGCGTAGAATCAAGGAAATGAGAGATGTATTTGAATCCATTGTTTCTAACTAGTGGCATGATATCCGTGTCAGGTGACCAGCCCTTCTTCCTCATCCCGTGGGTGTTGGAGAAGAGAACAAAATACTATTGATAGGTTTATGTTCTATATGGCTGAGATGGGAAGGGGATTGCTTTGCCGTATCTTTCATAAAACCTGGCCTCTATGTGAATATTTCTGTTTGGGGAAAGAAAAACCAATTTGGGCACCATTTTTTCAGGTACCTCGGCCGCTTAAAGGATTAATATTTTTATAAAATATGCCTAATGAAAATTTCCTGTGTATTGTAGGTCGACATTTATGGAACCTGAAGTAAGCACCGAAATTAGACAACGGTTGGCCGTTGAGTTCTTTTGCATAACCAGTGAAATTTGAGCCGCTGTAGTTCACGGAACCTGACAAGTTCTTATGAAAGAAGCTATTGACAAAAGCAGTGGTTTCAGCGCTTAATACAATGATTTCATATGAGTGACAAGGCTAAGTTCTGAAGACCAGAAACAGTAACAACGGACAAAGAGACGGCTTTTGTTGAACAAATGATCCAAGCTGGCAAAACAATAACAATAGTGGAAGATGTGATAACAATAATGGATATGTTTCAGTTCACCAACACTTTTACAAAGTTCACCAACATCTCCTCTCAATAAAAATTTGGAAGATGTGAATTCGTTTATTAGGATAAATTTGACATGGATGTTAAGTCAGATAAAATAAAAACAAATTGCAAATGTCGTCGTCCTGGAGGTGGAATCGAACCCGAGTCTCCCGGATAGCGCCCGAGTAGGCCATCCACTGTACCACCTAGAACGACCAAGTTTCAAGTTTCCGATTAATTTGTATATAACCATCACAGGATTCGCTAGTCGAAGCAACCGGCATTCATATATAGCTAATCTGGATATTTTGAATTTTTAGGCTCCATTATTTTGCCCAAATTTTTGGGTACAAGAAGTACCGAGGTACCTGAGACAAATTTTTTAGGCACCATTATTTTGTTCAAATTTAATGGTGCCCAAATGTTTCGGCACTATTTGTCTCAGGGACCGACGTACCTGAGACAAATTTTTAGGCATCATTATTTTGCCCAAATTTCATGGTGCCCAAATGTTTCGGCACCATTTGTCTCAGGGACCGACGTACCTGAGAAAAATGGTGTCCAAAAATCCAAAACCTTCAGATGAGCAACCTGCATTGATATATAGCGAATTTGGTGGTTAGGTACCTGGTACCATTTGTTTCAGGCGCAGACTATCAATTAATGAAATACGGATAACACCATTGTACAATACAAATTTGAAAGATGTGAATCCGTTTATTGGTGTAAATATGACCTGGATGTTAAGTCAGATAATATCCGAAAACTTGAAAATTTCGTCGTCGTGAAGCGGGAATCGGGAATTCATGGTTATATTCAGATTAATCGGCAACTTGAGACTTGGCAGTTCTGAGTGGTGTAGTGGTTAGCATACTGAGCCGCTACCCTGGAGACGCGGTTCGATTCCCACTCCAGGACCACGAACGTTTCAAGTTTTCGGATATTATCTGACTTAATATCCATGTCATATGTACACCAATAAAGGGATTCACATCTTCCAAATTTGTATTTCACAGTGGTGTAATCCGTATTTCATTCATTAATGACAATAAATCAGATAACGAAAAATGTCAGAAAAAAGTTGAGTAGTTGCTTCCAGCGGTTGGATAACAAAACATTTGCTGAGGGTGGGTGCCAAAGCTTCTTACACGTAAGATGAAGCAATAAAGAAGAGAAATCTGCGCCAACGTTTTGGAGAACTTCTATGGCCTTCCATTTGATTCTTTTAAGAGGGTATATATAATAGGCGACAAGACCAGGATTTGTCATAAAGACCCTTGTTTTAAACGTACGTCAATAGAATGGACCCACAAACCATCCCTGGTTAAGAAAAGTCCCAGGCTTTATCTATCAAATGACGAAATCATGAATATGTTCTTTTGGGACCAAGATGGCATACCTTCCTCGACACGCATGGAAAAAAAAAGCCAATATTAATTGGGAAAGTACAGATAGCTGTTGGAACCAAGAAACCTCAACGAAAATGCATACAGATTTAAATTTAATCAGGATAACGCAAAACCCCACACATCGCATCTGACACTTTCGGCAATTGCAAAATTCGGTTGGATTTTAATATGAAAGAAATACGGGATTACGCCATATAATACAAATTTTGAAGATTACAATCCGATTTTTGGCGTAAATGTGACAAGGATGGTAAGTCAGATAATATCCGAAAACTTGAAAATTTTCATCGTTAAATTCAAATTGGTTCAAATTGATCGGAAACTTGAAACTTGGTCGTTCTGGGTGGTGTAGTGGTTAGCATACCTAGGCGTTTTCTGGGAGACGCGGGTTCGCGTCCCGCTCCAGGACGATGAAAATTTTCAAGTTTTCGGATATTCTTTGACTAGATATTCTCTAATTAGATATTCTCTAATTTTAATTTAGATATTATCTAATTTTAATTTAGATATTCTCTAATTTTAATTTAGATATTCTCTAATTTTCCATCCTTGTCACATTTACGCCAAAAATCGGATTGTCATCTTCAAAATTTGGATTTTAATATTTCACTCTGTATATAGCCCTGACGATACGCTCTCGGTTTGTTTTTAATTTTTGGCAGATAAAATAAATTTCCACGTGAAGCAACATTTGATTCAGATGTCCAATTAATGCAGGATTTCAAGCATTGGTTTCAAGGGCAGAAATCTTCATTTTTATTAAAGTATGAAAGTTCTTTTTAGGACTGAAAAAAAACCTCTGTACAAAATGTGTAGAATGCGAAGATGGTTATATTGAATCATACCTGATCGTAGATAAAGTAATGCTTATTATCTCAACGAAATTTTATTTTTTAACTGCTGTAAAAGATTTTAATCACCAACGGTGCATTTCTATTCACCGACCTTTGAATTATACCTTTTGGTTTTCAATTTTAAACTATGTAATCAGTAGTTTACTAAAAATGTCGGAATTTATGCCACCTAATTTTCCAATAAGACAACGGTTACAAATTACACTTATTTCCCTAAAATTATTCACGTTATAAATGTAAGCATATTTGAATTTCAATATTACATATAATTTCTCCATCCTAATCGCGCCCAATGTCATTACTTAGAAATGGCTTAGATCGAGACCGTCATCAGGGCCATATGTGTTTTACAAACAAAAGCTCAAAGTGAAAGACACAAAAACGCTGCTTATTAGAAAAACTACTCAGTTCTTTGTTTTGAAATTTTCCAAAAAAAAAAAAATAAAAAAAATAAAAGTTAAGCGTGTACTTCAAAAAATAAACAGAATTTTGTTTTGTGATATCAATTATTCGAGTGCTTTCTCGCAGAAGCCTTATACTACTTTTCTGAATTTTGCTTAATCAAACAATAGCCGAATTAAATGTAATTTCCAATATTTTTATGCAACCGTGCTTTCATACAGCAAAACCACTGAAGCACCTCTGAAAATCAAATGCTATGAATTGCCCATAATTATTGTATAAACTTTACAAAAGCGACCCTGAACATTACAAGAACATAATCCATGAAGATATTTCTTGAACAATTGAGTTAAATCTGTTGCATTTCTTGCTTAGGCATAACATAAACGATTTTTAGAATTCTGCTGGGAATACACGTACCATTTGAACTGTAACACCAAGTCATTGATATTTACGGAACAATGAGGACATCGACAAATCTTGCGATTGTTCTAATTCAAAAACTGTTTCCATTTGGAAACGCGCATACGAGCATAGCAAATCATTTCAATGAAAGACTCTTTAGTATTCCTTTGGGGATGACATTCTAAAAGTACGAAAAATGCCGTACGATTTCCTCACTGAATGCAGCTTGAGAAAATGTTGTAATTCTTGGAAAAGGAAATTCTCCCAGAATTCTGTCCATAGCATGAAGGTACTTTAATTTCAGATATGAAAATGAAAAAACGCTTAATGCATTCATTGCTTTGATAGAAGAAATCTGAGATATAATTGCAAGAAATTCTATTTCATTAAAAAACGGACAACTAACTGATCGTTTTACCTTTCAGAAGCAAGCGGAAGGGAAGCATCTGGAAACTGAAGATTAAATTTTAGCATGGAATAAATGCCAGGATTTTTCTTTATCTGCTTTTAGGTGAATAAGTTATGCGAAGATCTGTTCGAATATTAATTTTTTCCAAGCTCTTAAATATGCATACTCGTATTTACAGTATTCAAAAAAGAATACTAATAATTCCATCTGACTTAATGTCAGAAGAAATTTTGTTAATTATCGTGTGATTTATAGTGTTTGCTGCTCGCAGGAGGTTTCCGCGTGTATTAATGAAACATATATATATATATATATATATATAAATATATATATATATCACCATTTTATTAACAGGATGTCCAGTACAAATCCTTTTACCGATTTCTGTAATAAATACACCACTTTTAAGCAAGTAAATAAGCACTTCTGTCGTAGAAGAAAAAGCCAATAGGTAAAAAAATATCTGTATCCCAGATAACAGGATGTATGATCTTGAAAATTTGTCAATTTCATTTAATTTAGTGGCATAAATAGATCCAAACGAAAACAATAAAGAAGTAAAGAAGGAATATTATTACTCACACGAGTTAATGTGAATCCACCTAAAAACTTTGCCCTATGTTTCCAATGGTAAAAACTCCGGTAAACATTTTCCTGGCAATGAATATATTCCCAAGGATGAACATTTCCTCATCAATAAAAACAACTTTATATCATAGCCTCGTATACTTAATATTTTCTAAAACTTAATCATAATTGTATTAATACTCAATAACTGCTCCTTTAGTGGTAATAAGACCAGCAAGTCGATGATGCCACACGTACATGTGACTTGCTAAAAGCAATCACGGCGGATTTTTTCAATAATTTCATTAATTTCCGGAATGGAATCAACACTTGGGTCTACCTTTGCGATAGTGTGGAATGTTCAGAATGATTCCAGACACTTATATTAAATTTTCTGACAATAATTTAGCTGCAAATATTAACAGATCTGTGGGTGCTGTTGATATTTAATTTTGCAATAAACCAGCAAGCTCATTGTGTTACATTTTCAGGTAAATTACCTAAATTACTGTCAGGAAATTTAATCTACGTGGCTCAAATCATTCTAAACATTTCGAACTATCGCATGGATATACTCGTGTGGGGATTCCTTTCCGAAGATTAATAACATTAATGAAAAATAAAAATGCGACAGGACTGCATTTATGAAGTCACATGTACATGTGACGCCATCTATTTGCAGGTCTCAACAGTATCAAAGGAAAAGTTACTGATCGATCTATATATAAAGCAAAGTGTGAAAATCGGAGGTGAGGTTGTCTTAGTGATTTTCATATGGCGCATTGCGTGTACTCCAGTCACAGTCGGTGTTTTCATTACTTTAATAAATCCTTGTATTTGGTTGTAAAAAAAGTTATACCCGTTGACGAGATACCCGAAATCGAAGCCCCGGCCACAGCGCACATTGTTCACTGAGATTGCGCAGCACACCGGTATGTTATCAGCAGGTAAATGGCTTAAGAAAGTGGCAGTTAGCCTTCAGAAATGCGAAGGTTGTAAGCGCCAGCCAACATATAAGTGGACAAGGAGCAAATCCTCCATTGCATATTGTATGAGTTTCGTCGCGGAAGCCACGGCGCAAGTGATGTAAAGAACATTGCTAGTGTATACCCTGATGTTATATCAAATTGTCAGTGCTGTTGGTACAAACCGTTTTGAGAGGGAAATTTGACATGTAAGATCGTCCCAAATCCAGAAGACCCGCAACAGTGGATATGAACCTTGTGAAGACCTCAGTGGAGACCGATACACGTTTGACTACGCTGGAGTTGGCCAAATAGTTGGGGGTTACCAACACAAGCAGGACCACGCACCTGCGTCAACTTGGGAAGGTGCACAAGGGTCGAGTTTGGGTACACAATCAACTCACAGTTGAGCAGAAAGCAATTCGCACGAGTGCATACGTTTCCCTGCTTGCACGAGACCAAGTTGACCCGTTCCTGGACCGCATTGTGACAGGTGGCGAGAAATGGATCCGGTAAGACAGTGTCAGCGCCTGCATACAGTGGTTACTCCCAAAACAAAAGCCCATGCCGACCCCCACAGCAGGCTTACACCCGCGAAAGGTCCTGCTGTCCGTTTGGGGGAAATGCGGGGTGTCGTGTTTTTGAGCTCCTGCCCGACAACACCACTATCACCGCCGATGTGTACTGCGGTCAGCTCGACTATCGGCACTCATCGCTCACGTCGAGAATTCCAGCACTTCCGAACTGCTGAGGGGTTCTCCTACAGCAGCAGAATGGAACGAAACCCACATGGCACGGAGGCCTGTCGCAAGATCAGCGACTGGAGCTGGGAGCTGTTGCCACACTCAGCCTATTCCCGTGACGTTGCCCGAAGCAACTACCAGCTTTCCCGTTCATTGCAACATTTGCTGGACGGACAGGGGTTCACCAACCGAGATGATATCGAACTCTCACTTACGCATCTGTTTCCATCCAAGTTGCCACAATTCTACAGGGACGGTGTCCAACAGCTGCACTTGCCGCCCCAGTGGCGCAGTTGTATACGCGCTGGCTTCTGATCATTCGGATTCCAATTCCGGTGAGGCATGGGTGTTCTGTTTGTCCTGCAGCATTGGCTCTCTCCTTTCCCTGGAACCAGAGACCTTAAATTACAGACGGGTGACTGCTTATAGCCCATTGAGTTGCTCACGATGGTCGTTAAACCTCCAAACAAAAAAAGAAAGAAAAACAGCTGCCAGAATCCGAATGGAAGCAGTTCGTGGGAAAAGTTGGCGACTATATTATGGACTGATTTGTACCTCTATACACGATAATTAGAACTTTTAACTGTTGCCTTGCAGTTGCAGACATTAGTTTCTTTCTAACCCAATATATATTTTTATAAAAAATTCCGTAATATGTCAGGAAACATAGGGTTAATATGCTGTGAAAAAGTTGTAAATCGACTGTATTTTTTCCCTTTTTGTAAGACACTACAATCGTACAACGTCATTTGATTTCAGTTGACATAACTCCCATTTACAAAGACACCTACACATTCACTTTGTCAGAAAATCAAAGCTTGCATTTATTTTCTATATATTTATTACGTAGCATATTGATTCTTATCAGAAGCACTATAAAAACTCTAAAACTCAATTTTCTGGAATAAAATTGAGGAGTTAAGTAAATGTACCGCTACCGATATTGAAGTTCGTACATTTGCAGTTGTTTGAATTGAAACTGCGACGATTTATTTCATTCTTAGGAAAGAGTAAACCCGTAAGATAAATATCTAGAATCTCATTTAGAAAACGTGTTCAGTGCACTAGGTCAGGGACAGAATATCAGCATTTTTAAATTCTCCTAACGAACAAAAGGAGGTCCACAACATTAACTACAACGCGGAAGTCACGTAAAGTACTAGCGTGAGTCACATTTTCCTGAAATTTGTTACTTTTTACCAGGTAACGTGCATGACGGCCGATGTTCTGCGTGCCTGTATCACATGTCTGTGTAACTTGCGCGGAACCAAATCTGAGTTTAACAGCCAACAATGCACTCAGAAGTTTAATTTCCAACGAAGTAACTTCCGGCTTGTAAAATCATAAAATATGTTACTTTAGAAGAGAAAGTCCTTCCAATAATATAGGACATGCGTATACGTACTTCCAAGCCTCTTTGCAAATGGTGGGAAACACGATTAATCAAGAGCGTACCAGAAAATTACTCGTACTGGGCGGGATCGTTGACGTACTATAATGATGCACTCTTCTGAAAATTATGATAAGTTGCAAGCTGCCGCTTAGGGAATTTTCCTAATTCACTATACAAGTATTTGACGTCCTTTTTACGATTAACATGATATTATGACACTTAAGTGAAGAGGAAATTTATAGACGATAAATCAAATATATCTACATAAAGAATAACGGAAATTTCCTCATGTACTGCTTCTAGATTTGCCTTATGTAAGATAGCACCGCAATGTTCGTGTATAGTGGTTTTTTTTTCTCAAGGATCGAATCACCCAAGTTTTTGAGTAAAACAGTGAACATTTTAAACGGTGCATTATTGGTACATTATATGGTGCGCATTTGTGTGATTGCAAACGAGGCATTAAATCGGTCTGCAGCCAACAGACAGGATAATATTTACATTTCTTGAAATTAATATTTTTTTTTCGGTTTAATTTCTCATTTATTTCAGGTCCTATTTAAAACTACGCAGTTCTTTTTAACATAAATCAAAGGACACACCGAGAATGATTAAACCTTCAGAAAGCTAACATCTGCTTTTATTTGGGATCAGTCTTTGCTATTCACACCGAATAAGTATCAGAAATTAATGGGAAACATGCAACGACATCTTTGATCTTCACGCTACAGCCAATAATGCAGTTCTAAAACAAGATATTCTTCACTAATAATTGTTGACAGGATTTAGGTGTTCGGACGTGAGCCAGACAATACCAAAGTTAGGAATAATTGCGTTTGGTACGTTTTTCCCAATCATTTCAATGAAAAAACTAAAGTTATGCATTCGATATTGTTTTTAATATAACCCAAGTAAAATAAAGAATTTTAACCTGTGGGATTCCCTGAAATTTTTGAAAGGACGATAACGACTGCAATGAGCAATTCAGAGAGCTATATCTAGTAGGCTGTCCCAAATTTAGGGTCACTAGTTCAAGGAAATTAAAAGAGCCCCAGCGCCGTGAAACAAGCCTGCCAACGATACGTCATCCGGAACACGAAATAAGGTCCTACTCAGAATATGTAACAAAATTCTTGTCTTCTGGCGACTAAGAAAAAGAGAAAGCATTTTCTAATATAAAAATGCTAGTTACAGGAAAATGAGACATTCATTGCTGTAAGAACTCACACTTCCATAATGTTTCACTCGTGATTTGGAACCTGAACCTTGAAATGAGGAGCCAGGAGCCAACGCCCTGAAGTACACGCCCATCTTGCGATTTGTGTCATTTTATATTACGGTGCGTTAGGAAAGAACGTGCTACGTTTCGTCGGTGTGCTGCACCTGAGAAGTGACACTGGTGTAACTTAGGTCAATCTGAATTTGGTTTAACTATATATATATCTAACACTATGTTGACAAACGTCAGCGGACATACTCTTCAAAACAAATGAACGGAAGTGGTGCGTTGTTAAGATGCGAGGTACAGCTGCAAACTGTACGAAAAGAAGCCTGCAACTGACCGCGATCATGACGCACTGTGAGGCTGAGTGAACATGTCGCGGTGGGAGAGGACTGACATTGAGAAAGGAAACATTGTTGGGTGTTATATTAGTGGGTTGTCAATAAAAGACACCGAGAGGCCTCTAAACATTCTCTAGTCAACTGTTTTGGATGTATGGAATAAGTGGAAGACACATGGCACGCCAGAAGCAGCAAAACGTACCGGCAGACCAAAAAAACCAGTGATGTAGGACGTCAAAGCCTTATGAGAGTCGTTACAGCAAATCGACGGAGTACTGCACAAGACCTCAGTGTACAGGTGAGTAAAAATGCTTTAACCTCGATATGTGCACGTACCATTCACAGAAAACTTCATTCCATGGGTTACCGTGGTTGTGCGGCTGCTCATAAGCCTTTTAGCTGCACTCGAAATGCTACTCGTCGTTTAGCGTGGTGTAAACAACTTTTTTCGTGGACCGTATATCAATGGGAACAGGTCCTATGGACTGATGAATACAGATACACGATCCATCCGTGTGATGGCCGTGTGTGAGTATGGCGGCAGCCAGGGGAACGCTATTTACTACAGTGCACTGTTCCTACAGTCAGGTTTGGAGTTGGCAGTGTACTTGTATGAGGGTGATTTTCGTGGTATGGTCCCGGCTCATTGGCTATCGAGGACAAAGCTGTTAAATAGCACGTGCACCTCGATATTCTGGACAATTAGCACCTGCCAACTATGTGGCAATACTATGGAACCAAGCCTTGTTGATACCAGCAGTATAATGCACCAAGCCATAAAGCAAGGACTGTTACTGCGTGGTTTGACGAAAATTCCGTATTGTGTGTGGACTGGCCAGCACAGAACCCTGATTTTAATCCCATAGATCACCTATGTGGTGAATTAGAGCGCCGCTTAAGAAGTTTGGAACCAATGCCTACTACTAAGCAAGAGTTAGCGGCAGCATTATGTACTGAATGGAAGCGCATACCTATCGCTGTGTTTTAAAACTTTGTCGAAAGCATGTCTCGAAGAGTCAGTGCATGCATTAAGGCCAGAAGTGGACCGACACCGTAGTAATGTATGGCAATAGATGCTATGTTGTGTTTCTCTTCTAGGTGTCCGGTGACTTTTGTCCATATAGTGTGTATATATGGATATATATATATATATATATATATATATATATACATCAATGGTACTTTGCTTTACATTAGTACCACCTCTTCACACTTGCTATCACTTATTGGCAATTAAAAGCAGCAAGAGACAATGTCTTGCCAAGAAATGATGACAATCAGCAAGTAAATCAGAGAGATGGATATAGGCTTTATTCATTTCGTGGTTTTACGACCGCTTTTCACAACTCGAATAGGCTATAAGCACACATCTGTGCATAATTTACAATCACTAGTTCCAGAAAAGGAAGAGAGCCTGTGCCGTGAGAAAAACACAGCAGCCATGCCACACCGGGATTTGAACCTGGACCCATTTCGACCAAATGGGCGGAGACCAATGCTTAGACCACTCCACCACGGGGGAGGCGACGGAAATAGGTTGTGTTGAATTTATTGAAATCACCTAACTATCGAGTAATTTATGCTTTTAAAATCAAAAGTATTCATAAATGTTGTTGAACATCATTAGCTGTAATTACATGTTACAAATGACATGCTATAAATAACCTGTGAACTTTTGCTCCACTTTGTCTTTAAAAGTGGAGCAAAATATTGTTTGTTAACTTTTGCTGTTCACTCTTTACTTTTCTTTACAAAATCATTTTTTATTCCACTTTTAAAAGAAAATTAAAGTAATCGTGGTTTGGTAGCTGAAGCGCTAAAGCAAGCGGGGATCTGGGAGTTTTTAGTATACTGCCAGGTAGCCGATTATAGCCTGGTTATGACCTTCAATGTTGTTCTTGGTTATAGAATGTACTATAGATATTTGAAGCAATTTATAAGTAAAAATAGAAATAAAATACAGCACTATCATATATGTAGATTCATATAATGATACATATGCTGTAATCTTGTGTATGCTGAATATATTCAGTATTGATGATGCGTCAAGGACTATTTTACAAGTCCTAACTGCAGACTGCGTTTTTTTACTGATGTTTATTACAATAGTATTTTACATTACGGTAATCAACTTTCATAAAAATAAAAAAAAATGTGCATGCTTAGTGAGTGTGTATCCACGCAGTTATGCCAGGAGTGTCAGAAACAGAGCTCTCAACTTCTACAGAAATTTCTGAAAATGCGCAGTTCAAATTTATTCTGTAGTGACGTTTATCCCCTTCACCCGCTAAAACGTTGAAGCATCAAAGGGATACCGCACTAAAAACAGAAGAAAAGTAAATCCCTTTCGTGAAATGCAAATAATAAGCCCCAAGAAATATTGGGTTGATGCATAAGTTTATCCCGTTTATTTTACGAGTGTTTCCCAGGTCAGTAGTGACGGTGTAGATGGCCAGTTGTATATCAAAATGTAGCCAATAATATCGTGCATCTAAATCATATTGCGCTGTGTGATTGTGGCTAATGTTTTCTGGTTTTCATGTCCAGAAGTATGGTGTGTCAAGTAGCGAGAAATAAACATTTCTGACATCTGCTCCTATTCGAGTTTAAAAAAGGATCCACAGCCGCCGAGGCTACTCGACAAATTTGTGCTGTGTATGGGGAGGATGCTATTGCTCCGTGTGTTTGTGGCTAATGGTTTTTTGGTTTTCATGTCCAGAAGTATGGTGTGTCAAGTAGAGAGAAATACACATTTCCGACATATGCTCCTCTCCGAGTTTAAAAAGGGATCCACAGCCGCCGAGGCTACTCGACAAATTTGTGCTGTGTATGGGGAGGATGCTATTGCTCCGTGTGTTTGTGGCTAATGGTTTTTCGGTTTTCATGTCCAGAAGTATGGTGTGTCAAGTAGAGAGAAATAAACATTTCCGACATATGCTCCTATTCGAGTTTAAAAAGGTATCCACAGCCGCCGAGGCTACTCGACAAATTTGTGCTGTGTATGGGGAGGATGCTATTGCTCCGTGTGTTTGTGGCTAATGGTTTTTTGGTTTTCATGTCCAGAAGTATGGTGTGTCAAGTAGAGAGAAATAAACATTTCCGACATATGCTCCTCTCCGAGTTTAAAAAGGTATCCACAGCCGCCGAGGCTACTCGACAAATTTGTGCTGTGTATGGGGAGGATGCTATTGCTCCGTGTGTTTGTGGCTAATGGTTTTTTGGTTTTCATGTCCAGAAGTATGGTGTGTCAAGTAGAGAGAAATAAACATTTCCGACATATGCTCCTCTCCGAGTTTAAAAAGGGATCCACAGCCGCCGAGGCTACTCGACAAATTTGTGCTGTGTATGGGGAGGATGCTATTGCTCCGTGTGTTTGTGGTTAATGGTTTTTTGGTTTTCATGTCCAGAAGTATGGTGTGTCAAGTAGAGAGAAATAAACATTTCCGACATATGCTCCTCTCCGAGTTTAAAAAGGGATCCACAGCCGCCGAGGCTACTCGACAAATTTGTGCTGTGTATGGGGATGATGCTATTGCTCCAAGAACATCACGCAAACGGTTTGAGCGGTTCCGAGGCGGCAATTTTGAATTCAACGTCTCTTCACGCTCAGGTCATCCACCTCACTTTGATGAGGATCATTTCAACCATCTCATGGACTGGGATCGGCGTCAAACCACACGCGAATTGGCCACTGAGATGGGCTGTGATCAGGCCACAGTGGTGCGACACCTGGAACGTATGGAAAAGTTCAAGAGACTGGGTTCTTGGGCGCCTCACACTCTCACCGAGGAAAACAAGAATCAGCGTGTTGCCATATGTGGTTCCTTGCTAGCCCGTTATCGCGAATGTTCTCAGCAACACTAAGCCTTTCGGTCACGTATTTTTACTGGGGAGGAAAAGTGGTGTTTGTACGTGAATTGCAGCCATTGGAAGGAAAGGTTAAGCCCAAACAAGACGCGCACACCACGTCCAACACATGACATTCATCCTGCAAAGATCATGCTGTGTGTCTGGTGGGACGTGGAAGGCATTATTCACGGGGAAATGCTGCCAAGGAATCCGACCATCAACGCTGCACCCTATTGTGAGAAACTCTGCCGTGTGGAGGGAGCAATTCAGCAGAAACCTCCACATCGGCGCCATGATGTCCTTCTCTAACATTATAACGCACGCACTCGCTGTCCAAACATGACCAAAATCGCCATTCTGGACATGAACTGGGAGATCCTTCCCCATCTGGCCTATTACCCAGATGTCGCCCCTTCAGATTATCACATGTTCCAATCTCTGTCGAATGCTCGAATGCACTCCGTGGCAGAACGTTGAAGAATGATGTTGACCTCCAGAATTTCCTTGATGACTTCTTCCCAGTAAAACCTGCATGTTTTTTCAAGAATGGCATTGCAGACCTATATAGACTTTGGGACACCATCGTAAACAATGGGGGGGGGGGTTGATTCCATTTTACCTTCCGATGTAATATATTCTTGTAGTGCGGTGAAAAAAATGGCATGAACTTATGCATCAACCCAAGACAACAAAATTATGTTCCGTATTTTGTAGCAAATTAAGATTAGGAGCATGCCCTAACAGGAGGTCAAGTTTCGGTTTAACTTAAAATCGATTTTGATAATATAATCAGTCCCGAATCTATAGTTCACATTTTTCTGACATCAGTACTGTACCCTATGACGAAAATTATGTAAATGAATTCATTTATTGGAAATAACTTCCTGTGAAGAAAAAGACAAAGTCAGCCTGTTTCATTTGAATGGAAATCAGAATTACCATACTCATAAAGTGGTAATTGCATCATTAGCAATAGTAGAACGTAATACGAAAGAGAAAATAAAATATTTTATTAAGCCAAATAGTTTCACAAGCTTTTAAAGACTTCGGGAGTTGTGAAAGATCTCCCAGAAATCTTTTCTGGAAGCACACTGCAGGTCAACTGAGAGGTGGAAGTATAGCCAACCGAGGGAGAAGTAATTATGATAATGCATATTTGGAATTAAGGACCGTTTTTCGCATTTCTGTCTTTTTTTTTCCTCGCACCAGGACATCGCTTCTTCTTTTATCTGACCGATTTAGACGCCCACTGACGCAGCAGGAATGGTGGAAGGGAGTGTAGAGGTAAATTTTGGTCCTTTTTTCCTTTTTATTATTGTACAGAGCTTTATTCCATTTTCACACAATCTTGCTTCATTTTGGACATGTGCTGTTGGCACATCGACGGAAAATGCGTTAATTTTCTTAGTTTATTTCTTTCCTATCGATGTTCTTTATCATACAGAGTGGAATATAAAAGTACTCGTTTTCCACATGCTTCTGCTGCCTTAACGTTAGCTGAACTTTTTCTCCTAGTGGGGAGATTTCAAATTCTGATAAGTATAAAATGATTTCTTCAAAGAATAGTTCAGTGGAATTTACAAGGATTTCTTACAAATAATTGTTTGTACGTAGGATTAAATATTGCTTACCATTTTCAACCATCCCGAAAGAACTAAAGGCGAAACAAGTTTATAGAATATCAGAATGATTCTCATTTCGAAATAAATCAATAAGGGAAAGGTGGTTCCACTTTTCGTATATTCGGAATGCAAATTTCCTGCCTCAATGTACCAAGCCAGTTTCGACGAAAATATTACAAAGTACTGAATTTTCAAAAGGTTAATGACAGGAATCTCACAAAGTTATTCATGAACACATAATTTATGAAATTAATGCTCATTCTATACACATTTTTTCGTCATTCACATACTAATGGCTAACTATGAAGCGTAAGTTTGGAAATCCTACAGATACAGAACAAATTTAGGTATAACATTTCATCATAAAGGTCCAAACGCTCTTAGAAATATCGATAAAATTTTGTAAAAATTTTGTGACAGAGTTAAAATTTAAACATTATACGTAGCATGACTGAAACTACATGCAAACTGGCAAAATATTGAGCTAGAAATAAAATATATTTTAAAGATTATTAGAAGCTAAGTAGGCTGATCAAAAAATAATTCCCAAATACCTTTGGCGACCGATTACGGAAAGAAGCCAGTTGAAAAATGTGCATGTTTCCTCCATTTTTTTTTATATTTTAGTAGAAATAAACCCGAAATAAAAATTCAGGGGAGAAAAAGAAACAAGCGGGTGAAAATCAACGTCCCTCTTGCCACCGCTTAGGACTAATTTTACCGTAACCAACACGTTCGCAAGTAACATCAACTCTTGCCGTTCGGAGAAGCAAAACTAGAAATTCTCTCGTAATCAAGAAAGCTTATGTAACACATAAATACTTCTCAAAGTCCAAAACGGAGAGTACATATAATGCTCTCGCGTTATGGTCGTTGTTCTTGATGCGGTTCATTTGAAATGCTGGAATCAGCATGCTTATTATGTTCCTACATTAAGTGCTAAAATGTGGTTGTGAAGTGCACTGAGTTAATAATTTCTAAGAGCTGTATAACTGTGCCAAATAAATTTCCGTTTTGAGTTCTAACGAATGTTCTGCCTCTTCATTGCGTGTTTGTGAATCAAAAAGGATCTTTCGAATCCGGAGTCCCAAAAAAAAAACCAACAGACACGTGACAGCATCCTGTAAAAGAAATTCTGATGTATGTGACATCATGAGGTATTATCGTCCAACAGGAAAGTAAGTCAAAACCAAACGCAAAACGAATGTCCATTGCAACTACAAATAATTTTTTCCATCAATACTGTAATTTAAGAACTAACATTATATTTTTTCATACAGAAAATAACTAGTTATTCAATCGTTGAAAAAAATGTATTTTCAGTTTTAGCAAATATTTTTGAAATTATTAGCCAGTAAAAAAAAATTCTAGTTTTTAGCAGCTAAAATTTCGTTCCCTAGTCATTACCGTCTCCTGACTACAGGTTATTGTTTGGCACAGGAGTTTGAGTAAAAAGCAACGTACTGGAAAAGAGACTCAGCTAAATGTAATGTACCGCCTGGAAACATACACTCGTGAGCCATTCAAATATGACCACCCCCAGCCTAAAGAAATGAGCACGCCTGGTGACCTAAACGTGGCACAGTTGAAGTGCTCAGAGCGGTATATATATATATATAACCCGAGGACCGGCTTTCGGTTAGTAGATAGTTCGGTGTCAGAATGGAAAAGTCTGCCCATTTATCGAAGTTTGATAAATGACAAATTGTGATGCACGGCGCCTCGGAACTACGATCTCGGAAACGGCATGGCTTGTGGGTTGTTCACGAACCGCTGTAGTGAGTACGTATCAAAAGTGGTGCACAGATGGCCAAACGACCAACCGTCGTCTCATGTCATCCGCAGCTCAATGAAGCTAAAGGGGAGCGAATATTGTCGTACATTGTCCACGGCGACCGCAGAATCACAGTGAAACAAATCACCCGCAGCTAAAACAGCGGTGATCAGGGTAATGTGTCACAGCACACAGATCATCGCAGCGTTCTTTGCATGGGCCTGCGTAGCAGAAGATTCAGCCGGGTTCCCATGCTCACTGTACATCATCGCCAACAGCGCATGATATGGGGCCAAGATCATCGAGATTGGACAGTGGATGATTGGCTTGTTAAAGTGCGAACTACGGACGACGCATGCGTGATAAACGGGTGTGGCTGGTTGCTATTGTTACTACAAAGACTAACGCTTAAGTGGCCTGGTGTGACGAATCAAGATTCCTATTGCATCACGTAGACGTCCGAGAGCGGATGCGCCGATTATCAAAGGAGGATATGGAACCTGCATGCATTGTTTGGCAGAAACAGGCCCGCGGCGGCGGTGTTATGCCGTGGGCGATGTTTTCTTGGGACACTTTGTGTCCCATTATCTGAATTGCACAAACCCTGACAGCCGTCAGGTATCTGAACATCGTTGCGCACCAAGTTCCCCCATTCATGACAACTGTTTTCCCTGCTGGTGATGGCCATTACCAACAGGATAATGCGCCATGCCACACTGCCAGAATTGGCAAGGAGTGGTTTGAGGAACATGCTGGAGACTTTCTGTTAATGCCGTGGCCCCCAAATTCACTTGACAGAATCCAATGTAATATTTGTGGTTCGACTTGGAAAAACGGGTTCGTACTAAATCTCCATCACCCCGAAATGTAGTGGAACTGGAAGACCTGCTGTTGACATTACTGTACCAGATACCCCACAATACCTTTTGCCACCTCGTCGAATTGATGCCTTGCCTAGTGGTTGCTGTTTTGCTGGATAAAATAGGTCTTACAGCTTATTAGGTAGGTGGTCATAATGTAATAGCTCATTGGTGTAGTCTCACTCAGAGGTACTCGCGGTGATTATGTTTCACTAGGCACGAAGCATTCTGGTAGCAAAGATCGATCTCAAGCAGCAAGATGCCTATGGTTCTCTGGTCGTAAGTATTCGGAGCGTATCAGAATGGTGCTCGAAATTCGCAAATATGCCCAATGCTTTGAGGGATGAGAAAGGTAATTGCAGATCTTCAACAACAACCGCTGGCAGTAACCAGTCGTGCGTGGATACTCCAGTAAAAGAAGGCAGTTGTGACTAGATTGCTGCAAATATTTCTTTCGTTACCGTGCGTTACATAGTTCACGATTTGCCGGGGTGTCAGAACGTTTCAGCGAGATGAGTGTCAACAGTAAGACGGACTCTGAATTTTTCCAGCAAGGTTTCCAAAAGTTGGTATACCTTCGAGACAGGTGTCTTAACCGACTAGGTGATTATGCAGAAGATTTGTATTCCAGATTCAGTGCTCCAACTCATCTATGAATATCTATCTCGTATAATACAATTTCTGTAACTTGGCATCGATGTTAGTGGTCATCTCCCGTACAGCTCCCCTACAATGCAAAGGGTAAATTGCGAAAACCTAGGATCAGAAATGACCTTCTAGCAAACCAAGCAAATTAGTGTCAGAATTTAGCTTATAGGTTTTATTAGAAAGCAAAACCATACATATTTTTAATCTCATAAACCGTTTCGTTCTTCCTTCTTCTCTTTTGAGATGTAACTATCCCAGTGAACAACAATCAAAGAATATAACGAAGACTGCGCTCCAAACTTAAATCTACCGCTTCCACGGAAGGGTCGGATACAGTAGCGTAGGATTATATAAAATAAAACAAAGCATTGTTGGAAGTTGCTAACACAGGGATAAAGGTAAAGATGATTGCTGAGAATAATGTACAACGTTGTATAAAGTGCAAGAAAGCTACGTGCAAATTTGGCAAAAACAGGTACAACGGTAAGCCTGATGGATAAAGATATGTACGAGCTGGTTTGCGAAATATGTATCGCCATGGTTGCGCAGTGGTCTAATCCCTGGCTTTTAAATTTTCGTCCTAAATGGGTGCGAATCCAGCTGAGACATGGATGTTTTGTTTGTAGCACGGACTGAGTTGCTCACGTGGTGGTTGCAAAACCATCAACCAAAGTAAGCAAGAAAGATGACACCGAATTTTCGGGTTTAATAAGAACGTCTTTTGAATCCGTTCTGACGTAAATTAAATTTACCAAAGCAATTCAAAGTCAATGGAACCGGTTTGGAAAACAATAGCATCTGACGGAAGAAAGAAGTTTTTCAATCGGGTCTTTAATCCCTCAGATATTGCTGTAAACGGAATCGTGAGCTTACGAACTCTTAGAAAAAGAGTTATCGACAAAAATAATATGTGACTTTACGTCCCTCGGTGGGAAAACAATGCATTATTTTAGGAAGAGAGTATTCAGAAAAGGTTTATCCATATGAGCGCTATCGGTCCAAGAAAAAAAATTTAGTCGAGTTTTTAGGAGCCCAGATTTTGCTACAAATTCATGAGAAATAGAAATTAACACTTATGACCCCTGGTGGCCAAACCATTCTGTACCAAATATTAGAAATTACGTGACAAATATTTTCCGTCAGGTCTTGTATGCGATACAGGAAGAATTTCTCAAATCGGAGTTTTAGGAGCAGAAAACGCAATTTACCTTTGTGCCCCCTAGCGGAAAGTGTATGATTTACTTGAAATTTTGAATTTATAGGAAAAACATTTCGCATCGGAAACACTATCCAACAAAGAAGGAATTTTTCAAATCGGACTTTTAGAAGTAGAGATATTGACAAAAATAAGATATACATCTACGCCCCTGGCGTAGAAACCATGCATTATTTCAAGAAGAAAATGTTCCGAAAATGTTTGTCGACATGAGTAGTATCGGTCCACAAAAGACATTTTTTCAATCGAGATTTTAGAAGCTAATATTTTGCTTCAAATACATCAGAAGCGGAAATTAAGACTTCCGCCTCCTGGTGGCCAAACAATATCTTACAAAAATTTAAAATTATGTGCAAACGATTTCCCATCAGGAGCTGTATCCTGTGCAGAAAAAAATTTTCAGATCGGAGATTTAGAAGCAAAGATATAGGGGAAAACGCAATTTACCTTTACGCCCCCTAGCGGAAAGTCTATTAAATACTTGAAAATTTTGAATTTATAGGAAAACATGTCTCACTAGAAACACTATCCAACAAAGAAGGATTTTTTTAAATCGGACTCTTACAGGTCGAGATATTGACAAAAATAAGATATATATCTACGCCCCCTGGCGTAGAAACCGTGAACTATTTTAAGAAGAAAATGTTTCTAAAAGGTTTGTCGACATGAGTAGTATCGGTCTACAAACGATGTTATTTTCAATCGAGAATTTAGAAGCTCATATTTTGCTGCAAATACATCAAAAGCGAAAATTAAGGTTTACGCCCCCTGGTGGCCAAATTATTTTCTTTTACAAAAATAAGAAATTATGTGCAAACGATTTCCCATCAGGAGTTGTATCCGGTGAAGAAAGAATATTTCTGATCGGAGATTTAGAAGCAGAGGTATAGGGGAAAACGCAATTTTCTTTTACGCCCTCTAGCGGAAAGTCAATAAATTAGGTAAAAATTTTGAAATTATATGAAAATCATGCGACACGGAAAACACTATCCAACAAAGAAGGAATTTTTCTAATCGGACTCCTAGAAGTCGAGATATTGACAAAAATAGGATATACATCTACGCCCCCTGGCGTATAAACCGTGCACTATTTTAAGAAGAAAATGTTTCTAAAAGGTTTGTCGACATGAGTAGTATCGGTATACAAACGATGTTATTTACAATCGAGAATTTAGAAGCTCATATTTTGCTGCAAATACATCAGAAGCGGAAATTAAGGTTTACGTATCCTGGTGGCCAAACCATTTTGTTTTACACAAATAAGAAGTTATGTGCAAACGATTTCCCATCAGGAGCTGTATCCGGTGCAGAAAGAATTTTTCAGATCATAGATTTAGAGGCAGAGATATAGGGGGAAACGCCATTTACCTTTACGCCCCCTAGCGGAAAGTCTATGAATTACTCGAAAATTTTGAAAATATATGAAAACATTTCACACGGAAAACACTATCCAACAAAGAAGCAATTTCTCAAATCGGACTCCTAGAAGTCGAGATATTGACAAAAATAAGATATACATCTACCACCCCTGGCGGAGAAACTGTGGAATATTTTAAGAAGAAAATATCCGAAAAAGTTTATCGATGTGAGTGGCATCAGTCCACGAAATAATTTTTTTAATCGATATTTTAGGAGCTCAGATTTTATGGCAAATACATAAGAAGCGAAAATGAACACTTACGCCCTCTTTTTTTTTTCAGCGGATACATCAGGAGATGCATCCGCTGAAAAAAAATTTCAAATCGGAGTTTTAGAAGAAGAGTTATCGGAAAAAATGCAATTTACTTTTACGCTCCCTATCGGAAAATCTATGCGTAATTTGAAAAAAGAAACTATATCCAAAATACTCTTCGACATAAATGGAATCGAAAGATAAAAGATTTTTTTCAATCGGATGTTTAGAAGCAAATATGTGGAATAAAACGTAATTTTGAATTCGACATCATCTGCATTTACGCCCTCTAGCGGCGAAAGTGTACATCGTAAGAAAAAACGAAATAAAGGATCATCATTCGCATATTTCAAGCTTTCGAATGCAAAAAGAATTTTTCAAATCGGACTAATAGTTGCAGAGATACCGTGGGTACAGACGGACGGACGAACGGACGGACAAACCGATAACATAAGCACGAACATTTTTTGCAAAAGACGTGCTAAAAATGCTTGGTCGAACAACTTCACAGATTCAACACATACGCTAAAGAACTTCGAAGCTAAAAATTTCAAATCACTGCTAATCCTTTAAATTATGAAATTATGAAAACGAAATCAAAATGCCTTTGAGAGGACTTAAGCACAACTTCCGTCAACCAGTCTTTAGTCAAATTATGTGTGCCATCAGCTAACTGGTTAATGGCAACGAACAGAGAAAAATTGAAATCTTCAATCAATTTTAGAAAAGCGTACTGGTTTTTAAACAATAATGCTTTATAAGTACATCATCATTTCGAATGTAAAATAATTCATTACAAGGGTTGTCCCAAAACAACTGAGAATGTTTTTATAAAAAATATACGTACCTTAATTATCAAGGAGTTGGTAATCTTTATACTGTCCATTGCCTCGAATACAGGAGTCCTAACTTTCCTCCCACATTTTGAATGTCTTCTGGAATTCTTCTTCTAAAATGCTGTTGACGCACCCCTGCGGAGCTGTAATGAGCTGTTGATCAGTCTCAAATTGTCGTTCCCGTAATGTTTTTTTGAAAATTGAGAACAACCAGAAGTCACATGGTGACAAGTCTGCACTAAATACAGGTCGGGGCATCAAATTAATAATAAGTTTCTCCAAATAAGAAACGACAAAACTGGCCATGTGCGGTTTTGCATTCGGCCACACAGGCAAAAAAAGGGAGAACCGAAGTTGAACAAACATGTTTCAAGACCAAATGCTCGACTACAATTCTGTGAAATGATGATTTTGAAATGGGAACCATATCTACGATATCTGTAATTGATAGGTGCCTGTTTTTCCGTGTAATAACACCTATTGTACTGATGTTTACCTGTGCAACACTCATTGAAAGTCTTCCTCCATGCACGATTAAAGCCGCTGACTCACGACCATCCACAAGTTCCGCATGTCATCTGTAAATTACAGATTTTCCTAGATATACATCTTTATAATCCTCTTGCATAAGACGGAAAGTATGTCCGGTACACTTCATATTAAATTGAATGGCGCACTTCTGTTCCCCTTTCGCATCCATTTTGTTGAAAAATCGCAGCGCGTAAACACTTGTCAGATGTTCACGAAACAACGCTTATTAAAGTGCGAACTACGGACGACGCATGCGTGATAAACGGGTGTGGCTGGTTGCTATTGTTACTACAAAGACTAACGCTTTTTTGAAACTTGTGCAATGGTCTAACGCAGTAGTGCACAGTTTTTATAAAAAGCATTCTCAGTTGTTTTGGGATAAGGTATGTATATTAAATAAGAAATATTATATAAATAAATGTTCATAGAAATCAGTAAAAGGTTTTATAACTCTCATTTAAGTTTTCTATGTTTGATTTGGGGTATAACGACCACTGTAAGGAACTCAGTAGGTTATAACTAGTTGTCCGTCCCTAATTTAGGATCACAGGTTCCAGGAAAGGAAGAGAAACCGTACCGAAAAACCAAAGAATCAATCATGATTCACAGGAGATAAACCTGCCATTCATTACTGCTAAGCCACCATTTGAACTTTTAAGGAATCAATTATGTTGTTTCATTAACTCTAGATATTTTACATTCATAGATCCCAAAAACACATACACTATATTGACAAAAGTCACTGGACACCCCTACAAAAGCAAATGAAAGGATCCTCTGCGTTGTTAAGATGCGCGGAACAGTTGCAAACGGTATAAAAACAAGCCTGCAGCTGACCGCAATCATATCGCACTGTAAGGTTGAGTGAAAATGTAGCGGCGGGAGAGAACTGACTTTGAGGAAGGAAACTTTGTTGGGTGTTATATTAGTGGGTTGTTCACAAGAGGAACCAAGAGGCGTTTAAACATACCCAAGTCAACTGTTTTGGATGTACTGAATAAGTGGAAGGCACATGGCGTGCCTGAAGCAGTAAAACGTACCGGCAGATCAAAGAAAATCAGTGATAGAAGACGTCGAAGTCTTAGAAGAGTTGTTACAGCTAATCGACGGAATACTGCACAAGACCTCAGTGTACAGGTGAGTAAAAATACTGGAACCTTAGTATGCACACGTACCATTCACAGAGAACTTCATTCCATGGGTTACCGTTGTCATGCGGCTGCTCATAAGCCTTTCATCTAAACTCGGAATGATACGTGTTGTTTGACATAGTGTAAAGAACATTCATCGTGGACCGTAGAACAACGGAAACGGATCCTACTGACTGCTGAATCCAGATGCACGATCCATCAGTCTGATGGCAGTGTGTTGGTATGGCGGCAGCCGGGGAACGCTATTTGCCACTGTGTACTGTTCCTACGGTCAAAGTTGTAGCTGGTTGTGTAATATTGTGGTGGTGTTTTTCGTAGTATGGTCCCTGCCCACTGGTTATCGTAGAGAAACCTGTTAACCAGCACGTCTACCTCGATATTCTGGAAAATTATTCGCTACCAACTCTGTTGCAATACTATGGAAACGAGCCTTGGTAGTACCAGTAGGATAATGGCCCGAGCCATAAAGCAAGGATTGGTACGGCGGGATCTGACGATAATTTCGTATCGTGTGTGGACTGCCCAGCACATATTCCTGATTTTAATTCCATAGAGCAGCTATTGGATGAATTAGAGTGCCGTATAAGAAGTTTGGAACCAAGGCCTTCTGCTAACCAACAGTTAGCAGCAGCATTAGGCACTGAATTGAAGCACATACCTATCACTGTGTTTCAAAAAGTTGTCGAAAGCATGTCTCGAAGGGGTAGTGCATGCATTAAGGCCGAAGATGGATCGACACCGTACTAATGTATGTCAATAAATGCTATGATGTGTTTCTCTTCTAGTTGTCTGGTGACGTTTGTCAATGTAATGTATCTTTGCCTCGGAAACAAGGGGCACTGAGAGTTCTGAAGCGCTGGCGTCTTGCCATTCGTCCTACGAAGGCCCAGGATTCGATCCTCTGATGAAACATGAAGTTTTTCCAGACAACGCTGGATTTACCCAGTGGCTCTAAGTTAGGGGCCAGATATTGCTGATAGCCACCATAGTTATTCAGGGTGGTTGTGAACATCAAAACGAAACAAACATAAGCGAGCAATTCTTTGAGGCGTAAAGAGCTCTTAACTCAGCTAGTTGAATGAAAGTATCATCTTACATACTTTCATCTCGCCGACTTTAAGTTTATTGTTCCTCATTTCATAAATGTGTAATCCTTCATTGAGCATTATTTTCATATTTACGCAAGTACACCCTCACTCAAAAGAGTGCATTTCCGGAATTGGTCCTGATCATCCCTAATCCCACGGATCCGTCCCCTCGCCCGCAGCCATGCATATCTCGATATGCGTAGTTTTTATTTTATAGGTATGCCTGTATACAAGAATAACCGATTTTTTTCTTCCTTACAAGTCTCCTAGTTTTGACACTGCTCGCGTAGAAATTACGTCTCCCAGGATATAAGCCATGTTTTGGCAGTTTCACTTGGAGAGAACGTGTATTGAATTTCCCTGGAAATAAAGTTAACGTTCGAAAACTTACTGTGTTCCATGTACGAGCAAGTATAGCATTAAATTACATAGAAAGATTTTATTTGTTCATAAGTAAAATGGGCACACACTCAAGCTATCGTATATCAGTACTATATTTAATTAAATACATTTTTATCGATAATGGAAAGAGACCGGTGTTTTTTGGTCAACATAGTAATACCGACCAAATATTTTCTAGAAGAAGTGGCATTTCATTGAAAAAGAGCTTCATTTTACATCGGTGCTATATGGAAACTAATTAAGAAAGATAAATCGATAAGCAAATGCGTATAAAATGAACTCACACATCCAAGTGAATAAAGATTATTATTTATTAAATAATACGAATTCAAGAAATGCCACTCACTGTTTTGTGTATCATGTTAAATGATACCTGCGAAGTTGTAGCCAAACATTTGAAACGCGACTCCATTCAATTTAGGTTATTTGAAAACATAGCACCGCAATGAAGTGAACTGAAAATTTGTTTGACTAGAAAATGGCGAATGTTATTCAGAGTAATGTTAATTCGAAGCTTGTGGAAATGACTTTAGTCCTCTTTCTCGCAAAAACAGAAAAATAACTTTAATTGGTGCGCCGTCTCTTACTGAAATTGCGACGTTTACGAATTAGTTATAGGTCTGAGATATTAAGAGAGGTATTCACATTCAAGCGCGTCCTGCTTTCCGAAAATTATATTTTAAAGCATTTTAAAGTTGAGCTAATGACTGGTTCTGAAAAATGATTAGCAGACCCAGTAGCCGAGTAGTACAAATCGTTGGCTTCTAATCAGTGGTACAAGATGGGTCCGGGTTCCAACACCGAGACAGGCATGGAGGGTGTGTGTCTTACAGCACTGGCTCTTACCCTTCCCTTGAACTAGTCAATCTAAATTACGATCGCCTACTGCTTATATAGCCTACTGAGTTGTTCACGGTGGTGGAGAGTCCTCCACAAAACTTATCAACAATTGTGATACGTACCACTCTGTCTTTATCGTTGCTAGATTTAACATTTTATCATTAGGCTCTTCTTAAAGTCATAAATAAAGCAAGAGCTGCATATAGAACTCAGTATGGTATTTTTGTCGTCAAATGCTACTTGATTTGGATTTTGCAGAATTATTTTAATTTTGAAGTTCAAAGACCCTATTTTGAGGGTAGTATTCATCTGATACAATTCAACAAGCATTTTTGCTGATTATACTTTTGAAGCATTCACTGATAAAATATAACTTGATACACTCGTACTGAGAATTAAAAAAATGAGAATGTATTGTTTTTTATAAAACGAAAGAGCGAGGTAAACAAAATGTAGTATAACAACAATCTGATTGTTTGTTTTTGTGTTTGCCTAAATGATATTTCAGTGAAGAATTATAGATAAATGGAGTGAGTCTGAAGAGGGCAATGCAATACACCCACTTACAACTTATTGGGAAATGAATATATGTTTCCTCCATTAGGGTTGCCTAGCAAAAAAAAACTTCGAATTTGGCCTCGCCTTCCTGGTAGCGCAGTTGCCTAAGCGCTGTCTTCTGACCATTCGCCCAAGATGAGTTCGGGTTCGAATCCCGGTGAAGACTGGATGTTATCTTTATCTTACGGCACTGGTTCTCTCGCCCAGCCTTGGAACCAGTGACCCTAAATTGGGGATGAGCGACTGTTTATAGCCCATCGAGTTACTGACAGTGGCCGTTAAACCCCCAATAAAAACATATATTCTAAAGCGTAGAGCAGGTGGTAGCATTATGAAAGTAGCCAGCTGGATCTTGGTTCTGATAAAAACAGCAGGTTTGTGGAACTTGTAACTCATTTGTTGGGTTGCGTTTGAAGAGATAACTAGAGCTTGAATTTTGAAACAGTACATATTGGTCCCTATTTGAATTTTAGGTTAGATAAAAAGGGAATGATAGCCGCCCCACGGTGGCGCAGTGGTCAAATTGCTAGGTGCTGATCATTCATCTGAGTGGGTGCAAGCTCGAGTCTTCTATGAGATATTGGTGGCGTCTCCGCATTTCTGCAATGGCTCTCTTTCTTTCTTGGAACCAGTTGCCATAAATTAGGAACGAGCGATTGCTTATAGTCTTTTGAGTTGCAAACATAAACAGTGGTGGCTAAATTCCCTCCCCAGAGAAAAGGAACAGCAGCCGAGGAGCATATCGGCTATACGTGGGATGTATTCTGTAACTAAACGAACATGCTGAGATTGGTCCTCACAATTTCATTTGGATGATGGGACGATTGAAGGTAAACCCCGCGTTCTGGAAGTCTCTGAAGTGAGTGATGGACAAGTATTGATAATAACGGTATCCGACCGTCATCAAACCATCAATAATATCCCCTATAGAATTCGAATTCATTGTCCAACTACCATGACGAGAATTCAGGCTTTCGGAATAATCCGAAAACTGGACCAATGGGTACCACATCGGCTGTGGGCTAAGAACAGAGTGGATAGAGAGATGATAAGTGTATCTCTACAAGATCTGTACAAAACTGATCCGGTCTTGAATCAAATGTGACTGGAGCCGAAAATGGGTGCTATACAAGGATATTAAACGAACCAACTATTTTTGAAAAACAGGGGAAGTTTCAGAAATATTCTCAAAAGCTGAACTCTGCTCAAAGATTGCGCTCTTCATTGGATGAGATTGAATGGGAGTTAGTTTTACATCATTAGCTGTTGGTGCATAATCAAACTATCACTGTAAGCCTTTACTCTCAGAAGTTTTAAAGATATTAGACCCTGAAATTTAATTAACCCGGTTTGGTGAATCGGAAGTACACTACATTTCATCACGTTAACGCTTGATCTCGTGTGGCTGTGGCAAAACAGCACAAATTTCCAGAACTTGACTTGGACCTGATACTTTACCAAACGTATTCACCGGACATAACAGCAACAGATATTCACTTATTCGTGTCTTGCAGAATCACATAATCATATGTATGGTAAATCCATGAAATATCGTTTGGAGGTCTTAAGGCCGATTCAAAGGATTTTTGACAGTAAGGAAACTACTTTATTTTATAGGTGAATCAAACAGCTAACTGAATGATGGGGACATGTCATTGCTAATAATAAGGACTACGCAACAGCTTGAAATAAAGCATAGCGTAGGTAAAACCCACCCGTACTTTTCATGTATGTTACAACTTTCGTACCTACTTTATGCAGTCCTGAAGATATCTGGAAAAGCTGAAATTTTTCGTAAATAGAACTTTGGTAATAACTAATTCGCAGAGATATGGTGTCCACAAACGGATGGACAAACCGGTAACATAAGCACAATCTTTTTTACAAAAGACATGCTACAAAAGGATATTTCGGAGTTCGATAAAGGGCTTATTACGGGTGCCTGTCGGCTGGAGCGTGGATTTTATAAAGAGGAGAGCTGATTGGTTCCTCAAAAGGTGAAGTATTGCGGGTTTTTAGCCAGTGGAAAAATAACCCATATTGCTAGTCGAAGAGACGTAACTGTGGCGCAACGGCAATCTGTCAGGACCTAAATCGTCGTAATCTGAGACTGCTTCTACGAAGAAACGTAGCTCTCTGTGTGCAGCAATTGACCGAAACATTCAATGAAGTATGTTTCCGACCTATGTATTAGAGAACTATGGGCAGTAAATTGGAGAGAGTTGATATTGGCAATCGCATACCTATGGGAAAACTACTGATTTCTGCAAAGAACCTAAAAGTTCGTGCACAGAGAAGTCAGGAACATCTCGACTCGATATTAGAAGAGCGGTAAAATAGCACGTGGTCCGACGAATCCCGGTACACATTGTTGTGAACCGACGGTAGGCAGAGAGATTGGCGGGAGCCCAACGAAGCAATGCACCCACCTTGCTTTGTAAACACAACCCGATGTTCTGGTGGTGGTGCCATGATGTGGGGCACGTTATGGTGCGGAAAAAAGCTTGTGATATTGCAGGAACACCGGGTACCTTCAAAGGATTATCTGAACATTGATGAAGTCAATCCTGCATTGATGGTTTTTTATCCAGCAGGTGATGGCTGTTTTATGGACGTCAGTGTTACTTACTGTCCATCGCGCAAAATGTGTTCAGCATTGCTTCAGCGAGCATGACAGGGACTTCCAATATCTTCCTTGGCCATCATAAAGACCGGATATGAACGCCTTTTAGAATGCATGGAACATGTTAGAAAAACAAATCCGAGAGCAAAGTCTTCTTCCGTCAAATTTGAGGGAGTTGAAGGACGTTTTGTGAACGTCTACTCTGCTATGCTGTAGACGCAAATGCGCTGAAACACCTTGTGGAATCTATTACGAACCACATACGTACTGCATTACGGGCTAAGGGCTGTTCAACTCGATACTGAATAAAATGATCTAATTCAGTGGCCGGTATGTGTAATTAGTTTGACGTTTTATTCCTCCGGCTTCCGCATCAGCTGAATTTGTTTAACTCTATGGATTTGTTATGCTCTAACATGCGTTTACATTGAAGACAGGAATGATTTGGATTTGGCCTTCTTTCACATGAGATTATTTTTACATACTAAAGCTAAAGTATTTCCGAGTTTCTGAAAATAATATTCACTTTCACCTATCGAAGTCCAATAAAAGACATTTTAAAAGGTCTGTAATAAACTGAAAGACTTCAGGCTAAATATAAATCCTCGAAGCTTTTCAATTTTTGTTATTCCTGTAAAGCTGAAATGGTGCCTAAATTTTTGCGGTTTTTCTGAAGCAGGAACAAGTACGAATGTAGTAACAACTACTTCGTAATTCACAAATAACGCTATATTTCAAGGAGGAATTGCAAAACCTAAAGTGATTTTTTTTACATTATATCTGAAATTTTAAGGCAAATGCATCTAAAGGTTGCTAAATTTATGAACACATAAAAAATCTCTGAATTATTTGAAAACAAGTAGTTTTAGTTCATACGAAATTGTAGGATTCATCTAAATGCAATGGTATTTACCAAACATTCGATAAAGAACTATTATGCCAAATCCCAGGTCATCAAGATCGCAAATATTCTCGATTGCATCGGTTAAATTAGTTTATCAGTAGTACGTCGAATTTATCTGTAAAGAGATTTTTCAGAAAAGCTGTGGCGAAAAACCGTGAATTTCACTTCAAGCCAATTAATGAAAGGTTTTCCACTGAGATGTGAGACATGATTTTCGTTAAAAGCAGATCAAGCCACGAAAAATTAGTCTGAATTCTTTACGTGCGTTTGAAAACCATATCTTCTTTAATCAATGGATCACGTAACAAAGAAAAGACGTCTAGGAAGAAACAAAAAGATTCTCCTCTATGTAATTTGAAGAGTAATTTTAAGAATTATCAAAGTCGTTATTCAGATTCCTTCGGGGAAAAGATGGAAGCTCCCTTCTTTACTTAATGCCAGTAACCCACGAGGATTAGGCCGTCAAGTCAAACTCAGATTTTTTCACATTTTATTTTTTATGCAGAGTAGGAAGATAAATTATATGGGGAGACTCATCATTATTCTGTCCTTGGCAATTCATTGCAGCTGAAAAATCCCGATAACAAGATATTCGCTTTGCCTCTGGTAAAAAATACCAAAATTTTTGAAGCGACGCTCTTTTTATTACTTTCCCGCAAACTGGCCGGCGTCTGCTTTTGAAACATTAGACGGGCTAATTAAGGAGATTCATAGGTATAAACTATTTTATTTAAATGAGCTTGTGGGAACTCGTTAGTATTCGATGACTCAGGATTAGACTTTTTCACGGAAGCCACCATCTATCTGATAATTTTTTTCTTCTGTCAACGTACAGTTTTCCTTTCGTACTTTATTCTCATTATCTACTGTTTAGCACATCATCTTTGCATTTGACGCTTCAAACTGCCTAAAATGTGCTTATTAGGCTGTACATTTCTTTAGGAACAGTGACATGGGATTTTTTTAAACTCAGCGCTGCCCGATCGTCATTTTGATCAGTACCCAATATTCACTTCTTGTCATGCACTTATAGATACACTCTCTCAGTCTCTATCAGCTATTTCTTATCAACCACTTTGTAGTACTTCTGTTAATGAATAGTTTCATGTTCGACCTTTAATTCTATTCTAATTTATCTACTAATTATCATAGGGATAGCCAACTTAAGGTTCGGGGTCACTGAATTGAGAAAATCTTTTATTTCAGACAAAGAATAAACTTCAAGTGTGCACATCCACTCAACCATATCCATAAACTGCATTTATCTGTTTGATACTCAAAGACCGATGTTAAACGAGCGCATAAGCACGCCGTCAAGCTCTTTATTTCAATTCGGCTCTCACTTCTATAGCAAAATTATCGTTGTCCACAGCTATAGGAACAAACACCACATTTCAATGTTTCTGCAAAATGAATCTTTACCGGCGAATTCTGAAAACGCAGAAATACGAAAAACTTGGCTCAAAGTTTTAATTATACATACAGCGGGATACATTTCTTTCTGAGAATGACGAAACGGCGCAAAAATATCATCTGGCTGCACGAAATTCAATCTGAAAAGCCATGAGGACAATCAGCTTAAATTTGTCTAATGTAAACTCATAAACTCAAAAGAAAGCAATAATTTTCATTTTTATCAATCAAGCCCACGAAAAAACAAAGTGTGTATGAGAAACAGCGCTCACCGTATTGTTTTATTCTATTATTCTGCAAGCTCTTCATTTCATAGCTTAACAAAGTGCTTCTTTTATCAATGGAGGCTTATGCGAGAAGGTAACGTGAATCACAGCAAATGTCTAATGTGAAGTTAGTTCAGAAAACAGATTGCATAAAGTACAAAATCTCCATTAATTACACTGGAATGAAAAATTAAAGGATAGTTCTCAAAAATGACCATAACTCTCTCTCTCGTTGTTGTCCAGATAAAGGCATGAAATGTGCACACAATCTTTGTTTTGTCACAGCCCAAGAAATGCGAAAAGAATCAGTACACAATTTTGAATGTAACACCCTTTGTGACACAAAAAAACCCACAAAGAGATCAAAATAGAGAGACATGCCATACCTGGAGAATAGAAATTTAGGAACTGAAGGGAAAAATTCAATAAAGGGTGCGATCACTCCTGATAGAAACACAACATTTGCAACGATTGTTTTTGTTATTCATGAAATTATCGATGACAATTTGCAGGAGCAAGTACCACTGCACTTTTTTATACAAGCGTACTTGCTAGCTCCTGAAGGGTCCTGGTAGGGGATGGAGCTCCAAATTGTTGCTTCTTACAGTGTCCCACACATGTTCAATCGGATTTAAATCCGGAGAATTTGCAGGCAACTCCATTCGCGGGATATCCTCACTTTCCATGTAGTCAGAGACGATTTTCGATCAATGTGGTTGTGAATTATCGTCCATTAAAAGAGATGTTTCACTGACAGCTCCTATAAAATGTTTCACTTATTGGTCTAGGATCTCGTCTCTATATTTCTGACCAGTTAGTCAACCTCTTCCAACGACTGCAAATCTGTGCCGCCATTTAACATTATGCCTCGCGAAACCATGATCCCTGCACCTTTAAATTTGTGTCTTTCAAGGGTGTTGCTAGGGATATTTCTTGTCTTCGACTCTCTCCAGATAACGATACGTCTGAATTCGCTCTTCAAGCAAAATCGAGATTCATCGGTAAAGAGAACTTGGTCCCAGTCTGTGGGACTCCAATCATAATGCTCTCTACACCACTTTAAAGCACACCTGGAGGTTGAAGTGAGCAAAATACAAAGGATCGAACTCCTCGCGTAGGGACCGTTTTCCTGCGCCGCCTAGGACGCGCAGTAAGCCTAATTCTATACGTCCGTGTAGATGCAGCAAGCTCTCAGGCAATATGTTGCGCTGCCCTAGTCCTGTTTCTCTTCACTCTTAAAGCTAGGAATTGGTCCACTTATGTGGTGCTTGTCCTTGGACGGCCTTGTCTTGGACGATGGGATAGTTTTTCTGTCATTCTAAACTCTTTCCATAGTCTCGGGAGAACATTTTGGGTTATATGTAGCTCACAGGATACCTCCGACTGACTGTGTCTGGCTTCTAATCTTCCAACTGCCCTCCATTTTTCAGAATCGTGCAAACGTTTTCTTCTTGACAAGTTCAAACGAGCACTATTGGGACTCTATCCACACTAAGTGATCTGATGTCTGAAACCACAGTTATAAGTTCTTAAACTCCCCTTCTGATGCCCTTTCGACTAACACTTTCCCAATTTGCATATTCTTATCTGCGCAGGCAACCCTTAAACCCTGCGTTGGATAAAGAATGTCCAGACTTACGTGTTCCCAATTTGCATTCGACTCCGTCAAATAAAATGCAAGTTTTGACTTTTTTTACAGTTTATCCTTTAATTTTTCACCTCTGTGTGTTTTATACCTCAAGATGGTCTGTAAGCTTCATTACATATGAGCCACCTCTAACAGAGAGAAAAACGCCGGAAATTAGATGCTTCCAGGGAACTACTTTAACAAAAACGCATAATTGAAACTTTCGTTACATTTTCTCTCACAAATTAGCTAATACTGTTTAGCTTCGAATATAACGCTTTTTGCTGACTTCCGGATACTATTATTTAATAATGTTTTACATTTGTACTATAATAACTCATTTTAAAATAATTTTAATTCGTATGTGTAATTCCTTGAAGTTGGTAGTGTGCCGTGTCTGATATCCGGATACACATTTTTTAAAAACAGAATTCAAATATTTAACATAAATGTGCACTTCCATGAGTAATAATTTATCATTCGTCCATTATAAGATTCATTTTATCCATTTCTTCAACATACCCAAGGACAATTCAGAATAATTATCCACGTTCACTGGGCTGAGATAACAATACCATATGCCTCCCACCCAAAGAAAAAACAAACAATTACCGACGTATTTTTAAAATGTTTAATCTACAAATACATCGATGTTTGACTTTTTATTTTTTAACTCAGAAGTTAATCTATTTGTTTTTATTAAAGAATTTTTGGAACAAATATTTCTGAAAATCCTTTTAACATACACACGTCTATCGCGATGAACATATTTGATCCGGAAATATGTGTCCTTTCAACAAAACAAGAGAGACGGTGAAAGAAATTTGACATGCTCCGTTTCGAAAGATGATTCTGTAAAATCAAAAGCTTTTACGTTCATCGAAGAGTTTCCACAACAGCAGCATAAGACAGTGAGGAAAAATGAAAAACTAAACAGATGTGTTTGCTCAAACAAAGTGGACGACAACAAAATGGGTTTGACAAAACTGTTTGGAATTAGTCAATCTAAAAGCAGATCGGCTCGCTATTTTAGTAAATGCCAAAACACTTCTGTTTACCTCGGCCATCAAAAGTTACTAAATTATGAAATCCAATATTTATCATAGTAGAACAAAAAGAGAAATAGCTTAGAGAAATAGCTTCACCGGAAATCACTGTCTCTTGAAAATACTCACATTTTCCGTGTTTGCTAACGATCTTAAAAAGTACTCCAAAGTTTATTCCTGTTGCACACAAAGGGTTACAGGAAATTTTATTAGATTCATTTTGAATTTATCAATCACGCATCACAGGTCTTCGAATCAGCACTGAAGATAAAATTGAAAAACATTTTTGTTTATCAGATTTTATAAGAGAACGCAACTGCTCAGATTTAATAATCAAAGTTTATTATCGCTTTTACCGAAGCTGTCAAAAGAACGTTAAAAACGCGAATTGTGCACAAGTTATTTTATGCTGTTATGTTTCAAAAGCTTAGGTTCTAAATCGTACTGGATTAAACTGGATTTTAAGACAAATTTAAAGACTAAAAACGACATTTCTTTTTAAAGATATTTTGGCAGCCTTCGTTTTCTTGAATTCAGGCATTCTACAATAAAATGCCCATAATTTATTTAAAATGCATTGAGTTGGGTAGCACGTAATCAATGTATGCATTTTAATGCCAGCATACGTTTATGGTATTTGCAGTGCGTATGTGGCGCAGTAAAAGTTTAAAAAGCCGTGCTTCTCTGACAAGGGAAAAATCCGTTGCTACGGAATTCTTTTAACCTCTTCCGATCTCGTATTCAATCTGAGGCATAAACAACGTTATATCAGCATACCACAGTACATTGGGGTATTTGTTGAAGATAGACCTTAAACGTAATTTTGTATTAAATGGTTGATACGACAGATTTAGACATCAGGTACACACATGCTTAAGAACAGTTGTAACGTACCAGCAGATGTGACGTACCTGCCCGAAGGACGCACACGACATAAAGGCAGATAGGAATCAGAATAAAACGTCCGCGTAGCTCAATTGGTAGAGTGACTTATTCCGGAGTGAGGGGATCTGGGTTCGAATCCTGGCGCGGATAAAAATGACGGAGAAATTTACTTCGTTATAATAGCGCCCGAACTATCCGGATGACCCGACCGTTCACAATCTCGCAATGGTGTGATGTTATTTACACACCGCGAGATAGGAAAAATAAGAGCAGCACTTCGAAAAAAAAAATAAAAAATAAGGAGGAGATGATGTAACGTACCAGGAGATGTGACGTACCTGCCCGAAGGACGCACACGACATAAAGGCAGATAGGAATCAGAATAAAACGTCCGCGTAGCTCAATTGGTAGAGTGACTTATTCCGGAGTGAGGGGATCCGGGTTCGAGTCCTGGCGCGGATAAAAATGACGGGGAAATTTACTTCGTTATACAGTGGCCAGGGATAGCCTTAGCTACAAAGTCGAAAATGCCATTAATCCTTTAATGACCATGACCCCAAACTCTTGTATCACTCTAAAAACCATAACGCCCGAAACTGTCTGTTGGTTAACTTGTTTGTTTAATAACAACAATATTGACTTAGGGTGACTCCTGCTGGTTCCTCATAGGTCGATAAAATTTGAAAAACAAGCAAGGGTAGGAAATCTGACTCACGCTAAACATGAGTTTCGGGTGGCTATGGCCGTTTGTACGTACGGGTGTCCTGGGCGTTCTGGTCGTTAAAGGGTTAAATTAGACAGCTTTTTAAATTGCTTTAGCTCTGAGGGGTATTCGTAATCGCCCATCCTTAATGTTTGGCCACTGAAACCAGGCATGGGTCAGGGCTATTGCTATCTTACACGTGCACCATCCGGCCCTCATCCGGCACTCGATCCCATCTCGGATAAAGGATCTGAATAGCATTCGGACACCGGGTGGCACAGAGAAGTGCCAAATAAAAATAATAACATAGCTCTATGTGCATAAAAAAGAATAATAATGCATTTATATAATTTGCCATTCATTATGAGGTGTATAAGTAATGTAAATGTAAAATAAAACAAGTTCGATTGATTCGTGGCTTTGGTGTATTTCACAATTGGTTTGTACACGACAATTAGTGCAATTTACTACTTTAGGTAATGCATACATATTTATCATGGTGAACAATCATGTGTTCACATTGAGAGCATGGTGACACTTGATATCATCATGATAAATCTCACTTACATTGGATTGTAATAGTGGTTCAATTCTTTAATTTGGTCCAATTTCTAGATACATTGCATTAAATATAATCTTTTATGAAATACAAATGCTCACATTTACAAGGTTAATTAGCAAAAAGATATGTTTTGTTTTAAGGAAATTAAGTATGAAAATCATTTTGCCTTCTTTTTAAAAAAATATAAATAAGTATTTTCGAACTTAAAGGCAAAGATAACGGTCGCTGCTATCACGCAAATATTTGGCATTGTTATTTTAGAAAAATTATCACGGAACCAAAAGAGATACCTTCATCGGAAGACATCGACTGTGTTCGGTTTTTGGTATCTTGCATTTCATGAGGCTTGGTACTACAATTTAGTTTTAATTCCATGCTTTTAGTTTTACACCAAACCATTTTCATGGCGGTCTGTCGCCATATCTCTGCTCTTGTATCCAAGAATCTAACATTCAGTTAGGTATCTTGACATGTTAGGTATTACTTAAGAATATCTACGAACTGGTTAAATTGGCTCTGCCTTTCAGTGCACAATTTTGGTGTGCCTCCATTGGCGACCCATTTAGTCACTTCAGTTTAGAATAGTCTACGTAGTTAGAGTACAGATCAAAGTTACTACGCCCCAGACAATAGATGTGACCCTAACTGAATGTGTTGTCCAGCTTTTGAACATAAGCTAATATTCAGTTCGAGCACAAAAATCAAGAGACATGTGTTGCCTGATAAGTCTTATGACAGATTTCATCTTCAGCAGAATAAAGAAAAAACGTAGGATCCATATAATGTAATGGCTAAGATTTTTATGATTTTGCATATTTTTTGGCACTACTAAAAGGATTGTTCAATTGTATACAGTTGTGTTTCATACAAAAACTAAGCTGATTTAAGTATCTTGTTAAGACATCTTGTTTTAATTTTTGTTCGTAATTTTAACCCGATATGGCATTTTTATAGGTTTTTGATCATATAAAGGTATTTTTTGTAATTTGTAAATCATTATTTTGCATATTTTGGTATTTTTAATAAAAAGGACATTGTTGGATGAATTTTCCTGAAACCCCATTTTCCCCTGAAAGCCTGAAGCAAGAGTGAGAAAATGGGGGTAGTGTTCCGGTTGAGAACATCTGTACACACGTCGTAGTAAACAGCGGCGCCACGACGGCGGTAAAACCACTTCCATCATTCCCCTGTCTCTTCCTTCAAGCCGATGATGAACTGTTCTCTCACTTGGAGTACGGCCATTTCCATTATGTCGGAAGGCGAGGTTCAGTGCGGTTGATGGCAGGAAACAAACACCTCAGGATTCGTGCTTTAAGTTAGGGCAGAAAGGATCAAACTACCAATACAGGTTTCACTCTATAACAATGGCTACCTATTCTCCCTCTTCTCTAGCATAGTGTGGCTGTAAATGAACTCATGAAAAACCAGACTGAGCAAGTTCTGCGGATAACAGGGCTCATTGCATTTTTATATTTTTCGGAAGGTGCACGTGTTGTTTAGTAGCTGTGAATAATTTATTCGTAGTAGTTGTGAATTTCAACATCCACCATGTCTAAAGTTACAAACATCCAACATTTAATAATTTTGTGAAAACATCCAACGCAGTAATTGTGAATTTCAATATGACATGCCTAAACATCCAACATTCCTAAAGCGCCTCACAGAAATTAGAACACTTCATTTCTGAATATGGCGAAAATGTATTCTCTACCGATGGACATATACTATATTTCAAAATCTGTGAAAGTGAGAGCTTTACCACGAAAAATAAATTTACTGTGTAGCAGATGTCATCAGCGAAAAACATAAACGAGATCTTCAGCAACTCTAGGACTAATAAACATTTGCAGCAAATGCTCCTTGGTCAAACCAGTGCATCTTCAAAACATTCTGCATTTTGCGAAGAATTGTCCGAAGCCTTCATTTGTGCCGATATTCCCTTGAGCAGCAAAGTTAACAATCCGAAATTGCGCGGCTTTGTATAAAAGCACACTGGAACATCTTTGCCAGACTCCTCCATACTAAGAAAAAAATGTCAGCTGCTACTTTGAAAACACTATACAGATAATAAGAACAATTAGCAGCTGACAAGAAAATATGGGTGTCAACGGATGAGAGAACTGGCGCTCTACGACGATATGTACCTAACGTAGTCGTAAGAAAAAGAATATGGCCCTATTGAAAATTTTCTCATCACTTGTAAACATATAAAAAAAGCGAATTTTTCTACAATAAACAAACTCTTTGAGAGATCCTTGAGCTTAATATGGCCCAATGTAATCCAACATGAAAATATCCTGCTCTTCGTTTGACTGATTCTGCACCTTACATGTTAAAGAATGCTAAATTTCTGAGAGCACTGTACTCAAAAATGGTGCACATGCCATTTCTAGCACATGCCTGCCAAAAGTTGCTGAAGAGATACGAGGATAGTTAATCGAAGTTTACCAGCTGATTGGGTGCATGAAGAAAATCTTTGTGAAGGCACTATCTAGAGTGGCATCATTCAAGACGGAGGCCCGAAACGTTCCTTTGCCACCTACTCCCATTTTTACCAGATGCGGATAGGGTCTTGGCTTGAAGCATTCGACTATTACTGTGAGAACTTTACAGTGGTGAAGAAGAGCATCGACTCGTTTGATAGCAAATGAAGCGGCCTCAATTAAAGTTGCGCAGAGATTAATTACTGATCCTGAAATTGCAGATAAATATTCCGACCTAAATTCGAATTTTGGATTTCTTCCTGGTGTGATTACTTCCTAGGAGAAATCAGAAGTGCTGTTAAGTGCATCAATCAGATTTGATGAAGAAAGATGTAAATGACCTAGACATTGTGACTTGAAAAATGGAAAAGGAAGTTGGCCTGAACATTGTGACAAAAAGAAAAGGAAAATGGCCTAGACATTGTGACTGGAAAAATGCAAAAGAAAATTTAGCAAGATTAAAAAAATGTAGGATATGAAAAGCTGTGCTTAATTGCAGATGTGTTATCGGCCAGAAACGTTTCCCTTGGTAAAATGTCTGGAGACTTTGAATAGAATGACGTAGTTTATTTCAAGTATGCGCTTGTGGTGCTAGTGGAAGTGAAAAGAAGCTTTTCAATGTTTAAAGCTTTGTTGTGAGACAATAGAAAATCATTCCTTTGGAAACCTGCACATAGGTTTTGTTGCGTTTTGCGATTCTGGACTGATGAAATAAAATCTTTCCGTTTGCCACGGCAAATTGAAAATATTCATATAATTTTGTTTTCTTAGTAAAATTCAAACTTTCAATTTGGTACAGAAACTGTCAGAAAATGTAAGTTGCATTTTTATGTTTTTTTCTTTATTTCTTTTATAGGACATATGTTTGTTAACAAAAAAAACGTCAGTTTGGCACAGAAACTGTAAAAAGTTAAATCATGTTTTTAAGGGTATTTTTGTCTTATAGGGCGTGTTTTTCAGCAATAAATGTTTAGTTTGGCATAGAAAATGCAAAACAATTAATTTGTATTTCTTGTTTAGTCTTTGTTTTGTTTTATATGTCATGTGTTGGTTAGTAAAATACAGAATTTCAGTTGACACAGCAACAGTCAACAGCTTAAATTATATTTTTTAGATTATCTTTGTTTTATTTCATGCACCTCTTTTTTTTAATTAATTACATTTGCAAGGAAATAAAAAAGAAAATGTGCATTCCTTAGGTATTTGTTTGTTGTATAGGGCATTGTCTAGCAATTTTTAAGTCATGAAAATTCTAGCCCTAGTAATAAGATTATACAACATACACGTAGCAAATAGCACTTTGTGTTTCTCAAGTCTCAAGATAATATTTAATCTAATCACGAGAAAAACAAAACAAAACAACGCAAGTACTCATTTGCACAAAGTAATTTTCTTGAAATGATTTCCGAGAACTTCAGTTTCCTACTAATCATGCTGCAAATAAATACTGTGTCACAGATAAGAAAAACGGAATTGTTCTGTTGCTTTGTTATTCCTTAAAGTTGGTGCACAACGCTTTCACGCATTCTTCGTTATATCATACTATTTACTGCTATTATATTACTTGATGATATTACTTGATATTAAGGTATACCGCTAGTTGTTTGTAAGAAAGTTGTCTTAGTTATTTCCAATTTCGCTTTCGGATAGTCTCAGTAAAGACACAAATATATTCGTTATCTATGCACCATAACGAAAGATTCGTGCATCAAAAGAATTGACAAAGAGATCAGTAAACTTGATCATCAGCATCATTATTATTTAGGACAACACCGTTGGACCGATCTGACTTAGATAAATACCCTGCCCTACCAAAAATACTTGGATACACCTCTACATTGAATTAGGACCTGCACAAGCACCAAGTCATAGATAGACTTAACTAAATATACACCCCACCCCAAGGGCTATGATGAGACAATAACACTTATGTGAATGAAACGCACTTCAATCGACGGATACAACTGATTTCCAGCGCGGACAAAACATAGGGTGACCCTCTCACATGGACAATCGCTCAGTTCGTGAAATTACAGAGGCACTAAATAACCCTCGATTGACGGGTGGTGGTGTGAAATGCAAATGGCAGATGACTATGGCTGAAATTTCCACAAATGATCCGGTGCACCTCAAACGCTAACAGGATGTGACAGGATAGCTCTCTAAAGGACTTTCTACTCAGAACACAAATGTGAGAAATCACATCAAGCAAACACCGTGTGAGACTCATGGGATAAATGTTAGCATTAGGACATTGCACAGGATGCTGCACAACATGGGTTACCAAGTTAGAGTATCCATTCCCAAGAGGTTGATCACTGCGACTAAAGCCACAAGTCAGATAGCGAGGTGTAAGGAAAGCCTGTCTCAGAAAATAGGCCAATTAAAAGCTGTACTTTAAATTGACGAATAGCGAGACACAGTCCAACAATCTTATGGTGTTTTCTGCGTGTGGCAAATGCCGAGAGAAAGGCACCTTTCGAACTGCATTTTCCCGACAATGAAATTTGGCGGAGGCAGAATGATGGTATGGGGCTTTTTTTCGTGGCTCGGCTTGGGCGCATTAGTCGTTTCGGGCATATCCATGAATACGGAATTACACCTAGACGTCCTGGGCAATAGTAGATTGTGGCAGTACTTTGGAGAAGGCCCATACCTCTGTCAGCAGGAAAAGACGCCATCTGATACAGCTTGCGCTATTACAAATTGCTTTGATGACACGGAATTCTAAATGTTAGACTGGCCAACCCAAAGTCCTGACCTGAATCCTACACAGAATCTCTGAAACGAATTAGGTCGTCAAATACTTGGAAGAAAAGACCACCCAATAAACAAAGCGGAACACATCATTGCATTAAATATCGAATGGCAGAACTTTCCGGCGGACATTTACAAATATTCTGAAGGAAAATATTTCTCCAAACCTAGAAGGGGTTAAATAGTGTTTTCTGTAAAATATTTTGTATTTTCCGTAAATAGAAAAGATTTGTATACATGCAGGTGTCTGGACATTAACGGTACTCAGTGTATGTCCATTAATCTAGTTTATGAAAGATGAAATGTATGGAGTTATCTCTACTGTGTATATGTATCATCATCATCATCATCATTGTCAACCATTATCAATTCACTGCTGGACGAAGGTCTCCCCAAGATTCCTCCACAACGGTCTGTCTTGTGCCAGTTTCCTTCATGTCACTCGCGCATACTTTCGAATTTCATCCACCCATCTCCCATGTAGTTTTCTTCTGGGTCTTTTCCTGTCCCGTGGAATCCAATCTGAAATTTCGGCTGTCCATCGATGGTCTGTCCTTCTGGCAGTATGCCCAGCCAAATGCCATTTCAGGGATTTTACTCTGATCATGATGTCTTCCACTCTTGTCATTTTTCGGATCCACGAGTTCCTCTTCTTATCTCTCCTGGTTACACCAAGCATGCACCTCTCCATGGTCCTTTGAGTTGTCTGCAGCCTTTGTATGTCTCTTTTAGTTAAGGTCCACGTCCCTGCACCATACATAAGCACTGGAAGGATGCATTGATCAAACACTTTTTTTAAGACATAATGGCATATTGCTCTTGAAAATTATGCTGTTTCTTCCAAAAGCTCTCCAGGCAAGTTTTGTACGCAGATTAATCTCTTCATCAATGTGACCCTCACTTGATATCTGCTGTCCAAGATAAACGTACGTGCCTGTTATCTCCAGCTTTTCTCCATCAATCGATAAATTTTCATTTCGTGTAAAAGCATTGAACATCACTTTTGTTTTCTGAAAGTTGATTTTTAATCCCACTTCTTTACTCTTGTCAGCAAGTTCTTGGATCATACTCTGCAGCTCTGATGGGGTAGTTGCAAAAATGACTATGTCATCAGCAAAACGAAGGTGGGTTAGATAATCTCCATTAATCTTTATCCCTTTGTTTTCCCAGTTCAGTGATTGAAAGACATTTTCCAATGTGGCGTTAAAAAGCTTCGGAGATATGGTGTCACCTTGTCTCACTCCCTTTCCAATTTTTATGTGTGTTGTATTTTCAAACAGCCGAATCTTTGCACTTGCATTTTCATAGATGTTATTAATAATATTAATGTATGCATCTTCAATACCGCAGGATTTCAGATCCATTGAAACTGCTGATGGTTTCACCGAATCAAAGGCTTTTTCATAATCGATAAAAGCCTTGCACAATGGAAGTTCATATTCCCTCGCTCTTTCAATTAGTTCTCTCAGTACGTGGATATGATCTATTGTGCTGTAGCCACTCCTGAATCCAGCTTGTTCTCTCGGTTGAGTCATGTCCAGTGTTACCTTCAAACGGTGTGAAAGAACTTTTGTGAAGATTTTATAAACCATTGATAGGAGGCTGATAGTTCTGTAGTTTCTGAGATCCTCAATGTCACTTTGTTATGTAGCAGGATCATTATAGCGTTGTTCCAATCCTCAGGAATATTCCCTTCTTTAAGGCATCGAGTGAAAATTTGGGTGAGTACTGTTTCGATTTCTCCACTTGCTTCTTGTATGATGTCTACAGTAACTCCATCTTCTCCTGGAGCTTTTCCCCGCTTCATGTTCTTGATTGCATGTGCAACTTCTGCTGGGAGGACTGGAAGAACTCTGGTACTGGTACCTTTCATGATGTCTGGAGTACATGCATCATCCCTTTCGTATAACTTTGAGTAGAAATCTTTCACTCTTGTCAAAATTTCGCCTCTATTTCTTGTTACAGAACCATCTTCTTTTCTCAGTGCCATAATCTGTTTTCTTCCCTTACTGAGATGTCCCTTTGCTGTCTTTAGGCTTTGGTTGTTTTCAATTGTTTTCCTCACTAGTTCACAGTTGAATTTCCTTACGTCTTCAGTGATACCTTTTCGTACTGTCTTGCATAGCTCTATGTATTCTACTTTGGAAGTCACATTTTGTTTAGTTGTCCTCATCTATCTTCTTTTTTGCATCAACATTTTGGTTTTTCCTGATTATTTGTTTACATGCAACTTGTTCTTAGACGCAGCTAACTTTGTTGCTGTTTCCATAAGAGCTTTGGTTACTTTTCTGTTAACTTCAGAAATATCCACTTCTTCCAATGTTAGGCCTTTTAAGCAGAGAATTTGTTCTTCAGTTCCAACTTGAAGGTATTATTGTGTTTTTTAAGGTTGGTTATGTCAATACATTTTGTTTGTCGTATGAGCTTGCCACGTTCGAGTTTAGTGTTGAGGTGCATCTTACATCTCACCAATCTATGGTCACTACCTGTGTTGAACTTGTTTAGCACATTGCAGTCTTCTAATATATCGATGGATATATATGAGTCTATCTTTCAATAGGTTAACATACACATAGATATGAGCTCTATGCTAATAAAATCGATATCTCTTGTGACGATCCCCTCCTCTATAATTAATTGGCAAGAGGCGTGGCTATTAAACGGTAATTGAAACTTGATTAGGGATTTTAATTAACAGAGAGTTATAATTTAAACACTTGCGAGGGGCGGTATAAAAAGAGAAGATCTGCTAGCACTTTGAATTCAAGTGGCGAGTTGCAAGTGTTTGCGATGAGAACAAAGAGCCCATAAACGGAAATGGGACAGGTCAGAGTTTAAAAGCGTTTTCCCATAGCTCAGAAGTTGTTTAAACGGCAAGAGCTTTTGAAGCTATTGTCTGTGCCGCGCGCGAAACAATGGGAAATCTTTTGGACTTGAAGCGGTTTACTAATAAATATGTCGCAATTTCAAGTGGTAGAATTCACCGCTTACTAACTCTTAGAGACGGGAAATTGTTGTTGAGAGGGGAAGAATCCGTTTGATAGCCGAGAGAACAAGGAAAAGGGGATTTTCCTCGCGCTAGAAATTGTTACCGTCTGATGCCGCTCTAGCAATTCTGAGCATAAAAAGAAAAGCCAGCTAAAAACATAAGCTGAGGAATAATCAGCACTAGCTTTGCCTGGAAACTTTCATCCGCACCAGCCGGACCTCCGATACCTGCCGGAGAAAGAGCCATTTCAGGTGAAATGCAGAGAGACAAAATAATCACGAAATCTCCTCGCTCATCCACAGAGAGAGAGAAGAGAGAAACGCCTGACACAGGAACAAAGCAGCCCCCTGCAGAGAGAGAGAGAGTGTGAAACAAATCGCCAGCTTTTCTTATTCCACGGAGGAAAGACGTTTGTGCGTTTGAATGTTTGTATGGAGTCCGTAAGCAACGCCACCTCCTCTAAGAGAAAAAGAGAAGCTACCCGTAGTGCCAACAGATTAGTGAATGTGAGTGAGTGTTTGTGTTTGCCGGTGTCAACAATACTTGGGATACTAGAAACTACGTAAGTACTTTTATCAGTATTTTCTTTGCGGCCCATTGTAAACAAACAGACTTTTCCTTAGGACATATTTTCTGAAACACCGAAGAGGCCCAAAGCTGGCCGGAAATCATAGCTTTTACTATTACATGAAGTATCCGGTGTAAATTATGCATGTATCTAATAAACCCCTGTTTTAATTGTTATACTGTGCCTCCATTGGTTTATTGGTGTACTGTGTAGGCAAATTGGCTAACGAGGTATATTTGCGGATCTATGATCGGATCGCAGTCCGGAAATATTTGGCATCCCGATATCTGAAGCCCAAAAGTCGTAACATTATATTAATAATATGTGCAACAGTTTTAATCTGCGGAATCAGGCATTTGGTAAGGGAGGAATCAAGTATGACATTACGGGATATGTCGTCACGAAGAAAGAAGATAAAGATATAAATCAAATAGATAAGGTGGTAATCCTTCTTGCTGTTACTAATTTCGAAATGCGAGTAAAAAACAGTAAACAGAACGTAGGTAATCCAAGAAGCAAATTTTGTAAAGCAACACGTTGGTATCTTAAAATGAATACATCAAATCAATACACCAAATTGTGCCATGATACCGAAGCCGCTCATTGGTAGCTTTTTTGTGTTGTTTTAGGGTCTAACGACTACAAAGAGCAAGTCTAGTGTCTATAAGTAATCATCCGACGTTAACTCATGGCCATTGGTTTCAGGAGCTGGACAGAGCTAACGCCGTAAGACAAACACGATATCAAGGACTCCATCTAAGCTCTTTGTTAGCTTAATGTTTCCAGTGGGACCGAGGGAAATGTCGATGGTTACATACTGAACTTACTTAAGGTCCATAACATAAAATGTAATTATGTTAGAGATTTAAGGTTATTGAAATCTCAGATAAAAATACGCAGCTTCTTCTCTAAGATTCATGAACCAATTTATCATACGATTCATATATTGTACTCAAAACAGACATGCAAAAAAGCGTATGACAGTCATTGAGCTGCAAAGAAACCTTTGATACAGTATTCTTTTTCTTACATATTCCTATTTACAGGTAATATATCTTTCTCTTCTGGATCTTTTGATTCACTTAGCGGGAGAAAAATACATAACTGCTTTTGCATAGAAGCTTTTGTTTAATAAACTTGAGTTTTAAAAATTGGCTGTACTCGTCTACAAGATATCGTGTTCACCTACGGAAAAGACGGAGGAAGCACGTTGTTTTTTTGAACTCCGACGTACATCAAAAGAAGTAGGAACGAGAACTTCATCAATAAACTGAGACTATCCGGTGTACTTACGTTTCGAATGTTAATGTGCAGCGAGATAGATTTATCATTGTCCGTTTTCACGCTGAACGGTTTTTTTCTGTTGGGACCTTAGCATCTATTCCATACAAATGTATGCTTAAGATAGGCAGTTCTTTAGTGGCACAGCCATTATAGTAGTAATCAATTCGAACGCAGCTGGTGACGTACTACAGAGGTGAAAACATGTGTCAAGAAGTCAAATCTGCAGTCATTCAGTCCGCGTAGCTCAGTTGGAAGAACGACTTACTCCGGAGTGAGGGGACACGGTTTCGATGTCTGTCGCGGAAAAACATGTGTTTCACATTGGCGCCCGATTGTGGAAAATTCATCCACTAGCCGTAGGGTTCTTCGAAAAATGTGTGATATTTATTATACACATTGTTTGGAATTAATAAACAATTCTTACTTCGCTTAAAGAACAAATAAAAAAAGGGGGAGATGATGTGACGTACTACAGATTTGAAAACTTATGTCAAGACGACAAAATGCAGCGAGACATTCTGTCCTCGTAGCTCAGTTGGGAGAGCAACTTACTCCGGAGTGAGGGGACACGGAGTTGAGACATAGCGGAAAAACTGTGTTTTCACAAACTCAATAACTAACAAAAATATCTCGTCAGCCTAACTACAGAGAACGTAAATATAACAACAAATAGGTGAGTCTGTCTCGTCCATTGTACTAAAGCTCTGTGCCACGCTAACGTTGATAGAAAACAGTACGTGCATTCAAAACACGCAAGCAACCTCGTGAGCTTCATAACGAATTATCACCGGCGACATCATAGACAATTACGTATTAACTACAGCATTTTCTTTCATTCATTCTCCTTCTCGTATATTTTTTGGACAACTACTGTGATATATAGCTTTTTTATTAAAACATCGTGTACTTATATCTGAAAACATTCCTTCTATTTGTCAATGAATAACCAACATCACTACACATGAAAAGCAAATCACCTTAGGTTTCTTTCTCTGAGCTTTATTACTCATATTTTAACATATAAAATTTAAGAAATTGCTAGTGAATGTGTAATGAACTCAAAACATCATGTTGTTTGACACCGAAACTTCAGTTTGTGAACTGTTTTATGTAATTTATATTTCCCGCTTAAGAGGAAATGGCTAGAGACCAGCTATAAGAAGTGGTTAAATCTCACAAAACTTTAATCCTATGATTCTCAATAAATAAAAGATTTAAGCGGTACAGTGTTGCTAAAACCAGATCTTTTTTGCAAAGACTTTCCTCAAATGCCTTTAATTAACGCAACTCCATGCCGAATATTTTATTTAAATGTAAATTTTAATAGAAATCAAATTTGTGATAATTTTTTTAGTTCTGGATACCAACACAAATAATATATTGCTTTGTCTGAATGTTTGTCCCACTTTGGTGGCGCAGTAGAAAAAGTTATCACCATAGCAGCAAGCGAGAAATAACTATTTGTGACGTCACGCTTAGCCTTTCGTATTTTCGTGCAGGTATTCAGAGAATGTAAATTGCTTTTCGGATTAAATTCTGAAACGTGTGAGAAAGAAATATTTGTGGCAACATGCTCAGTTATCGTGTTTTCGTGCAGGTGATCAGTGAATGGAAACTGATTCCCGGCTATAATAATATGACGTCATCACCATAGCACTGAGAAGGAAATATCTGTGAAGTTCCGCTTAGTTTTTTTGTGTTTTGGGGTATGTGTTCCGTAAATGGAAACTGCGAATTATGTCAGCATGTGACGTAACAACTGTATGACGTAGTAATTTTTTATTGCTGTAATGTTCATGGAACATAATTTAACATCTGGACATAACAAACAAAAATATTACTTGGTTATTAAAAAATAATCTAAATATCTTATTTTTCCCCATCATTATTGACAGGCTTTCACCTAGTGTTGATATATTGTTCTTAAATAAATAAATCTGATAGATATTTGCAGTGCGTGTTCAAGATCATACGATCTTATGAGAAATAGGAAGGAACGACCCAGATTAATGGATCTCCTCCTCCTTAATGCGGTGCTGATGATTTTGACTGAAGCAATAGTTGAAGAAAGGAAACAAAAACGTGGTCGATTGTGTAGGGTATGAGTGACCCAATAAACCGAGCGAAGCAGCTACGCAGAATAAAAAAACGAGTGGGAAACCTACGCCTGAGATTGGAAAACTGTCACGATACATTAAATGCTAGAGGAACAGATAATGTTAATGAAATAAACCAAGAGATAAATGACTTACAACGAATGATATAGGATTACAACATCAGTGCAGTAAAGCGCGCGCAAATGCTGGATGTTTTAGTGGAAACGAATTCATTTGTAGTTTCAACACAAACTAGGAATGTTTTTTGAATATGCACTAAAGGAATCTTATAATACAGTGAGAGACTGGGGAAACCATGGATATGATTAAAGTTGCAAGAGATTTTCCATCAGAGAGCAATTTTACTTTCGTAAATTGTTATGGCGATGCAATAAGAAGAAAAACAATTTTTGAATTCTTCATTACACAAAATATCAGTGAAAACAAGATGGTGTTTCATATCTGCGCTCAATTTATCCATATTCATTATTTACATCGTGGTCGAAGATATAAACATTGAATCCAAGAAATCGAAGCCTAGTACCGATGCAATCTGACTATCACGATCTACAAAACGATAGTCGATATGCTACATTGTTTTGTAGATCCAAGTCAAATGAAAATATCAGTGCTAGATTTCTTGACATGTGAGTTTAACTACAGTATTTTCATCATGTAATCCACGGATTATCTGTTTAAAGTATTATGAATTCAGATTCTGCGGATTATACGCCGATACGGATATGCCGCTTAAAGAAATAAATAGCGTTTTTGCGGAACTTCGATTTTTAAAAGGTATGCGTCGAAATTGTCAGGAGAGGTCGCATATTATAAGAATTACTAGAAATGCTTTAATAACATATAAACATAACATAATATGAAAATAAAGGTCCGTAAATATTTGGAAGTAAGGCTTTTATTTTAGTTGCGAGTATTCTGACAGAAAATACGATGCAACAAAGGCTATATTGTTAGGACGATCAAGTGCTGTGGGAAAATCAGCCTCGTACACGTCCGTGGGTGCGGCACCTCTAACTACAGAACTGCATACTGTCCACAAATCTAATCACAGGATTATCAGGGCTAAATAGCGAATAAAGCTACGCTGAAAAAAATTATAATTTTTGCCCTTTGTTCCGTTAAAAGTAACAGAAAAGCATTTCAAATTATAGCTATTTTTTTAATAAGATGATCGCTTTTATCCCTTATGTTTGCACTGATGAGTCCACCCGTCAATCGCGAGTGGATTATATTGCGATGTTTTTCCTGAATTCCGCTTTCTATGGATTATTCGCCGCTGCTGATTACATGAACGACGCGAATAACGTTTACCAAAGTTATTCAAGGTCAATGGAACTGGTTTTGTCCGTCTGTCTGTCTGCCTGTCCGCACGATAACTCCCGTAAAAATAATTTGATTTCGGTGAAATTTTAGTATGTGGTAGAGAACAACCTGGTGACGAATCCTATTATTGAAAATGGGAAAAATGGGGCCAAAGGTCAGGACATAGGAGCGAGATCCATTCCATTGACCGTATGCGTCATAACCTACGTAAAAATGCTTCGATTGCGACAACACTTTATCATGTTATTCCGGAGGTATATTGAACTGGTTCTGTTGAAGATCATCGAAATGGGATCAAAGGTCAGGGCACAGGAGCGGGATTTATTCCACAGCCGTTATCCTCATAACTTGATTAATGATTTCTGGAAAGCGTATCATAATCAATGCATTGCATGATTTTATTAACTTGCTATGGTATGGAATAGAATACAGTACAAAAATAAATTTCTCAGTAGGGTTTTTAGAAGAAGAGATACAACTGTAAAAATAAGTACACAAACATTACCTAGAGACAGAACTGTGAACTATGGAAAACAGGTTTATAAAATCATGCAATGCATTGATTATTGTTCGCATTCCAACATACCAGAACTCGCGCGCAGACGAACCCTCCTCCCTACCTTGACTATTGATTCGTTCAGTATACCTCCGGATTAATATATATAGACATTTTTAGTCAAGTTGGGAGGATAATCGCTGTGTAATAAATCTCGCTCCTGTGCCCTGACCTTTGACCCCATTTAGATGAGATTCACCAGAACCGGTTCAGTATTCCTCTGGAACAACATCATAAAGTTTTGTCGCAATCGAAGCAAAGCTTTTTTACGCACGTTATGACGCATAAGAGCGATGGAATGGATCCCGTCCTGGCCTTTCACCCTATTTCGCCCATTTTCAATAGGGTTCGTCCCCAGTTTGTCCCCTCCCACATATTAAAATTTCACCGAGATCGAACCATTTTTACGCGAGTTATCGTGCGGACAGGCCGACAGATGGACAAAACTTTAGCATATAAGTGTCTTCAACCTACGGTTGGAAAGCCTAAACAAGTTAGTAAAATCATGCAATGCATTGATTATAATACGCTTTCCAACATACCAGAAATCATTACTCAAGTTATTACTCAAGTTATGAGGATAATGGCTGTGTAATAAATCTCGGTCCTGTGGCCTGACTTTTTATTCCATTTCGATGATATTCAACAGAACCGGTTTAGTATACCGCCGAAATAACATGATAAAGTTTTTTCGCAATCGAAGCATTTTTACGTAAGTTATGGTGCATAAGGGCTATGGAATAGATCCTGCTCTTGTGTTCTAACCTTTGACCCCATTTCGCCCATTTTCAAAAGGATTCGTCCCCAGGCAAGCCCCTACAACGTACTAACATTTCATCCAAATCGAAGCATGTTCACGTTATGACGCATAAGAGCGATGGACTGCATCCCGCTTCTATGTCCTGACCTTTGACCCCACTTCACGAATTTTTAATCGAGTTCATTTCCAGGTGGTCCCCTACGATAAACTAAAATTTCATCGACATCGAACCATATTTACGCAAGTTATGACGCATAAGGGCAATGGAATGGATCTCGCTCTTATGCCGCGACCTTTGACCCCATTTCGTCCATTTTCAATAGGGTTCGTTCCAAATTGGTCCCCTACCACATACTAAAATTTCATCGAAATCGATCCATTTTTACGCTAGTTATCGTGCAGACAGACGGACAGACGGACGGTCAAAGCTGGAGCACATACGCTTCTTCAACCTTCGGTTGGAAAGCGTAAAAAAGCTCTAGAAGCACAACCTTAGGAAGTTCCACAAGGTAAATGGCATCCGGTGTTAAAATATTTTTTTTAAACGGTCATTTAGATGCAGAGTTATCGAGAAAAACATTAGACATTTGCGACCCCAAGAGGGTAAGTTTTGCGTCATTTCCTTAAGGAAGTACATACACAAAATGTTTCGATATTTAGTAGTATCTAACAGGAAAAGAAAGCAATCGTTCAGTAGGGTTTTTATTCCCGCAGATATTGCTACAAACATGTTGCAAACGGAAATGTGAACTTACGCCGTCAAGTGGCACACTGGTGTGTTAAGAAAATCTGGGATCATATGAGCAACATTTCGTAGTAAAACCGTTCCCGATAAAGAAAGGATTTCTTAAATCGTACCCTTAGAAGCTGAGAGATCCACAGGCCCAGGCGGGAAAACTATGCATTATTTTAAGCAGAAGGTATTCTCAGAAGTTTTTCCGAGGTTAGCGACATCGGTTCAAGAAATAAGGTTTTTCAGTCCAGTTTTCAGAAGCTCATATATTGCTGTAAATATATCAGAAATATAAATAAACGCTCACTCACCCTAGTGGTCTAATTATTATCAAACAGCACTTAGATATTATATGTAGAACCTTTGCCACCAGGAGCTGTAGCTGATGCAGAAATAGTTTTTCAAACAGGGCGTTTAGAAGCAGAGATTTGGGAAATCGCAATTTATCTTTACGCCCCCTTACCGGAAAATCTATGCAGTATTTAAAAAATAAACTGTACCCAAAACAGTCTTCGTTATAAATGGCATCGTAAGGAAGAAATATTTTTTTCAATCGGATACTTAGAAGCATATATATGGAATATAAAATATGTTTAAAATACGGAGTATCTGCATATTCGCCTTCTATCGGTGAAGTTGTGCATTGGAAAAAAATGGAATGCAAGAATCGTAGCTCTCATATTTCGAGTCTTCCGTTCAAAAATAATTTTTCATATCGGATTAACAGTTGTGGAGATATGGTGTCCATAGACGAACGGACGAGATAACAAAGAAGGTGATGCTATGAGCACGTACATTTCTTTACAAACGATGGGCTTAAAATACGGTGAAATTTGTTGCTGAGTTGCTTTTTAAACTATTTCTGATTGATAACGATGACATTGCATCTATGCCTGGTTTAGACCAATGCTAGGGCGCAAAATGGTTCAATTTTCCAAACACTATATCAATTATACCTGTTTCTGTAAATGCTGCGCAATCTCAACAATAATTGACTGAACATTTGTAATTTATGAGCAATACGTGTTTGACTTATTTCGATGCTTTTATGAATAAACCAGGGTAATATAAAAATTACATCAACTATATATATTCTTGGAATATGCTGCTAGACAACCAAGGTGGTCTTGTGATATGAGGTGCTATCCTGTGGTTATTTATTTCAGAAGGGCCCGGGCTCGAGTTTGAATTCTGGTGGTTGCATAAGTGGTGAGTTTTTCTTACGGCGCTAGATCTGCCACTTCCTTGAACCAAGTAAAGGAGCGGAGACTCTGGGTATCCCTAAATGTTGCTATGCTGGTCATTTAACGCAAAACAGAAACACAGACATTCCCCCTGCAGTGGGGATATGAATGGTAACATCAGCACATTGTCACTGTTCATAAGAATGACGTCATTCTAGTACTAAAAAAATCCGTCTTGTTGCACGATGATATTTATTCAGCTAAAAAACGAAATATATGTACAGGTTAAAAAACACCTGAGCATTTTCCGTGTCACAGTGACACCTTCATCAGATGTGATTTCCATCATGTGGTTGCATGCTGGTCTTAAATACGTGGAGCAGATGCATCATGGGAAAGGTAATGTCAGTGTCACATGATATATCAGATAACAAAACAGTCAAAAAAGCATAATTAGCCAACGAAAATTACTCAACAGAAACAACAGTTATTGTGCTGTCCTCCCCAATAAGATTGCTCCAAGGTTCAGGTAAAACACAAGAATAATAGTCATTACAGCAACGTGTATTATAAGCCGAAATATAGAGGCTTTCTGTAAATACGAGCCAGGAATAAACAGAGTTAGGTGTTATATAACCAGAAAACAATTTCGCACGAGAAGTGATATATGCAAGAATTCAGCTGTCTACCTGTACGATAAAACACCATACCATAAGTTGCAAATTAAAATCATTTTATTTACAATTTAAAAGTAGGTTATAATACTGACTAGCGCTTTCGGGGATACCGTTGTCCCCATCTACGGGTCCAAAGCACCACAGGGACACGAAAGAGGCAGTCATTATATACAGATAAAAATCCCCCCCGTACACCACGTCACCAAGATTTTAGTGATGCCAACATTTAAACAGAAAAAGACGCACATGTTAGTAACAGCTGATGTTACACTAAGTATAAGAAATTACAAATGACACTAGGCAAGAAGTGCAGATTAGCCATTGGACAAAGTCTCTGTCGGGGCAACCAATCTACGCCAACGTCCCGGTACATATGCCGGCAAGTCCAAATTACAACATCTGTCACCATAAGCAAGAATATACAGGCTTTCGGAAAGGGAAACAGTACTTTTATTGAGATTTGTTTTCAGAATGTTCACGTTTTCCCAATCTGGTGAGTAACCGCCCTGTGTAACAGCTAACGTAAAGGCAGTATGAGCAGTGCCAACTTGAAGCGTGTACTGGTGTTCTCTCAGGCGGGTATTTAAGCACCTGAGAGTAGAACCTATATAACAATTCTCAGTAACATTCGGGTCTCCATGGGTAAGAGGGATGCAGTATACCCCATGTTTCCTGAGGACAGGAGTTCTGTCCCGGTCATTCCTGACCAAATCAAAGATATTTCTGGTGCATAATCCAAAAAGAGATGTCATGTCGCCGACAGATTTTTCTGAGTGTGGAGACTATAGAAGAGAGGTAATCTACTTTACCTACAAATCTAGTTGTCCGAATTTCCCTAGACAAAGTGGTGAAGTTAAGTCTAGTAGATCTTCTTAACAACTTCTGAAAAATTGTTCCGGGTAGCCGAATTTGCGAGCCAAAGACAAGGTTCTTGAAAGTTCTTCACGTCTTGCTTTGCCTGATGTAGAATGTGTATAAGCACGTTTAATCAAGAAGCGAAAAGCTGCAGATTTATGTTCAGGGGGTGAGATGAGTTGAATGGTATGATACAGGGGGTGAAAGTGGGTTTTCCATTAACAGAGTATATGATCTGTTGAGTATTTAGGTTTCTACATAACAAGAATTCAAGAAAGGGTAACTTCCCATTTTGTTCGACTTCTTTGGTGAATTTTATTGTAGGATACTGTGACGATAAGCAGGAAATGAGATCATCAAGTTGGTGAATTGAATGTGGCCAGAAGACCAGCATATCGTCAACATACCTAAGGATTAATGAGGGTTGGAACGGATAATCACGCAAGACGTTGTCTTCAAGAAACTGCAAAAATATTTCTGCCAGCACCGGAGAGAGTAGGGAACCCATGGGTGCACCCTCTTTCTGTTGATAGATTATGTCCTCATATTTAAAATATGATCTTTTGGTTACTAATTTCAGAGCTGTTCACTAATTAAAGCAGTTGACATAGCAAACCGTACTTCATTGTGCACCCCTTAGCAACGTTGCCCGGATAACAATGGTCATTCTGTTCAAAGGAATGACGTTAAACATTTTACTCTCGATGCAGGTAAGGGTAATAGGCAGGGGAATTCATGAAAATGCCATGGTGGTGTTTGGAACTTGTTTTCTTGTTACGGCAAGGTTCCAACATTGATTCAAGATTTTTCTTCAGAAACGAGGATGTTCCGAAGTATATCAGGCTTACACTACAATTCTGCCGTTGCATTTGGTGTATAACGTTTGTTCTCAATTGAAAAGGTATCGGTCTAAAGTGAATCGGTCTGCTGCAGACATGCTTGATGCTCCGTCCGAATCAGAAGTAAATGCAGCATCATGGAAGGTGCTGGGTTTCGCTCAAGTTATACGCAGCATGTTCCGTGCCCAAAAACGTAGCTTGAATGATTCTAATCGAGATTACATGGGAAAATCTGGAGTGATACGTCATTCTTTACTTTTTATACTACAACAGCCGAAACATTTAATTCAACTATCTCAGAGAAAAGCAACACGAACAGCAGAGATGCTTGTACGTACCAGATGAAAAAAGTCATACCCTCAACATATCAGCATACCCTCAACATATCAGCTCTAACTGCTGGGAACAGTGTATGCAAAAACCGGACTTTGAATTAGAAACTTTTATTCAATACCGTGTTGGACCACTTTAGCCCAAATTACAGCATGTATGCGGTTTGGCATTTATTCCACAAGGTGATGGAGTGTATTCACGTCCCAAGCTTACTAGGAGTTCACCATACAGTCCTTTAACTGGCACCCATCTGACGGACAAATATTATTTTTATTGAACGCTTAACGACCACCGTGAGCAGCTCAGTGGGCTATAAGCAGTCCCCCCGACCCTAATTTAGGGTCACTGGTTCCAGGTCAGGGAGAGATCCAGCGCCTTAAGACAAGCATAACATTCATGTCTCACCGAGATTCGGACCCAGACCCATCACAGACGAATGATTAGAAGCCATCGCTTAGATCACAGCGCCACCGGGGCGGACGAAGAAGACTTTTCTTCTGGTTCCAGTTTTTAACATGTCCCTTACATCCTCAATGGTGTTCAGGTCCAGCATTTGCGGTGGCCAGGTGGAAATGGTGGAAGTTTCTGTCATGCACGCTGAACCACTGAGAACATATCACGCTCGATAGATTGTACCATTGTCGTCTATGAAACAGCCGTCCCTTTCTGGATAAAAAGAAATCAACATTGCAGGATGCACTTGATCGGCAACAATACACAGATAATCCATAGGCGAGACCCGACTTTCCAGTAATATCAGGGGACCGGTTTCGTTCAATCAGAACTTGCCTCAGATCGCGAGGTGACCTCCAGAACATTGAGTTGCGTTTACAAGGCTACGTGGGTCCTTTGCGGCATAAAGTCCTCGTCTAACTGTTTGCCTGCCGTGTGTATAGAACAAAGTGTACCGCGACCGGTGTGCAGTCACGGTTTTGCTGACACCACTATAGAGGAACTTTTCGGTTCTTCGTAGACATCAGTGGTTTCCGTATGGGCATGTATCTGCTAATACTGATCCCCTTAAATTCCCTCAGAATAGTTCGCTGCATTATGGGTCCGGAACAGCTTTCATTGAATGTTTCTGACAATTGATGGACCAGAAAGTCCTGTTTCTTCGTTCAAACATTCTCGGACGACGGCGATTTGGCTCCTCGTAGATTGTAGTTGCGTCACGGTAACACCTCTCAGAAAAATAATGTGGGTTATTTTTCCACTGATTAAAGACCTAATAAACAATGAAGAGCAATTGATTTAGAGACAGCTTGCGTTATGCAAATGTGGCGCTGTGGGCGGCCCTGTAAACGGAAACGACATGACGTATCAAGTGATCCGACAATATAAGGAGTGCTGCGACGGGAATCACTAAGAGTCGGACGCAGTATGGGTAAGACGAAGGATCTAACCGCATTTGATCATAGGCAAATTGTCGGGGACCGACGAATGGGTCACTCTATCTCGGAAGTCGTGCAGGCACTGGGATTTTCACGAGCCACTGTATCACCGGTGCACCGTGAGTACATCGAATCCGGTAAAACCATCCCTGCAAGGGCCAACTTCCGTGGACAACAGCGTGTGGATGAGCGGTGTCATCGTCGGCTAGTTCGCATTGTAACAGCGGATAGACGGGCCACAGTGCAAGAAATCACTCGACAATTTAACGCTGGTGCACAAAAACGTGTAAGCAGCCACACCATCCAGAACCATCTTCTCGCTATGGGGTGCAGAAGCCATCGTCCCACGAGGGTACCGCTGCTCACCGCACATCACAGGGTTCAAAGATTAGCATGGGCGCGGGAACATCGCCACTGGACCCTAGATATGTGGGAAAATGTTGCCTGGACTGATGAATCGAGATTCACGTTGGTACATGCGGATGGCAGGACACGAGTACGGCGCAAACCACATGAAGCGATGGATCCTCTTGCCAGCAGGGTACTCTTCAAGCTAGTGGGGGAAGCATTCTCGTCTGGGGACTGTTTACGTGGACTGAAATGGGACCCCTACTACGTCTGACATCGTCCCTCACAGGTCAACGTTACTGGGATATCCTGGACGACCGTTTGCTCCCGTTTGTGCGTCTTCAACATCCCACGGGAGGACCTCATCCTTCAACAAGACAATGCACCGTGCCATCGCTCCCGAATTGTATCCGAATGTTGGATGAACCCTCCACCGACTGGACCTCGCTTCCTTGGTCAGCTGGGTCAACTAACCTCAATCCCATCGAGCACATCTGGAATGCCATTGAGTGAGATGTTCGAGGCTCTGACCCCCTCCATCAAATCTTCGTGAACTGTAGGAGCTTGTTCAAGGGTCATGGATCCGTATGGCTTCCCAACGCTTTCGGTGTCTTCTCTAGTCCCTGCCGAGACGAATCGCCACCGTCATCAGGCGAAAGGTGGTGCTACACGTTACTAGACAGGTATCTCTAATTTAAGTGCTCTTCAGTGTATCTCGCCTTATGAGAAACAGGTTAGCTCTGGTGTTTTCAAAATCGTCGCTCCAGACAGACGGGCACCCACATTAATCCCTTTATCAAACTCCGAAAATCATTTTTTCCCATTGTGATGAACACTACTGACAATTACTGAGATACAGCTATCTTAAATAGTTGTCTAGCTCACATGATGAAAGACGTGACCACATTATTTTCACATAATTTACTTTTAAGTACATCTGCATAAAGGTTTCCAATTTATTGGCCGGTGTATGTGGTATCCTGATCATTATGTTATTCTTTGAAATGCTAGTTCTTCGGCATTTAGAGTTAAGGGGGTTCCACCTAAGATCTCTGAATTATGTTTCCAATGGTAAAACTTCTTTACATATTTTCTTCGCAATTAATCCCAGCAAAAACACAAGTGCTGAGAAACGGCTAGACACCAGCTGGCAGTGATGGGTAACTGCTGGCTGAAATCTGCCGCTTACGGCCCGGTAGCTGTCCATTGGTGGCAGCGCTATCAGTTAGCGAGCATTGATGGCCCTGCAGCATCGCCGTGAATTGTGGGCCTCCAAACAAGTGCCACTAGTGGCCCGTTTCTGGCAACTAAAACAACCAAACACCAGGTAGAAGCAACGGGACTGCGCATGCGCAGAAGCAACACTTGCTGTGTATCTCATGGTACCAGTTAGTTGAAGACTATGCTATCGCCATCGTGTTATTTTACGGGATGTTAAGAAAAAAAAATCATATGTAGAGAGGCGAATTAATTTCCTAATGAAATTCCACGTCGACGAAGATATCAGATTAAGCCATGAAATACTAGTTTACAGCCATGAAATACACCCACTCCATTCCCATGAATAACAATTCATGGAATGGAGTGAGTAAATAACAAGAAAAATATTGAAACCGCTTGCAACAAATGTCCTGGAAACATTTGTTGGGGGGGGAGATGTGACGTACCTGCCAGCAGGACGCACACGACACAAAGGCAGATAGGATTCAGAATTAATGTCTGCGTAGCTCAGTTGGTAGCGCGACTTGTTCCGGAATAAGCGGACTCGGGTTCGAATCCCGGCATAGACCAAAAATGACGGAGAAATTTACTTCGTTATAAATTAACAAGTTTCGAGAGGGTGGAAAAAAAAAGTTGTAGCTTTGGGAAACTGCGGTAATCCTTGATTTTTTTTTTATGGCTACTACTGGGAAATTGGCGGACAAGTTTCGGCAAGCCACCAGTTACGTCACGTGGTTGCCGGCTTCTAGCACCGGCAAACTTACGAACCACATTAGGCTAGCCATCATTTCTGACACGTGCTTGCAGGGCCGCTGAAGGGTCACCTGTGGCAGCTACTGCCTGTGATGTACAACTGATGGCCCTGTTGTGGCATATGATAACTGATGGGGTGCCAACTGTTGGCTAGCTGTTGGCCTTTCTGTTGGCCGCCAGGACATTTTATTGACGGTTCGGCAGCGGCAACATAGTGCTGGGCCATTGCTGGCAGTGATGGCCCAGCAAGACTGGTTTTGCTGTGATGTATTCCCAAGGATGAAAATTTGCACATCGATAAAACTAACTTTAAGTTATAGCATGGGATGCTTAATACTTGATAAAACATAACCATAAATATATTAAAAATCAATCAATTTTCTTTGAGTAATGTTCAGACCTGTTAACAGATGGCGCGACCTGTACATGGATGATGTCAATAGACAAACAAATGTTGGATTGCTTAATTATGGTTATGTTTTAGCAAGTATTTAGTATCCCATGATATAGCTTAAAGTTAGTAGGTTCAGCGATGTGCAAATTTTCATCCTTGGGAATACATTAATTGCGAAGAAAATGTGTAAAGAAGTTTTACCATTGGAAACATACGGCAGAGATTTTAGGTGGAACCACCTTAATCGACTTTATTATCAAAAGTGAATAACAAAAATAACTTTAAAACATTACGCACGTTTTATTTGATTTATAGGCTTTGTTATCCTCCAAATATAACGAACATAATGATATTATGTCATCGCTCTTTCCACGTTATTTTTTAAACAACGCATAGCGACTGAAAAATAGTATTCCGGCACCGCTGGGAACGAACCCCAGAACTCTTGATAACTAGTCGAGTGCGTTCGTTCCCAGCGGTGCCGGAATACAATTTTTCAGTCGCTATCCGTTGTTTAAAAATAACGTGGAAAGAGCGATGACATCGTCCGTTTGCGTTGTCTCCACGTATTTGATATATATTAACCATTTCTATCGCCCTTTGAATTTATCAGCTATAATTGAATAGCTGTTGCGTTAAATGCCACCAGATGACGCCATCTCAGTTGCTGAGACCATCAATACGTATTCGTGTAGTCAGATGCTGGCTGATAAACCACGCATGGCGCTGAAAATTGTTGGCGCCGTAGATTAAATTCGAACGCGCTCGACTAGTTATCGAGAGTTCTGGGGTTCGTTCCCAGCGGTGCCGGAATACAATTTTTCAGTCGCTATGCGTTGTTTAAAAAATAACGTAGAAAGAGCGATGACATCGTCCGTTTGCGTTATCTCCACGTATTTGATATATATTAATGATATTATGATTTGCAAAACGCTTTCATTAGAGTGAGTTAGCAAACATGGCCTTCACAAATCCACAATGAAGGAAGGAAAGAAACTAATGGTGATAGTTGAATTCTCGAAACTCGATTATTCTTTGGAGGATTTTTTTTTTTTTACATATTTTTTTACACTTAACGCTACCTTTTTGAGAATAATCTATTGAATTTTTAGTTTTTAACCAGGCAAAACGATTGCGCATTTTTTTACTTTGCAGTGAATTTCGTAACTATTAACGGCTTAATAGTTACGATAGTAACTGAAGAGCAAAAAAAAAAAAAAAAAAAAAAAATTCCGGCTGTCGTTCGTTTATTTTCCACGTCTGCGTGCAAGAAATGTTCTCTCTTTCAACATCAATAAAATCCAACATTCCCGACAACAATGTCAGAAAATTTCTAACACATTTTCATTTAATAGAAACCTTTAAATTCCCCGAATGTAATATTGTAAGTTGTCTACTTATTTACTTCATTTCGCAAACGGAACTCTTTCCTTTCCTGAGAATATCTATTATTCTCCACTGGTACAGAATACGCATCCATATTTCATTTCTACAACAGCTTTAGTAGAATATTTTGCTACAGTACTGCGTTAGTATCACTTTGGTGAGGTATTTCCTTTTCATCATGAGTCCTTGTATCCGTGGAACGCCGTCGCAAGAATGCCAGTTATCTGGTCATCGAACTAATTTTGTAGGGAGATGTCTGTGGAACTCATTTAGCTTCTGTACTAAGATATCTCTTCATTTTGCACCAACAGCTAGCTATAACTAGACAGCTTGGAATCAGAAATATCTCATTTATATTTCAGGAAATCAAAACAAATATCGTTCTACTTATCACTTCAATGATGTTGTTCCTATTTGTCGTTTCAGTTGAAAGGTGCGGAGTGGACCGCAGCGGATGGTACCAAACGAACTTGTTTTATAATTATCATAGCCGTAAGTATTCCTGGAATGCACTTGCAAGAATGTAGATAATTTATTAACCAAGCTAATTGTAAAAATGCATGCTTCCTTAGTTCATTGAAATTGTATCTTCTACCGATAGTACACTACCTTACGTTTGAAAAAAGACGAAAAATCTTACGTTTCCAAAACTCCTCAGAATCGGAAACTAGCTATATCTTAATGATATTGAATGAAATCCTCGAACTTGTGGACAGAAACGTTTTCTTGTATCCTTTCCATCTAGAGATTCCCACTTAGGAAATTTGAAATTCCCGTTATTCTTACGTTATATAAAATATATCAGCAGCAGTAATTATGAAACCACTGTTAGGCGAAGGTCTCCATAAGTATTATCCACAACATTCTGTTCTGAGGCAGTCTCTTCCATGTAAATCTAGCATGCCATCGAATGTCATCCACCCATGTAAAATGTGAGTCTTCAGATGCCCTTTGATATACTGTATATACTGCAGTTGTCCTACAGCCGGTAGTTCTCTCAATTTGGCCAGCCCATTGTACCTTGAGCGTCTGCATTTTGCACCAAAGACACACACACACACACACACACACACACACACACATCCATCTCTCCCTGCTTCTTTAAGTATATATACTTACTGAAGTCTGGTGATTTAGGTGGCCAGGTTAGCTTATGTACCTCATTTTCAGGCTCTGCAAACAGTAAATCGTCAGGTTTCGAACAATACATTGGTGTATGATTTCCTTGAAAGCACGGGCAATCATTAGGAAACAATGCCTACAACATTGGGTGCAGGTGGTCTTCAAGAACGGATTCGTACCTTGCAGATGTGACACAACCCTGCAGAATAATCAATAGCACTAAGAAATATTATGATATGGCACCCCACAGCATTAAGGATCCATCTTCATGCTTCATATACGGAGCCAGACAGTCGGGTGGTATGCATATGCAGGTTTACGCCAGATGTACGCTATATAAGTCGTAGGAAACCATGTGAAGCAGTACTCTTCAGACCAGATAACACGTTGCCAGTCTTTAGCATCCCAGTTTTCAAGAATTTTGCACCACATTACACGTTATATTGAATTGGTGTTGATAATCGGAGTTTGTGGATTGCAGCTCGGCAATAAACACCTGCAAGATGGAGTTCGCAACGAACTGTTGCCAAGGAAAAGTGATCATCACGATTGATGTTCAACTCTGCTGGTATTTGTGGTATCGTGATCAATTTTGCCAACGTTCGCCTATCCCTATTTAACATCCTCGTATGGCGTCTACAAATTGTAAGGTTTGGAGCAACGCCGTGCCCTTTGGTATTGGTAGTCATCATCTTTGATACTGTTCCTCATATGCTACCGTTATTATTTCTGCCGTCTTTTACCGAAACTACTCCAAGGCGACGCGCGCACACCAAAGATCATGTCTTTTTTGAGGTCACTGGAATCTGAAATTGTCGAAAATTACTCCACAGTAGCTTTTTCACCTGCGGCTGTGGCACTGCTACTTGATAGCAGACATCGTACTACACCCTTTTATAAATCTGACATTGCAGTTGACAATGTCTCTGTGCTTTTTCATACGGCGCATTGCGTGTACTCTAGTGGCAGTCGGTGTTTCCATTATTTTAATATTCCCCTGTATGTCGTAGAATACACTGACGTCTCACTGAAGTATGACCACTCCTATGTAAAGTAAGTTATACCTGATAGTGGTGTAAATAATAGGATGGAGGGGCTTGTAGGGTAAAGGGGATAGTTTAAAAGGTTGACTTTGTTTTCTGAGAGAGCGAGAAAAGTGACTAAAGTGATGAGTAAAACTAAGGATTTCAATGGAAGTTTACGAAAGACCGAATATTGGGCACTTGAAATTTTGGTACGTCTATTTCGGAAATGGTGACACTTGGGAGTTGTTTGAGTGCAACCACCGTTAACGTCAGCCGGAAGTGGTTCCAAAAAGGCGAAACCACCAAGCTGAGACACAACAGTAATGGGCGCGGATAGGGAGATTGCATAGATCAACGATGTGTATGTCACCTCGTCAACAACAATTTACGCAGAACAGATTCGCCATTTGCTGCCCAATATAACATGTTTTAAGCTCGGACATGGAGACCGACAAAGTCCGTATTCCTCACTGTCTTTGTTTCATGTTTCATCATGGAAAACCGATGCAGAAACACGAGAGTGGATTTGTTCGATATTCGGCAAACAGCTATAGATCGATACACTTGTCTGTAATGGTTTGCGAAGTACAGAAGTGATGGTTGCGGCGTGAAGAAAAAGCAGCGTAGCGTAAGGGCGAAGGAGACGTACAGCTTACATATATTTTAATGATGATTAAATGGTACCTGCCTATGTAAATGAGTATACTGTATATTTGACGATAAAACACTGGAATCTCATGCATGGGCCTAATAGGTACGTATTGTATACACCTGCTATAAACATCTGATGCTACAGCAGAATAATTGAATTCAAGAGGTCGAATTAACATGTATAGCTTACTCAAGCACTCGTTTGCTTTTTGGAAGGCACCCAGGAAAAACTAAAAGAACAAGACTGTCTCTATATTTTAGTTGATGTAATTCTTTTAATTTTGCTGCGGTTTCTTCTATTATATCGCGACAGAGAATATCATTGAATTTAACATGATTATCAGCTCAAGACACTAGCAGAATATCTTTCAGATTTAATCATGTAGTGGAGGAGCATTACGTAGCCGACGTTCTCAGTAACTAACGTATCATTAATTAGTTATAACTGATTCAAATAGAAGGACATGCTTGGTTATACAAGCTTATCGTTTAATTGTGCTCTCACCTGACTTCATGCTGCATTTATTGTCACAACAATGGAGGCGACGGTGATCACACCAGACATTAAACAGCGTTCAATATTAAGTTGTACCGGTGAGAAACGTACCTGCCACCTCGACAACAATCCTGAACTCGTCACCAATTCGGCTAGCTGTAAACAGAGGTTATATCAGAAATAAATCATGAATGACTGTGAACCGAAGTTTCAGAGCAGTCTCATCTCCTGCAGATAATGGTTGCGGCCCTCATCGTTCATTCTGTTGTTAGTGGTTATTTGTATGAGAAATCGATTCGCGTATTTAGGAAGCCCTCTTGATAAAGCCGTTGCGACAAATGTTGTAATTAATCGCCTGCTCAATTTATCATTTTAGTTGCACCCTACGCCATTTCACATTCAACAAATGCACAATCTTACACAGCATTTATCCTTCTCAGTGCTCGAAGATATTTTGAAATTAGCAAAATGTATTTCATGAGATTATTTAATCAATTCTTGAAGTTTCAAGTATCGTCTAAATATGTGACAGAGTGAAGCTCTTTAAGGAAACATCGCGGTTTTTTGATTACGTCGGAAAATCAGACATCTTTAATGCTTTTACGTGGTTTTTAGGGGCACTACGTTTTCATTAAAAAATTTACGTCACAATGCAATTTGGTATTGTCACAAATGTCAAGCGCTTAATTAGTTTTTCCTTGTTTCCTCTCTCCTCCTCCTTTCTTCATGGAGCTATAAAGATAATGAGCAAAATTTAGAAATGCTCATTCTTGCAGAAGTCGGAGGAAGGCTCTAGTGCTTATCCTTCTGAGTTTCTAGGCAATGTTGTTTAATTTTCTCCCTGACCAATTGGGCTAGAGCGTTTTTTAAATTTTTTTTATTTGTTTCTAGAAATAAAAGAAATTATTATTTTTCCTAATTCTGCAATGCAAGCGACATAACACAAATAATAAACAGTTTATGATTAGAACGGTTTTACTTGTATATTATATTTGGAGGCAAATATTTCTGATGCGTATGTAATGTTTTGAATCCCATAATGTTTTGTACATTTACTGGAAAACAACTATATGATTACAACCTGGGTAAAATAATGTTCAAAATAATTAAAAACAATTTCCATTATGATTTAATATCACTAAATATCCGTACACATCAACATGAAACCAGAAACAGAACAGAACTTGTTCCAATGTTCCCCCAGACGGAATCGGCTAAAACGAATATAAACTACTCTGGTCCTAAACTGTGGAACTCACTGCCTGCTGACGTAAGATCTATCAATAATATTGACCTATTTAAAAAAAAACTAAAACTACATCTCATGGGGAAAATTCAAATAAAATAATAATATAGGGCGATAACACAGAAAATACTAAACAAAACGTTTCGTGACTTCATACCAATAATTTGTGATTCTTGGTTAGGATATTCGGGCCTGGGAGGGCTAGATTCGGTATTGAAATTAATTAACTTATAGATTAAATTTGTAAATTATAAAAAAAGCATGATCTGGATTTCGTGCCTTATATAACCATATTTTATAACTGAAAACTATTGGCAATTGATTTGTCTTGACATAGAGAAATATAGAGGAGAGGTGAACGGTGGGAAGCCGTACTACGGTCGGGTGGGAGTGGTGGGGAAATAATTTATATCAACTATTTTTTTATATATCTTACTGTCATCACATGCTGGTTTGTTTTTTGTTGAGTGTATTGTAATTTTCCTTTTTGGGATAAGAGGACTGTCAGGCAAAAGGGCCTTTTTCCTCTCTCTTCCCAGTTGTTTCAATAAGTATCGAATGTCATGATAGCATAATTACGATATATGTTTGATGTGAAAACTAAAATAAAATTAAATGAAACGTACACTCCTGAATCGTAGCATTATTACTACCTTCCTAACAGCGTGATGGGCGGAGTTTTATTAAGATAGCAGCTTGTTCCTAACATGGCATCGACTCCAGCCACCACAGGAGGAGCCCTTGGTTTTCTGTACGAATTAGACAGAAAGACGTTGCGAAGTTCAGCAACTGTGACGGACACTAACGCAGACAGGCAAACGATGCGTTCTTATGCATGACTAAATATTCGATTATATTCAGTCTGGAAGAATTTAGCACACACGGGAACATGTTTATATTTGGGCATGATTATTCCAGCGCAATACCATCCTTGTGATATGGAGTGCTTTCTTGCAAAATGAGACCAGTTAATACCGGATTCACGCTCACAATGTAGGGTAACACTTGTTCCGAAACAGTGGCTAGGTAGGATTTCATGGAGAGAATGTTCAGCGAAGGGAGGAAACCCAATGGCTTCAGTGAGAGCAACCCCTATAGCATGGCACCCCATAATCTTTCTGTTTCTGTTTAACTGCTCAGATCCGTCCATTAGCATGTATAACGAAGTGAATTTCTCCGTCATTTTTATCCGCGCCAGGATTCGAACCCGAGTCCCCTCATTCCGGAATAAGTTGCTCTACCAATTAAGCTACGCGGACGTTTTATTCTGATTCCTATCTGCCTTTATGTCGTGTGCGTCCTTCTGGCAGGTACGTCACATCTCCTGGTACGTTACATCATCTCCCCCTTATTATTTTTTTTTTCGAAGTGCTGGAGAAGGGATTCTCTTATTTTTCCTATCTCGCGGTGTGGAAATAACATCACACCATTACGAGATTTTGAACGGTCGGGTCATCCGGATAGTTCGGGCGCCATTATAACGAAGTATATTTCTCCGTCATTTTTATCCGCGCTGGGGTTCGAACCCGTGTCCCCTCATTCCGGAATAAGTTGCTCTACCAATTAAGCTACGCGGACGTTTTATTCTGATTCCTATCTGCCTTTATGTCGTGTGCGTCCTTCTGGTAGGTACGTTACATCTCCTGGTACGTTACACATGTTTCGGCTGGGATCTTGTGTAATCCTACCTGATGATATATCTCCAATTATCCAATGGCTATTCATGATGCTGTCATGTCCGATGAAACAAGAGATGTCAGACATGGCCGTTCGATATAGGCACATGAATGAGCCGTCGACTCCTTAAGATCATCCGCTCGAAAGTTCGCTCGAGTGCATACTCGGAATCGTTTTTCTGTGCGACTTGTTTGAAGACAGCCGTTAACTTAGGGATGGTGAGCCATATATTACCACCGACAGCACTCGTACATTGGCCGTCAACCAGTGGTGGTCTACAATGTTTGCCCTGTTGAGTCGACGTGCGTCCCTCTTCGGAACATTCTCACTGTACCTGGAGTACGCGACCTTCGATAAGCCAAGGACACGCTGTTCCCCGTCTTTTCCTCTGTTGATAATTATTCTTTTTTAAACTTTCACAAAACAGGCGTTTCTCCATTGCACGGCTAACGTATCAGTAAATTGAGACGACCGTTCCCTGCCGTTGTATATGCACGGTGTTCATAAAAGATTATCATCATTTAATGACGTTATAACTTTTAAAAGAGCACTGGTAACTTAATTTAGTTTTAATGAGAAGTCGGTAAATGAACAAATTTTTTGAATCATTGTTAATGAATTCAAACTTTTAAGCGGTCGATTTACCTGAATTAAATGTTGCAAAAAATTTTCGGCGCTCCGAAATGGAAATGCTCACATAGTGTCCGAGTTCCACGAAAACTACAGTGAAACAATTCCTTTCCACCTTTCATCTGAACAGTACCAACCATAAAGTTGTTACGGGTGATAAGCTCTCGTTTCTAGTCTTTTATTCTCTGCTACATGGCACACGGTACGATGGGGAAGGGCTAGTCCCCCTGACATAGACACCATGCCACTGGGTGGAAACAAGTTGCTAAACCATCTCTCCCTTTCTTAGGTTCGTTTCCATTGTTATATCTCTTTTAGCAAGTAATCAGCCGGAAATGATTAGTGTCAATCATCCCCCTAAATGACCATTTTTAATAACGAGGTTAAGGAGTAAAGACAAAAGAGCGCTCTCGAAGGCGCGTGTTCACTGGTTCCAGCCGCGTTCTCCCCTTTTCTTAGACAGCGAATATATTCGTTCGAATTGATTTCAACCCATTTTGCTAACCCCTAGTATTTTCGTTCCAGCTGGTTAAAGGGTTAATAAACTTTTACATGTGCATTCCTAGATGCACGTAAAATGCTTAAACGCTATTCACACTCAAGACATAAATTTTTCAACATTTGTTGGGTAACTTCTACTATACCACCTGACTTGCGTTTTCGCAAACTTTTGATATCTGGAACAAGTGTTGCATAAAAAAAATCTTTAACATATTCCCAACGAAAAAAAACCGTACTTCGTTGTGAACTATCGTTTAACACTGAAGGGAGATTTTGTTTGAGCCGGGCACGCAACATATTGTGCTTTCTCTTGTCACAGCCGCCATCTTAGCTTCGCAGCATCTACCGCGATCCTAGTGGCGAATGCAGTAGACGAAACACACCAGCACTAAAATTCTATTAGTGTACGTGATTACAAGTGAAAAGAAAACAGATATGAGACTATTTGACATTAAAAACTTTATTCCATACCGCAATGCACGTAGTCATTTATTGGCACCTTGCATATTCCGAACTATCCGGTGCTGCTACACGTAGGGGCTGTGGAACGAGTTTACTCGTGGCAACAGTGGTGGTCATAATGAACTCGGTGTACGTAAAACTGTGCATCCGTTTATCGCAATTCTCTTGTCTTCCCCACAGAACAAGAAACCTCAGAATTTTGAAGTTTTTGCCCATTTTTGATTTAAATTCTGCTAGGTAAAAATATTTTTGACAATCAGTAACTGCCGAAAGCAAAATTACCTTTCTGTTATTACGAAAAAAATATGCTTTTAAATCAAATAACTATACGCCTAAGTTCTAACTTGTCATAGAATCCCCATACTTGATAACTTTTCAAAGAAACATATTACTACATAAATTTCTTCAAAGAAACCAAATTTTCTGTTTAATATTAAGTGACAGTTTTGGATCAAGTTTCGTAAGTCACAATCTAGCGGGCAATCCCTCACCGATAACATTTCTTCGCATGCGCCTTTGTGTGTACGTGAACAAAATTACTAAATTAACTTTTGATGTTTAGGAAAGCAAAACAGGAAGCAGAAGTTCGGCTAATCTTTAACAAGAACTATCTTTTCTATATGTTTTACGTGCTTTCACCACCTGTGGTGCTTAAGTGAACTTTCCATGGATGTGAAGGAAACGCAAGGGTAGTTTCAAGCTCTGCTCTCTTTCGCATTGGCGAGAAGAGAAAATAGTTTCCTTCCACAGGTATTTTCGTGCGAATAGCCCTAAGGAGTGTATAGTGTTTGTACCACTTTTTTCAATATTTGCCTTGAATTTTTTTCTAATTCCTTTCAAACGCCCCTGAAAAAATATATGCTTACCTTTCGTGACTTTCATCATGGTACTGGGTCGATTCACAGAACTGGAACTGTTTGCGTTACCCATTGGTGTAACTCACGAGAGCACAGAAAATAATATGTATTGTTCCCATACGAGGAGAAACCATTTTATTTATTTATTATATTGGGATTTGAAGACCACCGTGAGTAACTGTAAGGGCTATAAACAGACTTCCGTCTCTAGAGCGACTGGTTCCAGGTAAGGAAAAGGGGCAGCGCTGTCAGGAACAGTAAACGTTTGAGATATTTTTGTACTTCTTATAATATTAGGAAATATGAGTTTCTTTCCTGGCTCTGGTTTATCGCCCTTCAGGTTAAAATAGGTGCGCCCAAAGCGGTTTTTTAAGGGTAGGGGACATTTCTAATAGAGTATTCACTCACAGGCACTATGTGGTGCATTTATAAGCGAATGCTATACACTCTTCTGTTTTATTTCCCCGTTGTTGGTAATATAACTTATGTTGCACCAATATTAACCAAAAAGCTCACAGAGAATACAAAAGAGGTTCACACGTTTTTAGAAGGATTTTATTGCAATATAATTAACATTAAAAGGAGATTATTTCTTTCTGGAATGTTCTATCTGATAGCCCTTTCTCTGGAACATCTAGATTTTTAAGATAACAGCGCATTCCTTACACTTGGTATTAACGTTTTATTCTACTACTCTTCCACTGCTTTCCATATTCCAATCATAGGTCTACGTTTAGAAAGCGTTTTGTTAGCTGTCCGAAGGAACAATAGTCCATTGGTGACACATCAGGGAACTTCGAAGGTATATGAGCATACGGCATAGATTTGATAACCGTCTCTTGTTTTCATTTTTTCGAGGAATAGAGTGGTAGGTTTTGATGTATGACTGGCAGCCTTATTCTGGTGGAGTTCTATTCTTTGAAGGCTATGTGGATAAAGAAATGGTATTTCCTCTTTAAATATGGGGGTTTAAAGATTATTTTGGTAACACGCGGAATTGATTTTAACATTCTTTTCAACTGTTACGAATACTTTACTGAAACTTTCTTTGGATTCTTGGAACCAAGTTTGTAAGTCTCTTTCTGCTCTTTTGCGATAGTAAATAAACTTTTTTGTTGCAGTCGTTTAGGAAGATCAATGCTTCATCAAGAGTCACATTACCTTTCCACCTATCTCCGGCTAATTTTCATAAACACGTCTACGCCGTGTTCTGCACTCAGCCACTTGCCTAGGCGAAAAGCGGTGAATATTATGTTTGCGTGTTTTTAGATTGAAATCTTTGTTTGCAAATTGGTTTGCAATCGATACAGAAATATTTTTAACGACTTAGCAATTGGAGTCGGTGGATTTTCTTTTAAGACCAGATACCTTAGTTTTGAAATAGTCGTAAAATACGTACCTTATTTGGATATACGTTTAGTGTTGTTTTTCCTGTTGAATGCAATTCTTTACGATCTTTCCCTCTATTATTAATAACATTGCTTATTTCACATAGAGAAATGCTAATTCCATAATTTTGACAGTTTTTTAATTACAGAATACAAATATTTTTCTTCGATAAAAGCAATATTAGAACTTTCTATTAACAGCTTGTTTAGGCGCGACATTTTCTTAACAGACGGTATTTAATTGCAGCAGACGTTTATTTCGTGTTCGTCTAACACGCCCTTCTTAGTTTCAATTCTTTGAACTTCTTTTATTTTCTGAAATTCCTTTTTAAAACGTTCTCAAATTATGTGAACATCCTGAGTAGAAATTGATTTTTGTTATTAAATAGAAACATTTGAAATATCGTTAAATAGGGACTTGGGGTTACACAACGAGTATAGGTGACAGATATTCGTCTTGGGCAATCTTTGGCAAAATAGATTCTTTGTACATCGGGACCTCCCACGAAACACATAAGGAATGCGTGACTCCTGCTTTATCCCTGCTGTAGAAGGGTTCAACTATATCGGAAAAGCCTCGCGTGAGAACTAGCCTTTAACAATTAGCAACTTCTTAAGTCATGGTACACAGGGCAGCATATTCCTTGAAGGGCACAGAAAAAACAATGGGAAATGGAAATACACGGTCGTTATGAAACAGAGTCGGATTTGGGACTCGAAGTAACAAATATATTATAGCTGGAAGTAACAAATATATTATAATAATACATCAATATTTCCTATTATCCCCTAACCAGAGGAGCAAATATATTACATGTGTCTAAATTCACTTGTTCTAATCTTCAATTGTTTACCTATTTATTTGCTTCCCTTTCAAATGACATAGGAACCTGCAGATATCTATTCCTCTTACATCATTTTGGCGTCCCCTTCATCAACAAAAGAAGCCACGCCAACATTGTACCAAAATTAACTTCGCATGTTGATCCATCTTTTTCATCTTCTCTATAGCATAGTCTCTTCACACACTGATTAATGTAAAAAACAATTACTTCATTCCTAATATGATTACTGTGTTTTGCGAAAAAGAAAATAATCCTTGTTAAAAACGTCATGAAACATTCTTCTTTTTCGGAATCCCTATTATTGCTAATAAAATGAATTATCCAAACATTTTTGCCATATTTTAATATTATCTTCCGGCCGAAAACAAAATAACTGTGATTCTCGCCTCTGCGCTGCTGGAAAAGAGCTATGCTCAAAATGGTCCTTGAAGTATAAATCAAAAACGAGTTTTTCCTCTTCAGTTCGCACTCTGCAGCTGAATTATTCAACGAAAAGTGTTATTTTTAACATCAGGAATATTGCGCTTTACTTAAAAAAATGATATGAGAGAAGGGAAAAAAGAAAAAAACATATAGGTGGGGGTAACGTCTAAATAAAAGAGCTCGTTATAACGGATATACGAGTATTCAGGAGACTGTCTTGCTGCATATATATATATATTTCACCGCCTTGAAGAAAGGAAAGAAATAGACTGCAGAATTATTCATAAACATTCATTCTTCCTGAAATCTCTGAATTGTGTTGGAATTTTTCTTCTGTATACATTATGGCTCACGATCAGTACGTTGTAACGAAATCATCATCAGAAGACAGATGTACTTCCTGGTATCACAAACGACAAGACTCCTTCATTATTCATTCTTTCATGTAGGAAAGACAAAGCAGGGAAAACATCATCACAAAATGTGACGTGTGAGTAAAGGTTTCTTTTCCTCAACTCAAAATATTTTGTTTCTTTCGGCATCAGTCGAATTGCAATTTATTTGCAGCAACTGATTCCCTCTGTTTACGCATACAAAAATAAGGGGAGTAAAACCTCTCAGTTGTTTGTCGGGCATCATGACGTGAAATTGGAACGAGATGTAGTCGCATTTGTAACGGCCTAGAAATTTCTTAATTCCAAATGACGGAATTAGAAAATGACACATTTTCACATCTAATGACTTTGTAATATTTCTTATTTTATGTGATGTACCTCAAACCGAATGCAAACACATTACTAACTGAATAGGATATTTCTAATTTCAAAAGGTTAATACACTCAATGAACAAAACATTAGAGATACCTACCTAATAGAGTTTTGGTCCTCGTCTAGCGCGAATAATAGCCTGTACACGTCGAGGCATCAACTTTACCAGATGCCGAACGGTTGCAGGAAGTAATGCTAGCCGTGCCTACTGCTGTATTACCTACATTTCCGCCCAAGACGGCGGTACAGGATCCACGGAACTGATGTTCCTATCCACGTCATCCCAGAGAGCTTCCACAGGGTTTAAATCCAGGGACCGTGGGGGACACCTGATGGTTCTAAACTTAGGTGAGTGTTCCTCGAGACATGCCCCAGTGGTTCCGGCCCCGTGCGGAGGGACGTCCTGCTGGAACAGACCATAGGCCGCAGGATGTGCGAAAGCCATGAAACTCGGCGTAGGTGATCAAACAACTCATGCTTGTAGCGCGCAGCGGTTAAGGACCTCATGTGTCCCACGAGAAGGCTTCACAACCCATCGCATAGCCAATACCGCTTTGAACGAAGCCGATCGGGCAAGACGTGACGGAGCCATGACCTCATGCTATCGACGCCACCTTGGCACCCTACCGTCCGCTTGGGGCAGTTCAAAACGGGATTCGTCTGTGAAAATCTTCCAAATACGTGGAAACAATGTGAATAGACAAAGTCATCGCTCTTTCCACGTTTTCTTTTATTAACACAAAGCGTGAAAAGAGCGATGACTTTGTCTATTCACATTGTTTCCACGTATGTGGAATATTTTCACTGTCACTCTCGCCCTTTGGATTTATTAGCTATAATTTAATAGCTTGTGCCGATGAGCCGCTGCAGATGGTGACGTCTCAGTTTCTGAGCCCATCTCTACGGATTTGTGAAGTCAGATTCTGACAGATAAACACACAAAGCGCCGTGGATTGTTTTCCACCGTAGCGTAAGGCGAACGCACTCGGCTAGTTATCAAGAGATCTAGGATACTGTCCCAGCGGTGTCCGGATAACAATTTTTTGGTTACTGTGTATTAATTAAGGAAAACCTGGAAAGAGGGATTCGTCTGACCACACGATGCGGCGCCACTCTGTAGAGGTCTAGTTTTGACGTTTCCGGCGCCAGGCGAGGCGTAATGTCCGATGACTTACAGTCAGCAGTGGTACACGAGTAGGGCGTCGGCTCCAGTAGTCTAGGGTCTGCAAAATGCGCCCCACCGTTCGCCCTGTGACGCTGCTTGGGCTTCTGACATTTAACCTGGATGTGATTTGTGCTGCCCTTGCCAAGCGGTTGGTCAGTACGAGCCTCCATTGTCTAACGTAGACACGGTCAGCAATGGCATGTGGCTGGTCACAGCTCTCTCTGGGTACTGGTACTTCCGTCCATTGTATACTCGTGGTACGCCCTTGATACGGTTGCCCTCGGGAATCCTAAAGTTGTTACCACTTGGGCGATAGAATGAGCCATCTCTCTTGTGCCGACAGTGCGTCCACGATCAAAGTCGCTGAGATCACCACGTTTACCCACGTTCTTCGATTGCGATACTTTGTTGGGAAACCCTGGTGTCAGTCTATTTATCGCATATTTTCGGTTTAGGTCTTTTACACTCTCTAGGGAGATACGCATGTCAACTGACCATCACACCCACCTCTAATGCTCTGTCTACTGAGTGTAAGTCTCGCATGTCTTAAAGCTGGAACGCACTACAGTCTTGTTTCTAAGCATGCATCACAAAACTTTCCTTTTTTCTTTTTCTTTTTTTTAAAGTCAAGCCAGAGCTTTGAAAGCACAGATTAAACAGTAAGAGAATAACATTTTAACCCTTCCCTCTTATCTGAAGTTTGGATCATTTCAGGCGTGGCAGTTAACACATCTGAAGGTCTAAAGCGTGTGCAGCACTATCGTTTGCTCATACAGTATCAGTAAAAGAGTGAACGGGTGGTTATAATGAGCAAGGAATGAGCTTTGACCCCTTTGGAAAGGGGCACGATAATCGGATACAGAGGAAAGGAGGGCAACATCCTGGAAATGACGAATTGTTTAATGCTCAGGGAGAGAGGCTGCTCTGTAGGATTACCAGGAGCAATAGGCTTTTTACCCAGGCATGTCTGACGATGGTCTGCAGCCAATGAACACAGAGGTATGTATCCAGAGCTACAATGGAACGAACACTCCAGCATATAGATCTACAAGGTAAACCCATGACCTCCGAAGCCATCACCACAGCGAATCTTCGGCGGAGGGTGTTTTGAATTTGCCGGAAAGCAACAGAAGTGAACGTGGAAAAACGGACGAAAGTTGTTTACTCTGATGAATTAAGTTTCTTACTGCATCGAGTGGATGGACATTGACTGGTAAGATAAACAGATGCTAGAAGATGGTAGAAGGCGCCGTTACCTCGCAGATACCGCGAAGCATTTGGAGTGTAATGCTCTGGAGGTTGTTTTCCTGTAACCCACTCGATCCCATCACTGTGGTAAATGTCCCCGACAACGCTACCGAGTACCTGTTCACCATTGCAGACAAATTTCATCCATTTATGCGGACAGGCCGAGATGGGGTATTCTAATAGAACAACGCGTCGTATCATAACTCCCATATCATCTAGGACTGGATCAAAGAACCAGGGGATGATTTCCATATTATTCAATGACCGTCCATGTCGCCCGATACGAACCCATTTTAACGTACTTAGGGCCATATGGATCGCACGCTGCAGGGTATGGACTTTCCTTCACTGAGATTAAACGAGATACGGACAGCACTTCTGCAGATGGATCAGCACACTAGTAGACATTTTCTATGGACAAATGGAATACATGTCTCGTTGCAAGGCCACATCTATTGCGGTGCACTGATGACCTACATTCATATCTGGTGGCGCAGTGGCTTAATCACTGGCTTCTGATGTTTCATCCGAGGTAGGGCCTGGTTCGAATCCCGATGAGGCGGTGGTAGTTAAACCTCAAACGAAATGAAAAACACAGGAAGAAAGAGGACCAACATAGTTCAAAGTAGATGGACGAAACGTATTGCTGCCACAGTATACGTTGATGTTTTTTATTCTCCTTTTCTTCAAGTTCTTCATTTTTTCTGTGATAGTTGCTTACGCACCATTTGTTACAGAATTTAGTAAGATTTATCCCGAAGAAACAAAACATTTTGACCAGTGTGTCTTTATGCAAATTGAAGCAACTGTAGGTAACAGACGGCACGTGTGAAGGTAAGGAAACTGTATAAATAGCATTAGATACTGTGCTCTATCAATTAGTGTTATTTGTGTTTTTCAGATGAGAAAAACCGCAGACTTCAGCGATTTTGCCAAAGGTCAAATTGTAATGGTCGCACGACTGGGTCAGAGAATTCCCGAGACGGCAAATCTTTTGGGGTGCTTGCAGTCAGCCGTGGTAAGTAGATTTAAAAAGTGGTCCGAGGAGGGATAAAACAACGAATCGCAGGCAAATTGTGGGTACACCACAGCTCATCGAATCTAGAGTTGAGCGAAGTACGAACCAACGTAGTAGTACGAACCAACAGAAGGGATACTGTACGAAGCAACAGAATATCCCTTCTGTTAAGGAATACTGTACGAGCCAACAGAATATCACTTTTGTTAAGGAATTCTGTACGAACCAACAGAATATTCCTTCTACAGTATCCCTTCTGTTGGTTCGTACTATACGAACCAACAGAAGGAATACTGTAGCGCCACGCAGCGGTATTCTAAATGCTGGTGACTTGAGAAATGCATCAGAACACACACAGTACATTGGACCGTGCTGAAAATGGGGCTGCGTAGCAACAGTGCTGTCCGAGTGTCTAAGTTAACTACATTTCGCAGTCTAAGATACCTACAATGGGCGTGTTAACTGGACCTTGAATAATTGGAAGAAAGCGGTCTGGTCCGATGAATCTCGTTTCTTGTTGTACCATGTGGACGGCCGAGTGCGTGTGCGCTGTTTATCTGGCGATGTGTTGGCATTACGATGCAACGTGGGACGAAAACAAGCTTGGGGAGGAACTGTAATACGTTCGGCATTGTTCTGTTGGGGAAACCCTGCTTCCACCAGACTTTCACGTGCAGGAAACTAGGATGTCTACAACCTACCTAAACAGTATTGCCGACCAGGTATATCCTTCCATGGCAATGGTATTCCCTTCCCGTAGTGCCTTTTTTCATCAGGATGATGAGCCATGCCATGCGACTCTGTTTGTAGGAGAACGGTTCGGGGAACACGAGGAAGATTTCCAGGTATTGCCTTGGCCTCAAAATTCCCGAGATGTCAATGCAGTCTAGAATCTGGGGTTTGGGTGGGAACATCAAATCCTATCTGCGGAGTCTCAACCACGTAACTTAGATGAATTAATAGATCTTCTGGTCCGTTACAGCACCCAGGACAACTAAGTTCCAAATATCTAAAAGTGAAGAACCTGAACAACTACAGGTTTTCAGAAGCCAAAGCAATCCGATGCTTCCTCGTAGCATAATAAATCGCCAGTATCTCAGTTATGGAAATCATGGAAGAAATATTCTTCACAAATACATGGAACAACTGCAGGATTTATTATTTACATGGCAAAGAGAAAAGCCTGAACTGCCTGGTTCACTGATCAACATGTAACATGTATGTTAAACAGTTAACTAGGAATTCCAGGCTATTCTTATTGCCGCGTTAATAATTCTGCAGTGAAGTTATTTTATTTTACGTTATGAATGACAATGAGTTTAATGAAAATGAGCATTTACGGAATATTTTTGTAGCTGAAAATTCATATGGTCCATATGAAATTCTAGTGTAGAAATCTAGTACAGGCATACGTAGCAGAAAATTTATATTAAGTCTTAAAATAGCCATTTCTAAGACTTCATTTTAACATAGCAAGAAATTCTAGTTTTTATCCTGCTTTATGAGTAGCATTTATTTTATTAGCAATTTATTGGCGTCTTTATAAATCACCTTTACAAGTCGTACCCCAGCTCTTTTGTCTGATGTCGTGTCAATACGGAGACCAGAGAACTTCCATGGGCTAAGCTTTTAACCTATGAATCCTCTAAAACTGGTCACACCTGTGAAAGGCAACGCTCTTAACGTACTTTTATGAAAGGCAATGATCAAAGCTGAAAGTGAGTATATTAGTATATGGCTATTTTTGGTGGCATGCAAGTTCATCCAACCTGGGCTAACCACAGCAAGTATGCGTGAAGACAGATAAAACTCAAGTGATTGAGTCATTGCTCGAGTTAGAACCCGAGTAACGAAAGATGTTATCAATACGAGTTTGGGAATTCATTTCAGGAGTGAGGTTTCCGAATCCAATACGGAAACGAACGCAACCACTTCAAGTTTGATCCATTACGATTTATACCATGTTCCTGTCAAAACGCGGTGTTAATAGATCAGGTGGAAATTTCATCCTAATTGCCTAAAAATTATTTGCCCTGGAATTTTTCGTGATGTAGGTAAACGTTCGTGGTAAATGATAGTACGCGTAGAATGTATATATTTCACAGCGTCTGCATCTCCAATATACATGGTGATTCAAAAGTTCGGTGCAAAAGTAAGATACGATTAAAAAAGATCTATGGGTCGGAGAGATATGCGATTTGCAGAGTAATATTCACCGATGTACGGGATTCTTTATGGCATCACAAAAAAAAATGTTCAAAATCTCGACAGTAGAGGGCGCTGCTGCAGAGAAAACCACATAAGTGACTTGTCCACATTACTTGCACAAAACAACGTTAGGATGAGACATAAAAACCATTACGGAGAAATGCAGTCACATTTTGAATGTGGGAAAATAATAAAGGTTCGTGCTGTCATTCTGATTACAAAACCACACGGTTTTGTTAAGCTAATAATTTGCATATTACGTGAAATCAGGCGTGCACCGAAATAGGCGTGCACGTTTAGCGCCGATCGTCTATTGAGCTGGCATACTGCGCATGAATGGCCTCCTAGATCTCCAGATCTGACCCCGCTGATTTCTGGTTGTGGGGCTACTTCAAATCCCGTGTCTATAGAGGTAATCCTCAGAACTTACCATCGCCGAAAGACGCCATACTGCAGGAGGTATCAGCCATTCCCGTTCACATATTGTTCAATGCTGTATCAGGCGTAATACCACGACTGCACGGAGTACTGGAATGTGGTGGTGGACACATTGAGTACTTGCTTATGTAGATCATGCTGAAATAAAGTAAGTTTCACTAATTTAACGTAGATATTATTTCACAATTCTCACCATTCGTTGCTTTCTCTGCAACAGCGCCCTCTATTGTCGATATTTTGAACTATTTTTTTCTTGATGTCATACAAAATCCCGTACCTCGGTGAATATAAATCTGCAAACCACATATCTATCCCACCCATAGATCTTTTCTAATCGCATTTTACTTTTGTACCGAACATTTGAATCACCCTGTACTTCGTGGCACCAAAATCCTTAAGCATCCTTGGTACCGTGAAGATGTTTACTAAGAGACACAGTTTTGACTTATTACAGTTTTCAAGCTTCACTCTATTTTACAGCAAAGAACTGAATGTAAATACTGATACGCTTTTATGAGTTGTAAAGACGCAAAGTCCCCGGCGACAGAGATGAAACTTGCGTCTTCTCGCACCAGGGTGAGTTGCTCTAACGGACTAAGCTACATCCAAGATATGTACCGCTGAAGATTTGTCGTCTTGATACGTGCTTCGCCTCTATAGTACGTCACATACTTTAGTTACTGTCCGTATACTTCTGTGATTAAAAAAAACTAGTTTCTTTTGCTTTAACTAATTATTTGTATGAAATCAGTTGTGTAATTTGTTGACATTACGATTAATTCGATATAGCATTATGTCTGTTGATTAAGCTCTAAAAATACTGCATAATAATAACCGCGTTTGTATCGCCAAATTGATCGTTCTCGACAACTGTTTATCTCTATTTGAACAAGAGTGGCTTACAATTCCAAAAAAAGTATCAGAAGGAAATTAATCAACTTTTCTGTTTTATGCTTAATGTTTTATCAACTATTTGTTAAATGAAAATGTGCCATCTTTCTTTCGAATTTATGAAAAATATTACTCTAATATGATTTATAGAAAAAGAACAGATTTTCTCGTAAAACTTGCAGATAACTTGGTGGCATGTTCATAAAAGCAAAATAAACTGCAACCTTCTGCACGTTATTGAACGATATCTATGAGATTACAGTTGCTCAGTAACCAGATATAATTCATCATCTCGAGAGCTTTGGTAGTAACAATAATAAAAAGATAAAGATTTACGTTCGTTGCAGTTGTTTTCACACAAAATGCTCTGAAAAGCTCATTAGGAAATTGAGTTCCTTCTTGAAAACGTATATTATTAATAATTTGATGCATACTAGTGAGAAAAAGAAGCAAAAAAAGCTAGGTGTTGAAAATCGATGTGAGGAAAATGTTCAAGATGGGTTAAGTATTTTGAAGAGAGATATTTGCTCATTATCGAAATTGAATAACAAAACTTCCATTTTTTAGTCTTCTAAGCTATGTGTAACGCAATGAAGTAATACCATTAATACGTCAGGATGAGAGTTAAGGGAAACTGCCCTAAATTAATGTCGCATCTTCCACACTGTTTAGGAAAATCCAATATGAAAAGAATTCTAAAGAGGTAAAATATACAAGAAGATGGTGTTGTAAAACGGTTTTCTCATCATGCTTCTTCATTCCACTGGATGACATTGGCCCCCACATGTAAAGTTGGGTTTTTTTTCAAGATGTTTTGAATAACCGCCCTGTTAAATCCTGTTAAATTTCAAGCGTTGTTCCTGTCAGGTTTTGAAAAATAATGAAATGGAGGTCGTAAGCATTCGTTGAAATTAACGTTACTGAACCGGTAGAAGAAACTCCGTAATCAGATAACATATTTTCTTCAGATTTGTGAAACCTCCAATATGGCACACCTCAGAACTACGGCAACCTCCGAGCAACAGCAAATTTTAATTTGTGCAGAACAGCTGCAGTAGGATATATATTAACGATAACCTGTGAATAAAGGCAACCTCCATGCAACGGTAAGTTTTGGTTGGTACAGGACAGCTACAGTACATTAGGATTTACTTTAACGACTACCTCCGAACAAAGAAACCTCTTAAGAGCGGTCAACAGACGCCTCAGTCCGTAATGAAGCTAATACTTTTACGTAGTTTTTCTCGGTACTTCGGCGAGACGGATGAGATGAGGGTAAATAATATTACTAAAGGAACTGTGCCACGGAAATGACAAATTGGACTACAGCAGGTACAATGGTGTTCTTACGTTTAAAGAAAGGAGATAAATTTAGTTCAATGCGAGTTTAAACACCCGTGTATGTTCCATGTCGTCCTCCGAGGCTGCGGAAATGGTTGTTAGTGCCTGTTGCCTGTTGGCGGCCTATCTCGTGATTTGATCCATGTGTATACTGCTCCGGCTTTCCGGAGCACTGAAAACTAACTACGCATTAACACTTCAGTGTCCAACATTCTTTCTTTTAATAGCGTATCCTAGCCCTAATATCATACGTTTCTATTTCTAAGAACTGTTTAGGACAAAACGTCAGATACTGTTTTCCCAAAGCCCTCTGCACACCATGATTTATTTGTTGACGTATGGTACTAAGTTTCATTCAGCAATCAGCACTTGGAGACAACACTGCAGCCGTTTGCTTTGTGCATAAGCGTCATACACTGATTATGCTTTGGTACAATGCCAACGGACTAGCAATGTTGACTTAGACCTAACCTCCGAACAACGGCCACCTCCCAACAACTGTCACTTTTATCTGGTCCGAGGGGTGACCGTTATGAGGAGGTTTTACTCTATTTACATTTCTGAAGCGACGAGTCCCATAATCAGGTGTTTCGTATTTCTCAAAATAATAAAACGTGCATGTAAAATTATTTAAGGATAATTTTGGGTGCACATCGTGTGATATTTAAGTGGCACTCCAACCGGGTGGGCCCGAGTTGGAGTGAAAAATATTTGGACACCATAAAATAATAGTTCGAAAATAATTGCTTTAGAAGCGGGCCTTGGGCCTCCTTAGCCCCCCTCTCGTCAGGCCTGGCTTCTTATAGCCTCTAGTGTTGCTGAATGTGGTTGTTTAACCCCGAAACAAAAATAATATATTCGTACGTTATCATGGCATACAGAAACATCTCCTGTCTTTCTGAAAAGGGCAAGGACTTTCAAGATGGCTATTGCCATGGAGAGTATTACTCATTCCAAAGAGTATTTACCTCAAATAAAAGACTTATATAGTAAAAATTAAGCGAAATACAAAAGTGTGGAAATATTTACTACTACAAATTAAAATGGCATTGCGTAAAAACAGTGTCAGTGTACAGTCATTTCTCAGAACTGCAGTTACCTTCTAAAATAGAGGTAAATAACCATCAGTGTAGTATGCCCGGATATGTGTTTCTAAATGAGATTACATACTTCAGTTAAAGCTGAATTGGGGAACAGTTCTAATGTTAATATTAATCCTTTCACGGAAAACAGTGTAATCTGTACTAGTAATTAAATAAATTTTACTTCTACTCTGACATATTGTTTTAAAATGTGATATTACATACATTACAAACTAGCTATTTATTTGAGAAGTAGGACAGTATAAAGCTGAATTTCGAAACTTGAAAATAAGAAAGATGTACGGTGAAACTTTCTAAATAATTTCAAGGGATATTTTTCAAATATTGAATATCTCTACTTAGGGGCAGAGAAAGTAGAATCACAAGAAAAAATGCCGTGCGATCACAACGTAGATGGTCAAAACGTGAATCCGCCTGGCAGTGCTTGTGTGTCTGAATCAACTACAAAGTTAACAAGAAAAATGACACCGAATTTTCGGGTGTAATGAGCACGTCTTTCGAATCCGTTCTGACTAGAAAATAAATATATCAAAGCTATTCGAAGTCAATGGAACATGTATACAAAGCAATAGTATCTGGCCGAAGAAAGAAGTTTCTCAATCGGGTTTTTAATCCCGCAGATATTATAGTAAACCGAATCGTGAAATTACGCCCTCTGGTTGCAGACTACTACGTTAAGAAAACAAATGGAATTGCATGACAACCATTTCGCCCCGGAAACACTCTTTAATAAAGGAATAATTTTTCTTTCAAATCGGACTCTTAGAAGTAGAGATATGGACAAATATAAGATATGCATCTACTCGCCTTGGCGGAAAAACCATGCATTACTTTAGGAAGAAAGTATGTTCAAAAGGCTTTTTTCGATGTGAGTGGTATCGGTCCAAAAAATAAAACATTTTGCCAAGTTTTCAGTAGCTCAGATTTTGCTGCAAATACATCAGAAGCAGAAATTAACACTTATGCCCCCTGGTGGCCAAACCATTCTTTACCAAATATTATAAATGATAAGAAAAACATTTACCATCAGAAGCTCTATGCGATACAAGAAGAGTTTTTTCAAATCGGAGTTTTAGAAGCTAAAATACAGGGGGAAACGCAGCTTACCTTTGCGCCTTCGAGTGGAAAATCTGTGATTTCCTTCAAAATTTTGAAATTACGTAAAAAAAAAATTCGCACTGGAAACTCTATCCAACAAAGAATGAATTTTTCCAAATCGGACTATTAGAAGCAGATATATTGACAAAAATAAGATATATATATCCGCACCCAGGCGTAGAAACCCTGCATTATTTTAAGAAGAAAATATTCCTAAAAGTTTGTCGACGTGAGTAGTATCGGTCCACAAATGAATTTTTTCAATCGAGATTTTAGAAGCTCAGATTTTGCGGCAAATTCATCAGAAGAGGAAATAAAGACTTACGCCCACTGTTGGCCAAACCATTCTCTACCAAAAATTAAAAAAATATATGCAAAAGATTTCGCATCAGGAGCTGTATCCGCTGCAGAATATTTTTTCTAATCAGTTTTAGAAGCCGAGATATAGAGGGAAACGCAATTTAATGTTACGCTCCCTAGCGGAAAATCTATGCTGAATTTAAAGAAGTGACTGTACCTAAATTAGTTATCGACATAAATGGAATCGAAAGGTAACATTTTTAATAGGTTGTTTAGAAGCAAATATATGGAATAAAATGCTTTTTGAATTCGATATCATCTGCATTTACACCCCCTAGCGGCGAAAGTGTACATCATGAAATAAACTAAAATGAATGATCATCATTCTCATATTTTTCGCTTCGCAATGCAAAAAGAATTTTTCAAATTGTACTAATAGTTGCAGAGATATGGTGTCCACATACAGACGGACAGACGGACGGACAAACAGATGATATAAGCACGATAATTTTTTACAAATGACGTGCTAATAAAGTTTAAGAAATCACTGTTAGAAAGTCCTTTTTTATGACCAGACGTTGAGAGTATACCTTGAAATCTAACAGAACGTACAAGGAATTAAAAATATATGAGGTCCGAAATTTTGTTGGCCCCTAAAATTTACAAAGAGTTCCTGACGAGACCGCGTGATAACTAAAATACAAGTTGTGTGGTAAAACCTTAATGGTATAAGGAAAATGAAAGTTGCAGAGAAAACTAAATTCATTTGTGAAAAAATATAACAAAACACGGTGTCGCTTATAAGTAACGGACTAAAAATTTTCAGTGAATGGCAACTCTTACAGTTTTCAGATAAATGAAGCAATGAAAAGCAGAATAATAAACCATATCGCTTAGAGATATTTGATTAAAAATTTTCATTGAATAGCAACTTTTTAAATACGCTAGGTCCGTTTTAGAAACTTACAGGCCTTATTATGCCTATTTAAAATTACGAAGCCTCTACGGTCTACTTGCTATCCAATCAGCGGTTATTCTGGGGTTTGCGATTTATCATTTGCTGATTTTCCAGTCTCAGGGCTTTTTGCGTGGATGGATTCCATTGAAGTCGACCTCGGTCCCACTTTGTTTCTATGGATCTCTTATGTTTTTGGCGTTCTGTTTGTTTACGTGGGTTTTGGTGTACGCCTCAATGCATTTACTGTTCTGTTCTCAACCTCGGAGAGAAGGCCGATTGAGTCACAATTCATATATACACTCATTGTAATAAAAATCTGCGCACCAAGAAGGAGGTGTTGGATTGAAATAAGATTTCAGTAGTGAGATGGTACATACCAAGGACAGAAGTGATTACAATATCGCATCAGCAGGACGATTTCACGCGAACATACGGTACACATTCCGGTCAGTGTTAGTACCGCGTCGGACCGCCTCGTGCTCGGATTCACGCGGCGATACGGTCCGGCATGGAGTCAAAGAAACCCCCATGTTATCGTGAGACAGATTGTCCCGCACTTCTTGCAATCCACACTCTAAATCACGAACACTGGAACATGGAGAAAGCTGGTGTGCCATTTGGTCCCACACATGCTCGATGTGTGAGAGATCAGGCGATGTGGCAGGCCTTGGAAGTGTCGAAACATGGCGTAGGCAGTCCTAAGAAACCCGAGCCGTGTGCGGACGGGGGTTATCTTTTTGACATGGGGCTTCAGGATTTCCTGTACGAAGAGCTGGGCTGTCAACGTCCCTCGGATCACTGCAAGGGAAGTCCGGCTATCATACGAGATGTCTCCCCATACCAACACCTCGGCAGTTTGGGACGTATGCCGCTGTACAGTGAGGTTGAGATGGTAGCGCTCACTTGCGGTCCACTACACTCTGACACGGTGATCGTCCGTTCCCATACAGAAGCGGGATTCGTCGCTGAACACTATACGTCACCAGTCCGTAGCATTCCACTTTCTCGCTGCTAACATCACAGCAATAGACGCCGACGATGGTCAGGTGTCAATGGCAGAAAACGTAAGGGCCGTCGCGAGTGTAGATTTCCCTCTGCCAAGCGTCTGGAAATGGTTCTGGCGGACACAGGAATCTCTTTTACAGCCGCCACATATCTTTGGTTATTGGACAAGGATGTCGTTGCATCTGTGAGTGCCGCTCTCAGGATCCCACAGTCCTCTCTGCCGGTGGTGTGTCTGTGTCGTCCATAGCCAGTTAGCTGTGTCTGGGTACCTTAATTGCAGGCCAAGACGATCGCAACGTACTGTCCCACCGGCCCAAATGGCGGCCAATTGGGCGCGCAGGCCATCCTGCCTCTCTCATCCCGACGATATGGCCTCGTTCAAACTCTGTCAGTTGACCGTACGCACATCTACGGCGGCTCCTCGGCATGTCTATCGGTCAGGGATCTCACCTCACTTTTACCGTGCACTTTCGCACGAATGTGGAGTCTTAAAAGCCACAAGGATTGCGATTGCAACGCCAGTCTTGCACGCGAGTGCATGTGGCATCGCACAAAACTTTAAACATTTGCCTGTCTGCCTGCCCCGTATCTATTCGTTGAGTTTCGCGTTAATTGCATGGTTTTTTCTTGGTGCGTGGATTTTTATCATAATGAATGTAATTTGTGAGGTACCACTGAGGTGACTCAAGAGTCAAAATGGAAAATTGCAGCGATGAATTTCGTCGGTGTAGTTAGAGTGGTAGCTGACTCTAGAGGAAGAAGATGTGGATTCGAATATCCCACAGGCAGAAATTGGGCTTTATTTTCATATTGCCGCTCGAACGTAAGCTCAATCTCCTGGACGTAAAATTTGAAAAATGTGTGTTGCTTCTTCTACACATTGCCTGGAACTAATAAGAATTCCTTCTTCTACAGAGAGTTCCTTCAAGCATGGTTGTCGGTGGACCCTAAACTTTGGATTTCGTGCTCTCGCCTTTCTCAAAAGGGGATACATGTGACATCTCACTGATATGACGAAACATTCGAAACGGCAAGTTGCAGTGATAAGTCAAGTTTGGTGTAGTTCAGTCGGGAGAATAACTGGCTCAGGAGCAAGGAGACGTGGACGCGGATGCACCCACGGCAAATGGGTCTGTTTTCACAACTCACTGAATTGAAGTGAAATGAAACTGATCTCCTATTTTAGAACAAGCAAAACAATTTGTACATCACTACTTAGAAATGCATTGCTTCACCAGCTTATTATAAAAACTCAACAAACAATCCTGAGCTGTTTCGAGTAAGAAACAAATCTATCTTTGATACTTCGTGGTAAGCCTCCTATTCACATCTTAATGCAGCAGTTTTCTAGTTCATCCACTAACCTATCACGAAGTTTTCGATTTCACTCACTGAAGTCCCCAAAAATTCGTGGTTTGAATAACACGTTATATCACATCCTAAGTTTTTGACAAGATTGAAATCTTGTGGCTGGGCAAGCTAGGTAAGCGTGCTTAAAGGTGACTGATATCCCTAAACTGCATTGTATGTAGTTTAAAAGCTATGAATATTTAGGTTACTATTTTAAAAAATTCAGTTTGGAAGAACACAATACATAATTGGATGGACCTCTGTTTCGAGTAAATTCCGAGTCCATGCAGAGCCAGTAGAAGAACCAAGTCAGATCCAATCTAGACAAGTATATGACCTTTCCACCTGGATAAATCATACGTCATCATGCCTTCGCAAGCTTGCTGCCACGCTTAACATTGACCTTATCCTAAAGAGCATGCAATGCGTTCATCAGGTCGCGAGAATATGTTTCCCCTGGCTTCTGTCTTGTTTTACTCTACTTCTCACAATAGCACTGGAGCTAGTAACTGGTATGCAGAGCAAAATGTATGGGGTTACCGCGCTATTCTGCATTCCTACAGTACCCACTTTCTTTGCATGGCTTTAACTGATGTTTTCGCACATTAATTTTAAAGGACCAGTTCTACACGGGAGTTGCCTAGTAGCATACCTGAGATAAGTCGCTATGCACTGTGCTGGATGCGGACGTTTCTGACGGGTGTTCGAATTCCGGTCCTGCCGGCCATCTAGTCTGAGGGTTTTCCGGGGTTTTTCGCAGACTCCGCGTGTTTAGGGACGCGAATGTGTCGATGGTTCCCTCTTAAGTTTATCCCGGACGCACATTGTCCTTGAACCCCTTCCCTAGGCTGCCTGGTTTTACCAAATGAGTGTCGATGCGCTGGTAAGAAAAGACGATTTTAATCTGATGCCTTATCACACCAGACATCTACGGTAATTTTCCCATAGTTGATGATGATGATGATATCTGCTATGCGTAAGATTATAACCGAATCTGCGCGTATCCCTCTTAAGCATATGTTACTTGTGGAAACATTTATCTTTCTCTATTACATCCCTTTTTTATTAGTCGCTATATCAAATGCAAGCTGGGAGATATGCCTCTAAGCTACATTTATATATTATAGGAGTCATTCTGTGTTATATAATCATTATTAAAAAGCCCAGCCGGTTGAACTCTATCTATACAGTTTGTTTAAAAATATGCCAAATCGAATAGTTTTCCCACATTAAAAATGCTGTTGCACTTTGTATTGCTATCACGATGTTTAAAGGTTCGTAAGATCAATTGACAGCACATGATTGATAGTTTAATTTTGATATTCTTATTTCCAGAGGCGGTGTTTGTATTTCGGCGGATGTTCATAGTAAAGTTATGTTTAATTTATTTTTTAGTTTCAATGACGTTTAAAGAATTTAGAGCTGGAAGGTAATATATGTCTAGCAACTGAATGTAATAATGTTTCTATTTTCGTTAAGGTGATTTATTTGTTTTAACAGCCATTAAGGAGAAACACATAGTGTGAATGTGTAGCAAAATTCTTTATCAATGTTTAACTGAATCATGCATACCAGACAAAACCAGCACAACACTATTGGTGTATTTTTTTATTAAATTACTCATATAATTTCAGAAAATCATAACTGGCATCATGCTAAAAGTAAAAAATGAAATCTATTTCCATACAGTAAAATAAAAGTGACGAGGAATGATTTTGAAAGGCAATGTGTTTGTTTCTGTCTCTTCCAAGATTTTCTTACAATATAAGTTACCTGAAACCTTTTCAAAACACAGTGTGTCTTAAAGAAACACTTGTAACCTGGGTGACGAGAATTTGTACGGGAAAACATGTTTAAATCCCAGGAAACTTTTTTTTCAAATACAAGGGTCTAAAATTTCCTCTTTTACATCACGCTAATGAAAAACAACAAAAATCAAGATATCAACTTTGAGACAAATGTCAACAGACACGTCTTGCGGGTTTTGAATAAAACATGGGAATATCCGCCCTTCTTCGATAGATTAAAGGAATGGGGAAAAGGAAAAGGGAAACCTGATGCAAAGCTTTTAGGCAAACTGAAAAAACGGACAAAAACCAAATCGGGGAAATAAAAGAAGAAACACCTTTCAGAGATTTTCTTTTGGAAACTGAAAGTAGTGTCAAGTCAGAAGTCCTGGAAACAGGGCAAAAATAGCACGCCAAATGATAATAGCATTGTTTATTTAGTGTTGTTATTGGGAAAGCAAGGGTAATCTATAAAAGCTAAAAGGTACGACCCCATAATCAGGTGCCGTGCGGAAAGTTATACTCAGCAAATGGAATTCAGTCTGTAGCATCATTTTCCTTCTAATAAACGGACCGAATATAGCCAATATTTTCGGTAGGTCTTTGGAAAAAACGTACGTGGCTGAGGTATCACTTTGTCCATCCGTTCGTCCTCTTGGGCAAACCATACTTCTACAACTATTAATCTGGTTTGGAAAATTCTTTTCGCATTGGAAAGCCGAAACTGTGAGAAAGAAAATCCTTGCTTTTCGGGGTTTTTTTTCCGACACATCACTTCGCCGCTAACGGGCGTAAATGCAGCTACTATCGGATTTAAAATTAATCTTGTTCCATATGACTGCTTCTAACTATCCTATTGAAAAAAAGTCCTTTGATACTATATATAACGAGGACCATTTTGAATATGGTTTCTTTTTCTCGTAATGAATAGGTTTTCCGCTAAAGGGTCTAAAGACAAATTGCGATTTCCACGATATCTCTGCTTCTAAATGTCCTATTTTAAAAATTATTTTTGGATCAGATAGAGATCGTAGTGGGAAGTGTTCTACATAATAATCTCAGATTTTTGGTAAAGAACGGTTTTACCGCTACAGGGAGAAAGTGGATAATTTTATTTATCACCTGTCTTCAGCGCAATATCTGCCCTTCTGAAAAGTTGACTGATTTTTTTTGTGTGATAGGATACAGCTCACCACGAGATAGCTTCTGAGAATAAATACCTTTTACTTAAAAGAACTCACGGTTTCTTCGCCAGGGGTGTAGATGTTTATCTTCTTTTCCTCGATACCATGCCTTCTCACAGTCTGATTTGAAAGCCTCTATCTTTGTCGAAGAGTGTTCCTGATACAAAATGTTTTTTATACAACTTTAAACTTTCTTTAAAACACAAGTTTTCCACTCGAGTGCATATGTTAACGTTTTCGTTGACACCATGTTTGCAACAATATCTGCGCGTCTAAAACCGGTTTAAGAAATCATTTTCCGTTCTAACTACAAAACATTTTATGTGCATTTCCTGCCCAAAACGATTCAAATTTTTTTGTTAGGGGCGCAATTTTCGATGTGCTATGCTCAATGTCTCTGCTTCCAAAAATCCGATCAGAACAAAAAAAGAATTAAGACTGGTTTCTATTCACATTGGGCAACCCTTTGCATGTACTCGTGGGTTTTTTCGTAGTTCATAGTTCAGGCGCTAGAGGTGTTAGTGTGCATTTTTATTTCTAATTCTATCTGAACTTCTAAGAATCCTATTGCAAATTTTTTTTTTACTGTATGCCATTCGCTACACTAAAGACAATGACGGTTAGCCTCTCTAAATAATGCACAGTTTCCCGCTTATGGTCGTAATTGTCAAAACCTTTTTTACGCTGTTTCTGTTTCCAGGAGACGTGTGTTAAAAATTCGTTTATCTTAGCATAGCTTTTGCTATGAAGAATACATTTTGCGTATTTGCTAATTTTCCATTATTCAAATTTTTCCTCCAGGGGACGCCAGCTTACATTTCTATCTGTGAGAGAGTTCATTTGACTCTAATTATGCCCTAAATAAATTCTTTTTTCTAGGATAGTCTTTATTATGAAGAGTATTTGCACCCATTTTCTTCTTTAAGTAATACACAACTCTTCCGCTGGGGATTGTAGAGTTAAACTATGTTTGTATCTATATCTCTCTTTTTCTAACTGCTCGATTTGCGAATCCTTTATTCTCTGATATTTTTTTCTGCTATGAGTAACTTTTTGCGCATAATGTTCGTAACATGCCTTTCCAGTAACCATAAACATCAGAAAATTGAAATAGATGGAGTCACCATCTATTTCCATTTTCAAATGTTTTATGGATTGTAGAAATTCAGCTGATTTTTTGTAACCGGTTACATTGCCTATGAATAACCATACTCATACTGCGTGTTTTAAATTATGCCCAGTTTGTTTCTAAGTGGTGTAAATGTATTTTCCTTTCTGCTGAAATTTTATATTTTCGGAAAATCTGCTTCGAAATATTGTTTTCCTTTGGGGAAGAATTTAAAAGAGAGACCTTCTCACTACAACCAAAAATTCAGTGTCATCTTTCTTGTTTATTTAATGGTTTCAGGGTAAAATTTTCTCATGCGCATCTAAAGCTCTAACGCTTCGACCGAATCTAATTCACAGCCTTTGATTCCAAAAGAAGTAAGAGGACCAGCGGTCTAGAAAAACACGCAGCAATAGTTCATCTAGGAATCGAACCCGGACAAGCTCAAATGATAACACAGAATCCCAATCATTTATTCAACAGATCACTGGGTTGACTCCGTTCATTAATCAGATCAAAACCTTCAGGCATTTTTAATAAAAAGAAATTTGATAGAGGTGTGTTTCTCAATCATTAGTGTTTTCAAAGTGAGACGTTCATTTATAAGGAACGCACATTTTTTAAGGAAAAGAAATATCATTCTTAATTCAAGTCAATCTTAGAGGATTTTTTCAGGTGCTTAGATAGCCAGTGAGTTTGTTTAACCGCTTGAGAACAGCAATGTACGAAAATGTAAGATAAGAACATATTGAAGTTGCTTGTGCGAACGGCATTTCATAAAGAGGGCGGTACAGTCTCTGTCTCTTATATTTTTATTCCCGTTTGCGCACTATTGGACGTCCCACACGTTCTCCATTGAGGAAAGATATGTACCCTCTTTTCATGTACCCTCTTTCCCAAGGCTTTAGGTATAGTTCGTAGGTTGTCTCCCAGACGGAGCTGCCAGCGTCTTTCTGCTTTGGCGGCCATTACGGTTTGCTAAGTCGTCAGCAAGGCATGTGACATCCTCTGAGTTTTGGGGCATTTGGATTTCAGAGTAAGTTCGGGATTTACTTAAGTTTTACGCTTTTGGTTAGGATGCGTTGTAATGTTTACATCCTAGGGCTTTTCGTTTGTTTGGAATAGTACTTTACCCTTTTTAAGTTTCTTGAGTTTTTTTATTAAGGCGTCCTTTGCTGCAAAGAAATATTCTCGTTTTTAGTTGATGTTCTGTTCCAGTGCTCTTGTACTTGCGATTATAGCAAGCTAACTCCTCATCTTCTGCAATATTTGTGTATATAGTAACCTAGCACAAGCATTTAATTACTTGCTCTTCATTTTCGAAAGGTTTTGCTGTATTTGTATTTGAATGTAATATATGTCATGAACTTTCATGGCGTTTTCCTGAACTTTCATGGCGTCCTCTAACTTCAATCTACTGCAGCAATTTCGGTGTGAGTAGGGCCAGGATGATTCAGTTTGCAGCCTGAAAATTTAAGAGGGGTTTTTCTAAATTCCTTTTAGTGTTTTATTTTTATTAATTATTTTTTCATTCCTTTATATTTTATTTTTATTTTCCTTTTTAAAGTTTTTTTGTTTATTTGGCAATTCGGGATGAGTGGGCTACCTTGGGCTGATTTTTTGGTTAGTTGGGCATAGTTTTATTTTAATTTTTGTTTGTTAGTTTTCTTTTTATTAGTTTTTAATTATATTTTTTAACTGCTGTTAATTTCTTAGTGCTTCTTTGCTAACTGGATGATGCGAGAAACCCATACCTAGGTCTGTGTTGAACGACAAGAGTTGTGGTCTTCGTCGGCTCTCCGATGAAACCATAGCTGACAGCTGCCATTTGTTCTGCAATCCTTCCTTATTTCTCCAATTTTGCGGCACCACTTTTCAGTTCTGTGAAATTTGTGTCTGAGTAATTTTAGTTTGTTTTATTTTTAATTTTTTCTTCAAATTCTTATCTGTGTGCTATTAGTATATATGTGTATTAATTATATCATAAAAATCACATCATCCATAGAAAGCAAAATAAAATTTGGTAACCAATCAAGAACCCATAAATCCAAAAATTTGAAAGCGAACTAATAATCACTGAAATCATGAGACCCACTGAAATGCGCAACGCAGCATATAAATATAGAGGTATAAAACATATTATGGTTATATGAAACACAAATGTCCAATCAACAAGACTAAACACATACATTCTCAAACAGGGTGAAGCCAAATTAAACCAAGCCAACAGCACCAAATGCAAATAAAAAGTCTAAAATAGTAAGTATAGTCAATAAAAAATACCTTGGCCTGACAATTTTGTCTAAGAAAGCGAATGCAAATACCAAGTCAAAGTTTCAGAATGCTTAATTCAGACCCACAAGGAAGAAAAGAAAAATAACAATTCAAACAAACCCTCTTCTTGGTTTGAGTTTTCGGCTTTATGTTTTTTGTCTCTATTTTCTTTTTCTTCTTTGTGGGTCTGAGTTATTCATTCTGAAACTTTGACTTGGTATTTGCATTCGCGTTATTAGAAAAAATTGTCGGGTCAAGGTATTTTTTATTGACTATACTTACTATTTTAGAGTTTTTATTTGTATTTGGTGCTGTTGACCTGGCATTTATTTGGGTTCACTCTGTTTGAGAATGTGTGTGGTTAGTCTTGTTGTTTTGGCATTTTGTTTGATTTGTGTTTCATATAACTATAATATATACGTATATATATATATATATTTTTGTAGTTCGATGGTCGATGGTTTGAAAATATTTCTTGCCAAAATTTGATTTTGATTGATTTTAGATTTACTTCCACATCGAAATCCTCTTGAGGGGATTTACCATTTCGTTGGAGTGAATGGCCGTATTGTAGAAACAATACGATCTTGGAGTACAGAATTATGATATCTTGACGAATATTCCCTAAAATTTGGTTGTGTATGTATTATTTTAGTTAGTTATTGATCTTTTCACAAGAAAGAAAAGATGTCATCGCCATGACAAGGTAATTTTATTTAGCGAAAACCTCATGGAAATTTCAGTTGTTCTGGTTGAGTGAATAATGATTTTTTACTGATTTCCATTGCCTTCAGTTCATAATTCGACGTCATCTATGTTTCTACCGCGCATTTCGGACGCAGTTGCGAATTCTCTATGCCCAGAAACACAGTGAGGGAATTATCCAATATTTGTGCACAAATTGGTAAGCTGTGCACACCATCAGATATAAAAAATGTTGGTCCACTCAATCTAACCAACCGTAATTTCTAAACAGAACACAAATTTCTAAGACCTAAGCACAGCTCAGTGAGTTTCCAGTTTTTCTTTTATTCTTCTCTCATTACAGTTAAAACATTACTAACAGGGAATACACCCAGTTATTGTCTCAAGATGTACTATTTATCTTAACCTTACTCTTTCCAGTTCATGTCACCCTATTGTGGGACAAACACTTAGCGCATTTTTTTTTCCATCTCTGTCCGTTTCTAACTTTGGCAGGGCTTTATTCCTACAGGTCCAGCTGCGTGAGTTGCCTAATTCTCTTTAAGTTTTGATCTTACCCGAGTCATTGGGAAAAGCTTACGACGTGAAGCAGCACCGTGGATTGCTCAATTTAAGGACTTAATAAAATGTTCGTTAGATGAAAGTTTCTTAACGCACGGTTTATTTTAATCTCCTTCTAATATACGTTATTCTTAAGGTTGCAGAAATTGTTAAGGGAAACGACGTCAGAACAAGTTATATTTTTCTTGTAGACCACGGTTTCGTTGTGGTTTAGCCCAGCCTCTTCCGGACAAATGGCACGTAAATATGCAAATCTCTGTGGCATCATTAAAGGTGTTGGTGGTCACAGGTTCTATCAGATGCTTCTACGTGCTTCAGAGAAATCAATTTGTTGCCATGTCTTTGACAAGTTGGGAAGAATTTTGATAAGTAAAAGAAAAGCTTCCAAATCGTTAAGTTTAATGGTTGAATCTGGTTTGTTGATAACTTGAGCTTCTTCAAATAGAAATTTATGGATATTTTTACAAACATGTTCAGCAATTTCGCATCCATTACGCGAAAAATTTGCCATTGTTGAGTTTCCTAGAGACATTATTTTCAAAATTTCCAAAATAATTAAAACATTTACTTCCCAAGTAATTTTATGATACTGAATGAAATTAACGTTTTTGGATTAAAAGACTGTGTTGAAGATACTTATAAAGTAGAGGGGCATATGTCGAATTCCATGCCAAATATGAACTTTCGTATATAACACAGTTTCATAGGTCCTTGCGTTACCGATTGAAGATTACAAATCTTACATACGGAACTATAAACTACAGAAACCGTCAATAGCAAAATACACTCATGAAAATACCTATCACTTTCTACTTGAAGAGGTTAAACTTGTTTACAAAACGCATTCAACCGTCAAGTTCAATATTTTGGAAGCTTTCATATGTATCAAAACATTTCGCGACTTTTCAAACACATGGCATGCAGGCATGCACTACATTTCTATCAAGCGTGTGGAGGCATCTGAAAGAAACCGTGCCCGCCAACAGTGTTGATGATATCTCAGCGATTTGTATATTTGCGTGGCATTCGTCCTGAAGAAACTGGTCCGAAACACAGCAAACCCGTGGTCTGCAAGAAAACTCAAATTTATTGTGACTAAACGTTGCTTTCTTCACGCTTGAGTATTTCACAATGTTTGTAGTCTAGGATTTATAGCACGTGCTTCTTGCTTTGAATTATTTTATCCAGAAGAAAGTAATTTCAGTAGTCTATGCGTTTTTTGAATACTGCTGAAAAAAATTATTGAGCCAAATTGATAAATTATTTTGGTAAACTACCAAAATGCAAGGCAAAGGAATTTTGCAGCTGCTCGTATCTGCACCGATCCTCGGCGTCGGATCCTTGCAAAATACGAGCAGCTAATCGAATTTGAGAGAGGACGTATAATTGGTCTAAGAGAGACCGGTTGAGGTCAGGTTTACCCAAAGCCAGGCATTTGGATCGGAGCTACGCGGATATTGGTGCTAATGCGTCGAAGAGAGCATAACCCAGCGGGGTATCGTTCACTTCATCGAAAGATCACTTGATCAAAAATGAGTTCACCGAAACTCACTTGATGGAAAGGTACATTTCACCGAAGGGCCACTTGACCGAAAAGTTGATTTCACCGAAGGGCCACTTGACCGAAAAGTTGATTTCACCGAATGGTCACTTCTCCTAAAAGTTCATTTCATCGAAAGGTTATTTGATCGAAAAGTTCATTTCATCGAAATGTTATTTGATCGAAAAGTTCATTTCATCGAAATGTTATTTGATCGAAAAGTTCATTTCAACGAAGGATTACTTCACCTAAAATTCCCTATATCGAAAGATCATTTCACCGAATGGTCAGTAATCCGAAAACTTAGAATTTTGTTGTTTGAAATCTGTTGGAGTATGGTGCGCGGGTTTTGGAAAAACTAGCCACCTAAATCTTATGGATTGTACAAAATATGCACTTTTAATTTCTATGAAACACGTCTCCATAAGTAGGTTTTCGAAACATAACATTAATTATAAGGCATAGATCTAGGCCTTTTTTTCAAATTTTAATCCTCCGAGCTCATATTCATAAGGGTTACAATAGCAAGTCAAGTGAATAATGTCCCACTTTTTACTCAACAACAAAACATTAAGTTGTTGACCGTAGGCCCAGATATAGGCCATTTTAACATATTTTAATCTTACTCATATTCATAAACGTTGCATAATATTTAAAGTAAAATATATTGCACTCTTGTTCATGCCTAAAACATTAATTTTAAGGCCTTAGGCCTAGATCTGGAAAAATTTTAATGTTCATAAAGTTTTTATGTAAATATTATGAGACCTTGCGGTGAAATAAACTTTTCGGTCAAGTGACCCTTCAGTGAAATGAACGTTTTGATCAAGTGATCTTTCGGTGAAGTGATTTTCGGTAAAGTGACCCTTCGGTGAAGTAAACCTCGGGCAAATGAACCAGACCCAATCCAGCGGTATTCTCTCCTTGGATGGCTGAGGACAACGACAGAACGCGAGGATCAAGCGGGATTTTGATAGCTATACGCGTCTAACCAAATGCGTCCCTCTCAACCACTGGTGGCCATTTGCTTCTTCTACAGGTACTGAAGTAGCCATCCGGACCCTTGCCAGACGACTTGCTGCACGGGGACTACAAGCTGGCCACTTTACCGCCTAGCTGTTCACCGATCATCTCCCACAAAGTTGCAATTGTGTCGGGACCGATCAATGTGGGATAGTGTCCAGCCGCGTCGTGCTGTCTCCATTGATGAGTCACGGTTTGCACTTGGCGTTGATGACCAGCACATGCGTTCCTGGAGACCATTTGGGCAGCGGTGATACAGTCATACAGTTCAGGGATCCAGTCCTGAACTGTATGACTACTGTCTTTACCGTGGAACAGCTCGTTTACCGGGAGTGACAGCCTGAGGTAATACTTTCTCCGATAGCCGGACATTTTTGGTAATCCTCCATACCACCCTCATGGCTCAACGATACGTAAGCAATATTCTACGACCTGTTGTGTTGTCATTACTGACACAGCATTACTGAGCACATTTTCAACAGAATAATGCCCTGCCACACACAGCACTACTCTCTCAGTCTTCCCACGGTAATGTGCACGCCTTTCCATGACCATCCCAATCGTCCGACCTCTCACAGATCGAACGTGTTTGGGGCATGATACGACGCCACCTGCGCCCATCCCAGAATGTCGGCGAACTGACCCGCAATTTGGACACCTACTAGCATGCTGTACCTCAGGACTGGATCCCTGAACTGTATGACTGTATCACGCGCCGAGTAACCGCTTGTATCCAAGCATAGTGGCGCTAATCGTACTGACTTGCTCCGCTCGTGCAGCTGTTTTATCCGAATAAATGACCCAACTGTTCTGGAATTTCAATCATTGTCTTCTCCTATACATGCACATTGCACTTAACCATTTTTATCTCGATTGGATGATTCCTTATGGGTGCTTCGTTTTTTCTGTTATTTTTCTTGCAAAGAGTGAATATACAATATGTGTATATGTATGACTGATGTTTGTGAAAGAAACGAACTCCGGACCTCATACGCGACTTGAGTATGACCTAATACGATTTATGACATCATCTTATGACCTCATGCGGGACGTATGACCTCACACGCGACTCGATGCCGTGCAGACCCCGATGACTAACCAGAATCGAATGCCTCTGACCACTTGTCGACCTCGACGGTATTTTTACAAAATAAAGAGTCAATAAATATTGAATAGCAAATATTTTACGAGATAGTATTCTTTATATGCGAATCTCTACCTACCTAATGAATATATTATGTGACATTCACTGAACAGTATGTGTATAAGTTCTACATTTTCAGCGTTATCTATCTACTCAATTTTCGAAACGTATTGGCCTTACATGTATCGGGTCCCCTTACTGTATAAAAGTTAGATACTTAACTCCCTATAGTGTATATCTTTAACTGAAGTAGAACATTTTTAAATAATTTTGGAGCTATCTTTCCCTCATCTACCAATTTTGTCTCACGAAGGATTTTCTCGTCAGCACAGAGACCGGTTGCCACAAACCGAAGAACATGCTAACAATCATGTTGGGATTACAGAAAACTCAGGGGAAAACTAAAGGAGAATAAGCACAGCTGGTGTCATGTACCTTGCTGCTGCGATGTCGGAGAATTAGCACGTTCCATTCTGTTATCAGGATTCGAACCAAGCTATGCAATGCAAGAAGCTAGAGGCTAAAGTTCTTACCAGTTGACCACCGCGTAACGTTTAGTGCATTCTATATAGAAATTCAGGTAAAGCTCTGCAGATGAATCAATGTCATGAATGCTAAGAAACTTCGGCAGCAAATGAAACAAACAAATTAAACGAAAAGATCAATAACCCTTTTTCGAGATAATAGAGTTAATATTTTGCCAGCTAATAAAGCTTTACATAAAACTGCTTGGCCAATTGAACAGGAATTTTTACGATGGTTGTGCAAGTATAGGGTTCTACACACTGTATGACGATACCAGTTACAGAGATTCGTAGATCAATCAAATTATAGTTGGTAAATTCACAGTGCACAATGAATCCCATTTGTAGTCTCAGATTAATGGCATACAATGAATAGTTTCATGTGATTTGTAGGATCTGATTAGTCGTGCAGGAATGAGTATTCATTTATCAGTGACTGCTGGCATTCAAAATTATATCACCACCCATATATTCACTATGAAAAGGCATATTTACCTCATATAAGTGAACTAATTAAACACAACACAACTCGAAGCAGGGCTGCCTCTCAGAGACTGCAAGTAAAATCGTGATATTTGCCTTAGCTGGGGCGTTCAAAGGGAGTTACAATGTTCCAAATTATTTATTTAACACAGGAAATCAATGTTTTACAGCCGATATCAAAAGCAGTCTTTTGAAACGTTTGAATAAAATGCCCAAATTTTCCTTTTTTATTTTCTTTTAGTCTTTTTTTTGGCACAAAATAAAGTTAAACAGATTGATTGTCTTCGAAAGAGTTGTTTGGATATTAAATATGGACGAACCAATTTCTTATTCAATACTCTATTAAAATACATTCGCACCCGAGGCACAAGAGATACCGGCTTTCTTCTACACATTTTTAAAGCCTATGCAACTGCTCTCTTCACATCTAATTCGAATTAAACGGAATAAGTATTTACATATTATATTTGTTTTATTATTTATTATTGCCCTTCGGACGATTAGTGAAGAATTACAACTACTAAATGCGGGTTCAGAATAAGGCATGGATGCCTTATTCGTCTCCAGAAACTCAGTTCTTTTACTTTTCTTCTTTGGATAAGTGACCCTAAAATTCAAAAGGTTCGCTCCTTTAACCGCTGATATTCATGAATGACGTCAATTAAAAAAACAAAGTTATATAAATAAACTGTGGAAACGTCAAGTCAATTCTTATTTGATGATATTTATAATAATAAAGATACTTGAAGTAAGAAGGCCAGCTTCCATCAAATTTCTAAGAAGCCGCAGTAATGCCATAACGAAGACTTATGCTACACAAAGAGAGATCTGTGAACGTGGAGAGATAAAAAAGCAATGTGTCATCCATGTTCACAGATATCTGCAGCGAATGGAAATCATTCAGCACTATTTCCGGAAACGAAGATACGCGCGAACACATTTAATGCATTTATCGGCAAATTGGTATATTCCAATTATACGAAAATTCATCATGGAGCAACTATTTAATGAAAAATGAAAGTTTCGAATATGCCTTCCAGAGCAGCAGATTTTGGACCTAATATAGAGACCCCGCAGCTACAGCTGATACACCAGAAATCAGAAAACCAAAAAAACCAACACAATTCCGAAGTTCAAGTGCAAAAAAAGAGAACACACACACACACACACACACACACACACACACTCACGAAGATATCTCCCATGCGTAGAAACTTATAGTACACTGCTGGCCACCCAAAATGCAACACCAAGAAGGACATAAGATAGCAAAGCCAGATTTACTGGACACATAGCAACAGATACAAAGATGAAACGATTAAGCTTACAGGCCCGTGCGACTTGCGGAACACGCAGACATCAATAGTTCGTGTGGCCCCCATGGCTGGCAATAACGGCCGCTACACGCTGCGGCATCGAACGAAAGAGGCTTTGGATGTGGGCTTGGGGTATGTCGGTCCAGGCTGCTTCCCCACAATGCCACAGTTCATCAGGTGTAGCCGCAGGTGGTGCTTTCCGGGCCACTCGGTTGCAGATCAGCGACCAGACGTGTTCGATGGGCGACATATTGGGATAACAGGCGGGCCACGTCAGCAGTGACACCTGGTGGGCCGTAAAGAATTGTTGCACGATGCGTGCCACGTGCGGGTGCGGATTGTCCTGTTGAAACGTGGCCGCTGGCAGGTCCTTCAGGTAAGGGAGGACTACAGGCTCCAAAACGTCGGAGATGTAGCGGTGGCTGTTGAGTGTACTGGTAATGAGTACTAGAAGGGTGCGGGTGTCATATCCAATTGGGCCCCAAGCCATAACGCCAGGCGACGGAACTGGTATGGCGATGCATAACGCAGGCGTCATACAGTCTCTCGTGCAATGCCGCCATACGCGGATCCGACCATCGTGGTGCTGCAGGCAGAAGCGGGATTCGTTGGAGAAGACAATGTCGTGCCATTCCATAGTCCAGATGCGGCGTTCAACGACCCACTGCCGCCGCACTCGCTCGTGGTGTAACGTCGATGGTAATCGGAGCAACGGGCGCCGTGCGACAAGTCTCCGCTCCTGCAGACGACGTCGAAAGGTACGTTCTGACACAGGTTGTTGCGCAACACACCCTAATTCCTGCGCTAACGTTCGTGATGTGGCGGTATGAGCCGTCAATGCCCGCCGCACAACATGCCGGTCCTCTCTTTCGGTGGTCTGACTGGGCTGCGGCAATCGCTCACGTCAGTCTTTTCGTCCCTCCTGCACTCACCGAATCCATACTCGCCTCACTGTGGCAAGAAGTCGTCCCACACGGGCGCCGATGTCTCGGTACGATAAACCGCTGTCGCGATAAGCCACTATTCTTCCTCTGTCGAGCTCCGAAACGTGCTGGAATGACTGCCGTATTCTGCGACGAGGCATCACGAAGCTTTTCACGCACAGGTCCGGCAGCACAAAACGCTTCCACTACTTGCACCCCGCCTTCTGTGCACCCTTCTTATAGTGCTTCTCGGTGGCGTGCCGGGCGCACATGATTTGCATATGCCCTGCATTTCTAATCGTTTACATGTCCTATCGCAGGCGACGCATGCTGCGAATTTCAGTCCAATCTGATGCTTCAAGCTTGGTGTTGCATTTTGGGTGGCCAGCAGTGTATATCAAGCTGATAATACACTGAAGTATTAAATTATAAGGAACATCAAGCTTATAACTCGTTGGGCCGACCTTGACCTTCAAACAGCCTCGATTCAATGAGGCACGGATTCAACGAGGTGTTAATATTGTTCTACAAGTGCGTTTAGCCAAGAGGATGCAATGGTCTCCGTGAAATGGCGAATGTTCTCTGGAGGAGAATTCCTGTTACTGATGGATCTCTTAAGCTCATCCCACAGTTGTTCAATTGGTTCCCGTTCTGTGAACTGTGGGGTTATTTAATACTTTGAAATTACTGTCGTGCACCTAGAACCAATATGTACCGATAAGGTCCTTGTGGCATGGCGCATTGTCCCAGTAGAAGTAGCCCTATAAATCAGGAAGCACCGTGCACATGTACGGCCGCTCTTGGTCTACAGAGATGTTACTATACCTAGTGACATCGAAATTATGATCCTGAGGTATTAAGGAACATAATTTTAACCATTAAAACAGACCGCGGACTATTATACCAATACCAATAGCTTGCTCAGTCAACGCTAGGCATCCATACGTGCTCGTGACGCCATATTATCGCGTGTCTATTGGAGTGAATTAATGAAAAATATGATTTATCGCAGTACACTACGTTTTTCCAGTCCTCAAACGCACAATTTTGGTGCTCCCGTTCCCACTGGATTAATTTGTCGGTCTTTAGTGAAACGGGTGGTACACGAAATCGATATCTGCGGTTACCGCCCTTTCGCGCTAACGTGAGACACGCTGTGTATACTGATATGATCTTCTGGATGTCGTTCTTGTATTACACATTTACCTGAGGCAATGAGCTCGCTCGTCTGTTACCTGGTGCGTTTGTCCCCAGCTGCTGTATCCCTTCAACAACGGCCAGTCGTTTCTATCCACACGAAAATCTCTGACTAAGCTTGGTGTTTGTGTTCCACCCATTGCACACCTTCGATGCAGTACGACTTGCACAGTCTGGAAGGTTTGCCGCTTGTGAAATGCTTGAACCTGCCGTTGCAGCGTCCAGTATCATGCCTCTTTAGTCGTTTAAGTCAATAGTCTTTGCCATACTGCCATTACTTACACTTCCTACACGTTTAAATAATTTGCAATGAGCTCTTTGTAAAGACATCTTAACGCCATAGCTGCGTATTTAACTAAGGATGCCATGCGTGTAATTGCTATTGGGTGTTCCTAATAATTTGCTACTTCGATGTACAAGAGCACTATTGTTTTCAAAAGATGTTTTGTGAAAGAGTGTCTTTACTAATAATCATTGAAATCTCTGAAGGAATCAGAGGGCAGCCCCGGTGGCGCAGTGGTCTAAGGCGTTGGCCTCTGATCATTCGTCCGAAGGGGTCCGGGTTCGAATCCCGGTGAGGCATGGATGTTGTGTTTGTCTTACGGCACTGGCTCTTTCCCTTCCCTGGAACCAGTGACCCTCAATTAGGGACGGGCGACTGCTTATAGCCCATTGAGTTGCTCACGGTGGTCGTTAAACCTCCAATAAAAAAGGAATCAGAAGGAATCTCTCATTTTGTGGGTAGGAGCAACCGCAAGCTTCAGATGCCAGATATGTCATGTCAAAAGGATTCAACTAAACGGATTCATTTACCTCGAAAACTTCACTCAGAGAGCTAACCAAAACCTACGCGTACCTTCTTACCTTCTAAAAGAGCATTAATATCCTCTACTTGTAGATTAGAGCAAACAGTAATATTGATTATTCCTACACAACGCTATCTCTCAATAAATATTCGTGAATGTCTTAATAAAATAGCATTTCGAATATCTCTTGCGCTTACCTCAATTCCTGTACTGTACATTCCAAGACGGATCAACACATTTCGCTTTCCCGATAACCATTATATTTTAAGATTTTGTCAGATGTAAGAATATGCACGAAAAATGTATTAACAGAATGATTTTTTCAAGAAATATTTTTGCAGTACATGATTAAACAGACACTAGTGACAATGTAGATGATTTAGTAACAGAACTGTACGAAGATATGTTTAGAAAAAGAATGGATTTCCATTAGGTTAATAAATTCATAAGAATTTTAAAGATGTTTCCCTACTGTTCTTGAGCGCGTAAGTTATTTAAAAGCACTCGTCGCATCAGTGGTACGTATTCAGTAGAAAGAGAAATATATTATGGTTTACCTGTGAAACTTATCTTGAAGGAAAGAGCGAACATGAAAACAATAAATCTTTTCCTCACTAGTAAGAATTTAATAACCCTGGTACCAACGGTACTTTGCCGCTTGAGTGGCGCAGCGGTCTAAGCGCAGGCTTACGACCGTTAGTCCAAGAGGGTCCCGGTACAAATTGAACGGTGAGGCACGGATGTTGTGTTTGTCTTACGGCACTGGCTCTCTTCCCTCCCTGGAACCATTCGCAGTAAATTAAGGACGTGAGACCGCTTATAGCCCGTTAAGTTGCTTACGGTTGTCGTTAAACCCTCAACCAAAAGTGAAATGGTGATTACGTGAAAGAGCTACATATACGTATGTTTTAAGGGGGATAAATACATTTTATATGTGCCTCTCAAAACTTTTGTTCCATTGTTCTTGCTCAAAATTACGTGATACCGACTGCATTTAATTTACATTCATTGTCATAAAAATCCGCGCACCAAGAAGAAACCGTGCGATTAACGCGAAACTCAGCTAACAGCTACGGGGAGGACAGTCATGCAAATGATTAAAGATTCGTGTGATTCCGCATGCCCGCGGGTCCAAGACTGGCGCTGAAATAGCAATCCTTGGGGCTTATAAGGCGCCGCGCAGAGGAGTCTACATTCGTGCCGAAGTGCACGGTCAGAGTCAGAGGAGATCCCTGAGAGATAGACATGCTGAGGAGCCGCCGTAGATGTGCGTACGGGAAACTGACGGAGTTTGAACGAGACCGTACCGTCGGAATGAGTAGACAGGGTGGCTGGCGTGCCGAATTGGCCGCCATTTGGGCCAGTCAGACAGTACGCTGCAATCGTGTTGGGAGCAATGGACACGGGAAAGCACCCAGACACGGCTGGCTGGACGACCCAGACACCCCACCAGCAGAGAGGGATGTGGGCTCGTGAGAGCGGCACGCACAGGTGCAATGACGTCCTTGTCCAATAACCAGAGATATGGGGCGGATGTACAAGATACTTCTGTGTCCGCCAGAACCATTTTCAAATGCCTGGAAGAGGCGAATCTACACTCTCAACGGCCCTTACGTTTTCTACCATTAACACCTGACCATCGTCAGCGTCGATTGCTGTGGTGTCAGCAGCGATTAAGTTGAATGTTACGGACTGGCTACGTATAGTGTTCAGTGACGAGTTCCGCTTCCGTATCGGAACGGACAACCACCGTGTCAGAGTATGGAGGACCGCAGGTGAGGGCTACAATCCTAACCTAACTGTACAGCGGCACATGTACCGAACTGCAGGGATGATGGTCTGGAGAGCCATCGCGTATGACAGCCGGACAACCCTCGCAGTGATCCGAAGGATGTAGACATCCCAGCGCTACGTACACGAGATCCTGAAGCACCATGTGCTGCCTTTCCTTGCGGGGCGGCGCGGAGCCATTTTCCAAGAAGATAACGCCCGTCCGCACACGGCTCGGGTGTCTTAGGGCTGTCTACGTCACGCTTCGACGCTTCTGTGGCCTGCCAGATCGCCTGAACTCTTTCCCATCGAGCACGTGTAGGACCTGATGAGACGCTAGCTTTCTCCATGCCCCAGTGTTCGCGATTTAAAGCGTCATTTGTAAAACGCGCGGGCCAATCTGTCCTAGGATAATGTACGGCCCTTTGACTTCCTACCAGACCTTGTCACCGCAAGTATCCGAGCACGAGGCGGTCCGACGCAGTACTAACGCTGACAAGAATGCGTACGGAATGTCCGAGGGAAATCGTCCTGCTGCTGTGATATTTTAATCACTTCTGTCCTTGGTATGCACCAACTCACTACTAAAATCTCATTTCAATCCGACGCCTCCTTCTTGCTGCGCCGATTTATATGGCAATGTGTGCATTATCTCATGGTAGACTGAGAACAGAAATGACTTAATCCCATAAGTTACTTAAATCGCTTTTAGTATTGCCTCACAAAATGTGAATATATTCCGCCAAGAGTCAAATCTCAGATAATTTTCTCCTAAAATAAGTTTGTGCTGGTAGTTAAATTAAAATATAATCCGTAGTAGAACAGCCGTAAAAGTTAGGTCATATTTCCCTACTTTTAGCTCAAAAAGAATGTTCCTCATCTTTCTTCTATAGAACTTTTCGAAATGTAAATATGTACTTATGCTACGTAATCTAAAACCACTAAAACTGGAAAGGAAGAAAGTCAAAGGAATATATTGGACATATTTCTGTATACCTGATACAAAAGAATTTTGGTCAAGACAGTGCATCTAGCTTTTCATAAAGAGACAACCGACTTATGTCACGCACAGAAAGACGACATGGAAAAAGGGAACTGAAATACTTGTGCATCTTTGTCTTTCTTCTTACACAGGATAAGAATATTTTTGATCATTTGTATGGAAGAGACAAGTTATCCACATTCAGACAAAGAAATCCGTGGTTTACAATTTTTCATAAAAACAAGAATGTCAGACGACACGCTAAACGTTATTTAGTGGTGTATTCGGAGCCAGATACTTAATTCAGCAAACTGTGTTTGGTATTCAAATAAATCTGTGTACTTGGTATTTAGCCTGCCCGGGGGCGTAGTGGTCTAAACGCTGTATTGTGACCAATAGTCCAAAGGTGTCAGTGTTAGAATCCCGGCGAGACATGGATGTTGTGTTTTTCTTACGGCACAGGCTCTTTCCTCCATGGAACCAGCGGCCCTAATTAAGGACGGGCAACTGCTTATAGCCTATCGAAATGATCACGGTGGTCGTTAAACCCCAAATAAACAAAACATTCGGAATTTACATTACTGCAAACAAATACAGTTCTCTCTGGACATGCATACTAAATGCTAGGTGTCCTGTCACTGTACTCTGAGTTAAACACGTATGCAGCATTGAAATTGCTGTAACTTGTCCATTTATTTATTGAACATTTCTTTCTGTTTTGTAAACGTATCGTAAAACATTCTGCTGAATGTTGATCCTCTCGAACAAATATTGAGGAATGCAAATGTGTGTGTGTTCATCTGACTTGAAATTTTCATAGATTTCCTATGTAAAAGAAGAACAGAGGTAAAATGAAACTTACCGCTATTTTTTTCGGTCTGAATTTTTCCAACTATTCTGTCACATTTTCTAATTCCATTTTAAAGTCCGGAGTATGATTTATCGTCATGAATGGATATTTAAATTTTATTGCAGACAATGAAACGTGAAACTGCTAAGCGGCCCCCGGTGGAGCAGTGGTCTAAGAGATGTCCTCTGATCATTCGTCTGAAAGGGGTCCGGTTTCGAATCCCGGTGAGGCATGGATGTTGTGTTTGTCTTACGGCACTGGCTCTCTCTCTTTCCTGGAATCAGTGACTCTAAATTAGGGACGGGCAACTGCTTACAGCCCATTGAGTTGCTGACGATGGTCGTTAAACCTCCAAACAAAAAAAGAAAAAGGAAACTGCTAACGTTACTTACAAAATGTCGTTACCGATCTCATTCTAATGTTGTAAAGACTGCATTCTTTCTAATACGGCGAGAGTGCACACTGTATAACTGTTCATAAATGTAATAACACACGCATATTAGAAAACGCCGGTATTATTGGAGTAGCATTTTGCCATGGTATTTCTATAAAATTTGAGATATTGCTCGTTGTTCACGGTAAACTTAGTCAGGTGCAGGTTTGAAGCAACTGAAAGAAAATAAATAAAAATTATTGTATTTTTTCCAATGCACAAATTTGCGAATCGCAGAACTAGGACATGGAGCAAAGTCGAATTCTCATGTTCGAAGAAATATCTGGTTTAAATAAATATATATATCTTTTGAAGACAGTTGCAGAGAGTATGAGACCATATATCTCTTTGCATAATAGCTTCTTTTTTCACCTTTATCCTAGGCACAAGAAATCAATAACGGACTTTCGAATCAGCGATATTCACTACCTCTTGAATCTGTTCTCCTAACAACGAGCAAAAAGGACAATGCTTGGAAGTCATTACGTCACAAACTTTTTCACTCCCTCAGATTGATTTTCTGCTCTTTCTTTAAAATGAAATTTCTCTGGAATTTCAAGTAGGTAAGCCTTTTTAATGGTGGTTTATTGACAAGATATAAATCATCATAGATCGAACAAACGGTTCTCAAAGTAAAATCTTTTTAAGTTATTGGCGAGGGAAAACGTATATGCAATTTAACATGTCATCAAGTGCTAGTCTTCTTATAGGATGAACATTTGTACGTGAATATATTTAAAAATCATTAGTACGCTTGTTTTTCTCTGGTGACATACATCATCTGTAAAAAGGCAATTTCAACATACGATTCAGTAGCTAATATTGACAGCTGGGTTGATGAAGCGTGCACTAATAACCTGTCATTAATTAGTTACGGCTGAATGCAGCATAATGAGCCACAGGTAACAGCGCGCCATGAAATTATCTCAGCTGTCTTTAAAGGAGAACTGTTTACAATGCTATTTTTTCCACTTATTTATGTAGATCCACCAGGGTAAATGCTTCTCATGAATATTTTATTGATAATAAGATGATCCTATTCGGCTATTTTGGAAACAAACAAAATGAAAGCATGATTACATAATTCGCAATTTGTCTCGGTCTACTTGAATAGAAACGACATCTGACATCAATGAATGAAATACGGGATTACACCATTGTACAATACAAATTTGGAAGATGTGAATCCGTTCATGGGTGTAAATTTTCAAGTTTTAGGATATTATCTGATTTAACATCGATGTCATATTTACACCAGTAAACGGATTCGCAATTTCCAAATTTTGTATTTTACAATGGTGTTAGCCCGCATTTCATTCATTGATATTCTACGCCTCCCGTCAATCACGGGAAATAATTTTAAACTTCCACATTCCCTATATATAAATGCCGTTGCTTCGACTAGCGAATCATGTGATGGTTACATTCAAATTAATCGGAAATTTGCGACTTGGTAGTTCTGGGTGGTGTAGTGGTTAGCGTATCGGGCGCTATCCGGGAGATGCAGATTAGATTCCTGCTTCAGGACGATGGAATTATTATCTGACTTAACATCCGTGTCATATTTACACCAATAAACGGATTCACATCTTTCAATTTGTATCGAGCTCTGACATTTTTTAACATGTTTATAAACATAAGGGTGCAAATGATGCTTTTAGAAAATCATTGATTCGGAACAGTCATGATTTTTTTCTTCGAATGTAGGTTTAACAACCATCGTGACCAAATCAATAGGCTATAAGCAGTCGCCCGTCCCTAATTTAGGGTCACTGGTTCCAGTGAAGGAAGAGAGCCAGTGCTGTAAAATAAACACAAAATCCATGCCTCGCCGGGATTCGAACCCGGACTCCTTTCGGACGAATGATCAGAAGCCATCACTTAGACCACTGCGTCACTGGGGCGTCAAACAGTCATGATCAAGTAAGATTCTGCACACACATAATTTGGGGGGGAGGTGGGGTTTAACGACCACTATGAGCAGTGGTCCTAATTTAGGACCACTCACTCCAAGAAAGCAAGAGACCCAGTGCCGTAACACAAACGGAACGTCCATGCCTCACACGGATTCGAACCAGGATATATCTCGGATGAATGATCAGAAGCCAGCGCTTAGACCACGGCGCCATCAGGGTAGCTGCATAGAAACTACCTAGTCAGCATATATCCATGCATGCAGATGTAAAGGTATGTTGTTATTTACATATTCCTTTTTAATTGGACGATTCCGGTAAGTAACAATGAACAACTAAAAACCCGTTTTTTTTTCTGTTTGATTGGTGGTTTAACGACCACCGTGAGCAACACAGTGGGATATAAGCAGTCAGCCCTTCCTAACTCAGGGGTACTGGTTCCAGGGAAGGGAGCCAGTGCCGTAAGACAAACACAACATCTATCCGTAAGACATCCGTAAGACAAACACAACATCAGAAGAGAGCCAGTGCCGTAAGACAAACACAACATCTATTCCGCACCAAGATTCCAACCCGGAACCATTTCGGACGAGTGATCAGAAGCCATCGGTTAAGCCACCGCGCCACTGGGGCGGGAAAATTATTTTAAAGAGGATATTCTCCTGCCCACGGCGTACGATCATCATGCCAATGGGGGCATCAAGGTAATTCAAATAACTAAACAGGTAACAATGATATTTCATTCAGATAAAATTATTTTTTCGGTTTTCAGTTTCGACGTTGCCCATTCAAATAATACAGAGCTTACAAAAATAAATTTGCCTAGTCTAAATTCTGCACAGTTGCAGATCATTCAAAGAATTTCGTGCTGTGATTTCAATCATCGCCATGAAGTCCATTCTGGATGTGACATATACAGAAATAATGAGAGACAATATATTTTCGTAAACGCAATTCTGAGGGAGATTGGTTAACACGCAAGATTTCTGCCATAACATCGAAAGAAATGGAAAGCGGAACACCAAGTAAGTAATTAAATTTTAGACAAAAGAGGAAATCATTTGGGCTTGGCTTGTAGGAATAAAGCATAGTTTTCTAGAATAACACTAAGTTCTACTAAGGCATTAAAGACCTTTTTAGGAAGTTTGAGCTTGCGTGCAACTGCAATACTGGAATACAAAAGCATTGCTGTTTGTGCATTTTGTCGAGGAGGTATTGGACTGCATCCAACAGCGTACTAATATTAAACGCTTGTTCCAATTATTTCCCAAATAAAACTCAGCGATGAATCAGCTCCAAGAAGAATTTTAGCTCATAGTGCAAAAAAACAAAAGTAAGATGTTTATATTTCGTAAAGTTTGCTCCAAAAGAAGCAACTGGATTTCCGCTTATAATTTGCATCTAAATATTTATTTTATATTTTTGTAACGTTTTCCAAAATCCAGAGGAAGAAATAATTTAGCAAATATTTTTTCTAATCATCTGCTTTGTTGAAAAATAAGAGTAGAAACAGATATTAAAAAGTTAAGCGAGAGGAGAAAAAACTGAACTGCAGCTTTGAAAATTATAATTGTTCTTCAATTATGTAAATTCATGCGTTGTGCCATATATGGTACATTACTGGAACATATTTCTGTATCCAGGTTTAGATTACATGCAAATCAAGCGATTTTTTGTTCTGTAAGTGTGACATAATCGAACATCCTTTAACTACCATTATATTTTAAATGTAAAGAACTTGGATTTTTTTCACGCGTAAAATCGGTGTTTGTCAAAATACATTTTTCACCAGCAATTAATTACATGTCCTACTATATCAAATATTCCACGTCTATGCATGCCCTTTGTTTCCAGGCTGAAAAAAAACATGCCATTTAGATGATATAATCTCCTTTCTGAAAAGTTGTCTTGTTTCGAAATTCCCAGCTTCCGAAGTAGAAATACAAGCTTTCTGACGAAATAATTAACGAAAACTCGTTCGATACGCACAGTGGAAAGGACATAACCTCTCAAACAATGAAAGAAGGAAAATTGGCCGGTTCGTCTACCTGCAAAGGATGATATTATACACTGCTAAGAAACATTTTCCTTCTGTGACCAGCTGGTTTATGAACTTTGAAAGCGACAAATGCATCCTTCGCCCAGACGATGCCAATTAGATATCTACTGACGTGTTCTTTACGCAATGATATTTCAAAGCAAAAATTACTTTGATGTCATATAGTACTTTCTACGAATGATATTTATATACTCTGCTCGGCATTGAAATCGCTTTAATACGTTGGCCGCCGATGCAGTTCAGTGTCTTGTGCTGCAGCTTGTATGGAACAAAGCAACACAGTGTTGAGGTTTGCTACAGAATAACCAAGGACCGATGTATTGTAGGCCGTGTCGTCGACCCTATCTCCAGTTGGATGCAATTCTCAGAGGAAGGATCCTGATTCTCCGTGAAGCTGGTTAGTTCAGTCGCCCAATCCCGGCTCATGTACATTGGGATGGCAGAAGACGTTATTGGACATAGTTGTTGCAAGAACGCAAAGCCAGTAGTAGTGGTGAGACCGGTGGAGTCAGAGAGACGTTAGTAAATATCAATCGCAGTATTCGTCACGAGGCAATCGCTGAGCTTCAGTTTACAACAGAGAACATTCGACGGGCTGTAGCGGCGACTATAGCACTCCACGACTCGACACGGACGATGAGCCGAAGATTGGCGAAAGATAGTCTACGCTTCCAGAAGACATTACTTTTAATGTCACTCACCATGGGTTATCGCCGAGCTCGTTTGGGGTGGTGTCGTAGTATAGTTACGTGCCAAAACGAATGGCACCGTGGCGTATTCACCGATGATTGCAGATTTTGCTGACAATCGTTGAGTTCGCGTCTGGCGCCAATGTAGCAACAAGAAGGGTCAAGACGATGTCCACGGGCAGCGCAATGCTCGTCAAATAATCATTTTCGTATTGCGTGCCATTATTTATATTATAGGTCGCATACGATACGCATAGTGAGCACAGTGACTGCCCAGCGTTACGTGAATGACGTTTTGCAGCCCGTGTTAAACACTATAACCTATGAAGAGATAGCGCTGCTGTAGAAAAGTGATACGAAAACAAGGTGTGCATATATTAAACTGAGAAGGAGTTATACAGGGTGATTAAGCTAAGCGTGTACAAACTTCTGGAAGGGGTAGGTTGCACAAACAAATCGGAATCCCATAGCAATGCATGGTCGGAAACGTCATCTTCATGTAGTACATGGCGTTGTTCAGACGCGAGACTGCTCATACGTTCAGTCAGGATACCGTCATTTGTAAACCGCCCGCAGAGGTAGTAGGATGGCTGAGTTCACGAACGCGGAAATGGCCGATATACACCTTACATACGGAATACGAAGCGGCGGACTGCAACAGACGAACTGCCGTAGTACGACTGTGCCAGGAACGGTACCCGATGAGACGATTGCCAAACCACCAAATGTTTGTGACAATGGTTTTTTCCAGGGGTCTGCCAGGTGTCGGGAACGATGGGTACGCACTTCTGCCATCGAAGAGAATATGTTAAGTCATGCAGCAGGCACTCCAAGTGCAATCACACGAGCAACTGCCTATCGGCTTAGTCTGTCACAATCCACCGTACGGAGGATTCGGCACGAAGACCAATTGCATTAATATCATGTGCAGTGCGTTCAGACACTAAGCCCAGAGGATTACCCTCAGCGCGTTGCATTTCTGCAATCGTATCTGCAGAAGAGTGCGGCAGAACCCCAATTTCCTGCTTCTGTGCTGTACACAGACGAAGTGTGCTTTACACGGGAAGGTTGCTTCAATGCCTATAACGAGCATATATGGGCGGTGGAGAACACCCATGCTGTACGACCACGTACAGTACAAAGCCGTTTTGTTGTTAATGTTTAGGCTGGCATTGTCGGGAACTACTTAATTGGCCCTTATATCATGCCTCCTCGTCTGGACGGAAGGAGTTACCGGATATTTCTTGAGGACGTTTTGCCAGAGCTATTGAACGAACAACAGATCCCTCAGTCGCTGGTTCCAGCACGATGGGGCTCCCGCCCATTTCAGCGATTACTTTCGCCATCACTTGAACATGACGTTTGAACATCAGTGGATCGGGTGTGGTGGTCTCGTTCATTGGCCTGCAAGACCGCCGGATTTAACATGCCTAGATTACTTCTTCCGGGGTTACATCAAAGGACTGGTGTACGACACCCATGTTGAAAGTGATGAAGACCTTGTAGCGCGCATTTCTGTAGCTGCTAAAGAAGCCCGAGACACGCCATTAATTTTCCAAGATGTACGTGATTCCATGCGCCGACGATGTCAAGCGTGTGTTATAGCTCATGGTCGCAACTTTGAACGTCTTCTCTAACCTCAATGCATTTCGCAAATGCCCTGTGAGAAATAAAAAGCATTTTGTTCTCTTACGCGCTGCTCTTTCATTTCTCGTCCTCTCTGTCCACCAGCACATGAAGATGGCGTTTCCGACCCTGCATTACTATGTGATCCCGCTTTGTCTTTGTGCAACCTACCCCTCCGAGAAGTTTGCACATGCTTAGCTGAATCACCATGTAGACATTTAAAACACTCATTGCTTGAACGACTTACGCGTATCACCTCATGCTGCCAGATGTTGCTGATACGAAAGTCCGACTTTGTACATTACAAGAAATATAGCCTTCACGGTTTAGCGTATTTTACGTGCCTACCAGCGGCTGCAATGCATACTTGGATAATTGGTAGTAAGTGATGCCTAACATCACTCACTTTAGTGCTTGTAATTGTTCTGTGAGCTTGATAAATACGCTTCTCGTATGTCCTGCAGTACATTCGCTGGAATTGGAGTGCCAAAGACCTTCGATTTAAGGTAATCTCACAAGAAAAAAACCGTTTGGGTTAGAACTGATGACCTCCGTAGCCAGTCGATCGGAACGTTGTAGCTCACGATATGTCGTCGAAACCTGTGGTAGAGGAAATAGCTGACCAGTGCTGTGGTATGTGAGACTTTTCTATCTTTCTGAAACTGCACGCGATATCATAAATTAAGATTAACATCATCCACAAATTCTAGCATGGCATCACGGAGTACTTGTAGATTCGTTTTTTCAGAAAGAGTGCCTTAAAACAGCACTAGTCCGATTAGGGTACCATTCCAATTACCACACCATACGTTAACAGACCAACGTCCTGAATATGAACTTCCTGTATCGGTCGTGTATTTTCATTGCTCCAATTATCGTGGGAGTTCCTGTTATGAGTGTTTTCACGTCTGGTAGTGGACTCATACGTCCACCATATGTTCTATATGAAACAAGTGAAACGTATGGTATGAGAACATTCTAGAGAACAATGCAAACATATGTTATGAGGACGTTCTTTTTACGGATGTTTTCTATCTTCTTAGTTGTTGAGGATATAGTTACACCATTATATACAGTGTTAATGATCACCAAGGCACAAGACATACTCAGGTGCTGTACTTCATCGGTGAAGTCCTTAGTCAGGCAGTGTCTTTTTATAAACATCCCGCAGTCAGGCCACATACAGCCCACACTCAGCTCTAGCCAGCTGCATGGCAGGTGGGCAAGCGTTAACCGACCAACGTATGGAATGGTGGCCACAACATCAAAAACGCCCACTTTATTCAAAGATTGACGTGATCTAACGGAGCGTTTCTGAGTCATCGTGCTACGTTCTTGACGCAGAAGTTGCACAAAGCGGTTAATCCTGGAATGCTTATTAACATACACAAAATAAACCGTTTTTAGCATTTCCTTTTTTTTTACCGTGCTTGACAGTTCCTTAAGGCTACTAGATTTGACCCAGTGTTGTGATTACGATATCCGAACAGATAGAATTGCTCCTCTTAGAAATGACATTTGACCTCTTAGAAATGCCCTTGAATATTTTTGCCTCCCAAATATATCGTTAAGTTCGAATGTTGATCCCAATATTTATGAATGATTTGTAGAAAATGAATAATACTCTCCAATTTTGCATTTAACATTTTTGCTGTCTCTATCATACTTTCGGAGTTCAATGAGATAGGTTTGTGAATTCGCATCTTGTGGAGCTGAAGTTGAAAACAAATATATATAATATTGTGTCGGACTTCTGAAACTTACAACAACCCCGCTGCTTCATGTTTATCACTCTCTCTTTTCACCTGAGAAAGACCGAGTACACCCTATATATTGAAGTCTATATTTTGTCTCGTTTCCATCAAAATACTAACGATTCCTCTTCTCATTATTAGTTTCAAAAATGACCATAGTGAATAATTCTTTCACAACTTTTTAAAATTTAGGAGGCTCTAAGAATAATCATAAGTCCTTCATTGTTTCTCAGTCAATTTTGGCAGCATTTGTCACACAATCGTTTAGCTTCAGACGCGAAGTAGTGGTGCCAAATATTACTCTACCTGATCCCGTTTCTATAAAAACAGGAATGACTTCCATTAAATTTACATTTTAGATTCATGATATATCCTCAACCATATGTTATTGACGCTTTGTTTGTATAAAAAGCAATTTGGTTTGAAACCGAATTATCATCTCCGATATTCCAAATGATTATATATTTTATCGCGAAAAAGGAGGAGGGGCTTCTATTACTGAGTTACCTGGTCGAATGGGTCCAGTACAAAACATTTTCTCCCCGTTACCACCTATTTTATTGAAGTCTCCTTTCTGAAATGAATTTGTATTATATTGTGAACAGTGATGAAGTGCTGCACACGTTATTACTGATATTGCTCCACGTAGACTTTCGTAGTTTCTCTGTAAGCATATGTACAGCACAGCTCCCATAATTTTGATTAGTTGATGACATCATAGCAGCCGTATACCGTATGCATATGAATGGATCATGTAGGGATCAGACAGTGGCCCAACCGAAATTTAGGGATGTTAGTTCCAGGAGGGAATACAGTCAGTGTGGTGGGACAAGCACATCTCCCTGCCTCATCCGGAATTTGAACCCGGATTCAACCTGTAGTATTAGCAATAAGCCGGAATTTCTGACCACAAGTCCGTAGGGACAGCAATTATATTTTAGGTTGTAATGTTTAACATACTGTTTATATAAATTTAAAATTAAGTGCATCCCCATAATATGTATTAGTTAGGCAATTTATTTCGTTTAACTCAAATAGTATGATTTACTGTATCAGTGATTATGAGCCTAATATTTCCGTTGTACCCATATTCAGAAAAGTTTCAGTCCTGCTATCTTCATCACCATCATTACTGTAAACGGTTATCAATCTAATGCTGTATGAAGGCCTCCATAAGTTTCTCTCATAACGGTCTATCTTGCACCAGTCTCCTCCATGTCATTCCCGCCTGCTTTCGAACTTCATCCAACTATCTCCCATGTGGTCTTCTTCTGGGTTTTTTTATGTCTCTTGAAATCCAGTTTAAAATTTCGGTGACCTATCGGTTTTCCGTCCTTCTGGCAATATGTCCAGCCCATTGACATTTCAAGGATTTCATTCTTATGATGTTTTCCACTCCTGTCATTTTCCTTATCCATGAGTTCCTCTTTTACCTTTCCTGGTAACACCAAACATGCATCTCTTCACGCTACTTTCAGTTGTCTGTAGTCTTTCTGTCTTTTTTGGTTAATATCCATATCGCCACTCCGTATGTAAGCACTGAAAAAATGCATTGATTAAACACTTTCCTTTCTTGTTCTGTTATATACACTATATTGACAAAAGTCACCAGACACCCATTCAAAAGCAAATGAACGGATCCGCAGTGTTGTTAAGATGCCGGTACAGCTGCAAACGATATAACAACAAACCTGCAGCTGACCACAATCATATCGCACTGTGAGGTTTAGCGAACATGTCGCGGTGGGAGACAACTGACTTTGAGAAAGGAAAGATTGTTGGGTGTTATATTAGTGGGTTGTCCATAAGCGAAACCGAGAGACGTTTAAGCATACCCAAGTCAACTGTTTTGGATGTACTAAATAAGTGGAAGACACATGGCGGGCCTAAAGCAGCAAAACGTACCGGCAGACCAAAGAAAATCAGTGATAGAGAACGTCGAAGCCTCAGAAGAGTCGTTACAGCTAATCGACGGAGTACTGCACATGACCTCAGTGTACAGGTGAGTAAAAATGCTGGAACCTCGGTATGTACACGTACCATTCGCAGATAACTTCATTCCATGCGTTACCGTGGTCGTGCGGCTGCTCATAAGCCTTTGTTCTCCCATTGGAATGTTACTCGTTGTTTAGCATGGTGTAAAGAACATTTATCGTGGACGGTAGAACAATCGAAACGGGTCCTATGGACTGAGGAATCCAGATACACGATCCATCAGTCTGATGGCCGAATGTGGGTATGGCAGCAGCCGGGGGAATTCTATTTACCACAGCGCACTGTTCCTACGATCAAGTTTGGAGCTGGCAGTGTACTTTTGAGGTTGTTTTTCGAGGTATGGTTCTTGCCCATTGGTTATCGTGGACACATCTGTTAACTAGCACGTCTACCTCGATATTCTGGACAATTATTCCCTAGAAAATCTGTGACAATAAAATGGAACCGAGCCTTATTGGTACTAGCAAGATAATGCACCGAGCCATAAAGCAAGCACTGTTACGGCGTGGTTTGACGATAATTCTGTATCGTGTGTGGACTGGCCAACACCGAGCCCTGATCTTAATCCCATAGATCACCTATGGGATGAATTAGAGCGCCGCATAGGACGTTTGGAACCAAGACCTGCTGCTAAGCAACAGTTAGCGGCAGCATTATGTACTTAATAGAAGCGCATACCTATCGCTGTGTTCCAAAACCTTGCCGAAAGCATGTCTCGAAGGGTCAGTCCATGCATTAAGGGCAAAAGTGGACTGACACCGTACTACTGTATGTCAATAAATGCTATGATGTGTTTCTCTTCTAGGTGTCCGGTGACTTTTGTCAATATGGTGTATACTGTAAATTATGTGAAGTACTGCACTTTATGAAATATATGCGTCAAAATGTTTGATGGTGTTTTTTAAAATCAGTGCGGTAAATTTACCTATTGCTGTAACTTGGTTAACGGTATTCTCACCTCAAAGCCTCCTGGTTCTGATCAAAAACATTTGAAAAAGATTCCGTTCATGATTTTGGAATAAATTTACATTGGAAAGACGAATCTCGCATTTTCTTTGAAAGTTCAAAGATGGTCTTGGCTTTTGGCAGAAAAAGTACTATCAGGGTTTGCTTTCAGAACAAATTCGATTTTTTAATTTGATCGATATATGCGATTCAACATTTGACAAAATGCTCATACAGTTTTGGAGAGTTCTGATTTACTACCACGTTTTCCCTTTATTTTTACATTTTGACACCTAAATCAGCCTTATCTGTGTCCGAGTGTTCTGAGGCGCTGGCTTCTGATCTTTCGCCCGAGATGTTCCCTGGTTAAAAGATTGCGGCATAAGCGGTTATTCTGTTCTAAGGCGCTGGGTCTTCCCTCTTCCTGGAACAAGTGGCGCTTAATTCGGGCGCCCGATGATTACCCCAAAAGCTAATCTTGATGGTCATTAAATCCACAATAACATTCCGAAATCAGAAAATAAATTGAGCACATTGCATTTTGGGGTGCCAGATCTATAGGGGGATTCACCGGTACCATGTCAATTATTTTACATATTTATGAAACCGGAGGAACCGTAGCACAAATACTTGTCATAATAAAAACTATATCTTAATCATTATTAGATGATTCATATGCGTTATTCAAATATATGCGATTTTGTTTGAAGCATAAGTTCCGTGTAAAGTTTGTCGAAGTAAAAATAAATAAATAAAATATATAAACTGTAAGAAAAAAAGGGGCATTTTGAAAGTTTTCGTCTCGGTTGTCAAGGACCTTGTTGACTGCCTACTTTGGAAAGACGAGGCAGAATAAAATCGAAGCGTGGACCATTCGATGGCCTTCGCGTCACGTTGTCTTAGCTTTCAACTACAGCAACGACAATGACACCAGAGACACTCCTGTCATCCAGCCAGCGACATGTCATCATCATCCTCTTCCGCCACGCCATCTTTCCTCATCTCATTCTTTCTTCTCGACTGTCTTTCTTTCGCCATTTTTTTATGCCCACCCGACATGCTCTAGGTCTCTCCCATTGTCCAAATGCCTGTCGTCTGCGGAAAGACACATAGAGCTACTATACCCGCGTCATCTTTCTTTCCTTTATGAGAACTCTAACTGCACTTTTCTCTAGGCCCACGTTAAAACTTTATGTGCCGGTACGCGTTTGGTGTCATTTCCTGATTATGTACTCTCCCTTTTCACCTCGCAAAGGTGTCTTCCGACTTTTTGTCATCTTTCGATTGCTGGGATCAGAATTACAGCACTTTCGGAAAGTCGTTCGTGGGCGCCCCTTCTTTCTCTCAATCTTTCTTTTTCTTCTGTTCGCTGCGGAATTATACGGAAGACATGTGAGTGCTAATCGCGTTGCCCCTGCGAAAATTTTATGGCACCATAAAATGGAATGTTTTTTTGTTCTTCAGAATATTCCCGGATTCTAACGGAGATTTTGTTTCCACAACTAAAATAAAAGCCCCTGATTTATATTTGCGCCGGATAAGAAAGTGAATTATTTCGAACATTAGTGTAAAAAAGTGGAATTCTTATTTCTAGTACTTCGATTTCCGTACGGCGTTCTTTTCATTTTTTTTTTATCACAGACTAAAAATGGAGGTTTGTAAATTTTGGTAAATATGGTGTGATACAGGAAGTCAATAAATGAAACGAATTGCTTGCACCTTTTCTTTTAAATATTATTGTGTTAATGAAAATAGTACATACTAAGGTAAAGTGGGTTTTAGTGTTTCAAAATTTGATTCGTTAAGAATTTATACACACCTCTAAAATAGCATTTTATAGCTAACATAATTTAAACGATTAGAATTGTATAATACCCAAACTCAGATTTCTCCCTCCAGAGTAGATGATGCAAGAATCCCTGAATGTTTTAGAACTTTCCTAAAAGCTCCGCGAAAAATCGGGCTTCCCGTGTTTGCCCTTTGACCTACGATAGCAATTGGATTAGCAGCAGCTCGCGAGGCGCATGTGACACTCACCTTACCTATCTTTTCACTTAGCGTTTCGGGAAATCATTCTACCGGGTTTGCGGCTTCTTGTCTCGTGTTCTTGTTAAGCACACGTGCCCGAATGTATTGTCTCACGGTATTCTCAGCTTTCTTTTGCGCATTCAGCCTGAGACATCAAAAAACATGTCGATAGGGTTTAACCCCTCCATAACTGTCCGATATGAAGTCAGATTTTCCAGTCCTAACTACAGAAACTTTCTGGAAGCGGATTATAAGAAAACAGAGACGAAGCTGCGGGAACACTAGGGAACAAACGCTTTATATACTACTCATAAAGCGACCACAATAACAGGAGATGAACAGACGTTGGTGTAATGTTTTGCAGTCCTGTACTTGTCAATTCCGACTGTTTTTCGAACCTCAAAGAATTTGCCGTTATCACATAAATGTGAAATCCTATTTTCTATGCAGAAAAGCAGTGACTGCAGTTACTTTGTATTGCTTTCATTTTTTGGATACAAAAAAAATAAAAATTCGGTCGGATGTACCAGATAAGAGATGCCCTGCAAGCTGCACATGCACACTGATGCTGCTTCTCAGAAAATCAAGTAGACGTCTGCTACCGAAAATTTCGGTGAATATACCAAGCATTAAAAATGCGGTCGTACCGTTTTCGATTGGTCAGAAGCATAAGTTCCTGGAAAATCGTCAGAGCTGTGGGTCGGAACCAAGTTCCGGAAGATGCACCCGTGGTGTGTTCGTTTTACGATGCTGGTTTACCTTCCCCCTATAGAAGAAGCTCTAAATTAGCGACAAATACGCAAATAATTGCATTGCTTTTAGATTTTCGTAGGGTGGAACGCGTTATTATTACGGATATTTAAAATTAATCAATGATAAAAATATTTCTCAGCTAGACTTCTTGAATTGAATGTTTCGTAAGAAAAAGAAAAATACTTGACAGAACAGTGTATAGCAAAATATGAGCGAAAAATGTATAACTCTTCTCATATACGCTGCCTGGCAGAGAAAGTGCCACACCACTAAGATGTAAACGCAGCGCCACGCAAATTGCACGGTGAGTGCGCACGTACAAGTTATGCAAACTATTGCATTTGCAGGCCAATCGCACCAACGGCGCGCGGGATATAAGCAGACAACGAGCCCGTGAAGCCATCAGGCGAGATGTCGTCACGTCCGCGAGAAGTGAGTGGTTCTGCTGTAACCGTGTCTGGAGAACGAACAAGCGGTGTCAGTAACGTTAAGATGCCGTCGTGAGCGATTTCGTCAAATGGATGAGTTCACAAGAGGTGTCATCGTAGTCCTTCGTACCGGCGGATGGTCATTGCGTCGTATTGCGGAGGAAACGCAACGTGATGCCACAACCGTCGGTCGCATTTGGAGACAGTGGTCCCAGGAAGGTTCTATGCAACGTCGTAAGAAAATCGGACCACGGAGACGGACATCCGAGCGCACCGATCTTCGCATCCGACGTCATGTCGAAGCGCACCCATAGGCCACAAAGGGCGATTGTTTGCGAAGTGTGCGGAGAGATTTGATTGCTCCGATATCGACGCCGACAGTTTCGCACCGATTGGCTGCGTCTGGTTTCCCGTCCAGCCGTCCGTTGCGAAGGCTACCTTTAAAAGCGAGCCATCGTCGTCCCCACATGGCGTCCAGAGCTGCGTCGGGTGCCGAATGGAACAGTGTGGTTTTTAGCGATGAATCGCGGTTCTGTATCGCCACGACTGATCGCTGCGTGAGAATCTGGAGGTGACGTGTCCAACGGGCGCATTTCTCCGCCATTGTGGAGCACTACAAAGCCCGACAACGTGGAATGATGGAGTGGGGTGCTATCAGCGCCACCAGCCGCTCACCGCTGGTACGCATTACGGGCTCATTGAAGGCACGCCGCTAAGCTGACGAGGTGCTGCGGCCCGTGGCACTACCGTATCTGCAGGGCATCCCAAACGCCTTTTTTCAACAGGATAACTCTCGGATCAGCATGAATGCTTTACACGGTGTGGTGATGCTTCCGTGGCCATCACGATCCCCCGACCTCTCGCCCATCGAGAATCTGTGGGACACGATTGAACGTCGGTTGAGCACCCTCGAACCTGCGCAAAATGATTATAAACTGTGGACTCGGATCAACACCACATGGTCCAAGATACGCCAGGACTCTATTCGGAGTCTCATTGCCTCGATGCCTCTTCGGATGCAACGCTGTACCGCCCAAAATGGGGGCCACACTTCTTATTGATCATCCTGTATATTCGGCCATTGGATGCTAGTCTGTGTGTGAGAATTAAACAATTTGTTTGGGACCTACTTGACTATCTGTATGTGCAGTTTGGTCTGTTTTCGAGCATTTCTTCATGGTGTGGCATTTTCTCTGTCAGGCAGCGTATTTAGATTTCACACACAAAGGGGACTTTTCGGATTTGACTAATCGATGAAGAGATGTTGTGACGAGTGTAGAAGGAATGGGAAAAAAATAACATAAACAAAAAATCCTCGCAAATGACAACATTCCTGTGTAAGAAATATTAAATGATGTTTATGCTTCTTCACTCTCTCAAATCGTAGGCTTGACCAAAGATTGTGAGACAATCTTTGGTCAAGCTACGTAAGGAATTGGAGCTTGGATTGCAGAATGCAGGAGCGAGTACTTACACATCAATAAAGGAAGCACTTGTTTCACCCTTTTGCCTATCGGACGATTAAACTTTGTATCAGCAAAATGAGCTGAAATATTTCCAAACGAATGTATTCGCTGTTCTGAGATGTGGGACGAACGGTGCTAGGGCGAATTCATTTTGAGTATGTTTAGTAGTCTCAACGTCTCTCAAAAGACTCGGCAGACCACAGCATTAGAAAGCGTTGCTTTACCTCTATCCCTTCCCCATTCATGCCTTGGGTCAGGGAAAAAAGAGCAAACGACTTAATAGAACATGCTTTTCTGAGAAAACAAGTGGTATTCGTGTAGTCGGGCCGTTGTGCCACCATTTCTGTTCAGGGAGCACATAAAATGTTGGGTTGCTGCTTCCGTAAGCCGCGGCAGAGTTTTGGCAACTTTTGGTTGACGTTCATCTGCCATTTAAAGTGTTAAAACGATTTACAAGGGAAAAAATTAGATTTGAAAAAATCTATTACATGTAAGCAAGCCGCCCCGGTGGCGCAGAGGTCTAAGGCGTTGGCCTCTGATCATTCGTCTGTAAGGGGTCCGGGTTCGAATCCCGGTCAGGCATGGATGCTGTGTTTGTCTTACGGCACTGGCTCTGTCCCTTCCCTGGAACCAGTGACCCTAAATTAGGGACGGGCGACTGCTTATAGCCCATTGAGTTGCTCACGGTGGTCGTTAAACCTCCAATAAAAAAAAAAAATGTAAGCAAACGTTCACGTTTGCTTGTAGCCAACACAGTTATGTATTATCTGTTCGTCAAACAGCATTGTTGACATAAAATAACATTCTTAAGCAAAACATCTATTTACTTCACAAAGGGTTATTATATAGTGTATCACGCTTATTTAATCCCTCAACTCGAATTTCATTTCAGTGGAGATGTTTTTTTGTGCGGATGTAAAAAAAGTAGCTTTCTTTCATCGTTGATGTTACACCAATCCTTTCGAAAAAATGCTCTTTACTGTAGAAATATTAAATTGTGCGGTGCATTTCTACAAGACATTTAATTAAATTTAGTCAAAGATTCCAAAATATGTTTAAAAAATGGAGATAAAGAAAGGTGTGGAAGAATGCCGAAAGCGGTCAACAATACCCGAAAAAGAATTGCACTGTAAAGGTAACAAATAAAATTAACTAAGCGTCTACATTCAGGAAGTAAGTCACCTTTAAACTCAGTGAATAAAGGGAAATTTATAAAACCTGCGTGAAAAGAGATCACGAGGATTATATAAAATGGGGAATAAAACAGGCGAAAAATCTCAGAAAAAAAACCCGTCAAAGCGGATTAATGAACTAGAAATGTGAGAAAATTAAACATCATCGGAAAGAATGGCTATTAGAAAAAGAGATTCCTCAATCCGTAAGATAAATATTACGTTCAAAAGTTAATGCTATTAAAACCACCCCGAGACGTATTTCTAAAAGAAATCAAAGCAAAAAATTATGAGGAAAAAATTACGCTTGAACATTCTTCAATAAACGCCCACAAAGATCCGGGATCCACACGCAAACGATAAATGGCACATCTTCTTCTTTCTGTTAAATCCACGGGCGCGCAATTGAATTTAAAGTAAAAAGTATCATTCTCAGTAGTATGGAATTCAAAATATAAGGATCTGAAATATTTCGCGGTTGTACTTCTGACCCTACTAGCAAAAGTGCACTGATTCTTTCCAAAATGCTGGGGAATATTAAAAAATAAAGAAAGGACAAAAATTTTGAAACACAGGTAGGGAACAAAGGGTGTTAAAAAGATATTGAGGGGAACGGAATGTAATGTCGTTTACTGGGGGGATAAGTTTGGGGAGCAGTTGTGAGGTGTAAATGTACGTTCAAAGTAAAGTAAGTGTATGTATAAGTGAATAAACTATTCGCCTTTAACTTATGTAAGTGATATGGTCTTCTAGATTTGCAGAACAAAATGAGTGACGTAAAACCCGAGGAGAGCCATGTTCGTCATTGTATGCTATATTAAATTCACAAAGGGAACAATGCAACTGTGGCCACCAATAACATTTGCGCTGTTTATCCGAATGCGTTGAATGTCCGCAAGTGCCAGCGCTGGTCCGCCCACTTCCGGTCGGGCAATTTTGACCTTTCTGATGCCCCTCGTGCAGGAAGGCCCATGGAGCTGGACAATGACCTGCTGTGTGCTGCCATTGAGGCAGATCCCCCTCAAACCATTGATGAATTATCCCAACAACTTAATGCATCATGGTCTACTGTTCAAGAGCACTTGCTCTTGAACAGTAGACATGATACATTAAGTTGTGATGCATGATGCATAGGGAAGGTCTATAGACAAGGAGTCAAGGTCCCACACCAACTTTCACGTGAAAACAAAGCCCAGCGTTCCCCCATTTGCAACCCTTTGCTCAGCCGACAGGAACAGGATCCATGTCATCATCGAATTGTCACTGTAGATTAAAAGTGGGTTCTTTACGTTAACAACAAACGCAAAAGCCAGAGGCTTTCTCCAGGTCCGAAAATAGTTCCTGCGCCAAAACCAGGCCTACACCCCAAAAGGTTTTTGCTCTGTATTTGGAGGCCTACCGCTGGCATAGCTCACTTTGAGCTCTTGGAACCGGACAGACCGTAACGGCAGACTTCTATTGTCAACAACTGGACCGTTTGAATCTATTGTCAACAGCTGGACCTCTTACTGTAAAATATCCAGCACTGGTCAACAGAAAAGATGCCATCCTCCAGCATGACAACGTGACACATCACACGGCGAGACAGACCCAGCAGAAGATCAGAGATTTTGACTGGGAAGTTCTGCCCCATTCCCCTTATTCCCCTGACGTTGCACCGTCTGATTACCATTTGTTCTGATCTCTGCAGCACTTTCTTAATGGGAAAAGATTCCATAACAGTGATTAGGCCAAAACGGGGCTCTCGGACTTCTTTGCATCACAGCCAACGTCTTTTTAGCACGTCTTTTGTAAAAAAAGATCGTCCGTCCGTCCGTCTGTACCCACGCTATCTCTGCAACTATGAGTCCGATTTGAAAAATTATTTTTGCATTAAGAAGCTTGAAATATGTGAATGATGATCCTTTATTTCCTTTTTTTTTCCGATGTACAATTTCGCAGCTAGAGGGCGTAAATGCAGATGATGTCGAATTTAAAAATACGTTTTATTATACATATTTGCTTCTAAAAGTCCGATTGAAAAAAATATTTTATCTTTCGATTCCATTTATGTCGAAAGGTATTTTAGATATAGTAACGTTTTCAAATTACACATAGATTTTCCGCTCGAGGGCGTAAAAGTAAATTACATTTTGCCCGATAACTCACCTTCTAAAACTCCGATTTGAAAAATATTTGCTTCAGCGGATGCACTTCGTGATGGAAAATTTTTTACATATAAATTCAAATTTTTTGGTAAAGAATACTTTAGCCACCAGGTTGCGTAAGTTTTAATTTTTGCTTCTGAAGTATTTGCCATAAAATATGATCTTCTAAAATAGCGATTAAAAAAATTATTTCGTAGACTGATGCCACTCACATCGATAAACCATTTTGGAATATTTTCTTCTTAAAATATTCCACAGTTTCTCCGCCAGGGGGCGTAGATTTATATTTTATTTTTGTCAATATCTCTACTTCTAGGAGTACGAATTGAAAAATTCCTTCTTTGTTGGATAGTGTTTTTAGTGTGACACGTTTTTCATATAATTTCAAAATTTTCCAGTAATTCATAGACTTTCCGCCAAGGGGCGTAAAGGTAAATTGCTTTCCTCCCTACATCTCTGCTTCTAAATCTTCTATTTGAAAAATTCTTTCTGCACCGGATATAGCTCCTGATAGGAAATCGTTTGCACATGATTTATAACTTTTGTAAAAAATGGTTTGGCCACCAGGTGGCGTAAGTCTTAATTTCCACTTCTGACGTATTTGCAGCAAAATATGAGCTTCCAAAATCTCGATTGAAAAAAAAGTCGTTTGTTGACCGATACTACTCATGTCGACAATCGTTTTCGGAACATTTTCTTCTTGAAATAATGCATGGTTCATACGCCAGGGGCGTAGATGTATATCATATTTTTGTCAATATCTCTACTTTTAGGAGTCAAGTTTGGAAAATTCCTTTGTTGGATAGTGTTTCCGATGCGAAATGTTTTCCCTATAAATTCGAAATGTTCAAGCGAATCATAGACTTTCCTCTAGGGGGCACCAAGGTAAATTGCGTTTTATGCGTTATTTCTGCTTCTAAAACTCCGATTTGAAAACTTCTTCCTATAACGCATAGAAGACCTGATGATAAATATTTTTCACATAAATTCTAATGTTTGGTAAATAATGGTTTGGCCACCAGGGGGCCTAAGTGTTAATTTCTGCCTCTGATATATTTGTAGAAAAACTGGGCTCCGGAAAACTCGACTAATTTTTTTTTCTTGGACCGATACCGCTCATACGGAAAAAACTTTGGAATACTTTCTTCCTAAAATAATGCATGGTTTTCCCACCAAGGGACGTAAAGTCACATCTTATTTTTATCGATATTTCTGTTTCTAAGAGACCGATTTGAAAAATTCTTTCAATGTTGGAGAGCGTTTCCGGTGTGAAATTTTTCTCATATAAATTCATGTTTTTCTTAACGCACAAGTCTGTAACCATAAGGCGTAAACTCACGATTCCGTTTACAGCAATATCTGAGGAATTAAAAACCCGATTGAAAATCTTCTTTCTTCCGTCAGATACTATTGTTTTCCATACCTGTCCCATTGACTTTGAACAGCTTTGATAAATTAAATTTGCGTCAGAACGGATTCAAAAAACGTGATTATTACACCCGAAAATTCGGTGTCATCTTTCTTGGTATAAAGATGGCATTGAAAGTTTAGTTTCACGATGGGCAAGTGCGAGCGATAATGATGGCAATTATATAATTGATTGAGAGATACATTTCTTCTGTTACAAACAGTGTTTCTCTTCTTTTCCAAAAACGACATTACTTTCTGGTCCCCTCAATATTTATGAAATAAGAAGACATAATAATCAAAATGTTTATTTCAGGTCATAGTAATGCTTATCTGCGTAACTTTGACAGAAAGTAATTAACAATTGTTTGTAGAGTTTTACGACCACCGTGAGGAGCTCGATGAGCTATGAGCAGTCAACGTCATTGATTTAGGGCCACTGGATCCAAGCAACGGAGAGATAAAGCGCCATATGACAAACACAACATCAATGCTTCATTCCAACGCAGACCCATCTCGTACGAATGGTCAGAAGCAAATGCCATAAGACGAATACAACATCCATACGTCACTGGGATTCGAACTTAGACCCATCTCGAACAAGTTGTCAGAAGCCAGCGCTTACATCACTGTGCCACCGGGTTTACCTAAATGCAAAGGTTTTGCTTAGGGAACTGTTTTCAAGCAAATGTGATTTTTATTTCTTTAACACATACTTATACAACGTAATTCAATTACGAATCAGAACCTGAAAATAACCCTCACTTTTTTGTGCTGTTACATATATCCCAGCAAAAACAGTCTTGCTGGGCCAGCAGTGGGCCATTGCTGGCAGCCAGCACTGCCAGCAATGGCCCAGCACTATGTTGCCGCTGCCGAACCGTCAATTAAATGTCCGGGTGGCCAACAGATCCAACAGCTGACCAGCAGTTGGCACCCCATCAGTTGTCATATGCCACAACAGGGCCATCAGTGGTCCATCACAGGCAGTAGCTGCCACAAGTGGCCCTTCAGTGGCCCTGCAGGCAAGTGCCAGAAATGATGGCTAGCCTAATGTGGTCCGCTAGTTGGCCGTTAGTAGCAGCCAGCAACCACGTGACGTAACTGGTGGCTTGCCGAATCTTGTCCGCCAATTTCCCAGTAGTAGCCATAATAATATATAAAAAAAAAGCAAGGATAACCGTAGTTTCTTAAAGCTACATTTTTTTTGTACCTTTACGAAGCTTGTGAATTAACGCACTGCGTTGGGGAAATTTTCTCGACAGACCGGAAAAACGCCGTTTGCAGCGTGACTAGATTCGATCCTGGGCAGTTCGTGTGGAAGCCGCGCTCGCTACCGACCCGACTAACTCACACCGCTCAGAAATGTGCTGGAAGCTATCTGTTTGGTATGCAATTTGTAATCGAATGCTTCCCTCTTTCATTTTACAATATTGAGAGGTATTTTTCATAAAAGCCAGTTTCATGTAATTGATAAATTATTTTTTTCAACGTAACGATAGTTTTTTTTTTTACCTTAAGGGAACTTCACTCATTTTCAAGGCGTGTACATACTTAGAGTCGCTTTCCAAAGTTTTGTACTGTCCTTGCCGTCTTGAAAAGAGATAGTTGAATAAATATATATTTACCCGGGTTCATGTCACATTCTGTTACGTTTTTAACGTTGTGTCTTTCCTTTCCGTTGTCCGAAGCTACATCTGTTTTAAAGAGTAAAAGATATTTTATTTTACTTCTCGTTATTTTTAGAAGCGAATTCCTCCCAGTCTTGTGTATTCAACCCATGGATGAGTACACCACATAGCGTTGCTTTTTTTTTCTTTCAAATAATTAATAAATTTTGTACGCGTATAATTCTTTTTTTCAACAAACGCTATTTGAATGGTTTTCCAGGATGTGTGTTTCAAGCGGTTTCAAATTTTTTCTTGTTATTCATCAACTCCATTCCATGAATTCTTATTCATGGGAATGGAGTGGGTGTATTTCATGGCTGTAATCTAGTATTTCATGGCTTAATCTGATATCTTCGTCGACGTAAAATTTCATTAGGAAATTAATTCACCTCTCCACATATGGATGTTTTTCTTAACATCCACTAAAATAACACGATGGCGATAGCGTTGTCTTCAACTAACTGGTACCATGAGAGATACAGCAGGTGTTGCTTCTGCGCATGCGCAGTCTCATTGCTTCCACCTGCTGTTGAGGGTTGCATTGGTTGTCAGCAACGGGCCACTAGTGGCACTTGCTTGGAGGCCCACAATTCACGGCGATGCTGCAGGGCCATCAATGGCTCGCCAACTGATGGCGCTGCCACCAACGGACCACAACCGACCCGTGAGCGGCAGATTTCAGCCAGCAGTTACCCAACACTGCCAGCTGGTGGCCAGCAGTTTCCCAGCACTTGTGTTTTTGCTGGGATGTTCCTCTCACGTTCGGCTTTTACCGTGAAAAATCCCTTCCATTACTGATTATCAATCAATTATCCAGAGAGCGCTGCGTCACCGAATTTTAGAAACAAATAAGCGTCGGCCTCTACACGTCATATCCGAACCTTTTCGCGACTATAGAGCCCAACGCGATGTATATACAAACAACCACAAGCGCCCAAGTCGCCCGGAAAGCATGAGTAGGATTTCCTGCCCACCATGTGTTCCTTAAATTTACACGGCGTCCGGAGAATCAGCAGAAGTCACCCTCAGTTGGAATTGTTGTCGCTAAACAAAGAAGTGAACCAGGAGTTGGGTTGTTTTGGGGCTATATCATTTGGCAATCTGACACTGCTTAATAGAACTCTTGCTTTGTTGCCACGTGCTTCGTTTGTCTCTGATATTTTGTATTGTCCCCAAATTGGAGGTTATGGGGAAAATTTATCTTAAAACTTCCTTCATTTTGTTCAATTCAAATAAACAGATTGAGGGCATATTTTTCACAAGAAAGAACTTATAGAACATATTTTTTACAAGAAGAGGGTGAAGTAAACAGTATTTTCTAGTTGTTACAACTCCATTCTATATGCCCAAAAGCTCTCAGAAGAAGAATGCAGTTAGAGTGGTGAACCAGCACTAATCCTTCTTTTGTTATTGCAAAAGGCAATCGGAATGAATTTCGAAGAGGAGCGGCAGGCATCTTCGGGGATTGTGGTATTCTGAGCGACAAAATATTTTAGGATTGTGTTCGTCAAAGTGTTAAGGACATACCGTATTAGAATCATGAAAAGGAAACAGCTTCTTCAGGTTATTGAAAAGAAATGTTCTGCAGGCGTTCTTTTCCAAATTCCATTTAGTCCAAAATGTATAGACGAACGTTTTTATTTATTTCATTGCCTACTAAAGACACAATTTGTTCAATAGTTCTCCTTTTCACAACTATATTGTAAAAAAATCCTGAAATTCGCAAGCAAATTTTCATGATTTGCTTCGTGAATTAACGAAGCATACTCCTGATTCAATTTTTTCCGTGAAATAATGGAAAAGAAACCTGATTTTTGCGCAATTTTTACAATACGTGGATCGACAGAAATACTCGTGCTCGACATTCTCCAATGAATTACGAAAAATATTATTTTTAAGAGGTGTTATTGGAATTCCGATTTTTCATGAAATCGCTCAATTATTCCATTCTTATATTAACTAAAAACTTCCGTTCTACCTTTTATCGTATCCACATTACGTAAAAATACCGGGTATAAGGGCTTTCCGGAAAAAATCTGCAGGTTTGATTAACAGTCAAAATTCAGTCGTCTGTTGGAGGACCTGATTTTGAAGTTCTGTAACTAGGCCGGATAGTCTGGATAGCATATCACATGATATTAAGGTTATTATGGCAACCGATATCCATTGCCTTCCCTTTGTAGTAGTATCGATTGAGTTACCTTAAGAATCCGGGTACTTGAAGTGGTTAGATATCATACAATCACCTCGTACGGGTGATTGTATATCTATGTATCAGCTTGTGGACCCCTCAACACAGAAGCTATTACATCTATCAAAGGTAAAGTTTGTACTTTGGGGTTTTGTAATATAATACGAGGATTTGTAACGTACCAGGAGATGTGACGTACCTGCCAGAAGGACGCACACGACATAAAGGCAGATAGGAATCAGAATGAAACGTCCGCGTAGCTCAATTGGTAGAGCAACTTATTCCGGAATGAGGGGACCCGGGTTCGAATCCTGGCGCTTATAAAAATGACGGAGAAATTTACTTCGTTATAGATTGTACCGAAAGTAATGCAAAAGTGGGCATAACTTTTTTTAACTGACAGAGGTCGTTCAAATTGCACATGTTGGTAGATTAACTCTTCCTCTATAGTAACCCATCGTCTACATTTCGGGTAAATAATGGATTCCCAACAAAAGCAATGTGCCGTTATTGAGTTGTTGATGAAGGATGGGTGCAGGGTGTCCGATATCCACAGAAGGATGCAGACTGTTTACGAATATGACACCATTGACAGAAGCAATGTGAACTGGTGGATGGGGAAGTTTATGGAAAGGAAAACCAGCATTGACCACAAACCACGCAGTGGGAGACCATCATCTGCGCCCTCTGACACGAATCGTCAGCTAGTGGATGAATTGGTTCGCGCTGAGAGACGAGTCACAATCTGTGAGCTTGTTGCATAGCTGGACTGTGGTCACAATGCCATACAGAAGATGTTGGAAGAATGAGGGCAACGGAAAGTGTGTGCAAATTGGGTATCTCGGCAGTTTACACCCGATTTGAAGGAGAGAAGGGTGGAAGTCTTCTCTGATCTGCTGCAAGCGTTTGAAGAAAATTAAGACACGTCACGTTGTTGTTTTTTTCAATCTGGTGGCAGGGGATGAAACGTGGGCGTTTTTTTACGATTTGGAAACGAAGAATCAATCCATGGAATAGCGTCACACCTCTTCACCAAGGTCTAAGAAGTTCAAGAGCCAGCGATCATTACAAAAAGTCATGGTGACTGTTTTATAAGATGACTGGGGTGTCATTCCCCTTGATTTTCTGTACCGTGACCGTACCATGACCAGTGAGTGGTACATTGAGACACTCAAGAAGCTTAGAGATGCCATAAGGAGGAAGAGACCGAAAAAGAATATGAGAGGGATCCACATTCACCATGGCAATGCGAGAGCACACACATCTTTGGCAACAAATCACGCGATCAGCAAATTAGACTGGTCGGTGGTCCCCCATTCACCACACATCCCAGATCTGGTGCCCTCCGACTTCTACATGTTCGATCCAATGAAGGACAGTCTCCGGGGACGAAGATTTGATGACACAGACGAGGTTAAAGGGGCCGTGAAGAAGCGGGTACAACAGTCCACACTTGAATTTTTTCAAAGAGGATTCGAGAGTTGTGTTCAACGATCGCGCAAATGCATCGCTTGTGATAGAGACTATGTTGCGTAGTACCTTTCTATAGAGAAAGAGTTACTCTACCGTGCAGTTTGAACGACCTCTGCCAGTTAATAAAACTGTTATGCCAACTTCTGTATTACTTTCGGTACAACCCTCGGACAATGAAGTAGTACATGTCACATTTTCTTGAACATAACTTAAAGCCAATTTCCGTTTAAAACAAAGTCTGGTTCCACATTTATCAGTTGCTTTGAAAAATGATGATGAAAAGAAAAATGTATTTGTTATATGTCCTCCTATACCAAAAATAAAATTATTATAAACCTATTCAGAATAATATGGTGCTCGTACAGAAAAACGAAAAAATTAACCCGCATTCGTAGCGGAAATATATATCGTTGTTACGAGGCCCCAGTCCTCTTCTTTTTTTCCTTAAACTTGATCGGAAGCCAGATGTCCTGCTAGCTCATTCAGTAGAGCGATCTATCCCCACCACAGACAACTAAAAGCATTCTTGTATCTCTTAGGTCAAGAAAAGTCCTGTAACACAACTGGTACTAAAAAAGTGCGCGGAAAGAAGTAGCGACAGAAGTTTTTGTTAATAGGGTGTGAAAAATTGAAACCTAAATCTCTGAAAAAACTCGAAACTTATAAAAGAAAACGGAATGACCCTGACAACAGAAAATATATAAAAATGCTGAAGTTTGCGTTATTAGAAATGAAAACTTTTCAAAACGGAAGTTTTGTTAAAAATAAGAGACCTACCGGTAAATTTGTGCACGTTGTTTTCAGACATTTTCCGTGAATTCACATTACTTATTTTTTTACGGTGTACTCTGTTCCCCGGATCTCAAGTTAGGATAAACTGTTCTGTAAAACAGATTTACGCATAATGAAAGCCGTAAATTAATTGAATCAATTTCTTAGAGCTGGATACTGAAAATCTGCAATAAAATACTTTTTCACGTTCAGGAGTCTTATAATATTCATGTAAAAGAGAGAAGCAGATTAACTCAGTGGGAAAGACTTCCCGTTTTCACTCTTCCAGAAGTTGTTCTAAGCAACCTGATTTGCGGTCACAGATATTTATGAATTTTAGTAATATATATTCAGTTCCAGCTCATAAAATGTTCAAATGTTGACAATACTAGTAGACATTTTGCACCATCCGAAATTAAAAGAATAACGCTTGTAGTTTGTACTATATTAAAATGGTAAGTAACAAAATTTAAGTATAAAATAGGAGGGTTACCGCCAAATTCTCAGGTTTAAACAATATGAGTTTTAAGAAAGCCTGAGATCCAGGTCGCTATAGGCATATCCAGGTAGTCCAAAATGCATAATCAGTAATCAGCAGGTTAGGGAAAAAAATTAACATTTTCTAAATATGTCAATGAAATTAGTCATGCTGCCCTTCAGGCGTACTGGTCTTAGCGCTGGCTTCTGACCGTTCTTCCGAGATGGATTCTGGTTTGAATCTCGGAGAGGCATGGATGTTGTGCTTGTCTTATGACGTTGGCTCTCTCCCTTCTCTGCAACCAGCTGTTCTACGTTAGGGACGACGCCTTTATTGAGTTGTTCACAGCGGTCATTAAACAAAAACGAAACAAGTTAAAAAAAAGCCTGGTCATATCCCTTTGCATCCAATACCAAAATATTTCCAATCCAACTTGTAACAGCAAAGGAAAATGGTGAACACCAACTAATTGAGATTTTTTTATTGGAAGTTTAACGACCACCGTGAGCAACGTATTGGGCTATAAGCAGTCGCCCGTCCCTTATTTAGGGTCCTTGGTTACAGGGAAGGGAAAGAGCCAGTGGCGTAAAACAAACACACCATCTAAGCCTCACCGGGATTCAAACCCGGACACCTTTCGGACGAATGATCAGAGGCCATCGCTTAGACCACTGCGCCATTTTGTGCTGCGTAATGTATGAAATATTTTGCTGACTTTTGAAGGTGTTAGAGGAAAGAATAGCCCTTTTTTTCCACTGCAACTGGATATCCTGGTCAATGCAAATGCATGAAGTCAATCTACGTATAATACATCAAGAATACTTCATAGATATGTGGATAATCTTGCTCAATAAGTCCAACAAAAGCTTCAAAACTAATGTCTTCCATTAACTACTACAGATGTTCCGATGCTAAGCGAAAATATAATATTAGACCAGCTAACCGGAAAACTGTGCTCCTGGGAATAGCTGGCAGATCATGAGAGTATTGTTGTTGGTTACTGATATAGATTGCGAAAACGAGATCAAGGAAATATTTATAGAAATATTTTTTGTCATATCTTTTTTGCTGTCTGACCATGTTGCTGAAGGAACTGCTGCATTTCTGTTTTATGCCTTAAATTTTTTTATGCAGAGTAATAACAATAGCGTTTGGTACAACCTGTGGTAACGGACTGATGAGTGCTTCCCTGAAAAATACTGATAAAATTATCATAAAATCGTTAAATACTTCAAACAAGAAATTTTCATTCTATTTCAAGTGTTGAGGAACAGGTATCTTATCGGAAAGACATTACTTTAAAAAAACTGCCATATACAGTAAAACCACTTTAAGACATAATTCAAGGGACTAGAACTATTTTCCAATTTAGACAAATTTCCGTTTCATTCAGGTGCATCCATGGAAGCCATTGAAATGTAAACTTTTCAATTTTTGCCCTGATACTAACAGATTCTGCAAATTTAGCGCTTACTTAAGAGAATTCATGTTCTTATTTACCTTAATCAGCCAAAAATAGCAAAGGTATATTATAAAAAGTATTCCAGCGCTGATGTTTTGCCATTCGATTTAACATTGATGTTCATATTCTTTGCTTGTGGGGAGTTACAACAAGCAAATGGTTGCATCATCTTAATGGATAAATGTGTGAAATTAAATTGGAGCGTCTCATCAAAAATCCTTATGAAACAGCCGTCTTCGAAAATTTTGGACTTTTATATATATATCTTCAACTTTTGTAGGTTATCTTCAACGTCAAGAAACTTTCTTCCGTGTGAATTAACCATTACACTTTACCGTGCAATGTTTTTATTCAATTGAAATACTTGATGGCACGGAAGCATTTGGGAACTTTTCGCTGTTACATGGTTCATTTAGTGTCATGTCATTTCCGTTTCCGCGTTAGGCGGGCTCCGGTTTAGGCTGGTTCTGTCTCAGACAGGTTTTACTCTATTTTTAGGAGAGGACTAACGACCACCATGAGGAACTCGTAGGGCTATAAACATTTGTCTGTCCCTAATTTAAGGTTACCGGTTGCAGGGTAGGTGCAGAATCATAAAACAAGTATGCCTCATCAGGGATTCGGGCCCGGTGCCATCGTGCACGAATGATCAGGAGATAGCTCCTCAGACAGATCGATAATCGTATCAGCCTACCATATTTTGAATTGTAATAATTCAAGTAATAAATCATTCGTGTTTTGAAACCTAAATAAGTGAGAAAGTCACACCATGTTCATTAAAGTCCATACGTACTTTTTGATTTAGTCCATACGTACCTGTTGATTTGCACCAAAACCCGAAAAAAGTGGAACGGATGACTTTCGCATTGCCTTACTGGAGCAAACCTATCTGTTAATATTGAATTTACGGCAAATGCAAATTTAGTTTTCTAAGAGCCACACATAATGTAGTGTTTGCACATCCGAGCATTTTAAAGAACACTTATCAAAACTCGTTGAGAAATTTTCATTCTTATTCTCAGAGTTAAGGAGAAGGTGTGTTGTGGGAAAGTTACTAGTTTTGAACAGCTGCTATGAATAAAAAAAAAATTCAAGTGGCAACTAATTCATTTATTGAAAGCCAAACTGTGCAATGTGAAATTTTATTCAAAACTGTAGAAGAGCCTGAAGAAATATATTGCATTAGCGACAAACCTTGTAACATGCATGCGATAAACATGATAGCAGAAGTTACCAAACTGCCTGAAGAGGAAATCAATATGAAATACCGGTAAATATGAGAGTATGCAACCTGCAAGAGATGATGTGAGCCTCTCATGCAGAGAATGTAAGCCGCTGAAAGAAGGATAGAAAGTGTGTAAATTAGACATACAGCACTTGCTAGTGGATAAGTGAAAAACAGCGGAAATATTTTTGCGAAAGGCATTTTTTTTTTTTTTTATTGGAGGTTTAACGACCACCGTGAGCAACTCAATGGGCTATAAGCAGTCGCCCGTCCCCAATTTTGGGTCACTGGTTCCAGCGAAGGGAGAGAGTCAGTGCCGTAAGACAAACACAACATCCATGCCTCACCGGGATTCGAACCCAGACCCCGTTCGGACGAATGATCAGAGGCCTTCGCTTAGACCACTGCGCCACCGGGGCGGCACGAAAGGCATTAGAGATCCAGAAAGGAATCTCCGGTAAAACGCCTTTCAGGATTATATCTCTCTTAGGCGTATCTGGATTATAATTATGTAGAGACTGATCTGCGTGAACCAGATCATATCAGATCAGATGTAGAGGATTTTAGGAAGGGAGTGTCTGACCCCAGGTCTTAAACAACCCTTAGAAATAGGAAGCTAGGAGATTTGGGCTAGAGTGTCCGGTAGGAAAGTGACACGGAAGCGAGGTAGAAATGGGGAGAAAGACGCTCTTATTTATTACCAGGGGGCTAGTACCCGGGACCAACGTGCCCATCCGACGTTCGGAGGATATTTAGTGGTTCGAGCGCTTCTACCTGCGTGGGATCGAGCCCGAGGTCTCCGTGGCAGGCACGAAAGCTATCCACTAGGCCACCCGTGGCTCTCTGCGTGAACCGAACGGAACGGCCGCTATATATGTATATACAGTGACCACAGTACATGGAGCTGAACCGACGCTCGTGTAATCTTCTGCAATCCATTGCTTATCATTTCCAATAGATCAAACATACATGCATTTTGTGATAAGTCTTCCCCTATAATAAGTGCTAAATTATATATATATTTTTCTTTAGAAAAATAAGATCCTTCCAAAAGAGCATTACTAAATAATCCACAATGATAGCAAAAAACATTTCCTCATCGCATGATTTAAGTTTTCTTCATTTCTACCTTAAAGATGATCGTGGGTTATGTGTCTTTCTAGGTCAGTCGGTAGCGCACTTTGCTGGCATCCAAATAGTCCGGGGGTCGCTCGCCACCGAAAGGACAAGGTTATTTCACTTCGTAAGTCAAGATGATATCTCCCCTAAAAGGACTGAAAAATTCAAGATCGAAGTTGATTAAAACATTCTGTAAAACTCGAAATTGATTCTTGAACGGGATTATAACCGGAACCCTGTCAAAATAATGAAGTTAGATCCGGAAATTTCGTTAAAAAACGGAGACCCACCGGTAACTTTGTTGCAGGTTATATTCAGAAAGTTTCCTTAAATTTACATCATTTTTTTTTTTTTACATTGTAAGACTTTTTCCATACCGTGATGAAAGTCGAATATACCTGCCATTAAAATGTTGAGATAATTATTTTCTTGTTCTACATAGCGGTTCCTTTCTTTTTTTTTCTGTTGTCGTGTTCTGTTAGTAATTCCTTAGGAAAAGGAGTGAAGCATCCGGCAGAAATATATTCCCAAAAGAGATTTCTGGGACAAAATTATCGTAAGCATTATAAAGCGATTTAGTTTTAAATATGTAAGAGAAATATCAATGCCAAAGAGAATGTTTTTACTGCAAAGAGAAGGAAAGTACTTTTAGGTACTGTAGGTAATAATCGTCCGTTTTTATAGTTTGCGTTTTTCACAAAGGGCCCAAAGCATTACATAAAGGCATTTTGGCTTCATCATAATGACAACCGCTTTCGTAACTGTTCTTGTGTAGAAAAGCCGACAGTCATTTAGAAATCACTTTGTGGAAAAAGCCGTCATCAGATTCATGGACCGGGTCCAGCGTATGTTCAGCGATGCGAACTATGGCAGAAACGCCTCTTGGCGTCTCTAATGTCCACTTTGCGTGACTGGAGACATAAGACTGTAAACCGACGAATATGACGTCGTTGGCAAATTAAAGGCTGTCCGTTGTAATGCATACAGAGGCGGCAGCCTTACTGATTGTGGAGGATGGGCCAAAATGACAGAGCTTCGGTATTTTATCGTCCATAACCGTAGATATTTTTATATATATAAAATCCATGTGCGAGGGATTTGATGTTTCTTTTCCCACAAGGTGTGAACGGAAACACGAAAACATTTTCTTCTCAATAATCCCTTTTCGACTGTCTTATCAATAAATTCTACGCCGTTTTCATCTTTTATAACAGCTTAGGATTGCATCTGTGATGTTATTTAGAAATCCTCTGGCTTTTAAGGATACGAAAAGGCAAATAAATGAAATAAAGGAGAAAACATTACCTCACATCAGAAAAAATTGGCCCGATTAAAGTAGTAAAAAATTGTGTGTTCTTTTAAACAAATCCTCGCAAGTAAATATTTGCATTTTTTTTTATACAATAGTATACTGTTTAATGTTTTTAAATTGGAATATTATTTGTAGCTATTCTATGGGCTATGGAGTCTATAACCTTAAATCATTACTTATCATATACATCTGTGGTATTTGTAATACTGGAGATTTTTAACGTTATGCTCCTAACAAACTAGCACAAAATCCTTAATTACTGATTACACAATGAGCAACGTTAGGCTTTCTTACAGCCAGAAGAGAATAGTCTTCTTTACTTACTGAAATCGTCTTATGTATATATGCTTAACCGCATAAAGGCAAAGTAATCAATACACCAAAACTCAGAATATTCCATCCTCCACTAGCCCGCGCAAAGCTGCATGAGAAGATGGAAGCTCTAAAATACAATATAAATAGATACACGTTACAAATATAAATGCAACTCAAAAACTCACCATTAACCCTTTAAAAATGCCCGTACATACAAACGGCCATAGCCACACAAAACGCCTATCTAGGGTGAGTCAAATTTCCGACCCTTATCTATTCTTCAAATTTTCTTGACCTATGAGGGATCGGCAGGAGTCACCCTCAGTCGCTATTGTTGTTATTAAACAAAGAAGGGAAACAACAGACAGTTTCGGGCGTTATGGCATTTGGAGTGATAACTGATTTTTGGGTTATGGTCATTAAAGGGTTAAAGATCCTACTGTAAGACCAGAAAGTAGCAAATCCATAAAACATAGAACAAATCAACACCACCATGATTTAGAAACAACGCATTGTAAACTCTCTATACATAGTTTCCGAATGCCATATCCACCTCTCCAACTAAGCATATATAGGCCATTCATGGTCGTGCTGATGTTTAGAGAGACTACAATGCGTTCTTCCTAAATCATGGTCGTGTAGATTTGTTCTATGTTTTATGGATTTGATACTTTCTGGTTTTATAGTAGGATCTTTAATGGTGAGTTTTTGGAATTGCATTTTATATTAGTAACTTGTATCTATTTATATTGTATATATATATATATATATACTATATAGAGTCTTCACGAATGTACAGTATACAACGCTTATCTACCCAAGTTGCGCTTATCTACCCACACTTAACGCTGCTCTCTCCACATATTACATACATCGTTCTTACCTTGTTAAAACATAAACACGTCATTAAGACCTGACCTCAAGATGTTTGCTAAATTACATTCAGTGAGTGAGAAAATATAACGTTGAAGTGCAAACGCTTAGAAAGGACAAAATAAAACTCACATAGAGAAAGCAACTAAAAATGAAATTTAAATTAGAATATACTTCATTCAGCCAAAAGAAAAGGTCAATACTTCCTGGTTTGGAGCAGAAACTAAAACCTTACATAGTCCATCTAGTATAGTATTAGGCAAATACTCAATAAATGCTTTAGCCTGAGCGGAGTACATCATTTAAAAATGGTAAACATAAAAAAAAAGGATACGCTTCTACCACCTAAAGAAAAACTAACCTAATTTAAAATACAAATTATGACCGGGGTCATTCATCATTCATAATGAATAAAACCTGTTTTTAAAAAAACTATGTTTTTACAATCGATAAAACATTCACACAGAGAAATAGGTACTCATTCCCACTAGCACCTAAAAAATGGGTTGAGAAAATTAACACACTGAGCGCAAAATGTTCTTCATAGCAGAAGACATCAGAGGTAATGGAGATTTTCAAATCGAACTGTTAGGAGAAGAGACACAGCGTGCAACATGACGCGCCCTAGCAGGAAATTTGCATGTTACTTAATGAAGAAACTGGATGCAAACTACTCTTCATAAGGGAATCTATTCTACCGAAAAAAGGTTTTTCTAAGGAACTATTAGTTTTTTATGGAATAAATATTTCCACATAGTAATATGCGCTCACACTCTCTGACGTAAGAATTTCAAATAATGGAAACACAGAAAATATGCGAAAAGTTATTAGTAAATTCTATGCGAAGGAAAAATAATTTTTCAAATACGTTTCCTGGAGGCAAAAAAAGCAAGAGAATGGTTTCGAAATTTAAGCGCCGGTAAAAAAGCTGTAAAATATTTAAAGTGCGTAATGTTCGTAATATTCACTGGCGCAAATGGCCTGTAATAAAAGAAAAAATTCTCAAGCAGTATTCTTATTAGAGAAGATGCAGTTTCAAACAGAAACACACACTAATACCAGCTAGTTCCAGAACTATGAACGAAAAATAATTGATAAGTACAAGCGAAATGTTCCGTAGGGTGAATGGTGTCCGGTGTTGAAAGAAGTTTTTGAAGCGGATTTCTAGAAGCAGAGATATCAAGAAAACATGTTACACATTTGCGCCCCTAGCGGGAACATTGTGTATTATTTGGGGCAGGATATGTACATAAAATATAGGTGTCATCTGCCTGAAAACGAATTCAGGCGATCAGGTTTTTAGTCGTGTAGATATTGCCGTAAATATGGTGTAAACGGAAATGTTCATTATCTCTCTAGTAGCAAACCTGAGATTTAAGGAGAATATAAAATTATATGCAAAACATTCCGCATAAAATGCACTGCCAGATAAAGAAAGAATTTGTCAAATCGGACTGTAAAAAGCAGGTATAGCAAGAAAAATAAGATGCATGTTTACGCCCCTGTCCGGCATCTGACAACAAAAGAACTTTTTTAATCGACTGTTCAGAAGCTCAAATACAGGTGCAAATGCAATCGGAAACACAAAACATACACAAACGACCCCTAGCGACAAAACAATTTTTCACCAAAGTGAGAAACCGTAAGCAGAACGTTGCACATCAGAGACTCTATTCGATGCAGAATATACTTTTCAAATCCGACTTTCAGTATCAGAGACATGGGAGAAATCTCAAATTGACGTTTCGTCCCCTAGCAGAAAAAAAAACATGCAATACTTCGAAAAGTAACGCTAGTCAAAATAGTCTTCGTAATAAATGATATCGATGGCAAAAACGAATTTTTCCTCTCCGATATTTAGAATCGAAAATATGGAATAAAATGTACTTAGGATTCCAGAGCATCTGCATTTACGCCCTCTAGCGACGGAGTTACATTTCGGAAAAGGTTCTCAGCATAAGAATCATCGTTTGCAGATTCCTGGTTTCCGAATGCAAAAGGAATTTCAGACATCTCACTAACTGCTAAATACGATATGCTGTCCACAGGCGGACTGACGGACGGACAAAGTGATACTATACCCACATGCATTTTTTACAACATATGTGTGAATGACATTAGACTAGAAGAGAACGCATAAGCAGTTCACAGATCAAAAAGATGACACGTGCTGCACCATTCATCTCAAATGACCGTGTGATAAACATGTTCCCAGGAAAATATGTAGCGATGACTGTCGTCAACACACAGTATTGAAACAACGGTACGAACACGTCAAAAATATTTTGAATATTTTCCACATTATAATCTATGTACTTGCTTGTCTTTCAAGCTTCCAGGTAATGTGATGTAATGTGATTGTAACGGAGGTCCGCTTGCGCCGTTCCGCAGTTCTTATTGAACTATGATTTGGGGGTTCGCCTCATGACTGTTTTCCTGGCTTAAAATAAACGGTAGTTGCAAGAAATAATCACTTTTCAGGAATGTTTTACCTCAGAGGATCATCTTCCAACTTGTATCGTTTTATGAATGTCATTTTCAGTGTAGAAACTCTGTATTTTCAATGTTTGCCATATAATCACAACCTCAGAAAACTTGAAAATTGTATCACCCTGGAGAACGGAGGGAGCCTGCCTTTCCAGATTTTCCTACGGACATGCTTCCGCTTCGTTTCCCCGGACAACGATTTTCCCATTACTTTCAGATATTTCCACAAATGTTTAATAATATTGATGTTTGGAAATTGAGGAGGCAGGTTAGCTGCTGTACATCATCCCTATGCTCTATAAATCAAACATCGCACGTTTTGCGCAAAAAACCAATGCATTATCTGCTTGAACCCGGGGACTGTCATTAGCGGACAATGTGGGCAACATTGGGTGCAAGTGGTTCCTAAGAATGGATTCGTACGTTGCAGAGTTGCCGCAACCCAAGAACTGTAAAACCCGGATAACTTCATTTCTCGTTCCTTGTAGCGGAAAGACTGCAAAACAAATAAACCGTACAGATCGTAATAAGGTTTAAACTTGGCTTGCAGCCTTAGTGAATTTAGCTTCACTGTGAAACCCAGATAACTTCCCTTCTCGTTCGTTGTAGCTGAAAGACTGCAAACAAATAAGCCGTAGAGTTCAGAACTTGTAGCCTTAGTGAATTTTGCTTCACTGTAAAAACCCTGATAATTTCAATTCTCGTTTGTTGTAGCTGAACATCTGCAAAACAAATAAGCCGTAGAGTTCGGAAGTTTAAAATTAGTTTGACTTGTAGCCTTAGTGAATTTACCTTCACGGTAAAACCCTGATAACTTTATTTCTCGTCCGTTTTAGCTAAAAGACTTAATCTAAAAATTATACGTTCACTTTCAAATAAAGCGGCCAGAATAAGCTCAATACAAAAAAAAATTACAACTTTCTATTTTATTTATTACGGAATTTATGTGCTTTCAATTTCCACCATTAACAGGTCGTCGTAACCAAATAAGATATGTTGAATAGCAAACTGTTTACTCAATTTTTCGCCTCCATTGCGTCACTCACAAAGACAGGTATGATTTGCTCTGAGCAACTTAATCATATAAACATAGATTTCGTTATCATGAATCGCTCGTAACATTGAAAATCATGGTCTAACATAGCACACTCACATAACACTGAAAACTGTCGATCCTACATATCTCTTTCTCTCTGATCATCATCAGTTTTTAACTACGTAGGTTGCACTTTGACCCGCTGTCAGGAGTTGTCAACTTCATAATTCATCAGACATAATTCTGTGGCGTTAAGACAGAAAATATTAAACAAGAAGAAGCCAAATTTACATAAGAACACAGGAACTATAAAGGAAGGTTAAAGTGGAGGTATACGTCACCGAAACTTATACAAGTACGCAATTATTTCTCACTATTTAGGCTCCTGTCAGTAATCCCATGTTCCTTAATCTTGAACAGCTTATTTCATACTCGAGGAAGGGTAGGTAGCTATTATCTTCGATTGTAACGAGTATTAAAAAATATATTTTTGCCATGTATTCACTTAAGGGTCTTACATATATTTTTTTTTATTTATTTAATAACCACCATGTGTAACTCTTGGGGCTAAAAGCAGTCGCCCGTCCCTAATTTAGGGCCACTTGCTCTAATAAAGGGGAAAAGCCAGAGCCATCAGACAAACACAACACAATTCCTCGTCGGGACTGGAACTTGAGCCCATCTGCGCCGAATGGTCTGAATCCAGGACCTCAGACCACTTGACTTCTAATGTGGCTTTCCGGATCTTAGGGTTCACTACGGTAGCATTCGAATCTTCAAATACTGCGGCGATGGTAACTTGCTATTGGGTGAAAGGAGTTTCATAATTATTCACCAAATGGAATTTTCGCCATAAGAACGACTGGATATATGACATGGTATAATCTTTCATCAAACCCAAATCTTAGTCCATGTTGTGTAGTTCATTTTTTTGTCACCAAAGCAGCTGCTGCGGATGTAATCAATATTTGCGCATTATCTGATGTTTTCCTACAAGAAATGCGAATGTTTATCGCCTGCTCCACTCTCTTTGTCTTATCATGGACACGCAGTTTGAGCAGAAAAATCAGCGTTACGTTCTAACATTTGTTCTTTTAACGTTTCTTTCTCGTAATAAGATTTATAAAGTACTTAATATCTTCATTTATCTGAATGTCACACTTTCCCTTTTAATTGTCGTTTCAAGTTTGGAGATTAATACTAAAATTAGATGAAATTCTTTTTACGCCTGACAGACGCCACCCGTCAGATCGATCGGTTTATAAACCAATACATTTTCGTTCTATATTTGAAGTAATTCTAGAAAGAATTTTAATCAAGATTAGTTCTCTCAGTTGCATAGAAGAGCTCGTTCTTCCGACCCTTTAATAGGAAATCAGTGCAACTTCTTTCTAACCAGCCTCTACGAAGCGGCGTGGTAATCAGTTCTGATCACAGGCAGCTGCTGAAGTTTCGTTGGGCTCGAAAAAGGTCGTGAAGTAACTTCACGCGCTGATCACTTGCAGCCAAATTAGGTCGAAAGCTTTTCCCAGCCCAATTAGTGATCTTATGCTTTAAATTTTGCAGGAACAAAATGAAGGTTTCCTTTGACCATTTCCGTCAGACTGACAAACGAACAAAAGGGGATCTCGAGCGGTATGCGTGAATTCAAACGTGAAGCATTCGATTTTTTAATTCACATACGAGTTTCATTGAAAGAGATGGAATTTATTTCACTCACTCGCTCAATTTGAGCCTTATTTATGGTGGGAGAAATCGCTTCTCTTAAGGAGAACTAACCTAGGTAGTCCATGAAAAACCGTACCAGAAAGATAAAAAAATTCAGGGTTTTTTTGGGTGTTTTTAGTTTAGTGACCACCATTAGCAAATCTAAGGCTAGAAGCAGTTGTTCGTCCCTAATTTAGGGCTACTGATTCCAAGAAAGGGAAAAATCCAGTGCCGCAAGACAAGTGCATCATCCGTGCCACTTCCGCGCTCAAGCCCGAACCCACTGGTGTGCTGTTAATGCGTAAATTATCTGATTTTCTTAAATTACAGATTTTGTAAAAAAGGCATTAAAGCTGTTAATGTACTGGCAACGTTTGCAGTCATGCCGGATAGCTGAAAATCATGGCATTTTTACAATCAATTTCAGTTTTTCCAATTTTCACATCCATGTACATTTTAGGTACAGAACTGAGATTCTATTTAGGTGATTCGTTCTTAAGTTCAGAATGTTTCACTATTTTTTTCGAACTTTGGATTCTCATGAACGAGAGTAAACAAGCAATACAGAAACAAATGTGAGAACGAGATGAAATTTAAAAGACTTAATCAAATATGTATTTTTGTTTATTTTTTAAATGAAAAATACATTTGAGCATTCAAGCATAGTTTAGATTTTAAACCACATATAATCACCAAAATATTGTATCACGGTATTTGGAAAAGCATCAGAGGGATTTAATACCCATTTTCGTATTTCTATTTAGACTGTGTGAACATCATTGTATTTTTGTGGTAAAATATTACACAGAATGAAATATATGGTGGGGTCATCAGCCTGTAAGTGTCTGAATGTGGCTTTTCTTCTAATAAAGTACACTATACAAGATGATTGAGAGCAATCGGTATCTGAGGGATATGTGCCATGATTATTGTTTTTAGATATTTGCAAGTTCCTGATCAGATTGATAAAACAGATAGTACCTAACTGTACACAATACACCCCAGTTTTCTAAAATTGTATTTCAATAAAAAATAAATAAGGATGCTTTCCGTCTTTGTGACCGAGTAATCTGAAAAGCTGGCTTTCGACCATTCGTTCGAGATGAGTTCAGGGTTCGCTTCCCGGATGAAACATGTGTTATGTGTTTGGCTTACACCACTGCTCTGTGAATTCCCTAGAACCATTGGCCCTAAATTAGGGTCGTACCACGCCTTATATCCCAACGATTTTCTGATGCTTATCGTTAACGACCCCTACCAAAAAAAAAAAAAAAAAAAAAGATTAAGTGATGCGTCATTTCGATTAGCAATCAATCCATAATTTCACTTTGCAAGCTTTATCAATAAAATTTAAACACAGTCGTCCAAGTACTTCAAGAATACGTTACAGAAGAGAGATACCAGGAAACATTTAGAAAGTTTTCGTCGAGGTCACGTTCAGCTGCACTGATCTAAATTATCCGAATAAATTTGTCTGGTTTGGAAGGTGTGTGATTCCAGTAGCGAGGAGGGGAAATGCATGTTGCCACTACTAAATTACATAACGTCACCGTTACTGTCATGTAGAATTTCGCCACACGAGGAACATGAAAACAGATCTGGTATTTTGATGTGTGAATGTATTTATAACACACACACAAAGCTCTTGGTTGTTCAGATTTGCAAACAAAAATTTCAATTTCTGTCGTTTGTACATAACGGACGTAGCTGCCACTATGCCTCCCCAAATTGTTTTATTGTCTCACAAACATAACCATCAACGTTGCACTGATCTCAGAGGAGTAACAGGGCTGTGTCGTATTTTGTGTTTCCCTATTCAACGAACACTGTGAGCTCCTCTTAGGGTTAAAACCAGTCGACCATCCCTAATTCGGGGCATTTGGTTCCAGTGAAGGCATGGTTAGCCAGAAACCAACACTTATGACCATTTGGCCTACGGGACAGCTAACAGTGAATATTTAACGGCTAAGCTTCTATTTTTAACTTTTTATTTAATTCTCGAGGCTAAAGATACAGTGACTTGAAGCTATTTGGAATTCTCATTTCCTTTTTTACCGACATATTGAGTAAGTAGAGTAAAGTACTTTTTACTTTGCTTCACAGTGCCAAGTACTAAAACTCGTTTGTCGTTCTGCAAGGCAGTGTGGTTATCAGTAATATTTTTCTAAAACTGTGCATTAAATCGGACGTTTTATATAGAAGTATGCTCTGATGAAATATAATGCTTCTATTTAAAAAAATTAAACTTTACTGGGAACTGTTTTAATGGTTTATGGACATAAAACATAAACAAATAATGTATCCAAAGAAATTCACAATAATCAGTGCTTAATAATGAATGAAAATACACCCATTGTCATAAATAAGCGCACCAAGAAAAAACCGCGCGATTAACGCGAAACTTGACGAATAGGTACGGGAAAGGCAGACATGCAAATTATTAAAATTTCGTGAAATTCCGCATGCCCACGCGACCACGACAGGCGCTGCAATCGCAAACATTAGGGCTTATAAGGCACCGCGCAGGGGACTCCACATTAGTGCCGAAGTGCAAGGTAAAAGTCAGGTGAGATCCCTGAGCAATGGACATGCCGCGTAGCCGCCGTAGATGTGCGTACGGGCAACTGGCGGAGTTTGAACGAGGTCGTATTGTCGGGATGACAGAGACAGGGTGGCCAGGGCGCCGAATCGGCCGCCATTTGAGCCGGTAGCTTAGTACGGTGCGATCGTGTTGGGAGCAATGGATACGGGTAAGCACGCAGACACTCCGGACTGACTATAAACGACCCACCGAGACACACCACCAGCAGAGAGGACCGTGGGATCTTTAGAGCGAAACGCACAGATGCAAAGACGTCCTTCTCCAATATCCAGGTACATGTGGCAGCTATACAAGGGACTTCTGTGTCCGCCAGAACCATTTCCAGACGCCTGGCAGAGGCGAATCTGAACTCTCGACGGCCCTTACGTTTTCTGCCATTAACACCTGACCATCGTCGGCGTCGATTGCAGTGGTGTCAGCAGCGAGCGACGTAGAATGTTACCGATGGCGAACTATAGTGTTCAGCGACAAATCCCGCTTCTGCATGGGAACGGACGACCACTGTGTTAGAGTGTGGAGGACCACGCGTGAGGGCTACAATCCCAACTTCACTGTACAGCAGCACACGTCTCGAACTGCAGGCGTGATGGTCTGGGGAGCTATTGCGTATGACAGCCAGACCTCCTTCGCTGTGATCAGAGGGACCTTGACAGCCCATCGCTAGGTACAGGAGATCCTGCGGCCCCATGTGTTGCCTTTCTTGGCGGTGCGGCCCGGAGCCATTTTCCAACAAGATACCGCCCGTCCGCACACGGATCGGTTTTCCCAGAACTGTCAACGTCATGTTTCAACGCTTCAGTGGCCTGCTAGATTGCCTGATCTCTCACCCATCGAGCACGTATGGGATGATTTAGAGTCTCAGTTGCAAGAAGTGTGAGCCATTGTGTCCCAGGATAACATACGGCGTCTCTTTGACTCCCTGCCTGACCATATCACCGCATGTATCCGATCACGAGGCAGTCCGACGCGGTGCTAACGCCGACCGGAATGTGCAGACACTTCCTTTTCGGCGCGCGGATTTTTATAGCAATGTGTGTACGTCATGCAAATTTTCGGAAAGTCCTCTTCTATTAATTCTTTACATCTTCTTTTTACTAAAATTGTGTAGAGGTTTGTGCAGTTTAATCGCACTAAAATCGTGTACAGATTTATAACGAGTTTAATATTTCTTAGGTTACAGTAACTACATTTTTGGAAGAACGTGCATGCTACTATTAAAACTGATTTTTATAGCTCCAGTTTTCTTCTAAAAATGTTTTCTCTTTCTTTTAAGAGAAAGGGTGAAATTTACCTGCCGTATCATAGCATTATCGGATGACTCGGAAAGCATAAGGAATCACCTGATTGTAAGTTAGAGCATTTGGTTCCACTAATGGCACAACACACGCACCCGCGTGATCCGGGTATCGAATCCAGTAGCAACTTGAACGATTCGCTAAAATTTCGTGCATCTCACAACACTACCCCCAGGAAAGCTCGGAAAGTACGACTAGAAGTTAGATGTTTCTTTCTCCTTTTTTTTCTTCTTTGAAATCTGTTTGGGTCCACAAACTTTTGGTGTAAAAATACGAAGTGAAACCGTTCATAGATTTAATCAGTTCTATAAGCGTTACACAGTTTACCTTTTTGCTTTACCAGGGTAAGTCATACAAGTCTTTGTCAACATTTTGTATGTTCAACTAAAATTTAAAAAAATAAAAGGAATCTTGAGTTTTTAATTGCACTTTTTTCAATTATAGCAGCTCCGTAATTACTTTACTGCATGCCACGCGTGATTCTAAGTGCACGCATTCGCCTTCCTACTGAAGACGCATCGAAATACTGTAAGTAGGTCACTTTCTTTTATCTTCTTTTAAAACATTTATCACCTAGAAAGAGATATATCTCTAACTTCAGCATTTTTAAAAGGACTTTTTTTTCTGCCCTTGCTGAGAGATGAATATATAGTTCGGGAATTGTTGCATGGGATCGAAACTTTTCAAGATAGTTTTAAGGAGAAATTGAAAGGCAATGATTCTGTGGTTACATGAAATTTGATATAGCTTCGTTTTCCTTTTCTCTAGAACAGGGATAAAACAAACGACGTACACCACGCTACTAGTAATATCTGGAAACCTCATGTCTACCTTAAATGTTTTTTATCAGAAAGTTGAACATTGTATGCTGAAACCTTCGACCCTTATGAAAGCCTCTACTCACCCGTGGAATACTCTCCACCCGATGTTTGAATATATAAGCCAATACGTTCTGCCATTCGGAAACAAAAGCAGTGAGAAATTCAGTTCAGCTTTGTTTGTTCACCTATCTCATCTTTCACACACCCGACAATCCGGTTCAAACCAAAGCTTATGTATGAGTTTCAGTTCAGAACTCTGGGCTGGCCAGTCCAACATTGTAAAGCACATGACCTCAAACCCACATGTGACAACGCGAGGTTTGTCTTGTGTCTGGCGCTCTTTGGCCAAACATGGTTCTTGCACAATAAAAATCCACCAACCAACCAACGCGAGGTTGGGATAACAGGGCCATAGACCTTTCCAAATTACTACCACAACTTTCGTAGTGCATGCTGTACAGGACATTTGGTATTCAGGTTTCATATTTTTTATCAAAATAACAGATGGGCACAAGCCAGACCAGGAAAAAGAAAAGAGCTGTATACTATCACGCTGTGTGAAAACACAAGTTGGTCCGTGTCCCCTTACTCCGGAGTAAGTGGCTCTTTAAACTGTGCTACGCGGACAGAATGTCTTGCTGTAGATTTGTCGTCTTCACACGCGTTTTCATTTCTGTAGTACGTCACATCACCTTCCTCTCAATTTCTTTGTCTTTGATGCAAAGTAGGAATTTTTCATTAATTCCAAACAATGTGTATAATAAACATCACACATTTTTCGAAGAACCCAATGGCCAGCGGATCCATTTTCCACAATCGGGCGCCAATGTGAAAACACAAGTTTGTTCGGAACTGTGTCCTCTCACTCCGGAGTAAGTCGCTCTCCCAACGGAGCTACGCGGACATAATGTCTCGCTGCAAGCTTATCATCTTGACACATGTTTTCACATTTGTAGTAGGTCACAGCTTCTTCCGCCAAACTTCATTGTCCGGACCATACAGTCATTCATTTCATTTCATTTCGTTTATTCCTTTTTCAGTTGCCACATATTACAATTCAAAATACAAACAATATAATCAATTACAAAAAATGTAGCAACCAGGAAGAGGAGGGAAAAGGCCATAAGGCCTTGCATAGCCCTCCCACCCCTAGTACTAAAAAGAAAAAAAAAGACACTAACAACAAAGAACAATACAAAAGATAAGTCAAAGGCATATTGAATATAACTGAAAGATTAAATAAATATATAAGTGTATATAGATGCAAGGTCTATCGATAAGCCGTGAAATCAATCCAGCGACCAAATCAGGTCAACTCAGCACTAATTGAGAGACTTGTTAATAAGGTAGTGCTTGAATTTTTTTAAATAGGTCAAAATTGTTAATTGATTTTATGTCACAAGGCAAGGAGTTCCAAAGTTTTGGATTCAAATAATTAATATTCATTTTAATTGTTTCTGTTCGAGGGAAATTAGGTATGAGTGTTGATCGATTCCTGGTTTCATAAGTATGAGTGCAAATATTTAATGATATTAAGTCATGGTATAAATCATTTTTAATCGTTCTGAACATTATTTTACCAAGATTATAGTCAAATAATTGTTTTATTGTAAGTATATTATATTTATTGGGATTTATTTCTGACCTAAAGGTAAGATTAGGTACATAATTATTAAGAGCTTTTAGGTCTATTAATCTTATGTATTTATTCTGTAATACCTGTATTTTTTTAAAGTTATATTGTGTTGTTTGACCCCATGTCAGTATACAGTAATCTATATGTGTCTGTATTAGTGTATAGTATAACAGTATCATTATTTTAGGGAACAAATTTATCATAATCTTACTAACTACCCCATCGTTTCTATATAATATATTAGTCAGATTGTCAATATGCATATTCCATTTCAAATCACTTCGAATCAATACTCCCAAGTAAGAACGACTATTTACAAAATCAACTTTAGCTCCATTTAAGACCACCACGTCACTCATAGATTGTGGTATTTGTAGTTTCGAAACCGAACCTTAGTCTTGTTTACATTAATAATCAATTCATTGCTATTTAACGAATTTGTCACCAACACAAGTTGTGCATTTATTCTAGATGTAAGATCTAAAGTATTGTTACCCTTAAATAAGATTGTTGCATCATCATCAAATAAAATTAAATCATTATCTTTTACCACTATAAAGAGATCATTAATATACAAATTAATTAATATAGGACCAAGGACCGAACCGTGCGGCACTCCAGAAATTATATTTCCTATAGTGGATTGTGTCATATCAATCACAGTATATTGCTTCCTAGCTGATAAATAATTTTTGAATAAATTATATGTAGAACTCCTAATTCCAATAGAAAATATTAGTAGAATTACATGGTTTAGCATATCAAAAGCCTTAGTTAAATCTAAGAAAATTGCAATTGTTGATTGATTTTTTATAGCATTTTGTTGGATTAAATTATGTGTAAATGAAATTGAAAGCTCTGTTTATTTATTTGGCCAAAAGCCAAATTGATTTTTGTTAACTATGTTGTATTTTTTTAAAAAACAAAGTAATCTAATGTAAATTAATTTTTCTAGCAATTTAGCAAAAATAGTCAAATTTGCAATTGGCCGATAATTATTTGCTTCGTTTACCGAACCTTTCTTGTATTTGGGAGTGATTTTATTTTTTTAAAGCATCTGGGAATATGCCTGTAGTAAATAAAGAATTATAGATCAACAAAAGTTGCTCCACAATAATATGAGCCACATGTTTAATAACCAATGGTGAAATTTTATCATATCCAGGTCCACTATTGACATTTATTTGCAACAACAAGTGTAAAATTTCAGATCGTGTAATTTTAAGTAAGTGAAACGTGTTTGATTGGTGTGAATTCTGAAAGTACTGATGATACTTAGAATTTGTAAGTAAAACTTGCTGTTTAAAAATTTGCGAAGCTAATATAAAGTGATCATTGATTTCATTTACTATGTCTTGTTTGGATGTAATTTTTTAGGTTAAATTAGCTAGGTATTGTGGTGTAATTGAATCCGAAGATTTACCCAGTAATCTGCTTAAATGTTTCCAAGTAAATTTAGAATCGTTTTGAGAAAATAGATTAGTATAATATTCTCTTTTAAATTTCCTAATATCAGAATTTAATTTCTATATGTTTTAAATATTTGAAAATCAGTTTGTAGTTTACTTTTTATAAATTTTGAGTATTATTGATTTTTTTATTAATTCGGTTTAATAGATGTCCAGTGAGCCATGGTTTACGTTGCTTCTTAGCTTTGTTCTTGTTAAGTAAAATTGGAAAGGCTTGGATGTATAATTCATTTAGCACTGTTGCAAACTGTCATATAAAATATTTGGATCAGTCATCTGTAAAACATTTTTCCATTTTATATATTATAATAGATAATAGAATTTATTTAACGTATTATTGTTTATTAATCTAGTTGAGTTATTAATTTTTTTTTATTTACAGCATATGTATGTTTGTAAAATGTAAAAACTGGTAGATGGTCACCAATATCATAAACAATAACTCCTGAAAGAGTCAACCCTAAAGGAGCATTCGTAAGAGATAAGTCAATGGTAGATTCAGTTTCTGTGCTTTTCTGCGGGAAAACGCCCCACTCAGAAACGGCCACCAGGCCAATCGAGAATGTATGGAAAAAAATCGAGAATATATTGGAAAAGTTAGAAAAACAAATACAGGAGCCAAGTCCTCTCCTGCCGAATCTGTGCCAGTTAAAGAATTGTCTAGGGAACGCCTGGCATGCTGTAGACGTAGATGCACTCCAGAACTTTGAGGAATCTATCGCAAACAGCATACGGGCTGTATTCGGCCCAAAGGAGATCCACCCCGGTATTGATTAGACGTTTCTAATTCAGTGGCAAGTATATGCATGTTGAAGTCAACATATCACTTTGTTTCTCTTTTCGACCTTTGACTAATTCCAGATCGGAACCTTTCCATTTGTAATCCCTTGAAGATAATAACAGGGATGATGGCATCAAATTCTCGAATGTAATTAGCATATCCACTGAATGTTTTCCGACAAAAAAATAATTTTTCAAAGTAGAATTACAGAAAAAAAAAATCATTAAGAACGATAATGCATTTATACCCCATAGCCGCAATATCACTCGTTATTTAAAATTCACAGTATCAGCAGTGTTCTTCATAGCGAATAAAACCAATTCCAAAATAATAATAAAAATAAATTCAGCAGGATGCCCGCAATCGATAAAAGATGCATACATATAAATAACAACTGACGCCCGTCAGTGTCAGGAATGTGTTACGAAAAATCTTAAATTGCACACAGTTTATTTCTTATAGCAGAAGGTTTGCTAGGAGAAATAAATTTTTCAATTCAAAAAATTAGAAGAGATGTAGAGCATAACGTCACCTTGTTTTGCGCACATAACGAGAGAGTAGTGCGTTATTGAAAGAAGAAACTGTGTGCGAAATGGTATTCATGCTTATCGAAATCCTACAAAGGTTTTTCCAAGGGACATTTGCAATCGTTGTTACGCTTGCCAAAGGACATATACGCTGTCGCCATCTACAGGTGTAATTGTAAACTATGAAAAACTGAAAACATGCGCAAAATATTTTTTATAGCGAAAGTTATCTGATGAAGAAAGAATTTGTCCTAATAGGACGTCTACAAGCAATGACAGCGCAAAGGAAAAAACAAAACGTTTTTGTGTATGTGACCCTAGCGTGAAAACTGTGCATTATGCAAACAGGATAATGTTCAGAACTATTTACCGTGCCAAATCCCATACAGTACAAAAATATTTTTTCAGTACAATATTTCAGAAGCGGAGGTGTAGTTGCAAACCGAGACACATACAAACGCCACCAAGCGTGAAAACTGCGCAACATAAAATATCCAGGACTATACGCAAAATTTTCCATAATGTGGCATGCAGTGTTAAACGAGATTTTTAAATCGTACTTTTAGAAGCAGAATTACGGAGAAAAATATATTATACAGTGGTGTACCCTCCGAGAAAATTGTTTATTATTAGGTTCAGGAAGTGCAGAGAAAGTGTTTTCGTACTGAAATGTATATGACAGAAAAATAAATTTTATCAACTGATTTTTTAGACACGCAGATGCCGCTGCACGTACGATGCAAACATAAATGTGACTGAAGCTGTCTACTGGCACAAATTGTGCGCAAAACAGCAGAATTTCTATAAATAATACTGTATTACTCACGAGGAACGCTTTCTGACAAAGACATAATTTTTCAAATCGACAATTAGAAGCAGATATGTGGGAAAAATAGGACATACATGTACTATTTATTAAATTATTTTTGTTCGTTTATGATGTTGGTTTACAGTTACATTATCATCATCATCATCATCAACCATTATCTATCCACTTCTGGACGAAGGTCTCTCCAAGCCTCTTCAACAGCGGTCTGTCACGTGCCAGTCTCCTCCATGTCACTCCCGCATACTTTCGAATACTATCCACCCATCTCCCATGTGGTCTTCTTCTGGGTCTTTCCCTGTCCCTTGGAATTCAATCTAAAATTTCGGCTGTCCATCGATGGTCTGTCCTTCTGGCAGTATATCCAGCCCATTGCCATTTCAAGGATTTTACTCTGATCATGATAACTTCCACTCTTGTCATTTTTTGGATCCACGAGTTCCTCTTCTTATTTCTCCTGGTTACACAAAGCATGCACCTATCCATGCTTCTTTAATTCGTCTGCAGGCTTTGTATGTCTCTTTTAGTTAAGATTAACGTCTCTGCACCATACGTAAGCACTGAAAGAATGCATTGATCAAACACTTTTCTTTTAAGACATAATGGCATATTTGCTCTAGAAAACTATGCTGTTTCCTCCAAAAAGCTCTCCAGGCAAGTTTTATACGCCGATTAATTTCTTCATCAATGTGACCATCCATATGATATCTGCTGTCCAAAGATAAACGTACGCATCTGTTATCTCCAGCTTTTCTCCATCAATCGATAAATCTTCATTTCTTGTAAAAGCATTGTACATCACTTTTGTCTTCTGAAAGCTCATTTTTAATCCCACTTCTTTACCCTTGTCAGCAAGTTCTTGGATCATACTCTGCAGCTTTGATAGGGTAGTTGCAAAAATGACTACGTCATCAGCAAAACGAATGTGAGTTAGATTATCTCCATTAATCTTTATCCCTTTGTTTTCCCAATTCAGTGATTACAGTTACATACATACATATATTTATATATACAAGGTATAAATATATATATACAGGTGTATCAGAATGAATGTGATCACCCCAGAATCACAGTCACAATGTACACGCCCAGGCGCGTCACCGTGTACACTTGAGAAGGTCGGCCACATGGAGATATAAGCGGCCGGCCATGACAGATGAGCCATAGGGTGCAACATGAGCACAATGGGCAGAAGTAGTGATTTGACGGACGTTCAAATAGGAATGATCATCGGCTACCGCGCCAAGGGTGGAATAAACAGCAGAGTTCGTGGCTGGGGCGGATCCAGGAATTTCGTGAGGGGGAGTTGGCGCAAGTATCGGGAATAACCGGGAACGTTTCTGATATTTTTCCTCAGAATAAAAAAGTGTTTTTGGTATGCCTATAAATTCATCCAATTAATTAAGGGAATTAATATACTTTTAAGTAATAATTTTCTTCATGAAAAATTATTCAATTTGCCATTAAAACCTAACAAGTCGAAGCTTTTCTTTAGTCCTGAGGGGAGAGCGCGCTCCACCACCCCACCCCGTCTGGATCCGTCACTGTTTTTCGAGCTGTTCGTTAGGAGCTGTAGTAAGGGTGTACCAAGAATGGACCGCTGGCAGACCGAGTACCTCCCGACGTCATGACTGTGGAGCACCAAAGGCCGTCGTCCCCAGACGATAGCCGTCGTCCCCGTCGACTTCTAAAGTTCTATCGACGCGAATCAGTGCAGCAATTGATAACGCAAATGAACCCTGGGCCACCCAGGTACGTGTCTCCGATAACAGTAGAGCGAACCCTGTTATGCATGGGGCTCCGGGGCAGACACTGCGTCAAGGCTCCAATGGTAAGCCACGTCCATTGGCAACGACAAGTTCAGTTTTCCATGGGACTACCGTCATTGAACGGTGGAAGAGTGGGGAAAGGTTGCCTTCTACGACGAATCGTGGTCTCTGCTTCACAGAAGTGACAGGCGGTGGCTGCTAAGGCGTCAGACACACGTGTACCAACACCCGGACACGCTTGTCGGTCAAGTACAGGCCGGCAGTGGGCATGTCTGAGAGATGTTTTTCTGGTATGCCCTGAGACCGCTGGTACCACTGGATGGGTTCTTGAACGCCAATTGCTACCTGCCAATCCTCGCTGGCCACATGCATCCCTTCACGTTGGACGTTTACTCTGGTGGTGATGGTGTGTACCAACAGAACAATGCGCCGTGCCACGTCGCTAAAGAAGTGCGACTGGTTCCAGGAACACGACAGCGATGTCCCCGTTCTCCCTTGGGCCGGCGAATTCGTCCAGCCTTAATCCCATAGAACAATTGTTGGCTATTTAGATCGACAGGTTCGACGTGCCGACCAACAACAAAGTCATCTCCCGGACCTCCTTGCTCTGGTGCAGTCCGAATGGGCACGTGTGCCTCCAGGCAACCTTCCAGGGCCTCACTGCATCCATGTCTCGCCGCTGTTATGCGGGACAAGGTTGTTATTCCCATTAGTAGGTAGGTGGTCATATTACTCTGATAGGATCGTGTATATCTATGTGTACCGGAAAAAATGTGCATCATATTATAAAGACATTATAGGGAAAATGGCCTGCGTTGTAATCGAGTGAAAGATATATATATATATATTTCTCAATCCAATATTTAGAAGCAATGGTATGGAATAAAATATATTCTGATTTCGATAGCATCTGCATTTACGACGAAGATTTATGCGTCAGAATTATCCCAAAAATCACCGGTCTTAAAGTTTTGGATTTAAAATACAAACCGATTTTTTAATCGCGCTAATGGGTGCAAATACATGTCGCCCACAAACAAACGAGCAAACGGACGAGTGTAGTGATAACATAAACACGTTCGGTTTTTAAAATCGCGACTTAAATTGAGATCCTGCACGTTACAAAACGGGATATTTTCTACTCTAGCCATCGTTCACAGGATATTTTGTACTCCAGCCATCGTTCACAGGATAATTTCGAAACTAAGCCATCGTTCACAGGATATTTTAAAAAGTAAGCCATCGTTCTCTACAAAAAACGAATACTGCACCTTTAAGCAACGCAATATTCTAGCATTATCTTTCAGGCTGCAAATAACAATGAGTTTTCCATGTGCTCTCATTGCATTTTTTTATTTTACTAAAAAACCATATGTTTGTTACTTTGTATTCTAATAACACGCTCACTTAAAAATACATGAAGGATAGCATCGTGCAAAGTTTTGGCCGTGATTATTATAAACGTAGATTTGTGCTGATTGTGAGGATCTAGTTCCTAAATATAGTACCTAACTCCAGCTTTTGGATAGAAAAGTGATCACATTGATAAAGGTTTCTGGATTTGCTGAACAGTCATTTTTTTTAAGAAATGTAAAGGAGAACTCCCCATTAATAGAAATGATACATGTGCTGCCGGAAAATTTTTCAGAACGTAACATGTAATGTTCAAATGCTTTTAAGCGTTGCTTCCTTATCGAAAAAAACATAGCATTCCTATTAAAAATAATCTTTTATCAGAAAACGTGCTGATCACAGCCTAAACTTCAATGATATCCCATTTGTTTAGTAATGCATATGTGCTGCGGAGCATTTCTCAGGTACTCGATACCGCAATATGTTTGTGGCGTTAATACGATTTCAATTACTATGCAGATCTTCATCAAGTGAGGTTGTGATTAATTCTGATGGAATATAATCCGATGCTGCGTTTCATATATCAAAATGACCAACAAAGGTTTGGAACATTTACCTAGCAAGCTTCCAAAAAATGAGATGTAATAAGTGGTTGGATATGCAAAGTAAACGCACAGTGATTTGAATGATAAAGGGAAGGTAGAATCTAGAATGATACGACATTTATCTTCCGTCACGTGACCAGCATCGCAGTCTTGTGTAGCAACATGAATCAATTTGATTTACGTTGCCGTACAAAAAAGGAACAATTTTATTTCTGTATTTACAGCTCTGCAAAACCTGAGAGAATAAAATAAAATACCGAAATGAAGATACTAGGATTTATTTCTTTTTCTTCTCGTACAGTAGTTGGTCCAGTTTTCGGAACAAATAGGTCACTGCGGGAGTGCAAAGCTACGTGTCAGTCAAACTGATTCGAAACAACAAGAAATATCCAAAGGCCGTTTTATTTGTAAGCAAACATTTGTAAGAATTACAGTGAAAAATGTTACCCTTCTGAGTTGCTCTTTTTCTGTTCACTTGACGCTGAAAGAATTCAATCAAGGTCGCAATGAACAATGACCTGCTCCTTGTGATTACCATTTAATGATAACATAGACTTAAAACAATAAAAATGGAAGTACCGAGTTTCAGCGACTAGTTGCGATATTTACGGCATGTAGCAAGTTGGATTATCTTACAGGTTAGGAAGAAATGCTGGTGAAATGAACGGCACAGTTAATTCCCCAACGGATTTTGGTTTAAAACAATGTTAAAAAAAAGCCACTCAAGAAAAAGCCGTTAGAAGTTTAAGAAGCAGTATATTAAATGAAGAGCCATGCAACACATACTGAATATGATGCTGTGCGATAACTGTTTAATTACACGGGTCTGCATTTTGAAATAAGTTTCCTGATGTCTTCAAAGAATAAGGCCTAATAATTTTTAGAACGTCTTTCATAAAGCAAAAAGTAAGCGCTTTTGTATCACGCGATCCGTCAGTATGTCCGCCCGTCTGCAGACACGATAACTCTAAAACTATTAATCCGCTTTGATTTTCTTTTTGCATTGCAACGCTAGCAATGTGGGAACGATGGGACCGGCATCTCGTATTTTTTTACGATGCATAACGTCATTCCTAGAGATCGTAAAGGCTGATGGTATCGAATGCAAAATACAGTTTACTTCATATCATTATTTCTAAATATCCATTTGAAAAAAAATTATCTTCCTTTTAATTCCATTTTTAAGGAAGGCAAACTAGAGCATCGAGCGAACATCAAATTCTGCGTCAAACTCGGCAAATCGGAAACGGAGACGCATGAAATGTTGCGGCAGGCTTATGAAAATGAAGCAATGAGTCGTGCGAGGTGTTTTGAATGACACTCGCGCTTCAAGAGCGGCAGAACGGCACTGGAAGACGGCGAGAGGCCAGGGCGACCGTCCACGAGCAAAACCCCTAAAAATGTGGACGAAAGTAGGGAACTGGTGCATGAGGATCGTCGGAGAACATTTCAGGACATTACTACCATCGTCAATGTGTCATACGGAATAGTGCAAGAAATTCTGACGTCGGTTTTGAGCATGCACCGCATTGCTGCAAAGTTTGTGTCAAAGATTGTGAACCCCGAACACAAGGCGCTCCGTGTTGAACTCTGTCAAGATCGTCGCCAGCAGGTGGTCAATGATACAACGTTCCTGTCGCGGGTCGTCACTGGGGACGAGACTTGGGTCTACGGTTACGACCCGGAGACCAAACAACAGTCGTCGCAGTCGAAGATCCCGGCATCTCCACGACCGAAGAAAGCCAGACAGGTCCGGAGCGCAAACCAAAGCATGCTTATCGTGTTCCTCGACATTCTTGGGGTTGTGCACCGTGAATTCGTCCCCTAGGGCCAGACCGTTACAGCCCTTTTTACTGCGATGTTCTGCGGCGTCTTAGGGATGACATTCGCCGCAAACGACCTGTAATGTGGCGATGGGGCGATTTCCTGCTTCATCACGACAATGCAGCAGCTCACAGAGCGTTAGGAACACGCCCGTTTTGCAGCCGCAACAGCATGACTACCCTTTTTCACACGCCTTACTCACCGGATTTGGTCCCCCTGCAACTTCTTTCTGTTCCCGAAGAGGAAGCTGAAGCTCAAGGGTCGCCATTTTGAAACCGTGGACGAGATCCAGCGCAAATCGCAGACGGTGCTGGACACGATTTGAACAGGACTTCCAGGGAGCGTCTCAATAGTGGCAAGGAGACTACTTTGAGGGAGATCATAGCCAGACTTAAATAACGTAAGTACTTTGTTGTATATCGACCTACTCTCGGAACTTTTTGATCGGACCACGTATCAGCTTCTAACACTCGTATTTAAAAAAAATATTTCTTTATCGGACAGACTTTCTGATGCGAAGTGTATTGCATATAATTTCAAATGTTTCTTAACATACAAATGTGCCACTAGATGGCGTAAGTTCACGTTTCCGTTTAGATCATACTTACGGCGATGTCTGCGGGACTGAAAATTCCACTAAAAATTTTTTTTAGTCAGATACTAATAACTGTGAAAACAGTTTGTGTGTGTTTCGTTCCCAAAACAGTTATAAAATATTCCCGCTAGGGGCGCAGATTTTTAATCTGCTTTTTTCGATATCCCTGTTTCTAAAGAGCAGATTTAAAAAGTCTTTTAACACGGGATACCATTTAGTTTGTGGAAGACTTTGCCTGTACATGTAGAGTTTTGTTATAGTTCTCAATTCTGTTTCCAGATGGTTGTGTACTGTTCTTTGCAGCTGCATCTGCGCTTCTAAGAATCGTATGCTGAAATTTCCATTTTTACTGTATGGCATTCACTGCAGTAAATTTGGGAAGCGTTTCCCTATTTAAGGAATACAACACTTTCCCGATAGGGGGCGTAAATGTCAAGACCTTTTCTTCTATATCACTTCTTCCAGGAGAGGTATTTAAGAATTTTTTGCCATACATGTACACTGCTGGCCACCCAAAATGCAACACCAAGAAGGACACGAGATAGCAAAGCCAGATATACTGGACACATAGCAACAGATACAAAGATGAAACTATTCAGCTTACAGGCCCGTGTGACTTGCGGAACACGCAGACATCAAGAGTTCGCGTGGCCCCCATGGCTGGCAATAACGACCGCTACACGCCGCGGCATCGAACGAAAGAGGCTTTGGATATGGGCTTGGGGTATGTCAGTCCAGGCTGCTTCCACACGTTGCCACAGTCCATCCGGCGTAACCGAGGGTTGTGCTTGCAGGGCCACTAGGTTGCTAATCAGTGGCCAGACGTGTTGGATGGGCGACATATCGGAAGAACAGGCAGGCCATGGCAGCAGTGACACCCTTTGCGCCGTGAAGAATTGTTGCACGATGCGTGCCACGTGCGGGCGGGCATTGTCCTGTTGAAACGTGGCCGCTGGCAGGCCCTGCAGGTAAACGAGGACTACAGGCTCCAAAACGTCGGAGATGGTGCGATGGCTGTTGAGTGTACCGGCGATGCGTACCAGAGGGGTGCGGCCGTAATTACCAATTGCGCCCCAAACCACAACGCCAGGCTACGGACCGGTATGGCGATAATGCAGGCGTTATACAGTCTCTCGCCGCGGTGCCGCCACACGAGGATTCGACCATCGTGGTGTTGCAAGCAGAAGCGGAATTCGTCGGAGAAAACAATGTCGTGCCATTCCGTAATCCAGGTGCGGCGTTTAACGGCCCACCGCCGCCGCACTCGCCGGTGGTGTAACATCAATGGTAATCGGAGCAATGGGCGCCGTACGACAAGTCCCCTCTCCTGCAGACGACGTCGAACGGTACGTGCTGACACAGGTTGTTGCGCAACACACCCTAATTCCTGCGCTAATGTTCGCGATGTGGTGGTGCGAGCCGTCAATGCCCGCCGCACAACATGCCGGTACTCTCATTTGGGTGGCGAGCCGCGGCTGCGCCAATCGCTTACGTCGGTCCGTCCTTTCGTCCTGCACCCACCGAATGCATACTCGCCTAACTGTGGCTAGATGTCGTCCCACACGGGCGCTGATGTCTCGGTACGATAAACCTCTGTCGCGAAGGGCCACTATTCGTCCTCTGTCGAACTTCGAAACGTCCTGGAATGACTGCCGTATTCTGCGACGAGGTATCAGGAAGCTTCCCACGCACAGGTCCGGCAGCACAACACACTTCCACTACTTACACCCCGCCTTCTGTGCACCCGTCTTATAGTGCTTCTCGGTGGCGTGCCGGGTGCACATGATTTGCATATGCCTCGCAATGCTAATCGTTTGCTTGTCCTCTCGCGGGCGACGCATGCTGCGAATTTCAGGCCAATTGATGCTTCCTTCTTGGTGTTGCATTTTGGGTGGCCAGCAGTGTAGTTTGCCATGAACACGTTTTGCGTATTTTCTACATTCCAATTATTCAATTTGTTTCCGCTAGGGGACGTAAAGTTATTTAATGTTTTTCTCTAAACATTTTCTAAATGAAATGAGAAACTCACCGTCTATGCACGATATTTAATAAAATACGAAAGATATTTACAGTTAAAATACCCCACTAGCACTTTCGGGGTAACATTTACCCCATCATCAGGTGGAACAGAGGCAATGTAGTACTCCTTTATATAGTTGTGCAACGATGCATTATGGGTATAAGTCTTCACACGTCGAATGGGTGGTGACTGTTGTTAATATAACAGCGTAAAGAGTATAATTTCACAAGTTATTGGTTTAACTAACTCTTCTTCTGACTGTTCGATTTGAAATTGTCTCTCTCTCTTTGAGATACTCCGTCAGCGATGATAATTTTTTTCGCACAATTTGTTAATTTTCGTAACATACTTTTCTGCCGCTAGTGGAAAAAGGTAGCTATTTGTATTTCTAGAAGTTTTATCGATTGCAGAAATCCGATTGATTTTTTTTAACGGGTTTCATTGACTGGGAATACCTTTAAATTATTTCAATATTTTATTCGACACGGAAAAATTTCAAAAGACGTGCTCACCAGAACCGAAATTTCAAAGTCACCTTTCTTGTTAAACATTAATTTAAAAAACGTAGTCTATTTTTAAGAACTTTTTTCAAAAATAAAGTACGTGATTGTGGTATCACTGTATCTCTATAACTATTAATCCGATTTGAGAAATTCTTCTTGCAGGCGGAAGCCTAAACCGTGTGCACGACATTCCATTCCTTAATGTCTTTTTTCCTCTGGATAACCTTGCCGGTAAAGGAACTAAATTTGCATGCTACTAATTTCAAGACATATTTTTCTGGATACAGTTGCTTTAAAAAACGCGATTGAAAAATATATATTTTTACTTCGCGATACATTTTCCCACGAAGATCATTTTACGTACAGCCTATTTGAAAAAATGCACAGTCCCACCGCTAGGAGGCGTAAATAGATTTTTTTTCGCGAAATTCCTGCTTCTAAAAATCGCATTTCAAAATTTTTTTTGCTTTAGATAGAGGTCCCGACGATGACATTTTGCATGCATTTTACAATATTTGGTGACAAACTGCTCTCGTAAGTGCATATTTGCTTTAAAAATGATTGCAATCGCGTATTCTTGCTTCTACAAATCTATAACAAAAATTATTTCGCAGTCAGACGCCACTGATCGCCAAAGACATTTCTGTATACCTTTTTTTTCGAATTAGTTTCCCCATTAGTAATGATAATATCAACACTTCTAAAAGTTCGATTTACAAAAAAATAAAAAATAAAAAAAAATAAGAAATCCAGATAAGGTTCTCGCGACGAATATTCTTCGTATATTATTTGCGAACTTGTGTACCAAACATTTTTTCTACACGGTAGTAGGAGCGTCTATTCCCAGCAAAAACAGTCTTGCTGGGCCATTGCTGGCAGCCAGCACTGCCAGCAATGGCCCAGCACTATGTTGAAGCTGCCGAACCGTCAATAAAATGTGCGGGATGCCAACAGAAGGGCCAGCAGTTGAGGCCAACAGGTGGCAAACAGTTGGCACCCCATCGGTTTTCATGTGCCACAACAGGGCCATTAGTTGTCCATCACAGGCAGTAGATGCCACAAGTGGCCCTTCAGCGGGCATGAAAGCACGTGCCAGAAATGATGGCTAGCCTAATGTGGTTCGCTAGTTTGCCGGTGGTGGCAGCCGGCAACCACGTGACGTAACTGGTGGCTTGCCGAATCTGGTCCGCCAAATTCCCAGTAGTATCCATAAAAAAATCAAGGATAACCGCCGTTTCCCAAAACTACAACTTTTTTCTCCCCTTACGAAACTTGTGAATTAAGGCCCTGCGCTGGGGAAATTTCTTGAAGAGACCGGAAAAACGCCCGTTTGGATCTGCTTGGATACAAACAAGGGCCGTTGGCGTGGGAGCTGAACTCTCTACCGACCGGACTAATTTGCCACGGACGATCGTGTGCTTGAAGCTGTCTGTTTCTTGCGGAATGTGTAATCCAATGGTTCCCTCTTTCATTTTAAAATATTGCGAGGTATTTTTCATAAAAGTTAGTTTCATATAATTCATAAACTTATTTTTTCAACGTAACGACAGTTTTTTTTACCTTAAGGGAGCTTCACTCATTTTCAAGGAGTGTACATACTTAGAGTCGCTTTCCAAAGTTTTGTACCGTCTTTGTCGTCTTGAAAGGAGATTGCTGAACTAATATATATTTACCCGGGCTCATGTCACATTCTGTTACATTTTTAACATTGTATTGTTCCTTTCCGTTGTCAGAAGCTACATTTGTTTTAAAGAGGAAATACATTTTATTTTACTTCTCGTTATTTTTAGAAGCGATTTCCTCCCAGTCTTGTGTATTCAACTTATGGATGAGTACATTATATCCACATAGCGTTGCTTTTTTTTTTTTTAAATAATTAATAAATTTTGTGCGCGTATAATTCTCTTTTTTTCAACAAACGTTTTTTAATGGTTTTCCAGGACATTTGTTATAAGCGGTTTCAATTTTTCCTGTTATTCACCAACTCCATTCCATGAATTGATATTCATGGGAATGGAGTAGGTGTATTTTATGGCGGTAATCTAGTATTTCACGGCCTAATCTGATATCTTCGTCGACGTGGAATTTCATTAGGAACTTAATTCGCCTCTCTACATATGGATTTTTTTCTAAATATGCACTAAAATTACACGATGGCGATAGCGTCTTCTTCAACTAATTGGTACCACAGCAAGTGTTGCTTCTGAGCAGGCGCAGTCCCGTTATTTCCACCTGCTGTTGGGGTTGCGTTGGTTGTCAGCAACGGACCACTAGTGGCACTTGCTTGGAGGCCCACAATTCACGGCGATGCTGCAGGGCCATCAATGGTTAGCCAACTAATAGCGCTGCCACCAACGGACCGTGAGCGGCATACTTCAGCCAGCAGTGATCCATCACTGCCAGCTGGTGACCATCAGTTTCACAGCACTTGTGTTTTTGCTGGGTTACTATTTGCACAATTCTTGGAACCGTAGCTTTGTTTCTAAGAACTGTGACGTACTACGTAGGTGAAAATATGTGTCAAGTCATAGGATTTGCAGCGAGTTATTCTGTTTGCGTAGCTCAGTTGGGAGAGCGACTCACTCCGGAGTGAGAGAACACTGATTCGATGCCCGTTGCGGCCAAACTTGTGTCAATCTGAGAACCCAATTTGAGAAATCGTCTTTTCGTCGGATATCTTTCCTTGTAAAAAAAAAGTTTTGTTGTGATTTTCCGTAGATCATATTTCAGTTACCGCCGGACGAAAGTACTTATTTATATTTGTGAATGTTTCCCTGATTTTGTACAAACCCGGTTGATATGTATTTTCTTTTTTGTAACGGTGTCCATACAATAATAGTGTATGGACATGGTTACAAAAGAATGTAAGTAGAACACCACTTACTTTGTGCATTTTAAATTACGCGCAGGATTTCTCTAGGAGTAATTTAATTCTCTCTTTCGCTGAACATTTCCTCCTAAAGTCCTGCTTTGTAATATTTTTTTCGTGTTCAAAAAGATTCAACAGACGTTCTCATTACACCCGATACTTCGGTGACGTCTTTCTTGTTTTGTAGAAAGCCAGAATATTTCGCAAACTCATAAATAATATATTTGCATTTGTAACATAATTTCCAGTAATTGTAATAGTTTTTGTAAACAAATGAACTCAAAATAAAGTTGAAAATACGATGTAGTATGTTTACCGTATTAAAAATGTATGCACATAAAAATGTCTTATTGTTATCTTTTATAGAATAATGGAAATTTTCTTCTTTACATACATTATGACAGATGAATTATCTTTCCTCCTTGACTCTCTTGCACAGTTCTTTCTCTTACATTGGCACCCATCACTTCAGCATACAAAGAGCAGTAATTTGCCATCATGATCACATTCCAATGATCCCTCATATCTGTTTCTCATTTTTTTAATGTCTTGGTGGAATATTTGTCCTTGCTGTTCATGTTCATCCATATTTTTCGGGAAGTAGTCAGCGTGGTAAATTAATAAATAAAATTCTCTGCTCAGGTTGCAGCAAACGTTTTTCGAGTTTTTCAACATGAACCCAACAATGGCTTTTTAATTTTTATTTTTTTTTTTGTTACTCAAAACGTTTTCAGTTACATTTTGAAGTTTATCCATGCTTGTTTCTCAAATGAATTCATTGCTTCCATAAACTCTCAGTCCATTATCAGTTTTCGAATGAATTTGATGCCGTACAAAAAGAACAACATTAAAATTTTGATGCTTAGAATTTCTTGCAAATGAAATTAAAACTGTCAGTTTCTCTATCCAATACGCTTCATTAAACCCAGCTTTAGGTGCTGCAGAGGAAGTAACACTTTTATGTGATCAAATAATGGTTTTCATAAGTTTTTTATAACCAGGCATAAAACGCATTTGAGGCATCCAAGTCCTTACTTTTACAGAGCTTGCTTTTGGCTCGCCTGTTTCACCTCAAAAAAAAAAAAGAAAAAAGAACCCTGTAATTTCTGTCAAGACAGCCTCGTATCGAAGTAACTCTCTATGTTCCTCATAATTTATCTCTCTGAATAAAACCTTAAGACTCTCATAGGATTCGTTTAAATGCAAAGATTGTGCCCGTGGGAGGAATACATATACATTCCCATTATGTTGCAAAACATCTTTTAAGCTTACTTTTGAAACGTTAATAAATAAACGCCATTCAGGTAAGGATCATAAACATCATCACAATATTACATTATTCTAGCCGTGTTTTTAAAATATACCAAAGACTCTTCCTCAAACAAATCTTGAACTAACTCTTGTTCAACCATTAAAAATATGTTCCTACTGATAAAAGCTTTTTGATTTCAATCAAGAACCAAGGGCCTTATCCCTTTCTTTCTGTTATTTTAGACTTTGTATAACATTATTGAGTTGATGTTGCATAAACAATGCTTACTGACCATAGGAATTTGTACACAGGAGGATAATAACACTGGTTCTCTCGTTATCTTACGTTTGGATCGTTTCCGGCGCCGGGATGAAGAGGTGTGAAATTCAACTGTGCATGTGCAGTATCTGTGCATAACGGTTAAGAGATGAGATTTCACCCCTTCATAAAGCACAAACTGCGAACTTTATCGGCTGTCCACCGGATGCCGTAGTTAAAGTGTACCAAGAGTTAATGGAAAGTGGCGCAAAGAATTGCCGTCGGGTGCTTATTTGGAGGTCACGCCTTCTGAAATCTAGTGTAGAGTTGCGACTCGGCCTTATTGTTCGGAACAAACGGCGTGCTATCTCGGGCACAACTGCCCGTAGTGTGCAACCAGGGAGCTCAGAGGAGTGTGTTCCCAGCTAACGTGCAGCAACCCCTGTACCACTGCAAGTCACTGGCAACAACGATTCAAGTTTGCTTGAAAACATCGGGAGAGGACCTTTAAAGGTTAGAAGAAAGTTGCTTTCTCTGATGAATAGCGATTCCTACTGAATCCAGTGGATGGACGATGGAGGGTTAGGCGAAAACCTGCGAAGAAAGTAGAAGAAGTAGCAACTACCTCAGGGATACAGGGAGTTGGTGGGATTGTAACACTCTGATGGATGTTTTCCTGTGACATTCTTGGTTTTCTGGTGAAGGTAGATGTCTTCCTTAACGCCACCCCCTACCTGCCTACAATTGGCGTGTAGGTTCATACTTTTGTGTTGACAGTGTTTCCACAGCAAGATTCGGAGTTCTAACAGTACTAAGCTCTGTGCCATTAGGCTCTTACTGTTAAGGATTGATTGCATAAACACGAGGTGAACTTCGATATTCTCTCCAAACTGCCCATTTACCCAATTAAACAAAGCCTTGCACATTTGGGATCATATTTGTAGTTGCAGTGAATAGACCCTCCACCACGAAGACTGGGCAAGCTAAGAGCAGCACTTATAGAAACACGGCTTGGTATACTAATTGATACCTTACTGGGATTTGTGGAGTGCATGCCTCGTCTCATAGCAGCAGTGGTGGCGGCTGAAGGGAATCTTGCACAATACCAGGCAGGAGGTCATAATGTTTGTTTTTTGTTGTAGCGTAGACTTCCATGTTTATTCTGATTCGTTGTTCTTTGCTATTTTGTTGTCCAATCCAGTGGGCTGTGAAAGAATGGCAAAATCGTCAGCGCCAGGTATTGTTCAAATTGTAGAGGGAATATTACGACAAGCAGTTCAGTTTTTACTTTTTCTGCTATAGTCGGACACTGTTATCACGAAAAGAGAACTACAAATTGCATAGCTATTGTCTTATCATTTTTCCAAAAATCTTCACCCTTCAACACACGTTTAGCCCGCTTTGTGAAGCGCCCATTTTTGATCGTAATCTACTAATCTAATTCTAAATAAGCAAAACAGACTTTCTTTACCTAATTACAACATAGATTTCACATATGTATCAGAGACACTGAGCTATCATTAATATCCAAGAAGTCGTCTGTTGATAGTGAATTGGGTCCAGTTCAAGTACCACGTAACAGACTGAACCATATACACGGTCGAGTCACATTATTGTGACCACAAGCTAATATCCAGAGTAACCGCCGTGTGTAGCGCGGAGAGCAGCTAGGCGGGCTGGGAGTGACTAAGTAAGGTGCTATAAGGTGTTCACAGGTATGTGGAGCCATGCTGACAGCAGTGCATCTGACAGCTGCTGGAGGGTGCGTGGTGGAGGATCCATGAAGTGAAGAACATGATCGAGGTGGTCTCAAAGATGTTCAGTTGGGTTTAAGTCTGGGGAATTTTGGGGCAGGGTAGTACTTTGAAGTCTTTATCGTGCTCCTTCAACCACTCTCGGGCATTTCTAGCTGTGTGACACGTCGCATTGTTGTTCTGGAAGATCCCATCCGCCCCAGGGAAAACAATCAGCATGTGGGGGTGTACGTGGTCTGAAAGGATGCGGATTCATAAAGAATTCGGTTCATAGTGCCTTCCACAGGTAGAAGTGGATCCAGAAAATGTCACGAAAACATTCCCCAGACCATAACGCTGCCCTCACTAGCTTGTGTCCTTCCAGCAGTGGTTGAAGACTGTTTGTTCTCCGAAGTTTCTCACCTTATACGCCAATATCCATCCGTTCTATGAAGCAGAAAACGCGACTCATTGGAGAAGGCAATCCTTTGCCAATCAGCGGAGATCCACTTCCGATACCCCATGCAAATGTAAGCCTTTTCTGCAGATGCACCTTCGTTAGCATAGATGCAGTGACCATACACTGGATTGGAGCCCGATACGCAGAAGAGTTCACTGAACTGTCGTTTTAGACACACTTCCAGTAGCCCCTGGTTCATTCGGCTAGTGAGTTAATCCACTGTAGCGTGTTGGTCGGCCCTCACGTACCTTCGAAGCCGACGTTCACCTCTCACATCAGTGGCACGTGGTGCTCCGCAGTTTCCACGTCGGTTATTCACAACGGTGCCATTTCTCCAATCACGATACACTTTGACCACAGCAGCACGGGAACAGTTTACAAACTGCGCTTTTTCATAAGTACTGCCACCCTTAGCCCGAAAGCCGATAATCATCCCTTTTTGCAAATCTTATAAATAGCTCCTTCTATCCATGATAGTAACGAGTAATATGTTTTCAGAATGCGCACAGCAAACCTTATATACCCTCCAAGCCAGCTTACGACACGTGCCTTCTTTCATTGGCTACGCGCTGGTGACGTCAAACGTAGGAGGTGGTCAAAATAATGTGACTCGACTGTGTATATACTGTGACAGCAATGATGAGACAATAGCACGACTGTGACTGCAAAGTGCTTTGATCAGCAGAGTTAACTGATTTCCGTTTGCGGATTGATAATTGGGTGGCACATAGGCAATCATTCCGTACGTGACATTTCAGTTGTATTCAATATCCCTACGTTGGCGGTTGGTGATTTGTGTTGCAAATGGTAGCGGAGTGTAAAAAACGACCCCAAACGTCAGAAACAAACAGAATGTGACAACATAGCTCTACAAAGGACTCTCCGCTCAGAACGAAAAGTAACATTGTCATCGCAAAAACACTTAGTGAGACTAATAAAACTGATATCAGCACCAGTACAGGACGGAGGACTCTGCACGAAATGGGTTACCACGGTCGTGTAGCCATACACAAGCAGATAATCACTTAGACGAATGCCCTACCCGGATTGGTGTAGCACAAGAAATGTAGATTTTGGACTGTAGACCAGTTGAAAATTGTGCTTCGGACTGACGAATAAGGATACACAGTCTCACTCTTGAGGCGTTTGGTAATAAAAGTACCTTCCGCACTATATCGCTCCAGAAAATAAATGTGGTATCGGTAAAGTGATGATATCGATCAGTTTTTCGTGGTTCAACATGGGCTAATTTGTCGTTTTGTAGAAAACCATAAATTCTGAACTCAATGTAGATTTCCTAAACAATTAACCACAACCAAATTTGGGGCAGGACTCTTGCGAAGGTCCATACATTTATCAGCTGGACAACGTCCCATGTCATATTGCCCCTTTTGTTGCAGATTGGTTTGAGAACGTGGTCATCGAAATGTTAGACTAGCGAACCGTATAGAGGGTTTCTGATACGAATTGGATCAACGGGTGCGGAGAAGAATGGATAGACGAACAAATAAAGCTGAACTGCTCATTGCTTTGAAGGCGGTGTGGCGGAACTTATCGGCGGGCATTTACAATAAATATCACTGCTGGAAAGGATTCCACGAAGACTATATGGTCATACGGGTTAAAGGAATCAGCACACAATATCCACTTTTCTGATTATATTGTAGAAATATTTGTGCCCAGATATTAATCGTCAGTCATTATATAGGAGCATTGCTTGAATACCCACTGGAAGTCAATTTTTCAGACAATCAGTCTCAAAACACTCAGCATTTCGCTTGCTAAAGCAATAGCTATAACAAAGAAACTGCAAGGTATAAACAAAAGTTTAACACAACAAATTGAGTTGTTAACACAATACTTTCAAAAACAAAATTTAGCTGAGTCGTAACGATAGGGAGAATTCCAGGTTATGTGATCATGGCGACTAAACACTGCCCGATCTATTAGCTAAATTTGTAATTTATTTCCAAAATGTTGTCTCTATGATGAATATATTTTTACAAACTTTGTTGAAATAAATGCTTATAATTTTATGAAATTCTGACGTGATAGAAAATACGGAATGCATTTCCGGAATCAGCAGAAAAATGGGCATAGAAACAATATTTCAATGGGAAACGTCAAACGTCACGCAGACCAGTGTTATTTTTTAACAAATGTGAATTATTATGTGATTTCAAAATATATTCGTTAAATTGCAGTCAAAATCTTATGTCTGAAAATAAGATTTTTCCCATCAATAATATCGTGTATTTTCTTTAAAGCAGACGCATGTTGTTAGACGATGTACCAATTGCTGTTATTCTTCGAGATCGCAAAGATATCGGGAGTGAAGGTTTACAGGTATGAATTTAGAAGCAGATTTCAGGACGTACACGTACGAGATTGCCTCATTAATGTATATTTAGTTTTCATCTGGAATTTCTTTACACCGGGGACATGTATTTTTTCTAACACCTAAGTTTTAAGGGGATTTTTCTTTAAAATGTCATGTCTACAAAATTGCTTGTGAATATGTAGCCGATCGAAGTCTGTAAATTTTTTTGATTTTCGAAATGTTTAACATAAAATTATACAAAAAGAGCCAAACCTAAGCACAAACTCACACCAATCCGTTAGTACCCGTTCCACCATTTTCGTGTCTAATTTTCCTGGTTTACATGACAACAGTGAACAATTATCGGTGAGATAATTTCCAGCATTCCAATGACCTTGTAGCATTTACATTCGGTCTGCTGTTACAAAATAGTGAATCCCGCAGGTTTTCTCAAAAAAAATGATTACATTATAAAATTTAATGGAATAAGCTTATTCGTGTATTTTGGGACGTGCCTACACTGCCGGACGCATATGAAATAAAGGCAGATAACAATGAGAGCACATACCAGTGTAGTATAGTGGATAACACTCGGAGCTCCGGAGCCGAGAGTTGCCGGTTCGAATCCTGCCGCTGGCAAAAAAAAAAAAAAAAAAACTGATGGAGACATTTACTTCGTCATATTGGCGCCCGAACTTCCAGGATCGTCTGGCTGTTAGGTTTCTCGCAACGATATGATGTTCATTCCACACCGCGAGATAGAACCCAGCAAAAACACTAGTTTTGGAAAACTACTGTCTGAAATCGGCCGCTTATGTACCGCTAAAGGTCCGTTGGTGGCAGCGCCATCAGTTGGAAGTCATTGATAGCAACGCAGCACCGCCGTGAACTGCGGGCCTCCAAGAAAGTGCCACTAGTGGCCCGTAGCTGGCAACCGATGCAACCCCGGCACCAGGTGGAAGAAACGGGACTGCGCATGCGCAGAAGCAACACGTGCTGTGTCTCTCGTGGTACCCGTTAGTTGAAGACGACGCTATCGCCATCGTGTTATTTTAGTGGATGTTAAAAAAAAAGCTATATGTAGAGAGGCGAATAAATTTCGTAATGAAATGCCACGTCGACGAAGATATCAGACTAGGCCATAAAATACTAGATTACAGCCGTGAAATACACCCACTTTATTCCTTTGAATAACAAGAAATAATTTCTGTGTAATCTTTCGTTTTAACATACACTAAATTAATCGCTTGAAACAACAGTCCTGGGAAAACTTTTGTTGGAAAAAAAGAATTATACGCGTACATAATTTATCAATTATTTGAGTAAAAAAACCTCAAAAAAACCCAACTCTATGTGGAAATAATGTACTCATCCATTGGTTGAATACACAAGACTGGAGAAATTCGCTTCTAAAAATAACGAGAAGTAAAATAAAATATATTTCCTCTTTAAAACAAATGTAGCTTCGGACAGCGGAAAGGAAAGATACAACGTTAAAAATGTAATAGAGTGTTCTATGAACGGGTAAATATATTAATTTAACAATCGCCGTTCAAGACGACAACGACAGAACAAAACTTTGGAAAGCGCTTTTAATTTGGTACACTCCTTGAAAATGAGTGAAGTTCCCTAAAGGTAAAAAAAAACTATCGTTACGTTGAAGAAATAAATTTATGAATTATATGAAACTGACATTTATGAAAATTACCTAGCAGTATTGTAAAATTAAAGAGAGAAAGAACCATTCGATTACACATACCGCGGGAAAGAGACTCAGCTTGAAGCTGAGTCTCTTTCTGCGGAATGTGCATGTCAAATCAGTCCAGTTAGTAGAGCGCGTGCTTCCCACGCATAGAGACCTTCGTTCGTTTCCAACTAGATCCAAACTGGCGTTTTTCTGGACCTGATGAGAAAATTTCTCCAGCGCAGAGCTGAGTTTCGGAAGGAGGAAAAATAGTAGTTGTTGCTTTGGAAAACTGCGGTTATTTGTTGTTTTTTTTATGACTACTACTGGGAAATTGGCGGACAAGATTCGACAAGCCATCAGTTACGTCACGTGATTGCCGGCTGTGACTGCCGGGAAACTAGCGGACCACTTTAAGCTAGCCATCATTTATGGCACGTGCTTGCAGGGCCGCTCAAGGGCCACTAGTGGTAGCTACTGCCTGTGATGGATAAGTGATGGCCCTGTTGTGGTACATGACAACTGATGGGGTGCCAACTGTTGGCCAGCTGCTGGCCCTTCTGTTGGCCACCCGGACATTTTATTGACTGTTTGGCAGCGGCAACATAGTGCTGGGCCATTGCTGGCAGTACTGGCTGCCAGCAATGTCTCAGTCCTGGCCTAGGAAGACTGGTTTTTCTGGGAAAATAAATGAGAATCCCTTCTTCAATGCTTCGAAAAAAATGTATTAGTGTGATGATACTTTCCACACACCAAAACATTGTCTGGTAGTTTTCAAATGCACGTTCTTCATGGGATGACTGCTTACAGCGACACGTGGTCCTGGCTGACCCGTGGGCCATGACCCCGGGCCTCTTTCGGGGAGGGCGGTAGATGTGACGTGCCTGCAGCGCAGGACGTATATGAGATAAAGGCAGATAACAATGAGAGCACATACCAGTGTAGTATAACGGATAGCACTTGGAACTCCGGAGCCGAGAGTTGTGGGTTCGAATCCCGCCCTTGGCATAAAAATGATGGAGAAATTTACTTCGTCATAATCTCAAATGTGTTTCAAACTGGGGGTGCAGTAGGCTATGCGCTAACTTATGACTATTCGTTCAAGTCGGGCCCAGTCTCGAGTCGTCGATGAGGCAAGTGTGGCGTGCTTGTATTTCGGCTATGGCTCTGTCCTTTCCCTGGAGCCGGTAGTCCTAAATTAGTGACAGACGACTGTATAAAGCTTTAAGATTTGCTCAGGGTTGCTATAAAACCCTGAAAAAATAAGTTTCAACTACGAGCAAATATATTTAATTATGAGGTACAAAGAAATCCAGTCCAGTTATCCTGTAGACAGCAATAGGCACTTGTTATACTAATGGCTTTACGTTCAACTAGACTTCTAGAACTTAACAGCCGCCGTGATCAACTGCAAGGGCCATACCATTCGCCCGTCCCCAATTTAGAAGAACTGGTTCCAGGGTAGAGAAAGAGCCAGTTCCGTAAGACAAACACACCATCCACGCAGCATACCAGAGCCTAAGCTGATTCTGAAGAACGATCAGAAACCTGCACTTAGACCACTGCGCCACCTGGGCGGCTCTCTTGAGCTGTAACGGCACTTCATGTTCTACGTTTTCAGTCTTTACTTAGAGATCTTAATAAAAATCTATGCAAAAAAAATCATGTTTTGAAAAAAATATCATTAGTTATACTCAAGACGTGGGATAATATTGTTTAATCAAGCTAATAAATACCCATCTGACGTTTAAGAAACACAAGGTTAATGGCAATAAATATTTAGAAGTACGTAAATTTTAATTTAGTTGACAGCTTATGGGTGAGTTTAAAATTACAGCACTGCTTCACATGTGTCCATAATAAGAACTAGGTTTTTGAAGTTTTTGTGAAGTGTAAGAATAGCGAAGTGTAAGCGCTGGCTTATGACCATTCGTCCGAGAAGGGTGCGGGTTCGAATCCCGCTTAGGCATGAATGTTGTGCTTGTCTTACGGTACTGTCCCTTCCCTAAAACCAGTGCACCCAAATTAGGAACGGGCGACTCCTTATAAGCCCGTCGAGTTGCTCACGGTGGTCGTAAAACCTTCAATTAAAAAAAATAAATAAGTAAGCATGTGTTGTTTTTGAAAACACAAATACACTTTTCGTTGTCTGGGTAATGCACTTTGTTCATGGTTTTTTAACTGCAGCTCTAATGCTGCTGACAATTCCATCGTGTTTCATACTAATTTGTTTCTTCAAAACGATTTCTCATGAATTCACCAGATTTATTTGAACGTCACACCCGATTTCGTACTGATGACAGGCACATGGAAGTTTTCTGTATTTATCCAATTGTACATTGTTGTTCTTTATTTATCATGTATTTGCACACGTATGATCATTTCGTTAAGTGCTTTGTTTAGCTTTTGAATAAACACATTCTCTGCTTCTTCTCTCAGGATTATTTACAATGATAAAAATTCCCTAGGTTTTATTTTTTTTTTTTCGAAATCAGCATTTCGAGTTTTGAAGACTTATTTTTAACGGCTTTTCCTTCGACGTTAATGCCTTATGAATGAAATCAAGGGAATCGGAAAGCGCCTCATTCCCTGAGAGAGAAGCCACGTGACGAAAAGCCGGAAAATTATGTGTTGACTTACTTCCGCTTAATTGTGTTAATTATCAAAACAAAAATTTTTGAATTTCCACCCAGTGAACAAATTGGACATCATGCTTTCTTCCAAAGAAGCAATCATTGATTAAGAGTGTTATTGCTCTTTTTCACGAAATTCTACTTCACATCCTTGGAGCAATTAGGCAATTTTTATTTCATCGTTATAAAAGTGAGATATGATTAAGAAAGAACTCAGTTTTCATGCTTAATTTATACGGAGCTCAGCTTTAATCCCGTAGGTTCATCTGGTAAATAACTCCTACTACACGCCATTGAACTACAACGATCCATTTCCTTTTGTTTAGCGGAAATTTAACTTACTGCTTCAAAAATTATGCGATAAATCCTTAAATTTCCGCAAAATGATTAAATTGCCAAAAAAATTATATGTAATTACCTTTCATTTTCTTTCTCCTGTGGCAATAACAGAAACGTAATTATTCTCAAAGCTCAGCTTACACTCATGAAATCAATTACGCCGGATTATTCAGATTTATCAAAAAAGATACGAAGCAACAACTTCGAGAAATTTACTCGCAAGAAAGGTGAACAGCATCCAGACGTAGGAAACAGTTACTTTCTTCAGTCGAGTGGTCGTATTCGGTATTAAATTATAACACAGTCCAGCGTTATTTCATAAAACATATTTTTAGGTTTAACGGCAACCGTGAACATCTCTGAGGGCTATAAGTAAGCAGTTGCCTGTAGCTGATATAAGGCCAGTGGTTCCAGGGAAGGCAGACAGGCAGAGCCGTGAGACAGACTCACCATCCGTGGTTCATCCGGAATTCGAACCAGTGCCACACTCGGACAAGCCAAACGGAGCCAGCTCTTTGACCATTGCGCCACCTGGGCTCCAAAACCATTCCAAAAAGTTTCATTAGACTTCAAAAGTACAAAATATCTGGAAAAAAGTCTGAGAATTACAATTTTTCATCATCTCATTAAAAATTGAGTGGACAGGAAATCCTTCCCTTTTCTAGTGAAAATATAGAAAAGATTTATATTTCGTATTTATTCCAAACTGAACAATGCTCGTTTTGTTCAACCAAGAACAGCAATATTCTCCTTAGATGGATAATACAGTGGGTATTGTATTGGGATGGCCTAAACTTCATTGCGTTTTTTACACATAGATGGTTAAAAAAAAATTCATGTTTTGCTGTATTACTTCGGAAAAGGAAGAAACGCTCTGAAAAATCATAAAAGAGCTTGAAATGCCACTAACATAATTTGAAACCGCAAGTTCATTATGTAACGTGACAGCTGACACTTCAAGCTTGTTTTAGGAACAGAAAGTGCACGATTTCGTTAAGAAGTGTTTGTTTAGCGTCGATTTCAAGATGAACAATCAAAAGGAATTTTTCCGTCATGTTTTGCTGTATTACTTTCGAAAAAGAAAAAAAAAACGCTGTGCAAGCTCATAAAAAGTTATGTGATGTGTACGGTGAAAATTCCTTAAAACTACGGCAGGGTTAGAATTGGTTTGGGAAATTTGGGTCTGGAGATTTTGATATGAAAGATGCACCACGCTCAGGAAGGGCAATGGCAGTTCATGACGACAAAATAGAGGCATTGATCGAATCTAATCGGCGTTTAACGACACCAGAGTTAACTGAGAATCTAAACATATCGAAATCGAGCGTTGAAAACCATTTAAAGCAAATGGGGCACGTTAGTAAGCTCGATATGTAGGGTACCACATGAGCTCAAAGAAATTCATCTCACGAAGCGCGTTGACATCTGCGATTCTCTCTTGAATCGTGAAGAAAACGATCCATTTTTGAAACGTATGATAAAAGGCGATGAAAAATGGATCGTCTACAACAACGTCGAGCAAAAAAGATCGTAGAGTAAGCGTGATAAACCTGCTCAAAGTATTTCAAAAGCAGATATGCAGCAAAAGAAGGTTATCCTGTCAGTCTGGTGAAATTTCAAAGGTATTGCGTATTTTGAATTGCTTCCAAGGAACCAAACCATTATTTCGGACGTGTACTGTCGTCAGCTGGGTAAATTAAGTGATGCAGTTAAACAGAAGTGTCCAGAATTAGTGAATCGCAAAGGTGTTGTGTTTCGCCATGATGACTCAAGACCACGTACAAGTTTGTTACTCGTCAAAAATTGTTGCAGCTTGGATGGAACAATTTTGACGAGTAACCAAACATCGACGAGTTTAGCAATTTTGAAGAGTAAACATATTCGCCAGACCTGTCACCATCAAACTACCATGTGTTTCGTTCGTTGCAAAAAGCTTTGAATGGTGAAATCTTCACTGCTAATGAGGTTATCAAATCGTTCTCGAAACTGTTTTTTCCCGAAACAAAAAAAAAACAAAAAACTTTTTTGAGCGCGAAATCATACTCTTGCGTGCGAGATGGCAAAAAATTGAGAATATGTTGTTGACCAAAGTTTTTGTTTCCCATTCAAAATTCGCCTTTCATTTACACAGGAAAAACGCAATTACTTTTTGGCCAACACAATAATATTTTGCAATAAAAAGTTCAAGTAATGTACTCCTAAACAACATTGGTAACATGAAGAGGTGTAAATGACATTGGTGTACTCAAACAACATTGGTGACATGAAGAGGTGTAAATGACATTGGTGTACTCCTAAACAACATTGGTGACATAAAGAGGTGTAAATGACATCAGTGTACTCCTAAACAACATTGGTGACATGAAGAGGTGTAAATGCCATTGGTGTACTTCTAAACAATATTGGTGACATGAAGAGGTGTAAAGGACATTGGTGACATGAAGAGGTGTAAATGACATTGGTGTACTCCTAAACGACGTTATTTTCCGAAATTTTCGTGAATTCACACCACTTCCTTTTTACAGTGTAGAATCGCCTGTACAATTTAAGAACCAGCTTTCTTACGGTAGTACAATGTACAATAGGTGTAGCACAAAATGAAGGATAGGGTAAGGAATATGCAGTGTCAGAATAGCCAAAATTTCATGCGATATGCATCCACAATGTCAGATCTCGCTACAGAACTTTGAAATCAGATCCCTCGAATCCCTCGGCAGACCAGACGGTTGAAATTTAACGATCATTGGTGACATGACTCATATACCGTGACTGATATGTAACTGATGTGTAACAGTGCCGTGACTGATATGTAACAGTGGGAGAATCCTCAAGTATTCTCGCGAATTGCTCCTATTACCAGAAAATTTTCATCATATGGATATGGAAAATATGAGAACATTGCTTTTTCGCTAAAATACCAAAGGAAATGCGAAAAGGTTTCTGAAAATTCAGAGTTTTCCGTAAACACATTTTAAAACCGGCAATTTACCATCAATATAAGAAAATATTTCTAAAAATTCAGAATTTTCCTGCAGCACAAAACATCCGTGAAATTCAAGTTTATTTTCCGTCATTTCACGGAAAAGGTCTTCGTTAATTTACAAAACGAGTCACGCAAAATGGCTCATGAATTTCAGAACAATTTTTCCAATGCAATGCGAAAATGGACGAATCATAAATGCCTTCGTTAACTCTGTGCGACGAGAAAACTTTTTCTTCAATCCAAAAAACAGGTAAACCAAACGTTGGGGATGTAATTTTTGATTAAATATAACGAGACCCGAACTCCAAGCTTAAACTTCGGGCACGTTAAATAATGTATAGCCACCTGATGATTATAACACCAAATAATATTTAAAATGACGGCTAACGATAAATATTAATAAGCAAATAGCCAAATAATACATTTAGTTATTTCATAGTGTTTCTGCACATATGAGGTGACTTTAAGTTCGAAATGCCTCTTCATTTTATTGTGGTGTTATTTTACCGTCTCAACCATCGATTTTGTCTTCCTCCCATATCCTTTGGGATTGGTGTAGTATATTCTTTGTCAGTACCCTGCTTATTGATTTTATAATGTGTATATGTTATTCAATGTATATTCAATAAACGGTGGCGCAGTGGTCTAAGCGATGGCTTCTGATCATTCGTCCGGAAGGGGTCCGGGTTCGAATTCCGTGGGGCATGGATGTCATGTTTGTCTTACGGCACTGGCTCTCTCCCTTCCCTGGAACAAGTGACCCTAAATTAGGGACGGGCGACTGCTTGTACACCGTTGAGTTGCTCACGGTGGTCATTCAACCTCAAAATAATAAAAATTATATATCATAATGTAATATCCATTTTATCATGAGTAAATATTGGTATGTCTGTCCACTACTGAAGATTGACTGACCGTTAATCACCCTATTGCAGAATCTATATATATATTTTTCAAATTACTCACAGTATTTAGTTGGATGGTACACCTTGCAGATGTATATTGTGCAAAAGTGTTCCGCGGTGTTAAACTACTGAAAACAAACGTGTCAAACAGAAACACAACGTTCATTATTTCGTCACAGCTGTGGTACAGATAACCAGGTAATACAACATTGTGAATTATGTGATGCGTGAGCTGAACTTATATAATATTTAGAACTCTAGCATCAGTTTCGTGTAATGTCCCATATGGCTGTATTCAAGCCGAAAATCTTAATTTATTGATTGTTAAAATAGATATAGAGAAAATATCCAAAAACCCCTTTTATATTTTATATTTTGCATTGATCGGAAACATAATTTGTGTGAAAACTGATATGTAACAGTACCGTGAAATTTTTACTCATGGTTCTTATTACGAATAGAAGAGCATGCAGAAAACAAGAATGAACATTAAAAACAAGGAAAAAACTCTAATTAAATTATGAGTTTTAGAGATACTCTTTTAATTTAATTAAGAAAATGGTGAACATTTTTATGAGGTGCTGTAAAAACAAGTTAAACCACTTGGAGTGGATTCACTCTGCTAAACAAAAGCGTAATTAAGGAAGAGCAACTGCATTTTAGTTCCTCATTTTCCTGTGAGACGACCACGCCTACTTTGGTGAACGTGCAGAATTCTTTTTCTTCATGTTCCCTTCGATAAAGGCTGTACTTGTAGCCAGTTTCATAAAAATCAAAATTTAGCAACACGGTCGTCCTTTTGGAAGTTCGGACGAAGAATTTTCTACATGCCATTAAGAGAATTAACAGCACTGCTAATAATGAGACTGACATGAGTAAATGAACGGTTTATTTCATTCAGAAGGTAAATAGCTCGATATATGTGCAAGCAAAAATTGAAAACGAAAGCTCGGAAAACCAAAAAATAGAACAAATTATTAGTCATTAATTAACGAATAAATGATACAGACCAGAAGTTGCATGTACCAGAAGTTCGAGGAAAATGAAAATGTACCGATACGTGACTTAGAAATTGAAAATTTAAATCGCTTTTCCTGAAATCAGAAATTGCGAAGGAATGTAAGCAAATTAACATCTATAGAAATTTCCTTTGACAGTTTGAAAAGCTAAAAACGTCTGATTTTTTTGAGGTTGAAACACATTTCAAAGCAGTTTTCAACACTTTTCATCCCCTGTGACTGAACCAGTTCGAGCACTGAGCGACAAAATTTGGTGAAAGTATTCGACTGGATGCCTGAGCAGGAGACATGTGTTAAGTACCTGCACTGCACCATTTTAGATGTTTGAGGTAGAAGTCTGCAAGGGGCGGGTCGACCTTTTTTTACGCTTTCCAACCGTAGGTTGAAGAAGCGTATATGATCCAGCTTTGTCCGTCTGTCTCTCTGTCTGTCTGTCCGCAAGATAACACGCGTAAAAATGGTTTGATTTCGATGGCAGTTTAGTAAGTGGCAGGGGAAAAACTAGGGACGAACCATATTGAGAATGGGCGAAATGGGGTTAAAGGTCAGGACATAGGAGCGGGATCAATTCCATCGACCTTATGCGTCATAACTTACGTAAAAAGGCTTCGATTGCGATGAAATACAATACGTTGTTCCGTAAGGACTTTGGAAACAGTTCCGCTAGAAATGTTTTTTGTCAGCAATTGCGGGCAGTGGGCATGCCTGAGATTCGTTAGGTATTATTTTCGCATGATACCTTCCGTGAAAATTGCCCGATTTAGATGGGATTTTTCATTATAAAACGGCTTATGTGTGGTAGCTCTTGATAATAGAATTAGCTAACACGGGCAAAAAGAGATTTAATTTTGATATATGTGAACCTCAAACGTTATACCATAGTCCCCTCAAAACCAAGGCTTTTCCTATGATTTCTGGTATGTTGGAAAGCGTATCATGATCAATGCATTGCATGATTTTACTAACTTGTTTAGTTCAGAGAACAAAGCAACGGGCCGGGCCAGGATTTTCCCAGACACCTACGACCGGTCCCGGCCAAGTCCACCCACTTTTTTATCACAATGGTGAAGATAGAAAGAAGTCGTGTTTCCCAATTTCAAGTTCTGTTTAGCTGTTTTCCTGGCTTTACTTACTTTCATGATAACCAGGACGTAATAACAGAGGTGGGGAGAGGAACTCAAGTTGTTTGCAACATCTGTAAGTATTAAAATGATAATAGCCTTTTGTTGATTTTGACAACACAACGATTCAGCCTCCGAGAGCGAGTGTGTGTGGAGTGGAAGACCGATATGTGTGCAGTGGGGTGAGCATCATGTGTGTGTGTGTGTGTGTGTGTGTGTGTTTGTATGACAGGGCAGGACGATTTCGATTGTTTCTCCTATCCATAATTCCTGTAGTGATTGACTTTTGTAGTGTTACCACTTCCTAGTTCGGAGAAAGGGACATTTTATTACCCACCTGAGACATTTCACCCCCCAAATCTTATCGGCAGTAAGCCCCTGTCGATGATTCATGTAATCATAGTTGCAAATGCAACTTCTTTTACACTGCAATTTCAGAAACCAAAAGAATTGCGCGAAAAAATTGCGCCATAAGATTACACTCATTGTCACAAAAATCCGCGCACCAAGAACGAAGCGTCGGATTGAAATGAGATTTTAGCAGTCAGATGGTACATACGAAGGACAGAAGTGATTACAATATTGCAGCAGCAGGACAATTTCCCGCGGACATACGGTACACATTCTGGTCAGCGTTAGTACCGCGTCGGACCGCCTCGTTCTCGAATACATGCAACGACACGGTCCGACATGGAGAAAAAGAGACGCCGTATGTTATCATGGGACAGATTGGCCCACACTTATTCCAACTGATGCTCGAAATCACAAACACTGGGACATGGAGAAAGCTGGCGTACCTTCTAGTCCCACACGTGCTCGATGGGTGAGAGATCATGTGATCTGGCAGGTAACGGAAGCGTCGAAGCATGATGTAGACAGTCCTCGGAAACCCGATCCGTGGGCGGACGGGCATTATCTTGTTGGAAAATGGCTTCGGTCCACTCCGCCAGGAAAGGCAGCACATCGGGTCTCATGATTTTCTGTAAGTAGCGCTGGACAGTCAACGTCCCTCGGATCACTGCGAGGGACGTCCGGCTGTCATACGCGATGGCTCCCCAGACAATCATGCCTACAGTGTGGGACGTGTGCCGCTGTACAGTGAGGTTGGAATTGTAGTGCTCACCTGCAGTCCTCCACACTCTGACACGGTGGTAGCCCGTTCCCATACAAATTCGGGATTCGTCGCTGAACACTATACTTCGCCAGTCGGTAGAATTCCACCATGTTCGCTGCTGACACCACTGCAATCGACGCCGACGATGGTCAGGTGTTAATAGCAGAAAACGTAAGGGCGGTCGAGAGTGCAGACTTGCCTCTGCCAGGCGTCTGGAAATGGTTGTGGCGGTCACAAGGAGTCCCTTGTACAGCCGACTTGTATCTCTAGATATTGGACAAGGAAATCGTTGCATCTGTGCATGCCGCTCTCACGATCCCACGGTCCGCTCTGGTGGTGGTGTATCTGGGTCGTCCAGAGCGATTCCGCCGTGTTTAGTGTTCCCAACACGATCGCACCGTACTGTGAAACCGGCTCAAACCGCGGCCGATTAAGAGCACCGGCCACCCCGCCTCTATCATCCCGACGATACGGCCTCGTTCAAACTCCGTCAGTTGTCTTACGCCCATCTACGGATGCTCCTCAGCATGTCTATCGTCAGGGATCTCACCTGACTCTTACCGTGTACTTCGGCACGAATATGGAGTCCCCTTCGCGGGGCCTTATAAGGCCCAAGGATTGCGATTGCAGCGCCTGTCGTGGACGCGCGGACATATGGAATCGCACGAAACTTTAATCATTTGCATGTGTGCCCTACCCACATGTATTCGTCGAGTTTCGCGTTAATCGCACGGTTTTTTTGCTTGGATTTTTATGACAGTGGATGTACATCCCAATAGATAACATAACGGGATAAGTGATATTTAGGCGCATTTTATACTGCTTGGCAATGCAGAGACATATCTGACGATTAATTTGTGCAGTTAATTAATTGCGGCAACATTTTTTTAAGCTATGACAGTTCAAAATCTGGAACGTCTTATCTTAAGAGACATTAATGCGTTTCTGCGGGTATAAGTTATTCGTCCGAATTTTCTCTTTATGTGCTGCACAAGACAAAATGTTTCCAACTAGAGTCAGGTATGTTAATGTATTTACGTTCATTCGGAATTTGTATAAGTAATTAAATTGTTTAATCTTATTAAAACTTTAGGTTTACGAATTAACTAGGGTTTAGAATAGGTGTCGAAAGCATTTTTCCAAGAGGAACCTTTTTTTTACTACTCTCACACCGTGCACGCAAGGATTTCCTTTGTTTTTACTTTTAATTGGGTTATATACTGAAAATTTATTTTGAGCCCGCTTAGTCCTCTCTCTCTCTCTCTTTTAAGAATATACTCTTTGATCACACTGGTCAACAAAAAAAATATTGCGGATGGTTTTTCAACGCGTTTCCGGTATTTGAGGCGTGCTGAATCCAAAATGTTTATTAGTTTTCCCGAATTCGTTCAAGTTTTTGAGATAATACATACCCTCAAATTTTGATTGCACCCTGATACTACACGTGGCTGCTGACATATGAACCAGTTTTTGATCTGGCTTTTTACTCGTTAACAGTTGTTTTACCTAATGTAATCTTTGTTTTTATCTGTGATATGGTTTGGAAAGACTTTCCCTTACATGTAATATCATATTTTCTTTTCTTCTTTAGCATTGAAATATGAGTTCTTCACGACGAAACTGCGTAAACAGTCCTATGCATTCTGCTACATTTGTGACGAATACACTCTGCAAAATCAAAGGCAAAGCATCTCTGACTTTGTAAGACAAGCATATATTTTCTTATTTTGGAATGAAACTTGGAGACCAAGGTAAGTCTTATGTTCCCCGTAATGTTTGCAAAACGTGTGTTCCTAGGTAGAGTGCCTACGACAGTTGAAAAATGAAGAAAAGAAGTTTTTACTCTTTGGTGTGCCTATGGTGTGGAGAAAGCCGCAAAACCAGCACGATGATTGTTATTTTTTGCCGTGAATGTCAAATGCTTCAATCGCTACAAGATACATATATGTGTGTATCCTAATTCAGAATCAGCAAAGCGACATCTGCCACACTACGAGGACGTTCCGATACCAGTGTTTACCTCACTGGCTGAACTTCCATTGTCAGATGTTGAAGAAATGCAGAACTTGGAGTGTACTACAGGTGGTAGCAGTGGAAGTGATTATGAAGGAAGCTTTTCAACACCTCTGCAGTTCTCCTCAAAAGAACTCAATGATCTGATACGAGAACACAATCTGTCCAAGCAAGCATCTGAACTTTAAGCATACAGGATAAAAAGAAAAGAACTGTCTAAAGCCGGGAGTTACAATATCACTTAATCGGACAAGAGAAAAGAAAAAGGTTTCTTACTTCAGCCAAGATGAAGAACTAGTATACTGCAATGACTTTCCTGGACTTATTCTCCAAATAAGACTACCGGAATACCGATCAGAAGATTGGCGGCTTTTTATAGACAGCTCCATCAGAATTTTACAATGTGTTTCATTGCACAATGGCAATCGCTATGCATCTCTTCCAATTGCTCACTCAACAAAACTTGAAGAAGAATATGAAAAATTGTAAAAGGTCTTGCAGAAGCTCTTCTATCACGAGCACCAGTGGTTTATTTGTGTTGATCTAAAGATGGTAAACATCTTGTTCGGGCAGCAAAGTGGATGCACAAAGAATCCTTGTTTCCCCTGCTTTTGGGATAGTAGGGCAAAGCAAGATTATTTGATAAAAGTGACATGACCTTGAAGGAAAAAAGACTTAGGTGCAGCGAACATCATTAATGAGCCATTAGCTGACAAAGAAAAAATCATTCTCCCACCACGCTATATCAACCTTGGACTGATGAAGCAATTTTTAAGGCCTTGGACGAAGATGGAGATTGCTTTAAATACATTTGTTAATCATTCCCGGGACTGAGTTCTGAAAAACGTAAAGCAGGGATCTTTGATGATCCTCAAATTCGTAAACTCAACGATTCGAATTTCACCAAATTTATGAATGATGGTAAAACAACTGTCTATTGCAGTTATGTCTTAGTTGTCAAGAACTTCTTTGGTAACCACAAAGCAGACAATTATGAAGAATTGGTGCAAAACATGCTCGCTAACTTTAACAATTTGGGTACTAATATGGGCATAAAGGTACACTTTCTTCTTAGGCACTTAGACAACATTCCGGATAATCTTGATGGTTTCTGTGAGGAACAAATGGATAGGTTCCATCAGGATATCAAGGTGATGGAGGAAAGCTATCAAGGCAGATGAGACAGATGTATAATGGCAGATGGGACAGATGTATAATTTCAGACTACTGCTGGAGCGTCCAGTGTGTTTACCCTAATGACCCATTAAGAGAAAATCGTACAAAAGGCGTTTTTCTGTGCATTATTTATGAATATCTGAATCATCTTACTTATTTGTGTTATTGTATTGAAGACAACACTATTAGGTATTTCAGATAGTTTCAATGTAATTTGTAGGTAGGTTACGCCTCACCATTACAATTTTCGCATATCATGTGTTTTTCAATGGGGACTCCATTATTTTGAAAAGTAGAGCCAATCTAGCAAAACCGATGTCATATTCGTGATCAGTGCCACAAAGTCAGCCTAAAATGGCTAAAATATTGTTTGCAATAAGATTACTGTTGATCAGTATAATTACCAAACTTCAGTTAATGCTATTAGGCTTACGTTTTATTCAATATTTTCAATAATATAGCATTTCGTTATATAATTTCCACAATTTAATAAAATACAACATAAAGACATAATAACACAAAATTGATACACACGGGTCGGGTTTAAATAATAGCTGAAATTGGCGGTCAAGGCCAGGCCGCGCTCTAAACGCAGGGGTTTGACCCTGGACGGGCTCACCAAATAAGGTCTGCGCAGGCGTATAGTTTGAGGTATCCCTATTTCTGACGGGATTAACCTAAGATGAGCATTAATTGCAATTTATGTTACCAATAAACGTTTACTAGATCTAAAAACTAATGAAAAAAGCAAACATACTCTCATGAGCTGTTAAAGTTATGACAATCTACCTAACATCGTTAAGGGCCAACTTTCTCTACATTAGACGATTGCACCTGGTATGGAATCAACTGCAATAAAATTAGGAAGGTGCGTCCTAGGATACCAGATAGATACACTCACGGACAATGAAATTTGCGCAATTAAACGAAAATATGTTACAACCCTGAAACTTTGCAAACAGCTAGAGTGCGTGGTAGTATACAAATAATCCACGTTTCGTGCGAGTGCCCATGACCGCACACCCTGTGGTGGCGCTGCAAGCACGAACAGGCAGCCTTATAAACTGGCGTGTAATCGGTGCCCCATGGTAGCGAAAAGCAACGGCCAACGCTAGCAAGAGTACAGAGTGTAACGAGTGTCGGGTAGACGCCATAGACGTCGATTTACGCAACTTACGAACTTTGAGAGAGGCCTTATCATCGGGCTAAAAACCACAGGGTGGTCGGCGCGCCGTATAGCCCGCCACGTGGATCGTTATGACCTTACAGTCCGACTGTGTTGGGAACAGTGGACACATGACGGCACTGCCACACGGCAGGGCGGCTCCGGACGGACCAAGAGGGCCACTGGTAGAGAGAATCGACGGATCGTGCACCAGGCACCAACTGATCTCACAGGGACCCGGTCCATTATACAGGAAGATGTGGCGGCTCCTGCGTGCCCACGGACCATTTTCCGACGCCTCGCGGATGCGAATCTGCGACCCCAGCGCCTTTTACCTGTGCTGCCATTAACACCGGAACATCGCTGGCTTCATGTGCAGTCGTGCCAGGCCAGAGCGACGTTTATCACCACAGACTTGCAACATGTGGTGTTTAGCGATGAGTGCCGCTCCGTTCTGGGGACAGATGATCATCGTGTCCGGGTATGGAAGTCCCTGGGTCAACGGCACAATACCAACCTCGCTATCGAGCGCCACACCTCCCCATTGTAGGCATTATGGTCTGGGGATCCATTGCCTACATTAGTCGATCAGCTCTAGTAGTGGTACGTGGATCTCTGATGGGCCAGCTGTATGTGGATTAGATCCTACGGCCCCATGTGCTCCCATTCCTGGTCGGCATTTCAGGTGCGCTATACCAGCAGGATAATAACCGCCCTCACACGGCTTGCGTTGCCCAGGACTGCCTACGTCATGTCCTGACACTTCCGTGACCTGCCCGCTTCCCGGGCATTTCCCTTATCGAGCATGTGGTGGACCAGTTGAAATGCCGGCTGCCGCTGTGCCGCACTATCCGAGAATCGGAGCACACCGTCCAACAAATGTGGGCCAGTCTGCCGCAGGACGCCATCAGACGTCTGTTTGGCCTCAATAACCGCCTTATTGCAGCACGTATCGTCGCACGAGACGGTTTGACGCGCTATTGAAGATAACCGGACTATGGGCAACAGATTCCTCTGTAAATGTGCTGCAGCTCTGTTTTTGCAATCATGTGTATCATTCATCTGTATCATAACGTCCATAAAATTTCAGTTCAATCCGATGCTTCCAACTTGGTGAGCAAATTTTCTTGTCCGTGAGTGTAGAATAGTCCGAGGGCTTGGCAACGGAACTAGTCACTGCCCAGGTAGCTCATCCTTGCAGTTTAACTTTCGCTCAACACTGAGCCTCCGTCTTTTTGGAATACAAGACGGTGGCTCAGTGTTCGGCCTACGTTAAATTGCAATGCTGTGTTATCTATACGGCTTGGACCTGCGAATGATGCATTTCATTGCATCCCACAAAATTTTAATGTAATTCCGTTCGGGAGAACCTGGCAGCCAGGGGATAAAACGAAATGCTTTGACATTAACCTCGTTTCATTCCTCCAGAATGCAGAGCAATGTGGAAACCGTGGCACTGCCGATACCGGCTAATTTTAATCCAACCGTGCAGTCTGTTTGCAGCTACTCACGAGCGGGACGTCAAACGCAAGCACGTCCCTCGGCCTGTTGGAGCTAGAATCTGGACTTAGTTGATCAAACGACAGTTTTCCAGCAGTCTAATGTCAAGTCGCCCTGTTCCCGTGCACACTGCAGGTGGAAATGTAGAAAACGGTTCATCAACATTGCATAGGAATGGGCCGAACGACTTCTTAGGCCCATCTGAAAGTGCGTCAGCTCTACTATGTGTCTCGATTGGAAATATTTCTTTCGGAGCCATGGTTGTGGTATGCCATTAACGGAGGGCTTCTAAGCTATCTGGTGTCCCAGAGAGCTTATACCAATGAGCATTCATCTCGGCTGTCAACCAGAGGTGGATTTCCACTTCGCGGATGCCATCAATATTCAATTCATTTCCGCCACACTGTCACTTAGGTGGCCCTCAAACTTCCAACAATCCCTGTGGTTTCTATTATGCTTCCTCCAGCTTCTGTGTGCCAGTAATCACTCCCCATTCAAACTTCGACAAGGGTTTCTCTTTTACTGTTGCACTGGCTTAGTACTGGCGAATTGGTATGCGGTGATTGTGTCGTCAGTGTATAGTCCACGCCGGTTGGTTATGTTGCCCCAACACGACGTTGGACGCCTTAATCCTTGGAGCCAGTGGTGATTTTAATAATCTAGCTCATTGTTGTAGGATGGTTTAGAAGCTACTGTATTTCGAATGAGAAAGATCAAACTTCGAAAAACGAAGGGCAATGTACTTTTCTTTTAATTTGGTCCAGTATAACTTATATTAATTAAAGAATGAAGACCATACATATTTATCTGGATAAACTTAAAGCACAGCACTTTAGTGCAATTAAAGGTATCAAATCTCAGGTTGCATTACAGTACATATACTAGGCATGAAGCAATTCCATGGCGTTCAGAAGTACACGCACAGCACTTTTTTACCATTTTGACCATAGCAATGAATATAGCTGGGAAAAATATATATAAGACCGTGGTTATTCTTCTGACTCCTGTCACAAACAATTTCACAGCATACAGTTACTTCTAGAAATCGTTTGCAATTTGACTAAGATTTAAATCTTGAATATACACTCGATTTTAGGTTCATTCGCTGAAAATTCTAATAAACTCAATGTAGACCAATTCCCGTCAAGACTCACACAAGGCAAGAGCGAGTGAAAATAAAAGAAATATATATGTACGGTCGTACCAGAATAATATGACCACCTACCTAAAAATGGGAATAACCACCCTTGGACCGGATAACAGCGGCGAGACGACGTGGCACGGACGTAATGAGGACATGGAAGATTTCACGAGGCACACGTGCCCATTCAGACTGCAGCAGCGCAGGGAGTTCCAGGAGATGACATGGTTGTTGGTGGGCACATTGAACCGGCCGAAGCAAATAGTCCCACAAGTGCTCTATGTATGGGACTGCTGTCGAGCGAATTCGCCTGCCAAGTGACAGCGCAGACATCGCTGTGGGGTTCCTGGAACCAGTCACGTACCCCTTTAGCGACGTGGCATGGCGCATTGTCCTGTTGGTAGAAACCATCACCACCAAGGCAAACGTCGAACATGAAGGAATGCATGTGGTCCGCGAGGTTGGACAGCTAGCTATTGACGTTCAGGGACCCATACAGTGCTACCAGCCTACCCAGGGCATACCAGAAAAACATCCCACAGACATGTAAACTGCCACCGCCGGCCTGTACTTGAACGACATGCGTGTCCGGGTGTTGGTTCTCGTGTGTCTGACGCCGTATCTGCCACCGCCCGTCACTTCTGTGGAGTAAAAACCTCGATTCATCGGAGAAGACAACCTCTTTCCTCTCTTCCACTGTCCAATGAATGTAGTCCCATGCGAACTACAGGTGTCGTTGCAGATGTACCTGGATTAACATGGGCGCATTGACACAACGTCGAATCCGGAGACCCATGCATACATGCGTAACAGGTCACTCGACTGTTTTTGGTGACACGTACCTTGGTATCCTAGCGTTCATTTGTGTGGTGAATGTATGCACTGTTGCGAGCCGATGGCCTTTTGGGCTCCACAGTTATGACGTCGGGATGTACTCGGTGTGCCAGCGGTTCATTCTTGGTACACCCTTACCTACAGCACCTCGCGAACAGCCCACGAAATCTGCTGTTTCTGAGATGCTTCCACCCTTGGCGTTGTGGCCGATGATCATTCCTTTTTGAACGTCCGTCAAATCACTGCCACTGTCTATTGTGTTCACCTTACGCCCTATGGCTCATCTGTCCAGGCCGGCCGCTTATATTTCCGTGTGGTCGACCTTGTCACGTGTACTCTGTGACGCGCCTGGCCGGGTACACAGTGATTCCGGGGTGTGGTGATTTTATTCTGATAGGAATGTGTATATATTTGTTACATAATGAATATGACTGGAAACCTTTTCATTTTTTGTTAGTTCTTGTCGACGTCGATTCCATGTGGATACTAAAAATGTTACAGAGAAAAACTATTAAGAAATACAAACATTCTCGCAAAAAGGAAATTTAAAGCTCACAAAATATTTTGGTAATCTTCGGCACTTCACCTCTTCAAAGTGAAAATCTAAATCATATTTTCCTAAGGAGGTGAACCCAATCCTGAAATATGAAAACACGGCAAGGTTCGGATGATGCAAAGAAAGTGACAGCATCCAGCAGCAAAGATGTAAATCTTTAACAAATTTTTGCCTTCCCGAAACATAACAGACGCGGCACTTTTCCGCATCACTTGAGCAACGCAGCGTACGGAATATTTTTCTCGTAAGAATGCATTTTCGGAGTTAAAAGAGTCATCTCTCCTCCAGAGGGGGATGGAGCATTAGGTGACGATAGTGGCGGCTAGTTCTTACACATCTTTAATATGTTGATGCGGCTGCCAGCCGTCTTTGCCCATACATTTAACGGAGAAGGAAAATGCATCGGCGTACCTAGGCAACGGAATTACTGATGTCAAAAATCTGTCAGCTCGCTATATGTAGAAGTGAGTAAGGGGAGGTTCGCGGATTGACAGTATTCCGCTTCTCCCGGCATATTATGAGGGAAAGCAAAAGTGGCACGAGGCTAAGTGGAACACGCATCCATAAAAGCCTTTCGCCGATGATGTTTCGTACGTTCCCTGTGAAACTTTCACCAGGATAGACTCCCCACGCTTCCTTTCTCGCTGAGGTTTGAGATTTTTCACAACGCAAAGACTTGACAGGACACAAGAGGCATTTTGTTTTGCACGTCTTCACTTCAGGAATTCAAAAATAACCCTCGGAAGATATGATATTTTTACCACGAATCATTCTGTTGAATGATTCATGGTAAAAATATCACATCTTCCGATGGTAAAAATATCACATTGTGGCCTGAGATAGAAAGTGTAATACACATCTTCTTTCATAAAACTTCCCCTAATCTTTCGAATGGAAACAGTTTGAAATGAAACAATTTATAAAATTTTAGAAGCATTGGAAAATTCCATTCAGACTGCTTTTATAGACTGATATCCATAGAAAAATCATGCTGAGAAATATCAAGTATTAACTTATGTCTTGACGAATGTTAAAGTTACAAGAAAGAACACAAATGAATTCAAAAGCTGTCTCGCAATTTATTTCCCTTATTGTATCGGGTTTTAACTTAACGTTGATTGGTCCAGTGTGATCACTGATGGAGCACAAGCACTTCAAAGGTAACACAAAATCTTTAACTTGACTTCTTGACAGATCATAAGAGTCACTGATTTATTCCTTCAGTACCCACAACTCGTAGTAAATCTGATTTAATATCGCTATTAACTCGTAGTAACGTGGAATCCAGATCTGACTTTCAAAGTTTCCCCCATAAATTAGGGACATCATTTAATTTGAAGTTTTTTCAAAAACTCCGTGGTGAAAGGGAATAAATTTAACATAATAGATGTGCGCATTTAAATATGATAATCAACTAAACAAGAATTGCGTGTAAATGTGCAAACCAAGTTTTGGTTAAAAGGGGGAATTTACGCGCGTCTGGTCATTTCCCACCTGGATTGCAATCTGAACACATAACTATTAAAGTTTGCGTTTTACTCTCATGGAGACATTGCCTTGGAACTACTTAGGTAAAAAAATAAGAATGAAGAGTCATTGTAAAACTCCAAGCCGGCCATTCTCAAGACGAAGTAGACAGCTTCTCAATCTGAATATTTCAGTAGCATATCGGCTTTGGGTCACATTCTGAAGGACAAATGCAGCGTCAAGAGTATCTAGTAATGGAAGACTTTGGGCAACATCTTCAGGAAATGATCGTTGTGAACAGTTAAGCGCTCGAAGAAGAAACAGGACCAAGCCTACACAGCTGCATTTGGATCTTACGGAAGCAACAGGAAATATGATATCTTGTTGCATGGCTTACATGGTACTTCACGAATATGGTCCTTATGCTAAGAATCTGTGGCGTGCGGTTAGGGAGATAGCTCAGCTCTCACGATAAAATGGAACGTCACAGTTGGTGTCAAAAGCATATCCAATATACTGACGGTCAATCGAACTCTGTTCTCAGTACGGGTCAGTCCAGATTTGCTCTCCATAGTGACTCCAGACGATTACTTCACTGGAAAGAACCAGAGACACTCCGTCATGCTTTAAACGTCTTAGAATGGGCACTTCTGCTGGTGGTAGTGCCATAGTGTAGCCACTCATATTTTTAAGAGCCCTGACATATAACTATTAGGTGTATAGACAAGATATAAAGCGTTTTAAGACAACACAACATGTAATTCGATGGAAAACAACAATACCTTCACGAATTAAAATATGCGCCGTCATTATCGATCACCTGCCGCCATCGGTCGGGCAGCTGACGGATTCCAGCCATGAAGTATACTTCGTCGTGTGACGCGATGAAGGCCTTAACACATTTTTGCACTTCGTCACATGTCCGGAACCGTACAGCAGACAAACCATGTTGCATCAATCGGAACAAATGATAATCGGAAGGGGCTATGTCGGGACTATACGCCAGGTGCTCCAAACCTTCCCAGCCAAGCGTCAATAATCATTCCCATTGCGCGTAAACGATGGGAAATGGTTTTTTGAGTGACCCCCAGTTGTTCAGCTAGTTCGATTTGCGTTTGAGACAATTCTTCATCCAGCAATGCGTTTTAGGGGAAGTTATAATGTTCCTCATGTGCAACCTTCTGCGGGACATCGCTACGTTCTCGATCGCTAACATCAAAATCACCAGCTTTAAACCGTCTAAAGCAAACCTCACACCTGCTTTTTGATACAATATTCTCCCTGAGAACAGAACAGATCGAAACACATGCTTTTGCAGTACTTTATCCTTGGCGAAATTCGTAACGAATGCAGCGTCGAATAAATGCAGTATCGCTTGCTATCTTTCACCTTCCAATGTGCAAGTGCGTTTGACTGTTAGACAAACTTCTGTGTCATATTTTGTACTCTGGACGAGTTTCGGCAGGGTCGGCCTTTGAGCGGGGGTAAGCAGGGCACACGCACCTGGGGGCCGAAGGCGTAGGGCGCCAAAAATAAAACTCGGAATATGCTAATAAAGAAATAAATCTTGAGATGTGCACTAAAAATTAAAAGAAAATATCACTTCCAAAAATTATTGCGGAAACATATTTTATTCTACAACATTTCCAGACCCTCAAGTACATGCCGTTTTCAAAGATACCGCTGACCGATCAGGTAGGAGTATTGTTTGCCGGGTGTTAATCTTGAGTACGCCTTTCTTCCGTTGATCAAGAGAAGTTCCATCTGAATTGGTTTTTGTTGGTTTTGTGACTTCTCTTGAACAAGGCATATTTTTCATACTTTGCATATTTCAACATATCTAAAAAGCTGGGGACCATGGGTGTTTGGTTGTGCATATTTTGCGTATTTCGCATGTTTCACAATGATGTTGAGCATCTTGTGACGGAAATTTACTGTAAATAGCAAGAACTGAATGAAATTACTGTTGCGTTTATGTGTACGTTATGCGGAGTCGCGAATGAGAACGATCTGTGCAGTTTTCTCTCCAGCGAACTGAGTTTACGCTTCTTCGCATGGAATAGAAACAAGCCGTACATTACTGTATATACCTCTTGTTTATATACCATCGCTTTCCAAGAGCATAGAGATTAGAGTTTAGAGAGGCATATCTTAGCTGAGCTAGCGAGGATTGATTCAAATGTGCGATCTAAATAAATGGATAGAAATTTGCTATATAACAGTTGTAGCGTAAAAGTCTTTTCTACTTCTACCCTTTTTTAACTCATCAAAATACTAAGAAATAGTTCCTAAATGAAAGAAACCTTAACGGCCAGACGAAACATGTAAATAACAGAAGTCAACTTACAGAATAAGTAGCTTTATTCAGGCTGTAGCAGCACTTCCATAACTGAACAATAACATCACAATGTACTCCACACACCACACATTATCACAACACTCCTATTAATAATAATCAGTTTACAACCCAAAGCTCGTAATAATCGCTCTCTTACAACGATCTCAAGCAACGTTCTCGACGATACAACGCTCTCTCTTACAACGCTCTCAAGCAATAGATAAATCGTCGTTTTTATCTCTTGTTCTTATCAAGATCAGACATACGTCACGTGCATTCAACCTCAATTGTTGCCAAACGTATTCGTTTGAGGGAAAAGATATTTCCGTTAAGCGTGCAGAATACTGAGAATAAACGCAAGATTTACATAGGGAAAGAAACCAAAAAAGGAAAGTTAATCTAGAATATACGTCACACAGTATTCTTACAAATGCTCAACATTTTTGCATTTTGATTCTATATTAGCTTTGATTCAATACCAGCTTCTATATGAAATAATTTCGAAAATATTTGCACATTTTCAATAAATTTCGGCCATTGTACGAATTTCGAACCTACCCGTCCTCGGCATGATACTTTTTGAAAAACCATTTTTAATGGCTATGTTATTTGTGTCCAATATAATTTTTCAGAAGGATTTCTAGAAACGAAAATACAGCATCAAACAGAAGTAGACACAAACACCACGTAGCGCCAGAACTGGCAACCACAAAAACTCATGAGTACAAGCAAAGTGTTTCATAAAGTAAACGGTATTCATCTTTACACGACTTTTTTTTTAAATCAGATTTCAGAAGCAGATATAGTGAGAAAATCAATTTAGATTTTTCGCACCTAGCGGGAAAATTGTGCACTATTTTTTGCAGTATATGCATAACAAATTAATTGTGAAAGTGAACAGTTTGTTTTTGGGTTACGCAATGTTTAGTATTTAAAGGCTGGGTGGATTCTCTCTCACACAATCTCCCTCTCTCTCTCTCTCTCTCTCTGTCACACGCACATGCACACATTTTATATGTCTGTGTTCTTTTATATGCACATATATGAAAAATAAAAATATTACAATGAATAAAAACTAAATCCTAATACACTCATAATTCAGATAAAATGTCTCTCCCACAAAACGCAGATTACACTTCAACTGAAGGAGTTTCGTTTTTCTTAATTGTGCTGCTGAAAAGGCGTGAAAACACGTTATGCAGCACAAAATGGGCAAACACTACGTACCTGGTAACTTAAACTAGAGAGAAACACTTGAGAGAGTGTTCACTTCTTACGTTATGGAAGAAACTGTTGCTGTTTGACCCCTCTTTAAACAATTAGAGGATGCCGTATCTTCCTTACACCGATGGGCCGTTACATTATGACCACCTACCTAGTAAGTTGTAAGACAGATTTCAGCCCGCAAAACAGCGGCCACTCGGCGAGGCATCGACTCGATAATGTGGTGAGAGGTATCCTGCAGTATCTCATACCCTGATATCAACAGCAGGTCCGGATCCCGTACATTTCGGGGTGGTGGTGATTTAGCGCGAACCCACTTTTCCAAGTCGGACCACAAATGGTCGACTCGGCTAATGTCTGGTGAATGTAGAGGCCAGGTCATTAACAGAAGGTCACCAGCATGCTCCTCAAACCTCTCTTTGACGATTCTGGCAGTGTGGCATGGCACATTCTCCTGTTGGTAATGGCCATCACCAGCAGCGAACGCAGTTGCCATGAATGGGTGAACTTGGTACGCAACCATGTTTAGATATCTGACAGCTATCAGGGAATGTGCTATTGGGATAATGGGGCCTAAAGTTTCCCACGAAAACATCGCCCACAGCATAATACCGCCGCCGCCAGCTTGTTTCCGCCCAGCAGTGCATCCATGTGCCATAGCCTCCGTTCATAAGCGGCGAGTCCGCGCTCCGCCGTCTGCGTAATGCACCAGGAATCTTGATTCGTCAGACTGGGCCACTTTCTTCCAATCATCCACGGTCCAATCTCGATGATCTTGTGGCCATTTCATGCGCTGTTGGCAATGACGTGTAGTGAGCATGGGGACCCCGCTGAGTCTTCGGCTACGCAGGCCCATGCGCAGGAGGCTACGATGAACTGTGGGCTGTGACACATTGCCCTGATCATCACTGTTGTAGCTGCTCGTGATTCGCCGCATTGTGGCCCTGCGGTCGGTGTGAACAATGAGCGACAGTCTCTGCTCCCCTCGGGCATCAGTGAGCTGTGGACGACAGACGGCTGGACGACGGTTCGTAGTTTGTCCATCTGTGCACCACTTTCGACACGTACTCACTACAGTGGCGCGTGAACCTCCCCCCCCCCCGCCACGCCGTTTCCGAGATCGTAGTTCCGAGGCACTGCGCCGTTCCATTAAAATATGACCTTTATAAAATTCCGATAAATCGGCAGCTTTTCCCATTTTGACTCCGAACACTACTAACCAAAAGCCGGTCCTGGGGTTGTATATATATATACTGCTCTGTGAACTTTACTTGCGCCACCGTTCGGTCTCCAGGCGCGGTCATTTCTCTAGGCTGAGGTCATTGATGTAAGCAGGTACGGTCTTGGTCAGCTGTTACGTACCGAATTGTCACTGTGAATGAAATCTAATTTGGTATTCTAAAGCCAAGGTTAAAAGAATCGAGTAACAGTCTCCAAAATCAATCCTGCAGCATTTTTACTATTGGGTTGTCGGAAAAGTCATGACGTATTTTGGCACCCTATGACGGTTGGGCGGTTTTGGAAGTACTAGAGGCATGCGCATCTCTGTTATCGCTATGGCATTCAACAGGTGCCAGTTCTAGCTGCAGACTAAAAGGAATAGTAAGCGATTTGGTTGATTTGCGGAGATTTGACATCAAGTTGAAAATGGAAGACCAAACTGTGCATTTTCGCCACATTATACTGTTATACTTCCGTAAAGGGAAGAACGCGCGTCAAGCTTGTGAAAAGTTGCATAAAGTGTACGGTGATAATGCTCTACAAGAACGGCAGTGCCAGCCGTGGTTTGCAAAATTCCGTGATGATGATTTTGACCTCAACGATGCTCCTCGGGTCCGGAAGGCCAACCGAGGTTGATGACGACCAAATCAAGGTATTGATAGAATCAAACTCACGTTAAACGACACGAGAGATTGCAGACACACTGCACATCCATCATTCAAGCGTTGACGACCACCTGAAGAAGATGGGATATGTAGGCAAGCTCGATGTGTGGGTTCCTCGTGAACTCAAAGAAGCTCAATTGACGGCGCGTATAAACATCTGCGATATGCTCATTAAACGTGAGGAAAACGATCCTTTTTGGAAGCGACTGATAACTGGTGACGAAAAGTGGATTGTGTACAACATTGTGCTGCGCAAACGGTCTTGGTCCCGATGTGCTGCTTCGCCTCAAACGACATCCGAAGCAGAGATTCATCAGCGGAAGGTTCTGGTCTCAGTGTAGTGGGATTTTAAAGGTGTCGTGTTTTTGGAGCTCCTACCACGGAACCAAACAATCAATTCGAATGTGTACTGTCGACAATTGGACGGTTTGAAGGAACCCATCATCCAGAAAAGTCCAGAGCCCGTTCATCATAAAGGTGTTGTGTTCCATCACGACAACGCGAGACCACACACAAGTTTGATCACCCGCCAAAAATTATTGGAGCTGGGGTGGGATGTGTTGCCACACCCAGCATGCTCCCTGATTTGCGCCGTCATACTTCCACTTGTTTCGTTCTCTTTAACAGTCCTTACGTGGTATGACGTTCAATTCAGATGAGGCTGTAAATCAGCACCTTGTACAGTTTTTCGACACGAAAGACAGGTCCTTCTATGAACAAGGCATTCTGCAGCTCACTGAAAGATGACAAAATGATATCGAACAAAACGGACATTATATCATTGATTGATCTTCGTTCTTTCTATCAATAAATTACCTTTGCAAAACATAGCTAAAATAAGTCATGCCTTTTCCGACAACCCAATAGTTCAACATTCCGCCCTGTGGGATAAAGTAGTTACTGATACGAAAGCAAAACAGTGCAATACGAGCATCCATCTCCTCTGGCAACGGGCCTTTAGCTAAGAGTCCGTAGGACATTATGTATTGTCTCGTGTCAAAAGCTCTGATAACTGCAAAATCCTAGACGAAATATTTAAACACAAAAATCCTGCTCAAATTACGAATAGAAGCCATAGATATAAATAAACTGCGAGCCAAAATTTCCACGCTATAGTTCTACAGAACATTGTTTTTTAAAATATTGTGTACTTTTGTTTACCACTATTTAGGGGAACGCCGTTACCCACCGTTCCCGCCCGCTTTCACCACTGCAAAACATATTTTAATAATTAGTAGTATCTCACTGAAAAAGGATTTTTAAATTGGGTTTCTAGACTCGCAGATATTAAAGCTAATATGCTGTAATATCTCCGCTTTTACATGCTCCCTAGTGGTGCAATAGTATGTTAAGAAAGATTTAAAATTATATGCAAAACACTTCACACAAGAAACGCTTTCTGACAGAGAAAGACATTTTCAAATCGGATTGTTGAAACAAAGAAAACAAAAATAGGATAAACATCTACGTCCCTAGAGAACAAACTATGAACTGTTTTAAGCACACGGTATGATCAGAACGTTTGTCGTCAAGAGTGTTTTCTGGCCCCAAAAAAAGTTTATATTTACGCCTTCTAGTGGCCAAACTGTTCTTTGCCAAAATTTAAAAATAATATGCAGAGTAGTTCCCACCAGAAGCTCTATCCAATGCAAAACGAATATTTTAAATCGGACTTTAAGAAGCAGATGTATCTGAGAAAACACAATTTAACGTTACGACCCGTTGCGGAAAAACTATGTACCAGTTGAAAAAGAAACTGTACTCAACATATGCATGTGACAAATAGCATCGAATGAAAGAAAGAATATTTTCAATTGGACGTTCAGAAGCAAATTAAATGGAATAAAATATGTTTTGAATTCAATAATATCGGCACTTACGCCCTCCAGGCGCAACGTTACGCACCACACACACAAAAGCAAGGGTTATAATTCCCACATTTCAAGCTTGGTGCCTACAGTACTCTGAAATTGACTCGCAGAGCCAATACACAAAAACACTTTTTGTGCTACAGCTCTGATATCAGTCAATTTCTAAATATTTAATGGGGCTAAGCAGAAATCATAACAATGTATATTGAAATCCTTTCAAACACCGAATATCGCTGCAATGTTCGGCCATTTGACGATTCGTAGCTACTGACGGTGAGCCGAACGTTGTGCAATATTTTGCTCACTTTTTGTCTTCATACGTACCTTTACGACGAAAGCTGACTAGCATTCAAAGTATAGGCCATCGTGTTGCACCGTTTTTAGCCATACGTCTGCCGGTTATGAGATTCCGCGGCGGTACCAGTTCTTGTTCTTCGAGGCGAAGAACACCTTTACCCCAACTACCACCTCTTCCTGGTTGTTAAAGCACCTCCCGCGAAGGAAGTGGGCTATGGACCGAAACAAGAAATAATCCTACAGCGCAAGGTCCGCACTATATGTTGGGTGTGGTATCAGTTCAATATAATCAAGTTACTCGAGTTTTGCCCGGGTCGTTCACGTGGTATGAAGCGGAGCGTTGTCCTGCTATGAAAGAGCGAGCTTTGTGTTCAGCAGTGCCGCATACTTCTTCTCCAAAAAGGCAAACATCCACTCCAGCTGTTCGTTGTAGAAGATGGCGTTCATGGTCTGACCGTCTGGAACAAATTAGTAATGGATTTTCCCTGGAAATTCCACCAGACGCAGAGCATCACTTTGTGCTTGAAGCGCCCACGTTTGTCAACAGGTTCAGGAAGCTGGCCCGGTTTCAACCACTGCCTTTGTATGTTAGGATTACGAAAATATGCCTACTTTTCATCGCACGTAACAATTATCTTGATGAAACGTACATCGCGCGAGTTTTCTAGGAGTTTCGTGCACACGTCCGCTCGGCGGTTTGATTCAGCTGGCGTCAGTTCGTCAGGGACAATGCAACAGCTTATGTAGACCTTGCCGAGGTTCAAAAGGTGACGAACCACAGTGGTCTGTGATATGCCGAGCTCGCCTAATCATCTCCGAGTGCTGGATGTCGGATTTGACTGTGCGGCTTTGCGCACGGCCTGCGAGTCCTCGGTTTGCGGCCTAGCTGACCTTGGCTGATCGTCGAGGTTTTTGTCACCTGAGCGAAATTTCTTGAAACATCTGGTTGCGGTGCTGTGGTCCACTGAAACTTCCCCTTTCGCATGATAAATGTTTCGTGTTGCTTGAGCAGCGTTACGTCCGAGTTCAAACTCGTAAAGCAGAACTTTCCTAATTAGCCGGTTGTGGCTGTTCATCTTTTAGGCGTCGCAACCACAAACAGTACGACGACATGCAACGCTGTTCACAGCAACGACTATCACGTTATATCATTTTCGACTGGCAGCGGGCCGCGACTTGAACTAGTTTAAACAAGTGACTTTCCCGCCACAGCACATGCATTTATGCAAATATTGCAAACTGTTCGACTCGCCACCTGTATGTACGCTGTTGTTCCTTTGAGAATAAAAGTTTATTTTAGAATTTTGGGAAATCGTCTCATGTCCGATTAGAAAATATCTATTAAATTTGATGAATGTTCTTGCTAAAATTATGTTCCATTGAAATCTAACATAATCGCTAACTAAACACTAATGTAATGACGAAGATTAAGGAAAACAAAGTAATACATTTTTGAGAGCAGACATGCGTGGAGATTCACCAACCGCTGAATTGAATTCGCTGAATTGTACTGTGCATTTTCGTGGTTGACTTGACACTTTAATAACAGACAACCGACTATACTGTGTAGCAGCGGCAAGAACATTGTCTCTTTCTATAAGCCTAAGAAAATTGGGTTTTTTCCCGCAGAACAGGGTACGTGATACTCCCTTAAAATGTTGAATATTTCTTTCGGCAAATGATTATCTCGCATTTGTGATGCTTTCATTTCCTCTGATTTGGTTTGTTTTGCTCATTTTACTTCCCCAGTCCATAATTAAAATTCCTCGATTGTCCTTTAATCTATGAAATCTCGAGATGCTCTTTCGTCCCAGATTGCTTTTTAGGGAACTTACATTGCAAGGCGTACCGCGGTAGCTTCAATTTAATTCTTTCAAGAAATGTTATTTCCATTTGGAAGTAGATAATTGCTTCCAAATAGGCGGCTTCAAGAGAAAGTGGGAAGGATGAGTAGATATTTTGTCATTATGAACATTTAATACATCAGGGAATGCATTTACGTTTGTGTCAGCCAGTGCTGGAATACGTAAAGAACTAAAAGGAAATAAATTATTAAATATCTAATAAAAAGGGGATGTTATATCCATGTGAGTTAGTCTGGTCTCTCCATGGATATTATTTATTGAAAACCAACAAAGTTTTCGGATGGCACACCTAAATCTCACATACCCGTGGGATATTGGGAAAGTTCCCTTACATGTTAGAATCATAATGTACGTTGCGATTTTTATAAAATATCCTAAAAGCAGAGATAGAACCTGCAGCTCTTTTAAACATTTAAGACAATTTTTACACCATTTCACCAGGTTGCATCATATCATTTTGCACTTGCTGTATTTCATTTTGTAGATGCGTCATATGTCTGTAGATAATATTTATCTAATTGGCCATCCATTTCAAGTTAAATTTTCCTTTGGTTTCTATGAAGGAGTTCGTGATTTGCAATGTCTCTATCTCTCAATTTTGGACAATAAATTGTCATTAATTGTGCCATGTGAGCTTTATTCAAGGGTACAAATAGTGATTTAATACAGAGAAAGGTATTCTGAAAGCATAATAAGCACAACGTTGTTATAAATACATCAGACTGTGAATACTCAAGAGACGCATCTAGCGTAATAAATCCGTTTATTGTTGTGGTGTAGTAGCCTAAGCACAAAGGTTCGCCAAGATTTCGCACTCCACTGGGAGGACTTTTCAAGGCAATATTAGACATCAAAATGCCTAGAAAAATAAAATTTCCTTGAAAAAGTCTCCCAGTGGAGTGCGAAAGCTAGGCCAAGCTTTGTGCTTGCTTCACCACAAAAAATAAACGGACTTAGTACGCTATATGCGTCTCTTGAATAATAAGCACAAAGTTCCACGTCAGCAAGATTATAATCCATAATGCAATCATTAAATTTAAAGATGATTGGAGATTTATCGAACGGAACAGGAGTTTCCGTCCAAGATAACCAATCCCCAGAGATGGCCATGCTGAACAAAGAAACGTCATGCGCTCCCCGAGGAGTTCTTGCAAAGTTGAATCTCTGCATTCTATGAAGGCAGAAGTTTATTTGAGCAAATAATTTCTATTGTAGTTTTCCATTCGTCTACGTGTTTCTCAACTGACTGCCATTATATGAACAGAAGAGTAGAGTTTGCTAGGAGACATTTATTGTAGACTGCTGTAAAGTGGAACAAAGATTGCTTCTTAGTAAATCCACATTTCAGTAATTTGTCTCACATACACGACATGCCTGACATCCAAAAGAAAGAAGATTTGATGAGAAATACACAGTTGTTACCGCGAAACATCCCCAAAGCTAGATGATATGAGGGCCTATGTCAAAATTTGGTACTACTTCCTGCCATCTAACACTACCATGAACGGATTTGGGCATGTCGAAATGTTACAAGATAAACCGACACTTCATACATCAACATTCGCGGATGCAGCACATTTATGCATGACAGTGTTTCGTACCACAGATTCGAGATAGTGAAGAACTTTCAGAGATGAAAACCAAAGAACTCGAGTGTCCTGGTCATAGTCCAAACTTAAATCCTGTGAAGAATCCTTGGGTTGTTTTGAAAGATATGATCACAGGAAAACCGTCATATCAAGTATGTTTGGGGCAAGGAAATGTCCAATGAGTACTGCGAATTCCTCATTTTAAGCATGCCATTCCATACTCAGGCAGTAATTTACAATAAAGGAGGACATTATAGTCATCATCATCATCAACATCAACCATTATCAATCCACTGCTGGATAAAGGTCTCCCCAAATTTCTTTAACAATTGTCTGTCTTGGGCCTGTCTCCTTCATGTCACTCCAGCATACTTTCGAATTTCATCCTTCCATCTCCCTTGAGGTCTTCTTCTGGGTCCTTTCCTGTCCCTCGGAATGCAGTTTAAAATTCCGGTTGTCCATCGGTGGTCCGTTCTTCTGGCAACATGTCCAGACCATTGAAATTTCAGCGATTTCACTCTGGTCATGATGTCGTCCACTCCGGTCATTTTACTTATCCACAAGTTCCTCTTCTTATGTTTCTTGGTTACACCAAGCATGCATCTCTCCATGCTACTTTGAGTTGTCTGCAGTCTTTGCATGTCTTTTTAAGAGTTGGTCCTTGTCTCTGCTCCATACGTAAGCACTAGCAGGATGCATTGATTAAACACTTTTCTTTTGAGCCATAATGGCATACTGCTCTTACAAACAGTAGCGGTATAACTATACCATCGGGATTAGAGAAAATGCTATCCCACACTCACCAACCAGCTTGGCCAGCGTGGTGAGTTATGGCCAAACCCCTCCAAAATGACTCCACAGCTTAAAGGAGGACATCATCATCATCATCATTGTCAACCATTATCAATCCACTGCTGGACGAAGGTCTCCCCAAGTTTCCTCCACAACGGTCTGTCTTGTGCCAGTCTCCTCCATGTCACTCCCGCATACTTTCGAATTTCATCCACCCATCTTCCACGTGGTCTTCTTCTGGGTCTTTTCCTGTCCCTTGGAATCCAATCAAAAATTTCGGCTGTCCATCGATGGTCTGTCCTTCTGGCAGTATGTCCAGCCCATTGCCATTTCAGGGATTTAACTCTGATCATGATGTCTTCCACTCTTGTCATTTTTCGGATCCACGTGTTCCTCTTCTTATCTCTCCTGGTTACACCAAGCATGCACCTCTCCATGTTTCTTTGAGTTGTCTGCAGCCTTTGTATGTCTCTTTTAGCTAAGGTCCACGTCTCTGCACCATACGTAAGCACTGGAAGGATGCATTGATCAAACACTTTTCTTTTAAGACATAATGGCATATTGCTCTTGGAAATTATGCTGTTTCTTCCAAAAGCTCTCCAGGCAAGTTTTGAACGCCGATTAATTTCTTCATTAATGTGACCCTCACTTGATATCTGCTGTCCAAGATAAACGTACGTGTCTGTTATCTCCAGCTTTTCTCCATCAATCGATAAATCTTCATTCCTTGTAAAAGCATTGTACATCACTTTTGTCTTCTGAAAGTTCATTTTTAATCCCACTTCTTTACTCTTGTCAGAAAGTTCCTGGATCATACTCTGCAGCTCTGATGGGGTAGTTGCAAAAATGACTATGTCATCAGCAAAACGAAGGTGGGTTAGATAATCTCCATTAATCTTTATCCCTTTGTTTCCCCAGTTCAGTGATTGAAAGACATTTTCCAATATGGCATTAAAGAGCTTCGGAGATATGGTGTCACCTTGTCTCACTCTTTTTCGAATTTTTATGTGTGTTGTATTTTCAAACAGCCGAATCCTTGCACTTGCATTTTCATAGATGTTATTAATAATATTAATGTATGCATCTTCAATACCGCAGGATTTCAGAGCCATTGCAACTGCTGATGGTTTCACCGAATCAAAGGCTTTTTCATAATCGATAAAAGCCATGCACAATGGAAGTTCATATTCCCTCGCTCTTTCAATTAGTTCTCTCAGTACGTGGATATGATCTATTGTGCTATAGCCACTCCTGAATCCAGCTTGTTCTCTCGGTTGAGCCATGTCCAGTGTCACCTTCAAGCGGTGTGAAAGAACTTTAGTGAAGATTTTATAAACCACTGATAAGAGGCTGATAGGTCTGTAGTTCCTGATATCCTCAATGTCACCTTTTTTATGTAGCAATATCATTGTAGCGTTGTTCCAATCCTCAGGAATCTCCCCTTCATTAAGGCATCGAGTGAAAATTTGGGCGAGTACTGTTTCGATTTCTCCACTTGTTTCTTGTATGATGTCTACAGTAATTCCATCTTCTCCTGGAGCTTTTCCCCGCTTCATGTTCTTGATTGCATGTGTAACTTCTGCTGGAAGGACTGGAAGAACTCTGGTACTGGTACCTTTCATGATGTCTGGAGTACATGTATCATCCCTTTCATATAATTTGGAGTAGAAATCTTTCACTCTTGTCAAAATTTCGCCTCTATTTCTTGTTACAGAACCATCTTCTTTTCTCAGTGCCATAATCTGTTTTTTTCCCTTACTGAGATGTCCCTTTGCTATCTTTAGGCTTTGGTTGTTTTCAATTGCTTTCCTTACTAGTTCACAGTTGAATTTCCTTACGTCTTCAGTGATACTTTTTCGTACTGTCTTGCATAGCTCTATATATTCCACTTTGGAAGTCACATCTTCTTTAGTTGTCCTCATCACTCTTCTTTTTTGCATCAACATTTTGGTTTTTCCTGATAATTTGTTCACATGCAATTTGTTCTTAGACCCAGCTAATTTTGTTGCTGTTTCCATAAGAGCTTTGGTTACTTTTCTGTTAACTTCAGAAATATCCACTTCTTCCGATGTTAGGCCTTCTAAAGCAGAGAACCTGTTCTTCAGTTCCAATTTGAAGGTATTATGGTGTTTTTTAAGGTTGGTTATGTCAATACATTTTGTTTGTCTTATGAGCTTGCTACGCTCGAGTTTAGTGTTGAGGTGCATCTTACATCTCACCAATCTATGGTCACTGCCTGTGTTGAACTTGTTTAGCACACTGCAGTCTTCTATGACGAATTTTTTGTTACACATAATAAAATCAATTTCACTTGTCGTCCCATTTGGATGTCTCCATGTCCATTTCCTGTGTGCCTTTTTCTTGAAAAAGGGGTTCAAGATGAAAAACCCTTCTGCCTCTGCAAACTCTACGAGAGTATTTCCACGCTGATTTCTGTTGCAGTGACCGAATTTACCTACTGAAGTTTCATTCTGTTGCCGTTGCCCATTTTTGCATTGAAATCTCCCATAATTATCTTCAAGTGCTGCTTACCTTTATTATTTAGATCACGAATTTCCTCATAAAATTCTTCAATTTCTTCTTCAGCATGACTTGTGGTGGGTGCATAAGTTTGAATAATCTGAGCCTGGTATCTTCTCGAGAGTTGGATACCGAGTCGTGCAGCTCTGTCAGAAGAACTTTCAACTTCTACAATTTTATCCTTCAGTTTCTTGTTTATTATAAATCCAACACCACTATTTCTGCCAGTATCTGTCCCACGATAGTAGAAGAGATGTCCACTTTTCAGTTCAATGAGATCTTCTCCTTTTCTCCTTACCTCACTTAGCCCGACGATGTCCCACTTGATCCTTTGTAGTTCCTCTTCTAATTCAAGAAGCCTTGAATCAGAAGATAGGGAGCGTCCGTTATACGTAGCCAAGGTCAGCATCAGATGGCAGCCTAGTCCGGTCCTCCGGGGATTCTTAGCACCCTCTGCCTTCATGTCGCACTGGCCGCTGCCTTGGCCAGGTACATTCCAGCTGCCGGAGATTAAGGGCCAAGATTTAAGTTGTGGAGTCATTTTGGAGGGGTTTGGCCATAACTCACCACGCTGGCCAAGCGGGTTGGTGAGTGTGGGATAGCATTTCCTCTAATCCCGGTGGTATAGTTATACCGCTATTGGCGGTCGTCAGAGCCCCTTTAGTGGGAACAGGATGTACCACGAGAAGGCGGGGTTGACATTTGTCAAGGAGAGGCTGTGATGTTACGCATCACCTGACCTTTACCAAGTACTAAATCCGAATAAGTTTGAGCCTTTTTGTTGGAAAAGTTACTAAACAAAACTATGGACTGTGTGTATTTTTTCAAAATTAATCTTTCGAAAAAAATTGTGTTTAAATATACCTGTAACAATTTTGTGTTAAATATACCTCGTGAACTTTTGTAAATGACTGTATATGTTTCCTTAAAACCACATGAAGATATTGCAGTTGACAGTACGTCTGTAAAAGAAGATACTATTCCACTAGCAACTTAAAAAATTTGCATATTGAGCTTCATTTAATACCGCCAGAAAGTTTTTCAACAACTGGTGTCATTATCAAAGTAAAATATAACTTTCGTCTGTGTTATAATTGTCTAATGCCAAACAAAAAACATACTTGATAAACTGTGAAATGTATGTATGTAGATTTAAGTGAAATGTGTCTGCATGTGTTCCATTGTATAAAGTTCCAGATATCTAAATTTTACAGTAGAATCTATTGAACATACCTCGTTGTCGAAAGATATATGCCCCACACATTGCCGAAACCAAAAGTGTGGATATCAGAGTGCTTTCGTGCCGCACATTTAAAAATTTCGTTAATGTTTCCGTTTAATGTCAAATGCCTAAAATGCACTGTTTGACAAAATGTGTCTGCATGTGTTCCATTGTATAAAGTTGAGAGAGAAGATATCACCTTAAGTTTGGAAAGTGCAAAAGAGAACAAACTGAATTTACGTAGCAAAAGGAACTAAAAATGAAAGTTAAATTAGAATATACGTCACCAGACACTGCATTGCATAGAGAAAACGTGAGAAAATCATTGCTCTCGTGACACAATGAAAGATATACGACTCAGACAATATAATAAAGTGCACTTACACTGAACCAGAAAACTATAAAAAACAGGTACCAATAACGTGTTAGACTGCCCTTGGCTTCCAAAGAGGTCTTGGTTCGATGGGATTGAACGACGTGCTGATGTCGCTCTACAGATATATTCAGAGAAGCAAATGCGATGGCGTCCGTCATTTGCAGAATGTCCGCTAGAGGGGAATCTCTGTTACTCTCTTAATTTCATCTCACAGGTGCTCAATTGGGTTCAGATTTGGGGAGTGTGGAGGCCAGTTTAACACTTTGAAGTTACTGTGGTCCTCCTGGAACCACTATTTAAAGATCATATCCTTGTGGCATGGTACATTCCCCTTGTGGAAATATAATTTTTGATCAGGATACACCATGTGTGCGGGTGCGCGTGGTCCGCGTTGATGTTAAAATACTTCGTTATATCAAAATGCAGTTCCAGAGGTACTGAGGAGTCCAATACGTGCCACGAAAACAGACTTCAGACAATTATGTCGCCCCCAGGAACTCGTAAAGTTAATGTTAGGTAGCTAGAAATCATCAGTTCTTGCTGATAACGCAATATACTGGTCCGTCCATTTACAAGTATTAACTGGGTTTTTGTTTCATAAGACCAGAGTTACTTAACACAATGGAGCTCATCTGGTACCTTACAATCCTTCCAGCCGCAGTTCTCGGATGTAATCCAGCCACCTTTTCTCTCGAACAACATCTAGCCGCTGTTGCTCTCGAACATCACCCAGCCGCCGTTGCTCCCGAATATCAACTAGCCGCCGTTGCTCTCTAACATCAGATAGTCACCATTGCTCTCGAACACCATCGAGCCGCTCTTGATCTCAAACGTCATCTAGCCGTCTCCACCTACAAGATGACCGCTGACCGCTTGTTTTGATGTTTGTGCACCATTCATTGTTCACGTTCGATACAGTTGTTCTTGCAAAGCCGTATGGTTGGCCTTTTTTGAAATGCTTGCACCTCCCCGCATTTCCCTCACAATCACCCTTTCTCTAATTCGCTTAAATCATGGGCATTTCCATATTGCTGATGTATACCCTCCGTAACCGTCCGAGTACTGCGTTGTTTTCGTAGGGCTAACTTACAGTCCTGACCTGAACCCTATGAAGAATCTCTGAGACGAATTGGTTCGTCGGGCGCTTGGAAGAAGTGATTGACTTGACGACAAACCGAACTGCTCACTGCTTTGAAGGCCGAACTTCGGAACATATAGTCGGACATTTACAAAGCACAGTTCGAGAGTATTCCATAGATACTGATGTTGCCACAAGGGCAGACATTTCTTGCACACATTATTGATTTTTCTGAAAATCAAAATTATTCGTAAACATGCGGGCGTCCGTATTCTAGTGAAAGGACAGTGCATTTCAAAATCTATGCTTTACGTGAACGGATTTACGTGCAGAAATGATCATAACTGTTATTACAGCCACACATCATTATGTAAAACAATAACGTCTGTCTTGCTTCATGTACCTCGTAATGTACATGATAAATCACGTAGCCTAAAATGCGTGATATATTCGATACACCCTGCTCTGCATATACTATATGGAAAATTACTAAATTACGATAACATTATGGGCAGTTTTATGCATTTATATAGTCGTTTATTAAATCGCTTTGACCAAAATGGGTAGTAAATATTTTCTTTTGTAAATCTTTCTGCATATAATAAATTATCGGTTTCAAGAAGTAAAATCATTTCAGCTAACTAGCGGTATAACTATACCATCGGGATCAGAGGAAATGCTATCCCACACTCACCAACCCGCTTGGCCAGCGTGGTGAGTTATGGCCAAACACCTCCAAAATGACTCTACAACTTAAATCTTGGCCCTCAGTCTCCGGCAGCTGGAATGTACCTGGCCAAGGCAGCGGCCAGTGCGACATGAAGGCAGAGGGTGCTAAGAATCCCCGGAGGACCGGACTAGGCTGCCATTTGATGCTGACCTTGGCTACCTACAACGGACGCTCCCTATCTTCTGATTCAAGGCTTCTTGAATTGGAAGAGGAACTACAAAGGATCAAGTGGGACATCGTCGGGCTGAGTGAGGTAAGGAGAAAAGGAGAAGATCTCATTGAACTGAAAAGTGGACATCTCTTCTATTATCGTGGGACAGATACTGGCAGAACTAGTGGTGTTGGATTTATAATAAACAAGAAACTGAAGGATAAAGTGGTAGAAGTTGAAAGTTCCTCTGACAGAGCTGCACGACTCGTTATCCAACTATCGAGAAGATACCAGGTTCAGATTATTCAAACTTATGCACCCACCACAAGTCATCCTGAAGAAGAAATTGAAGAATTTTTATGAGGAAATTCGTCATCTAAATAATAAAGGTAAGCAGCACTTGAAGATAATTATGGGAGATTTCAATGCAAAAATAGGGCACCGGCAACAGAATGAAACTTCAGTAGGTAAATTCGGTCACGGCAACAGAAACCAGCATTGGAAATACTCTCGTTGAGTTTGCAGAGGCAGAAGGATTTTTCATCTTGAATTCCTTTTTCAAGAAAAAGCCACACAGGAAATGGACATGGAGACATCCAATTGGGACGACAAGTGAAATTGATTTTATTATGTGTAACAAAAAATTCGTCATCGAAGACTGCAGTGTACTAAACAAGTTCAACACAGGTAGTGACCATAGATTGGTGAGATGTAAGATGCACCTCAACACTAAACTGGAACGTGGCAAGCTCATAAGACAAACAAAATGTATTGACATAACCAACCTTAAAAAACACCATAATACTTTCAAGTTGGAACTGAAGAACAGATTCTCTGCTTTGGAAGGCCTAACATCGGAAGAAGTGGATATTTCTGAAGTTAACAGAAAAGTAACCAAAGCTCTTATGGAAACAGCAACAAAATTAGCTGGGTCTAAGAACAAGTTGCATGTAAACAAATTATCAGGAAAAACCAAAATGTTGATGCAAAAAAGAAAGAGAGATGAGGACAACTAAAGAAGATGTGACTTCCAAAGTGGAATATATAGAGCTATGCAAGACAGTAAGAAAAAGTATCACTGAAGACGTAAGAAAATTCAACTGTGAACTAGTAAGGAAAGCAATTGAAAACAACCAAAGCCTAAAGATAGCAAAGGGACATCTCAGTAAGGGAAGAAAACAGATTATGGCTCTGAGAAAAGAAGATGGTTCTATAACAAGAAATAGAAGCGAAATTTTGACAAGAGTGAAAGATTTCTACTCCAAACTATATGAAAAGGATGATACATGTACTCCAGACATCATGAAAGGTACCAGAGTTCTTCCAGTCCTCCCAGCAGAAGTTGCTCATGCAATCAAGAACATGAAGCAGAGGAAAGCTCCAGGAGAAGATGGAATTACTATAGACATCATACAAGAAGCAAGTGGAGAAATTGAAACAGTACTCGCCCAAATTTTCACTCGATGCCTTAATGAAGGGAAGATTCCTGAGGATTGGAACAATGCTACAATGATCCTGCTACATAAAAAAGGTAACATTGAGGATCTCAGGAACTACAGACCTATCAGCCTCCTATCAGTGGTTTATAAAATCTTCACTAAAGTTCTTTCACACCGCTTGAAGGTAACACTGGACATGGCTCAACCGAGAGAACAAGCTGGATTCAGGAGTGGCTACAGCACAATAGATCATATCCACGTACTGAGAGAACTAATTGAAAGAGCGAGGGAATATGAACTTCCATTGTGCATGGCTTTTATCGATTATGAAAAAGCCTTTGATTCGGTGAAACCATCAGCAGTTACCACGGCTCTGAAATCCTGCGGTATTGAAGATGCATACATTAATATTATTAATAACATCTATGAAAATGCAAGTGCAAAGATTCGGCTGTTTGAAAATACAACACACATAAAAATTGGAAAGGAGTGAGACAAGGTGACACCATATCTCCGAAGCTCTTTAATGCCACATTGGAAAATGTCTTTCAATCACTGAACTGGGAAAACAAAGGGATAAAGATTAATGGAGATTATCTAACCCACCTTCGTTTTGCTGATGACGTAGTCATTTTTGCAACTACCCCATCAGAGCTGCAGAGTATGACCCAGGAACTTGCTGACAAGAGTAAAGAAGTGGGATTAAAAATGAACTTTCAGAAGACAAAAGTGATGTTCAATGCTTTTACAAGAAATGAAGATTTATCGATTGATGGAGAAAAACTGGAGATAACAGATACGTATGTTTATCTTGGACAGCAGATATCAAGTGAGGGTCACATTGATGAAGAAATTAATCGGCGTACAAAACTTGCCTGGAGAGCTTTTGGAAGAAACAGCATAATTTTCAAGAGCAATATGCCGTTATGTCTTAAAAGAAAAGTGTTTGATCAATGCATCCTTCCAGTGCTTACGTATGGTGCAGAGACGTGGACCTTAACTAAAAGAGACATACAAAGGCTGCAGACAACTCAAAGGAGCATGGAGAGGTGCATGCTTGGTATAACCAGGAGAGATAAGAAGAGGAACTCGTGGATCCGAAAAATGACGAGAGTGGAAGACATCATGATCAGAGTTAAATCCCTGAAATGGCAATGGGCTGGACATACTGCCAGAAGGACAGACCATAGATGGACAGCCGAAATTTTAGATTGGATTCCAAGGGACAGGAAAAGACCCAGAAAAAGACCACATGGGAGATGGGTGGATGAAATTCGTAAATATGCGGGAGTGACATGGAGGAGACTGGCACAAGACAGACCGTTGTGGAGGAAACTTGGGGAGACCTTCGTCCAGCAGTGGATGATAATGGTTGACAATGATGATGATGATGATAAGTAGCACGTCCCTTTGAAGTAGAACCAAGAAAAACATCACATTTAAAAAGGAGCAGACGCAAAAGAGATTGCTCGAACATGACTGAGGAGGGTGTTGCGAAAGACGAGGGGAGCCAACAAAATACAGATAGCAAACACTAAAAGAAACGAGAAATGCAGTAAGAAACAAGTGTCGTTTCTTTCACATAAACTCTAGTGAAAGCTCTTAACCGCGAAATGAACAAGAAAGCGCCTTCAAGGGAGGAAGTAATAATTATCCAAACAAAACAGAAAGCGAGATTTGGTAAATTTGGATTTTCAGAAAAGCAGATGTGGTGTTTGAAATGACGTGGAGAATGCTTGGAAAAATTCCGGATGTCTACTAGATACATATAGGATAAACATTCTAATTTTTAGCTGCTAACGGTATAGGTAACAACATCAAATAGAAGGACGAATAGAATATCGAATATAATAAAATTTAAGATAAAATTAAATATATTAAAATACAGTTGCTAGTTGAAGACATACTTCCTTCAGAGGAATTCAAAGAAACACCAAAATATATTTAAACTGTGCAAATGGAAGATATAATAGTCGATGTAGATGCACATACCATAATATAGGTAACTGGTGAAGCACATTTATATAAAAATAATACTGAGAACTATACAAGCTAATCTGTGACGTACCAGTAAGCGATTCGTCATCTGTCGCTTTATACGTAATATTTTCACTTTCTCATCGTTCCCTTTTTTCTACTGTCACGTCTTCAAATTTTGTAATTTATCCTTCCGGAAAAGACACGTCTTTTACAGCACATCGAAAAACCAGGAAAATCTTGTGGGTATGGCAGAAGCAATCAATCTGATATCATGGCTTTAACAAAGTACGCTTAGAAAAGCAAGTAGCATCTGAAATAATGTTTTTTGTGCCCGAGCAGTTCTAAAAATACTGTGTTCAATAAATATTCATAAACCACACACTTCTGGTGTTGGGTGGTTAATAATGTGGACATTTCCAAATATTAAAGATGGAAATCCATTTTTGTAACTTTCAGGTTTTATACGGGCATTAAACTGCGAGATACAGCACTCTGGTGATTTATATAAATTCATTGCAGCTTCAGTTAAAATTTTATTGAAAATAAGACCAAATACAGAAGATGGAGAAATTAATTCTGTGTCTGTGAGATAAAATAAAATATCACTGCCGAATTGTGGCCATTGAAAAGAATTTTGGTATAATGTTTCCAAAGAGTAATTTCTAGTTAAAAAGTATCATTTTAAAGTTCGCAACAGCTACGAAGCTACGATTTGTTTAAGGCCCTACTTGAATCTATTCAAAATCTCAAGAACTGACAATATCCTATTTCGTAAGAAACGCCCTAGACATATACAGGGAGATCTTCTGTTTGAGTTTATGAAACGTATGGCGTAATCAATAATTTAATTTTGCATTTTGGTCTCTTTCTCTTCTGTGAACTTTGTTATCTCTTACTGTTTTTCATTCGGAACGTCATATCGCAAAATCCATGTTTCTCCGACGTTTTAACAATGGCTAGCGCTAGTTAGAGAGTAATAAAACGACAAGCTCAGTGTAGAGAGGGAAAGACAGAGGTGGTAAACTAACCTGTCAAGCGAATGTTATCCGCAATTCAATGATATAGAATGTTCTGTTAATTACAGTTAGTCTGTTATTATGCGAAATGACGAATTGTTTTCAAGTGAAGTTGTGTTACGAACAAGAAGTTGTGTTACGAACAAGAAGTTGTGATTGTTCGAGATGTGTTGTGCATTAGAAACTTCACACAAAAAAAGACGCTTTGGGTTTTCAGTAAGTGCTTTTTCTCAGAGTAACGATCTCTGTATTCGTTAGGTACAGGGAGTAATGTAGTTATCCTTATTCAAGTACTAGTATCTAGGAACTACGCGGGAACAGCAAGTTATCGCTAGACTTCACGAGGAAGACAACCACAAATCAGCCCATCGTAATCCTTATTCCACAGGATATTCGCCAAAAGAATGTGCTAAGGTTATGATGACAAATAGCGTATATCCTTGTCGGGACATGGCAACTGCGAAGAAAATAGCTAAAAACTGTGCATCTCGGAAAATATTCGTGACTGTATGAAACATTTTAAAATGTTCACGGTTATCTTTTTGATTATCTGGACATATATGTATTCCATGTAGTGGACCAATGTGTAAGGCACGAAATGATATGGTATGTGGATTTCTGTGGAATAAAGGATACAATCGACTCACTGACGCTAGAATGGCAAAATGCAATACACGTATATCATTTATTTACAGATATGGCGATGTATGTTAAAGTTTTTAAAAGTGATTTGTAGGAACAAATCGAAATATGCTACTATCCACCCTGGTAGAAAAAGTCTGCACTTAAATAGTGGGGCTTTGTGTTCGCATTTAGAGCATCCTCAACGTACACACGCACACACATATATACGTATATACAATGATGCTCAGTGAATATCGACCATGTGCCTAATACTGCGTGAATCTTCTCTCCGTTAACAGAACGTCCGCCAGCCGGTGTGGCATAGACTGCACGAAAGATCGGCACATTTTCAGGGGGATCTGCAACTAAAGTGTCTGTGCTGTCAAGGTGTCAGTGCTGTATGTTGTATGTCAAGGTGTCCACAGTCCGGGTACTGAGCGTGGTGATGTGTCACACTGCATTACATGGCATTTCACGACATCCTACAAGTGACTAATTCTGTCGAGATCAGGCTGGCTGAGGCCGTTGGAGATGTCTCGTAGAACCACTGCGTTTGTCGAATCATTCCTGGAAGAGGCTGGCTCGATGGCATGGGGTAGTATCGTCTTCAAAATACCCACCTCCCTCAGAGTGGCGGTATAATATTGTGTATTGTACATTGTCCGCAAGAAGACTCTGGTAACAGTCGGCGTCCATACACGCACCAAGTGTCCCAAGTCATCCTAGCTAAACATGCCGCATATTATACAGCCGCCATTGGCGTGGAAACTCGATGCTACGCATGAGAGATCCATAGTCTCAGGCTGTTAACGCCACATAGGATCTTTATCATCGGCTGAATGGAATAAACATAGTGATTTATCAGACCAAGATACCTGCTGCCTATCTTCTATCATCCAGTCAGCATGCTGTTGGCACTAGGAGATTCATTTACGTTGATTAACTGTTAGGAGACGGTGGGGTATAGGACGTCTGCTCTTGTAGCTCCTCCGTGCCAAGGCAGGACGCATAGTCGCGTGGGATATTGTTTCAGGGTAATTCGTGTTGTACTTGGCCATGAACTGCGAAATTGATCTGTGCCGATTAGGCTGTACAAGACGACGCACCCGTCGTTCACCTCTGGAATCCACTTTTCGTCGCTATTTAGAGTTGTGCCACCGATTGGTTGTTTCTTTGAGTTGTTTGAGGTGCGAAAAACACCACCCCTTGTACACTTTAACAACTGAGGCGCTCGAACAAACTACACGTTTTAAAACGAACGCACCAAGTCTTCGTCCGTTCAAAAATTATCCTTTCGTAAACTCGGATATATGCTTCATTGTATCCATTATGTCAGTTGCTTCGCTCACAACTGAACTACCAACGTTTTATGTAAAACTCGTTGCACAATTATTGGCCGTTATTCAATGATCACTCACTTTATATCCTCCTGCACCCAATGCTCACAAAATTCAAGGCGTTTTTTGTTTCACCTAGATTTCAGTTGTTTTATTAAGTAAAATATGACATTGTTTAATCGCGACGTTTCATTTTTTATTTAATTTCCTAAATGTGATAAAAGTGGATGTATATATAAAAGACCACAGAATGAATGAACTATATGGGTAAATACATGACAAGAATCTTTTCAGATATTCAGAAAAAAATGTAATTAACAGGAAATAAGCTCTGATTTATTACAATGCAACCGTCAAGTATTACTGGAACACTGAGATTTCTCGCATTTATACGTTTTCACCATGTATGTATCAGCCCCAGCAACTTTTTTCCCCTACGCTTGGCCTTAACATTATTTTACATGGGTCTTCCATCTAAAGAGCACAATATTGTTCTTTTCTTCGTACAACTCTGTTCAGCGCTTTCACAAGTTTCATTTTCATGTCGGAATTGTTTATGCGAGCATTGGATTAACTTTTAATGCACAAATTATATTTTTACACACCGAATTTTATATGATGTATGAAAATGTGGATGTAATTCATTCACATTCATTTTACTACAAGTAGGTGTTTAAATGCATATCTCATTTTTAAGTAACGGCGGAATGAATTATGGTTCACAAAACCTGCGTTTTGCTGTTTCGCAAATTACTCAGAATTGAATATTCAGATTTGAATAGAATAGTTAAGCTTTTCACACTACCAGGATATGCAAATTATAACTTTACGTCACCAATTTTCTTTTATGTTTATGGGTTACTCTGCATTTCATGGGAAAAATTCTCGTACGGGTAAACCTCAGAAACTACCTCACACTTTTGAGTTATATTGGTTCTTCAGAATCATAACCGAAAACGGAAATCGATGTTTGGAAAGCTGGAGTGCCGAAAAATCTTTTTATATCGTTTTCCACGAAATCTCACTTGGCACCAAAACAAGAAGAATGAATATATCGGAGTTTGGGGACAGGCATAACGGGGAAAAAAAGAGTTCCAATTCTTTTGCTTTCCCCCCATCGTAACTCCTTTTCTCATTCTTTCACTCTCTACTTTTTCTTTCTGTCTTTCTTCTTGTTACCACCTTCGCTTTCATTGAGAATTTATAACATTTTCAATCTCAGTTGTGAAGAAAAACATTCTGAGGTACTGATTCATTAATGAACTGTGCGAGAGGCAAATATTTCCGGCGGCACTGAAAACGAAGCAAAACTCACACTGTTACCGTCAAGTGTTTAGTACTCGATGGAAATATTTCTGGTTTCCAAGAAAGTAAGGATTTTATTCTGTATCGTGGTTACACGTAAGTCTTAACTATTTCGGTTAAAGCAAGACTCCTCTGAATGAAATCATTTTACTTTTATCACAAATGAATTAAAACCCAACAAGAACGCTGCAGGTTAGCATGTGAAGTGTTGCTTAATGTTGGCAGGACACTGAACTTAACAAATAAGAGCAACGAATTTAAAAAGCACATGCTTGCATAATTGAGGGAATCGTAGAAAAATCAAGTGTAATGAAATTTGACATTTTTCTGATTCGAACGAAACGCATTTTCTTATGGCAGAGAAAAACATTGTGCTCATAAATATTTCAGATAAAATCGCGATACAGGTAAAATTAGATTTCAGATAAATCCACTTGCAATTCTTTCTAGTTAGTTTTACGGATTTACAAAGAAATGCTAAAAATCGACTGCTGATGTCACGACCTGACTGTTAGCTTCATTGATAACTTTGTACTGTTTGATAAATACTGCCAATCAAATGATAAAAAAACGGGGGTGTTGACAGTATGGCATATGTTGAATAATCTGTCACGGTCAGACTTCTCGCTAACATCAAATCTAATTTCAGATAGTCGCGCAAATATTCAGACAGAATAAGGGAAAATTTTCGACCTTAAAACACTACATATGTTTGCACTTAAACAATAGATGGCTGATGCAAAACAAAAATTAAAATCTGGAAAAATAGCTTTGGTCAAGACTGCGCAGTTGTTTTGTTTTCGCAGCTGTTTGTGGTATATGCAAAGTAAGTAAAGAAATATATTCAAAGTTATTCTCGATTGTTGGCTTGAGCAACAATTCCTCAATCATAAAATAACTAGAAGCTTACATGTGTAAAATGACTTAACATTTTTCTGGAGATACACTCCTGCTCCAACATAACATCAACATATATGAAAGTTAATTTTTTTTCTTATTTTCACTTGTTTACTCCATGGCGTCAATCGTCAGGAAACTGTATATAATAATTGTTAGAGTCTTTTGAAAACAAATTACGTCCTTATTGCTTCACTATCCTGTGGCACCATATCACAGAATCTATTATTCTCAGTTGAAAATATGTTTCCCCATTGGGTATCCTGAAATGTGAGAGAGATGATCCTTGCCTATTGTTATGTTTTGAATGCTAGGGGAGCAGAAGCAGATGCATTTGAAATCCAATTACATTTCACTCAATATTATTCCTTCAAACCAATCAAATTGAACAATTATTCCTTCTTTTGATACCCACTAAAACGAAAACCATTTTAATAACAATTCCTCCTTCATATAATGTACGGATTTTCCGCCAGTGGTTGTATGTATAATTTTTGTGACATATTTCTCTAATTTTACCTCCAATTTCAGTTCCTGTTTCTTATGCAAATTTTGTTCTTTTCGGTTAAATAATTTCCTGTTGAACGACGCTTTGCTTCACTGCCCAGGTTGTACGCTTCACCAACTCTGACAGTGAGTCAAATGGAAATAAAAAGCTAAGACGGGTATCGAAAGATAAAAGCCTGTGAAAAGTTGAAAAGCCTGTAAAGAGCAGAGATTGGGATATGTTGTAGATATTGAAGTTTGTTAAAAGTATATAACCGTGCGGTTAAGATAACCTGTTAATGTCCAAATTTTGATTGTTAATTGAAAACTGCGCAAACATAAAACGCATTTGAAGCTTCTGGTTTATGTTCTTTACTATTTCATGTTCTGAGAATAAACCAGTTCAGGTTTTATGTAAGTGCTGGTTCTTTGACACTGGCGGTTAATTTCCATCAGTCAGATTTAATTGATTATTATATGTGTTCAACGAATAATTAGCTAATTAATTATCGCAGCACACGGTAATTAAAACACCACACTTCATTGTACTTTTCCCGGTATCTCAGGTTGTACTGGTCTAATTTGAGAAATCCTATTAGTGTCGCATAGCTTTCACGGCGGGAACTGTCTGGAGAGTAATTTCTAATATTTTATAGTGTGCATTGTACATTCATGCCGCTATAGGGCGTAAGCAAATGTTGAATTTCCCTATCTATGCTTCTAAATGCGTGACTGAAAAAAAATACTCTTAGCCAGATGCCATTTGCCACGAAAAATATATATCCTACATATTTTCGGCTCACAATAATAAAAGGAGCAGTAAAGATGCATCGCCGTTTTCTCTATACCCCATCTTCTAAAAATTGTTTCTACATTGAGCAAAACATACTACTAGGCACATTCTGCAGATACGTATGTAATTGCATATTTCATAATTTACAATTCTGCCGCTAGGTGGCGGTAAGTGCATATTCAAGAAATATTTAAAAAAATATATTTTGTGCTGCAGGTCACTTGCTATTGTAAAAACTGCGTATTTTAAGCGTTTTAAATAACACGGTATTTTCCTGGTGGGAGAGAAGAGTCATAAATTTGTTTTTTTTTTTTTTTGGTGTCTCGTATTTCGCGTGATTTATATTCGTATTTCAAAAAAATATTTTTTTCCATCTCATGGCTACCTGAATAAAAATATTTGGTATTTTCCCATAATTGACAGTTCTGCCACTTGGTAGAATAGTGCGTATTTATACACTACCGTTTGTGAAAATTGCAACACGATGAAAGACTGCTAGTATACTCTTGAAACTTACAGGAAATGTACACCAAGTTGGGGAATGCAATTGATTAAAATCTCAGTGAAAATACGCCTGGGGTTTAGAAGCAGCGTCTTCTGAACTGCTCGGTCTTGGGTATAAAATGCTGGCTCAAACTAGTAGTTGCAGTCAATGAAGAGCCGACATTGAGGTGAAAGGGTGTTTCTTGCGTTGCACTATGACCTACCACCGAAAACGGTCGTATTATAAACCCCTACCGGACTTTCAACAAGGAAGGATTGCTGGATTTTGCTACCGCAAAATTTCCACTCGTACGTGGAGAAACTCCAGTACAGTGATGTGAACGTGGTGTCAGTAGATAGACGAGTCTCAAACGACCAGAAATCCGAAAAATGGACCGCAAAATCGCACGACTGCGCACGGATGACCGTCACCTCTAACGCATTGCAATAACCAAAAGCAGGGCGATATCACGTTGATAGCGCTGCCGTGGCTCAATTTGTGATCTCGCCTGATGCGAATTGAGGGAACCCTCAACAGCCAGTTATACATCAGGGAAATTTTAAAGGTAGAGTTGATACCCTTCTTTCAGAATTGTCTTTCTCCTATATCCCGGCAGGACAGTGCTTGGTCACATGTTGCCCAGAATGTCCAAGACCTCTTCCGTAAGCGGCAGTTACCGCTTCTTCCCTGGCCAGCACGTTCGCCAGATAGATCCCGACAAACATATCTGGGACATGGTAGCTAATTACTAGCCAGTCAGCGCTTCTTCCAGTCATCGCAAATGAACTCTGGTCTCACGTAAGAGCATCCTGACAAGCTATTCAGGATAACGATATAAAAACCTCTTCCATTCAGAACCACCCCGTGTAGAGACTGTTATTGTTGATCTGGGCGGCTTCACACAATACTGAGTTTTGAAACGAGAAAATATTGTATAGCTCTACGAATGTAATCAATTACATCCTGTAGCATGAGGAATTTGTCGTATAAATTGCATTTGAATAGCGCGGATCTTCCTTGGTGTTGCTATTTTCATAAACAGTGGTGTAGTTAAAGTTGGTTTGGTAATTAATTAACAAACTGGTTATTGTCTTTTAGCTAAATATTCGTACATCAAGTCACATGAGCAACTACATTTGACCAACTGCAATTAACGGCCAGTGTCAAAGGAATAACAACTTACGTAATTTGAACTGGTTCAATTTTCTGAACAGGAATTTGCATCCATTAATACACTTTCTAAACACTCTCTAAAAATGTATGTTTGATTTATTCATGTAGCTTCGTAAATGCTTCGAATGTCATCCAATTTAAGTAATATAAAGTTTTCCGACTAACAGGCCTGTAATTGTTCACCGTTTTTTTGGCATCTGTACTTATAAGAGTCGTATTTCCAAATTCGTTTTCGTGTTTGTTTTTAGCACGTCTTTTGTTGAAAAGGTTCGTGCTTATGTGTTCGGTTTGTCCGTCCTTCCGTCTGTACCCACGGTATCTCTGCAATTATTACTCCGATTTGAAAAATTCTTTTTGCATTCGAAAGCTTGAAATATGCCAATGATGATCCTTCATTTCGTTTTTTTTTTACGATGTACATTTTTGCCGCTAGAGGGCGTAAATGCAGATGATGTTGAATTCAAAAATACGTTTTATTCCACATATTTGCTTCTAAACATCCAATTGAAAAAATCTTTTATCTTTCGATTCCATTTATGTCGAAGAGTATTTTGGATATAGTTTCTTTTTCAAATTACGCACAGATTTTCCGCTTGGCAGCGTAAAAATAAATTGCATTTTTTCCGATAACACTTCTTCTAAAATATGAACATTTTTTTCAGCGGATGCATCTCCTGATACACAACCTTTTGCATATAATTTCGAATTTTTGGTAAAGAATACTTTGGCCACCATGGGGCGTAAGCGTTAATTTTCGCTTCTGATGTATTTGCCATAAAATCTGAGCTTCTAAAATATCGATTGAAAAAATTCTTTTGCCGACGGATGTCACTCACATCGATAAACCTTTTCGGAATATTTTCTTCCTAAAATATTACACAGTTTTTCGGGCAGGGGGCGTAGATGTATATCTTATTTTTGTCAATATCTCGACTTATATCTTATTTTTGTCAATATCTCGACTTGACATGTTTTTCATATAATTTCAAAATTTTCAAGTAATTCATAGACTTTCTGCTAGGGGGCGTAAATGTAAATTGCGTTTCCCCCTATATCGCTGTTTCTAAATCTCCGATCTGAAAAATATTTTCTGCACCGGATACTGCTCCTGATGGGAAATCGTTTGCACGTAATTTCAAATTTTTGTAAAAAAATGTTTGGCCATCAGGTGGCGTAAGTCTTAATTTCCGCTTCTGATGTATTTGCAGCAAAATGTGAGCTTCTAAAATTTCGATTGAAAAAAGTCTTTTGTGGACCGATACTACTCATATCGACAAACATTTTAGGAACATTTTCTTCTTGAAATAATGCATGCTTTTTACGCCAGGGGCGTAGATGTATATGTTATTTTTGTCAATATTTCTACTTCTAAAAGTCCGATTTGGAAAATTCCTTCTTTGTTGGATAGTGTTTCCGATGCGAAATGTTTTTCCTATAAATTCAAAATTTTCAAGTAAATCATAGACTTTCGGCTAGGGTGCACAATGATAAATTGAGTTTTCTGCTCCTAAAACTCCGATTTGAAAAATCCTTCCTGTATCGCATACAAAACCTGACGGAAAATAATTTTCACGTAATTTCTAATGTTTGGTAAAGAATGGTTTGGCCACCAGGGGTCATAAGTGTTAATTTCTACTTCTGATGTATTTGTAGCAAAATCTGGGCTCCTGCAAACTCGACTAAATTTTTTTTCTTGGACAGATACCGCTCATATGGATAAACCTTTTGTGAGTACTTTCTTCCTAAAATAATGCATGGTTTTCCCACCAAGGGATGTAAAGTCACATCTTATTTTTGTTGATAACTCTGTTTCTAAGAGTTCGTAAGCTCACGATTCCGTTTACAGCAATATCTGAGGGATTAAAGACCCGATTGAAAAACTTCTTTCTTCCGTCAGATGCTATTGTTTTCCATACCGGTTCCATTGACTTTGAATAGCTTTGATAAATTTAATTTGCGTCAGAACGGATTCAAAAGACGTGCTTATTACACCCGAAAATTCGGTGTCATCTTTCTTGTTTTTTTTTAGCAATAAATAGATCACCCGCCAGATGGCGTCATAATGTATTCGCATTTCTAACAGTATCAGCTGTTCTGAAGTTCTGATTTAAAAAATAATTCTTCTTTGGGGGCCGATACCATTGACTATGAAGGCCATTTCGCGCAGTTTTTGTATTTCGATTAACGCAGAGTAGCCCCTTCTAAAAGGCGTAACGTTGTATTATGTTTTACCTCTCTTCCATATCTTTGCTTCTAATTGTTCAAGTTTCCAAAATTCCTTTAAGTCACAATTTGAGAACAATTTTCGAATTGGCGTAATGAACATTCCTGCCGCTTAGGGTGTACGTCATCATTTATACTCCTAGCTGTTTTAACAGTTTCCAGTAATCTGCTTGAAAAAACCCACTTTTTTAATTTTATGGGTGTGATTCCCAATGTGGAGAATGACGATAAGGCTTGCATTTTAAATATTGAGTCGCATTTTGCTAGTCGGATAAATGCGTTTTTTATGTGAATACCCCCCCCTTTCTAAACCTCCGCTTTGAAAAACAATGTTTTTTGCAGGAAACTGTTTCGAAACACATGCTCATCACTTGTTTCATTTTTCTTGTTTAATGTGGCGCAATACATGTTTTTTTTATTGGAGGTTTAACGACCACCGTGAGGAACTTAATGGGCTATAAGCAGTCGCCCGTCCCTAAGTTAGGGTCACTGGTTCCAGGAAAGGGAGAGAGCCAGTGCCGTAAGACAAACACAACATCCATGCCTCACCGCGATTCGAACCCGGACCACGTTCGGACGAATGATCAGAGGCCATCGCTTAGACCACTGCGCCACCGGGGCGGCCGGCGCAAGACATACGGTGTACATCAATTCAAAATTTTATTTCCATGTGCGATACCATTTCAGGGCTACATTCAACATATAGAAGAAGCACACAATGGATTTTTCTGTAACACTTTTAGTTACACAGAAAGCGCAAACAATGGTGGTTGTAATGTCCTATTCGAGACGTTTCCTGAAATACAAAGTAAGAACTGCTGTCTGAAATATACCTCAGTTGTTTTATCACGGAGTAGTATTTAATTAAGCGCTTTATTGTACAATTTTTGCTTGATTTTAGCCGTGAGTAGAAGGATTTCTCCAATCTTTTAAACAAAAAATGAAAGCTCGAACTGTTTGCTTACAGCACGTGTGCTGCATTCATTTGAAACAAGCACTTAGCATTGTTGACACTAACAAAAACAAATGTGTCAGGAAACGATAAAATGATTTCATTATTTGATCTTGATATTTCTTCTCTGTAAGTGATAAAAGCTCCACCTCAAGAACTTACATCGAGACAAGACATGGATTTCAGCCGACAATTTTCTTGATTTTTCAGGAAAGAACGCTAAATATTGCTCATGAGTTGCTTGAATCAATAAATGTTCCACGATTCTGTCGTTATACCATCAAAGGAAAGTCTTTACTAGGAAAGCTCAGACAATAATAAGACAAAAATACGATCTGGAATCCATTTGAATTAAAGAGCACGCCCACAACAGACTTTAATTCCAAAAAAAAGGAGGATGCCTCTTGCTCTTCTGAGACTCAAAAACGATAAGGACAAGAAACGTTATTTCTAAGTTAATTTCGAATTTTTAGAAATTAACGTAGGACCATTCAGGAAACAGAATAACAAAAAATAGTTTGCACTGACCTCAGATTCATCTAACAATACAATTTTGATAACATAAATCATTTCATGGTAAAACTTTCGGGACAATCACTTGTTTGTAAATACACTGGTTTCCATAAATTAAACGACAAATGGAAAACTCATGATAACTTAAAAAGTATTTAACCGATTCGGATGAAATTTGGTGGTAAGCTTTATCAGACCTAATGCAACAAAAACGGTAAGAACATGTGATACAAAGCATTTACATTTTGTATGAGTGATGCAAATATGAAAATACGGAAATATAGGTATCAAAATGAAATAGGAAACGGTATATCAATAGGAGTGTGGTTACACCGAACAGCAATACAGGCCCGACAGCGATGTTTCGTGCTGTTCATTATGGTGTCGAGCAGTTCCGTGGGTAGCTGCGTCCATTGCTCGAGCGAAGCAGTGCGGAGCCCTTGCAGGGTTTGGGGAGGAAGTTGGAGGCCAGCAACATACCTTCTGAGAGCATCCCAGACATGCTCATTGGAATTTAGATCGGAAGAGCGTGTTGGCCACTCCATACAGGCTATAATTTCCTGTACTGGTTCATGAAGCGAGTTGTGTGAGGGCGGGCTTTATCAGCCTGCAGTAAAAATGTATCGCCAATTGCGGCCAGATAATGACTAACAATATGGTCCAGAATGTCGTCTCTATACCTCTGAGCATTGAGGTTTCCATGTACCACCACCATAAGTGTCCCTTTCCTAGATATTAGAGGGAAGATAGCAAGTACCGGCTCCTCTCCAGATGTAAACTTGGTGAGGATCACTCTGTAAAAAGTATCGCGACTCATTAATGAACAGGACGGAACTCCACTGATTTTGAGTCCAGTTCACATGCTTTCGTGCCCAGTTGATACCTTCCCTTGGGCGGCAGGGGGTGAGCGCCACGCATAGTCCCGGTCGCCGAGCATACAGTCCTCTTTCACGTAAACTTCTGGGTACCGTCGAAGCTGATACCGTCCATCCGGTGGCTGCCGCAAGCACAGATCTGAGGTGAGTTGGTGTAGCCTTCCTGTTCCGACTTTCCGAAAGCCGCAAATTCTGGTCATTACCGGACGTCGCTTTTGGCCTACCTTCGGGAAACTGCACCCATGGCTTGGAGCTGCTCGCACATCCTGCTGAGCACAGAACGATCGACGTTGAACCATCTTGCGACGTCCGCCTGCCGTTGCGCTGGTTTGAATCGGCCTATCGCTCTGTAGCGTAAGTCCGCTGGTAAATGACGCCTCGAAGCAAATGTTAACAAAATTGCTATCTCGAAATCTTGGCACACACCGCCGCACATGGATTGGTGACTCCCTCCGAAACAGCTGGTTTTAAGCTCTTGCGTATTTGCAAAACGTGCTGCCAGCCTTACTCATTTTCATTCCGTACATAGGTACTGTATGTCTTCGCCCATAACATATGCACATTTCGTGCAGTTTGAACTATATTTCTGTCAAGTATCGCGATTTTTCAGTTTTTTGCTTAATTTATGGAAACCAGTGTATTACAGATTATAGGAATGTAAAGATTAGGCAACCGAAACATGATACTGTTATAGGGAAAAAAACTGAATGATTTACTGGAACCTCTTGAACTCCTGATATTATTGGCATCTTGCCGATCTGCAAAATTTAAGTATATTTTCTAGAAAGCAGAGAGGGAAAGATCCTGCTTTCGAATTATATATTTTTAAACACTCTAGAAATTCACTTGTGCTACTCCTAATTTTAAAATGAAGGAACAGATGAGACGTAGAGTAAAGCCTGTCGTTCGACTTCTCGATGGAGAACCAAATTTTATGGAAGATGGAATAAATTAGATATAACAAATGGGCAGAAATAATTCTAGTAAGAAAATGTGTTATTTGTGATACGCAGTAGTTTCTCTGTTATACTTCAAATGAATTTGACTAACGATATATAGTTATTAGTAAAAGGAACACAATCTTGTATACATAAAAAGTGAAGCACAATACATGCAGGAGGACTGTATGCTGCGTCACACTGGGCAATTAAAAGCTGGCTGTTTCTGGAATCGATTTTTATTCACATCATAATATCATATTCTCTTTCTCCCTGCAGAGATGTAATTGGAAATGCTAGGTCACCAGTGTGCAATGTCAATAAGGAAAGCTCAGGTATAGTCACTCAGTTTGCCAAGAATTAACGTTGAGAGTCCTTACTTCCCGTGTTCATACTCTATATTGCTGATCTTTTCTTCTCCCAAAGCAGGAGAAAGCCATTAGCCAGCCCCTGTCATTTATGTTCTATCACATGCGTGCTTTTAGAAATGGAGCTGAAGTTAAAATATTTTTATAATAATTTGGAACCTGTAAAATTTTTACTTAAAGATATAATCTTTTGGCCCCTCGCGGATATCATAATTTATGTTATAATGAGCAGCGTCACCTATTAAAAACAGCAAAAATTGAATAAGGCTTTAACACTGAAAAGATAAAATAGTTGTTTTTTCATATATACTTTCTCCAGCACTTAACGTCATGATTAATATACAAATACAACGTACCATTGAAATCTCTATTAGCCTACCTGTCCAAGAAGAGAAAGAACTTGGAAGCAAGGTACTTCACGCAGAAACTCTAAATGTCCCATTGGGGTAGCATAAAATTATTATTATGGTTTATGACTGAAGTGGAGATGTTTGTAAGCTCAAAAGTTGGTCTCCTGAAACATAAAATATTCGAGAAGTTTTCGATAAGACCGCACTTCCCACGCGCACGTAAAAGTCATAAGTTCGTTGAATATTCCATGAAGAAACACTTTGCAACAGATTCAAGTTTATTACTTCGGCTTTTGTTATCGCATTATATATATGGACGTGAACTACTTCTCCAACACTAGCCAAGGCATTAATTTTAGTGTCCTCTGCCACGATGGGGAGACCACTTTATGGAAACAGAACGAAAGTGTTCCAGTGTTGATCAGTGTTTCCATTCTGAAAACTTCAACGCCAATTAACGCGGGAGATAAAACATTATGCCCGTCAGATAACGCAAACGCTCACCATATATCTCGACTTTACGACTTTTGCGCTGCGTACGAAACTGTGGTCCTTAATTACCATGTAAATGCGCGTCATAATTGTAACATATAAGGTAACGAATGAGGTTTCCAATTTGAGGCTCAAATCCTGAGATCTTGCTACCGACCTGATGGCTTTATGGCTTTATCTCGAACAAATTTATGCAGCTATTTGTATGCAAAATGAATTGGACGAGGACACCTGCTGAAAGATATTGAAAGTTTTATGTCCGGCAGGGCTTTTAAATTTTTTTTTCTCTATTTCATATTTCTGCCATAATGTCATAGAAAGCAAAATCCTTACACAGCATGCTTCTGCTAGGAACTATCAGACGTAGAAAAAGAATTATCCAGTATAATTAAGAAAAGAAAAAGAAAGCGTTATGATAAACAAGTTTGCGAGAGAAAAGAGATTAGTGGAATATGTATATTTTAGGTTATAGTGGAAGACAACTTTTCATGGTGGCTGATATTTTACATTTTACATTCAACAGTCCTGTCACAAGGCTAAACACGGCTTATTCCACCTTATTTTAAAAATACATCCTGCGTATAAAACACTATCTCTTTTGATGGAACAAAATGTCTATCCGTTTTGCCAGGAAAGCATATGCCTAATACACTAATTCAATGGAATTAAAGAGCAATAAGATTTAGACTGATTGTACTAGTACTGTTTTTGAGTACTTCTTCATGAACGTAAATTCACACAATTTTTTTATTTTAGATACTCCGTTGAAAGTGCAAAAACGTTATAGGTACAAATGGAAATAATGACTTATTTTGAAAAAAAAAACATGTTAGAAGTGACAACAGAACGCGATGAATATTGTCTTTTCCTAGGTGTTTCTAAACTTTGTATGTAAAAACAAACAATGTCGTTTGTTCTTTTTTTGTTTCTTTTATTTTAAATTTATCACAGAAAGTTGGGGAGTACAACTGGCCAAGAAAATACGAAACAAGAGAAGTTGTTAAAAGCGCCATGTAATATTTATTTTTATGGTAGAGGCAAAAAAATACGCATGATGATAGATGCCGCATTGATTACACAATTAAATTACCATGTGTAATTGTATATGTAATTAACAGAAGGATGCCGAAGATCTTTAAGACACTATCTCAGTATTCACATGCACAGTATCCACGATAAGTTAGACAAGAGCAAGTTTATATTTTTCTCGACATCTATGTTTCTGGTGGCTGAATCGAAAACGGTATTAAGTTTAAAATAAAAGAACGCAGCGTAGGATGAATGGAAAACCTTGCTGAGTACTTTCTGTATCAGACAAAAGTCTGTTATTATCCAAGATTTTCTGCATTTTCAAGGACGTTTCCTTTCAGATTTCGATGATATCTGTTCTACTTGACAAGCACTTGTCACACAAAACGTAATATACGTATATGCGACCACTGGCACAGAATTTATATCTCAAAAAAAGCGGAAAACATTTATTTTTCAAGGAGAATACTAACCTTTTATTTTCGGAATATACGACGTGTTATGCATACATCTGCTGATATCTTTGATACTAGAAGATAAATGTAAAAACTCTTGCAGCATCTACACTACTGGCCACCCAAAATGCAACACCAAGAAGGAAGCAGCCGATTGGCCTTAAATTTGCAGCATGCGTCGCCCGCGAGAGGACATGCAGACGATCAGCATTGCAGGGCATGTGCAAATCATGTGCGCCCGGCACGCAACCAAGAAGCACTATAAGAAGGGTGCAAAGAAGGCGGGGTGTTAGTAGTGGAAGTGTGTTGTGCTGCCGGACCTGTACGTGGGAAGTTTCCTGATGCCTCGTCGCAGACTACGGCAGTCATTCCAGCACGTTTCGGAGTTCGACAGAGGACGAATACTGGCTTATCGCGACAGCGGTTTATTGTACCGAGACATTGGCGCCCGTGTGGGACGACATCTAGCCACAGTAAGGCAAGTATGGATTCGGTGGGTGCAGGAGGGACGGACGGACCGACGTGAGCGATTGCCGCGGCCGCGGCACACCACCGAACGAGAGGACCGGCATGTTGTGCGCCGGGCATTGACGGCTCGCACCGCCACATCACGAACGTTAACGCAGGAATTAGGGTGTGTTGTGCAACAACCTGTGTCAGACGTCGTCTGCAGGAGCGGGGACTTGTCGCACGGCGGCCATTGCTCCGATTACCATTGACGTTACACCACCGGCGAGTGCGGCGGCGGTGGGCCGTTGAACGCCGCACCTAGGCTACGGAATGGCACGACATTGTCTTCCCCGACGAATCTCGCTTCTGCCTGCAACACCACGTTGGTCGGATCCGCGTGTGGCGGCACCGCCGTGAGAGAATGTATGACGCCTGCATTATGCATCACCATACGGTCCGTCGCCTGGCGTTATGGTTTTGGGGCGCAATTGGATATGACACCCGCTCCCCTCTGGTACGCATCGCCGGTACACTCAACAGCTACCACTAAATCTCCAACGTTTGGCAGCCTGTAGTCCTCCCTTACCTGCAGGACCTGCCAGCGGCCACATTTCAACAGGACAATGCCCGCCCGCACGTGGCACGCATCGTGCAACAATTCTTCATGGCCCACCAGGTGTCACTGCTGCAGTGGCCCGCCTGTTCTCCCGATGTGCCGCCCATCGAACACGTCTGGTCGCCGATCGGCAACCGAGTGGCCCGGCAAGTACCACTCGCGGCTACGCCTCATGAACTGTGGCAACGTGTGGAAGCAGCTTGAACCGACATACCCCAAACCCACATCCAAAGCCTCTTTCGTTCAATGCCGCGGCGTGTAGCGGCCGTTATTGCCAGCTATGGGGGCCACACGAACTATTGATGTCTGCGTGTTCCGCAAGTCGCACGGGCGTCTAAGCTCAATCGTTTCATCTTTGTATCTGTTGTTAGGTGTCCAGTAAATCTGGATTTTCTCTCTCCTGTCCATCTTGGTGTTGCATTTTGGGTTGCCAGCAGTGTATATGCAACGTTATATTTTCTTCAGCACATTCTGGAACATAATATTTTTTCTGGATGGCGTTATTATACATTTCTGTTTGTTGAAGTATCTCTTTTTCTATCAAATGAGTTTGAGAAGATTATTTTGAACAAAGGTTGAATAGATGCAATGCTGAGCACCATTTTTTGAAGGTTTAACGACCCCCGTGAGCAACGTAATGGGATATAAGCAGTTGCCTTTCCCTAATTTAGTGTCACTGTTTCCAGGGAAGGGAAAGAGCCAGTGCCGAAACGCAAACACAACATACATGCCTCATCAGGATTCGAATGCGGACCCTTCGCGGAAGAATGGTCATAAGACAGCGATAAGACCACTGCGCCACAGGGGCTGTTTGATCAAGATTTTCCATTTGGTCTGAGTGTAGCTTAGGTGCAAGTAAAAGCGCACTTCCTTAGACTGCATGTACTTCTTCGTTCACCAGATGGTCTAGAATTTCGAAACGTTGGCATATAACCTCGTGCTTGAGGTGGGGACAGATTCGAATCCAAATAAGGAAGAGGAGGGGGCTAAGTGTTTGTTTCACAGCACTGGCTCTCACCATTCCCTGGAACCAGCGACCCCAAATTAAGGACGAGCGACTACTTCTAGCCCACGGTGGTCGTTAAACTCCCAAACATGTAAAAATTATGTGTTCTTGATCTAAATATTTTGTTCAACTTGTTCTGGCATTCTGACGTTTTTTTTATTGAAAAATCTGATTCATAAAATGCTGAATTTATCTTTTCGACATGGCCGTTTATCTTTCCCCCCAAATTACTGCCCAGTACTGCGTAAATCAAAATTTCGTGTTACCGTCGCATATCTGTTCACATGTGAAGTCGTTAAATGACACAATGCTGAAACTTGACTCCCTGTAAAATACACTGATTTCTATTAAATTGCAACATCACGAAAGCCACTTTATAATTGCAGGGAACTAGTGTGAGGTGATAGAATCATATCAGGTTGGTTCGAATGATTACAGCCTCAGCGCGTATGCAAATCTCATGTGCCAGCCAGAAACCCTCAACTGATCCAGTTCATGTATTAGGTGACAAATAAGTTTTAAAGCGTTTTTTGTGTGACACACACCGCTAATTTACATATCTGACATTCCCCAGCGTTGTTGTCATGTGACCGTACCTGGTCAAGAGTATAAAATGTGACACAGAATTTTGCGCAACAATCAAAGGCACTTGCATGTCAATAGATGAAAGATGGCAAGCGATACTGCATTTCTTCCACACTGCATTCGTTACGAATTTCTTCAACAAAAAAATGCTGCAAAAGCATGTGCAACGATCTGTTCTGTTCTGTGGGAGAATATTGTATCGAAAAGCACGTGTGAGTTTTGGTTTAAACGGTGTAAAGCAGGTGCGTTTAATGTTAGCGATCGAGAAAGTAGCAGCGCCCCTCACAAGGCTGCGCGTGAGGAACTGCAAGCATTGCTGGATGAAGATTCATCTCAAACTCAAAAAGAACTAGCTGAATAACTGGGGGTAACTCAACAAACTATTTCCAATTGTTTAAGCGCAATGAAAAATATTCAGAAGGAAGCAAAATGGGTGCCACATGACCTGAGCCAGAGGAACAAAGATGAGCGTGTCATGAAGTATGTTGAATAAGCAACACAGAAAGTCTTTCTGTGGAAAATCGTTACGGGTGATAAACAGCGGATACGGTACGACAATCTCAAACGCAAAAAACACCGGTGAAGCAACGACTACGACACGGAAATGCAATATTCTCTCCAAGAAAGTTATGATGTGCATCTGGTGGGATATTAAGGGTGTGCTCTATTTTGAACTATTTGAACAGGGTCAAACTGCTACTTCTGATCGCTACAAGCAAAGATTGTTGCGATTGATCTAGAAAATCTGTCGGAAAGTCCATTCACTGGCAAAGGATTGCGTCCCGTGAAATTACTGCATGGCAAAGCTAGGCCGCACGTCGCGAAATCCGTCAAGGAAACGTTATTGACGCTTGGCTGGGAAGTGTTGTTAGAGCACCCGGCGTATAGTCCCAACATAGACCTGTCAGACTATCATTTGTTCCGATCGATGCAACATGTTTTGTAGGCTGTACGATTCCGGACATATGACGAAGTGCAAAAATGGGTTGACGATTTCATCGTGTCACACGACGAAGTATTCTTCATATCTGGAATCCGTCAGCTGTCCGACCGATGGCGGAAGGTGATAGATGATGACGGCGCATATTTTGATTCGTAAAGGTATTGTTGTTTTCTGTCTAAATACACGCTGCGTTGTCTTAAAACGCTTTAAAGCTTATTTGTACACCTAATATAAAAGTAAACAGCAGAGAACATGTTTTCATAATCACATCGTGCAAATGCAGGCAGTCTAACAATGGTAGCCAGTGGTCATTCCACGCAGCAGCAGCAAAAAATCGTATGTACGGCTGCCAGATTTTGAGAGAATCAGCATTGTATTATATAACTGTCGGAAGCTGGATTGCCAGTCTGTGTGAAGCCGGATTTTCTTTTCATAATATTTGTAGTCGTGTCGAAAGATAGGCAAGCACATTGTCGATAGTATAGCTGCTGGAAAAAGGATGGTAGAATGCACTGATGCAATGGGTCTCGAGAACAACACCACGTGGACGAACGATAAGACAGGTTCCTTTGCTATATGGCTTTGGTGGACTGCAGAGTCATGTCCGAAGCATTGGCGGAATACTGAAGGTATCCCATAGGTCAGGACACGTTTCCAAGCTGTGTTGGATGCCATTTGTTGCAGAAAGAACTCCCTGCTCTCCGTCCATGGCTGCGACTTCCATTGCCCCTTTGCTACCAAATAAGGGACTGTAATTGTGTCAAGAACAGAGACACTGACGTAACTAATGTCATTGCAGAGTATTTGCAGACGTGTGCATTAAATTGATGCATCATGATGGATGAACCCTTACACGGATGCTCTCTGGTGAACGGCTACTGTACGTCTGCATTTCGCAACTTCATGGTGAGCAGTGCTATTGGGTTATACGCATTGCCGGTACCCTGGAACTTTATGGTGAGCAGTGCGCCGCTTCATACGCATTGAACTAACCAGCCTTCAGTGCATCGAGGACATTCTAAGGGATGTAGCCCTACCGTATGTTCAGGTGGTTCCAGGCTCCATATTTAAACAAGAAATCGCCCGTCCACGTGTGTTATGCATTTCTTCTTTGTCTGCATTTCCTTCTTATTTGCATTTCTTGATTAGTCAGCGCGTTTGGAAGGCTTGTCGCCCGTTGAACATGTCTAACATATGGTAGCTCGACGACTGGCCCGTCAGGTTAATCCGGTATCTACCGATCATGATGCATGGACAATGGCAGATCATTCTATAAGCATGCATTCAAAACCTCTTCAGTCTAATGGTGCAACTCTTACACACCGGTTTCACTTCTCGTGGAGGGTACATTGAATGATGGATAGTGTGTCACAGCGAATATACTTCTCATGTTTCACATGCATTATGCCTCTACAGCATTATACTTCTGCAGCAGTGTACTTTTGATTTTTCACATGTGTTGTATCGTAAAGTAATGTGCCCCATGACTGTCACTTCGTTAACTTATGTCTATCTTGGTGTTACAAATTCTGCAAACAGCATTGTGTAACAGTTCGCCTGTTAAACACTCGTGTAACAACTATTCTGCACTGACTTTCACAGATACCATGTGACATACTGTATATGCTCTGATTTAATTTCCAATATTGGTTATCTGTTCGGATTTAAATTATTTATTTCCCGTCAGCTTTTCTTATCAATACATCATATCTGAATTTCCGAAAGAGCTTGCTTTTTCGGAACTCTTAACAGGCAGTCAAGTCAGAAATACACAGATAAGCTGCTGTGTCATGGTCGATGGATGTGGTATATGTGATACAAATTTCGATGTTGTGATTGCTTGACAAACTTCTTCAAAGCCGATATATCGGTGTTAACAAAGTCTTATCATTGCGTTCAAGTATTGATCTTAACTACTGCTTTCAGTATCGCTATTAACAACAACAGGATCTCTAAGTATGGTGGAACGTATTGGCAACAGCTGGCATTTAGTCAGATTATAAATAACATGACATACTCTCCGTGAATAAGGAGTCTCTACCTATACAGTACATAAGAGATGACAAATTAATTTTACCTACGCCTCAGTGAGACTTTGATGATCGTTCTGTTACTGTTGGTACGTGATTATCAGAATTGTGAAATGAAAATTGAAGTACAGATCTCCAGGTAGGGAGAATAAAATAAGGGTCAGCAGTGAAAGCTGTAAGTCACTACCTAGCTTTTACTAACCTGAAATAATCACAAAATAACTTGAAAACATTAAACGATAGCCTTGAACACAGCTGCCACAGTTGTACAGTGGGCATAGCCCTGGCTTATGACGCTCGATCAAGATGGGTCTGAGTTTGAGTCCCGGATGAGTCTGGGGTGCTGTGTTTGCCTTACGGCATAGTCTTTCATCCTTCCCTAGAACCAGTGGTCCCAATTAGGGACGGACGGATATTTATAGCTTACAGAATTGTTCGTATTGTTTTTTTTTTGATCCCAAGCAGGTACGAACGCTCGAACCACTTAATATCCGCCATGTGTCGGATGATCACGTTAAGCCGTTGAGCCCAGATACCGGCCCCGTTTGTAAATAAGGGGTATTCCTTCCTCTTTCTACTTCGCTTCTATGTGAGTTTACTGTCGGGCACTCTAGCCCAAATCTCCTAGCGTTCTGCTTCTAAGGGTTGCTTAAGACATGGGGTCAGACACTCCCTTCCTAAAATACTCTACATAGATCTCACAAATCTCTCATATAGTGTCTTAATCCCCGAAATTAAAATAAGGAAATAAATTAATTATGAACTTCAAGGTTTTATAATATAAAATCAGTAAAAATGTAATTACAAAACTTAGCGTTTGACTTCTTAAACATGACCTAGAATGAAAAGTCCAGTGTATTTAAATGTTATTAATGTTTGCGGCTCTAATTTGTATGTGAGCAGGGGATGAGATCGAAACGATCGTAAGAAGAACGTGATGGGTTTCCCTGACTGCCCTGGTTCTGTCCCTTTCCAAACACCGGTTTTTGTAAATTTCCGGTGGACGTCTAAGCGATGCTTCTCTTGGCCAATTCATAAAATAAGATTAGCATTTAACTGGAACATGAAAATCTGCTAAGAACATATAGCATCAGTTAAATCCAATTAATTATGCATCAACGAAAGTTGTTCGAACAGATGTTCAGAAAAGTAAAATTTAGGTCATGTAATTCGTGAAATGGAAATTATTGCATCGAATGAAAGAAACAACAGCACATGTCAGTAGCATATATATGTTTTCCTTCTTATAAGGAACAAAGAAGACCACATTACGTTGTAACAAAATGTTTATCAACTTAAAACGGAAATTTTGTGGTAGGACGAATCCCCTTTGATGCTCTAGACGGTAAAGTGTTAAGGATGGAAGCCATATCTTTCTCTTGATGCTACTTTTATGTCTCACGTAATGAGCCCCTGACTTTCGATAGTGCTACTGTCATGATGTGGGATAGAGCGCTAATGCATCATCGTTATCCGCGAAGAGACGTTGAAGATATATCTGTCTTACTTTCTCACCGTATGTGAGATCTGGCAACAAGCATAACTCAAACCACGCGGGGACTTTGTTTTTCTCCTTTCACATGACTCTTTCTGTCGTTTTGATCTTGACATATTGTAGACATTCGATTTCGTACAAGAGGATGTCTTGTTTCTTTATTTTTTGTGAGTGCGAAATATACGGAAAATACCCTTTGTGCGCTTACGCGCAATAAAGAATAAGATAGTGGATGAAATATATTTAGTGAAAATTCATTTTTTCAGATGGAAAAAAATTTACTCATGCACCTGTACAAGAGTATCCCACTAGGCATTCTGCCTAGTGGGATACTCCTGTATCAGTAACGTAGAGTCGTCTGCGTGAGCAGTTTTTATCTGTGTACATTAATTATACGAATCTAAATTCGCGGTTATATTAATCTTCAGTGTAGACTGTTATTTGTTGCAGTAAAACTTTACCCATAAAAATCAAACTTGAGAAATGGGGATACATTTGGTTTTGTAAAAGGTTTTTCGTGTTTGTTGACAAAAGCGTTTACATACCATTGCAACTTTATTTAGTAACTTTGGTATCAGCAATTAGCAGTTCCTCTCGTCGTCTATCGGATAGCATGGGGAACAACGCAAAGTTCAGTCCTGAAATTCGCTAGTTGTTGATTTTTGCAAGCGCTCAAATAAGCGAAGTTCTGTCGCATGAGTGAGTTATGAAGGTTAAGATAATGCGAATATGAAGGCACAGGATCATGGGAATGTGAAGGGATGGGAATATGAAAGCATAAGATCATGGGTATATGAATGCGTAAGACCTTGGAAATGTGAAGACGTAAAACCATGGGAATATGAAGGCGTAAGATCGGGTGAATAGGCCGTTTGATATACGAGATCCAGCCAAGCTCCGAGATTTTCTACCTGGTGAGCAAACGTCCTTCCTGCTGACAGATATCAAATGCGGCCTTCATGTGGTCCAGTTGGGATCAATACTTATCAAAATTGCACATTTGATTGCTTGGCAGCTCGTAATACAATAGTCCTTTTTATTCCCATCACACACAAGACATACCGTCATCGAAGGAAGACCAGGACTTCGAGTGGTTAATGGCGATACATCTCGCTTTCTTCACGATCTTTTATCTCCACGTTACTGTACAGAACCCTGTTCTCATTTCCTGTCAGCATTTGCTGCGAAACTGTGCTGTATGCATTCCGATTGAGGAGAGAATCGCCAATCGGTACGCAGTCAAAAATACTTTTCGCCCTCAAATCATGCGGTTTGCACTGCTCAGTGAGCAGTGAAAACCAACCCTGAGCTCATTGAGGTGCTCACCTTGGCAATTCACATATCCACACCCCGCCATATGAATATCACTGTGAGATTGAATTTCTGAAGTGTCTGCACAATTACTATAGTCCCATTGGTTTGGGTTGCTTTAGATTAACACCTTGGTTTTGAAGTCATCAACTTCTTCGGGTCTGTTTTTGTTCTTAGTTTTTATTGGACGTTTAACGACCTCCGTAAGCAATTCAGTGGGCTATAAACAGTCGCATGTCCCTAATTGAGGGTCACTCGTTCCAGGAAGGAAACATGGCCAGCACCGTAAGGCAAACACAACATCCATGCCTTACGGGATTCGAACCCGAACCCATCTCGGACGAATGATCAGAAACCATCGCTTAGACCACTGCGCCACCGGGGCGGCGGCATGCGGGTCTTCCAGAGCAAAGTTGATCCGCAAATGAGTAATGTCCACGCAATGGCCTCTGATCAGTCGTCCGAAAGGGGTCCGGGTTCGAATCCCGTGAGGCATGGATGTTGTGTTTGTCTTACGGCACTGGCTCTCTCCCTTCCCTGGATCTAGTGACCCTAAATTAGGGACGGGCGACTGCTTATAGCCCATTGAGTTGTTCACGGTGGTCGTCAAACCTGCAAACAAAAAAAAACAAAAACAAAAAATAGAAATTTGGCAAACCAATACTGAGTCGCCCCCCCCCCGGTGGCGCTGTGATCTAAGCGACGGCCTCTGATCATTCGTCCAAAAGGGGTACGGGTTTGAATCCCGTCAGGCATGGATGTTGTGTCTGTCTTACGGCACTGGCTCTCTCTCCCTTCCCTGGAACCAGTGACTCTAAATTAGTGAAGGGCGATTGCTTATAGCCCATTGAGTTGCACACGGTGGTCGTTAAGCCTCCAATAAAAAAAAACAATACTGACGCTGTGAAACGATAACAAAATCTTCACCATACACCGCAGCATCTTTTTTTTCGCGTTTTATCGGGTTTTTACCCTTGCGATACAAAAATAATATTAAATGGCGAAAATGAGATTCATTTTCTCACATTTTAACCCCACGCCAAATGAAAGAAACAAAACCGATCACACGGAAATCTTTTTATGTAGATGTGTCGAAATCGCACTTTTCAGAAGAGTGCAGCAAAGTCTATGAAATCTCATTGCAAGGAAAGAGTGCAATCGAGGTAAGAGTCCACGGACTGCGGAAAGGGCCCAGAAAGAACACTATACTAGCCTCTTCTCTGGTATTTGAACCCTGCACAGTTTGTAGAAGCAATGAGAATCGAACAAAATGGTAAGGTTTTGCGACTGACCTAAATAACATTGCAGTATTTAATGGGGATATCACATGTCTCTAAACTTAGTTTAGAAACAGGAGTTTAGGTTCAACCAATTAAGCAAATGGACGATTCATTTATGAAAATGTACTTAAAACGTGTCTTCTTTATTTTTTTAACTGTGTTAAACAACCACTATGAGCAACTCAATAGGCTATAAGTACTCGCCCGTCCTTAATTTAGGGTAGGGGATCTTTTTACACTAATTTAGGGCCACCTGCTCCAGCGAAGGGAAAGAGCCAGTGCCATAAGACAACCACAAAGTCCATGCGTCACCCGGGATACGAACTTAAGCTCATCTCGGGCTGAAAAAATAAATATAAGACTATCCTTGGAACATCCTGGTATGAGACCACTATGAAGGAGGGGGTGCCCCCCGCGGCGCAGTGGCCCCTTGATCATTAGTGCGATATGGGTCCGGGTTCGAATCCCGGGAAGCATGTTTGTTGTGCTTGTCTTACGGCACTGGTTCTTTCCCTTCCATGGAACAAGTGATTCTAAATTAGGTACGGGTGCACTGCTAATAATCAATCGGGTTGCTCAGGGTGTACGTCAGCACCCTCCCCAAAAAAGAGGTCTGCTGCGGGCAGGCATAATGATGGATGGCGGTATGCTAATCCATTTATTTCAGAATTACAGTGCATGCTCAGATATGTATAAAAAAGAACCTAGAGCCCTCTGTAATAATTTATGGGGCTATCGTAGACAATGAATTCCTTTTATGTTCCGGAATGATCGTCCTTATAGGGCACCGCGGGCCAACGATTACCTCGAGAGTAGGATATCCACAGTATTTAATAGTCAGATGGATATCCAGAACTTGATCCAACCGAGTATGCCTGGAAGATGCCTTCTTTATCTTCAGTCGGTTTCCATAAGCCCTCGTTAAGCTACGAGCTGCTCTGGGCTATGGTGGAAGTATCAACAGGACTACTACGTGAAATGTTAAAGAACAGGATTAATAATAATACTAGTAGAGTGGCTGACTCAGCAAAAAAAACCGGTAGTAATCGATTCATCTGTATTGGAAAAGAACAATCGACGCCCGAGGTGAAAGGAAATAACTAGATTTGTGAGGCGAAGCAGTCGCACAACAGTTAGTAAAATAACGAAGGGCATGAAATGTTAACGGATTATAACTAACGCCATCCAACCTATACTTCTCCCTTTGTAAAACGTGAAAAGCAGGAAGAGTAAGTATAGAGTAATTGACGCAGCATAAAACCGGTAGTGAATATACTGTATAACCTGTTCTCGGAAATGGCTTATCGGCGCCCGAGGTGGACGGAGGGTAGCCAGATTTTACAGAACAACAGACGCGCAACAGTTAGTAAAACAGCAAAAGAGCTAAATCAGGGACAATCACAAACGGCATCCAAGCTATATCGCTGCACTTGAGAAGTGTGGAAAGCAGTAATAGTAAGAGTATACGTAGAGTGGTTGACGCAGCAAGAAACTGATAGTGACCGTATAAGGTGTATTCGGAAACAACTTGTCGACATCCGAGGTGAACAGAGGATATTCATATTTGTAGGGAACAACATGAGCGTGCTAATTAACAAAATAACAAAGGTTTGGACTGGGGTGGCGCTCCATATATTTCACCCTCAGCTTTACATAAGCAGCAGGTATGCTTACACTATAGCCGCTCGTCCGTAAGGGGCCCGGGTTCGAATCGCGGTGAGGCATGGGTGTTGTGTTTGTCTTACGGCACTGGCTCTCTCCCTTCCCTGGAACCAGTGACCCTAAATTAGGGACGGGCGACTGCTTATAGCCCATTGAGTTGCTCACGGTGGTCGTTAAACCTCCAATCAAATAAATAAATAAATAAACACTATAGCCGCCTGCAGCAAGCTAGACAGAACATATTTATTCACCTCAGAAACACCTGGAGTGGAATCTAAACGATTAGATGACCGTCCATGGTGTGACGAATTGCGTTTTAATCTCAACGATGACAAATGGAATGTGAGAATTTGGAGACAACAACATGAGGGCCTGGATCCATTTTGCATGATTACGACTCCCTGAGCTGGAGGAGATAATTTAGTAGTTTGGGTCATGTTGTCCTGTGACATTTTAAGCTCTTTCTTTCGAATGACCAACGCTTAAAAGTACAAGTGAATTTAACGTCTTTAACGATTGATCTACGTGAAGTAAATGGTGCCCCAAACCATCCACAGTCTGCAGACACATTGCTCTAAATTTTCTGCGTTCCCCAATTGGAAATGGTCATAAGCGAACAATTTTCAGGAAATCCGCTTGTTTTCACGGCAATAAAAAAAATATTTCCCCTTCGTTCTCAGCATTAGCGACCATAAACCTGTTACAGATCATATGCTCCCCCTTCAAATGCTTTATTTTCTGCTCCATGTCCAACGGCATACATCGGTAATTGCTTTCATACTCAAACATCATCTTTCTCTCTCTCCTTTCTTAGGTTTCTTGTCAGTGTTATAGTCCTTTGGCATGTAATCTCTACGAAGGGATTAATGGCTATCATTCCGCTAAATGACCACTTTGAATAACAACATAAATGAGGCAAGCAACGCTTATTGCTGCTGTGGTCTTGCAGGTTACTCGTTTGAGCGGAGGTGGGTCCAATACACGCGTCATGAATGAATTCGATGCAGCCGCGTTCGGCCCTTGTCTTAGACAGCAATTATATTCCTTCGAGCTGATTTCAGCCCATTTTCTTAACCCCAAGTCAATTGGTTCAGACCGGAATAAAGGGTTAAACATCTTTCCTGATTACGTTCATCCATTTCGTCAGTGTGGTCTTGGGAACACTTTTCATTTACCGTCACCCACTTTTATTTTACCGTCACCCACTTGCATGTCCCAGACCTGAATTCAAGGGAGCATGTGTTGGTATGAAGTCGAAAGAGAGAGCTAAGGTCTGGATATACTACTACTCAACTTGCATTCATTTCGTGATGCTATTCAACGTACTCGGTGCACTTTCGCCAGAGGTTTACCTACACTTAGTCGGATCAGTGCTGAAGGGGACTGTGGCTGTTCTGAAAACTAAAGGTGGATCAATATATTACTAAACATATGGCTCTAGTCTCAGCTTATGCATCAAATTAAGCCGCAAGTTGATTAGAGGTTAGAGAAACCATCATTACAGTAAATGGTCTGGGGATATTGTGCTCTTGTGAACGGTTGGATGGGTAGGCTACGCCATTGCATCCAGGGATATTGGCTACAGGTCTGGGGATATTGTGCTACAGGTATATTGTGCTCTTGTGAACCGCTGGATGGGTAGGCTACGTCATTGCACCCGGTGTATTCGTCAGCTCGTTGCAAGTAAAGTCATCGCTGTATACTGCTGCTTTCCTAAATCGCCGTGAACTGGCATGGCGTTTCGATTGGTGGTAATCATCTGGCATTCTAACTTTTCTGAGCTGCCCACCGTCTGCACTTTCTGAGCTGCCCACCGTCTGCACTTTCTGAGCTGCTAGGTTAAATGTAGTGTAACATCACTTCGGACACGGAGCACAAAAGTTTCCTTGGGATACAAGTAAAGATTGCTGCCAAACATTCCTTTAGGTGAAAAACCGACGGGAAATTGCATAGAGAGGGAATAATTGGGTGCATTCTCTGTTATTTATAAGGCAAACCTTTTTTCGTTTCTGTGTTTAAACAACCCAACTGAGAATCTAAAGTTAGTAGGAGACGCACGTTCCTAATTTAAATGCACGGCGCTAGGTTAGGAACATAACCATCAACCGGGAATAAACACTCTGCCCATGCTTAATAGGACTCCAAACCATGTCCAATACGGTTGTGATCACACGCGCTCCAAACCACTGGGCCAATGCTTAAGGTGGTTCCACTTAAAATCTCTTCCTTATGTTTTCAATGGTAAAACTTCTTTACATATTTTCTTCGAAATTAATGTATTTCCAAGAATGAAAATTTGCACATCGATAAAACTAACTTTAAGTTATAGAATGGGGTACTTAATACTTGCTCAAACATAACCATAACTAAGCAATCCAACATTTGTTTGTCTACTGACGTCATCAACGTACAGGTCGCGCCATCTATTAACAGTTCAAAGAAAAATGATTGAGTTTTAATATAATTATGGTTATGGTTTAGCAAGTATTAAGTACACCAGGCTATAACTTAAAGTTAGTTTCATCGATGTGCAAATTTTCGTCCTTGGGAATACAATAATTTCGAAGAAAATATGTAAAGAAGTTTTATCATTGGAAACATACGGCAGAGATTTTAGGTGAAACCACCTTAATGGAGCGACACAAAGCTATTAAATTGGAACCGAAGAGTACATTTCACTTCCCTAATTACAAAAATAATCTGAAACAGGAGACACATGCTGTCATTTAGACAGCGTAATTGTAACATTTTCGTGTATTCGATTTGGCAAAGAATGTAAAAGATTCATGAGAACGAGCATTTGTGCACCTAATCCCCTCCGTACATCTAGGTTCATTTCAGGAGCGGAAAAGAGAAACAAAACAAACTGATAACGCACTAGCAGATCGTTTGCGACCTGCATATGTCAGAAGATCGAAAAATTATTCCGCAGCAGTCTGGGGGAACAGTAGATTCCATGTAGTGACTTGGACCTCGTGAAATTCTCCAATCTGTGACACACTCACTTGCTGACTTAATGATGGACTTGCCCTAGACAAATAAGAGAAAAGCGAAATAAAACCAAAAACTAGCTGATACAGCTGTGTTCGGCAATGTCTTCCGTTGTATACTGCTGAAGGAGAAGAACAAAAAGAAACGACAGAAAAAGAAAAGGTTCATTCCTCTCCTGTTTAATCCCCCTCAGTGCATGAGGCTCTTTTCACAATTGTTCGGCAGTGTGACATTAGCCTTCGTAACTAAGGTTTTCACCAAGAAAAAAGGAAAAATAAGGTAACTCCCCACAAAAAAAAAAGAAAAAAGAGAAATTAGAGACGATTATCAGTAGAAAATGTCCATTGTACTCCAAAGAAAGAAAGAAGTAATATGCAAAATTGCTGATTAAACAGTTAAGTATTTTGAATAATTGGTAGTTCGCGTCTAGCACGAAATATCAGATATGGAAATGCGGAAAGCGTGAAGAGAAAACAGCAAAAGTAACCTTTCCGCACAGGAGCTGAGTAAGAATGATTAAGAAGAAGTGAACGTTTTTAACGTTAAACACGTTTTATAGAGCCTTAGTAGAGAGAACTTTGCGTAACACTACGGTAGGATATTTTTTTATAAAACATTAAAGATGCAAATGTAAATTTTCAGTGTCAGAGTTCTCACTGAAATAATTTCGTGACATTTCATCTGCAATGTCTTCCAAAATTTAAAAACTGCAAAGGTTTTTCGATTTAAAGCACATTACCACTTCATACATAATAACAATACCTTGGGGAAAATGCATTGGAAAAAAAATTAAAGACAAGCATAGAATCTTTGAATGGCAGGGAAAACTACTGTACAGTTGCTTGGCAGAAAGAAAAACTGGGATCAGGGGTTTAGTTTGTGTGAATAGCGAATTTTTTTCAGGATTCAATTCACTGTTTAAGAACTGAACTTTTCGCTTCTACAATACTAGGTAAGAAAGCTTTTTAACTGATTGAACCCACTTTTGAATACAGAATCGTCTAACTCTGAATAACGCTTACAGAGCCAGCTTGTTTGCGAGGAGACGTTATAGGTTCCTGTTAGATATCAGGGTGAAATGTGTATGTTTTTCGCAGAATTCTATAGTGTAGGTGTGTATGAGTGTATGTTGTTTTTATTCAAGAGACATTTCTTGCGGACTGTGTATTTATTAAACAACATTTTCCAAAAAACTGTTGCTGGCTGTCATCAGTAAAAAGCTGACAAATCTTTAATATGAAAGTGTGCAATTCCGTATTAAAATGTACTGTATTTTTTAGGATGGAAACAACAACGTGCCTAATTCCCTGCTGGATTTCACGTGCTGTCTCCCTTCGGTGTTTTGTTCAGCAGTCAAGAAATAAGGGGTCGTTTAACAAACTCGAACATTAACACATTCTCATTAATTTGCTGTGCTTTTAATTTTGTGTAATAATATTTTTTCAACTAGCAACAGAAGGTTTTCAGCTGTTGAAAGAATTATGATGATGACAAATTAGATAACTGCTAATTATTGCAACGCGGAAGTGAGCAGTGCTATCTTCTCCAATGACACAAGTGCTCAAGAAATGATCGATGATACCTTTTTTTTGATGAAAGTGTATCTTTTCGGAAATTTGACAAATGCTTTCTACTTTCGGTTATAATCGCACAATCAAGAACTGCCGATAATCTCAACATCGTACACTGAGGTGATCGAGATATTTTCAATAGCAACGTTAACTGGAAGTTTTAGACGTCTACGAACATCAAATATCTCATGAAGAAGCAGAATGATCATGAAAAACTGTGCTACTCCCTTATCCGATATATCCGCAAGTAACAATTGCATTGTGCATTTATGACGAAAACATTACGTTTTACCAATGCAAACAAGTTATTTCAGCGAGGAGGTATGAAAAGTAATTTTACATCCACGAACTGTGGATAACTCTTTATTTTGAATTTGGGCTATTTGTTTGTCAAAATCTGATTTCTCGTGAAAGCCTTTAGCTGCAACAGTTTTGTACCATATCAATGTGGTATTTCTGTTGGCTGTAGCTATTTTTATCGAATCCATTCACTACCGTCACTGTTTCCTCAGAGATTTGAAACTTAGGCAATTCTGCTCAGTTGTTTATTTATCCAGCTTTGTTAAGTCCTTCGTTCAGTTGATACACACACTCCAGTTTCCTATCTGTAACTAGGGTTAATGCCTATATGCGTGTGATGGATCACCTTGAAATTGGCTGTATTATACTGTGTTGGGATTGTGGGATCTCAATCTGCAGTGTAGCAGACTGAGATCAATCTAACATCTTGTTAACACATCTGATTAATACAAACATTTAGTAAAATCTACTGTATATGCAGATTTTCTACGTGTGACCAATGACTTAAAATATTGGGTATGGTAGAAAGTTCTACCCGTTTTTGTAACAGATGCAAATTGCAATCGGAGTAGTTACGTCACAGATGACGCTGCGATACCAAATTTTCGGTCAATAAAGCATGCAACAGTACAGCATATAGAGGCACTAGGTTTATTAAAGTCATTCGTAACAGATAATCACGGACGGTGTAACATGCCATGTGATAGGGAGCACATTAGACATTGTTTACTGTACGAGTTCGATAAAAGTATTACTGCAGCCGCAACATCTGCCAAGTGTATGGTTAGGATGCAGTTGATTATAGCAGATGTCGCCGTTGGTTTCGAAAATTCCTGGACGGAGACGGAAGCTGTAAAAATCAACCACGTTCTGGACGTCCATCTGTGGTTTCTGAGGAGGATGTGTACCAAGCCATAACAAATGACCCACATCTAACCATTCAGAAATTAGCGGAAACGTTGTCGGTACACAAAACAATAGTCGAAAGACGGATGCATGCTCTTCTGTTGATCACCAAGTTCGATAACTGGATTCAGCAACAGCTTTCTGCAAAGCAACGAAAAGAGAGAATCCGTACCTGTGTTTCTTTGCTATCTCTTCAAAGAAATGAACCGTTTTGGGGATGAATTGTAACGGGTGATGAGAAATGGGTACTGTAGGGTAATATAAAGCGTCGACGGACTATGTGTCAAGGTGCGAAATATGCTACATCGATCTAAAAAGGAGCACTGCATCCCAAAAGAATTTGTTGAGTGTTTGTGGGATGTCCAGGGAATAATCCACTGCGGGGTGTTGCCACCTAACCGAACGATAAATGCTGACCTTTGCTGCCAACAGTTGGGCAGATTGCGAAAACAACTGACATGAAGCGGCCAACACTCGTCAATCGCAAAGGCGTGATCCTTCATCATGATAACGCCAGACCTCATGCTGCTTTAATCCCTCGGCAAAAATTACTGCACTTTGGTTGGGAGGTGTGTCCTAACCGGGCGTATTCCCCTGACGTTGCACCTACGGACTACCACCTATATCGATCGTTACAGAACGCCTTCGCTCTCCAAACTTTCGATGATGTGGGACGATGTGAAAACGGCCTTGCATGACTTTTTTACTCTAAAACACAGGAGTTTTACTGGTGTGTGATTCACCTACTCATAGATAGATGGCAAGAGGTCATACAGAGTGATGGCAATTATGTGAAATCCTAGGTACTGTATTTGTTATGTTTTCCTCCTTTCTTTATAGCCTACAGAAACGGGTACAGCTTATGCCCACACCCAATATAAAAATAAGTATAAACGTATTATGTAGCATGTGCCCATTTTATAGCTCGAACACTTCCGATAATGCAAATAAATGGTTTAATTGTTAATGCTTTTTGTAATGTAACTCTCAATTGCTGTGTTAATAAGTTGGCCTTTCTCCCGTCTGCGCCATAAGAGATGCTGAATAGAGAAAACTTGCCTGTGTTATTACAAAGGATTCGGCTAGAAAAAGGGTTGTGTTTCTGAAATCATCTGAAGCCTGCCTGGTAGCGCAGGACTCTGACTTTTTGTACGAATAGACATGGGCTCAAGCCCTGAATGCGCCACAGGTGACGAGTATGTCCTTCGCCATCGGTCTTCACCATGCTGGAATCAAAGACCCCAAATTATGGACAGTCGTCTCTGTATAGCACTAGGAACTGCCCACTGTGGTAGCTAGTCACCCTTCTTCCTCACTCCGCAATGTATCTTAAACGTTTCTTAGAAGTCCAGTAGAAAATAAACCTATACGCCTTTAAAGAAATGAAATTTTCCATGAAATCGAAAATGTAACTATATGGGTCGTCCAAATGAAACATAGGCTCGGGCAGACGGGTGCAGCTGCAGTATCCGCCGAAGCGATGGTGGCGCTGTAGTAACCACACATGAAAAGGAATGCAGCGTGCGAAGCATTCAGTTGGTGCAACGCGTTGGATGTGATTAATATCAAAGGAACGTTAACGACTTATCTCATGGATATCCCGGAGAGGACACAGCGAGCACTGACACAATTTTTACCAAAAGAGGGAAGAAAATATACAGGAATCCTACTCCGCATGCAGGTGATTACAGGAATGCGTGCCTTGTCTACAGTAAGGTCTTCAAATGCTGCAAAGAGTTTCTGATAGGATGTAAAAGCACTATGGATCTGCCAAGACCTGGCTAAGCACAAGCCTCCGTCACATCGGACACAGTTGCAGCCCTGGATAAATTCGTGAAAATTAACTTCAGAATAACAGTTAGAGAGTTAGCAGCTGCAATAGCCATCAGCCGGGGCTCCTTTGGCACAATCATCAACCAAGATAAGGGGTACTCAAAGGTATGTGCGCATTGGGTTCCAAAGCACCTAAAAGAGGATCCATAAAATAATCATAGATGGGATACCTGCCAAAATGTTGCTGGTGGCTATATGTAGCGCTATCAGCCTTCGTGTGTCATGTATATATTTATCTGTGTAAATAATCTTATGCTGCAATAAAGTATACTTAACTCCAACAGCTATCTATGTTTAATTTGGAAGACCTTTCTATTTTACCCTCTGACTGTAATTTTAAATTATTTCTGTTATGGCTTCTTAATTGAATCCATTTCATTCAAATTCAAAAAGAAATGTGTATTCACGCTATGCACTTAACTTTCTATGCACACACGGGCCACTGAATCAGAAACTTTTATTCAACACCGGGTTGGTCCTCGTTTATACCGAATTACAGCCCGCAGGAGGTTTGTCATAGATTCCACCAGGTGTTGGAGTGCATGTACGTCTACAGCATACCAGGATTTTATCAGAGAGTGCTTTAACTGGCTCAGATTTGACGGAAATGGACTTTGCTCTCGAATCTGGTTTCCTAATATACCCTATACTTTCTCAATGGGTTCATCCCAGGGCATTGTGGTGGCCAGTGAAGATGGTGGAAGTCGCTCTCATTCTCGTTAAAATACTGCTGAACATATCGTGCGCGATGGGCAGAGGCTTTGTCTTCCATGAAAGAATCGTAAACTACTGGGGAAAACGTCAACATTGCAGGATGGTCTTGATCGATAGCAATGTTCAGATAATCCTTGAGGGCCACCCAAGCTTCCATCAATATCAAGGGAACTGTTCCGTACCGTCAGAACCTACCCAACACCATGACACCACCGCCAGAACCAGGAGATGTGTAAACTGGGTCCATTGCTTCACGGGGTTACCGTCAAACTCCCCGTCTATGGTTGGTACAGAACAAGGTCCATCTCTATTCTCGGATCACGTAACACTTTACTAGCTCGTTGCTTTCAGACACGGTGTTCGTAGCACCACTGTAGAAAAACTTTGCCAGTTCTTCGCGGAAATCAATTGTTTCGGTATAAGCATGGGACTTCAAGTACGGGTTTTTTTTCAATTCCGTGCGCATAGTTCCCTCAGATATGGGATGGTAACAACTTTCGTTGAATGCCTGGGTCAATTGCTAGACACCAAAAATTCTATTTCTTCGTGCACGCCTTCTCAGATGACGGCGATCTCCTTCCTGACAGATTGTAGTCGCGCCACCGTTACGCCTTTTAGACTAGAAATGTGGGTTATTTTTGCACTGGTTAAAGACTCTGGATATCTGACCTTACCAGAAACCAGTCAGCTCTTCTGTTTCCAAAGTATTTCCTCTAGCCAGACGGGCACCCATAATAAGCCCTTTACCGAACTCCGTAAGATCCTTCGTTTTTCTCATTATAATTAACACTACTGACAATTAGTGAATAACAGAAGTCTTAAATAGTTGCATGGATCCCGTGGTAAGCACATGACCACGTATTTATCATATACGCTGCGTAAATGACGTTTACTTTCATCTGGAGGGTGATTGCGTTAAAATTTCAAACACAAAGGCATATGATTAATTTTTCCTTATCTCGATTTGTCTTAATTATCATCGGATCATTGTCTCTGTCAACAGGAACAATGATTGCAGCACATATAACACCTTCAACATGTTTTTTTCACAATTTTAGTGAGCTAAATTTAGCAAAGTATGAAAAACAGGAAATGGAATATATTACGCGGAATTAATTTACGATATTCTGGCTACAAATCAAAGTGATGCAGAAATGTCATTGAAGAATGAGGGTTTCAAAGTCAGTACTCAGGTAAACCGAGTTCACGGATTAGCGTAAAGCTAAGCATAATAAATTTTTAATTTTGAATTACCACTTTCCTTCTGATTTTCTAAGGTAATTTTTTTTAATAACCATGGTATGAATAAAGTCACTGTAACTGAACTAAAACTTTAAAAGTAAAGCAAAAAGAAACAAGAACAAAATTTAAACATAAATGTAAAATAGTAACAGATTCGATTTGTAAATGTGTTAAAATTTCTCAAGTTCACATATTACACACTGTGTGACGACCACAACATTTCAACATTGTAGGTGTTCGGAAGAAACATTTTGGGCAGTGGCTGGAGTTCCGGCTAATCATCCTAGTTCCGGTTAGTCAGGAGGGATGCGGTTGTTGTCTCTCGCTGGCGTTTGTGCCTTCCATAGAATTAGCGGCCGTAATTTAAATTCGGCTAATTCACTATAGCCTTAGATCCTCATGAGGTTTGCTACAAAGTAAATTTGAGTTTTGTGTAATTGCAGTTTTAAAAGTAAACAGTAGTTAACCTATTTATTGCTATTAATATACCCACTAGAACACCAGTGTGACCACCTAGCTGGTATTGTGTACGTTGCACGTGAGCCGCCACCACTGAAGCATTGCGGCAAAGCTTGGATACCCCTGGAATCTGGGAGTGTTGTCAACTGGTATGCCGTACCGTATTTGTTTGAGTGCTCTCAGTAGCCTGTCCATATCGTCTCAAATGTGTTCAATTTGGCCCTTGTCGGGCAAAATGGGCGGCCATGGGATAATATAGAAGTCCACTTGGTGTGTCTTGTATTAGTATCGAAGATACGATCCTTATAACACGACGCACAGTGTTGCAGGATCGGAAAAAAGTCAATGGTGTGAAGCTTGACAAAACACTCATTCGATGTTACACATACATATGCGAGGCTTAGGAGAAACAAACCGTATAAGAAATTCTACAAGATGTGTTATCTACGAAAAATATCAGGATACCAAAGTTAAGCGATCGCGACCGCAACATATTTAGGAAAAACTGTGGTTTTTGAACGTACTAATGTTTTTGCAAATTCTAGTAGTAGTGTTCGCTGTGGCTAGCGGTGAGGTACTGAAATATGCAATAATATTGACAGAGTTGATATAAACTACGAAGTAGCATGATGTCTGATCCAAGGGTATTTGTCATGCTATTTTTGGCAATAAAACTATCTGCACTTGGTTCCGCTGTCGACCGCCGTGTTATAATATATCTTAATTGATTCTTTGAACCCGCAGGATTATAACTAAATCGATTCCAAGCTCGGTAAGCGGCGGTCCTACTATTGTGAGCCACATTACCAAATGACATTAGTTGTAGAAGAAACATGCATTCCGGAGTAAACAACTGTAAGGGTGGTAGTTAATGTACCGCATTGACTCCCGAGAAAGCGTTGGCATTGATGTTAGATTGGTTATGCCTGTTGACAAGAATAAAATCAGTAAATTACGATTTTCATTTTCTAATGTCTATTGTAGAAAGTAACACGACAGTAGGAACAATGGCCAGTTTTCGCATCTTGTACTCGGAACTAGTTGGCATTGTATTATCTAGTAATCGGGAAGTACTGATGTGCCTCGCGCATCTCAACTGCATTTATCCGAACCTGACAGAGCCCATTTTAGAGCACGTTTATGAAGACCTGAGTCGAAATTGCATCGTTCAAGCACCAATTCACAGCTCTCATTACATTTCAAACGTTTATAAAATATTTTCCGCAGTTCCATACAACCTGCACCATTCTGCGGCGCGTTGACATTTTGGAACACCCTGTATCGGTCTGGAAACACTGTCAGCATAAACGGATGAACGTAGTATGCAATGATGGATAGGTACGCAGTGGAGTTCAGACGGCAATACACTTCTATCAGGGCACCGAGAGATTTCCAGATACATATCCCGCACAGCTTCACACCCCAGCCTCCTGCCTGGACCTGTGGGTGCGTGGCAAGTTGTGCCACCTTTTCCGTAGCTTATCACCTTACCTGCCATCGACGATCAGCTCGGTCCAACAGAAAGCGTGATTTATCAGGCAAGGCAACTTTCTTGCAGTCTTCCACTGCCAACTTCCGTGGTTTTCAGGTAAAATTCAATCATTGTCGAGGATTGCATTCTGTGGTGAGGAGTACTCTGGTAATGGCTTTACACTGTAGGCCCATAGGATGGACGGATCATTGTACTGTATCTGTGGATAAAATCCTTGGTTCTCCCTAGTTACAGACCATGCTCAACTGCGTCATAATACTATGCCTATTTTCCCGAAAAACACAGCCGATCCGCTAATCTCCCAGAGCGTTGAGCAGCGGTGGATGTCGAACATCCATTCGACAGCTATGCCCGACACTCGGTACACTTTAAATACAGCAGACCGAAAATGTTCACCGTTTCGCACATATACGTTGCTCTGTATCTGATGACCTTGCGCGTTTCCAACAAGGTAACATCTCGTCCCTTACATATGCCAGCCACCCTTTTTAACTTTTCCTGGTGCATCACATGTCACCAATAGAGTTGCCTAGCCCCTTGATTTCATATGTATGATCGGTCGCGCCGGACATGGTCCAAAACGTCAGGTGATTGAACTCATAATATTTTGTTTCTAGTATGTACGTACAAGTATTTGTTATTACACATGAATTTAGATAATCGCATTTTAAAGTGCAGAACAGTTTAGAGCAGTTGAAAACACGAATGATGTAAACATCAGGAACAGTACGTGTACCTCACATTCTAAAGTACTACACTGGTGTGCAAAAATTAAGGACGAAGAGTAGAAATTAGCAAAACAGCAGAACAAGGAGGCAGAACGGACCAAAAGACCACTCAGGAAATAGACTAGGGTCCGGTACGGTAGGGCATACGGCATATATGCAGCATGACGTAGAGGGGGGGGGGTGTCGGAAGGTTATAAAGCACACGGGCGGTGTACGCTCAGCAACAGCAATTCGGTGAAAGCTATTGTACGGTGTACATCGGTTTGAACGCCGTCGAGTTGCTGCCACCGTGTGATATAACCAACAGGCAATCCAGTAGAAGACATCTGGATGACTTTACCCGAGGTCGGGTCATTGGGAAGTTGGAAATAGGTTGAAATGTGACTAGTGCGGCCGAGGAGTTCGGGATCGCTCACACCATCGTTTCACGAGCTTCGAGAGCATTTGAAACGACAGGAACAGTTGCCCAAGAGTTTAGCAGTGGTCGTCCACGAGCCTCCACGGCGGCGGACAACCTGTATATTGTCCTACAGGCGAAAAAAGACAGACGGCAGACAGCGGGAGAAATCGCAAGGCACATGCAACAGACAACTGGACGTCGTTATCGCGTTTTACCGTGGCCAGAGGGCTGCACAAAGGTTGTCTATTTGCACGACGACCAGTACGGTGTGTGCCATTAACGCTTGCTCATCGGAGACGGCGGTTTCTCTGGTGCTAGGAACACAAGAACTGGACACATCAGCAATGGGGTCGAGTTCTCTTTACGGATGAGAGCCGATTTATTCTGACGAGCGATTCTGTACGTATACACATCTGGAGAGAGCAGGGAGCACGCAATCACACCTCCAACATCATCGGTAGGGACCAGTTTGGAGGTGGTGGAGTCCTCGTTTGGGGCGGTATCATGCTTGGTAGCCGTACTGACCTCCACATCTTCCAAGGAGGTTCAGTCACTGGTGTCCTCTATTGTACCGATGTTCTCCTGCCTCACGTGCGTCTGTTTAGAGGTGCTCTGGGTCCTGAGTTCCTCTTCGTGAACGACAACGCTACACCTCATCGTACAGTGGCTGTTGAGCTGTTGGAGAGTCAAGATATTCAACGCATGGACGGGCCCGCAAGGTCCCCGGACCTAAATCCAATCTAACACGTGTGGGACCTTCTCGGGAGACGCTTGGCAGCACGTCACCAGCCGCCAGCAACGATTCCGCAGCTCCGATTGGCGCTACAAGAAGAATGAGCCGCGATGCCTCAACAGCTCTTTGACAACTTCGTCCTCAGCATGGACAGACGTTGTAAATCCTGCAACGCATTCATGGGGTGATCATATCCCCTACTAAAGACTGAATTTTTCTTGGCAGCCGCCTGTCACATGGACGTTTCTGTCTTCTGTCCAGTTGTGCTCGAAGCTACCTTTTCAATAAAGTGCCATTGTATCCTTTGGACGTCTTGGTTGGACGGTTTTGCTCCCTTGTCCCATATTCTTACATCTTGGGTATCTTATGGTATGATCTGAGTCGATGTGGAGCACTTCTGCACGACGTTACATTCTAAAACCTTTTCGTCCTTAATTTTTGCACGCCAGTGTATATAGCACTTCGACGGAGGTTGCAAACACACAGAAGAATAAGTAAGTGGGAACTTTGTTTCTGTCATTTTCAGGTATCTGTGGGAGATGTACTGATTTTCTCATGTTAACTGTGCTTATTTGATGTGTTAACAGTGCTAAGGAAAAAGTATCCAGAGAAACATAATATTTTTCTGGGTAATTGAGAAAAGTTATTTCTTCCAGTCACATTGCTTTTGAACAGGATAACACTTCGGAGTACGAAACATAAAGACACAATATTCAAGTTTACTTATAATAATAAAGATCTTTATAGCCAGATAATTAAACACGGAAAACACTGTATTATAGAAAGCAAATTGAAACTAAAGGAGAATATCAGATGTACCCAGTATGAGCAGGCAAATATTAAAGAATTTTGGTAAGTTGAAATCGTAACCGAGTTAACATAAATTTTACCATTGTCAAAAAAGTATAGAAAAGCTTGAACTTTGCATTTTACGAAACTAAATATCTCAAAGAGAAGCATTCCCCATGTAGATATCGAATCATTATCATTATCATTAAAAACCCACAATCCACTACTGGAGGAAAGTCTCCCAAAGTGTGATCCTCAAATCTCCATCACTACTAATTATTTTCCATGTCATTACGGCAAGCTTTTGGATCACGTCCTCACTTCTCCCTAGGGGCCTTCTTTTGGATCTTTCCCTGAGCTTTTACTGACATTCAAATATTTCAGTTAACCAACCGTGGTCCCTTTTTCTAACTACACTGACGGAAAAAAATCCCAACACCACGAACAAATAGTTGTAGAGGTATGAAATGGCGGCAATACATTTGTATAGGTAACATATTTAATCGATTAAGGTTTCAAGATCACAGCTTAATGTAAGCGCGAGAAGAGCCATTTTAAATGTGAAATGCTGGTACATTAATAACTGGTGTAACCGCCAGAATGTTGAATGCAAGCACGCAAACGTTCATGCATTGTGTTGTACAGGTGCTGGATGTCAGTTTGTGAGATGGAGTTCTATGCCTGTTGCACTTGGTCAGTCAATACAGGGACGGTTAATGCTGGTTGGGGGTGACGCTGGAGTTGTCGTCCAATGATGTCCCATACGTGCTCGATTGGTGAAAGATCTGGTGATCTAGCAGGCCACGGCAACATGTCGACACTCTGTATAGCATTTTGGGTTACAACAGCGGTATACGGGCAAGCGTTATCCTGTTGAAAAACACCCCCTGGAATGCTGTTCATGAATGGCAGCACAACAGGTTGAATCACCAGACCGACGTACAACTGTGCCGTCAGGGTGCGTGGGATAACCACGAGAGTGCTCCTACTGTCATAGGAAATTGCTCCCTAGACCATAACTCCAGGTGTAGGTCCAGTGTGTCTCGGCCGCAGACAGGTTGGTTGCAGGCGCTCACCTGGCCTCCTTCTAACCATCACACGGCTATCACTGGCACCCAGATAGAACCGGCTTTCATCAGAAAACACAACAGATCTCCACTCCGTCCTCCAATGAGATCTAGCTTGACACCACTGACGTCGCAAACGGCAGTGGTTTGGAGTAAGTGGAATGCACGTTACAGGGCGTCTGGCTCGGAGCTGTCCTTCAAGTAACCGATTTGTAACAGTTCGTTGTGTCACTGTGGTGGCAACTGCAGCTCGAATTGCTGCCGTAGACGCGGTACGATGCGCCACGGCCATACGCCGTACACGGCGGTCTTCCTCTTAGTAGTGCCACGTGTCCGGCCGGAACACGGTCTTCTTGAGGCAGTACCTTCCCTTGACCACCGCTGCCAACAATCATGCACAGTGGCTACATTTCTGCCAAGTCATTCTGCAATATTGCGGAACGAAAATCCACCTTCTCGTAGCCCTATTACACGACCTCGTTCAAACTCTGTGAGCTGTTGATAATAGCTTCTTCGTCTTCTGAAAGGCATTCTTGACTAACATCAACACACTACGTCGAATTTCAACGATAACTAACGCTCACGAACGTTACAGCGCCTATTTACAGTAAACCTGCTTTGCATGTTCCGAGGGGCGCTACTAGCGCCACACGTATGCGCCGAGCCCGAAATTTGCATAGACGTCATCTTACAGATATACTCTCACAGCCTACCAACTGTCGTTTATCTAACACAACGCCTTCTTGGTGTTGGGATTTATTTTCCGTCAGTGTATATCTACAGCCCACTACCACTTGAATGTACTTTGATCATGATGTCGTGACCGAAGTAATAAGTCATGAGATTCCTTTCCCATCTTTCTTGATTACACTAAGCATGCATCTCTCTATGCCGCTTCTTGTGGTCTTCAGCCTTTGAAAGCCGTTTGTAGTTACAGTGCATGTTTCTGATTCATGAGCAGGAAATGATACGTTGCATTGATTAAGCACTTTTTTAAGACCTAATGGTATGCTGCTTTTGATAATTGTACTGTTGCTTATAAATGCACTGGAACGAAGTTTTATAGGCCACCATGTTTTAATCGATGTATCTCTCGCTTTACACCCCGATGATCCATTCCATTATGACCACCCCAGTCTAGAGAAATGAACGCGCCTAAAGACCGAACGGCGGCGCAGGTGAAGTTCACAGAGCACTATATATACAACCCTAGGACAGGCTTTCGGTTAGCAGAGTGTTCGGAGTAAAAATGGGAAAAGCTGCCGATTTATCGTAGTTTGACGAAGGACAAATTGTGATTGCACGGCGCCTCGGAACTACGATCTCGAAAACGGTTGTTCACGTGCAGCTGTATTGAGTACGTATCAAAAGTGGTGCACAGGTGGCTAAACGACTAACCGTTGTCCAGCCATGTGGCGTCCGCAACGCATTGATGCCAGAGGGGCGCAGAGACTGTAGCGCATTGTTCACAGCGACAGCAGGTCCACAGTGCGACAAATCCTGCGCAGCTACAGCACTGGTGATCAGGGCAATGCCTCACAGCACAGAGTTCATCGCAGCCTTTTTGCACTTCGGCATGCCTAGCCGAAAACCCAGCCGGTTCTCCATGCTCATTGCACGTCATCGCCAACAACACATGAAGTGTGCCGAAGTTCATCGAGATTGGACCGTGGATGATTAGAAGAAAGTTGCCCGGTCTGACGAATCAAAATTCCTGGTACATCACGTAGGCTGCCGAGCTGGGATATTCCGATTACCAACGAATGTTATGGCACCTGGATGTATTGTTGGACGGTAACAGGCCGGCGACTGCGGTGTTTTCCTGTAAGCAATGCGTTCTTGGGACAATTTAGGCCCCATTATCCCAATAGGACAATCCCTGATAGCTCTCAGGTATCTGAACATCATTGCGGACCAAGTTTACCCATTCATTGCAACTGTGTTACATGTTGGAGATGAGCATTACCAACAGGATAATGCGCCATGCCACACTGCCAGAATCTTCACAGAGTGGTTTGAGGAACATGCTGGGGACTTTCTGTTAATGCCCTGGCCCCTAAATTCACCTGACATGAACCCTAATCAAACATTTCTGATTCGGCTTGGAAAAGCGGGTTCGCGCTAAATCATAACCAGCCTGTAATGTACTGCAACTGGAGGACCTACTGGTGACATTATGGTAGCAGATACCCCTGGATACTTATCGCCACCTCATCGAATCGATGCAACTCCGAGTGGTCGCTATTCTGCGGTCTAAAGGGGGTCGTACAGCTTATTAGGTAGGTGGTCATAACGTAATGGTTCATCGGTGTATTCCCTAATTTTCTATAAAATTCATTATAAACCATTTTGCTGTTTCACACAAGTTGTAACGATGTGGTGACGTTTCTGTTTCATTTAGGTTTGGCTGTCTAAATTTCCAGTTTCTTGTACTCACACAATTAAATTTCCTGTAATATCTGTATGATTCATCAAGCTTTTTAAAAATTAATTTTCCTACGATGTAAAAGTTCGTCCTTGCATTTTTCAATGCACAATCTACAGAAAGCTTTTTTAATAAGTTTGAAAATGTACGTTAGTACTCAAAAGATAAATGCAAAACATAGCGAAGTCGTTATATGAAATGTACACGTAAACTCATTATCGGAAAATAAGAAGAATTGGAGAGATCTTTTTCCAATCTCGCGGTTATTTCTAGACGAGAAAGTGGTATCAAAGAGGAAAATAACAAAACAAAAACCTTGTTCATTGTGGCATAACCTAGGGATTTACAGAAGAGGCAAAGAGGCTTACAGAAGTTGCACTTACACATCGACTTTCACATTACAAGAAGAAAACAAAACATCATTGAAACTCCAATACTGGCAGAATACCTTCCCAGGAAACAACACAAAAGCCATTAATTTAACCCTTTGTTGATACAAACATATAGTCAAAATAAAAGTTTTCGGCGAATTATGTAATATAGCACAAAGACATCTCATCGCCGTCATGATTTAAAGTTTCCAAGTTGAACTTTTGTTTGAAACGTCCCTAAATATCTGTATTTATTCAAGGAGAAATGCTACTTATTTAGTTGTCGTAATTCCTAAATCAAATACGCGACAAAAGATACAAGTGGAGCTGTTTAAACAACTCGGGTCAATTAAACCGCTTGATCTTTTCCTCCTTTTCATGTTCTTCAGCTTCTAAATAAACTAGGTGGTCCCTCAGACAAATACAATTGCCATTACATGCAAAGAAGTGCCTTACGAAATTACTTCCCAAGTTATTTTCCGAATTACACCTTAATTGCTTGCTTGCCTCAAGAAACATGTTCTTTTCCAATTCGTTCGGGGTACTCCACAGTTTGAAGGAAAAGTAAATGAATGTTCTGAAGAGTCCATGCTTCGTGCCCTTTATAAGGCTCCTTCAAAGGAGCCGCATAATTAATAAATTACCATACGACCAGAAACAAGTAAAATGGAAGTGAAAGTTTTCAAATCCGATATTAATGCTTTCAAAGTGATGCAGGTGTTTGTTTTTAAACTGGTGAGACAGAATTTGCATCAACGGCTCTGAAGTGAGATGTGTGTTTCCTTTTTAACACCAGAAAAATAGACGTTCGTATACTAAACACGAGGAAAGTGCATGTTTCTTTCATTTATGAAAAAACACGACGCTACGTTTTTAGGGTTAACGCACGAACAACCGTTTTAAATCTTTAAGCACGATATATACGTATCAAAAATAGATGCCAATACCATTCCGATTTACTTTTGACTGTGTGTAGGCATTTATTTATCAGACTGTTTATTCCATCTATTATGTGTTTGCTAATATGTGACAGCCGCCCTGGTGGCGCAGTGGTCTAAGCGATGGCCTCTGATCATTCGTCCGTAAGGGGTCCGGGTTCGAATCCCGGTGAGGCATGGATGTTGTGTTTGTCTTACGGCACTGGCTCTCTCCCTTCCCTGGAACCAGTGACCCTAAATTAGGGACGGGCGACTGCTTATAGCCCGTTGAGTTGCTCACGGTGGTCGTTAAACCTCCAATAAAAAAAAAAAAAAAAAAAAAAAAAAAATATGTGACATCACTGCATTACTGCACTGGTTTCTGACCATTCCCGGTGAGGCGTGGATGGATGTTGTGTTTGTCTTACGGCACTGACTCTCTCCTGGAGCCAGTGGCCACACATTAGGGAAGGGTGACTGCTTATAGACCATCCAATTGACCACGGTGGTGGTTACTCCCCCCCCCCCCAAAGCAGAAACCTTCCTTTTTCCATAGATGTGTGCAGAACGCATATCATGTAAACACAAATTCAAACTAGCACTTATTTTCCTAATTTGTAAACTGTAGTACCTCATAACTCAGATAGCAAACAGCCGTGCAATTTAACGTAGGCCCAACACTGAGCCACCGTCTTCTATTCCTAAAAGAGGCTCAATGTCAGCCCTACGTTGAGTTGCAAATCCATGCTACATGGGAATTTCCTTTCGTTTCCCTCGAAACTACCTTGATTTCATCCCTTTCTTTATAGTTTTTGTAGTTAACTAAATAACGATAAAACATATTTCCATTCAATCACACAATGAAATGGTCTTATAAGAATTACGAGCTACATTGATTAAACGCGCGTAACGCAACGGCGGTATACATCCGCTTTGTTAGTAACAGGAGCAACACCGATAAAGTACAACGGATTTATTACGAAGAAATTTCTTTGTTATTTGGGTGCTGTCGTGTTCCAAGCTGTGGCTCATAATCTAGGTTCAAAGGAAAGTCTTAAAACATATTTTAAATTTCTAAGATTCAAACGTTAGGTATATCTATCAAAAATTGAGTACATGCTATCTAATGACAGTGACTTTAGCACCCCTAGTAGCAGACTTAGAACGTTATAAAGTGAAATCTGCAAAAAAGCAAAGGTGAAGGAAAACGTAAATCACAAAGTTGTAGAGTATATGAAGGCATAAGGTACGCACGAAGAGAATATATGAAAGGATTGAAAGGCAGGCCATTCAAAATCGAAAGCTTGATGCTAATCTACCTCAAAGTAGAGTACAAAGCCAAAGAAAACTTCACAAAGCTATGAATGTGATAAAGGTGATGTAGCACCTGCCCTGCGATAATGAAGCCTTATGTAGAATTGCGTTGTATAACTTTTGTAAATGGAGGTTTACCTGCTGATTTCATCGGAAGCAGATTGCTGACCAAGCATCAAATGCTACAAACATTTAGCATGCTGCTGCTACTACCGTGTACGTCCCTGTCCCCATTCTGACCGCTAACAAAACACTAGCAGAAGCAGGCTGCGATCCCGAGTTCAGTTGTGCAGACCGCACTGTGACAACAATAAACCATCTGCTAGGACGTGTCCAAGCGTAACTCAAGTGCAAAAGGAAGGCTGCTTATGATCGTATCATCATCTTATTTTACCTAGCTGCTTATAGTGGTCGCATCAGATTCAGCAGACAGCATCGGGTTGTGTGATTCAGCGTTCTTTCGCCAGCATTATTCAGCTTGCTCACAGGGTATCATCTATAGTACTGCAACTGTTTGAGACAGAATGGATTCTTAGGTACTGCTTAGAATGACCCTGACATCGCGATGGTACGTCATCGACATTTTACGGACTATTGTACGATCCCTCCTTGAGGGAATTTGAATGTCTTCTTCCTGAAGGATAACACTCCGTTATATACTCGTGCTATTACCAAAGTGTTTCCACAGGGTGCCCCAAATGCTTTCATTGCCTTCAAGTTCTTCAGTTCCCTTAATTATCAAACAGGTGTGGAAGATAACCTAATGATTGTTTCAAGTCGATCTTCAATACTCAAGTGCACAGCTGAGATATAGGACAAAGTGAAATTTAAATATCTTAAAATTACGTTCCTCGTAAAACTTACTACCGAAATAATACTCACGTATTGTTAGACGTTTGTATACTAAAAAGGAATGGGATCGGAATATTTCTTTCTTCCGGTCGGAAGCTCTATTGTAAAACTTTAAAGTTGATGAATTACCTGTATGCATTTACGCTGGATCAGACCAGCCATCATCTTCAAGATATTTCATACTAATGCACCTCGCAGAACTGGCAGCATAATCATTGATTATCATTTTCTAGATTCGTACAAAACTATATAAGTGAAATTTGTTTCATATGAAATCTTCACGAAAACATTAGATATCAGTACGACTATGCATTGATTTGCGCAGATCTTTTGTAACGCTTTTATCGTTATCCACAGACCAAACCTTTAGAGGATCTACTGTATCAACATACACTATATTGACAAAAGTCACCGGACACCCCTTCTAAAGCAAATGACTGGATCCGCTACGTTGTTAAGATGCGCAGTACAGCTGCAAACGGTATAAAAACAAGCCTGCAGCTGACCGCGATCATATCGCACTGTGATTTTGAGTAAAAATGTCGCGGCGGCTGAGAACTGACTTTGAAAAAGGAAAAATAGTTTGTTGTCTTATGAGTGGTTTGTCCATAAGGGAAACCTAGAGGCTTTTAAACATACCCAAATCAACTGTTTTGGATGTACTGTATAGTTGGAAGACACATGGCTTGCCTGAAGCAGCAAAATGTACCGACAGACAAAACAAAATCAGTGATAGCGGACGCCGAATCCTCAGGAGAGTCGTTACAGCTATTTGACGTAGTACTGCACAAAACCTCAGTGTACAGGTGAGTAAAAATGCTGGAACCTCGGTATGTACACGAACCATTCGCAGAGTACTTCATTCCTTGGGTTTCCGTGGTCATACGGCTGCTCATAAGCCTTTCATCTCCACTCGAAATGCTACTTGTCGTTTAGCATGGTGTAAAGAACTATAACGAAGTAAATTTCTCCAACATTTTTGGTCCTCCCCGGGGCTCGAACCCGGGTTCCCTCATTCCGGAATAAGTTGCTCTACCAACTAAGCTACGAGAACGTTCGTTGTCGCTGCTATTTGCATTTATGTCGTGTGCGTCCTGCTGGGCAAGGACGTCACATCTTCCCCGCCCGAAAGAGGGCCGGGGCATGGCCCACGGGTCAGCCGTGACCATGAATCGTCGCAGGCAGCCATCCGCTGTAGAACGTGCACTTGAGAACTCCCAGTCAATCTGGTGTATGGAATGCAACGTCACACACATTTATTTTTTTAAAGTGCTGGAAAAGGGGTTCTCTTATTTTTCCTCTGTCGCGGTGTGGAAAGAACATCACACCATTGCGAGATTTTGAACGGCCGAGTCATCCGGAAAGTTCGGGCGCCATTATAACGAAGTTGATTTCACCGTCATTTTTGTCCACGCCGGTGCTCGAACCCGGGTATAGTCACTCTAACATTCCGGAATAAGTCACTCTAACAACTGAGCTACGCGGACGTTCGTTGTCGCTGCGATCTGCCTTTATGTCGTGTGCGTCCTGTTGAGCAGGTACGTCACACAACATTTACCGTGGACCATAGATCAATGGAAATAGGTCCTGTGGACTGATGAGTCCAGATACACGATCTATCAGTCTGATGACCGTGTGTGGGTATGGCGGCAGTCGAGGGAACGCTATTTACCACATTGCACTGTTCCAACGGTTACGTACGGAGCTGGCAGGGTACCCGTGTGTGTGTGTGTGGGGGGGGTCGTGGTATGGTCCAGTCTCATTGGTTATCGTGGACAAACCTGTTAACCAGCTCGTCTACCTCGATATTCTGGACAATTATGCCCTACCAACTCTCTTGCAGTACTATGGAACAGAGCCTTGTTGGTACCAGCAGAATAATGCACCGAGCCATAAAGCAAGGACTGTTAAGGCGTGGTGTGACGATAATTCGATATCGTGTGTGAATTGGCCAGCACAGAGCCATGATCGTAATCCCATAGAACACCTATGGGATAAATTGAAGCGCCCCAAAAGAGGTTTGGAACCAAGGCCTGCCGCCCCGGTTGCGCAGTGGTCTAAGCGATGGCCTCTGATCATTCGTCCAAACGGGGTCTGCGTTCGAATCCCGGTGAGGCATGGATGTTGTGTTTGTCTTACGGCACTGGCTCTCTCCCTTCCCTGGAACCAGTGACCCTAAATTAGGGACGGGCGACTGCTTATAGCCCATTGAGTTGGTCACGGTGGTTGTTAAACCTCCAATCAAAAAAAAAAAAAAAAAAAAAAAAAGAACCAAGGGCTACTATGCAACAGTTAGCGGCAGCATTATATACTGAAGGGAAGCGCATACCTATCGCTTTGTTCCAAAACCTTGCCGAAAGCATGTCTCGAAGCGTCAGTGCATGCATTAAGGGCAGAGGTGGACTGACACCGTACTAATTTATGTCAATAAATGCTATGTTGTGTTTCTCTTCTAGGTGTTCGGTGACTTTTGTCAATATAGTGAATATTGCCTATTTCTCTATACAGTTCGATTACTTGGTTCTTTTAGATGAAACAAAACCATGTCTCATTACTCTGATGATCAGTGGTTGCACTGAATTTTGGCTCATTTCATCGTTTTGGCAGGGATTGTCATTTCTCGGCCTATACACTGAGTGGAAAGATCATTACGACAACCAGACTTTGTTATGAAAAGTACCCAACCCGCTGATGCTGTTGGCGCAAGATGTCTGAATCGGTATAAAAAAGGAAAGCTGAAGGCTTGAAAGGATTAATGAAGTGCATTGTGCAAAACGTAAAGGGTAGAAGGCGCTATATGATATACTTTGAACGTGGAATGATCGCGGGTACTCGAAACATTGGCGCGAGTGTTAGTAAAAAGCTGCACTTGAGAAATATTCGAGGGCAAAATTTTTTAAAGTTTACAGAGAGAGGACCACCAGTCAAAAATCCGGATATGAGGACAAGGCGTGTTGTCGTCAACGCCTACTGGATGCCCGAACTGGGCGGAGAGTTTTCAGCTTTGTTCAGTTTGATCAGTCCAACAGACGGAGTGCATTTCATAAGATTACAGATATAATCTGAATCAGGGACCAAGTTCGATGGTCTCCCAACATCCAGTTCGTAGCACATTACATTTTATCGGCTACAGAAGCACACGACTTGTACGTAAGCTATTGCTATCTGCAACAAACAAAAAGAAACGCATCCAGTCACTCAGGAACACATGAACCGGACAGTTAATGAGCGGAAAAGTGTAATGTGGTCCGACGAATCACGTTTTCAACAACATCATGTAGTTGGAAATGTGATGATATGGCGTCAGTAACACGAAAGCTGGCGGAGGCAACTTTATGGTTTGGCATACGTTTTCGTAGGAGTGTTTGGGATGCTTCAATTCATGTGTAGAAACCTTTGACCGCCCAAAGGTATTTAAATATCGTTGCAGATAACTTCCGCCCAGTTATATTGATGGCTTATCCCAATGGAGATGGATACTTCCAGCAGAACAATGTTCCATGCCATAGTGCTCACATTGTAGGCGAATGGTTTGAGGAGCATCGTGGAGACTTTTTCTTAATAAACTGGCTTATTCAATCACCATATCTCAATCCAATGGATCATTTGTAGAATCAGGTAGAAAGGAGCATCAGACAGCTTGATCCGTTACCATGAAATCGTCAAGAGCTGAAGGGTGCAGTTCATAGCATTTGGGCTAATGTACCCCAAGCCACTTACCGGCATTTCATAGAGTCCATACCAAGGTGAATTGAAGCAGTATTATGTGCAAAGGTGGCCCAAGAACGCACTAACTAGCTGGTCATAATAATTTGATCACTCAATGTATATATGTCAGCACGTGCGCGCGCGTGTGGATGTGTCACGAAAATGGTTATCATAACTTTCTCACCCTCCTCTAAGATTACAATGCAAGCAAAAGCTTTTAGAACGTACCAAGAAATAACTGAATTCGTTAGCTAAGCACTGAACATATAAGATAGACCTATTGAATTACAATGTTTACAATCGGCTTTCCATTTACTCCAGTAAAATTTGCAAAATACAGTAGATTGATGGTTTCTTTAATTTCTTGACTGGTATTTTCGACTGTAACGTGGAAAAATGAATTGAGATAAACATGTTCTACCTGAGAGTTCATGTTGAATGATCACCCCCATCATGAACTATTTTCAATACACTCCTGTCCCTTGAAAGCTTGTCTAGAGTTATTTTTCTTGAACGTTTCTCTTCCATGTCAGTCCGGTACGCTTTGAATGTCATCCAAACATCTCCCACGCTGTTTTCTCCTTCGACTTTTCCTGTCCATTGCGATCAATTCAAGTATTCCAGTTGTCCAGCGGTGGTCAATTCTTCTAGCAATATGTTCAGCCCAATTCCACTTGAAGGTCATTATTTCGACCATGATGTGTACAACTCTTGTCAGTTTTATTATCCATGCGCCACCCCGTTGGCGCAGTGGTCTAAGCGATGGCCTCTGATCATTCGTCCAAAAGGAGCCCGAGTTCGAATTCCGGTGAGGCATCGATGTTGTGTTTGTCTTACGGCGCTGGCTCTCTCCCTTCCCTGGAACCAGTGACCCTAAATTAGGAACAGGCGACTGCTTATAGCCCATTGAGTTGCTGCTCACGGTGGTCGTTAAACCTCCAATAACAAAAATATGATCCATGCGTTTCTTTTCAGGTCTTTCTTGTAATGCATCTCTCTATCTCTCTTTTAAGACATCTGTTTCTTCCTAAAGCTCTCCAGCCAATGATTGATTAATTTATTTTTTCATGTGGCTCTCTCTTGATATCGTTGACCAAATTAGATGTTGGCATCATTTATTTCTGAAATTTACAACCACTTTCTAAATCTTTAGATGTTGTAAAGGCAATATACATCAATTTCGTATTATCCTAAGTTCATCGATAATTCCACTTCTTTGCTCTTGCGAGTAAGTTCCTTGATCATACTTTGCAACTCGAAAACGACCTTTACAAAAATGTCTACATCGTCAACAAAAGGAAGTAGGCGAAAAATAGTTTTCCGCATTGTCTATCTGGTCCAATATTAGTTTTCCCCTTGTCTATCCGGTTCACTGATTTAAAGACCTTCTGCAAATTGGCATTTATTTTCTTACACGTTGAATACATTAGATTATATTCTCGGAGGAGCTTGGTGAGATGACAAGAGCATGGTATATCGAGAAATTAAGTTTGGACGGGGTTCGAAACAAATTGCTGCAATGAAGATTGTTTTGAATGGTACACTCTAAATGTTGTATAGCTTTCTACAAGAAATATCTATTTCCGATGTCAAATTTCGTAGGTTGGTAGATCCAAGTCGTGATAGTCTTCCCGATAGCGCAATGGTCAAAGCATTAGCCTCTGCCCGCTCATCTAAGACGGGCCTAAGCTGGAGCCCCGGAAGTGGCATAGATAGAGACCTTGCCCTACAGAACTGGCTTCCCCCGCCACCAAATTAGTGTCTCCAAATTAATTACGGGCGACTGCTGTACACATGGAGTTTCTCACGATGGTCGTTGAACCCCGTAATACAAGAAAAAGAGAGCGGAAGAGAATTAAACCCCGATGTAAAGAAAATGACTAAATGAGAAAAAGAATCTAGGCCATAAGAAGGACAATGGCACCCATTCCTTACTGTTGATTCGAACTCAGACCTAGCACTATAAGATCCGGAACGCTGAGTCGTGAGCTCTGCACTAGACCAAATTTGAAAAACACGAAAGCCAATGCGGAGATCATAAGACAAAAATTCGTAAACTATAGCTCTTCGATTCTTACCCCAGGGTATGATCAAAATGCATTAAAACTATTTAAAAATTATAATTCATTGCATGTACATTATTAATTATTTTTGTTTGGAAATTCCATGTGATAAAAAATAGTTCATTCGCTTCTTTTCCCAAATGAAAAAGTTCTACTGCTTTTAATTTAATTTTTTCTTATGTTCCGGCAGGTTCCATTCATTTTCAGTGCAGGTGAACAAAAAGTTTTGAAAAAGAAAACCTTTGAAACATTTGCCGTAACATACATCAAAGTAAGAAAACTTTATGCGTAAGAACATAAAACGTATACCTCAGAATTCACCAACACAAAAGCGCCAGAAATAATAAAATGAAAGAGGGTTGCTCTTTGAAGATATTAAATAATAAATAACTAGAAGAGTGGTTCGGTGGTTGGTCGTTGGAGCCAAACTACGAGCATTAAGAGACGTAGTCCACTAAGGTAAATATTTGAACAGCACAAACTTTTAGGTCTTTGTGTACAATGCTTGTTTTTTTTTAATGCGCATTTCAAGTTCAAAACGTAAGAACCGTTCCCGAAGAGCTTAAAAAGATGACACACAAATCAAGCAAAAAAGAAAACGCTCTCTGTGATCAATTTTTAACTTCACACGAACAGAGTGCTACTTCGTTTCCTAATTAATTCAGTATCTTTTTCAAAGGTAACTGATTTCAAACTCTATTTTAGTCGTTTTGTACAGAACAGTAGCTGTCTGATACAAGAAAAAGTATTAGCAGCCTGTCTCGGTCCGTAACACAGAGTCATAGGCCGAATTCTGTAATTTGTAAAACTATAATTATGATACATTTGAATCTCAGCAAAAACGAAGTCTATATGTGCTCGTTTTCCAAAGCAGGTGCTTAAAGAAAGAAAACAAACCAAAATGTTTTTTTGAGGCACTATTTTGAAAGTAACTTCAACTACTGATTAATTTCAAAACATCCGTGCTGAATTAGAAAACAAGATTTTCTCTTTCTCAAAGTGTTCTTTTCCGAAAGGATATATGAAATTCACATGGCGAATTTTATTTATATTACTCTGATTTGCACCGTGTCCAATTATAACATGGAAGATAACACAGAATACTCGGGTGTAATAAGTTTCGTTATTTGAATCTTCTCCGACACCCAAAACACACAAAAATATCCGAAAGAGATATTTAGAAGACAAAATGCATTTACGCCCTCCAAATGAAAATTTGGAATTACTTCAAAATGGGCAGTATAAGCACCTTTTTTTATAGTGTGTGAAAAAACACGTTTGTCCACGACGGGCATCGAATTCGTGTCCTCTCACTCCGGAGTAAGTTGCTCTCCCAACTGAGCTACGCGGACAGAAGGTCTATAGCTGAGATTTGTCGTCTTGACACCGGGTTTCACCTCTGTAGTACGTCACATTATTTCCCTCTTATTTTTTTCTTTTGTCTTTGAAGCGAAGTAGGAATTTTTTCATTAATTCCAAACAATGTGTGGAACAAACATCACATATTTTTCGAAGAACCCAACGGCCAACGGATTCATTTTCCACAATCGGGCGCAAATGTAAAAACACAAGTTTGTCCGCCACGGTCATCGAATCCGTGTCCCTTCACCCTTGAGCAAGTCGCTCTCTCAACTGAGCTACGGGGACAGAGTGTCTTGCCGCAGATTTGTCTTCTCGACACATGTTTTCCTCTCTGTAGTACACAAGTGTATTGAATCGGTTACAGTGAAAAAAAAAACATTAAAGACGACGCCAAATGTTTTTGCCGCCTCGGTGGCCAGTGGTCTAAGCGACGGCTTCTGATCATTCGTCCGAAAGGGGTCCGGGTTAGAATCCCGGTGAGGCGTGGACGTTGTGTTTGCCTTACGGGGCTGGCTATCTCCCATCCCTGGAACCAGTGTCCCTAAATTAAGGACGGCGGTCTGCTTATAGCCCTTTGAGTTGCTCATGGTAGTCATTAAACCTCCAAATAAAAGCAAATTAAATATTTTTTTTTGTTTTAAGGAGTACGAATACTGAATTATTTTCAACACGGGAAAAATACTTTAATGCAGATTTTTAATTTTTAGTAAACCAAAAAAAATCAGCAAAGAGCGAATACACTTACACAACCTAAGAAACACCTGCACTTAATATAAAATACTCTATGTGAGGGAGGTTATCCTTAGTGAATGGAACCGGTTAATAAATAAATGTATAAATGGGATTTCTACAATCGATCAAATATTCACAAAATAAAACTTGCTACTGACTCCGATTGGCTGCTGAAAACTCTATTACAAAAATGTAGAAATTGTGCACTCATAGCGGGAAATATCAGAGCTAAAAGGGATTTTCAAATCAAACAACTGCAAGAAATGGCATGAAGGTAAACGCAATGTAACTTTACGCCCCTAGTGTAAAGCTGTGCGTTAATTAAAGAAGAAAATGAGTGCAAAAAACTCTTGATAATGAAGAGTCTCCTACCAAAAGATTTTTTTGTAAGAGAGTTTTGTAATTGAATAAACTATTTCAAATAGAAATACATGCTGACGACCACCTGCCGAAGAATTTTAAATAATGAAAATGTAGAAAACACGCGAAAAGTATCCTTCATAGCAAAACCTTTTTTTTTTTTGGAAAATAGCTTGGTGTGGTCATGTGGTCCGACAAGTCGCAATACCAAGGTGTTCTGTGACTCGTCGGACCACATGACTTCTTCCAGTCTTTATGTATCCAGTATCGGTGTTCCTGACAGCATTATAGACAAACGTTCCGCTTCTTCAGTTTACGAAAAAAAAGGACTTCCTTTGTGCATCAACTAACCGAAGCATTCAGTGAAGGATTTTCCGGCCCATATCTCAACTAACTATGATCAGGGAATTAAGAGGATTGGTATTGACATTCGCATGTGAATACCAATACCAATCCTATTAATTTAATGGGGAAAAAATTGCGAATACCAATACCAATCCTCTTAATTCCATGCGAATACCAACACCAATCCTCTTAATTCCATGCTCATAGTTAGCTGACATATGGGCCGGAAAATCTTTCACTGAATGCTTCGGTCAGTTGATACACAAAGGAAGTACTTTTTTCACACAAACCTTCTGAGACAATGGCGATCTCTCATGTGACATATTGTTCTTGTCCCACGGTTGCGCCTCTTAATGTGGGTTATTTTTCCACTGAGTAAAAACCCGGGATATCTCACCTCTTGAAAAGCCAGACAGTTTTCAAAATCATCACTCCAGCCAGTTGGGCTCCCACAATAAATCCTTTATCGAACTCCAAAAGATGTTTTCTTTTTCTCATTGTGATCAACACTACTGACGATTTCTGACGATAAGAAACCTTAAATATTTGCCGAAATTACGTAGTACGCACGTGGCCACGTAATTTGCATATACGTTGCAAGTGCGAAGGTTACGTATATCTGCATACATATTTTTAGTGCAGTGGCCGGAGAGCGTATAGTAACTAAAATTATGAAATAAATGTAGATTTTCCCTTCAGAATTCCCATTAAAATATCTGCGCAGGAAACATGTTTAGCCAGAGATGGAAGCATTGCACGATGGAACACAATTCTCCGAAATAAGAAGCGCGTAGGTAACTCCGAAGACTGTATGTTAGTTAATACTCAAGGTATGTTATTCGAGACAACCAAGATTGAAGATGTGAAAGATGAACAAGAGGCAATCCTAGGAAAAGGACAGAAACGAGTTTCGGTAAGCTGTAGGATAAAATTTTGTTTTACCAATATAGCTGACAACTGGCAGAGTCGAAAGCTGTGCGATCTGAAACAGTTAGATAAAGAAAAAAAAATCATTTTTATGATAACTTTTCCTTCCGTAGCCTGTGAGAGACGATAAGTAAACGGATGATTGGAAAAATACCATGTGATGAAAACGAAAGCTGTTTTTATATTGTGAGCTTCGGCACAGCAGAAAAACAGGTATCTGAAATCTACTGAAAGGATTTCACCCACTTCTTACTTAATAAATATCAAATGCCCAATTTAGGGGGCTATTAAATTACGAGAATATCACATGAAACATGAACATTCTAGATATTTTTTTACAAACTAGGATTATTGCTGTTAATTGAAAATCTCAGGTATGAGGCATTACACCTCAAGTTCGGTTTAAATACGCACGATTAAAAAACATCGAATAACATTTTACAATATTCCGAAAACTATGACTAGTCCTCGAGGAAATTTCGTGATAAAATACCTTGAGATTTCAAAGCTACGCGGTAGGGTGCAAACACTTACTGCAAAACAATTTATAATATACTAGTAAAGACTTTTTTTTTTTATTTTTTTTGATTGGAGGTTTAACGACCACCGTGAGCAACTCAATGGGCTATAAGCAGTCGCCCGTCCCTAATTTATGGTCACTGGTTCCAGGGAACGGAGAGAACCAGTGCCGTAAGACAAACACAACATCCATGCCCGACCGGGATTCGAACCCGGACCCCTTACGGACGAATGATCAGAGGCCAGCGCCTTAGACCACTGCGCCACCGGGGCGGCAGTAAAGACTGGAAAGCCGTATTTATGCGAACTATCTATCTGAAATAAAAGGTGAACGGAGGAATACGGTGATAAAGTTAATATGCTACTATGTATTTCTCGCTCGGTTTCTCATATGTTTCTGATCATACTAGTTTTATACAGCTTTGCAAGCAAGAAGCACATTAGAAATATACCACGGGGGTTTTATCCTGATATAGCTATGTTCAAACATAGGAAGGAGATGAAATTAAAATCTTATTTCGGGAAAGTCACTAGAACCTTAATTTGGAAAAGTCTCTATAACCTCAGTTGAAATATTAATTTGGGAAAGTTATTAAATTTACATTGCATCAATTATAGTGGCATCATTTTAATTCTTTTTTCCTTTTTCGTGAATTATATTGTGTTGAACTGTTGAGTAAGAAGATTATACTAATGTGATGAAATCTCTGAGTCTCCGAGGTGACCAAGCGGTCAGAGCTCTTGTTTCTGGCGAGTCCTCCTGGTTGGGCCCTGATCCCGTATGATGCATGTGCTGCGTTTTTCTTATGTCGCTGACTCTCTACCTTCTCCAAACCCAGTGTTCCCAAATTCGAAACGGAAATCTGCTTACATCCTTTAGAGTTCCCCAAAGTGGTTCTTAATCCTCAAAATGGAAAAAAAAAAAAAACAGAACTCCCTGAAGCCAGCATGGCCAATACGTCGTTGATGTTCGAACCAAGCAGCACGGAATACACAAGGGAAAGCAGCAACATTTTTAATTCGGCCTTGAATTTCAAATATTTTGGCGAAAAACGCGCAGTGACTCAAAGAGTGCTGTTTAAAGGAAGATTCTTTATTTTCGGGAAAGTCCTGAAAATACAGATCAAATATTGTATTGAAGTTTAAATGAGATGTTTGATTTAAAGGAATTTCATTATTAAAAAGAGTATCGACGTTATACACAAGGGAAAGCAGCAACATTTTTAATTCGGCCTTGAATTTCAAATATTTTGGCGAAAAACGCGCAGTGACTCAAAGAGTGCTGTTCAAAGGAAGAATCTTTATTTTCGGGAAGTCCTGAAAATACAGATCAAAATGTTTGATTTAAATGAATTTCATTATTAAAAAGAGTATCCACGTTATATATTTATCTGTGGTAGTAAATGTTATATGAGTTGTCAGCACTTATAAAAACATAGACCTAAGTCATTGAACGATCCAATTTCATGTAAAAAATATCCTCAAGTACTATACTGAACTATATTTGTTTACATGAGGTTAAAAAGCTATATACAATAGAAATAAAAAACACAAGATCTTTCGCAGTAGCAGCTACCGCATCATCGGGTGACAGACAGCATATGGAACCAGAGTTCTTAAGTAGTTCTAATATGATGGTATTGAAGAAACTATAAAGCGCCGCCTTACAGTACAGTAATGACATATATCACAGAAATACATTCGTAACGCCCTCTGCAAAAATAAACTCAGAATAGTAATTATACATAATTACTATTATATAATAATTATAACTACTAATTTATAATTACTATTCTGAGTTTATTTTTGCAGAGGGCGTTACGAATGTATTTCAGTGATGTATGTCATTACTGTACGGTCAGGCGCCGCTACGTAGTTTCTTCAATACCATCATATTACAACTACTTAAAAACTCGGGTTCCATATGCTATGTGTCACCCGATGATGCGGTAGCTGCTACTGCGAAAGATCTTGTGTTTTTAATTTGTTGTATATAGCTTTTTAACCTCATGTAAATAAATATAGTTCAGTATAGTACTTGAGGATATTTTTTACATGAAATTGGATCGTGCAATGACTTAGGTATATGTTTTTACACATGTTACGCATAGCACGAAATGATGTTATAGTGGTCAGCACTTATGCCGTCAAACGCAGGAGTTAAAACTGTTGTCCAATGATTGCTTAATAGTGATCATTGATCCTTCGGTGCCACACTTTTTCTTGTTTCGGAGGTTAATCACCGCCGTGAGCACGTAAGACTAAAATATTTCATCGGTCATTGGCGTGGGGTCACTGGTTAATCCGAACTCCCCAGGCTTCATCGGGGTTATGGCTCTGGGCCCAGCTGGCACGACTGACCATAGTTCCGCAGATCTGGAACCCTGTCGTAGGTCTTTTAAACCAGTAGTAGCTTCTAACACACGTTCTCTCGTACTAAATAGATGATCCAAATGCCTAACAGCATACATTTCACCAAACATATCAGCGAAGAATTATTCCGTCCTCTCTGAGGATAAACCAGAGACGTTGCGATGTTTATTAGATACATCCTGCAAGCTCACGAAGTTTCATAATTTTTCTCAGTACCAAATAAAGAATATTCGTATAAGAAATCGGTATTTCTCCAAAATCTTATAAAACACAAAATTTTGATTTAAGTTGCGAACTAGTCCAGAAGAATGCGATTGAGAAAACATAATTTCATATTACTGTATGAGGTGTTCCTTATACTGAGTGAACAGTCTTTATCTTTCTCTAAAACGTAAAACGCTTACCTTGAGATTTGTAAGTACGTTTAACCTGATTTGTTTTATCAGAATACTTTTCTTGGCCGTCAAATTTAATACATTTCTGCCGTATTAAATCGAGATTATCCTTGCTGAAGCAATAAAGTATTGTTCCTTAACTTAGTTTAAAGTATTATTTTTAGTTTGACGACTGAATAAAAAGAAACTTGGAATGGCGTGTGCGCACTCAATAGCCGCGGGCGTTTATCGCATTTTATAAGGTAACTACATTTTTAGTACGAGACGTTTTCTCAGTACCTGCACTGGTATGTTTTCCTTTCTTCCTCAGAAGTGTACGACGTATATTTTATACAAAGAAATTCAATAATACCATAAATTCTATGTTTCCAGCGGTATGATCACACAGCAGTTAGAAAACCAAGTTGTGTTTTCTAATTTCCCAACAAATTAGAGCGATTACGCAGACATTTGTGGTATCGATTGAATCTTGAACACCGAAATTTCCCTTTTTTGGAGGAACAACCCGAGTTATTGTTCAAACAAGATTGTCGGAAATTAACCAACTTAATTTGAGCTCAAGTGTTGTCCGACCACGCTATTTCCTTTTTCTTGCGTAAACGCGAAACACTTTGTTTAATGATAAAGATGGAAGCGACATTTGCGAGATAAGTCTCTATTCTTTTTTAAAATAAAGAAAGTTGTTGCTTTCAAAGGTAGTCATGAGCAAGGACTCTCTTTATTTTAGTAACAATGATAGTAACAATGATCACCTACAATGATAGTAACGACTCTCTTTATTTGAGTAACAATGCATTGTTAACAATGATCTACACCCAGAGTTTGATAAAAGACTGTATAGCTATCATTGATACATATGCTAATTTTCAACTCCAGAATTTTGTTTCTCTTTGTTACTGCAAATCCTACGGTTCCAAAGGCTTACAAAATTAGAGCAATGCATAGAGGACAAAAATATTATTTATGATACACAAATTTAATGAATGTGTATTTGTTTGGGGTGTTTTAGGCTTCCCATGCATATGCAGGGATACATACACGGTGTCATCCATTCCCAATTCGTGGCATCAGGTTCCAACAAGAGGTAAGAGACAACGCCATGCTATGACTAAACAACGCCTATGGCTCGTCTGGGACAGGATACTGGTCGCAGCACAGACGACATGTCAGAAACTCTAACATAATTTATGATACATAAAGTTAATGAATGTGCATTTGTTTTGGGGTTTTAGGCTTCCCATGAAAATGTAGGTATACACACATGCTGCTATCTGTTCCCAATTCCTGGCATCAGGTTTCAACAAGAGGAAAGAGCCAACGTCATGCGGTGATTAAACAACGCCTATGGCTCGTCTGGGACAGGACGCTGGTCGCAGCCCAGACGACAAGTCAGATACTCTAGAAACTCTAACACCTGACCACTCGGCCAAAGAGAAGGCGAATTTGACGAATAAAATTCCAAAGCTGGTCTAATTATTGACTTACCACGCGTATTTATTTTTTATGAGACATACATGCGTTCAATATCTCGGAAGGAAGTAAAACAGTTTGTAAAGCTATTAAGATTGATCAGTTAAGAACTAAATTAACATTTTAGTGCATATTTGACAGAAACAGAACATTGTGGAAAGTTTGTTTATTTCTTTTGATTGGGGATTTAACGACCACTGTGAGCAACTTGATAGGCATTCGTCCGGCAGTAATTTATGGTCGTTTGTTCCAGAGAAGGAAAGGAGCAAGTGCCGTAAGACACACACAGTATCCATGTCTCACCGGGTCTTGAACCCAGATCAAACCAACGATCAGATGCCAGCACTTAGACCACTATGCCACCGTGGTGACATTGGGAAAGCAATTTTGTATGTAATATATAATATTAATGCAACATTTCATAAATCGTAGGTGCACTATGCAGAAGAGAGAGATTTACTTCATTTTAAGGCATAGTAGGATTCGTACGAATTACTTTATAAAGCATAAAACAAGCGTTGATTTGCATGGGAAAATAATACAATTACAGAAAGAATTTAAAAGAGAAATGGCAACTTCTAAATATACCAATTATTTCAAGGCACACTTTAGTAATCTGGATCTATAAACTTCAAGAAATATAGAAAACTTTGAAGAAGTGTTTCAGGAAAGAAAAAGTAATAGTTCTTATTGCATAACATAATTTCTCAAATTTTGATGGTGTCCCCAGGGATCATGTCTCACTGTAGAAAGTCATCCAATGAAAAACGTGAATTTCAGAAATCCCAGACAATTTGGTGTGATGAACGTAAAATCACTTTTCGTAGCACTGAAGAAGGGATTTTCATTTTTACTAACCTGCTGCCGTGTGGAAAGAACATCACACCATTACGAGAAACCTAACAGGCAGACCATCTTGGAAGTTCGGGCGCCAATATGACGAAGTTAATGTCTCCATCATTTTCATGCCTAGGGAGGGATTCAAACAGCCAACTTTCGGCTCCGGAGCTCCGAGTGCTACCTATTATACTACACTGGCATGTGCGCTCACTGCTATCTGCCTTTATCTCATGTGAGTCCTGCGGGGCAGGCACGTCACATAGTCGTTAATCCTGACAAAACTCGAAGGAGTTCCCTGGTACTATTTGGAAAAGAATTAACACCATACATCTTTTGCATGCCAATATCATAGTGGGTGTGAAAAAAAAAAGGAATGATTCGCAAGTATACGTTCATTTATACTTAATCATGTTAGACATCATTTTATAGCTCTCGTCAGTAGCAGGTTACCCCCTTCCTTCGGAGGAGTCGAGAGGAAGTCAAATTTCACTGTGACGCACTGTTTTCGAGACATTTGAGAAAATTAATATACGTGGTTCAGCGACTACGTCCGTTAGCCATTTTTTTACATCAAATTTTTGTAGTTGGGATTTGCTTTACTACTGTAGGGAAAGATACGTAGCATCAAAAACACAGAAAACCACTTTGGCCTCAGTGGTCTATGCGCTAGCTTATGATCATTCGTCCGAGATGAGTCCGGGTTCGAATCTTGGTGAGGAATGGATGTTGTGTCTGTCTTACATCATGGGATGTCTCCCTTTGTGACGTACTACAGAAGTGAAAACATGTGTCAAAACGATAAATCTCCAGCGGAACATTCTGTTCTAGTATCTCAGTTGAGAGGGCGACTTGCACCGAAATAAGGGGACACAGGTCCGATCCCGTCGCGGACAAACTTGTGTTTTCAGATTGGTGCCTGATTCTGCAAAATGGGTCCACTGACGGTTGGGTTCTTCGAAATATGTGTGTTATTAGTTCCACGCATTATTTGGAATTAATGAAAAATTCCTACTTCGCTTCAAAGACAAAAGAAAAATTAAGAGAGAGATGATGTGACGTACTACAGATGTGAAAACATGTGTAAAGACGACAGATCTGCAGCAGGACGTTCTGTGCGTGTAGCTCATTTGGAAGAGCGACTGAATAAAGGGACACGTGTTCGATACTAATCGCGGACAAACTTGCGTTTTCACACGTACCCTGGAACCAATGACCCTAAATTAAGGACGGGTGACACTTTTAGCCAATCGAGTTGCTCACGGTGGTTCCCAAACGAAAAATTTTTTTTTATTTACTATTGTAATATATCGCGCTTTATACTGTCAAAGGGATTTTCAAAATTAAAAGAAGTTTAAGATGCTCTATCCGAAGAAATACTTCCCATTTTTTGGAAAACCTTTGATGATGTTATTGGTACTTAAATCAGTTTTACAGAAAAGCCTTCGATACTGGATGTGTTCATTTAGTCTTCTTTTTGCAGAACATATGACATCTTCTCAGTGTAGAATAGAGAGCACTTATGCTCATAAAAGCGATTAAATCAAACAGATGTTTGCTCTTATTTTACGCATAAATTTCCGAATAGCAGTGAAGTTTTTAATTTCTTATGTAATCGAAATAAATAAAAAAAAACATAGGCATTATCTTTTCCTGTTTAGGATTTATCGACAACAGTGAGAAATCGTAACAGCAATACGCAGTCTCCCGTCCCGAATGTGAAAATAGCCACGTATTTGGAATATTTTCACCTTGGTTCTTGCCCTTTGGATTTAACTGCTATAATATATATAGCTAGTGCCGTTAATGCCCACCAGATGGAGACGTCTCAGTAGCTGAGCCCATCCTACGGATTATGATGTCAGAAGCTGACTTTAAAATCCACATAGCACCGTGGATTGTTGGCCCCCGTTGCGTAAAGGTAACGCACTCGGCGCGATACCGAAAGTTCTGTTGGTTCGATTCCACAGCGGCGGCTGAAAAACAATTTTTCGGTTGCTGTGTGTTTCTGAAACCCGAATATTGCCTCACTTTGGTTTCAGGGAGGAGATAGCGTATATCGTAGGACAACGCACACCAACCCTGTCCCTTTGCGAGATTCTAACCACGCTCACCCACACAAACGGTCAGAAGCCAGCGATTAGGTAACTGTACCAAAGTTCCGGCAACGTATGCATTCTGGAATGATTTTACGTATTTATATCTAAATTTATTTCTGTAGTGTACGACATAGATCATAAAAAAAACGGCTGCATGGCATTAATTTTTGTCCAAAATTTGTAATTATCGTATTTTTTTCTATTGACGAAATCTTTCGAAAGAGAAATAATTCCATTTTATTTCTGCTGGAAAATATTTTTATATGATTTGCATGGTCTTATTTATTTCGAAATTCACATACACTATATTGACAAAAGTCACCGGACGCCTAGAAGAGAAACATAACATAGGATTTATTGACATGAATTATTAGTACGGTGTCCGTTTACCTTTGGCCTTAATGCATGCACTGACCCTTCGAGACATGCTTTCGACAAGGTTTTGGAACACAGCGATAGATATGCGCTTCCATTCAGTACATAATGCTGCCGCTAACTGTTGCTTAGTAGTAGGCCTTTGTTCCAAACTTCTTATACGGGGCTCTAATTCATCCCATAGGTACTCTATGGTATTACGGTTAGGGCTCTGCGCTGGCCAGTCCACATACGATACAGAATTATCGTCGAACCACGCCGTAACAGTCCTTGCTTTATGGCTCGGTGCATTATTCTGCTGGTACCAACAAGGCTCTGTTCCATAGTACTGCCAGAGAGTTGGTAGGGCATATTTGTCCAGAATATCAAGGTAGACGAGCTGGTTAACAGGTTTGTCCACGATAACCAATGAGACTGGACCATACCACGATCCCCCCACACACACACAAACACGAGTAACCTGCCAGCTCCGTACGTAACCGTAGGAACAGTGCAATGTGGTAAATAGCGTTTCCCCGGCTACCGCCATACCCACGCACGGCCATCAGACTGATGGATCGTGTATCTGTATTCATCAGTCTATATGACCCGTTTCTATTGATCTACGGTCTACGATAAATGTTCTTTACGCCATGCTAAACGACTGAGAGCATTCCGAGTGAAGATGAAAGGCATGTGAGCAGCCGCACAACCACGTTAACCCATGGAATGAAAGTCTCTGCGAATGTTATGTGTACATATTGAGGTTCCACCATTTTTACGAACATGTACACTGAGGTCTTGGGCAGTAAGCCGTCGATTAGCTGTAACGACTACCATGAGGCTTTGGCGTCCTCTATCACTGAATTATTTGGTCAGCCGGTACGTTTTGCTGCTTCAGGCACGCCATGTGTCTTCCGCTTATTCAGTACATCCAAAACAGTTAATTTGGGTATGTTTAAAGCTTCTCGGTTTCTCTTATGGACAACCCACTAATATAACACCCAACAATCTTTCCTTTGTCAAATTGAGTCCTCGCCCGCCTCGATATATTCACTCAGCCTCACAGTGAGATATGATCGCGGTCACCTACATTCTTATTTTTATACAGTTTGCAACTATACAGCGCATCTTAACATCGCAGCAGAGCCGTTCATTTGCTTTTGAAGGGGTGTCCGGTGAATTTTGTCAATATAGTGTATAAGAAGCAAGGACTCATTTCTTCGAGGAGAATGATATATGTCTAATAAACGGCTTAGATTATTATAGTGTTAAAATATTTTAGGGTTATGCAAAAGTTTCCGCCGCCCCTGCTAGAGGACGCTGTAGTAGTCGAACCGGTCAGCGACACGTGCTGTCATTTCGTACATGAAGCCAAGGATGGCGGTCGATAAGATTCATTTGTGGCACTGTGCGTTATTCATGTTTAATTTAAGGAAAAGTGCGAGTGAAGCATACTGTTCAATATGTCAGGCGTATCGCGAAACGGTTCTGGGTGCGCGGACGTGTCGAGAATGGTTTGCCAGGTTTAAGGAAGTTGATCTATGCTTGGAAAACAAGCCACGTGCAGGTAGACCTCAGAAACTCGCAGCCGAGGAGATCGAATCTCTTTTGAAAGAGGATGTCACACAATCACCCACGAAACTGGCGAAACGTTTGAAATTGGTTCATTCGACGGTGGTACGGCATCTACAGGTCTTGGTGAAGATCAAGAAAATTGGTAAGTGGATCCCGCATGCTTTACTGGAGCGTAATATTGGTCAACAATTGGGCATCTGCATGTCGTTGCTGAAGAGGTTTCAAGCGAAGAACGTTTTGTGGAAGGTTGTCATCGGGGATGAAAAATGGGTCTATTGCGACAACCCCGTACGCAAGGGTTCATGGGTCGGCCCAGGCCAGCCATCAACATCCACTGCAAAACAGGATATCCACGGGAAAAAGGTGCCGTTGTGTGAGTGGTGGGATATGCATGGAGTGCTGTACTTTGAACTCTTGAAATCGGACGAAACAATCACTGCAGTACAATATAGTGATCAGTTGATGAAACTGAAAGCCGCAATCGAGCAAAAACGCCCATGGACAGGTAAAGAACGCCGCCCAGTCATCTTATTACACAATAATGCGATACCACATGTCGGCGCCACCACAAAATCAACCCTTGAACAGTTACACTGGGAGGTTTTACCGCACCTGTCTTACTCCCCGGACAATTTACACTCAGACTTTCATCTGTTTCCCTGTTTACAACTTGTCGTAGCGCAACAGCGGTTCGCCACAGTTCCAGAGGTGGAAAATTTCGTCACTGTGTTCTTCAGCTCAAAACCCGAGTCCTTCTATCACAGGAGCATTCATTTGTGGCCTGGAAAATGGCAAAAGGTCATTGATGCTAACGGTCACAATTCGTTGAATAAATGTGTACTGGTTTCCTGATTGTCCCTGTCTCCTGTCTCCTTAAAACGACGGAAACATTGGCATACCCCTAAAAAATTCCCTTACCAGGAATAATGCTTTGTAATTATGACGAGGTCTACAAATCAAATAAAATATCCGTTGTTCTGTAGAAAAGAGCAATGTGCTTCATAAAAAGTGATATGCACTTTATTTTTATTAAATACCTATAAAGGTCATACACAGCTGAAAGCTAGTGTACGTTTTCTACAGGTGTTTCTTTTCCAGAGTGTAACGTGTTTTCTAATTTTTCCGCTATTAACCGTGCCTTTACAAAACAAACAAAGGCCCTTTCACATTTCTCTAATTAAAATAATAGTTCGGTCACCTCGTTATAATTTTTTTCTTTTCGTGTATTTCCCTATTAGAAGAATGAATATTTTCTACTAAAACAAAATGGATTATTTTCACAAGGGTCTTTTAGGGACATTTATTTGTCAGAATTTCAATTACTTCACCATTCAATTTTATAATTACTTTCCAATTGATCCCTCTTTGTACTGATATCTCTTAAAACACTTAAGAAGAAATGATATTAAATTTAGTCTTTAAGTCCGACGAAATATTAATGATTTTCTAACCAGTGGACATCTGTTGACGTAAAAGTTGTGAACCTCATTTTTTCTTCATGATAAATTCTTCATCAAAATTCAAATATTTTGTCCTCTATAAGGAACACAATCTTTGCTATGATAGAAATCTGATGGGTAAAATAATAGTATTTCTTTGTTCCAAGTGTGTATCACGTTGTTATTCCATACGTATACTTATCTGTACGTATATCATGTAGTTAATTTACACTTCATCACGATTTTATGCGCATCACGATATCTCTACGAAAATGAACCATAAACGGATATGAATGTCTGCCAAAATTCTAATCAGCGGAAGTAAACATACAATTTCAGTCAGATTAATTCAGATTTCACAGACCTTTTGGTAGAAATGTGTGGTTTTTTTCTTTGACTCCTGAGAAGGAAACGGCTTTTGCAGCTCATTTTCAGAAAAATTGAAATAGGTTTTAAAAAATGCTAAAAAAAAACTATTGCTGGTAAAATAATTATTCACTTCCGTTCCATATTTCAAAATTATAATACTCACGACTGAAATGTTCAGAGAGGTATTTGGCTTTTCAGAGCTAAAAATCCAATTACCCTTTCTAGTATTAAAAATTAAAACTATACCTCTGATGAATTCTTCTTAATATGTTAGACTCATTTAGACAAACAGTTGTACTGGTTTTTATAAATCCTTATTAAATATAAAAGTTTGTTTACCGTCATTCTAAAAAAATTAATTTTTCCTAGAGAATTTAAGTTTTCTCATAAAATTTAAGCTCCTTAGGTAATTTGAGCAAAAGAGGATTACTACGGTTTCATGCATCATTCGTTTTGTTATTCTTAATTTGTACTATAAAAACTTCACGAAACATTCGCATTTAGTTTCTATTTTTGGGGAGTCGCGGGAATGATATACTTCAGTCTTCAGGTTTCGTTTGTCAAAGAACAAAAATAAATTACGCGTATTACTAAGAAATAACTTTATTTTTTAATTCCTCGCTAAATTGCTTTCTTTAGAATATGTTCCACAGTTTTAGCACGTTAAAGACACACTGTTACTTACATTTAGAATTATGTTACAATATTCTGCGTGCGACGTAACCACAATTTTTGCAATAAATACAACTATCGCACTGCAGTTAACAATCTTAAACAAAGGAACCAAAGAGATTTAAATTAGCAATTTCCCCCACATGATAAAATTTTATATAAATTCAGCATCATACTTCTGCCTCTCTGTAATCTGAACTACACTCTCCCAACAAAACAAAGAGCGTTATAGGTCGCAGGCATTTCCCTTATTCTTGGCTGCACAGTTTCTCTTTTTCGGTGTGGTTATGTCTTATTTCCTTCTCCATTTTTATAACCTATTTTGTGCAGCATGCCATTTTCCAGATCAAAACCGAATTTTCTCTTAATCATCGACACCTTTTAACAGCATATTTTTGCAAATTGCGTTGTCTAAACTTAATTCCCCATTCCGCTAATATACGTGGCCATGGCGCATTTTTAATCTGGCGGTTATTTTGCATCGTGATTCCTACAAAATGTGAAAATCTGCGTAGACCTTACATATGTTTAATGTCTTTCATTCAAAAAAATTAAATTTAGACAATTACCAGATAACGACAAAAATGCTTAAAGGTATAAATGCAACAGCCTTCTTTTTACCTAGCAAGGAAGTAATCAGGTATGACAGTGAGCACAAGGACTAGTGAATTTTTAGAAATGATTGTGAATTCTGAAACGTCTATTTAAATCCAAAATGAATGCAGCAACAGAGCGCTGGCGGAAGCAAATAGCAGCTGTTTATAACTTTATCTGTCTGAATACTACGATAGCAAATTTAAATTAGGAGACCGCGTTTTAATTTTGTTCATGGTTCGCAAGATAATTGCAGAAACGTGGGGAGCATTGAAAAGCGGTAAGTGTAAGCAGTCCAAATATTCACTTATGTGTGCACATGTGATATGCAAATAGAAAACAGATATATTCTTTTTCTTTTATTGTTATTATATGGTTTACTTTGCACAAGCCTAAATTTTGAAATTTAGATCTCACTATCAAGACAATGTAAACTTAAATTAAATTAGGAACATATATATGTGGTCCCAATACAGATATAAGGTCAAACTGCATCACGTACTTTTTCCGTTGCAATATCTAAAAGACTGAACTGTTTTCCAAAAGGAACGTGGTTGGTAATTGATGCCATACGCCGCAAGAAATATTTAACACTTGCGCACGGCAACGACAACGCAGATGGTATTCCAAGTGTTTTCATAAACAGCAGTTGAAAATTTTTCCTTTGCTGAAATGAACTTGTACCTGTTGCAAGGTACACTGAGTATAAGCTAAAACAGAATATTTGTCCAATTTCGCGAATGGTCAGAACTTAAAGAAGACTGTATACCGCCTTGTAAGCTATTCAGTATGATCTGAAGTATGCGGATGTTTCTGGTCCTGTAAGGTGAAACCTTAGGAATTTAGGCACCGACAGCAGATTTAATGGAACAAACAAACGTTTTTAAAGACAGCATATCTATAGGTACAAAGATACCATGTAGCAACATGAGAGTGCTTTCAATTGCTTCATGCCTAACGTATTCAAATCCTTGACTGGGAAAACAAATCCTTTGATATAAATACTTTAAAATTTAGTTGCATTTCTTGTACCAACTTCTTTCATAGCCTATAAAGTTCTGCAAATTGCGCCCAATCTCTGTCCATTGGTTAATGCTATGGACCTCAACTTTTTATCGGCCCAATTAATATCTCCTAAGACGTCAAAGCAAGTAATATGCAATTCTTTTTCTTCATTTTTTTCTTAATTCGTATTGCTTTAATATATTCATAACAATCAAGATGGCTTACTATATTCTTATTATACTAATATCAATCATTTATTGCTTTATTATATTCATATCAATTTATATCGCCCTGAATTACACTGAACTGCAAAAATTAAGTTACGCAGCTATAAGTGCAGGTATTTTGGTAGGACTGTATGGTATTTGATGGGATATTGTACTAGCGCAACACAAAAATGTGTGTCTAAAATGCTTCAGAAAGGGCGAGATGATTAATGGACACTAAAAATTCAGGTGTTGGCTTAAATGCGCAAATGCGCAGCCACAGAGAGGATTAGGCTAATCACAAATTTCAGACAAATAAAGGCTGTTGTCACCCTTGCCACCAAGACAGGCCTGGTCACATAGCCACATAATGCCCAGAAGATTGATATCAGTTCTGATGACAATAAATTAATCTTCCGCAAGTGCGAAACCAAAAGCGATAATTCATCTCACAGCATTCGGCATTGTTTCAATAGGTCTGAGGTCAGGTGATCTTGAAGGCCCGTGGATACGCGGAATAACTTTGCTTTCAATACATTACTCCACAAGACGAGCTCTGTGTATTGGAGCATTATCATACATTAAAAGAAAGTCCTGTCCCACTGCAATTTCAGTGGCGCGTACATTGGGCTCAAGCATCTCAACCCAATATAGTTAGCCAGCCAAACACGAGGAGATGGGTTCTCATTAAATATATATAATACGTGCCCCAATAATTACATCATCACTTTCCTGCACTTTTTTTCTGGAGTTCGATGGACGACACAGCGTTTCACGTTTTTTCCAGAATAATTATCTTCGATATCCATCTGCAAAAGAACTATGGACTTACCTGGGAAGAAAGCATATGTCCACTATCTGTTCGACTAGTAAACATGATTCTCAGCCCATTGTAGACTTTTGCTTCTCTGCGGAGAAGACAAAGGCACGCATACTATATCAAGTCTCGCATGCAGGCCCCACTGCTGACGCCACTTGTAAACAGTCAATCTTTAAATTCTTCTTCCAGAGACCACTGCTACGTCTAAAGCAAGTTGAGAGCTGATATTCCTATGTTACATCTAGTTCTTAATGAACGACATTGATTGTCTCGGATGTGGCTGCGGATCGAAAACTTGTGCACATTATTTACCAATATCTCATGTTTCCAGGGACACTTTCCAGAGTGTAAAGACAACTATTCGAGAAGCATTCATCAACCTTGTCAGATCAGCTTGTTGCAGACCATGACAAATCCTTCTGGAAGCCCGCCATCGTAACGATTATGCCGAACGATATTTGTAAGGCATTTTTAGAACAAAGTCATTATCTGCTTTAAAATTTGGCGAAAACAATGAACTAGGCGTTCACTTGTAGTATTCAGGATTCATGTTCGATTCGTGTTCAACGAAGCACTCCTTGCGAGTGCCATCAAATATCAAGGGGTGTGTACACCATAGACACTCCACATTCTAAGTTTTGCTTGTTAGCATATTCCCTGAAGAGGGGGACACGTTAAATACGATTTTCCTTTACTTATTCTGTGTGTATTAACCGATAATAAGTTAAAACTGTTTGTAACTTAACTTTTATGCTCCAGTGCATATAAATCCTTTTGTTTCATTTTCGGCTTTGTCTCATCATAAATATATCAGTAACACATGCAATTGGCCTTATATCATAGTCTATTGGTTAAAGTCCAATATGAACATTAATGTCTACCCAGTTGGATAACATCAGAAATGCTTATGTAAGTTTTCTGTGGCGTGAAGTTCCCTTTTCTTCAACTACACCATACCGCTGAGTAGAGGATGCTGCTAATGTATTATGGGCTGTAACAGAGGCACTCATTCTCTTCCCTAATTTTTTTCACAATGAAGCTCTTGTGGCCCAATAATTAGATTCACGAGGTGGGCTTCTGAAAAACCACCCGCATTATTCCAGAGTTCAAAATGATGAATAGGGGATGTGTCTGTGCTATACGTACTGTTCGTTCCCTAAAACCTGTCACCAAAAATCAGAAAAGGGAGTTTCTTATAGTCTTAGATGCTCACAAGCGTCGTTTAACAACAAAACATGATGAAAAATAATACTCTCACAGCGGCGAGCACACATTCGGTTCAATAAAGTCTCTTTCCAAACAGTGACTCTCAACAAAATTAATGCTTTCGATACCGGATACCTATACAATCGATTGAATAAATATCAGTACTTAAGGAATATCGCAATAAATGTGAGTAGTTGATCGACCGAACAAAAGCAAAATTGCATGGAATACAACAAAAGCCTAAATCTTCCGAACGGCGGTCGTTCGCTTTGCTCTCTTGCCTAGTTTGTTGGTCTCTTTTTCCATTGCTCCTCTCATCTGTCCAGAGGATTGTGCCGTTAATTAGCTAAGGAAAAAATTTGATTTCCTTGCCTCCTTCTTCTGCTGAGAGCTCTACCTTGCATGATAGAGTTAATTTCCCTCCACCTCCCATACTATCGCGATCTTCTCTCACCATATACGTTCTTGTGTTACTGTATCCTACGTTATGTAGGATACGCTTCTCAAACTCTGGTAAGCCGTATTTTTCCATGTGTATGCCTGTACTCAAAGATAAAGATATCAAAATTCATTTCAAATACATATACAGTAGGTACGGTTTCTAACAATGACCACAAACATACATTTTTAAGCCTAATTATGTACAATTGAATCGAAAGTATCTTCTCATAATAAAATGATAAATATGTAAACGATTTTATATGAAATTAAAATATATCTTCATCAGCACGATGCAGTTTTACTTAACACTAAGTAAACCACGAACGAGATCCAATGGCACTCTAGTTGATGTGCCCGAGGCTCAAGCCTTGCATTCCTCAGCTAAATATGACTCTTACACATTACAAATCCCAATAAGCAAAACATTAGCATTATAATGTAAGGAAATGAAGCTCGTGATCTATTTCTTAGAAACAGAAGTGGTTATAACCACAATCACAAGGAAACAGACTAGGTAAACTACGGCAAACCATGTCGAAAAAGCTAAGATGGCTCTAATCACATTCATAAGAAAACAACATAGGAGTGAACCACATCTTATAAACCGTAGCGATTCAAAACACAAACGCGAGAAGATAACAGACAAGTCAAACGATTATTAGAATTGGAGGAAGTTTTAAACACAGTCACAAGACCATAAGGTGATTTTAACTGAAATTTTCACTCACGAGGGGAAATATTCAGGCTGTCTGACCAATGGTTAAGTGTCACTCTAAAGCTGAAGAAAGAAGGAAAGAATCATCCATAGCAGATAAAGCTTATTTAACAGAAGTAAATGAAACTGGAACTACATGCAAATTTACTGTTTCCGAGTTACGTCCTGATGGAATTTGAGTGACGTGTTTTTTGGGGGGACTGAGTCTATTCCTTCTTAGACCAATAATTCCAAATTGGGAACAGGCGACCTTATGTAGCTGTAGATGTTCACAGAAGCCCTTAAAAATTAAAATAAAAAAGAAAACAAATGGAGAGCAAGATGGGATGGCCAAAATTGTTAGCTTTGTAGATGTGCATGATATGTGGCAGAACACGGGTCCACCACTACAGGGATTCACCAGAAATAATGGAAACACGAATTGCGACATGCAATAAGTCAAATGCAAATCAAAGGAATGACACCACCCGCGATGTGACGTATATACGTGTAGGTGTGAAGTACGATGTTCTCTAGCTCGTAGCAGCTCCACAGCCTCATGTTAAACTATTACTACAGTATAAAAGTAATTGTCAAAGTCAGATCTCGGTGACCTTAAAAAAGACATGATAATTGGTGCGTGTCTTGCTGGAGCCTCATTAATTAGAACGGCAATAGGTGCAACACGAGTAACTTTATCGAAGATTATGACTACATATCAAAAAGGAAACTCTAAACGTTTAAATTGTGGTCGCCATACGAAGATTCCAGAGAAGATGAACGAACGTTGGCACGGATTGTACAACGGAAGCACAAATAGCAGCACCAGTCGGAAAAATCCCTTTCCCATCATAACACTTATTCGGGAACTCTATTGCGCCGGTATTTCTGGCCGTACTGCAATCCATATACCTCAGATTACCAACATCAATGCAACAACTGGTAAGGTGGTACAAAGCACGTAGAAACTGTGATGCTAAAGAATGGCATCGTGTCATGTTATTTGATGTATCGTGCTGCTCATTGTTTTCTACCACTAGTAGATTTAGACGAAACCTGTAGAAGCGCACCACACCGACTGCTTCGTAACGACTGTGAAGCATGAACGTGGATCACTGATACTGTAGGGTGCTACGAGCATATCACGGCATTGTTCTTTGCCATTGGTTATATTGCTAAGTCGTGTCATTTCTGCATCACGCGAATTCATTCTTGGTGACTACCTACACCCAATCTTCCAGGAATTATTCCCTAATGACCGTCTCTGGTTTCAAGCAGATAATACATCCGTGCATTACGATAAAGTTGCCAGGTTTTGATTTATAGAGCATGACAATGAGCTTCAAGTGCTACTCTGGCCACCTCAATGTTATTGAACATTTATGGGAATATCTGGAGCGAATGGTCAGATCACACTTTCCACATGCAAAATCCCTGGCATAGTTGTGACATACACTGACGGAAAAAAAATCGCAACACCACGAAAAAATAGTTGTAGAGGAATGATATGGCGGCAATACATTTGTATAGGTAACATATTTAATCGATTAAGGTTTCAAGATCACAGCTTATTGTAAGCGCGAGAAGAGCCATTTTAAATGTGAAATGCTGGTACATTAAAAACCGGTGTAACCGCCAGAATGTTGAATGCAAGCACGCAAACGTTCATGCATTGTGTCGTACAGGTGCTGGATGTCAGTTTGTGAGATGGAGTTCCATGCCTGTTGCACTTGGTAGGTCAATACAGGGACGATTAATGCTGGTTGGGGGTGATGCTAGAGTTGTCGTCCAATGATGTCCCATACGTGCTCGATAGGTGAAAGATCTGGTGATCTAGCAGGCCACGGCAACATGTCGACACTCTGTAGAGCATGTTGGGTTACAACAGCGGTATGCGGGCGAGCGTTATCCTGTTGGAAAACACCCCCTGTAATGCTGTTCATGAATGGCAGCACAACAGGTTGAATCACCAGACCGACGTACAACTGTGCCGTCAGGGTGCGTGGGATAACCACGAGAGTGCTCCTGCTGTCATAGAAAATTGCTGCCCAGACCATAACTCCAGGTGTAGGTCCAGTGTGTCTCGGCCGCAGACAGGTTGGTTGCAGGAGCTCACCTGGCCACCTTATAACCAACACACGGTCATCACTGGCACACAGGCAGAACCGGCTTTTCTCAGAAAACACAACAGATCTCCACTCCATCCTCCAATGAGATCTAGCTTGACACCACTGACGTCCCAAACGGCAGTGGTTTGGACTAAGTGGAATGCACGCTACAAGGCGTCTGGCTCGAAGCTGTCTTTCAAGAAACCAATTTGTAACAGTTCTTTGTGTCACTGTGGTGGCAACTGCAGCTCGAATTGCTGCCGCAGACGCGATACGATGCGCCACTGCCATACGCCGTACTAGGTGGTCTTCCCTCTCAGTAGTGCCACGTGGCCGGCCGGAACCCGGTCTTCTTGAGGCAGTACCTTCTCTTGACCACCGCTGCCAACAATCATGCACAGTGGCTACATTCCTGCCAAGTCGTTCTGCAATATTGCGGAAAGCAGATCCACCTTCTCATTGCCCTATTACACGACTTCGTTCAAACTCCGTGAGCTGTTGATAATGGCTTCTTCGTCTTCTTAAAGGCATTCTTGACTGACGTCAACACCCAACGTCGAATCTCAACGATAACTAACGCTCACGAACGTTACAGCGCGTATTTACAGCAAACCTGCTTTGCATGTTCCGAGGGGCGCTACTTGCGCCACACGTACGCGCCGAGCGCGAAATTTGCATAGACGTCATCTTACAGATGTACTCTCACCGCCTACCAACTGTCGTTTATCTAACACAACCCCTTCTTGGTGTTGGGATTTTTTTTTGCCGTCAGTCTATTTTACAAGACTAATAGTCCAAATTTCTATTATTGTGTGTACATGACTCGTTTAAGTTTATTTTGAGTCAAATTGCTTCTGTTCTGAAAGCCTGAGGTAAATCTAAAGCTTATTAAGAAAAGGTTCTCCACAAACGTTTTTTCCATTATTTTGATAAACCCCTGCATTACCTTTTTTGAACCGCTCTCAGAAAATTGTTTCCAATTTTCCTTGCTAAGAAATGACTTGTTTCTCTTACATCAACTTGTATATATACATGTGTAAGAACCGTATATAATTTTTCTTAAGAACTGTCTGTATTCGAAATCCCCACAATCTTAGTGAAAATCGTTTTCTACCTGCTGTCAAAGATGTTTAATATTAACTCTCACACGTGGAAGCTGTACGCCGTAATTCTGAAGATAGCGTATTTTTGTTAGCGAAACTGAATTTTGCTATCATAACCGAACGTGAAGAAAATATCACGAAATAATCCTAACTCAAGTTATCAATCAAACTACACCGCAAATAAGCTTTCCACATCGTCCTTCCATAACACAGTCTCCCAGCCCGCGTCACTTAATGCATTCGATGTATTATTTTATACAAACTAATTCTATCCTTTTTGATGAACGAACTGCATCTCCTCACTTCTAGCTGGCTACAAATTGCATTTCCGCGCTTTAACTGACAACTGAGAAAGGACAGGAACAGGAGCGTTGACAACATGATCCATCTTCTTGTCATTTTTCGTTTAATATTTTATTCTGTTTGCATCCAACACAAAAACAAATGTTATGAATCAAACGCTCTGTTTTATGACTGTCTCAATGAATTCAAAGTGGATGTATCTTTCCGACTTCAGGACAAGCCTACGGACAAGCCTACGGAATGCAAAACACGTCACAGTGTTAATACATTAAACCAATGAGCCAGGATTAATACACTTACACCGATTATTATGACCACCTACTTAATAAGCCGTAGGACCCACGTTAGCAAGAAAAACAGCTGTCACTCGCCGAGACATAGATTTGATGAGGTGGCGACAGGTATCCTGGGGTATCTTGTACCATAATGTCAACAGCAGGTCCTCCATTTCCCGTTCAATTGGGGGGGATATTTAGAGCAAACCCGCTTTTCCAATTTGAACCACAAATGTTCGATTGAATTCATGTCAGGTGAATTTGGAGGACAGGGCATTAACAGAAAGTCACCAGAATGATCCTCGAACCACTCTTTGACGATTCTGGCATTGTGGTATGGGGCATTATCCTGTTGGTAATGGCCATCACCAGCAGGGGACACAGTTACCATCAGTGGGTGAACTTGGTCCGCAACGATGTTCAGATACCTGACAGCTGCCAGGTATTGTGCTATTAGGATAATGGGGCCTAAAGTGTCACAAGAAAACATCTCCCACAAAATAACACCGCCGCCTTTGGCCCTTTTCCGCCCAACAGGGCAACCTGATGCCACAGCCTCCCTTGGTAATCAGAGTATCCGCGCTCGGCCGTCAACGTGAAGCACTAGAAACCCTGATTCGTCAGACCAGACTACTTTTGTCCAATCATCCACGGTCCAAACTCAATTATCTTGGGGCCATTAAATGCATTGTTGGCGATAACGTGCAGTGAGCATGGGGACCCGGCTGGGTCTTCGGCTAGTCAGGCCTATGTGCAGAAAGCTGCTATAAACTGTGTGCTGTGACACAGTGCCCTGATCACCACTGTTGTATCTGTAGGTGATTTGTCGCAATGTGGACCTGCGGTTGCTGAGAACAAAGCATGACAAACTCCGCTCCCCTCTGGCATCAATGAGCTGCGGACGATACACGAGTGGACGACGGTTCGTCGTTTAGCCATGTGTGCATCACTTTTGATACGTACTCACTACAGCGGTACGTGAACAACCCACAAGCCGCCTTGAATTTCACCTGCGCCATCGTTCGGTCTCCAGATGCGCTCATTCCTCTAGGCTGTGGGTGGTAATAATGTAATGGCTCATATGTGTATATAGCAACTAAGAAGAGTGAGAGAAAATACAGTGAACAGTACTAGTCCAGGCAATGCATAATGACGTTTTGCTGCACACATTCTGTCCAAATAATATGTTTTATATTATTTAAGAGTTTAACGACAACTGTGAGTAACTCTGGGATATAAGCAGCCGCCCGTCCTTAAGTTACGGCTACAGGTTCCACGGAGGAGAGCAAGCCAGTGCCGTACGTCAAAGTAAACATCCACACTTCACAGGAATTCTAAATAGGACACCTCTGGGACGAATGGTCAGAAGTCAAAGCTTAGACTACTGCGCCACCAGAACGGGTCAGATATCTCAGTCACAATGCATGAAGCTACAAAATGTATATTCAACTGTGAAGGATTTTTATGTTCCATATGGATCTTTCGATTTTATTCATTTCCTGCTGAACATAAATTATTATAAGGACTTTAAAACGACAGCTCAACCTCTCATTAAGACGTTAAAAGAAAAAAAGAATTTCCCTTTTTCAATATTACCGGAATTCAACAATTCCCGTAAACATTTCAGACTAGGAGGTCTACCCTAAACAAATTAGTGCCAGTACTTCAAAAAAGGATGATACAACATCCATTATTTGTGGAAATGTTTACCCAGGCGAAATTATGAGACTATTGTGTATCTCAGTAGCATATTGTTAGCGCTTTAGCTTTTCCCCAAAAAAGTACCTTACTTCAACATAATATAATTGTCACGGACTTGAACTACACGACGATTTTACTCACATCTTAGATACGTAAGTGTGTTTGAGAGGTAAATGATATAACCACCGCATGCCATGCACAGGGATGTTGTTTTGAAGCAATATTGATGGAAACTTCTCTTTTCTTTTGCAATTTGTTTAACTGTTTTGCAACTTCTCTGGGTGCGACACAATCTGTTTTGTTCGAATTACATATGCAAACAGTTCTATCAATATATGAAAATATATGTTCTACGTGGCGTTAAATTAAATGACTTGAAAAGCGAAATGACGTTTTACAAATGCTTGTTTTCTTGCTGCCGAAAGTTAGGGCAAATGATAAGTATTAATAAATTATGATGGTAATTCTGCTGGCTTATTTTAATTTTACCAACCTTTCTTGGGCGCCAAAGTCTAAAAGTTCGAATTTAAGCGTACTGGTTCCAGAAAACGAAAAGACCCAACGAGGGAATGCTAAGCACAAAAGCCACGACCTGTTCCGGATTCGCATTCATAGTTATTAATCCTACGGAAGGTCAGAGGCCCGTGGCTGACACCATTCATTTACTACGTGGCACGTGGTTTTTTCTTCCTGGATGAACTTTTATGTTGTTGTTTGGTGTTTAACGACTATCGTGGCAACTAAATTTGCAATAAGTATTTACCGGTCCCTCAATTGGGGCATCTGGTTCTAGGGAGGGAAGAGAACTAGTGCAGTAAGGAAAGCACAACATCCATGGCACCGGGATTGGAACCCATTCCCGTCTCACACAAATGGTCAGAAGTAAGCGCTTCCTACCACGTGGCTACCGGGGCTGACTGAATCAAATTTAAAGGTTTAGTGAACTCTGAATATTGAACAACACATAATATGACATAATTAATATATGAATTCATGCTTTGTATTCCTGCGGTAGACCCCAGCGATTAAAACATAGATCCGTTTGTAAGGGATTCAGGATGAACCGAAACATTTTTTTTGATTGGAGGTTTAACGACCACCGTGAGCAACTCAATCGGCAATAAGCAGTCGCCCGTTCCTAATTAAGTCTCACTGGTTCCAGGGAAGGGAGAGAGCCAGAGCCGTAAGACAAACACAACATCCATGCCTCACCGGGATACGAACCCGGACCCCTTTCGAACGAATGATCAGAGGCCATCGTTTCGACCACTGCGCCACCGGGGCGGCGGACAAAAACATTGGAAGGCAATATTGGTTTTGCACAGCTGCCACTGAAACAAGTTAGTAAAATCATGCACTGCATTGATTATGATACGCTTTACAAGAAATCATCACTCAAGTTAATACTCAAGTTAAGAGGATAACGGCTGTGGAATAAATCTCACTCCTGTGCCTTGACCTTTGACCCCATTTTGATGATATTCAACAGAATCGGTTTAGTATACATCCGGAACAACATGATAAAGTTTTGTCTCAATCGAAGCATTTTTACATAAGTTATGACGCATAAGGGCAATGGAATGGATCCCGCTCCTATGTCCTGAACTTTGACCCCATTTCGCCCATTTTCAATAGGGTTTGTCCCCTGGTGGTCCCTACCGCATACTAAAATTTGATCGAAATCGAATCATTTTGACCTGAGTTATCGTGCGGACAGCATACAGATAACGGACGGACAAAGCTGGAGCACAAACGTTTCTTCAACCTACGGTTGGAAAGCGTAAAAAATAGATATTATTCACATAATGACGGACTGAATGTGCTGTTACTGCGAGCATGTTGATGGTTTTACCCTGTTTTATCACTTCACACCCAAGTACACTCTTAAACATTTTGGGGTAGGTTGCACCAACTAGTGCTGCTACACCAGCTGCACCACTTTCCGAGAAGATATGCACCATTGTTTGGAGCAAACAACACCAACAGAATGCTGAAGCTTTGCTCTACATTCGCATTCACATTATTCGCGGAAGGTCGCTCCATTTTGCTGGTTTTGTTTGCTCCACCGAATGGTGTACCATTTCTCAGGAACTGGCGCATCTGGTACAATCTACCACGAAATGTTTAATAGTGTACAAAGGATTATCTTACCCCTCGTAGACGTTGCATAGGCTTCACATATATTTATTTCAGGGCTTTGAGTCTTTCGTTTTAATTCTGACTACAATGTACTCAATATGATAGGTTTAGTTACCAGGGTGCGTAGCTGCAGATATCAGTAGTTAATGAGAACAACCAAAATATCTAAATCGCTAGCGACTGATGAAGTCTTCATGATTCTATTTTTAAAATGGAGTGTGGGAACATGTGTTACAGTTAAGTATCTCTCGCATACTCAGATCTTGACGAATCGTCTAAAGACAAATGATGCAGATGGGGATGCCTTGGCGTGACACTCATTTGGTCATGAAACTCAGAATTTGTAACGATGATTTCGAAAAACAAAGGAAAACTGCGTCTAAATTAATAGCCCGTATGACGTAACGTCACATAGGCACTCATTAATTGGTCGGACATTTTGTATTCTGTTACTGTATACAACTCTTTAAGCATTTTGATAATATCATCACAACCAATTAGAACTCAGAACTGTTATTCATGTTATTTCCAGGGCTGAACGATTAGACTGAACAAACAAAGTGAAGTTGCATGACACACACATTCGCAATTTCATAAAATGCGTACATGCTGCGAGGCTGATATGTACAAATTTCCCGCATTTCTGACTTTATGAGTTACTTATTTTCAAACTAAAAACTTTAAAATGCATTTAGTCCATCTAAATTCGTCGTCAGACCTGTGATTCCTTGCAACTGTTATTCAGAATATTTGCAAAAGTTTTCTGCATATGTACAAAATACAACGATGTCTTTGAAATTATGCAAACCTATACAGTTCGCAGGTAGTGTATCGCGGTTATTCTGAAACCCAAACACATTTTTATCTTCCTTGAAAATTGTGCGCACCTTGTATTTGTCATTTTTCTTGTAGGACTTCCGTCCACAGTGTGTAGAGTTTAGGTCCAGCCACCTACAGCGAGATCGCCTTTTGGGCAGGACATAGAAACGGAAGGAATGAGAGCAACGCTAGCGTCTTTGACAGAACAGATTTTAGTCAGATTAGAGTACAGTAGATGGCGCCACCGTACAAGTACGATGTTGCACACAGAGGGGTGAGAGAATTTCAGGGTGGGCATAGGAAAGGATACCCATTTAACCAGTGGGTCCAGCCAGGGGCTGTCACTTAACGTGCTCGTCCGATATTCAGCGATTGTTAGTAAATCACACCATCTCTGAGAGATCAGCCCAGGTTCGAACCTGAGGACCTTGCATCGATAGTCTGAATCGCTAACCACTAAGCCATCCGCGGCTTGAAAGTTGTGTGATTTACACTGATGGTAATAGTAGACCAACCCATCTACATGTTAGAGCTCTCTTCTGGATACGAATACAATAACAGATCCAAAAAAGGTACTGAAATTTAAAAAAATATTTTAAAATTGAGAGTGTGCGCATCCATTTCTATATGATTATCCCGTAGAGTTGTTGAAATATCTCTTTTTTTCAGCACATGTTGTTCGTTTAAGAACAAAATCATGACATTTCTAATTAAGTGGGTATTTATTCTACTACAAATGCCCTTGTACCCTTATTTTCCATAAAGCTTTCGTAAAAGCTATTTTCTTTAATATTGTGTCAGTTTGCCACTAGAATACAGCTTTTACTTTCATGCCCTGTTTTTAATCAGATACCGAGATATGATGTTTCAGTTCAATAAACACCCTATGTTCAATTTTGATACCCTATAAGGATTTTCTGTATTTACGTAGTACGTTTAACGCAATGGTGCAGTGCAAATATTTTGTCAAACACATCTGCGGTGAATGAGTCCTGATGACCTAAGTGACTATACGGCGTGGTTATACCCCGAACTGCAAACACTGGCCTGTTGGAGGATTAAGTACCGCGAATTTTCCTCGCATTTAATGGAATGTAAAATTTCTCGTTCAGTTCAAGCAAAACATTCTGTATTCCGAATTTGAATGTACACTGCCTACCATTTCTAAACGGATCCCAGCATGCCTACAACTTGCCTTTGTTTAGAGAGCATTTAATATTATGTGCTGACATTTTTGGGTCTTTATATGGGTTTAGAGAACATTCAGTATTCCGAATTTGAATGTACACTACCTACCATTTGTAACGGATCCCTGCATGTCTACAACTTGTCTTTGCTTAGAACACATTTAATATTACGAGCTGAACTTTTTGGGTCCTTATAGGGGTTTAGATAACATTCAATATTATATGCTGACATTTTTTGGTCCCTCTACTTATAAGGGCAAAGCCTTTGTAACTACTTATAAGAGCAAAGCCCTTCTACCTATAAGCAACCTCTGCTCCTGCTGATGGTTTCAACAAATCAAAAGCAATTTCATAATCAAAAGAATACAATGCACTGCTGGCCACCCAAAATGCAACACCAAGAAGGAAGCATCCGATTGTCCTGAAATTTGCTGCATGAGTCGCTCACGAGAGGACATGCAAATCAAACTTGCCGGGCGCACATGATTTGCATTGCAGGGCATATGCAAACCATGTGCGCCCGGCACGCCACCGAGAAGCACTATAAGAAAGGTGCACAGACGGCAGGGTAAAAGTAGTTAAAGTGTGTTGTGCTGCCGGACCTGTGCGTGGGAAGCTTCCTGATGCCTCGTCGCAGAATACGGCAGTCATTCCAGCCCGTTTCGGAGTTCGACAGAGGACGTATAGTGGCTTATCGCGACAGCGGTTTATCGTACCGAGACATCGGCGCCCGTGTGGGACGATATTCAGCCACAGTGAGGCGAGAATGAATTCGGTGGGTGCAGGAGGGACGAACGGACCGACGTGAGTGATTGCCGCAGCCACGACACACCACCAAACGAGAGGACCGGCATGTTGTGCGGCGGGCATTGACGGCTCGCACCACCACACCACGAACGTTACCGCAGAAATTAGGGTGTGTTGCACAACAACCTGTGTCAGCACGTACCGATCGACGTCGTCTGCAGGAGCGGGGACTTGTCGCACGGCGCCCATTGTTCCGATTATCATTAACGTTATACCACCGGCGAGTGCGGCGGCAGTGGGCCGTTGAACGCCGCACTTGGAATGCGGAATGGCAGGACATTGTCTTTTCCGACTAATCCCGCTTCTGCCTGCAACACCACGATGGTCGGATCCACGTGTGGCGGCACCGCGGCGAGAGACTGTATGACGCCTGCATTATGCATCATCATACCGGTCCGTCGCCTGGCGTTATGGTTTGGGGCGCAACTGGATATGACACCCGCACCCCTCTGGTACGCATCGCCGGTACACTCAACAGCCACCACTATATCTCTGACGTTTTGGAGCCTGTAGTCCTCCCATACCTGCAGGACCGGCCTGTGGTCACGTTTCAACAGGACAATGCGCACCCGCACGTGGCACGCATCGTGCAACAATTCTTCACGGGCCACCAGGTGTCACTGCAGTCGTGGCCCGCCTGTTCCCCCGATATGTCGCCCATCGATCACGTCTGGTCGCTGATCGGCAACCGAGTGGCCCAGCGAGCACCACCCGTGGCTACGCCTCATAAACTGTGGCAACGTGTGGAAGCAGCCTGGACCGACATACCCCATGCCCACATCCAAAGCCTCTTTCGTTCGATGCCACGGCGTGTAGCGACCGTTATTGCCAGCCATGGGGGCCACACGAACTAGTGATGTCTGCGTGTTCCGCAAGTCACACGGGCCTGTAAGCTTAATAGGTTCATCTTTGTATCTGTTGTTATGTGTCCAGTAATCTATGTATCTGTTGTTATGTGTCCAGTATCTCGTATCCTTCTTGGTGTTGCATTTTGGGTGGCCAGCAGTGTATAATGGGAGTTCATTTTCTCTCGTTCTTTCAACTTGTTCTCTCAGTACGTGGATATGATCTATAGTCCTGTAGCTACCCCTGAATCCAGCTTGTTCTCTCGGTTGAGCCATGGCTGGTGTTATTTTCAAGCGACGTGAAAGAACCTTATGTAATATTTTATAAACCACTGATAGAAACCTCATGGGCCTGTAGTTCGTGAGATTCGCAATGCCACCTGTTTTATGTAGCAGGATTATTATAGCATTGTTTCAATCCTCAGGAATCTTCCCTTCATTGAGACATCTAATGAAAATTTGAGCGTGTCTAGTTTCAATATCTCCTGTAGGTTCTTGTATAATGTCCACGGTAATTCCAACTCCTCCTGGAGCTCTTCCCGTTTCGTGATCTTAATCGCATGTGTAACGTCTGCCGTGACGACTAGAGGGCATTTGGGGCTGGTACCTTGCGTAATGTCTGGAGTACGTGTATTATCCCTTTCATATAGTTTTAAGTAGAAATATTCCCCTCTTTCCAGCACTTCGCCATCTATCCGATGCTGCATCGATTCAATAAGATGCCGGAAGTAGTTGGAAGGTATGGCCAAATTGGCTTTGTGTAATGTGGCCTCCAGTGCAGGTATGGAGGTGATTGTTGTATCGAGATGCCTTATAATATGCTGTTCCATAGTGTGTCACAAGTGTTCTGCGGGATTGATATCAGGGGAGTTTGGAGGCCAATAGATATGCTGGAAGTCTGAGCTGTGTTATCAAACCATTCCTGCATAACATTGGACGCTTGGCTTGGCGCATCGTCCTCTTTGAAAACACCGTCGCCAATTGGGAAAAAGTGCAATATTGCTAAGTGTACAGAGCCAGCCAGCAATTAACGATAGTTGTCACCAGTTATACGTTGTTTCGCATGTACCAAGGGCCCAAGTTCCTTCCAGCTAAACGTGCTTCACATCACACACCGCATTCACCGGCTTGCACTTTGGACACCATGCACGATAGACCAAGCACCTCATGCTGTTGGCGCTAAATATGAACACGACCATCCACGGAATGGAGTAACAAACGCGACTCTTCAGACCAGCAGACATTTTTTCAGTCACCTAACGTCCAACTTGCATGATCGTTGCATCAGGCGAATCTTTTGCGATGATGAACGGTGGTTAGGACAGGATATCATCGAGGTCATCTACTGATATAGCCCATACTTGCGAGTGTGCGATGCATGGTCATGACAGATACTCTTTTGGATTGACCTCTGTTGTATTAGGTTGTCAACTGTTAAACAGTGCTGCGTCTGTTGGACTGTACGAGTCGTTGGACCCGGCGCTAACCTCTCACATCAAACCTTTGCTGTCCTACGCAGTTTTGCCTCCTGGTCGTTGTTTCGCCTTTTTCACGCCGGTCCTGATAAACTTTAACTTCGGCGGCTCGAAAATAACCCACCAGTTCATCCGTGTGGGAAATCAAGGCACCCGTTCTCCGAGCTACCACAACATCTCCTTTCTCGAAGTCCCTTAAATCTTCCCGTTTTCCTATGACACTGCGAATTTAACTGCCTACTGCTCCACTTATATCTTACATTTTGTACGTCGGTGGATTAATCGCATTCTCTAGGAAATGACGTGGTCATCGGTCCGCATTGGTAGGGGTGATCACAATTCAGTGATCACTCAGCATATATATATATATATATATATACGTGGGTTTTCTGCGATGTGAGAAAAAACGGATTTGCTTTCCGATAGAACAGTCATGCGCAGATATCTCCTGTCACGTTCTGTTGGCTTCGGAGATTCACTGGATCGTTTCTCGGCATATTCAACCTCTGTCGTTTTCAATTTGCACGACCTTTCACCAGCCGTCGACCAAGGTATCTTCAATGCCGCTGAAACGTCACCTACGGAGCGTTTGCTTATGTGACACCGTGAATTCAATCCCCGCTGGAAATCAGTTTATTCTGTTGATCGAGGCGTCTTACATTCACAGATGTGCTGCTATTTCATCATAGCCCTACGTGTGAATTTACTGTTGGGTCTGGGACGTGGTATTTGCGTAGGATTTAATGAGCCTTGAATACAGTTGTGTAAAGTTATTAATGGCAGGACAGTGTATGCGGATAAGGCACGAAATTGTAAACCCCTGCAGTTGAAGTAAAGTTATGGTTACGATTTCTCGTAGGAACATGGGTCTCTATACAAATACAACCATAAAAAAATAAAGATTTTTCTCTCTTGTGTTTCTACTAGAAGTAGACATTTATTTCGCAAATAAGTTTTAAAAAGAGGAACACGAATAAATATTTACTACACCATTCGTAAACACTTGTGAAAAGCTTTCGCCATAAGAGCTGTCATTTCCACAAAACTGAAAGGATCGTGTTCTTGTTTGATAATTCAAACATGAAGTGGAGGTGTTGAATAAGATCCCCATTTCCAGCCTTAACACATATACCATCAGTGATTCTATAATTCAATTCAACATATTCACTTAAGTAGTATCGATCAGTAGCAAATGGAGTTTACTCTGGACTCCAGAGAGCCAACTGCATTTAAACGGCAGTGAAGATGGATGAAGACACGTATAATTTAAAACATAAAAGAAATTCAAAAGAAAAGTGAGATGCGCGATACGTTTTTAACATTTTACTTCCCGTCCTTTAAAACTTTTCTTTGTGTTAATAAAATTCTTAATTCATTTTTTGCAAAGTAAACATCGCTCACCCTATCATTGTGTGTAAGTTGAATTGAGATCATATCGAACGTTTTTTCTGCCTTCTGTTGGTTTATATACTCCTATTTTCAAAAACGTTCTTTTCTAGTTGAATGCAACAATACCTTAAACGAAATCGAAATCCCACTTCATGATAAGTTATTTGACGTTCAAGTAAGATAGTACAGTTTATTACACAAGCAAAAACCGTTGTTTCTTTAAGTACGTTTTAATATACAGAACATTTTTGTCAGCTAAAATAACGAAAAATAGCAAAATGTAATAATCAAATATGTATATAACACGTATATTTTAACATATGTCGTTCTGTATTACTATTCTAAAAACTGCAAACATTTTTTTTCTGATCTTTTTAAGAAATTGTTACAGGGAGAAGAAACATTCCGCTTTTTTTCTGCAAAATATTTAGAAATTTTCATTTTGGAGCCCTAAGAATGTTTAATTATTTCGGTAAGCTCCTAAGGATGATTTGACTGAAAAATGCGAAATTTAAAATTTCTGTAGTGGGTTAAAGAATTTCTTTGGTTATGATCGCTTTTGCGACACTTTCTAACATTTTTGTTTTGTTGTTCCCCAATACTCACTTACTTCAAAAATTAATCTCTGTTAAATGTTAGGCTACAGAATTATTTTATTGTTTGCAAAAGACAATAATTTTGTATTGAAAAAAAATGTTTTCATTTTTAGTGCAACAGTATAAAGCAGTAATTGTTGTAAAAAAGTTTATCAGTGAGAGTGCCAAAATAAGCGGTATTAAAACATGTAGATGTTTTTAGGAAACATTAGTTCAATGTAGCTTTGCATCTTAGAATAATCAAAAGTCGTTAAGTGCAGAGTAATTAAAATAATGAAAAGTTGTTACACTTCACATCTTGAAAGCTAGAGTCTATTGTATAGTTTCACAACAAACCTGCAACAGTACAATGCAATATGTCAATTTTCTTTTTTTTTTTTTAATTGGAGGTTTAACGACCACCGTGAGCAACTCAATGGGCTATAAGCAGTCGCCCGTCCCTAATTTAGGGTCACTGGTTCCAGGGAAGGGAGAGAGCCAGTGCCGTAAGACAAACACAACATCCATGCCTCACCGGGATTCGAACCCGGACCCCTTTCGGACGAATTATCAGAGGCCAACGCCTTAGACCACTGCTCCACCGGGGCGGCCAATATGTCAATTCATACGCCACATGTACTTCACTGTATGAAACTTTGTATCAGATCGTTTATTTCTCATTCATTCCAATGTGCATGCGCATCACGTGAATTGTTATCCGTCGTTCTGCTTTATTTAACATTTTTCTGTTTAATATTTACCCTTGTAACAAATCAGATGTTCCCTTGCAACAGCTTAAGAGATTTTGTATCAACCTTTTATGGACATGTGATTTACCTGATGCTTCTATCGAATATCTTAACTGCGACGTATTGTATAATTACTATAATTTATTGCTTGACAGTGAAATTGCCCAACCCAGAAGCAATTCAGCTTACCTGCATGCGAATTGGTAGGTGTATGCAGGTAAATAGGATACGCAAATCGTTCAAGTATGCAGGAAATGGCGTCAGATATGCGAGAGAACAAAAAGGGCAAACACGGGCCGCTGAAACATTGGCGTGTCCCTTTCTACTAGTCGTTCGGGACAAAGGAACGGAGTTCTGAAGGCTCCTACAGCACGCCCAAGGACCGAAAGTTCCTTGCATAATTGTCGCCAACCCTATCACAAGCCGAACGGCTTTGAGAGCTACAGGAGCGTATTCCTACGTGACGATGACCAATGTTCGGCCAATCGCAGCTGATGTACATCGCGATACAAGAATAGCTGGACGTTGATGTCAACAGAGGTTGGAAGAAAGAACTGCCAGGCGCCATAGCTGGACCTCTGTACTCAGGCGGACGCCAGCAAGCATCAACCGTCGTATCCCTCGTCAGGCAATTGCAAAGCCACTGGCTATTGCATATATCATTCGGCAGGCTGTACGACGATTATAGGCTTCCCCGTCATATTCCAGAGGGAAAATCGTAAATTGGTGGTGGAACCTATGCGATCCCGGCAGCCATTCCGTCAACTACAATTCTCCAAGCTCGGCTGGAATGCTTCCGTGGTAGAGTTGCGTGGTGAGAACAATGATATTATTTCGTGTTCCTCGATGAGTCACGATTCTGTCTCGGTGGCAACGATGGTCGAGTCTGGGTCCTTCAACGAATTTACAACTGGAAGGCTACAACTGCTTTTCGTGAGAAGTACACTGTTTTCCACAAGAAGATTCTCTTATGGGGTAACATTAGAAAAATAACCGGTCACTTTGCATACGCTTAAGGAACACGATGGCAGCTTGGCCGTACATGGATAGCGATTAACCGTTCGTGTTGCTGGAATTTCTGGATAGTACCCAGGAGGTTGCTTTCCTGCAAGATAACTGTCGTCCACACACCGCTCAATCCTCTGAGCATGAATACGAAAGCTCCATGTGCTGAGGAGAAAAAAGCGGTGTAATAGCCTAAAAGGAGTCAGGAGATGTTACCATACAAAGGGTCTCAATACCTTTCTGGGTGGGGCAATTTTAATGTGGAGCAGTGTTTAAAGTGAAGTCCAAAAAAATGGGTAACCTCTCAAACACCGAGTTGGCCCTCCCCTCGATTGGATCAAAGCAGCAAAGCGACGGGGCATGAACTCTACGAGATATGTGCAGTACTTTGGAGATAGAGCTCACCATGATTCCTGACGAGCGTCCCACAATTCCGTAATATTCGCTGGTGAAGGATTCCTGGAATTGGCGGCAGGTTGAACACCATTCCGAATGTGTTCGATGATTTTCAAATCTGGCAAGCGAGCGGGCAACGTCAGGATGCCAAACTCCGTGAAATGTTCCTTCAGCCATAATATGGTGACTGTGGACTTGTGCGGTGGTGCACCGTCTTGTTGAAAGAGGTCGCACACGTTGGAGTGGTTGCATGGCATGAACCGGTGCAAATGATCCCCACGGATGGTTACGTAGCTTAAACCGGTCAGAGCGATCTGCAGACATATGAGGGGTCCTAATGCGTGGCAGCTTAACACACCCCACACCGTAACAGAGCCACCGCCACCTGCACTCTCCTTTGTAGGCATGCGGGATCCATTGCCTTGTGCGGTTTTCGCGACACCTAAAATCTCTCATCTGCCCGAAACTGTTGGTACCTCAATTCATGGGTCCAGGCTACACGTTTCCAGTGATCTTGTGTCCAATAGCTTTGTTCCCGGACCAGGCGAGGCGCACAGTTTTGTGTCGTGTGGCTAGCAGTGGCGTCTGAGGTCGACCTTCGGCTTCGGAAACCCATAAACCACAAGGAACGTTGCACTATTACAACGCTGATGCTACTAATGGTTCCAGCATTGAATTTCATTGTGATTTATGACACTGTTGCATGCCGGACAGATGTTACGGTGCTTGTCAGACAGCGTTTTCCACGACGATAGCCCAGCTCATGCCACGCACTCTGGATTTTATCCCTCTGCTTGTGTAGTCCAGGTACACCCCTGAAAGTGTTAACCGTGTAAATCGAAATTTCGTGGAACGATCCGAGATGGAGTGACCCATGTCCCGGGCGCTAACTATCATACCACGTTTCAAATCACTTAAATCCTGACAAGCTACAATCTGATCTGCGAATCCTAGTACTTTAGCTTGCTGAGATATCTGCCTCTGTATTTTTGTCGTTTGCGGATGATATCGTTTACAGAAAGGGTGTGGTGCAACGTAATGGAAATGGGATCGCCCTTCTCGTTTTTTTTTGGGACCTCAGTGTATTAAATCGTTCTACATAAAGTTCTTTAAATTATGGCCAGCGCGATCTCCGGACCTATAACCCATCGAACAGGTATGGGACACTTAGTGTGGAACCGGTCTTCCTTGGCCGATCCAGAATGCTGCACCAAAATGAGTCCTGGTGAACGTTACGTGGGCTGTGGGACTCCATTTCGCGCCATGCGCCTGATTGCGTTGCGCAACATGGTAATCACATAAGGTATTCAGCGGTGTCACGTGATAACATCTTGTAGTATGTCAAATCGATGTACTGCCTTCGAAATTAAATCATGTACGGTATTATCTGCTATGTCTCTGGCAATATTGGGCTCATTTGGCTTAACCTTTCCTTGTGGGGCAATTCCAGTGTCAAACAGTGTTCATTAAATTTTTTTAATTAAGTTCTTTGAATTATTTTACAAGAGAACAAAAGCCTACATCAACTTTTGCTATTAACGAAGACCAGTGATCACTAGAAACAAATATGTACAATATTTCTAAAAATAATCCTGTTTATATAAGTGTAAAATGATCATGCAAGTTTTTTACTTTCGAATGGGATGCTTTTTTGAGACACTAGAACAGAGATTAAAAACTGGAAAAAACGCAATTCTAATTTCTGTAACACGGCGGTCGAGAATCGATCAGACCCTAGAATTCTGGTTTGTTGTATGTCCGAGTAGAAGTTCGAATTTCAAGGTAAGGCGTCGATGTTGTGTATATACACTCATCGTCAAAAAAATAGTTGAACTCAGAAGGAAGTACACCCATAGGAATGAAACTTGGTGGGTAGGTTTGACATCTTGAGACATCCAAATGATTCAAGTATTACGCTTGGCCGCACATGTGACGCAAGCAAGAAAGAGTCGCAGCGTTGTGCCTGACCAGCTACATCAGGTCGACCCGTTGCGCGTGCTTGCCATTCTGACTCGTGCTTTGGGGTTGGTTGCATCCTTTGCAGGTGAAGTATGCCTCGGAGAAAAGTTCGGAAGCAATACCAGCAGTTGGAGCAGTTCGAGAGGGGCATATTCTTCGGGATCCGGGATGCGGAATGGTATTACCGTCGTATTGCGTGCCATTCCGGTCATGCGGATATCACCATAGCTCGCTGTTAGCGACAGTGGCTAGAACAAGGCAGGCAGCAGCGACAGGAAGGGTCTGGGATACCTAGACGAACCACGGAAACAGAGGACCGACGGGTGGTCCGACATGCGCGGAGTGACCCAACAGCCACGATTGCAGATATTCAGCGAGCTGTGGTACCCTCCATGCATCGTCCGATTAGTGCCAGCACCTTGGTAGACGGCTGCATGACATAGGACTACACGCACGCAGACCGTTACGACGACTGCCCTTAACACCATTGAATCGTCGCCAAAGACCGCAATGGTATCGTGCTAGACTGTCATGGAGTCACTCCGAATGGCAGCAGGCGATCTTCAGTGACGAGTCCCACTTTTGTCTTGAGTGAGACGGCCAATGAATCCGTGTGTGGAGACATCGTGGTCAGCGCCAAAATGAACGGGTTGTTGTCAAGCGTCACACGTGCAAAATACCTGGTGTCATTGTATGGGGTGCAATTCCCTACGCTACCAGATCACGTTTGGTAATCATTACAGGCACTTTGACAGTCCAACGTTGCGTTAATGAGGACCTGCAACCAGTGGTCCTACTTTTTCTGCACGCTCACTCTGGTACAACTTTCCAACAGGACAGAGCTCGTCCGCATACTGCTGCTGTCTGTTTTGCAGGGCACCAATAGAAACCTCCATGTCGGGACGTCTGGAATGCTGTGTGAGCAAACATTGCGGCCCGACGCCATACAGAGAGACACTGCTAATTGTGGAGCAGCTTAATAAATATTGCCCATATGAGTCTCAATGTTTAATTATGTATTGTTCTTGGTAACCTTTACTTTCCTCCCGAATAGCAATGTAATCCGACACGTCCTTCTGGACGCTCACTTCTGGATGCAACCATTTTTTTTGACGATGAGTATTCCTTAGGTGCTGCTTATCGCCCATTCTAAGAAACATTTGCTTCAATTGGGAATGAGTGCTTCCTTTTTGATTTACGTTCCCTAAAATTTCGAATCCCTGTTCTTTTCAATACAAATGTGCTACCGAATTAATTTTTTTCGAAGGGCTACGTTCGAGAGCATATTTTAATAAAATGCATTTGCGAAAAAAAAATGCCCAGCTGAATTTTAAATGTTAATATTTACCATTCGCTTCACATAATTTACCATAAAAGTTTTTGAAACGCATTGTAGATAAGTATAGATTCCACTGTGCAGCCTAATTTTCAACAAATGTAACCGCAGTTGTACATGGCATTGTAAGTACTGAGCAGAATGAAGGCGGATATGCAAACTCATGGTTCAAAATACATAATGGATGACAGTAAAAAGCAATGCAAATAATGGAAGATTGTGTTCCCCCGAAAATTTCTCTTGATATCGTGTATGAAGCCATAATAGTAGATCACAGTTCCTTCTGCAGAATAAAGAAATATCTTTCCTTTCTTGGATTTCTCGGGAGACTGCAGCCTCTACCTTATTTAATAACCTTTGAAAAATGGAATCAAACGGGTTATTTTACTCAAAGTAACAAGAATGAAATCTAGCGAAAAGAGAGTCGATCAGAACTGGAATTCAATGAAACGGAAACGTACAATGGCGGTACGTTTCTTCATTCAAGTTAGAATCAAAATTTTATTTTTGCGGAGCTATTGCGCGAACAGAGCTAGAGCCAGAAATGAAATAACGTTTTCCATCCTTCTTCAGAATCATGATCTCCATTTCATTCAAATCTGGTAAGGAAAATTTCTTGTGTGCTGTGCTTCCGAGTTATAATTTTTTAGTATACTTTTCCTTGTGTTCCTCCTAGTTTTCTTTACGATAATATAAAAAAGAAAAAACCTCCTTCTCAATTTTTTGTTCATCCTACGTATTACATATCATTTTACACAAGATGGTTACTGTGGAAATCAAATATTTCATTTTTGTCCAGAATACAGTGCCCCGGTGTGCCATCAAAGCCCATTTTGCGTCAGCTACGTATTAACACTTTTTCTCTAACCTGAGCTCACTGATGAGAACGATTTTCGTTTTAATACAATATTTCAATCGCTGAAAGATTTCTTTTGCTATATTTTTTATTCAAACTAGTCCGTAACCCGTGCAATGCACGGTTGAAAAGCTGTGACTGAATTTTTTTTTCTTGTCATATAACACGAATTGCAATAAAATGAATAACTATAATAAACGGTTGAATTATTAATGGGCACCTCTGTAAGATGGGTCACCAGCAACAAAGTGTTCGTAACATTCCCATTAATTTTTTTCAATTTTTCTAACTACTACTATACGAATTTAACGATGACGTTTCTCATTATTGTATAAACATGTGCTTGCCCGTTGCTGACGGGCTAGCATCGAAGTATTGAGGCATTCTTTCAGTGACCCAGAATGATATCGTATCTACATAACTACACAATGGGGTTAGAAATGTGTTTCATTTTGCCAGTTTGGTTTTAACATTTTTTGTGGTATCAATATATAATGTATACTAATATATAAAGCGAGAAACTTTGTCTGTGTGTTTGAGGAAATCTCGACAACTACTGAATCGATTTGGATAATTCTTTCACCGTTGGGAGGCTCATTTCTTTCCGATGGACATGAGCTATTTCGTTTATTTATTATTATTTTTTATCACTTTTTGTTATTTTGGCTGTACTACCAAATCAGATCGCTTTGAAGCAGTTCCCGATTTCCCGTGTTTCGTTCCGCTCTATTTACACACAACTTGATCACACCCAACGTGAAAGAAAGTAGTTCACCAAAATATACGGAATTTATTTTTACTAATTCGAAAACTACTGGACAGATTCGGATATATATATAAAGAAAGAAACTTTGTTTGTGTGTTTGAGGTAATCTCGATAACTACTGAACCGATTTGAATAATCTTTTCACCGTTGGGAAGCTTATTTTCGTTTCGGTGGACATAGGCTATTTCGTTTATTTTTTTATTATTATTTATTATTTTTATTATTTTTGGCTGTACTACTGAATCACATCGCTTTCAAGTAGTTCCTGATTTTCCGTGTATCGTTCTGCTTTGTTTACATACAACCTATTCGCACCCAACGTGAAAGAAAGTAGTTCACGATGATATACGTAATTTTTTTACTAATCTCGAAAACCACTGAACCGATTGGGATAATTCTTTCACTCTTCTTTCCAGTGGGCATAGGCTATTTCGTTTATTTTTTATTATTTTTGGCTGTACTACTGAATCAGAACGCTTTCAAGTAGTTCCCGATTTCTCGTGAATCATTCCGTTTACAGCGGATTGTACAAAGAAAATGCCATGGTAACATAAAATAGTTACTTATGACAATAGAAACTACCAATGACAAATCTGTGGGTCAGTAGCTTTGATTTAAAAAAACATGAAAATCGCTGCAGTGGGTGACGCTGGCAGATTGTAGAAAGAAACTGCCTTGTGTTTCAAAAATATAGATTGTCGAATGCCCGTAAGTGTTTTGCATACGTATAAAAGTTAAGTACGATGTTCGTTACAAAAAATACACCATGAAAGAATACACAAAATAAGACGAAATTTGCTACACATGCAGAGAAGTAGATGGGAAAGAAGTAGTTTACTTTCTAAGAAATTTGAATGGGCGAGCAGACAGTGTAATGTGGCCTGAGTCGCATAACCAACATTCTGGGCTGTACATTCGGAAACACTTCATTAGATACAGTAAAAAAACCACTGGATGGTGTCCTGAAATATCGCTGACCATGGGTCTTTCACCTTTGTCCACAATTTATCGACATGGCAAGGGGGTCGTGCATAGGCGTCAGTTCGTTTGCCAATGACGACCTCCATATTCTCTATTAGGGTGTAGTCCGCAGCGTGTTCCGCAGACTTCACCCTAATAGAGAATGTGAAGGTCGTAAACACCTTACAGGCAGTGTCTACAGGTGTTGGCAGTGTGTTGGCGTGCGGTGTCTTGCTGATATTGGGCATCAGAGACACTACGGAGATCCGTGTTTGTCTCTGTTTTTCAAAACGAGCTCTAAAACCTCATTGACGTGTCTTCGTGTTGTCATTGCACTCATTATGCGTACTATCGGTGATAGAGCGTTAAAACTGATAGCATTCCAAACAATGATACAAGATTGAGGGGCCATGTGACCCTAACGGATCGCAGCAAGATCAGCCCTGTGACCACATTGTCTCCACGCACTCAATCGGCGATGGACGGCGCTGATACAGAAACGCAGCAGCATGCCTTGTATAGAAGTTGAAATTATAAACGAACTGGAATGACTACCCAGAATCTAAAGTATCTGAATACTCACCTACAAGACAGGCTGAAAAATATTTCTATGTAGATTATATAAAAGTGTATTTCTATTTCGAAAATATTATTCTATCTAGCATGAAAATATATTGATGTAGCAAATTCTTAGGATCACCTACTTGAGTTTGATCTCCTTTGGATTACCAAACAGCTTCAATTTAATGTGTTATGAATTCGTCAAGATGATGTTATGGTTCTACAGGTATGTTCGGCCAAGCTTATCTGATGGCTTCCGGTGATTGCGAAATATTCACTGGAGGAGAATTTCTGATACCAAATTATTTCTCAATATCAACACACCAGTGATCAGTTGATTTAAAATCTTGGGACAGAGAGGCCCATTTAAGTACTCTTAGGTGCCTGTCGGCGTTTGGAACCTTTTTGTGAAGATCCTGCCCTTGTGGTATGAGGCATTATCTTTCAGGAAACTGTGGGACGTGGCATTATCGTTTAGGAAACTGTGGTATGGGGCATTATTTTTCAGGAAGATCCTGTTCTTTTGGTATGGAGAAGTAACCTTGTCTGTCAGGAAACACCATGCGCATATATACTGGAGTGCCTGTTCCATAATGATGTTAAGATAGCACGTGACATCCAAATACTGATCCAGAGTTATTAAGGGACCCGATTCCAGCCATAACAACAGAACGTACAGTGTTACGTGCCCTCCCGAGCTTATGCATACAACGCGAAGTAGCTAAGATGCATCGATTCCTGCTGTTAAAACCATCTTTCCGCCTGTCTCTTTGGGTTTGTTATCTGAAAACTTTCATACGAGCAGGCGACGTTTTGCCAATCTTCAAGTGTTCATATTTGTTGCTCTTGTGCCCACAGCAGCAGACGAATTACTTGGTTTTTAGCAAGGTTTTTTTTTTTTTTTTTTTTTTTTTTGAACAGAAAGACTGCAGATTCAGTCGTAGGACGAGCTATGCGTGATGAAATTCTTCTCTGGGCACGGCTGTTCTTCTGCGTGGATAGCTGACACAGCGGAGGTCGTCTGTTTCCTTGTACAATCCTCTCCACATGCCGCTGCCCTCGAATATCGACTAGCCGCTCATGTCCGCAGAAATACTGCTGACTGCAAACTTTGTTTTTTATGCAACACTCATTGTACACTCTCGACACAACTGTACTTGCATAACCGCGAAGGTTTGTCGTTCATGAAACGCTTGCACCTGCACACTAGCGCCTGACATCACGCCTCGTTCAAAGTCGCTTAACCCGCGTGACTTTACCATATTTCCACTATCTACGTTTTAATACGTCCGAATCCTTTGTAGTGTGGTGTTAGTAAAGCCATCTGAACGTCGTAATAGCACAGGTCAGTGGGAAAGGTTCATGTCGGATTGCTATTGGGTGTTCCTAGTAATCTGCCATTTCAGTGTATACATTATCAGAGTAATGAACAGCATTTGGAAGGTACTTTGTCCAACACATGTCATGATTTTTTTTAGAAAACCATGCTGTTTCATCGGAAGAACTACAATGCACTTACATTGAATTCTACTCAAATAGCTTTTGGCAATCGAGATATTGCGTTGGTGTCTGCTTTGAGAGTGTGGACATGCTCAGCCATTGCAGAAGAACATTGTTGTTCAGCAACCTCACATGGTACATGTCACAAAGTTGATATATATCTGGTGTACGTATTGTGTGCCTCATTTCTTGAGAAAGGTCAGCTGCAAGTGCTTCGGTCAAATTGACCATTAAGAGATGCCAGTTACGTGCAAGATTCCGCTGTCATATCAGACTAAGACATTCAGCGGGAATGGGGGTCGGAAGGATTAAGGGAGCGTGTGTGGGTGTATTGCGAATAAAAGCACCACACACGGATGGTTTGCAAAACTTACAGTAGGTGACATGTTATCTGAAAATGAAAATAAAACTTTCTAGTTGATGAAGAGTACATCTCGGAATTATGCCAATGAGGTTTTATGTCTTCGTACACACCAAGAATCGTAGAAACAACTTTCATAAGTATCGTATGAGTGCCCTACAAACTTTTTGCGCAGAATTTTGTACCAAGAAACGAATTCATATTTCGTTATCTTTGAAGATCTCACCTTTGCTAAAGCTCATGAGCAGACAAGAAAGTTTCATTATTGTATTGATTGGCTGGATCATAATGGAATTTTTTGTAACTTATGTACAGAATGTCTTTTACACTATGAATGAAAAAATACTTTAATAGCATCAAGCATTTCTCAAACTAATGTCGTTCGTTTCAATTAGAAGAACAATTGAGTTACGTAAAAATACAAAAGGTACTTATTACGACTGTGTGCATCCTGACCCAATGTGTGACGAGTTTATTAAAGTAATGGTGATTTTAATTATTTCTTAATGGTTACTCTACTTAAAACGGTGATACATCTCTAATAAACTACTATTGGTGATTAATTATTCGGTTACGAAGTGATTAATGATTTTTACACAATTTGCATGGTTAATTATTACTTTAATAAACAGATATGTCATTACTTTAATGGATTCGTAAACGCAATTGTGTTCCCAATGTGTTAGAGCATGACAGCATGCTCAGTCAGACAACTAATTAGTATGCTAGTAATCATTTGGCCATCCATGCTGATTAACATAATATAAATTACTTTGGTGATTTAGGTTTGTTAATTACAGAATTCCTGTAGAGGCAATTTTTGAGGAAAAGATGAGAGGTATCATGAGTTTTTTTTTTTTTTTTGGAAAGGACAAAAATCAGAACTTGTTAAAAGTAAGGCATTTAAGCTCCAGTTTTTAATAATAAAATATAAATAAGGTTTTCGTAGTAAGATCATGGTTAACATTTCAATGGTGGGTATTGTATTGATAATTAAAATTGCAATACTTACGAAACCATCTCAATTTATGGATAAGTAGATATCAGTCTGTAAACAGTTATTTAATGGCACTTAAATTTTGAGAACTAATTGAAAATTAAATTTGTTAAATGACGTTTTTCAACTAAAATGCTTAACTTTTATTGGAATTAAATGCTAAGTTGTTTAAAATATAACTTTCAAAATTAGGTGTACACTGGAATTAAATTGGTAATTGAAGCTCAACTATTTTGACTTGGAGCTTAAGGGGCATTTAATTGTATTTATCATGCTAATTTTAAGGAAAATATGCAAGGATGTTATTAGAAAGATGAATTTATGTTTTAAGTTTAGTTCGGAAAATGGAAGGTATTACTTTTATCTAACAATTGAAAGAAGTTAGAAAAGGATATTAAGTTGAAAAGTCTCTCGGGATTCGGCACTGGGCCCAGTATTGCTTTAAATGTATGCAAATAGTTTGTGTGAATGTGATTTTAGTGCACTTTGCTTGTTTTCCTATTATTGCTTCACTACTTTATGTGTGAATCTTTGTTCATACATAACGACGGATACATATACATGTTAAAAAATCTTTAAAATATACTTACCCGAGGGGAGCATGTAATAATTTAGAATAAAATAAGTTCATAGAATTTAGTCCAGTGATTGGACTTCGTGTTATCCTTTCTTTCAAATGGGATACAGAAAGTAATTTTGAGGGTTATAATTCCAATTCATACCGGATAAAGCAGATAAATACACTGTACGTCAAAAAATACTTGCACACTAAAGGACGCGTCGGATTGCAATGCAAGTCGGGAGGAAGCTAAAGGTTGTCAGGAACAATAAATGATTAAAGATTGAAATCGATATGAACAATATTTATTGAACTACACGCCAATAAGTAGTGTCTCTCAGTATGGCGCTCGGCCGCTATATGTTAGCTTGCGCAGCAAGCCAGACGTCTCAGCATGGAGGTGTACATGTTCCTACTGGTGTCCTGTGATAAGCCATCGCATGTAGCTTGAATCTTCTCACGCAGTTCTTGCAGATTGTGCGGTAGGTTTCAAAATCGCTTTATTCTAATTTATCATAAGAAAACATAAGAGGGAGACGTACAGTATTGGGCATCTCACTGGGAAATAATGGAGTGTGGATAACGCATCCAATAGCATCCCACACATTTTCAATCGGCGATAGGTATGGCGATGCGGCTGGCCATGGCAGAGTGTCAGTGCGTTGAAAGCAAGCTCTGGAGACAGCAGCAATATGCGGACGAGCGTTGTCCTGTTGCAAGATCGCACCGGAGAGAGCATTCAGAGAAGGTAGGGTCACTGGTTGCAGGACCTCATTAACGTAACGTTGGTCTGACAAAGTGCCTGTAATAAACACCAAAGGTGATCTGTTATCATATTCAATTGCATCCCACACCATGACACCAGGCCTTCTGCACGTGTGACTTTCGACAACAAATCGTTCATCTTGGCGCTGACCACGGTTCCTCCACACACGGATTCATTGATCGTCTCCTCCAAGACAAAAGCGGGACTCGTCTCTGAAGATCACCAGCTGGCATTCTGAGTTGCTTCATGACAGTCTCGAACGACACCATTGCAGTCTTTGGCGACGATTCAATGGTGTAAAGGAAGACGTCGTAACGGTCTGCGTGCGTGTAGTCCTACGTCATGCAACCATCTGCCAATGGTGCTGGCAGTATCCGGACGAAGCATGGAGGGCACCACTGCTCGCTGAATATCCGCAAACGTGGCTGTTGGGTCACTCCGCCCATGTCGGACAACCCGACGGTCTTCTCTTTCCGTGGTTCGTCTAGGTCTCCCAGAACCTTCCTGTCGCTGCTGCGTGCCTTGTTCTAGCCACTACCTCTAACAGCGTGGTATGGTGATATCCGCACGACCATTATGGTGCGGAAAATAAAGATAGGACCATCCTGCTTCCCTGAGCTCGACGATGCGGTCCCTCTCGAACTCCTCCAACTGATCGAATTTCTTCCGAACTTTTCTCCGAGGCATACTTCACTTGCAAAGGATGCAACCAACACAACAGCATGAGTCGGAATGGCAAGCACGCGCAACGGGACGACCATATATAACCTGTCAGGCACAGCGCTACGACACGTTCATGCTGGCGTCACATGCGCGGCCGAGCGTGATACTTGAATCATTTGCATGTCTTACGATGCTAAACCTACCCACCAAGTTTCATTCCTGTCTGTTGCTTTCTTCTGGGTGAAACTATTTTTTTGCCGTAGAATGCACATTGAAATATGCAGACCTAAAGAACCATAGTAATTTAGGCTTACTTTAGCACATGTTATGAAATGTAAAGGATTTGTTATTTGCAACAGGTATTTGATATTTTTTTAAATTACGCCAGATGCATGTGCTTTGATGCCACAGTACAGAATTGTTTCCTGAAGTCCGGTGCATTTTAATGATATACTGTAGAACGTTCATATAACCTGCCCATATTTAGCGATATCTCAGATTTAACGAGGAAAACAGGAGCTTTAATATGAACCCTTTTGAAAAGCAAAGTAATAAAATTTAATGAAATTTCATATATAGGATGGTAGAGAAAATCTGTTGCGCACTGTTTTAGAATGGAGGAATAAAAGTGGTGGCATACAGGACGAATTTGCAACAAAACAGTGGGAATCGTGTGTGCTAGTGGGAAAATGTTGATAGAAAAGCAATAGGGAAGGAGTACATCAAGTGCTCGCCAGGCGTGTCGTGCAAGAGACTATCTTCTCCTCCGCTGAAGTGACACCCAAGGGCCTATATCTTGGGTGTCACTTCAGCAGAGTTGAAAACAGGCCACCCACTCGTAGGCTAAAGGAAGATAGGTGAGGCTAACGCACGTGTAAGTAGATTTTAGGAGACAACTGCAGAGAGGATAGAGGAGTAATGTAATGGGGATGTCGCAGGAGGGAAAACAGGAGACAATCATTCCTGGGATTGTGTCCATCGCCTCTTTCATCTTCCAAATGAGCTTTGCTTTGATACGACTGGTGCCTCTTATGCTTCATGTGTGTTGTGTAGTTAAGCAGCGGTCAATCTCATGTTGCTCTTAAGTTGAATATACTTAAAAGATTTAATTAATTAGCTATAGTACTAATATAGATAATTAAGTTTTTCAAGTATATCCAATATTTATGTACGTATAATATAAACGTATCTGCATATTATCACATATGAATATTTTCACGTGATGGACGTTTTAACCCAAAGGCGGATTTAGTGAGCGCCCGGATTTAACTAGGGTATTCGTTATAAGTGAGTTCTACTGTATTACTCTGAATATAAAACAACCTGCTAAACTAATGAGTTGTGGTATCTATCTCTATCTGTTGTTTTATCTTTTTAATTTGCCTTTTCCGAATTATTTCCAGCTCTCAAATTACAATTGGCTAGCTATTTATTATACATATATAAAGTATTACTGAATCCTCTGTAAATGAGAAAAATTACGGTTCTAGATGTTATGAAAGCGAAGTGGTTGTTTCCACGGAAGGTATATTTCGCTAATCGTCCGGACATTTGGTCCTCAGTAATTGAAATAAATTATGTAAAATATAAATAAGTTGTATCAGATGAAGCAAAGGTATATGTATCAAATCAAATTGCAAGCACTATATTATAGAATCATATTTAAAATCTTTAAATGTTGATTTGCACTTTATAATACCTAAACTAATAATAAAAATATGACAAAAGTTAGGATCTTAACTACTATACTGTGCAAATTAATTGGGACAAAGTAAAAAATCAGTCTTTTTTCCAAACCTATGACTTTATATCATTCTATGCCTTAATGTACACTGATACGTACCTGTAATGGTATGATGTATGTCCTCCTTTAGCAGAAATGACGTCTTTAATTCGTTTTGGCATTGACTCCACTAATTGAGTCACATATTTTTGACTTCATAAACGTGGAACCACACTTTTATAGCACTCGTTATCATGCGTTCTTTGGTTGTGCAGTCCATTTTACCTAAACGTCTCTTCAAAATATTCCACAAGTTTTCTATGGGATTTAAGTCTGGTGAATTTCCAGGCCAATCAAGCAAATGAATTTGATTTTCCAGCATGAAATTCTTGACCAATTTCGAATTGTGTCATGGGGCCAAGTCATATTGAAATGTCCCGTCAAAAGTTTGCAAGAATGGAACAATCCTACGTTGTAACATTTCTACGTACTTGGCTGAATTCATCATACCTTGAACACGAACTAAGCTTCCAGTGCTATTTGATGTGGAAAAACCCCAAAACATCTGTTTCAGAGGGTGTTTTACAGTTTGTTTGACATGCTCAGGTCTTAAGAGTTCAGAGTTGCTTCGTCTAACGACATTTGCTTGGTAACCCTGCTCAAATAAATGAGTTTCATCACTGCAAATTACATTTTTCCAGTCGTCAGCAGTCCATGATTTATATTTTTTGGCCCATGCTAAACGTTTTATCTTCATTTTCTCATTCGAATATTGTTTTCTCGTTGGTCTTCTTGTCTTCCGGCCAACTGCCAGAAGACTACGGCGTGCAGTTAAATCACTAACATCACAACCACTAGCCAATAAATCTCTTTGAAGGTCGGTTCTTGGGGTTTTTTATTCATTTTACTATTTCTGATTAGATATTTATCGGTTTGTAGAGTTCTTTTTCGTTTTCTTCCACATTTACCTCTCCTTTTTGAAGATGATGATCAAGATGCATTGTATCGCGTACGCAGTCTTGATACACTTGATTTACCTACACCAACTGCAGAAGCGATATGTCTCACTGTCATAGAAGTTTGATCCTTCAGAGCATTTATTTTTGCACGCTTCCTTGGGGAAATATCCATTTTTCAACACACGAAAGCAACACGTACTCACAGAGAGCAAAAACTAGCATCCACCTGTCACACACGAAAGCTCACAACTGAAGCTGAAGTGCCTATTTCCTCTTTAAAACCGGTCAAACCACATTCTTACTATCAAGTTCCAACAGTCAAACCACTTCACAGCTGATAACACCGGTTTAATTGGGTGTCCGATATCAACTGGCGATCACATTACAATTCTGAGAATAAAATAGCTTGTCCCAATTAATTTGCACGGTAAAGTACATTTCATTTTTCTGCGAGTTTATTTACTTCTCTGACGGATTTTATAAATCGTGTAGGTGTTTTAAGTCTGCTTTTCATATGGTCGTTTTCATTTCTACTTGGAATTTTTTAGAATTGAGGCTTTGTTTGAGTAATCAGTGTGACCACGATTACCTGTTATATTTCTGATCTGATGATAATCTGACTTTGCAGTTCGGTTTAATTTCTCTTTGTGTATTCTTTCCTTTTTACTGATTGCCTTTTATTGCACTGATTGGTGTGTACTAATCCTGATGAGCAATTTTGTGCATGGATCGTAAATAATATATGTAAGTACAGGCGTGGAACTGGAACTAACATTTTTTTTTCAAATTCAGCAATGGAGTGGGAATGGTATTTTGAAGTATGTTTGCAAGAAGTGTAAATGTTTGATTTAAACGTATATTTGTGTAACGGAGCCGGAGTTGAAACAGGAAAATCCAATAACAATTGCCTTACTTAGTTAACATGACCTTAGATTGGGTTGCCTTAAATCGTTGTTCGGAAAATGTACATCTGTTCTCTGATAGCCATTCAGCTCTATCAGTGATTGAAAAGACCTGGAGCCGAAATCAACTCGCCCCAAAAAAATTAGAAACAGAATAGCTAATATGCAAAGTAGACAGAGTGCCTTGCATTGGAGTAGAGCGCATTAGGAGACTGCCGGCAACGAATATGCAGATGTACTTACTAAGTGAGCTACATGTAAAGAGTTCGTAGCTGTGGAACTTGAAATGTCACTTCGTAGTGTTAAAACTGCAATGTCTAATGCATTGAACAAGGAGTGGCAGACTAGGGGAAATGATAAGGACAAGGGACGCGGAACTTTTGAGTTCCTACCAACAGTGTCGGTTAGAAAGTGTCCCACAGATACCAGTTTATTACGGAACATGGTGTTTGTTCTTCATATTTTGGAAGATTTTTCATCAAGTCGTGTTCCTGCGGCTGTGGAATAGATCTGGCCATCATTAAGCACTTTGCTACATTATGTCCAAGAATGAATGCCATTTATAAGAGAACGTTTTGCGGTGAATTCATTTTGGAGCGATGACGGTGCTGTGACTTCTCCGGGTTTGAGGGAGGGCATACCGAGGATGATCAGCTTCATCACAGAAAATTAAAAAAAATGTTCTACACTTAGTAGCCTGTATATTTCTCTTTTAGAGCTGCGAGCTCTGTTGCCTTGGTGCTATCTATGGTTTTTGTTCATTCTTGGTAAGATGGTGTGTTGTTTATACTTGCTTGCCATGTGCTTTGTTATAGTTTGGAATTGTACTGTGTGATGAGTTATAGGCGTGTCTTCTTTTTCTGTGATGATTACCATCTGCATTTTCCCGCTAGAGGGCAAAAATACAGATGAGATGGAATTCAAAATACACTGTATTTCATATATTTGCTTGTAAATAGTCGTTTGAAAAACTTCTTTTTTTCTTTCGGTGCCATTTATATGGGACTCTATTTTTGGGTATATTTTGCAAGTAATGCATAGATTTTTCACTTGAGAGCGTGAAGGTAAATTGTGCTTTCTCCGATACCTATGCTTTTTTAAGTTCGATTTGAAAAATTATTCCACCATCTGTTACAGCTCCTGGTCGGAAATATTTTCTATAAAATTTCAAATTTTTGAAAAGAAATGGTTTGGCCACAAGCGGGCGTAATAGCTTATTTCTGCTTTTGATGTATTTGCAACAAAATCTGAGCTCTGAAAATTTGAACGAAGAAAAATTATTTTCTGGAAAAATACCGCTCACCTTGGAAAATATTTTGAGAACACCTCCTGCTTAGAATTGTGCATAGCTTTTCCGCCATGGGGCATAGATATATATCCTATTTTTTTCGATATCTTTGCTTCTAAGAGACCGGTTTGAAAAATTATTTCTTTGTTGGAGAGCGTTTTCTGGAGAGAAATATTTCTCGTATATAATATCAGTTTTTCTTAATTCACAAGTGGGCCACTAGATGGCGTAAGCTCACGTTTCCGTTTACAGCAATATCAGCGGAACTAAATACCTGATTGAAGATTCTTGTTCGGAAAGATACTACTAACAGTAGAAACAGTTTGTGTGTATTTTCCTCCAGAAATACATTAAATTAAAGGATATTGGACAAGGAAATTTATCTTACGTAATATGTTATTGATAATACCATTCTTAAAAGTCTGTAAAAATTGTAGATACAAGAACATAATGTTTCGCTTGATTGGCTTGAAAATGTACGATTTTGACACAAACTATTTTCGGAATAAACGTGTCTGGGAATATTCATTAATATGAAATTCCAATAAAACCCGTATACAAAGAAGGCATAGTTTTATATTTTAAATACACAGGGTAAATAAATCCGGCTTTGTAGACATAACCTAGTGAAAACCAAAGTTGCTTTTAAAAATATGAATGTTTTGAATCATATGGGAACGATCTGTGAATAATATTTCATCGAAATGCAGTTCAGATGAATAAAAGAATTACGGTTGTGGCATAATTGCACACAGTTCTGTCTAAATTATGGTCAGCAAAATTGGTCCGTTTGATATAAAGTACAGACCTAATAAAAAATTCCGTTCCGAATAACAGAATAGTTCTGAAACACAAGTTATTTCTTTTAAAACTCATTCGCGCAAAATCGAAAAATATTGCCAAAATATTTCTGTCCTTGTTAATTTGGGCGATACTAAGTGTAACGTGTCACGGTATTTCGAAATTTCACACGGTGGCTCGTTTCAGAAGAATATGCCCTTACGAAATTTTAGTCAAATAGATAAAAGCTGCAATAAATTGCAATCTAAATGTGTGATCGGTGATTATTGCATCAAGGCACATTTTGTGTATTTCATTAACACTCCTGGATTTTAAGGATGGTTCACACTTTAGACGGTGGCTTAACCTTATCTAATAAAACCTGCCGATTTTCTTGGATTACAATTCTCCTGACGGAAAGTAACTACGGATCATAAAAATTGAATCATATGCAAAACGAGTTCCAAATGCTAAGTATATCTTTTATATCGTATTTTAAAGTTTCCTTTTAATTCACGGTTCTTAAATATATATGTATTTAGAGAGGCTCTTGTTTCTCATAATAGTCGGGTTTTCTTATTGGAGCAGTGATTCCTAGCGTTCACTGCGCTTTATTTCTTAGATCAACACTGGAATGCCTCGCAGTTTGTACAAATAATTGGCTATTCTGTAATTTTTGCATTAAAAACGTAGTGTAGAATTACTACACATGTCCATGGAATTACGGTGCACCTGGGTAATTTTGGCAAAACTCCCTGTACTCGATGCCCCTGGGATATCATTTGGGATACTATTGTTGCCTGACTAAAGTTCCAAGAATCACTTCGAAATTGAACCGCTGACCTTTTTTATTGGTGTTTTTAGTTTTTCCTTATGCAGAATAGCAGTCTCCATCTATTAGATATTAATAAGTTTTTCTCTCTTATCCTTGACACCTAATAAAATTCATGATTTCCGTTTATACTCAGAGTAGTCACCGGGATATCGAAAATTCAATTTAAACAATTCTTCCTGCTTTTTCAGGCATTTCTTTACTGAAACTTTCATAAAACCGTTGGTAAAGCGAATTCATATTAATTCTGAGACTTACTTAAAAATGGGAATTATTTCGACTCCCAAGCCATTTTAAATAAACTCTGAGAGTTATTTAAAGGAGAAATTTTATGACTGTGATTTCCACGAAACACAACAATGGGATGCAATCAAACGCTGTGCCTGGACTGTATTCCAACAATGAGCTGCATCCTGACGCTCATTACGATGCGTACGTTTTTAACAGAAAATGCTTTTAATAAGGTGGCTCAGACTCCATCCTGCAATAAAAAAATGTACTTTTCGGTACTCCCACTGATTTTCTGTATTGGTTATTAGTGAAAACTAACTTAACTTGTTTAAAGGCACTTTAGACGGTATATTTACCGTCTAAAGATGTTCCAGCTGTACTGAAATCGCAAAACGCAAGGACGCAATATTGCGGAATTCCAAGGTACATGTATGTGACTTAAAAGCGATTGAAAACCTCTCATAAATGGCCTAGAGATAACAATGGTATATTTAGAAACAACGAACTGCGTAACTTAGAAGATCATTGATTTGCGTTTGTCTAGTCAGCGAGTGTAAAGACGAGCTGAAAGATAAGACAAGTATCTCTAGGCCATTTATGAGAGGTTTTCAATCGCTCCTAAGTCACATACATGTACCTTGGAATTCCGCAATATTGCGTCCTTGCGTTTTGCGATTTCAGTACAGCTGGAACATCATTGTGTCAACCCTATTATTCTCCTCGGGAATAAAATACTATCATGTCCTGCATACCACGTTTTCTACATGGCGTCTTGAAGCTATCCATCGTTTCTAGAACAAATACTACGATTTCATAGTCGACGATGACTCCGAAATCGCATAGGATTGGACAAAATCACTACAGCATCTGACAATGCGTTTCTGAATAAATATTTGCTAGTGAGATCAGCGTACAAATGTCAGTCACTAAACCGCTAATACCCTATTTCAGTAAACAATCACCTTGGGGAACTCGCATAACTGATATTTAGTGTCTACTTCACACATTTTCCACCAGAAAATGATAACACAATAGCAACATAAGTCAATTTCTATTGGGTCATGTTTCGGCTTCTAGATTACTAAATAACCTCCATTACGGAACACAAGATCAGTCAGAAGGGATCTTTTGAACACAAGTAAGCCATTTTTAACTTTCTTGAATCCTCATTCTGCACTTCAAACAAATCAAGGCGTGTGTATTTCATAATTTGACCAAAGCTGCCAAATTTGCAGAGGGTTGTTTATCTCCTCCATCGCCAAAGATATACTTCTATGATTTCTGACTGATGAACTATGATACCCAAATGTGCATAAGCATTCAGGTTTTGAACTACAGACGTGAGTCGATAATTATGTACAATATATTTTAGGAAATCATTAAAAGAGCAACTGAGAACTTACAAGGACATAATTTCTTAACGTATTCCCCTTGCTTTTCTAAGAACCTGGTGCAGCTCTGCGTGAACTTCTTTATACCTTCTAGGGAAAAACAAATTGTGCTCAGAGACAGCCAACGAATTTCTTTAACTTCCTGATCCTTGGAAAATTGACGGGCCGCCCCGTGGCTCAGTGGTCTTAGCACTGGCTTTTGATCATTTGCCCGAGATGGGTAAGCGTACTTTCCATTTTGCCATATACTCTAAACTCTTTAACTGGTGTAGTTCAAATTACACCAACGGTAAGCCGGATTTTTTTAAACAGAAATAATTCGTGCAGACACAAGTTACCTAGCACTAGCAGCACGGAAATTTTCACTTTTCGTATTTCGAAGGATGAGCTAAATAATTAATTGTTATTGAAAACTCTCCTACATGACTGAAATTCAACGAACCAGGAAGCCGAATGAAAGTCATTGCGAGTGAATTTCTAACTTAAAACATTGAACATGAAAGGGCCCTAAACACGATGAGGTTCCATTGGAGGGGCATCAACAGGATATTTTCACCAAAAAGTTGACATTCCAGAATATAATCTACAGTGGATTATCACTTGTAATTTTTACTCGAATACCATAATAGTTTTAAGTATTTTGCCGAAATCAAAAATTTGTATTAACCAAATGTTCTATAGTACCAGATAATAAATATCGCTATGCCATATTTTTAAACTTACAGTGTCGTTTCCTTTTTTATTAGAAGAACATTTCTGGATCCACCGCATTAACCAAATCTAGCAGACCACGAATACGAGGATCTTATTTTATTGTATTCACTTATTTATAAAATAGCAAAATGATAAGCTTCAAAAAGTTTCCGCATTTGCGGGGAGAAGTGGGAGATGAGGGGCTACAGCCCACGCTCTGACACAGAAAGTAGACTGAATATTTTACGGCCTAAACATCTTTGCTGGAGCAACCTTTCAGAATTATATTCGTTGCATATAGCAATAAACGGGGCCACTGAAAATCTGAGTTAACTGACACTACACTGAAACATATATACGCCGCCCCGGTGGCGCAGTGGTCTAAGGCGTTGGCCTCTGATCATTCGTCGGAAGGGGTCCGGGTTCGAATCCCGGTGAGGCATGGATGTTGTGTTTGTCTTACGGCACTGGCTCTTTCCCTTCCCTGGAACCAGTGACTCTAAATTAGGGACGGGCGACTGCTTATAGCCCATTGAGTTGCTCACGGTGGTCGTTAAACCTCAAAAAAAAAAAAAAAAAAAAAAAAAGAAACATATATACTTCGGATGTATACTTTGGAGACGCTGTGTTGTTCCGTAAATAAAATATATCGCTCTTTCAAAGTTTACTTCCATTTCAAAAGAGTAATGTTACGGCTAAAACAACCTAGCAAGTCTAATAAATAATTTGGTAATATGTTAAAGAAGGCTGTAGTACATCAAATTTTCGGTCAGTTAAAACTTTTCAAGATTTATAGCAGCAGTTACACAAAGTTTTTTAATCTTCTTCTGGCTGTAGGTTTTCTGAGCAGGTGAAATTAATATTTTAACAGAAAACTCAAGAACTCTTAACCAACGACGTCGGCTGGTTTTGAAGTTGCTGTTGAGTATCATAAGTACTGACCTGTGAACGTAAAAGGATCTTAATTACACCCTGGAGATGTATTGCTAATTACCAGCTATCGCAGTTAAAGCCCAGTTCATGCGTCAAGTATTATACCGAGATTACAGATCCCACTGGAACTTTGTTAACTATGCATGACACTTGTTCTAGTACTCAACAATGCAAGTTTCTGGTCAAGGAGGGGGGAAAAAAGGGAACAATAGTGGGTAGGTATAACTTTCTCTTCTTTCGGTCGCTGTCGTGCTCTAAATTCTCTACGCTGCAAAAAGAAATATCTTCCGAATTGCGTTTAGTGGTTCCCCAGGGTGTCATATACCGCATGGTGTGCTCAGGAAATGAAAGTGTCTCAAGCTCGTGAAATTGATGCTCAAAAAACCAGTGGCGTCAAATATCTCGAAAACTATAATTTCTAAAACAAACGACGGAATACATAGAGCACCCTCTGAAGGACTGTGTTTTAATAATAACTCAACAGAGCAACATTAACTTTACTTCCTGAAATAAAAGTCGAAATATTTTAATAAACGACTCTGAAACGGCCATAAAAGAAACTGTATTATACAAAACACCATGCATTTCCAAATGTTGAGCGAGGAATATTTTAAAGAAACTACCGCACCGAAGGTGGTTCATTCGTCTTCCATTCTCGTTGTGGAATATGAAGAAGTGGATGTAAATTAATCTTCATATATCTGCAGCTTTCATTTACAAACGGTAGATGTAGGTATATCTCAGAGTTACTTAAACCTTTAAACATCAGCGAAACTTCTATACGTCACAAATGACATAACTGTTTTTTAGCTGAGTATGTCACCAATCCTGTTAAACGACTGAAGAAACGGGAAACAGCCTCGGGTTAGGATTAAAAAAAGTTACATGTCAATGTTTCAGTGCTATAAAAACTGGATACGAGGGTAATAACAAACGTTCTCCGCACGTTACGCACAAGTGTGCCACGAGAGGGCGTAATGTGATGCTTCCGTTGAGTCAGTCTTTGCTTTTTCCCATTTTTTTAGTATTTTTTTTTTTTTTGGAGCTCGTCGTCCCATTATTTTGAGAAGAACAATACTTTCTCGTTGCTAGCTAAAAAGAGGCTAAAACAGACCTGACGTTCCCAAACACGTATTCTGTTAGACATTGTGCAGCCTCTGAGGTCCTGATGTCGAAATACTTTATTTTGCAATGAAGTAAACTGTTTCCTTCCTTTGTTTATGGTTTCGTTTTTTTTTTGTGCGAATAAGCTTACTTTTCTTTATTAAACATATTTTTTAAAGTTAGTAGGTACACTAATCGTCAAAAAAAAAATAGTTGTACCCAGAAGGGCATGTCGACGTGCAACGATAATTGGGAGGAGGAAGTTAAAAGTTACCAGGAACAATAAATGATTAAACATTTATACTGATATGGGAAATATTACTTGACCTACACGCCGATAACTAGTGTCTCTTAGTATGCCGTCGGGCCACCATGTTATCTCACACAGCATGCCAGACGTCTCATCATAGTGTTGTACAATTTCCTAATGGTGTCTTGCGATAAGCCATTCCATGCAACTTGAATCTTCTCACGCACTTTCTGCAGAATGTGTGGTAGAGGTGGGGTGTGGATAGCGCGTCTAATAGCATCCAACATATTTTCAATCGGCGGTAGGTCTGACGATGCGGCTGGCCGTAGCAGAGTGTCAGTATCTTTAAGACAAGCTCTCTAGACTGCACCAGCATGCGGACGAGCCTTGTCCTGTTGGAAAATTGCACCGGAGAGAGCGTTCCAGAAAAGGTAGGGTCACTGCTTGCAGGACCTCATTAACGTAACGTTGGGCTGTCAAAGTTCCTGTAATGAACACCAAAGGTGATATCTGTTATCGTATACAATTGCATCCCACACCATGGCACCAAGCCTTCTGTACGTGTGACGCTCGACAACAAACCGTTCGTCTTGGCGCTGACCACGGTGCCCCCACACACGTATTCGGTGGTCGTCTCCTGCAAGACAAAAGCAGGACTCGCCACTGAAGATCACCCGCTGCCATTCTGAGTGGCTCCATGACAGTCTGTCACGATACCATTGCAGTCTTTGTCGACGATTCAATAGTGTTCAGGGCAGTCGTTGTAACAGTCTGCATGTGTGCAGTCCTCCGTCGTGCAGGCATCTGCCAATTGTGCTGGCACTAATCAGACGATGCATGGATAGCACTACTGCTCACTGAATATCCGCAGTCGTGGCTGTTGGATGACTCGGCGCATGTCGTGTCGGACAACTCGACGGTCCTCTCTCTACGTGGTTCGTCCATGTCTCCCAGTCCCTTCTTGTCGCTTCTGCGTGCCTTGTTCTATCCACTGTGGCCGACAGAGTGATATGGTGATAACCGCACGACCGGTATGGCGAGCGATACGGCGATAAGGCAATCCCACTTTCCCTAGGATGCGGCCCCTGTTGAACTCTTCCAACTGCTCGTATTGCTTCCGAACATTTCTCCGAGGCATAATGTCAAGCACGAGTAATGTTTTATTAGTTTCAAAGGATGCAACTAACAAAACAACACAAGTCAGAATGTCAAGCATGAACAACGGGACGACCTTATACAGCCGGGTGGGCCCAGCGCTACGACCTCTTCATGCTTGTGTCACATGCGTGGCTGAGCACGATACTTGAATCATTTGCATGTATCACGATGTCAAACCTACCCACATAGTTTCATTACTGTCGGTTGCTTCCTTCTGTGTGTAACTATTATTTTTTTTTTGCCGATGAGTGTATAACCACATTTACTGGAAACTTTACTGATGAAATATAGTCCTGATTTCTTATGACTACTTGGAGTGGAATGAGAGTTGAAATAAAGTCAATGGAATTTTTCCTTAAACTGCCTCGTTGGAGACTGATTTCGCTTTAACTGCACCGTGTTTCTAGCCTTCATTCGCTTCTGCAACAAGTAATTGCTTGAATTTACGTAATACACTAATGCCCAAAACCTACGGACGGTCTATTTCGTTAGCTGTGTAAAACAAATACATGACCACAGCCAAATGAGGAAATAAGTATATTAAAAGCATACGAACGCATGAAAAGACACATTTTTTTGTAAATGACGCAGAAATTAGACTGTCATCAGTGTTTACGCAAAAGTTACAAATTTCCAAAGGACATACTTGGAGAATAGATTACAGTGCTTATCGATTAGCAGGAAGAGAGACATTTCAGCATGGAATATGCCCACTCCGGACTGCGATGCAGCTGCCAGTGCTTCGTGGGATTTCTGAGCACCAAGTGACCCAAGAGCTCTTGAGGCAAATTGGCCCTCTCCTCCGACAGAGCACGGATGAGGCCCTGCTTGTTTCCTAGAGGGAAGTTTTGAACACAAATTCGTCTCCCTATTCCGTTTCTGAGGTTTACCGTGGGGTAGAGATCAGGGGCTCATGCTGGCCAGTTGATGCTGTGAATATTCTCTGTCACCATAAGTATCTGCACTGCTCTCGTACGAGGAGGTGTCGCGTTGTCATCCATGAACAGAAAGTCTTCACCTACAGTACCGTGGAATAAATGACCATAAGGTAGAAGAACTTCGTTGCAATATCGTTCACCCGTCATAGTCACATTTTCCAGCACCTGTACCTCGGTGAGTCAATTACCTATGATGCCGCCCCACACCATGGCACCGGTACCTCCCTATCTATCCCTTTCCTGCACATTCTCGCACTGGCCCGGTGCCACTTTCACGCCAGATGTACTGAATGATAGAATCCCAGGACAGACTGAAACGACTCTCCCCTGTTAAGAGTACATTGTCCCATTGATGACGTGTCCAATTTCTGTACATACGACACCACGGAGAACGTGCTCTACGTTGAGCTCCGGATAGAGGGACGCATAATACAGGCCTTCGAGCATATAACCCTATATATCGCAGACGTCTTGCCACAGTTTGTCGGGATATCCGCGTTCCCGTGCTGAAATGGAGGCTACCCGCAAGTTGCGCCGCAGTGGTGCTACAATAACGTTTTGCTGTTACAGCTAAACATCTGTCTTAATGCGCCGTAGTAGAACAAGGGCGACTTCCTAGCATGCCCTAGAACACATACCATTGGTTTAAAACACTGCAAAGAGCCTGAATACCGCACTACGCACGATTCCAGTGGCAACATCACTCAGCTTTCGTCAAACTTGCCTATAATTCTGCACCGCGTGAAATCACCTAGTTGATGTCTTTGAGGCAATACGTAAATTGCACGTTCGTACCTTCATGCCTTCACGTCCAGATTTTCCTTCAAGCGCATGTCGCCCACTGCGCCTTCTTACCAGTTATCCGTTTTAGAGATATAACGTGACCCCTGTTCGGGCGATTCGACATTTTGCATTTTCACCGGCTTCCAACGAACGTCCCCGGTTATGCTAATTTTCACAGGCTGTTGCGTCTCATTTTGTGGTTGCAACATTTCGAAATAATGTTCGCCCTTAGGATTTGGACTCCATGTTAGTGTGATTCATTTTATTCAATTACATTATCTCTGTTAATAAATTATTGTAATTATTCTTACTATACTTCAAACAATAGCCTCGCCAACTGAGAACAAAATTTAAGAAAAATCGCTCGTAATGGTCGGAGACAAAATCCCTTGTTTTTCCAATTTTTATTTTCACCATCAGTGCAACCTAGTTTCAACTGATTGCCATGGTCATTTTTTTTTTCACTCTGGAGATATAATTTACGCAACTGCCTCTCAGAACATAGGACATAGAAGTTTATGATGCGTCTTCCAATATTAAGTTTAGTAGTTATCAGAATAGCTATCATAGAACTCCTCTTCCTACCCGGCGTTTTCTCCAAATGGCGCTATTATTGAAAATATAATAAAAAATCCCACAGTCGATTCACTTTAATTATCGGTTTGTTTCCAATAGGTTTCATAAACTCTTAACGATTCCTTACATCGTTTTTTCCCGCGGAAGTCTCTTCAGTACGAACTATCGCTTTTGATCAATAAATTTGAACTCAAACGTGACCTCAGTTCTTTTGGAAATTGCAACATATAATGCGAACTTTTTGGTTTCAATTTAAATGTTGGAGACATTTTTCATTAAATCAATGTTGGTAATTAGCGGTGATAAGCTGGAGGTTTAAACCTCTCATTAACTTTTATAAGCAGCAGAGACGTCTGGAGGAACACTGATAGAAGATTTAGATCGTGATTTTCTTTTACGTCAAACAACAGGAATTAAGCGATGTGCATTTTTATACAGTATATGTCATCATTATAGTAAACTTGGTTTGCCATTGCAGCAGAAACAGAAGAGAAGAGGAAATTGCTATATAAAAGATTGTTTCCAATACCACCAAGAGTTTACGCAATGCATTTACCTTATTTGATTCTTAATTCTAAGCAAACTTTGGTTTCCAAAACGTTATTAAAGAAGCAAATCCGGTGCATACTTTAATTTCTCCCTGTAACCTGTGTAATTTTTGAGTATGTATGCAAAAAACAACAACATGGGGTTACCCATAATCACGCAAAAAATATTTTCTATCTGGTAAATGCTGTCGAAGATTACTTTTTTATCAGAGGTTTAACGACCACTGTGAACAACACAATGGGCTATATGCAGTCGCCCGTCCCTAATTTAGGGTTACTGGTTCCTGGTAAGGGAGAGACCCAGTGCCGTAAGACAAACACAACATCCATGCCTCAACCGGGATTCGGACACCGACCAGTAATGGGAGATCGTTGGAAATTACCCATTTCGTGGATATTTTAGAAAAATAAAATTACGAATGGGAAAATGGGTATTTTTATAACCTGTGGGTGAATTTATTCCATCTCTTTTTAAAAGTCATACGGAGACTTCTAATTTGTTGCATGAAGTCTCGTTTTCAAAGAGCCCCTATATTAATTGCGCAACATCTACCAAAAGTTGCAATTTGGATATGCGGGTGGGATGGCTTTAACATTTTAACGACTATAACGCCCAAAACACCCGTACGTACAAATAGCCAGAGACTCCTGAAACTCTTGTCAAGAGTGAGTCAGATTTCCTACCCTTACCTGTTCTTCAAATTTTCTCGTCCTATGAGGTATCAACAGGAGTCACCCTCAGTCACTATTGTTGTTATTAAACAAAGAAGTAAACCAAGAGACAGTTTTGGGCACTATGGCATTTGGAGTGGTAAAATATTTTTGCGTCATGGTCGTTATAGGGTTAAATGGCACCGAAAGATTGCGTGAAGTTTGTTCTTGAAGAAAAATACTTAAAATGACACAATACTGGAAACTTATATTATGATAGTAAACGTGATTTTATGTTATATGATACTGATACGATAGTAAACATAATGCTTATTACCATATATTATTTTTGACTCTTTTTAAATAAAACTGCTGTATTTAAAAACTGAAGTCTAAATTAGTGTGCTTATTAAAATCATAATTTGGGATTCTACAGTATTTTTAATGCAAAAAATAAATAAGTTAATGTGTAAAGAGATAAAAATATAAGTTAATTTCTGAAAATAATTTAAGCTTGAAAATGTATTACACGCTTATATAAACACTTGCAAACAATTTTTGCGAATATGGATTTTTTGGCTATAAGATGGGTATTTCATATGAGTAAAACCAGTTTTACTACCTTCCATCACTGACACTGACCCCTTTCGGACGAATATATCAGAGAATATCTACGCCACCGGGGCGGCCCGTCGAAGATTAGAGTGTGGAGATTAGTAACTATCAGGTTGTAAAGAAAGTATCCGGAAAATAGAGAAGCATGTATTTCAAGCTTAAAACATCGTACCAGACATTTAACCTAATCGTCCAAGTAGTCCCCCATTAGAACTGATGACCGTATTCCACCGATCTGCGAGCGAGTTGAAATAACCGATAGACGTTTGGAGAGCGAAGTTGAAGAAGTCATCCGTTTCACATCATCGTCATTAGCAAAGTTTTTCTCAACGAGAGAATTCGGCAAAGACCGGAAGCGATGGAAGTCGAACGGGGCGAGATCCAAGGAATAAGGCGGGTGCGACAATATTTCTCATTCCAGCTCGAGCAATTTTTGCTGGGTTCGTTAAGCGACACGTAGACGAGCATTATCATGGTGAAAAATAACTCCATGGAGATTAATCAACGCTGGGCGCTTTTGTAGCAGTGCAACATGGAAACGGTCCAGCTCCTGGATGTAAGAGTCCGCTGTGATAGTATTGTTCCGCGGTAAGAGTTCAGAGCGAATCACACCGCGACAATCCCACCAACAGCTCAGCATCACCTTCCGTCCATAAAGGTGTGGCTTAGCGATCTTCTGTGGACATTATCCTGGTTTGGTTCCTGTTCGTTGTTGCGTAACCTTCAAGTATGTGACCCATGTTTCGTCACCCGTGACCAACGGATGTAAAAAGCCTTCCAGTGTTTCTCTTTCACGCAGAGCAACAGCAATGCAGTAGCGTTGCTGAGACAAAGCATGGGGTACACAGTTGCACAGTTTACACGAATATCCCAACTTCCGAAGTCGGGTGCTGATAGTCGTATGGGAGGTCTTTAGTTCCTCTGCCAGTTTCTGTAGTGCTGCATCAGACTTCGTCCTTAGCACATGTTGCATTGCATGATCTTCAACTTTACTGGGTCTGCCACTTCTGGGATCATCAGACAGATCCCGTACACCAGTGCCTAATTTCCTGTACTAGTCATAGGGAGTGCTCTGTCCGATAATATCGTCACCAAGCGTGTTTCGCAATTTTCCAAGTGTTTCCGTAAATTTCACGCCATTCGAATTTTCATACAGAAATATTGCGCGCACATATTCCTTCGATATTGCCATCGTATCGTTGCAGCGTGCAACTAATATTCACCAGAACAGCGTACGTTCTTTCCTTAGAATCTATTCTTTCACGCACAGCACTCTAGGATGCTTACGACACCGTAGGTGCGCAGTATCTTGCATTACACAAGCCACATACGATTTTTTCCGGAAACTTTCTTTATAACCTGATATTTCGCTAGTCATGACTGATGCAGTGGATCTCACACCTGAACAAAAAAATAATCTGGAGAGAATTTATGCTGAAATGATGGGGCAAATTCATATACGAACTCCAACATTTCAGAAAGTGTTATCACTTGTGATGAAACTTGGATTTTGCAATACGGCCCTGAAACGAAGAAACAGTCGATGCATTGGAAAACAACAAAATCAAAAAGGTTGAAGAAAGCACTGGAAAGCAAATCCAAGTTCTAGGCCATGTTATTTGTTTTCTCTGACATTACGGGTGTAATTTTAGCAAAGTTGGTTTCCAATGGAGGAAAAGTGAACCAGCATTACTTCAAACAGGTTCTGGTGATTTTAAGAGGCGAGTCAGAAGAAAGAGGTCAGAGCTCTGGAGAAAAGTGACATTCACCATGACAACGCACCAGTCCATTCAGAGCTCTCAGTGAAGCACTTTCTTGCTGAGAAATGCATTAGAGTTCTAGAACATGCTGCTCTTTTGCCAGATTTTACCCCCATGCGACGTTCTCCTTCACCCTAATGTAAACGTTCTACTCAAGAACACTCATTTGAGTCAGTTACTGTGGGGAAAAAGCGAACGACCGAGCTTCTCACAGTGATCACACTAGATGAGCTACATCACTGTTTTGCCCAGTGGAAGATCAGAATGAAGCTGTGTGGTAATGCTGAAGGTGTTGACATTGAAAATAATAGAGTTGAAATATTAAGTTTCTTTATTAAGTAAAGCATAACGCCACTCTTGTCACTTAATAACCATACCTCGTACATCACAAAATCTTTCATGGTGCACAATCTTTCCCCTTGGTGAAATGAACTTTGATTGCTAGTTCAATTGCACCCTTGTGTCTAATCACTGGATACGAAATGTGCTTTTTAAAGTTACACATGTGATGATCACTATTACAATCATGCTCATTATTACAGTCATGATATATTTTAACGCGCGCTGTATGTTTTTCAGATGCCGTATACCCCACCATGCGGAGCAGAAGTGTATTTGCATTTGGAGATATAGATGCTCTTCCAAAACTCCCGTTTAAAAAAAATATTTTTTCGTTTGCCTACTGTAGCTAAATTACCTGCATTCCTTCCAGGATTTCTGATGCAAAACGTTTCCTTTTGATGGCGCGAAATAGGATTTGTTGTTCGACGATACAGCAGTTTCTACAGATTGCATGCCCCGCACGGGGATAACTGGTTTTCCAGTTATTTGGGGAGCAACGCCCGCACGGCCCGAGCTAACCTTGTGACGGTTTCTCTTGCCTCTGCGGCTTTAACTATTACATAACCGAAGGGATAGCTGTTCCTCCAGCTGATGGGGGATGGCGTTCCCACGGCCCGAGCCGATTTTCTCTTATTGTTTTGCTTTTTTCGTCTTAAGTTCATATATTGATGTGTACCCGCCTTAGTTGTAGGCTGCTGAGGTTGTGATGAGGCGCCAGCTCCAGGTTTTGTTCATCGTTCACTTCCCTGTCTTTTCTCTTTTATGTTACATTTTCTGTTTTTCTACAGCTGGTTAGCTTAGACCTAATTGCATGTTTGCCGTGTGCGGTGACCCGTACAGCTGGAAATGAGGATGCTGGAGTCTGAGGTATCTGGGGGCCGGGTTGTAGTGTCTCCAGATGCCAACACTCCTCTTTGCCCTCTGCTTCACCCTAAACGGGAGGCTGGGAGCTAACCCACTCCTAGTCAGGATGTCTGTGGCCGAGTGGCATCCAGACTTCTAGCGGCTTGTCGTTCTGTTCGGCTGGGTGAGTTTGGAAGTAGGGTGGGCATGCCAAAGAGGTGTTCTCCGGGCACGGGAAAGTCTGGGTGCACGCCGACCTTGTGTCTGCCCTACCAACTTGCTATATCCGCTGACTATCCCTAGAGCCGTGTCCTGCGTCCTCTTGGGCTTGCGGACCTCCGGCTCTCCCTCGTTAGGCTCAGTAGTGGGTGGGGAGGTTGGCGAACGAATCTATTTTTCTTCTCATGCAAACCAAAGTGTTTCCCATGCTGCACCTTTGAAGCGCCGTGTGGAGGATGGGTCGCCCTCCTCCACTAAGAAACTACTCAGTTCCAACTGCAATGCTCTGTTTCTTCTAATTCATTCTGTTGATCCAGCACAATCCCTCAGTTCGAAGAGTCCTTTCTGGATTAATAAGACTGTTCAGGCCGTTGCCGGCTCACCAAAGAGTGTTAAGAAGCTCCCGTCAGGGATCTTCTTGTGGAGACTTCAAATACTCGCCACAGTGCCACCTTGCTGGAGACGACCGTTCTGCTGGACGTTCCAGTCCAAATATCTCCCCATGGTTTCCTCAATTCCTCTCGCGGTGTTATCAACTCCCGCGACCTGCTGGAATGCAGCGATGATGAATTGCTGGAAGAACGTGGGGAACAACATGTCACTAGGGTTCGCCGTATTCTTTTCCGGCGGGAAAAGAATACGGCGAACCCTAGTGACATGTTGTCTATTCCCTCCCGGAACATCGTGCTCACATTTGACTCCCCTACCCTGCCAACTTCCATCAAGGCGGGGTACTTGCGGCTCGATGTTCGACCATACATTCCGAACCCCTTGAGATGTTTCAAGTGCCAGCATTACGGTCACTCCCAGCAGTCTTGCCGTAATGTAGCGAAGCGTGGACGCTTTGGGTCGCCAGAACACTCTTTGGCGGACTGCTCCGCTGACTCGGATAACTGTGTCAATTGCCAGGGATCTCACCCGACTTCTTTTAAGCAGTGCCCAAAGTGCATCGAGGAGCAGGCTATCCAACGCCTGAAGACGACAGAACATCTGTCATATCCTGAAGCCAGACGGCGGATAGCTCCTCTACCAACAGGGCGGCGCTCCTATGCATCGGTTGTGGTCCAGAAGGCTACTGTTGCGGTGCAGACTGAGGTGACCATCCCAGCGCGGTGTCCTTATGTTTTTGAGGACATCGTTGCTGCCGGACTGGAGACACTGAAGTCTCGCCGCATTGATTCCAAGGCGCCATCAACATCGACGCCTAAACCATCCTCTGTGCAGAAAATATCCTCTGCCAGCACTGGCACCCAGGCCCAGGGCGCAACTAAGAAGAAGCAGGAAAAGGTGAAACCAGGTTCCTCCCCCTCGAAACATAGCAGGGTTAAACCACCGAAACCCCCAGTAGCGCAGCCCTGTGTGAGTAAGCACAGTCCTGTGTTGCTTCCGGACATTGCAGATGGTCAGGAGCTGATGGACGACTCGGATACATTCTAGTCGTCTGTCATTTTCGTTTTTCATCCTTTCGTTTTATTATTCATTATGGCTACGCTCATTCAGTGGAATTGCCGAGGTCTGCGACCACGAATTGATGATCTGAAAGGCTTACTGTCTTCGCACACACCTGTGTGCGTTTGCCTCCAGGAGACAAAGCTTCGATGAACGGACACTTTTCCGCTGCGGAGATATTCTATTTTCCGCAAGGATCATGAGGACGGTGTTATCGCCTGCGGAGGAGTGGCCGTTGTTGTTCCTCATGGTGTTCCTGTCACTGCAGTTGCCCTTCGGATAACTTTGCAGGCATTGGCAGTGAGACTTTCTGTGAACACCCTGTTCACAGTCTGTTCCATTTACATGCCACCAGATGAAGCTGTGAGCCTTTCGGATCTGGAGGATTTAGTCGACCAGTTGCCGCCTCCTTTCTTCCTCCTCGGATATTTTAATGCACAAAATCCGTTGTGGGGTTCTTCCACTCGAGACTCCAGGGGCCGTGTTGTTGAGTCCCTTCTCTCCAACACGTCCCTCTGTCTCCACAACACCGGGGCAGTCTCTTGTTTTCATGAACCCACCCGCTCGTACTCAGCCATTGATCTGTCCTTGAGTTCGCCATCCTTATATCCTGACTGGTCCTGGAGCGTGTCTGATGATCCCCTTGGCAGTGATCACTTTCCCATCTTTCTCCGTCTAGCAGGTGACGGGTACCGTCATCCTACTCGCCCTGCTAGATGGGCTATTGATCGAGCCAAGTGGGACTCATTCACGGCTTCAGCGACCATTACTCCAGACATGGTGACCTCGGGTACGATCGATGAAGCTGTTGCGGCGGTAACGGATTGTATTGTGCAAGCGGCAGAACTTACCATCCCCAGGACGTCGACTAAACTTCCACGTTGCCCGAGACCTTGGTGGAATTCCACTTGCAAGGCGGCTCGTCAGGCCCAACATCGGGCTTGGGGTAGGTTTCGTCGGTACCCCACCGACGCGAACCTACTTGCTTTCAAGAAAGCCAAATCTTACGCGCGTTTGGTACGTCGTCGTAGCCAACGGGAATCTTGGATACGCTACGTATCCGGGATTAACACCACTACCAGCTCTAAGATCGTTTCGGACAGGATCCGCAAGATTCGGGGTAAGTACCCTTCTGGGGAAATCTCCATTCTTGAGAATGGTGGAGGAACGGTTGCTGAGGCTCAGGGTATTGCTGACTGTCTGGGCGCCGCATTTTCTTCGGTGTCCAGCAGCCGCAATTACCCTGCTTCGTTCCGGCAGTTACAGCCGCTGCTTGAACGGTCCAAGGTTTCCTTTGGACCGTTTTCCGCTGCGGATTATAACAGCCCGCTGACTGCATCGAACTGAAGATTGCCCTGAATCGGTCCGGCCGAACATCTGTCGGACCGAATAACATCCATTATGAAATGCTGAAGCACCTTTCTCCGTCCTCTCTTGAATGTCTGCTGTTCCTGTTTAACAGGATCTGGCACGAGCGTGTCTTTCCCGAATCTTGGCGCACTGCCATTGTCGTTCCTGTTCTCAAACCTGGTTAAGATCCCGCTAACCCGTTGAACTACCGACGAATTGCTATGACGAGCTGCCTTTGCAAAGTCCTAGAGCGCATCAACACTTTTCGTTTGGTTTTTTATTTGGAATCACGTCACCTTCTTTCACCTCATCAGAGTGGATTTCGGAAATTCCGTTCCACCTCAGATCATCATCTTCGCCTTAAGACATCTGTCAGGGAGGCGTTTGTCCGGCGTCAGCACTTGGTCTCCGTGTTCTTCGATATGGAAAAAGCCTACGATCGAACCTGGAGATACGGCATTCTCCGTGATCTGCATGACTGCGGATTGCGGGGAAATTTGCCAACTTTCATCGCCCGATTTCTCCAGAACCGGATGTTCCATGTGCGCGTCGGATCGACCCTCTCTGCGTTATACTCACAAAAGCAGGGTGTCCCTCAAGGCTCCATTCTTTCTGTGACATTGTTCATCCTTCCTGTTAATCATATTTTCACTCTACTTCCTCCGACGGTTCGTGGCTCCATGTACGTGGATGATCTGCAGATCTCTTGCGCATCTGTCAACATGCGCACTATTTAGCGGCAGCTGCAGTCGGCCATTAATAAGATCTCTACCTGGGCGTCCCACAATGGATTTGGCTTCTCGACCCAGAAGACCGTTTGCGTGCATTTTTGCCGCAAACGGGGCCTTCACCCAGACCCCAGCCTCCGTCTGGATGGTACCACCATTCCTGTGGTGTCAGAAGCCAAGTTCCTTGGGCTAACTTTTGACCGAGCACTCACCTTCCGACCTCACATCCAGTCTTTGAAGGTGTCGTGCACGAAGTCTTTGAGTATCCTGAAGGTCCTCTCTCGAACATCTTGGGGGGCTGACAGGTGCTCAATGCTTCGCATTTACCATTCTCTGATTCGGTCAAAGTTAGACTTCGGATGCATAACGTACGGTTCCGCACGTCCTTCCGTGTTACGGCCTCTGGATCCTGTCCATCACCAGGCTCTGCGGCTATGCACTGGTGCTTTCCGTACCTCTCCCGTGCATAGCCTGTATGCCGAGGCCCATGAACCGCCGTTATGCATCCGACGTAAGCAGCTGTCTCTTAAATTCTTCACCAAGTTGAAGTCTCTTCGTGATCATCCACTGCATGGTTCCATTTTCCAACCGCAATGTATCCGCCTATTCTCACACCGGCCTTCCTGTGTTCCGACGTTTGAGATTCGGTTGTAGAACTTAGTGCGCGATGCTGGTCTAGACTTGTCAAGGATTGGTTTGACCCGGTTCTACAATGAACCGCCTTGGCAGCCGGTTCAAGCAACGGCTGACCTTTCCCTTTGTGTGTGGCCAAAGTCTTCCACTCCTGCTTTGGTGTACCAGCAGCTTTTTGCCGAGAAACAGTCTCTCTTCCCGTATTTCGTGCCTGTATTTACTGACGGGTCGAAATCCGGTGAGGTTGTTGGATCCGCATTCGTGTGTGGCGATGCCTCCCATGCTGAGAGGCTTCCGCCTGAATCCACCGTCTTTTCGGCAGAGATGCGTGCGGTACACCTCGCTTTGTGTCCCATCCTGTCTAGATCTCATCGTCGCGCTATGATTTGCTTCGATTCCCAGTCCGTCATCCAAGTCCTTTCTTCTCCAGAGGACACGGACTCACCGGTCATCCGTGATGTCCGTCGTCTTCGTGGAACTTTGGAAGGTGCTGGATTCCAGGTCCGATTCTGTTGGGTCCCTGGCCATGTTGGGATCCGGGGTAACGAACTGGCAGATCTCTTTGCCAGGTCTGTTTCCTCCATGTCGCCAGCTCGGCTGCCACTGTCTTTCCGCGATTTTAGACCTTTAATCCGGACATTTCTTCTGGACGAGTGGCAGTCCCTGTGGTCTCAGCAGGGCAGTAATAAGCTGCATTCTATCAAACCACAGATCTGACTATGGAAGTCTAGTTTGCGGACGAACCGTCGTGAGGAAGTTGTTCTTGCACGTCTCCGCATTGGGCACTGTCGTTTTACTCACCGCTTTTTGCTGTGTGGCGAGAGTGTCCCGGTGTGTGCGGCGTGCAACTGTCGTCTCACTGTCCTTCATGTTTTATGTACTTGCGTTCGGTTTTGTTATCATCGTTTTCGTCATTTTCACTCTCATCTGTTGGACCAAGGAGCAGCGACGCTGAAAACTATTATCGGCGAAGCCTGCGACACGAGAGCACGGTTTTTATTTTTACAGGAAATTGACTTTTTTAAACTCGTCTAGATTTTAACTTGTTCACTCTCATATTTCATTTTTACCGCATCAGGCTGTTTTTAACCTTGTGTACGTTTTTTATTAATTTTGTTTCGTTTTGATGTCTTTGTTTGGCGCTCTTTGGCCAACCATGGCCCTTGCTCCATTAAACTCAAGCAACCAACCAACCAACCTACAGATTGCATGGAAATATTATTTCAATAGCGTCTGTCGTTTCTGATCTTTTAGAAGCACACTGTATTAGGTGTACAAATAAGTCTTAAAGCAACGTTTTAAGACAACGCAACATGCAAGTTGAGAGAAAACAACAATAACGTTAGAATCAAAATATGCGCCGTCATTATCTATCACCTTTCGCCATCGGTCGGGCAGCTGACGGATTCCAGCCATTAAGAAAACTTCGCCGTGTGACGCAATGAAGTAGTCAACCCATATTTGCACTTCGTCACTTGTCCGGAACCGTGCAGCAGACAAACCATGTTGCATCGATCGGAACAAAAGATAGTTTAACGGGCTATTTCGGGACTGTACCAAAACTTCTCAGCCAAGGGTCAATAACGTTTCCTTGGCCGATTTTGCGACATGCGGCTTAGCGTTATAGTGAAGTAATTACACGGGACGTAATCCCTTGCTTCTCAATGAACGTTTCCGACATATTTCTTTGTTCAATCGCAGCAATTGTTGCTTGTAGCGATCAGCAGTACCAGTTTGACCCTGTTCCAATTGTTCATAAAAGGGCACACCCTTCATATCCCACCAGATGCACAGCAGAAAGTTCTTGGAGTAAATATTGTGTTCCGTTGTCGAAGTCGTTGCTTCACCGGGGTCTTCGCAGTGCTTTTTGCGTTTGGGATTGTCGTACCATATCTACTTTTCTCAGCCGTAACGATTTTTCAACTGGAAAGACATTTTGTGTTGTTTATTCAGACACGCTCATCCTTGTTCCTCTGGCTCAGGTCATGTCGCACCCATTTTACTTCCTTCTGAATCTTTTCGATCGCGCGTAAACGATTGGAAATGGCTTGTTGAGTTACCCCAGTTGTTCAGCTAGTTCTTTTAGCGTTTGAGACGAATCTTCGTCCAGCAATGCCTGAGGTTCCTCATGCGCAACCTTCTGCAGGGCGCCGCTACGTTCTCGATGGCTAACATCAAAATCACCTCCTTTAAACCCTCTAAACTAAAACTCGCACGTGTGTTTCGATACAATATTCTCCTCCAGTACAGTTCGATGCACATTCTTTTACAACACTTTTTCCTTCGTGAAATTCGTAACGAATGCAGTGTCAAATAAATGCAGAATCGTTTGCCATCTTTCACCTACCGATGTGCAAGTGTGTTTGACTGTTGGGCAAACTGCTGTGTCACATTTTATACAGTCGACGAATTGACGTAGTCGACGAATTGACGCACGCGACGAATTGACCTGACACCCCAGCGGCCTAGCTGCTTTGTAAAGAGCTGAGAAATGATCCGTTTAGTGCCTTTTATAAGGTTTTATAAAATGTTTACAATACCAAATATACGGGAATTATCTCTGGAAAAGAAAAAAGTCTACCGTTGGTAGGATGATAGCATTGGACGAATAGGCGTTGGACCAATCGTACCATTGGACGAATCGGCATTGGACTAATCGTACCATTGGACGAATCGGCATTGGACTAAATGTACCATTGGACGAATCGGTATTGGACGAATCGGTCATTGAACGAATCGGCATTGGAACAATTGTCCCTTTGGACGAATCGGTCATTGAACGAATCGGCATTGGAACAATTGTCCCTTTGGACGAATCGGCATTGGACCAATCGTCGTTGGACGAATTGTCCGGGACCGAGACCAGTTACGGTCACATGACAACAATGCGTGGGAATGTCGGATAGGTATACACTGAGTGGAAACTTTATTATGACCACCTGGCAGTTTTAAGCAATTGAGCTATGGCTGCACGCTGTTGCCGCCAGAGGGCGAGGCTAGTATAAAAAGGGAAAGCTTAGTTCTTCCGACAGTAGTAGAAGTGATTTTTGGGTGACGACATGAACAAAAAATGCGATTTGACGGACTTTCAACGTGCGATGATTGTAGGAGCTCGTAGCCATGGAGCGGGTATCACCTAAACCGCCGCATTCGTGAAATGTTCCAGAGCAGCTGCTGTTTACTCTACGTGCAGCGTGTGGTCGTCATCGACTAGTGACTGTTCGGGCGGAACGGAGAGTGTCCAGACTGGTAACAGACAACAGGAGGGCACCAGTTCAGCACATTACCGACCATCTTAATCAAGGATCCCCTCAAATGATCTCTGCATGCACTGTACGCCGTACACTGCATCGGATGGGATATGGCAGCCGAATGCCCGGATATGTAAGGGACTATGGAAGCTTAGAAAAGTCGCAAAATTTCCTCTACTGTGTATGGGCTAGTGTAAATAGCATCTTTTTAATTTATTGCAAGTGTTTAACATAGCAGTGCTCACCTATGGGTTAGTGTTAAAAGAAAGGGCAAACATTTTGCACACAGGGAGGTAAAAGTAGAGTTATACTTCTAAATGTCCACAGGACGTAATTTCATGATCACCCTTATAGAAGCAAAGGGGTCTGAGGCACTCGTTCCTGATCGTTCGTTTGAGATGGGGTTCCGGATTAACCATGGTTTGTGCCAGTGCCCGACGGCACTAGCTCTTTCTATTCCCTGGAGTTAGTGGCCCCAAACTGAAGACCATTAACAGCTCTAAGAGCTGCTCATGATACTTAATAAACCCCTGAAGAAAAAATAAACAAATTGATGTGGAGTGATCACTTAACCTTATTTCACTGAGGATTAAAAGTGAGGCCGCAAATCATTGACGTGTTGTCTCAATATTTCTCTGTATCTTCCATCGCCGTGAACTTGCAAGATGAACAATGAAAAAAACTGCTTTTAGTTATCAGAGACTGTTATGAATGCACGAAGGTACAGGAACAAGCAGAATTTGCTTAATGATATTTTGGATGGTGAATCTGCAGGTACATGATACCTTTGTTTTAATACTGCGATGGTTTCGCACACACTTCGGAGTGTTATAGCTCTGTCATTAATAAACCTGTTCGAAATCGTTCTTCCACCACTGAGTAAGATGTTGTTTCCAATATGTTTGCGACGATACGAATTGAGGATGTCTTAAAACGATTGCAGTCAAGTAGAGTTTAATGTTATGGGACGACAAAATAGAGAAGCGCATGCCAGTTACACGACTAAATTTGGTTGAGCTTTAAAGCGTCGGATTGCACGTTCTTAATGTAACACACATTGCTCCAGTCATTAAGCTGGTCTAATAGGCAGTCTTGCTCTTAGATCAACACTATTCTGTGAAGAAATTCAACACCTACACTTCTCTCTCTCTTTCCTGTCCTTTCTTTCATTTTCCTGTATCAACAGAGTATCCAAGGTTTAAAATAACGTAGGCATTTGTAATTACCAACGAAAGGTATCGTATTTTGAACCACCGCGGAAATAACATTCGCAAACGTCTTAATTCATTTATTCAGAATATTTTATTACGAAAGATAAGCTACGGATTAGAGAATATTATTACATAAGAAAAAACTTAACATAATTTAGACGATGCCTTCTCAAAATGCAAATAATTCACTGGAGTTAAAGAGCATGATCGTTTTTCCAAATACTACTGTACACTGCGCTATATATTCAATGTGATTTTATATCTTCACTCCAGATTTCGAACTCAACAAAGGATTGTTAAAAACAAAACTTTATCTCTTTTACCTTCCGTTCAGTACTCACCTTCTTTGCGAATTATGTCACTTGGAATTACTCAATAAATCTGGGGTGGAAAAATGTTTCTTTGAAGCTTACCATTGGGAAATTAAGATTCTTCGTAAATATGAGCATTAATATGGCAAGAAAAGTAAGGCTGAGTAGCACGCCAACGGAATGATAAACGTATCAAAAATCTCTTGCTTTCAAAGGTAATTGCAGTAAACATGGCATATCCGATTTTTTGTATATATATATATTTTTCTAATTTCGTCTTGTCGAGAACGTTAAACATGTTGAAAGTAAAGTTTCATCCAAATTAAAAATTTCTATGTGACACAGTGAGTACAAATTTGTTCACATGCATCATTTTAGGGAAGTAAAGCGAAATTATCTAACCGGATGTGTTAGGGTTTTATTTTCTAGTAGACAATTTTAATTTATTTACTTCGCAAAATTTTAAAATTATCTCCAAATGTAATTGTTTTCATATGTTTCTATGACCTTCAATATCTTTCAGAAAACTTCAGCGATTCAGCGACCAAACAAAAAGAGTTATAAACACGTTCGGACAGCAAACAGCCAGTGAATTCACTATTTTTTCATGACAGGAATATATGAGATCTTAATTTTGCATTTTGGTCCATATCTTTGAAGCATTATATGCAAGAGATTATTAATTTCAATATTTTAGGAAGATTTTGTCAAGTATAGAATTCCTTAATCAGAGTACTTACGTCAAAAAACGCTATTGCACCTGTTATAATACCAGGAAGTTAATACAGTTCCTTAGAATTGAAGTAAAAGATTAGAATTCGTTTTCAAGATGTGATAATGCAATAAAACAAATTTTCAAACAGTTGAAAACGTGAAAGGTTAAAAACAGAAACTTTTTTACCTTAGCAAAAATGAAAGCTAAACAAATAGACCGATGAGCCATTACAGTATGAGCACCTAACTAATAAGAAGACACACTTTAGCTCGCAAAACAGCTGCCACTCGACGAGGCATGGACTCGATGAGGTGTCGATAGGCATTATTTGGTACCTGGTACCTTAATGTCAACAGCAGGTCCTCCAGTTCCCGTACATTTCGAGGTGGTAGTGATTTTGGGCCAACCCGCTTTTCCAAATCGAACCACAAATGTTCGATAGGGTTCATGTCAGGTGAATTTGAAGGCCAGGACATTAACGCAAAAATCCCTAGCATATTCCTCAAACCACTCCTTGACTATTCTTGCAGTGCGGCATGGCGCATTATCCTGTTAGTAATGGCCATCACCAGCAGGGAACGCAGTTGCCATAAACGGGGGGAACTTAGTTCGCAACGATGTTCAGATACCTGACAGCTTTCAGGGATTGTGCTTTTGGAATAATGGGGCATATCGCCGACAGAATAACACCGCCGCCTCCTGCCTGTTTCCGCCCAACAATGCCTCTAACTGCCATTGGTAATCGGCGTACCCGCGCTCTGCCGTCTACGTAATGCACCAGGAATCTTGAGACATCAGACCAGGTCACGTTCTTTTCAATCATCCACGGTCCAATCTCGATGATCTTGGGCCTATTTCATGCGTTGTTGGCGATGACGTACAATGAGCATGAGGACCCAGCTGGGTCTTCGGCTACGCAGTTTCATGCGCAGAAGGCTGCGATAAACTGTGTGCTGTGACACATTGCCCTGATCACCACTGTTGTAGGTGCGGGTGATTTGTCGCACTGTGGAACTGCAGTCGCTGTGAACAATGCGTGACAGTCTCCGTTCCCCTCTGGCGTCAATGAGCTGCGGACGACACATGACTGAACGACGGTTCGTCGTTTGGCCAACTGTGCACCACTTTTGATACGTACTCACTACAGCGGCACCGGGACATCCCACAAGCCGCGCCGTTTCCCAGATCGTAGTTTCGGGGCACCGTGCCATCACAATTTGTCCCTTACCAAACTCTGATAAATCGCAGCTTTTCCCATTCTTACTACGAACACTCTACTAACCTAAAGCCGGTCAACTTACACTGCGCCACCGTTCAGTCTCCCGGTGCGCTGATTTCTCTAGTTTGGGGGTAGTCATAATGTAACGACTCATCGGTGTATATAAAACTTTAATCTTTGTTGTTCAGATAAGAAACATTGAAAATTAGCTTTAATCATCGTTTGCAAAGTCTCCAAAATCATTTTCAGTTTCTGTAGGAAATGAACTCATTCATTGCCGCTATGTATAATGGAGTCAATGTTGTCACTTGTTTGATGTTATATTATACTGTTCAACAACGAGAGTCAATAATTTGACACGCACTAGTAGCACCGTTGTAAGAAACGTGTATAATTGGAGATGTGTAACGAGATTTTATGCTGTTTTGGGGAACCAAAACATTCTTAGACATAAAGCCAGACACACGCACTTCGAAAAAACTGTAGCTCTGCATTTTGGATGGTTTAATTTGCTTATTGGTAAATTTCTAGGATTGTGGTCTATAAAGATTCTTATTTCTCGTCCATTTCTCAATCAACCTTTAGAATATGTGCACTTTAAATCCTGAGTATAAAAGGGCGATATCTGTTTTTATACAGGTTTTCCCCTAGCCTCGTACAAAATGCACTGCTGAAAACGCGTATGAGGGTAAAACAATATATTTGAAAGGGTGGTTCTGTTCTCAGAGCTATATAATTTCTTTCAATTCAATTTAGTTTATTTAGCTGTTACATGAAAACCAAAAATACAATGTAATGTAACAATAGTGTAAGTAATTGTAACAGCAAGAAAGATCTGGGAATAGGCCACAAAATTCCTCACAAGGCCCTGATCTCCTTATACGAATGTAGGCAAGTCAGGGTTACGCCTGGAAGCATGGCGCATAACATTCAAAGCTATTAGTTAGTAAAATTGTTTCCTATCCTCCGTTTTCTCCACCCTCCTCCCAACTTTCCCCACTTTCCTACGAATCAACTTGCCCTCCTGTTGCCATTTTCCTAATGTATCCCTTTGACTTTTCGGTGCCCTCTCCCCCCCCCCCCTTTTTTTTTTACATTTTCCGTTCCATTTCTCGTTATTTCTATTTTTTCCCCTTTCTTTATATTCTTGGTAGTCCGAGAATGTAAAGTTTTAATTTTTTTCAAATAGATTGAAATTTATTCTTGTAAAATTATGACGTAGAGAATTCCAAAATTGAGGCCCAGTATAAATGAGTGACTGTTTAACTTACTGACTTCTGGGGAAAATTGGTCTCGGGTAATATGCATGAATTCGACCACAAGGAAATAATTATCTTCCCGAAAACCCATGGCTGCCTCGTTGGCACAGTGGTCTGAGGGATGGCCTCTGATCATTCGTCCGAAAGGGGTCCGGGTTCGAATCCCGGTGAGGCATGGATGTTGTGTTTGTCTTACGGCACTGGCTCTCTCTCTCCCCTCGAACCAGTGACCTTAAATGAGGGACGGGCGACTCCTTATAGCTCACGGTGGTCGTTGAACCTGCAATCAAAAAATGCAAAAAACCATGCGAGGTATCTGATACAATGTCTACTAATATAAAACAAAGGTGAACTAAACGATATATTTGCAAGGCATTTGCATACTCGGCAACATATAGGAACGTGCTACACAATAATTATTTCACATAGAAACGGCCATAGCATTCAACTTATATAATATCACGAATTAACAGCTGCCACCATGATCTAGTTCAGTCATCATTTCCTTTATTGTGTTACAAGACAAGGGCAGTTAATTAAACCAACATGAATATTCGCCAGTCTCCACCAACATCCAAGTTATCCTTTAAACTGGAAAACAAAGACTTTTTCTTTCTTGCCTCAAATTCTTAGAGCAGACGAACCTCTACTAACGAACTTTTAATAAACAAAGAATTCGCATTTACGAACCTTGTGACTCCCAATTTGTTTAACGAACACAGAACTCCGCGCTTAAGAACATTTTACGATGCTCAACCTAAAATGTTTAGTGAGGAAATTCTCCGTTCTGTGCCGTATTGAATGGCGTTAGGTACAGTTATTGTAATTCGGAAAGTCCCCGTTCCTGTTCGATGTTGAATACTCAGTGTGGCAAAATGCTCGGGAAGTTGTAGAAATTAGATTGAGGCTGGAATTGGAAGTTTTAGATGCAGAAGAGTATAGTCAATCTACGTAATTGAATTGAACTAACAAATGGCGGGCTAATGGAAATAGTAGACTGAGGTGCTGATTTCGGATCATTCGTTCAAGATAGTTTTGGATGAAGCATGGGTAGTGTGTTTGCGCAATTGGCGTTAAAAATGACCCTCCAAACAAGTGCGCGATGAAAGAGTCGGTGAGAGTGAGAAAAACGCTGCCTCCGTGGCCGAGTGGTACGAAACTCTGTTTTATTATCAGTCTTTCTAAATGGGTGCGGGCACGAATTCCGGGTTTAAGCATGGTTGGTGCGCATGTCCTACGACCCTGGCTCTCACCTTGTCTGAAAACAATGGTACCAAGTTAGAGACGGGCTGCTACTGAGAGCCCATTGAGCTGCTGACGACGGTTGTTAAATCTTTAAACTGAAAAAAATGTCTTTCTGATTGTTTAATGACCTCCGCGAGCAGCGCTGTAAACTGTCGTAATATCTAAAGCCACTGGTTTCAGGAAATAGGGTGCATCATGGCGTAAGACAAAAAAAAAAAAATACATCCATTTCTCACCGGGATTTGAGCCCGTACCCATCTCGGACTAATGGTTAGAAATCACCGTTTTGTCCACAGTGCCACAGGGGTGGCAAGCGGCTTTGTGTTCAGCTTTCGTTTATGGCTTTCATTAAAAAGTAGGGAAGAGCCACAGTATTAATGGCTCCGAAAATTTGGAACTAAGTTCATAGCAGTTGTACCTAACATTTGTATGTACTGAACAAATTATATTTTTAGAATAAATTTACAACACTAATTGCAGTAGAATATCATATGTTTATAATAAACAGCACTAGTTTTAGTAAATTCACAATACTATTTACAGTGGAATATTATTTTTACAATAAAAAATACCAGTTTTAGAATATATTTTCAAATTGTGTATTTTTAAAACAAATATTTTTAGAACACTTAAATTAATGCAATTTAAATTATGCAATTTCATTGTCTTTGTATAAAGTTAATTTATTTCAGAAACACATTAAACTATAAACATATCTTATGAAAAAAATTAATTCAACTTAAGAATTTTTAAATTACAAGCACATTTCAAATTGTTTGTAAGGTGGCATAATCTTTTATTTCTGCTAATCTCAATTGTCGTTTTATCTGAAAAATACACTGGCGGAAAGTGAAAAACGAACACCAAGAAGGAGACGTCTGATACCAACAAAATTTATACAGCATAACAACGGAATACAGAGGATAACGTGATCAAAACATTATGGCAAAATACAGCGGTATTTCCTGGTAAACTGAAAAATAACATTTCCATGTAGTATGGTTAGTACGAGGTTGAACCGCCATGAACTGCGTCACACTTTGTGCAATTCTGGCATGGAGTCTGTCGTACAGATCTTGGATGTAAGTTTGGGGTATTGAGTTCCAAGCATCCTCAACCTGGACGCGTAAATCAGGAATGGTCGTGGCTGGCCGTGGAGACCTGGTAAGTCGTTTTCCCATAAACTCCCACACGTGCTCAATGGGGGACAAATCCGGTGAACCTGCAGGCCATGGAAGTTGTCTCACACCCTGAAGTGCATGTTGCGTTGCACGTGCCGTGTGTGGGTGTGCGTTATCTTGCTGGAAAAAACCACGATGGACCGACCTTACAAATGGCACAACAACGGGCTGAATGATGTTGTTGATGCAGGAGGTGCTGTTTAACGTACCCGGTACAAACACTAGTTGTGTACGGGAGTGATAGCTGATCGCTCCCCTGTGCGTCTGCGAACACGCATACTGCCATCGGAGGCTCCCAAGCAGAATCTGCATTCATCGCGGAACACGACAGATCACCATTGCGTTCACCAGTGCAGGCGTTAGCGACACCACTGCAGCCGTTCCTGACGGTGGCCTTGAGTCAGAGGTACACATGCCAGAGGCACGCGTGCACGTAGTCCTGCATCCAGTAGAAGGTTGCGGATTGTTCGCACAGTCACCTCAGGTGCAACGGTAGCTCGGATTTGCGTCGCAGTGGATGTTCTGCTTGACAACGCCGCTCTTCTTATGCGTCGATCGGTCCGCTCATCAGTCCGTCTGTGACTCCCGGTTCCACGTCTTCTCGTGTGGGAATGTTCCTAGGACCATCTACGCCTCCATCGTACCACCATTGATACTTCCCGTCCAATTCTCTCCGCAATACCACAATACGACCACCCGGCCTCGCGGAGTCCGACTAGACGACCTCGCTCAAAGTCCGATAACTGCTGAAATCGTACAAGTCTTCCATGTCCAGGCATTGCAGCTTCTTCAGGGTCTTCGCACATGTCCTTACGCCGACGACTGATTACATTCACTTCGCCGTACCCTTAAATACCACCGACGATAATTTGCATATTATGCCGTGCTGTGGCGTAAGCGCTCACCGGTTGGTCCCGAAATGAACATCACGCCTACGTAAACTCGATCCCATTGACTTATGTAAATTTCATGATCGTCCGCCAATTCTTTCTTGGTGTTATTTTTTCACTTTCCGCCAGTGTATGATGGTTTGGGATGTAGCGTTTGCCTACATAAATAATTGTATGCACTTGTGAATTTTCTTCCGCATTCAGATCATGTTCTTTAGATCATTACATAGCTCCCAAGGAACGTGAAGGCTTCATTTATGTTCTTCATTCTCAAATTCTAAGTGAGAGGTTTTGAAAGTCACCACCTTCGGCTTTAGATGGAGTCCTATATTCCCATCGTAAATTAGTTAAATCTTTATTTGACATCAGATCTTAATGTGATGCAATTACTGCACCCACACGTTCTGTTCCGACATTCCACTCCCGTTCATTCATGAAAAGATCAAATTCCTTTGCAGTTTATATATGAAAATGTTCTCTAGAGTTTAAACTACCTTTAGGACAAACACCCACTCGCGCAAGATATGAATGTGTAAATAAACTACCTGCCCTTCGGAGATTTATTGCATACCATTTCATTTTTCTTATCTTGTTAAGAATGCTCGTTCATCAACCACAAGTCCGAATTCGGTGTACGAAGGACGGTTTATGAAGGTAAATAAGTGCGCAATATGCAAAAACGGAGTGCTCAGCGAAAGTTTAGCATAATAAAGTAGATAACTGCGTGTATTAATTTTTTTGTGGTCCTAAAGATCATAATTCAAGGACTGCAGCAGCAAAGGTGCAATCTCAGCAAGGGCAGCTCCGCATGCCGTAGCGACCTTTTATACCAAATTAAGGTGCCCTCAATAGTACATATATTGAACAATATAATGTGTAACAGGTACCCCCAATAATCAATAGCGAGGCATTACGTCAGAGAATGTTCATTAACCCAGCTTACAATAATGTATTTTGCCTGTTCGATTTTTATTTGGTACTCGGTACCGATTTTAAAAAGGCGAAAATGACACACGGTAGTTTCAAGGGCATAATTGATTATTAATGTTTACTTAAATTTTAGTATATTTCCTATAAATAATGAGTGATGGTATTGCTTTGCAATTCGGAGATTTACCCAGTTCGTATATTTTGCTGTCTCAGGAAATTTGAATAATTCGTTGGTATATAAAGGCATTCAAACTGCCTTCTTTTCACTTATCTCTTAATTGAATAGTCATTTCACCACCCAGGAGCAGGCATGTTCCAGAGATTTAACCTTACTTACGGAACTAACTGATAACAGGTCTTGTCAAAAGAACACTGTTCCTCCTCCATGATGAAAGGTTGGCTTTTTGAAATGCCGATTTGTAAAGATTACACAATTTAGACCTTTTTCCAGTATGAACGCACAGTTTTTTGTATTGGGTGGTCAACTGTTGAACAGTACTGCGTCTGTTGACCTGTACGAGTCCTCAGACCCGCAGCTCACCTCTCACATCAACCTTACGCTGCCCTGTGCAGTTTTGCCTCAGTCTCGTTGTTTGACCATTTTCACGCCAGTCCTGATACACTTTAACTACGGTGGTGGGCGAATAATCCTCCAGTTCAGCCGTTCGGAAAATCGAGGCACCCACTCTCCAAGCTCCCACAATCTGTCCTTTCTCAAAGTACGATAACTCCTTCTGTTTACCAATTACGCATCAACTTTTACTACCTACTGCTCCAGTCACACCTTATATGTGCTACGTAGTGGACTAATCACGGCCTGTCGGAAATCACGTGCTCAACGGGCCACATCCTCTTTTGATAGGAATGGACATAATTCAGTGATAACTTGGTGTATTTTAAGCTTTACTCTGAAAAGCAAACTAAGCTAGAGATTAATTGAAACAATCTTCTGTGCGGCTGATGAATTGCACCAGAACTTACCAGTTTCCGGAAATTTCTGTTTATGAAGAAAGGTATTTAGGCGGCATAATGTTCGACGGCATGGTTCGAAGTAATTTCTTTGGTATGTACACCCTTTTGCAAAGTCCAAAAATCTAAAGCATTCCTGGAATCCATTCTTTGAGACTTCTTTCAGCCCCTGTTTTGCCTTTTCGATGATTTCAACATTCGTGAATCGTCATCCTTTTAGGGCAGATTACAAGCGCGGAAACAAGTTAAAATTGGAAGGTGCCAAGTTAAAAGAATATGTAGTGTGCTACAGTGAATTCACATTGTGCCTTGCAAAGTACAGTTTCTCCATTAAGTATACTTGTGAAGGTGCATTATTACAAGAAATATACCAACTGTTTGCTGTCCATTTTACCAAACGTATCGGATTTCATCCCTGAGGAACCAGAGGATATTGCCTTACATTTATTTAATAACAGTCTACCTTTCTGGACGAAATTCATAGTGGACAGAGCCCTGGCAGTCAAAGAAAATTTGCAGCATTACATTTATTGTTCAAACAGGGGTTTCAGTTTTCGAAGTGACGATGTTGATTAACATTCATCGTCTGTGTATCATATAAAAAATAAAATGTCTTATTTCCTGTGTATTATGTTTCTTAGAAAATGCCTTGATCAACAAGAGTAATTAGGTCTGTGTCAAGGGTCAGTTTTGTTTCTTGTTGTTCGGAAATCAGCATATTTGGAACCAAGTGTTGAAAAACGCAATGCACGTTAAACCCATTGTGGAGAGTGCTGTGAACACTTCCAACGGATAGTTCCACGTCTGACGCTAATTTCTTTGCAGTTTTCCTTCGGTCACGTTCGGCTGTGTTTTGTATGCGCTCAATATTTTTGATAGTTCAACAGGTACAAAGTCTTCCGTCTTCATCGATACTCACACGACATGGCAGTAACGACAACGCTTATTCCTCCTTATTCCACACGGAAACTTGAGATTTCTACATTGCCATTTCACCGTGTGCTCCCTTAAGCATGGGTTACACCTCTGATGGGATTTTCGAAGCAAGACACAGAACGTGATGCGTGCACGTTGCTCAGTTGCCGACATTTTCAGCTGTAGCGTTACCAAACACGCGGTAAAAATATAACTACTCGGGCTCCATAAAGATAGCATATGGAATAGCTCTGCTTGCCGTCAGACGACGTCATTTTTTTTTTGATTGGAGGTTTAACGACCACCGTGAGCAACTCAATGGGCTATAAGCAGTCGCCCGTCCCTAATTTAGGGTCACTGATTCCAGGGAAGGGAGAGAGCCAGTGCCGTAAGACAAACACAACATCCATGCCTCACCGGGATTCGAACCCGGACCCCGTTCGGACGAATGATCAGAGGCCCTCGCTTAGACCACTGCGCCACCGGGGCGGCTCAGACGACGTCATAGGTATTGCTAAACTCTGAAACAGAAAAATCCCCCCGCGAGTTTCTTCAAACACAAAAGTGCATCATTTGCGACCTCCTGGAATTTATTGAAGACGAACTTGTACGCAAAATACAAGGTAGTTTTAGAGATATCATCATTAACAATAGGTTAGTAAATATCCGTTTATCGTTTTTAGTCAGCTTTGTCTACCTTGTAGCTCTCTAATTTTTTAACTGGAAGATGATCCGTAAAAGACGACACACACCTATTAATGACTAAACACAATATTCAGTAAACATAATCCAATTGCAGACAGCTTCGCATTGATAAATGTTAATGGCCATTAGAGAAAACTACACTGTTAAAAATGTTTGGTAGGTTGCACCAAAAAGTGGTGCTACAGCACTTTCTAAGAAACGATGCACCATTGTGTCGTGCAAACAAAACCCAGCAATATTGTGCAATTTTGCACATGTTATGGATCAAGGTTGCACACCACACTACAGTGCAAGGATTTAGCATGTCGTTGAGTTTTGTTTGCACCAATCGATGGTGTATCGTTTCGCAGAAATAGGTGCAGCTGGTGTAGCACCACTTTTTGGAGCAACCTACCATAAAAGTTTTAACTGTGTGCTTTTGAAAGATATTTTGAGCTTCTGTACAACAGTCTGACTTAAAATAATTTAAGCATTTACAAGAAAAGCTTCGTAAAACTATTTTGTGAGCACTTCCAATGTGCAAAAATCTACCGCAAGAATAAAATTATGTTAAATAAAACTAACAGTATATTTTAAATATTATAATTTGCCTCTGTGAGTACACGCCAGCTGTTCAATGCAAAAGGAAATTGAGAGTTCTGCATGGCCTAGTAACCGCGAAGGGGATAAAGCATCAAAAATCGGCGAATGCGATCATGGCAAAATGTGAAAGAGCTGAGGTCGCGCACTGTAAAATATAAGTGGCGTAAATTCAAGGAAAATTTCTGAAAATAATGTGCCGTAAAGTTACCGGTAAGTGTCTGTCTTTTAACGAAATTTCCCGTTTCTTCCAACTTCCGCATTTCGTAGACAATAATTCCGGTTATTTCAGATTATTTCGTATTTCCACGAAAGTGTCACAAAATCAAAGACTCCGAATTTTTCAGCCCTTGTGCCGCAGATTCCCTCCCGTTTGTTCCCTGATAGGAATCGGCTCGAGACCGTTCAGGCTCGCTCAACAGAAGCCACTCGTCTTACCGCTGAGCCAGAAAGGTACAGAAATCATAGTCAGGTTGTCAGCACACTCGAATTGCTGCTAAGCTCGATTGACACCAGTGAAAGCCTTCCATTTGAGGCACGCTGAGTGCACACATTTTCTTCTTCTGACCATTCCCATGACACCTTCAGAACGCCGCTCCTCGAATAGGCAACAATGCCACCGGTTGCTGAGATGCTTGACGCCTTCCTCCTTGCTTTGGTAATCATCTCCTGTGTAAATCCTAACAAATCCTTGCCTTTCCGCAATCCATTGGCTTCGTACTGAGGAACAGCCAGCTATACCGTAGTATGTATTCCACGCCAGTTTATGAAGACACTTGTACCTACTGTGACACGCGTATACTCCTTGTTACTCTGACGTACTACAGAAATGAGGCACATTTCAAAACGGCAACAAGCAGTTAAAGACCTGTCCCGAGTAGTTTAGTTGGAAAAGCTTTCGGCTCCTGAGCAGAACGATGTAGTTTCGAGGTTCGCCCCCGAAAAATGTGGATTTCACATTACCCACTGAACGTAAAAATGGATCTACTGGCCATTAGGTTCATTTTAACATGGGTGATGTACCTTCCACATATCGTCCATAATTAATGAGAACTCTTTCTTCCCTTCGAAAAATGTGGTATGCTTTTTCCACACATCGCCTAGAATTAGAGATAATTCCTCCTTCGACAGAGAGTCACTTCTAGCATGATGTGCGGCGGACCCAAATCCTACGCTTTCGTGACCCCGCTTTTATCAGGGGACAGAAGGGACGCACATGTCAAGCCAGAACAAAAGCAGTTATAAGCCCTAGACGGCGTAGCTTATCTGGGAAAGTATTCGGCTTCGGGAAAATTGGATTTCGCATCACATGGGTGGCAATAATCTCCTAGTGCATGGGTGTATATTCAAGATATTGATGTTTTTCCTAATGCACACCTGTCTATATAAATGACAGTATCATGTAAAGACAGAGGAAAAAGGTTAGAGAACTTCTCAGTGGTGGAAAAGTAGTCCGGCGATCTGGGGAAATATCATTCTAAAGTCGTGGTCAATAAAACCGAGTTTTTCATAACTTCTTTTTCTTTTTTTTTTTGTTCCAGAAAGATTCATTTCCTAACGACTGAGCAGAGAGTAAATTAATTTTTGAAAGCTAATGATAAAACTTCAGTTTAGTGGGACACTTAACTTCATATATTATTACCAAAATATACGTAAAATATCCAGCTTCAAAATCTGCGAAGCGGAAGTACTTTAGTGTCCGTGGATATACATTTATTTTTAGGAACAACTTAAGTAGTACTATCGCTATTTTTAGGTAAGAAGTAATTCTGGTGCACGTTCTCCGCGTTTTTGAATGACACAAAAGTATGCAGATTTCCTCTTTATTAATCAGAAACGAGAGCATTTCTCGAGCACTGAAACTGAACTTAGCATGTTCTTTTTACCTTGTTTTACTGTTATGCACTGTCTATTTTCTGGGATGTTTTAAACTTACGTTCGTGAGGAAATGGAATACCACGCAACTTGTACGAAAAGTAAAAATCATCGAAACAGTTTCTTGAGTCAAAACTACGAGCTTGAGGAAAACAGGCAATAAAAATTGAAACAAGTCTTGTGACTGATCCGAGAACGTGTTGTACGTGTTATATATTTTATGATCGTGACAAGATTCCATTGTCTTATATATCTAAGTCATAAAAAATACATGAAAAGTTTGATTTATTTTGAATGTATTTGGTGTACGTGCTTACCACTCCTTTGGAATCGATTTGTGCTACAGATGTAGGTCTGAGCTCTCTTTGGAACAAACTGATGCAAAATAACTGAGCACCGGATTACTAGAGAACGCGCGACAAATTCAAGCGCCGCGAAGAAACGGAAAATTTTCTTTAGAAACAAAGAAAAAATGCATAATGTTAATCATAAAAACATGGTAAAGAAATAGTACGACGATGTGCTGGGGCTACGAAAAGCGAATAAAGAAGAAACATAAAAGGAAAAAGCGGATACTTCATGAAATTCTGAGGAGGGGTTTCAGTGTTTCATTTCTTCAATGTTACAAAAAACGCCTAACAGTGAAAAGAAAAATTTAGTACGTACAGTTTTTTAGATAAAACGTATTCACTTAAAAATAACCTATCATACTGTCGGTGATTCTTGTAACACTAAAATTGTTTTACGTTATACTCCGGACAAATAAAACAAAATCCTTAATTATACCAGCAGCAATATTAGACGACCTAATGGACAGAAGTTATAGTATATTTGCTTACGAACAAATGTATTTATTAGGTCTTTTGAGAATAACAGAACTATGCGTCAAAATACTTCAGTAGTATCAACATCACTACATAGTACTTCACCAAACTGAACCTCTGTAACATTAGGCTCAAAGTGTATCCATCTTCATACAAATTTCATCCAATATTTATATAATATATGTATAGTCTACAGGGTACAACGTAGTGCTGTATTATTTTACCAAGACCATCTAGAAGTATCAGGCCATGACATTTGAGAGAGATGAGTTCCCTCTTTTAGTGATGTCACGCAGAAACCAAGGCTTCCGATTCGTTTCCGGTGCTGTTATGTATGACGTCACGCACGACACCGACGTATTAGGCCGAGACATGAGCGTGATGTCACAAGCGGAGGGAACTCATCGCTCTATCTAGATGGCCTTGATTCTGCCCACACTTTACTCTGCTCGCTCCACACATTATATGCATAGTTCTTATCTTGTCAATACATACACCCGGCATTCAACCTGACCTAAAGACTATTGGCACATAATACTGTGAGTGAGAAAAATATAACGTTAATGTTAAAACGCTTAAAGAGAACGAACTCAAAATTTACATAGGGAAAGAATTTAAGAATGAAATTTAAATTAGTATATGGCATATGTATCACTACATTGTTGTACACTGACGGATTAACATTTTTCCATACTTGACAAACAAATTTTAAATTAGCAGTTGAAAGGAACAGTTTGAAAAAAGAATGGGTGTGAAGAATCCATAACGAAAGAAAAGTTTATTTTTAATATTTATAATAAAATAGCAAAATAAATAAAACAGCGATAATTCAATCTCTCACATTTTAAAAATAAATTTAGCTAAAATGAGAAACTCTAAATACATTTCTGTAAAAAACTGTAGTAATAATGGAAAACTGTAATAATTTTCTGCAAATAAAGATTATTTGTGAACACGCAGGTGTAGAGATATTAATGGTAGGGATCTGTATGACCAAAAGGAATCACGCTATAATAAGACTGGAGTCCATATTTTATTTTATATCAACACAGTGTCGATTACACTGCCTCAAATATGAATACTCTCTTGTTCCGTTTCATTTCTAAGAACTTTGTTTGTACGCGCTTATACACTGCTGGCCACCCAAAATGCAACACCAAGAAGGAAGCATCCGATTGTCCTGAAATTCGCAGCATGCGTCGCCCGCGAGAGGACATGCAAACGATTAGCATTGCAGGGCATATGCAAATCATGTGCGCCCGGCACGCCAAAGAAAAACACTATAAGAAGGATGCACAGAAGGCGAGGTGTAAGTAGAGGAAGTGTGTTGTGCTGCCGGACCTGTGCGTGGTAAGCTTCCTGATGCCTCGTCGCAGAATACGGCAGTCATTCCAGCACGTTTCGAAGTTCGACAGAGGGGGAATAGTGACTTATCGCGACAGCGGGTTATCGTACCGAGACATCGGCGCCCGTGTGGGACGACATCCAGCCACAGGGAGGAGAGTATGGATTCGGTGGGAGCAGGAGGGACGCACGGACCAACGAGAGCGATTGCCGCGGCCGCGGCGCACCACCGAACGAGAGGACCGGCATGTTGTGAGGCGAGCATTGACGGCTCGCACCGCCACATCACGAACGTTAGCACAGGAATTAGGGTGTGTTGCGCAACAACCTGTTTCAGCACGTACCGTTCGCCGTCGTCTGCAGGAGCTGGGACTTGTCGCACGGCGCCTATTGCTCCGATCACCATTGACGTTACACCGCCGGCGAGTGCGGCGGCAGTGGGCCATTGAACGCCGCAACTGGACAACGAAATGGCACGACATTGTCTTCTCGGACGAATCCCGCTTCTGCCTGCAACATCACGATTGTCGGATCCGCGTGTGGCGGCACCGCGGCGAGAGACTGTATGACGCCTGCATTATGCATCGCCATACCGGTCCTTCGTCTGGCGTTATGGTTTGGGGCGCAATTGGATATGACACCCGTACCCGTCTGGTACGCATCGCTGGTACACTCAACAGCCACTGCTACATCTCCGACGGTTTGGAGCCTGTAGTCCTTCCTTACCTGCAGGACCTGCCCGCGGCCACATTTCAACAGAACAATGCGCGCCCGCACGTGGCACGCATCGTGCAACAATTCTTCACGACCCACCTGGTGTCATTGCTGCCGTGGCTTGCCTGTTTTCCCGATATGTCGCCCATCGAACAAGTCCGGTCGCTGATTGGCAACCGAGTAGCTTGGCAAGCACCTCCTGCGGTCAAGCCTGATGAAATGTGGCAACGTGTGGAAGCAGCCTGGACCGACATACCCCAAGCCCACATCCAAAGCCTCTTTCGTTCGATGCCGCGGCGTGTAGTGGCCGTTATTGCCAGCCATGGGGGTCACACGAACTATTGATGTTTGCGTGTTCCGCAAGTCTCACGGGCCTGTAAGCTCAATCGTTTTATCTTTGTATCTGTTGTTATGTGTTCAGTAAATCTGGCTTTGCTATCTCGTGTCCTTCTTGGTGTTGCATTTTGGGTGGCCAGCAGTGTATATACTGTACTTTCTTTGCTGATTAGCCTAGGCTACCGATTCTGTTCAAAATTAATAATTTAATTTTAGGTGCGTAATTTACAACTACCATGTGCGTTAAACATTAGGCCAATTCTTTTTACCCCCTATGTAATATTGCTAAAACAATGAGTTACACAATTTCACCTGAACGAATAAATTATATGTAAGGCGTCAAGATTTAATGGTATTGGATCTGTTTGTCTTGCGATTAATTTAAATATAATAAATGTGATTTTCAAAAACATCGTCTCATTTATTCTGTAAATGAGACAGTTATTACGCAATGTTTTAAAAACATTATTCTGGAATGTTTTAAAAACATTATTCTGGAATGTTTTAAAAACATTATTCTGTAAAATTTTAAAAACATTATTCTGTAAAGTTTTAAAAACATTAGTCTGTAATGTTTTAAAAACATTATTCTGTAATGGTTTTAGTGTATTTGATTGCATATATATATACTGAGTGTCCTAATTATAATAACCACCAGACCATTTTACGCAAAATAGCTATCCCTCAGACGCTGCTAATGCAAGACGGCTGAATCGGTATAAAAAAGAAACGCTGAAGGCATGCGAAGACTAATGAAGTGCATCGCGCAAGAAATAATGGGTTTAAGACGCGATCTGACGGATTTTGAACGTGAAATGATCGTGTGTACACGAAGCTTCGGTGTGAGTACTAACAAAACGGCTGCACTTGTGAAATGTTTAAGGGCAGCATGTGTTAAAGTTTACTAGACCACCGACCAAGAAACCGTGTCTGAGCGCAATGCGTGTGGTCGTCAACGGCTACTGGATGCTCGAGCTGACCGACAGACTTGTTGACTCCAGCAGACGGGCAACACTTCGCCAGATTACAAATAACCTGAATCAAGGACCAAATCCGATGGCCTCTCCACATAAAGTTCGCCTCACATTACATGATATGGGCTACAGAAGCAGACGGCCTGTCCGTAAACCATTGCTATCTGAAGTGAACGATAAGGAACACAAAAATTAGACCGTAATGAGTGGAAAAGTGTAATGTGGACCGACGAATCACGTTTTCATCTTTCATCGCCCCTACTCTTCAAGCCAGCGGAGGCAACGTTATGATCTGGACATGCTTCCGTGGGAGGGTTTGGTTCCTTTTATTCGTGTTTAGCGACGTCTGACAGCCCAAAAGTGTTTAAATATCTTTGCCGACGATGTTAACCCAGTTATGCTGGTGGTTTATCCTAATGCAGATGGATACTTCCAGCAGAACAATGATCTATGTCATAGTGTTCACATTTTAGGCGAATGATTTCAGGAGCATGACAGAGACTATTTTCTGCTACAATGGCCTTTTCAATCATTGATCCATTAATCTTAATCGAATGAAGCATATGTGGGATAAAGTCGAAAGGGGCATCATACAGCTGGATTCCCTGCCATCAAATCTTCAGGAGCTGGAGGATGCAATTCATCGCATTTGGGCTAACATACCCCAGGCCACTTCCAGTCCATACCAAGACGAAATCAAGCAGCATTAAGGGGGAAAGGTGGCCGATCAACGTACTAACCAGGTGGTCATTATAATTCAGTAACTCAGTGTAAATTAACCAAAACGCTAGCATTACGTAAATAAATGTAAATACTCTTCGTACTGAAAGGCTCTGAAGGGTTAAGTTGTGCTTCGGATAGCTTAACTAAACACTTTAAAGCAAACAGCTAAGTAGCATAACGACAAGAATATTGAAGATTGATTATTTGTTTTAACCGTTTCTTTATCTCGATAGGTAATCAAGTCAGCAGAGCTGAACGAAATTTAATTCGTACGTAATCATCTAGAACTTCTACAGCGAAAGGCAACAGGCTCTCAATATGCGGAATACTTCTCAAGACAAAAACAACTTAATGTTTCAATATCAACAAAACTTAATTAATATTCAGCGTGGACGCACTAATTACAGGTTGGTTCAGATAACTGAGCATCTTTCTCAAACGCAATTACAGTGATCTTACAATCTGGCCTACTTCTAGTGAGAGCGCTCATGCAATCGTAAACATCAGTTTTATCTATCTCGTTTACATACGTAATTCAACTTTTGACTTCAAGTCAGGTTGCCACAAAATCATTCAGCGAAAGAGAATATGTAGCATTAATTTTGAAAAATGCTTAAAGAGAATAAACCAAAATTTACGTAAAATAATATGAAGCAAAAACGGAAAGTTAAGTTAGAGTACACGTTACAACTCCTACGAGGTGGTATTGATGGCCTTTAAATTTTGTCGAAGATCAAGACTGGGCGATATTTGTTTGGATTTTTGCTGTCCCGAATGTCTGAAGCAAACGTTCGAACAGAAGAGCTCTGTAAAAATATCGTGCGAGATATTACAAAAATATTTATCATTTTTCACGCTTTCCAACCGTAGGTTGAAGAAGCGTATATGCTCTAGCTTTGTCCGTCCGTCCGTCTGTCTGCACGATAACTTGTGTAAAAATGGTTCGATTTCGATGAAATTTTAGTATGTGGTAGGGGACCACCTGGGGACGAACCCTGTTGAAAATGGGATAAATGGGGTCAAAGGTCACGACGTAAGAGCGGGATCCATTCCATTGCCCTTATGCGTCATAACTTGCGTAAATATGGTTCGATTTCAATGAAATTTTACTATGTGGTCGGGGACCGCTAGGGACGAACGCTATTCAAAATGAGTGAAGTGGGGTCAAAGCTCAGGACATAAGAGCGGCATGCATTCCATTTCCCTTATGCGTCATTACGTGCATAATAATGGTTCGATTTCGATGAAATTTTAGTATGTGGTAGTGGATCACCTGGGGACGAACCCTATTGAAAATTGACGAAATAGGGTAAAAGGTCAGGACATAGTATTGGGATCCATTCCATCGCCCTTATACCATATTATTAAGGTGGACCTCAAGTAATTTTGCTTCCTATACTTCCAATGGGAAAACATTTGTGCACATTTCCTTCACAATTAATATGTTCCCAAGGATAAAAATTTGAATATCGATTAAAATAACTTCATATTATAACTGGGGATACTTAATATTTTCTAAAACATAACCATAATTATATTAAAAATCAATAACTTTTCCTTTGGTGGTATTGAAACCAGAAAAAAGGATGGCGCGACCTGTACTTTGATGACGTCAGTAGAAAAACAAATGTCGGATTTCATAATAATGGTTATGTTTTAGAAAATATTAAGTATTCCAAGTTATGAAATCAAGATATTTTAATCGAATTTCAAATTTTTATCCTTGTGACCGCATTAATTGTCCAAAAAAAAAAAGATGGCGCGACCTGTACTTTCAGGACGTCAGTAGATAAACAAATGTTTGATTGTATAATTATGGTCATGTTTTAGAAAATATTAAGTATTCCAAGTTATAAAATGAAGATATTTTACTCGATGTTTAAATTTTCATCCTTGGGAACGCATTAATTGGGAAGAAAATGTGTACAGAAATTTTTACATTCGAAGTACAGCAAGCAAAATTACTTGACGTTCACCTTAAAGGAGCAATTCTTGTATGTATGTAAATTTTATTTTGAAAACGGCTCTAAGGATTTTGATGAAAGTCGTTAACCTACCGTTTTCTGGTACTAGAAATCGATTTAGCTTGATCTCGACTTTAGGAAAATTCGTTTGGTGGGTTAAATAACCACCCCGAATTACGAAGTTTTTAGTGTCATGGCGTCGTCACATTAATGTTATCCATGCTTAGAAATATTATAACGTCATACTCTGGCAATTCAGATGTTGGCGCGCGGTCAGGTCATCTGTCTCATTACGTCACGCGTTGTGTGCGTATGTTCGTCCATATGATAACTCGCGTAAAAATCGTTCGATTCCAATGAAATTTTAATATGTGGAAGGGGAACACCTGGGAAGGCATCCTATCGAAAGTGAATGAAATAGGGTCAAAGGTCCAGACATAAAAGCGGGATCCACTGCACTGCTATTATGAGTCATAACTTACGTAAAAATGTTTCGATTTGGATGAAATGTTAGTATGTTGTAGGGACCTGCCTGTGGACGAATCCTATTGAAAATGGGCGAAATGGGGTTAAAGGTTAGGACACAGGAGCGGTATCTATTCCATAGCCCTTATTTAGGGTCACTGGTTCCAGGGAAGGGAGAGAGCCAGCACCGTAAGACAAACACAACATCCATGCCTGACCGGGTTTCGAACCCGGACCCCTTACGGACGAATGATCAGAGGCCAGCGCCTTAGACCACTGCGCCACCGGGGTGGCCATGTTATTTCGGAGCTATACTGAACCAGTTCTGTTGAATATCATCGAAATGGGATCAAAGGTCAGGGCATAGGAGCGAGATTTATTCCACAGCCATTATCCTCATAACTTGAGTAATGATTTCTGGTACGTTGGAAAGCGTATCATAATCAATGCATTGCATGATTTTACTAACTTGTCTGAAATAGCATAGCCGCCCCGTTGGCGCCTAAGCGATGGTTTCTGATGATTCGTCTGAGATAGGTCCGGGTTCAAATCCCAGTGAGGCATGGATGTTGTGTTTGCCTTACGGCGCTGGCTGTCTCCCTTCCCTGGAACCAGTGGCCCTAAATTACGGACGGGCGACTGCTTAAAGCACACTGAGTTGCTCACAGTGGTCGTTAAACTCTCAATACGAAAATAGCATACAGCTGCTTTTCACTTTTTTTGTTGTTATCTCCTCGATATCTTGAAATCGTTTTTCGTTCAAGTGGTATATGATTTTTGGGAAAGGGAAACTGTCGCAGGCAGCAAAATCTGGAGAATAGGGTGTCTGTGGGACAAGTGCAATACTTTGCTTATCAAAAAACTGCTGAATAAGTGGCGATCCGTGAGCAGGTGCGTTGTCATGGGAAAGACGCACTTCGTTGCAAAAAGCAGGCTCTCATACACTGCGGGCCTTTTGTGACGAACTGCGTCTATCAACCGCCGCGAAACATGATAGTAGTAATCCTTGTTTTTACAAAAGACGTGCTGAAAACGTTCAGCTGCACTTAGACTGCATCTATTGTGTCGTTTATTTTTTAAAACTTGCACTTTCACCTCATCTTTCTTGAAAATAACTTGTTCTTAACCATATGGACCTACTTACTGCTTCCAAACAAATTTAAGCTGCGTTCACAACTGTAACATTTTTTTTTTTTTTTTTTTTTTTTTTTTTTTTGATTGGAGGTTTAACGACCACCGTGAGCAACTCAATGGGCTATAAGCAGTCGCCCGTCCCTAATTTAGGGTCACTGGTTCCAGGGAAGGGAAAGAGCCAGTGCCGTAAGACAAACACAACATCCATGCCTGACCGGGATTCGAACCCGGACCCCTTACGGACGAATGATCAGAGGCCAACGCCTTAGACCACTGCGCCACCGGGGCGGCCAACTGTAACATTTGGTACACCTTTCCGGTTGAAGTTTGAAAAAGTAGCACAGAATAGTAACAATGGAGGCATAAATGCCACCATACATCGCCTGCAATCGTCGTCGCGTAGGAGGGGAATTTAGATTGTATTCAACAGTGGTATTTAAGCTATGTGAGCAACGGGGAATGAAGAACAAGTTTTTGGAAAAAATGTGTTCCATTTCAATTGATACAAATGATAAAAAACTGAAGTTCTGTAATTTTTATTCTAAGAGTTGTAGCATTCTACCTCGACATATCAAAAATCACTTGTACTTGCATTTAATAAGTGAAATGCATGGCAGCATGCTTGAAAACTAGGAAGGGATATCAGGTGTAGTTTTATTACTATATAAAGTGTAACCTCGGTTATACTTATACGTTTTTTACGCATTCCAACCGTAGCTTGAAGAAGCGTATATGCTCCAGCTTTGTCAGTCCGTCTGTCGGCATGATAACTCGCGTAAAAATGGTTCGATTTCGATGAATTTTTAGTATGTGGTAGGAGACCACCTGGGGACAAACCCTATTGAAAATGGGCAAACTGGGGTCAAAGGTCAGGACATAGGAGCGGAATCAGTTCCATCGCCATTATGCGTCATAACTTACGTAAATATTCTTCGATTTGAATGAAATGTTAGTATGATGTAGGGGTCTGCTTGGGGACGAATCCTGTTACAAATGGGTTAAATGGAGTCAAATGTTGGGACACAGAAGGGGGATATATTCCATAGCCCTTATGCATTATAACTTACGTAAAAATGCTTCCATTGCGATAAAACTTTATCATGTTATTTCGGAGGTATATTGAACCGGATCTGTTGAATATCATCGTAATTGGATTAAAGGTAAGGGCACAGGACCTAGATTAATTCCACAGCCATTAACCTCATAACTTGAGTGATAACTTGAGCAATGATTTCTGGTATGTTGGAAAGCGTATTATAATCAATGCATTGCATGATTTTACTAACTTGTTATATATATATAAATTGTAATGTACACTCACGGACAACGAAATTGCGCACCTAGAAGAAAACATGCTACAACCGCGAAACTTTGCAAATCGCTAGAGCGCGTGCTGGTGTACAAATGATCCACCTTTGGTGCGAATACGCATGACCGCACCCCCTGTGGTGGAGCTTAAAGCACGAACTGGCAGGCTTATAAACCGGCGTGTAGTTGATGTTCCGTGCAAGCGAAAAGCCCCGGCGACGCAAGCAGGAGTACAGAGCGAAAAGAATCTGGATAGACGCAAGAGACGTCGATTTACACAACTTAAGGACTTGAGAGAGTCCTGATCATCGGGATGAAAATCGCAGAGTGGTCGGTGTACCGTAAAGCCCGCTATGTGGATCATTCTGACCATACCATCAGACTCTGTTGGGGCACTGGCCACGTGACGGCACTGCCACACGGCGGATCTACTCCGGATGGACCAGGAAGACCATCGGTAGAGAGGATCGACGGATCGTGAGCCAGGCACGAACGGATCCCACAGGGATCCGCTCCATTATACAGGCAGATGTAGCGGCTCCTGTGTGTCCACGAACCATTTTCCGACGCCTCGCGGAAGCGAATCTGCGATCCCAGTGGCCCTTATGTTTGCTGCTATTAACACCGGAACATTTCTGGCTCCGTGTGCAGTGGTGCCAGGCTAGAGCGACGGGGAACGCCACAGACTGGCGACGTGTCGTGTTTAGCGATGAGTGCCTCTTTGTTTTGTGGTAAGATGATCGTGTCACGGTGTGGAGGTCCCCGGGTCAACGGCACAATCCCGACCTCGCTATCCAGTGCCACACCTCCCCCATTGCAGGCATTATGACTGCATCTATAGCCGATCAGCTCTAGTAGTGGTACGTGGATCATTGACGGGCCAGCGGTATGTGGATGAGATCCTACGACCCCATGTGACCCCATTTCTGGCCGGGACAACAGGTGCACTATACCAGCAGGATAATGCCCGGCCGCACACGGATCGAGTTTCCCAGGACTGCCTACGTCGAGTCCTGACACGTCTATGGCCTGCCCACTCTCCGGACATGTCCTCTATTGAGTATGTGTGGGACTAGTTGAAACGCCGGCTGCCGCCGGGTAGCACTATCCGGGATTTAGAGCACACCGTCAAACGCGTGTGGACCAGTCTGCAGCAGGACAACATCAGGCGTCTGTTCGCCTCCATGACGGACCGATTTGCAGCATATATCGCAGCACAAAGCGGTGCGTCGCGCTATTGAAGATGACCGTACTGCATGCCACAGATCCCTCTGTAGTTGTCCTGCAGCTCTGTTTTTGCCATCATGTGTATCAGGCATCTGGATCATTAAGTCCATAAATTTAAGTCAGTTCGATGCTTCCTACTTGGGGCGCAAATTTCATTGTCCGTGAGTTTATTTCGGAAAGGAGACATCAATTAACAGGTCTCAAAATATTTATTTCTTTTGTTTCGTTTCTTTCTTCGGTGGCGTCTCCTTTTCATCTAAGAATACGCCACAAGCCGTTGGTGCCCTCATAAAATGAATACATCTGTTGGCTGATGACTCGACTGTGCCAGGACTACTTGACGCGTGATAGTTATTGTCATGCATTACAAAATTATCATTAGTCTACGTATTTAGTTTTCAGAGCGAAGGTTGTACCGAAAGTAATGCAAAATCAGGCATAGCTGTTTTTTATTAACTGACAGAGGTCGTTCAAACTGCACATGTTGGTAGAGTAACTCTTTCTCTATACAAAGGTACTACTCAACATAGTCTCCATCACAAGCAATGAATTTGCGCCATCGTTGAACACAACTCTCGAATCCTCTCTGAAGAATTCAGGTGTGGACTTTTGTACCCGCTTCTTCACGGCCACCTTTTCTTCGTCTGCGTCACCAAATTGCTGTCACCCCGGAGACTGTCCTTTATTAGACCGAACAGATGGAAGTCGGAGGGCGCCAGATCTTGGCTGTACTGTGGATGGTGGAACACCGACCAGCCTAATTTGCTGATCGCCGGCTTTGTTGCCAAAATGTGTATGGTCTCGTATTTTTATCGTGAATGTGGATCCTCTTCAGATTCTTGTTTGGTCTCTTCCTCCTTATGGCTTCTCTAAGCTTCTTCAGTGTTTCAATGTACCGCTGACTGGTCACGGTACGGGAACGTTCCAGATAATGAAGGGTAATGACACCGCTTTCATCCCAAAAAAACAGTCACCATGACTTTCTGTGCTGAATGCTGCCTCTTGAACTTCTTAGGCCTTGGCCTTAGTGAAGAGGTGTGACGTCATTCCATGGATTGATTCTTCGTTTCCGGACCGTAAAGATACGCCCACGTGTCATTCCCTGTCACCATATCGGAAAACAACGTTCCTTCGTTGGTTTAAAACGCTCCCAGCAGATCGGAGCAGACTTCCACCCTTCTGTGCTTCAAATCGGCTGTCAACCACCCAGGTACCCTTTGCACACGCTTTCCGATATCCTAAATCTTCCACAGTCTTCTGTATGGCATTGTGACCACAGTCCAGTTGTGCAACAAGCTTACGCATTATGGATCTTCTCTCTGCTCGAATCAATTCTTCCACTCGCTGACGATTTCTTTCAGTGCTTGCAGATCATGGTCTCCCATTGCGTGGTTTGTCTTCAATGCTGGTTTCCCCTTCTTTAAACTTCTTCATCCACCTGTGCACGTTGCTCTTGTCAATGGTGTCATTTGCATAAATAGTCTATAGCCTTCTGTGGATGTCGGACAGCCTGCACTCTTCCTTCGTCATAAACTCAATGACGGCACGTTGCTTCTGCTTGGAATCCAATATTTACCTTCAATGAAGAAATAGATTTATTGTAGTGGAAGAGTTACTCTACCAACATGTGCAATTTGAACGACCTTTGTCAGTTAATAAAAAAATTATTCCTCTACTTTTGCATTACTTTCAGTATAACCATCATATAATAGATTATTTTTCCGAAAGAGTTGGAAATATTCGTCCCCCCACCATTAGAAATGAGTTTTATTTCCATCTTGATGAAAACCATTCCTTTGTTATCGGTGTTAACGTAATAGCTTTTGTTACTTAAGGGCGGTATCCCTGAACAGCAGCGGTTAATTTAATGCCAATACAAAGCCAACAAAAATAATGGGTCTCGTGACGTTTAAACGATCCGTAGGAACATGTCATTCTAGAAAAAGTCGTTCTTACCGAATTTTGAGCGAGGGACTCTAATGAAGGAGAAGAACCAGAGCTAGAAGGATAAGCGCAATTGCAATGTCTCTCCCCCAATTTGAACCCATATCAAGCAGAATGAGAAATCGGAAGCTCGAGACTTGGGCCACTAAATCACTTCGCAAAATTAACTGCAACAAATTGCAGAATCGGTCTTTGTCTGGAAGTTTAACGACCTTACACTAAGGGCTATAAGCGGTGACCTGACCCTTATTTGGGGATACTGACTGTACAGCGGGACAGAGCCGGGCCATTTGACAACGGAGCACCCATCCCGAATCCTGGACTGGATTCAGGCCGATCTCGGACGACTTCTCCGAATCCCGTGCCTCAAACCACTCTGCTACCGGGACGGCGGATAATTAGTATAAGAATAGTGCGAAATAAATCAAATCGCTACACATTTTTTTTAATCATGAACCTTATATTCAAAATAGTTTTTTTTTCCCTAAAATAACATGGCAACGTGAAATCTCATGTAAAATAAAACACCAATGCAGAGGAAATATATTATTTTTATCCTAATAAGTATACAGCTGAATTACCTTCCCTGCATTTCATGTACTGTAAAATATCCGCTTTTAACGTCTTTCAAAATATATTCGCATGCACACACATAGCTGAAGAAGTTGTAAAAATAAAAGGAATTAAAAAAAGCACTCAAGAGCACGTTGAATTTATATTTTTTTTAACAAATCGAGAGTGTCTCATTTGAATTTACATTAGTATTCCTACTTTCTTAACAGTGGCTTAGCTTTAATTATTTCCGCTTCTCCTAAAAGCGTAATATCCTATTTCCATATCCTGAGTTTTATGTATCTCATGGCGTGCTTTGTAACATTGTGTAATTATTTCGTCTTTGATCAATGATTTCAAAAATTCAATAAGAAATCTAGCAATCGTTATTATTCGAATAATTTGTTTCGCCTTTTTGTTTTCTTGCGATAAATATTGTATTGCCGTGGAAGTTTTCTTTATTAAAAGCTTCTTTCCTGCGCATTTGGTTTTATGAAGAATTACTTCTGAAGCACCCAAGATAATTTACATTTTGTTTCGCATCTTCTTTTTGCAGACATATTTTGCTTGTATGAAACACCCGGTGCGATGCCACCTAATTCTCTGATATAATAAGGAGTTGCTTTAATAGGAGTCACAAGCCTATTATCCTTAAGGTATTTCAAGGAGGGTAATTAGCAGTTTTCTAAATACTGAAAAAAAAACATCCTAGGAAATATGCCGAAAACGAGGTTACGTTTCGTAATGTGTGTGCATATATATATATATATATATATATATCATCATCATCATCATTATCAACCATTATCAATCCACTGCTGGACGAAGGTCTCCCCAAGTTTCCTCCACAATGGTCTGTCTTGTGCCAGTCTTCTCCATGTCACTCCCGCATACTTTCGAATTTCATCCACCCATCTTCCATGTGGTCTTCTTCTGGGTCTTTTCCTGTCCCTTGGAATCCAATCTAAAATTTCGGCTGTCCATCGATGGTCTGTTCTTCTGGCAGTATGTCCAGCCCATTGCCATTTCAGGGATTTAACTCTGATCATGATGTCTTCCACTCTTGTCATTTTTCGGATCCACGTGTTCCTCTTCTTATCTCTCCTGGTTACACCAAGCATGCACCTCTCCATGCTTCTTTGAGTTGCCTGTCTCCATGCTTCTTTGAGTTGTCTGCAGCCTTTGTATGTCTCTTTTAGCTAAGGTCCATGTCTCTGCACCATACGTAAGCACTGGAAGGATGCATTGATCAAACACTTTTCTTTTAAGACATAATGGCATATTGCTCTTGAAAATTATGCTGTTTCTTCCAAAAGCTCTCCAGGCAAGTTTTGTACGCCGATTAAGTTCTTCACCAATGTGACCCTCACTTGATATCTGCTGTCCAAGATAAACGTACGTGTCTGTTATCTCCAGCTTTTCTCCATCAATCGATAAATCTTCATTTCTTGTAAAAGCATTGAACATCACTTTTGTCTTCTGAAAGTTCATTTTTAATCCCACTTCTTTACTCTTGTCAGCAAGTTCCTGCATCATACTCTGTAGCTCTGATGGGGTAGTTGCAAAAATGACTATGTCATCAGCAAAACGAAGGTGGGTTAGATAATCTCCATTAATCTTTATGCCTTTGTTTTCCCAGTTCAGTTATTGAAAGACATTTTCCAATGTGGCATTAAAGAGCTTCGGAAATATGGTGTCACCTTGTCTCACTCCTTTTCCAATTTTTATGTGTGTTGTATTTTCAAATAGCAGAACCTTTGCACTTGCATTTCCATAGATGTTATTAATTATTAATAATATTAATGTATGCATCTTCAATACTGCACCATCAGCAGTTTAAACCATATATATATATGTATATATATATCTTTATCAACCATTATCAATCCACTGCCGGAGGAAGGTCTCATTAAGTTTCTTCCGCAACGGTATGTCTTGAGCCAGTCTCTTCTACTTCACTATATATATATATATAAGCGCTTCCTTATAAATATTTCATTCTCTCTTCTATTGCCCATGGCGTGATGGGGAAGGGCTAGTGTTCCTTACAGGTACATCATGCCACTGGGCAGAAACGAGTGACTCAAGCATATTATTTATTAGATTCTACGCCATTGTTGCAGCCCTGTTATCTCAGATCATCAGTCAGAAATGATTAGTATCAAACATCCGCTGAATGACCACTTTGAATAGCAAAGCTAAAGGGAAAGCAACGCTTTCTGATGCGCAGTTTGACTCACTTCCGCCGCATTTAACCCACTTCTTGGACAGAAAATGTACTCCTTCGAATTTATTTCAACCAATTTTGCTATGCCTGAGTTAATTATTTCCAGCCGGTTAAAGGGTTAAGCATCACAGCCTTTATGCCGCTAGTGGTGGATCCCTGTTTCTGGCGAATTCCGTTCCCAGCCAAATGAAACTGTTGTGCAAACCTCCGAATGTGATTGTGTTTCCAGGATATTTATCATTTCTACTTGAATCTCTTCTCCATCATTTTGCAATTTCACTCAAACTCTTGCGCCAAATATCGCCCTTTAATTCAGCTGAGTGTATGCATGTAGGGAGACAGCAGGGACTGGATTGGTACTATTAGAAAAGGGACTTATAGGAACTCAAATACGCACATACATTTTCGCAACATAGCGGGAAAAGAACGCATTCAGAAAATTAGAAGTAAGCGGGGTAATATCAGTGAAGATCGGAATGTGCCTAAATCCCGGATTTGCAAACTACACGAAAAAGCCGAGATTTCATCGAACACAAAATGTGAGTTTTCATCTCTTAGGGGAAAATCTGAGAACTGTGCAAAGTAGAAATCTTATGGAACTATTGCTCGCAGTTCTAGGTACACAACATATAATTATTTTTTCCATACAACTTATAGAAACGAAGATGAAATGCAAAATTTACAAGTGCGTAATCCGTAGCTGGCCAAACACAGCGAAGCACGAAATATTTGTGCAGAATGTCAGCATGGTGAGTGTGAAATGCCAACCGTCGTGCAATCTTTACATCAAAGTAGTCAAAAATGGCAGGATCGTCATTTTCAAGGCACCTCTATCGAAAGCGTGATATTTTCCTACACAATCTGGTATAGTGTGCCTGTGCCGCCCCGGTAGCGCAGTGGTCTAAGCGATGGCCTCTGGTCATTCGTTCGAAAGGGGTCCGGGTTCGAATCCCCGTGAGACATGGATGTTGTGTTAGTCTTACGGCACTAGATCTCTCCCTTCCTTGGAACCAGTGGCCCTAAATTAGGGACGGGCGACTGCTTATAGTCCATTGAGCTGCTCCCGGTGGTCGTTAAACCTCCAATTACAAAAATAGTGTGTCTAAAATTACTGTGTTATCAAAGGACGGCCGGAAGAAGAAGGGATTTTTGAAATTACAGAGTGTAAAGATCCCTTTGAAAAATTTCTGAAAGCAGGTGAGGCTTTCCCCAGTAGTAGGGAGTATGTCCACACGGATTTTGTTCTCCCTTTGTTTCACTGATAAACAGTTTCATTGTATTTAGTGATTAATTCTGCATCTATGAGGAACAGTGAAAAATATAGGTGAATCTATCTTTATATAAAATGACAAATGAACAGAACATCCCCTAGTCAAAACCTATGAGATGAAGTTGCGAGGTCCATGTACACTGTCTTACTTCTACAGGCTGTGCGTGCGTATATGTGGAATTTTGGCATACATCATTCAAATAGCGTTAGGTGCATTCACAAAGAACAATTTCGAGATAGTTCTACTAAAATATTTCTCAGAAATCTTAAGATTATCACTAGAATCACCCGGATGAAAATGGGATGACCGCAGCGAGTTATGACGTATACAGTATTAGGTATAGTGTGACGGTGTTAACCGGCTGAGGAAAATTTTAAAAATCCGAAAGGCCTGGAAAATTTCTTGAACCACATCAAAGTTGGATTTGTTCTTCCTTGTACCTCTTACAAAATCTGTTTTTTTATTTTCGTTAGAGTATTATTCAAAAACAAACAATTCAAGTTTCGTGTTGTTTTGGGGGGAGTTTAGAGACTTAATGGCCACCGTGAGGAATTCAATGGGCAGTAAGCAGTCGCCCGTACCTAATTTATGGTCACTAGTTCCAAGGAAAAAAGAGAGCCAGGCCTGTAAGACAAAACACAAGATCCATGCCGCATCGGGATTCGAACCAGGACCTATCTCAGACGAATGGTCAGAGGTTAGCTTCCCGGTTTTGAATACATAAGTTTTGTGTTTCTTTAAGGGGCTTTCCAAAGAAACTGCCGTTTTACCCTTTGCGTAGTAGGTTACACAGACACCACGTGCATTATTGTTTTCACTAAACATTTTGGAGGGAGGAACACAGTTTTTTCATAGCCAGAAATACCATTTCGACAATCATATAGTTGAAATTCTCTGATGCTTTGAATCCAGTGAAAATTGGTGAGGTGTTTTATTTTTTGTGCGGGATGAAGGAATAAATGCCAGTGATCATGAAGGCTCAGGTTTTCCTAAGTCTTTTTACAGCATTGTCTTAAAGTACAGGAAAACAAAATACCATTTGAATTGAATCATCTCCTGTCATTTATGTCTGTCACACGGTTTTAAGAAATATGCATAATTAATAACGACACCCATCAAGGTGCATTACCTCCTCATTTATTTCTTCATATTTATCGGAAGTCGATAATTTCGCAAAGGATTTTCTTTACTTTTCAAATATCCATCCTTTCTCGAGGTTTTTTGGCTTAGCCAAAAATTATTCGGAAGGATTTTATGATTCTTTCATTTAAATTTTACCAGTAGCAAACACATATTTTAAACTTAGACTGTAAACAATTGCAGGTTAATCTCATTCTTCAGGTGAAAAAGCCGATCTTCTGAGCATAGGGTCAGCGGCGCAGGCTTCTGGCTAATGGACCTCGATTAAATCGGTCTTTAAACCCGTGTGAGACATTGGAAACTTTTTGTTTTCGTCATCTCCCAGGAATCAATGACTCCAAATTAGGGACAAAATACTCCCTGAAGACAAAGACGCTTCCGGGAGTCGTCAAACCCAAACAAATGAAATCGGATCTAATTAAGACTTTTTCAGAAAACTCATAACAGTAACAAAAGAAATTTACACCCAAGACAATGTTGCTAGTGTATTAGGTGCAAGTATCGTCGTCTAATCCGATATCAATCCAATATGTAAGACGCCAAAGGAAGCAATGTGTGCTGTATAAATCAGGCAGATCAACTTGTAAAGCATCAGATAGCTTTCAACTGAAAGTAGGAGTGGGCAAAATGAATGATCTGAGCGAATTTGTAAGCTGATTGATAGTTGCTCCTAACAGTGCCGGTTCGAGAATTTTTCAAGCTGCTGTTCTCCTGTGGTTTTGACGTACAACCCTACCAAGAGATTTTCGTGAAAGGTGATACACGGGAGAAAAACCTTCTAAAAAACGGCGATCCTGTGGATAAAAACAGCTAGTAGATCAGAGAGCTCAAAGGAAACGGGTGAGTATCGTGGAAGAGAAGAGACGGCTGGCGAACAAGTAAACCACTGCAAAATCTAACAGTGGTGTATCGTGGATAACCTCATAACACAGCACATATTGGAGCACGTCGAGAATGCGCTACAGCAGCCGACGAACATCTTGCCAGTCTTCTCTGCACTTTCTAATCCGTTTTCGCCCAGATGATCGCCGATCCATGGAAGCTTTTTAGCACGTTTTTAGTAAAACAAATTATCGTGCTTATCTTATCGGTTTGTCCATCCGTCCGTCTGTCTGTAAATACCATATATCGGCAACTCTGGGTCTGTTTTGAAAAATTAATTTTGCATTGGGAAGCTTGAAATGTGAGAATGGTTATCCTTGTATTCCGATTTTTTTTCCGATGCACATCTTCGTCGATAGAGGGCATAAATGCAGATGGTATCGAATTCAAAATACATTTAGTTGCATACATTCGCTTCTAAAATCCGATTAAAATATTCTTTCTTTCGACGCCATGTATAACGAAGACTATTTTAGACAGAGTTTCTTTTTCAAGTAAATCATAGATTTTCCGCTAGGGCGCGTAAAGTAAAAGTGCGTTTCCCCCGATATCTATGCTTCCAAAATTCCGCTTTGAAAAACTATTGCTGCACGGGATGCAGCTCTTGATGGGAAATATTTTGCATATAATTTCTAATTTTGATAAAAAATGGTTTTGCCACCAGTGGGCGCAAGTGTTAATACCTTCTTCTGGAGTATTTGCAGCAAAATATGAGATCTAAAAACTCGATTGAAAGTATTTTTTCGCGGACCGATACCGATGAGCTCTAAAAATATTGCAAGAAAGCTCCTAGGTAAAATAGCACATAGTTTTCTCTCCGGAGGGTGGGGCTAGATGTATATCCTATCTTCGTCAATATCTCTGCTTCTAAGAGTCCGACTTGAAAAATTATTTCTTTCTTGTCGAGCGTTTCCGGTATGAAATGTTTCTCATATACGTACTTTCAAATTTTTCAAGTAATACATAGATTTTACGCTAGGGGGTAAATGTAAATTGCGTTTTCTCCGAGATCTCTACTGCTAAAACTCCGATTTGAAAAATACTCCCTGCATCGATACAGCTCTTCATGGGAAACGTTTTAATTATATTTTCTGAATTTTGTTTAAAATGGTTTGGCCACCAGGTGGCTAAAATTATTATTTCTCCTTCTCATATATTTGCAGCCAGCAAACTCTAAGCTACTGTAAACTGGGTTAAAAAATTCTTGGGTGGACCGATTCCGCTGATGTAGGAAAACCTTTTCAGAATACTTTCTTCTTGAAATGATGAATAATCCCCCCCCCCCTGGAATCGTAGATGTATATCTTAATTTCCTATTTATTTTTGCCAATATCTATGCTTGCAAGAGTCCGATTTGAGAAATTCTTTCTTTGTTGGAGAGTGTTTCCGCTGCGAACTGTTTCTTATATAATTTCGAATTTTTCTTAAGAAATAGGTGTGCCACCAGAGGACGCAAGTTGACGTTTCCATTTACAGCAATATCTGCGAGACAAAAAACGCAATGGAAAACTTTGTTTTTCAGTAATATACTACTAACTATGAAAGCTCTTTGTGTGTATTTTCTTCTCCAAATAATACAAATTTTGCCGCTAGGGGAGCCAATGTTTATTCTGTTTTTCTTAATTTCTCTGCTTCGAAATGTTAACCTTTGCCCTACTGCCAGTGTTGCAAATGAGTAGAAACTATTGCGATTTCACACATGGCTTTAAGGTCAGAAGACATGATGAAAAGTAAAGTAATTTAAATAAGAACAGCCAAGGAATATTGGAAGTTAAGTTAGAGTATCCGCCACATCTTTTTGAATCTATTCAAGGTAAGCGTATCTGAGAGAGAGAAAAACATTTCTAGTTGGGCGACAGTAACATGGAAGTTTCTAGTTGAGCGAATGTCTCCCTTTCATTAGGTTAGACCCATTACTAAGTCTGCACCAAATCTGAGATACAGTTGGTCACTCTAATGCTGTTTTTTTTTTTTTTTTTTTGATGTGTTAATTTTACCAAAGTAGTTGGTGATGCTTTTAATAATTTATTTGCTTAGTTTTATGCTACTAACGCGCACATTTTAATTGGTTACCAGAACACTTGATAAATGGTTTATTACTCCTGAGAAAAAGATGAAACTTTGCATTTTAATTCTGCTTCATTTGAGATTTTAATATCGGTTAGAGATAAATTCTTCTCCTTTCGCCGTTCGATAGCAGAAAACTCTTATTTCGTTTAAACTGTTTACCGCAGAAAGATCTGCGTTGCGTTTCAGAAATCCCTTAATCCCTTGTACTCTATTAGACACGGAGATTGTGGGAAGTATATTGCATTTCTTTCATATCTGTTATTTGCATACTACTATCCTTTTCTCTTTATTCAGCGCTCCACAATAAATCTAAGTAAACAATACGGACAACGCATAAATACCGGAGGCAATAATTATAACAACAGGAAACTGAAAGATTCAGATTTTCTTGGAAAAGGATATTTATTTAATGATCTGTTTCCTATGCTGTGTTGTCCGTCTGCAAGGAGTATTCACAAGATTTTATTAAAGAATAAATGTCATGCAAGGGTGACAGCTCGACAAAGACATTTCCCTCAAGAGAACTCATTTGGGAGATTCGGATCCAAATGAGCAGCTTAGTCATCCTAGCATTAGGAATTCAGCTGACTTGCCAGTCACCCTTAATCGGCTCTAATCATAGCATGGCTTCTCTTCGAAATGCAATATCCATGGAAGCTCCTTGCCGACATGCGATATCACTGTCTCGTTCCTCTTCAATCGCGGCGGTAATTAGCATACAGATTTTCAAGATGCGGGGAGAAAAGTCTGCATCTATTAAGCGATGATGTATGGCGGACATTCCTGCTTCGCAGAAAAGCATACTTAATTGTCTCCACCTTCGAAATAAGTTCAGCATGAGTAAATGCTGTTTGAAATTTTAAGTCTCTTAACCGCGTTTCTTGGATTTATGCAAACTATTGCTTCGCCGAATACAGGCAGAGCGGAGGACAACTGCAGAGCACAACTCAATAGTCAAACTTAACTATCTATCATCTGTGGTGTAAGTAAAGTATTTTACGTTGTATCCGTTAGTGCCATGCAGAATGTCGTAGGGTTTGAAACTGGAGTTTCACTTGATGAAGTATAGAAGATATCTCAATTCAGCACTGAAACATTGCATTTAAAGAAAGCGCACGTACGTATTTGGTCCCCAAAGAAATTCGAAGAAATTAAGTACTAAACCAAAACCGTCCCGAACGTTGATTCTTATGATACTTGTCCTGCTTTTTCATTGTTGTAGGAAGAGTGATTTTTCGTGAACTGGTTCTTACTGATGGCTGTATATGTCATGCTGCTTTCTGCTGCACTTTCTTTACGGATGTACTTCTAGCCCCAGTCTCTCTAAAGACTTGTTTGCTTCAAAATTCATGGCGCGATTTAGAATTCAGCTTATCATTATACTGTGATCCTTGTGATCACATGCGCGCGTATCTTATAACCGGGCCATTCATCCAATAGGAATAAAAACTATCCGAAATGTTCTACATGAGTTCTTGCTGAAATTCCAATTAATTCGATTATTGGCTCCTTTAAATATTGGCAAAGGCCAAACACAGTCCGGACAAAACATTAGGACCACCCCTGATGAAAGAACTTCCGTAACCAGCAGCCAGATAGCGTGCGTAGTAATATATGTAAATCATGTAAGGTGTTGAAAACGACACGAACTGAAAGCTGCCATGCAGTTTTGCGTGAAAGTGGAAAAGGACGTGACCTAACAGGGTTTGAAAAAGGAATGTTGGTTACCGGCTGAAGGGTTGTAGCAGTACATAAACAGCCGATATTGTGGGCTGTTCACGTGGTGCAGTTATTAAAGTGTTCCAGAAATGGAAGGAAACCGGCAGTACCTGCAGTAATTGGGGAATCAGTGGGCACCCACGGAGCATTGACAACCGTGGGCAACGAAGGTTGTCCCGCCTAGAACGATCTAACAGACGGGCTGCAGAGGAACAGCTGCGCAAACGAAACAAGCAGGAGTTGGCAGTGTGCTCGTGTGGGGCATGTTTACGGGGGAATCATTGGGAGCCATCGTCCCCTTCGACCGCACGACGAACGCTTCGAACAACTTATTCATTGTGATGGATAAGGTGCCAGCATGACAATGCCCCTTGCAATGTTACTACGCGTGTGCGACAATGGTTTGAGGAGCACTCTAATTATTGTAGCTTAGTATGATGGCCACCGTATTCGCAGGGCATCGATCCCATTGAACATGTGTGGGACTTTCTTGACCAACAGGTTCAACGTATGGATCTACACCCGATGACTCTTAATGATGTGCCAATAGCTTGGGTGTCTGCACTGTATAGCATCCCTATAGAAACGTTCAGAGACGTCATTGAATCAATGCCACTCCGTGTATCTGCGGTATTGGCGGCACGAGGATGTCCTACCTCATACTAACAGGGTTTTTTAATTTTTTGACTGGGCAGTGTTCATACCCCGAAGAGATAAAGTATTATAACCACTTGCCTAACATGATATTGGTTCTCCACGCACCGCCAAAACAGCGCTTATCCGGCATGCTACAGGTTTTCTAAAGGTGTCTTCTGGTATGTTGTACCAACACGTTAAGCTACGTGGTTAAACCGCCGTAGATACGATTTGTTGCTGTACCACAAACTACATATGTTTGATTGGATTGATGGTTGCGAAATTTGGAGGCCAGGGCAATATCTGCAAGTCTTCCTCATGTTCCGCGAAACATTCGCGAACAATTCGGATGGTATCGCATGGCGCAATATTCTGCCAAAAGAAGGCATTACTACAGGAAAATAAAAATACCGTTGCCATAAAATGATATATCTGGCCTGCAATTATGTTTAAGTAGGTGGTAGATATTATAGATTGCTGCACATTAATGACTGGACCCAGTCCTTCCCAGTGGATCATTTCCCAAAGCATTACGTTTACGCCACACGCTTGTTCCCCCCACCCGAATGTGGATCCTGGTTCCAACAATTATTCAGGTAATAAACGATGAACACATACCAGACCGTCCACATGGTGCAAAAGGAAAGGAAGTTTACCGAACCAGACAACATTCTTACAATCATTCAAGATCCAGTTTTGATGATTGTAAGGTCCAATCATTCAAGATCCAGTTTTGATGATTGTAAGGTCCAATCATCCAAGATCCAGTTTTGATGATTGTAAGGTCCAATCATTCAAGATCCAGTTTTGATGATTGTAAGGTCCAATCATCCAAGATCCAGTTTTGATGATTGTAAGGTCCAATCATTCTAGATCCAGTTTTGATGATTGTAAGGTCCAATCATCCAAGATCCAGTTTTGATGATTGTAAGGTCCAATCATTCAAGATCCAGTTCAATTGTAGGTGCTTTGGACGGTGAACCGATGTTAACATGGACACTGGCCGCTGACTGCGGTTACGAAGCCCGATTTTAAACACAGTTCAATGTACTGTGTGTAGTGGCACATTACTCCTATCACCAGTATTCAAATATCAGGCACGTTAAGCCACAATGTCCCTTCCGTTGGCTCGAAGCATACAGGATATCTTTCACTCACCTCTAGCATTAATGAGCCGTGGTCAGCCCAACCTTCCCGGTGATTCGTGGTTTTCACTCCCCGAACAAGTTTTTGAAGGCACTAATTATGGCTGACCTTGAGTCCACCACAAACCTTGCCGTCTGGGGAAGGCTTTGACCCCGTCGTCTGGCTATTATATAAGTCTTTGTCTAACTCGCTTAAGACCGCTACCTTTTCTTGACCGAAGAGTAAGAGTAACACTGATTAAAAAAGCTGAATATCAAGTGTTATTTATTCCGTTTCATGACCTTCACACACGCCGGCGTTTACCTGCACTTTCCTCGATTTGCATAAAGCCATCCTGGTCAAAATGTGTATTTTGGCTCTTCGGTGTATATACTGTATATGTAGTTGTTAAACTTGAGTTTTCAAGGATTTGTCCTTTTGAGTCACTAGCATCCTCCAGGAAGTTTCGATCATTAAGAAATCTAGAGCTTCCTTGTACACTGTCTGCTGCTCTCACATTTAGCGTTGCACACACAAACCTATCCTAAAATCATTTGATAAAGTGCAGAAAAGAGCAACACCTCTAAAACATAAACTTGAGTTCCAGTCTTACTCGTTGGACAAAACCAGGTCTGAATATGCGTTACATGATCTCAACGTGAATGTTAGTCTGAAGGGAGGTAAATATTTATTGCACTTTCTATTGTCATGATGTACCAATTCGATTGTCGCAGTTTCTATTTCGTGCGGTACAATTGCCATTCTAATAATTCCTTAATCATTTATTTGAACTTACATTCGACAGTTTCATCCTTTCGAATTATTATGTTTAATTGCATCCCTACAAAAAAGCAAGTTTTGGGAAAGAAACTGCTTCCCACCAGCTGGTAGTGATGGGTCACTGCTCGCTAAATATGCCGCTCAAGTACGGTAGCGGTTTGTTGATGGTAGCCATTGATCGGCCTGCAGCATATTTTTGTACTACGGGTCTCGAAGCAAGTGCCACTAGTGGCCCGTAGCTGGCAACCGAAGGAACCCCAACACGAGGTGGAAAGAGCGAGACTGCGCAAAAGCAACATGTGCGCAGTCTCTCGTGTTACCAGTTAGTTGAAGGCGACTCCATCGCCATCGTGTTGTTTTATTGGATGTTAAGAAACAAAAAAAAGCCACATATCAAGAGGCAAATTAATTTCCTACTGAAATGCTACGTCGATGAAGATTACCGTCGGAGGAAATTACATAAATAATTAATGAACTGTAAGAAATAGTCAATTACTCTCATGTATTTATAGAAACTCATTTTGTAGCAAAATTCCTGCACTAACACACAAAGAATCGAAAACACAGACAGCCATGAAACACATCCACTCCATTTCCATGAACAACAAGAAATAATGTCTGTATAATCTTTCGTTAACATACACTAAACCGCTTCCATAAAAAGCCTTGAAACGACATTAAAAAATCGTTATGTTAGAAAAAAATAAGAATTATGCGCGTACAAAATTTATGAAATATTTGGGGTGGAAAAATAAGCAACGCTATGTGAATAAAATGGGGGTTGAATACACAAGACTGGAGGAATTCGCTGCTAAAAATAACGAGAAGTAAAATAAAATATATTTCCTCTTTAGAAAAATGTAGCTTCGGACCGTGGAAAAAAAGAGATGCCACGTTAAAAATGTAACAGAATGTGACATGAACGGGAAAGTATAATAACTAAACAATCGCCCTTTAAGACCATAAGGACAGCACAAAACTTTGGAATGCCGTCCCAGTGGCGCAGTGGTCTAAGCGATGGCCTCTGATCATTCGTCCGTATGGGGCCCGGGTTCGAATCCCGGTTAGGCATGGATGTTGTGTTTGTCTTACGGCACTGGCTCTCTCCCTTTCCTGGAACCAGTGACCCTAAATTAGGGACGGGCGACTGCTTATATCCCATTGAGTTGCTCACGGTGGTCGTTAAACCTCCAATAAAAAAAAAACTTTGGAAAACGTTTTTATGTTGGTACACCCATTGAAAATGAGTAGAGTTCACCTAAGGTAAATAAAAACAATCGATACGATGAAAAAATAAATATATAAATTATATGAAACAGTGCATTTATAAAAAAAACTATCACTACTGTGAAATTAAAAAGATAATCCTTAGTTTTGCATCGCGCAGGAAAGAGGCTCACCTTCAAGGAAAGTCTCGTACGAGGCCAACCAGTGTTATGACCAAAGCAGCCGTCGCAAACAGGACGTTGGGGGTTCGATGCAACCGTTGTCCAAACGGCGTTTTTCTGGATTTGTTGAGGAAATGTTTCTAGCGCCGTGCTGTGATTCAGAAGTTTTGGTGGGAAAGAAAGAGGAGTTGTGCCTCTGGGGAACTGTGAGGAGGTAATGAAAACTGAAAGTATATTATGAACTTCATGTTAATGAATTAGCACTGCTCGACTTAGAAAATTCTCCACAAAAAAAATATATGTCATAGCGCCATGCAAATTGATTAGCATATGTCGATAGTTGGGATGTGCAAATTATTGGTGCTGCGAGCCAATCACGTGATGGGTGAGGGAGAAGAAAGGGCAAAAAAGCTCTTCGTAGCTTAAGTTCGTCGTCCGCAGCTGGACGTGCGGACAACATCATCGGAGTGATCTCGGTGGCGAAATCACGTATAAGGAATGAGATGAACTGGACTACGTCTTCCGCAAGCCTACCATCATACGGACACCTTTGTCAGAAACTTTATCACAGGGCGAAATCAAGACCATCTAGATAGAACAAAGCCGTGCCATTAGAGAGATGAGCTCCCTCTTGCACTAACGCCTTGCGGAAACCAAGGCTTTTAATTGTTTTCCAACGTTATCGTGTCGTACGTCAAACACGAAACCAACGTATAAAGGCATGAAACAAGAGAATGACGTCGCAAACGGGAGGAAGTCATCTCTGTAATGTCATGGCTTTTTATTTTCTAGACGCCCTTGGCTAAATACGACTGGCTGAATCCTATGTCGCATCGTGGCGCAAAAGCATCGGGATGCAACTATCTGCCGAATGTGACGAAAGTTGTTGGAGGTAAGTAGGTAACATGCTTCACTGTTGTGTGTCTGGGGCACGTAAGTGGACGATTGAATGCCTTGATCGCTGCAGTCAACAGCAAGTCGTAGAAGTCTCCGAATTCACAGCGGACGATTTCTGAGGCGTTGTACACGCAACTACAGACATCCCGTACCGAAAGAAAATAGGAATAGTAGATTGGTTGGGGTAGGTTTACCCTTTTACCAAAAATTTCAACTACAGCCGTTTACCTCAGCACATCGTCGTGCAAGGTTTGCAGTTGTGCCGTACCAGACATGTGTGGCTAAACGAATGGAACCATGCTGTATTCAGCAAAGCGTTTCGCGTCTGTCTCTACACCGACGATTGAAGAATAAGTCAAAATATGATGAGTACATAAGGTCTGATACTGTTGCTATCCATAAGCGCCATACGGATTCCAAGTCTGGTGCCATGGTATAGGTCGGTCTCACGTTCAAACATCAGTTCATACGTTCGCACGCATTGTGTGTACAATGAGAGGACGATAATCAGTCGATGGAGTGCTGCAGCATGCTATGTTGCAGTAACTCCTTGGTACCCCTGATGTCCAGTTTGAGCACAAGATAACGTCCGCTTGCACACTATCAGCATCAGTGGACAGTGCCTAGAAGGTATTCAGGTGTGGACCAAAACAGCGTGATCCCCAGACTCCTACCCAATGGTCAACGTGTCGACATTATGGACGGACGATTTAACGCCTCTGAACAATCCCATGACAATGGTGATGGATTGTGGAGATAGATCAACAACGCAAATTCAACAATGCCTCCGGACATCATCCGGGGAGGTTTTCGCTGGATCCCACGTTGTGTTGCCGAACGTATAACCCTAAATTGCAGTGGTAAGACCTACTGTCCCATTTCCCATCGCGTTCATGCAATGCTTCGGAAATTAAACTCCTTTTTTCCACCTACTTGTCTACAGGTTTTGACGTACTACAGAAGTGAAGCACATGTCAAGGTGGCAAAATTGCAGCGATAAATTTCGTCGGTGTAGCTTAATTGGAAAAGCCGGAAAAGCAATAGGCTACGGAGCAGAAGGATGAGGTTCGAGACCGTCAAATTTGGGTTTTCACATTGGCGCCCGATTGTAAAAATGGATTTGTTAGCCGTTGGGTTCTCCAAAAAATGCGTAATGTTCCTTCCACACAACTTCTGGAATTATCGAGAATTCCTTCTTTAATTAACGCTCCAAAAATGCGTTATGCTTTATCCGCATATCGTCTGGAATTAATCAGAATTCCATTTTCAGTGAACTAATTGAAGTATGGTATGCCGGCTGACCCAAAAGCCTATGATTTCGTCCCAGTCCTCTCTCAAGCTAGGAATGGTATGCTAGGTACCGCGCAGGTGAATCAAATGTCTAGACAGCAAATTTGCAGTGATAAATTACATCGGTGTAAATTAGTTTGGGAAGCATTCGGCTCCGGAGTCGGGTTTTCACGATGTGTGATAAGATTTGTCTATTCCGTGAATTACTTCATGGTGTGGTATTCCTTATGTCTTGCAGTGTACGTCATTCCGTATAACGCTCTTTGTTGTTATCATGTAACTTATTAGTTTGAATAAAAACAGTTTCTTTTCAACTTCAGATGCATTTAGAATGAGTTTTTGTAACAAACAAATAGCAAAAATAATATTTCATTTGGCCCCAGTAAAGCTCATTTCGCCATTACTACATGCAAACTTTATCCAGTTTTTATTCTGTAGGTGGCTTTCTTAAACATCATTCAGAGGAAGATTTGTTCATTTGCTTGAAATAAATTTAAAATAATTATCTTTTCTTTAAAGGAAACCCTAAAGCAAATTTTAATTTAGACTCAAGGAAACGTATGCTATTCTTACCGGTTGCAACATCTCCTTTAACTTTAAAGCTCTAGAAACAGTGAATAAATGGATACGTGTTTGTAAAAAAAGAAAAGGTGAAAGAAGTCCTGATTATACATGCATTGTTGGACGTGTTTCATTCCGCATTGTGTTATCACTCCCCTCTATTTCTTTTGCGACGCACGCGTGCTTTAGCTCCGAGTTACTGTTTTTTTTGTTTTTTTGTTGACTTAGACCCTTCCGAGGTAATTACTTGCACTAATTTTGCGATAAATATCAAATTATAAGTAAAAAGAGGTACTCCTTACTCTTGCAAAATGAACTGAATGGGTGTCCATCGTTTCCTTAATCTTTTATGTCTATGCAAATACATTACACGCGCACATTTCTAGGAATGAATTAAGCCGACCCATGTGTCGTCGCCTATTCCACTCCGACAATCATTAATCATTGTGCTTTGTCATGTTAAGTAGATCCTATTACTAAAATAGATCCTTTTTCTCCCTTTTTCAACGCTGAGTCGAGCGCAAGTGTGGGCTCGTTAGAAAACTTTCTCCTAAATCCCTTCTTCAAACTGGTTGAAAATCATTTCTTTTCCGAAGAACTTGTAAGCGATAAAACTTATCAAAAATACGTATAAATATTTCTTCCCCCTAAACCCACACTTCACATCCAGGTGTTGTTCTCTGCGCCACTCACGATCGATCACCCATGTATTTGTTTTATGTTCTTGCACATCCGCCTTATCAAATGAGAGATGAAAAAGAGTGCTGTCTACTACATCTGCGGCAAAAAAATTCCATTGCAGAAAAAAAGCAGAAAGTAGAACGCGCTGTAAGATCCATGTTGATGCTAATTCTGAATTTGAAATTAGTACAAAATAAACCGCAGGAATGCCGAGAAAGAAAAAGGAAAACAGAGTTTTTGTTATTTTCTTGCTCTTTTTTAGGGATCGGTGTTCAATGCACGTAAATTAATGACAAAGAAGCGCAAATTTCATCAAAAATAGTATAATTAATTACAATGAAAAATTAAATTTTAAGGAAGTGTAAAAAAATGCGATAGAAATATATATTGCCCGATGATAATTTTCTCATTACCGAAAAATAAACGGAAAAAAATTAAACGACTTCTGAAAAAGTGTTGGTAGAGATCAATGATCTTCCTATTTTTGGTAAAATGGGGAAGTTCATTTGTTGTTATGTAGTAGTACTTACTTTTTGTAAAGGACTTGTAATGTGTTCTTACCTTTGGAATATCCAAAATAATAATTTGAGGGTCTCACGATGGAAACTGATAGTGTGTTTTGTCAGGCATACGACCTTTTGAACGTGCCGTTTTGTTTACCTATTCTTATGTAAATTTCAGTTACCTCTCGTTATGCATTTTTGTGTAGACCATCCCTTCGGGGTTCACTGACTGCCGGTGTTAACACTGGTAGTCAGTTGAGTGAGAAAACCATATTAAAGTAAAATCTTGCAGCAAGGTCTAAATTATCATAGTTATCGATGAGATAAGCTAAGGTTGCCATTATACAGTATCACATGAGTTAAATTAAAACTTTAAAATTGTGATAAAAGTTTCAAAATATATGTTAATTGTCCTGCAACTGGGCAATATTGTTAGCAATAAATAAAATATTTTCTTACAGGCAGCATAGTGCACAGAAGACGTCACAGTAACAGTGCAAAAATGGCCGCCCCACTTGAGTTATACACCAAAGAGGAGCAAAGTACTGTCATCCGTTTTTTGAGTAGTGAAGGCGGGAAACCTTAAAATGCATCATGGAATGAAGTTGCAGTACGGTGATTCATGTCTGTCACTCCATAAAGTGTACGAACGGACTAGGAAGTTCCGAAACTGCGTGAGTTCTGTGACAGCTTCTCCTCAAACGGGCCAGGCACACATAATGGTGACACCAGAGTCCATTACAGCAGTTGAAGGCATTATGATAGGAAATCGCGGAGTGACGGTGGATGAAAGAGCCGACATTTTGAATATTATTGATGGTACGGTTCACCACATCATCTCTGAACGGCTCCAGTTCAACAAAGTGCCTGCAACGTGGGTGCCACGCCAGCAGACTCCAGAATTGAAACGACGACGTGTTGATGCCTGTCAAGAACATTTGGTGCGCTTTGTAGCAGAAGATGATGGACTCCTACAGATAATTGTTACTGGAGATGAAACCTGGGTTCTCTATCATCAGCCAGAAACCAAGAGAGCGGGCAAGGAATGGCGCCATACCTCACATCGAAACCGAAGAACTTCCGCACGCAGCCAACTGCAGGGAAGGTTATGCTGACTCTCATTAGGGATGAACGAGGCGTAATTTTGAAGCACAACATGCCCAGGGGAAACACTGTAACCAGTGACACCAATGCAGATCTTATCAGGAATCATTTTCTACCTGCAATTATATACAAAAGACGTGGACTTCTGAGTACTGGTGTCTTGTTGCAACATGACAACGCTCGGCCCGTGCTACGGTTGCAACCATACAAGACATGGAGTTCGAGTGTTTTCCACATCCATCGTACTCACAAGAAATTTCCCGAAGTATATTTGTCTTTAAACGCTGTTGAACAATTCAATTTGAAGTTAACATCGTTGTCATACCGTACCAGTGTTACAACGTTATGAAATGCGAAAAGTTTTTGATTGATCTACAAGTAATGGACGAAAACAGTAGGTGGATCAAAGGAGTCAAATAAAACAGATGACAGAGTTGTCGGTTGACCATTCAACACCAGCATTGAATTATGTAGTGATTTTCCGGCTTATGGCGTGTCTGTTTGCTTGTGCGACTTTCGTCAGACTCATTTGACAACTCTGATCAAGCAGCTGTTTTTGTCCACTGGATCGCCAATGGCCCAAAATTCTTTGCGTACCGTTCCTTTCGCGGCAATACCTTAATACGGCTTTGTACGAAAAGCCCATGCGCTCTAACCGGCACTGCCACTCACTGTCACGTCATGAACCTTGCTGTTTAGGAAGAGGACTTTGCAGGAGTTTATCGTTCAATTCTCTCCCGCTTAATGAAAATTGCGTAATTTCGCGATGCAATTTTCAAGTTTTCGAATGTGATGATACACAGTCGAGTCGCATTATTGTGACCACCTCCTAATTTTGACATCAACAGCGCGTAGACAATGAATGAAGCCACGTCGTGAGATGGCTTGGAAGGTATATGAGGTGTGATGTAGGCATTCTGAAACATATCACTCGTTGCTGTCATGGATAAAAGGAGCGATTTATCAGATTTGCAAAAAGGGATGATTATCGGCTTTTGCGCCAAGGGTGGCAGTATTTCTGAAACAGCGTAGTTTGTGAACTGTTCGCGTGCTGCTGTAGTTAAACTGTATCGTGATTGGAAAAATGGCGCGATTGCGAGTAGGGGTCGTAGATACTGCGGAGCACCACGTGTCATTGAGGTGAATGTCGGTTTCGAAAGTTCGTGAGGCGCGATCGACACGCTACAGTGGAGCAACTCACTGGCCGAATGTACCAGGGGTCTGCCGGAAGTGTGTAAAAAACGACAATTCAGCAAACCTTCCGATGCAGACGGATGGTCACTGTACCTATGCTAACGAAGGTGCATCGGCAGAGAAGGCTTACATCTGCACGGCAGTATCGGAATTGGACCTCCGCTGATTGGCAAAGGATTGCCTTCTCCGATGAGGAACGTTTTCTGCTTCATCGTTCGACGGATGAACGTTGGCGTATAAGGCGAGAAACATCTGAGAACAAACACTCTTCAACCATTTCTGGAAGAACACAAGCTGGTGGGTGCAGCGTTATGGTCTGGGGAATGTTTTCGTGGCATTCTCTGGGTCAACTCATACCTATGGAAGGCACTATGGACCCAATTTGTTGTGAATCAATCCTTGCAGACCACGTAAACCGATACATGCTGATTGTTGTCCATGGGGCCGTTGGGATCTTCCGGCATGACATTGTGACGTGTCACACCGCTAGAAATGTCCGAGAGTGGTTGAAAGAGCACGATGAAGAATTCAAAGTACTTTCTTGGCCGCTTAATTCCCCAGACGTAAACCCAACTGAGTTTCTGTGGGACCACCTCGATCGTGTTGTTCGTACTATGGATCCTCCACCACGCACCCTCTAGCAGCTGTTAGATGCACTATGGATCCTCCACCACGCACCCTCTAGCAGCTGTTAGATGCACTATGGATCCTCCACCACGCACCCTCTAGCAGCTGTTAGATGCACTATGGATCCTCTACCACGCACCCTCCAGCAGCTGTTAGATACACTGCAGTCAGCATGGCTCCACATACCTGTGAATATCTTCCAACAACTGATTGAGTCACTCCCAGCCCGTCTAGCTGCTGTCTGCGCTGCACACGGCGGTTAATCTGGATACCAGCTGGTGGTCACAATAATGTGACTCGACCGTGTATAACGAATTGAACGGTAAAAGTGGAGATACAGGAATATCTGATTGCAATAATCTTGACGTTGTTCTACGTAGTTAGTGAATAATAGTATTTCTTACATGGAATCAGTTTCCTGTCTCTTGAACCTGTATAAAGAGTCTTGGCAAGACATTTCGTGAAACAATCAAAACACTGTGAACTTCCATGTGGGACTGAGCCTCAGCTATCCTACTAATTACTCTCCACCCCTGAAAATCTCACATACGATGCTCCCGAAACACAATCAGAACTTCGTGACACTGAAGTGAAAGCAAGAGTTACTTAGAACAGTTATCTAGAGATGCGAGTATATCCACGAATCGTGTTATCGCAATCGTGCTTTGCATATTCCGTCTTATCTGCGGCAAGAGTAAATACTCAGCAGTCTTTTACGTAACGAAATTCGCATGTTCACGGATTTTCAGGGAACATTTTCACATGCATCTGAAGCTACGAAGATGCTAATTCTGAGCACCAGTGTATTTTAAACATTTTCTGTAATAATGTTACATACAAGAGTAAAACATAACTAGAGTACTTTATGTTACGTGGGCTTTTAAGTCGTGTATTCTGGTAGATTGGTGCTGTGCTTACAATTTTTCAGGTTAGTGTTTACATAATTCCTTACGCCACAGTTCCTCTCGATTTATAATTCATTTAAATCCGCGTTGAAAGCGAAGTTATGTTTAGTGAATTCCCCAAATGTCTTATTTTGTTATATGAGTTGAGCTACTGGGTTACACAAGGGTTTATTGTATATGATTTCGCTCTGTTTACCATGGACTCGCAGCTTCACACCTCTGTATATTCGTGGTACAACGGGTGTGCTTGCAGCAAGTCTTATGAGTAGGGCTCCGATTCGAGTGCCAAAGGTGATACAAGTATGTCCGTTTCATGTGAATCAAGTGACCTTTCAACACCTCTATATTCATAAGGTTCGCTAAACCCCTCCCCCAAAATAAATTTTATTCTAAATTGCAAATAAGAATTATGCAAGCGGTTAGATATCATTGAATAATTTCTGTAATCCATGGAAAATTTGTCTTGGATTGCAGCCAATGGCATTCCGAGAAAAGCGGCACTGCAGCTGGAGTGATGATTGTTCGGGGTATGGTCCTCTTCAGTTGTAAAAATAAAGCGGTGGTGACGCAGCTTTATTTTTAGAACTGAAAAGGACCAGTACGTTACTTTTATTACTTGTTATATTCACTGGCTTTCTCTTGACAGTGTCCATTTTAATGAGGACTGTAACCAGGACTTTTCTTCGGCGTCCTCCTTCAGACACTTTTTTATAATAAAACTGTTGGGTTTGTGTTTTGAAATTATTATTTAATTACGATGACGTAATTAATATAACTGAATGTTTGCTAAGTGCAGTAGTATACAATGTTATGGATTACAGGCTATTTTTAATACAGAAGAAGATACTGTAATATGAGCATGTAAATTACAATTCTGAAGTTTGTACCATAAAACAATGATCAGGCTTAAAGGTAAATGTTCAAGAATTTCAGCTGTTTTAACAGGTTATGCCCGCCTTCCTAAATAATTTATGTTTTTTGAGTTCTGCTCCTTTCTTTGCAGTAATATGGCACTGGCATCATCTATGTGTCCTCAAAATGAGGCAGGGACGAAGAGTTTTTCGTCCTGCATTGAACATGATTATTTGATGATTTTATTCCTATGTATAACTGCTGTTTAGTTCAAACCCCACCGCAAAACCTTTCGACTTATTTTCTGTAAGCTCCTGTGGCATAGAAGGTTGTGCCATCTAGATCAAATGTTTTGTAATATTCTTTAACAGAATGTGAAAAGTTGCTGACCTTTTGCACTTTCTTTTTTAAATTAATTAAATTAATTATTTGTTTTATTTTTTCATATTTATAATATAATTGTCATTACTGGAATTTTCCCTCCAGATCTGAAAAAACGTGAAAAGTATGCCTGTTTTCAAAAAAGGCAGCCAGGACTGTACTGATAATTATCGAGCTATCATAATTGTTTCTGTCCTAGCAAAAATAGTTGAGTCTCTTATATTTTTTCAGATATATGATCTCTTCAAACGTGTCATCAGCTCTGCACAGAATGGTTTTGTGAAGAAACGCTCAACGCTTACCAACCTATGTCACATCAGAGAGGATATTTCGTCATATACTGATAGAGCATCACAAGTTGATGCTACTTACAAGCTCATCATGGCATTTTACTCAAGAAATTTAACTGTCTTGGCCTCAGTTATAACCTGATGTCCTTGTTTAAATTCTATTTTTTCCACCAATCCCAGTCTGTTATTTATAACAACCATGTTTCTGATCCCTATGTTTCCACATCTGTATTACCCCAAGGCTCTAATTCAGGACCACTCCTGTTTTCTATTTACATTAATGACCTTCCTTTTTGCATTGATGGTCCATGTCTCTTGTTTGCTGATGATCTCGAGTTTTATCGCAATGTACAGGCTCCTGATGACTGTCTTGCTCTTCAAACCCACGTCACTAACCTGCTTCAGTGGTGTATATTAAACCATCTCCAACTCAACATCTCCATGTGTCATGTCGTTTCCTTTTCGCGGAAAAGAAAACCAATTCTTTTTCACTACAACGCTGGCGACTATGCTCTTAGCAGGACAAACGATGTCCAGGATTTTGGAGTCAAGTTTGATTCGAACTTGGACTTTAAAAGTCATATCAAAAGAATTGTACGTACAGCGTACAAAAATCTTGGATTTATCATGCGACATTCCAGGTATTTCTCGAATACTCAGACACTTATTCGCAGTTTTGAGACTACGGTAAGATCCTCACTGGAATATGCGGCGATCATTTGGATCCCTAGCCCCGTAACTGTAGTAAATAAAATCGAGAAGGTTAAAAAATTCTTAGACACCGTTTTTACAAATCGACTGGTGTTTATATAGCGGACATCCCGACGGCTGACCTTCTCACATTCTTCAAGATGACCTCTATGCAAACGAGAAGGAAGGCTCTCCAATTCAAGTTCCTGTACGGCATTGTCAATGGAGAGATTGATGATACTCAAATTGTAAACCAATTAAGTTTCCGTGTCCCACGTTTACCGAGGACAAAATGTGAACTGTTTGCAGTGCCATTTTTCAGAACTGATGCTGGAAACAATTTTCCGTTATGTAAAATATATGTGCTTCATAACTCACTTGAAGAATGTCCGGATATTTTTAATGAAAGTAATATTTTATTTCATAAAGCATGTTTTGCTAGATTGTAAATATAACTTGGCAATTATCGCTATAAATATAACTATAGCAATTCCTGTAACTAGATATACCATCTCGAGGGATATGCTTACAAAACTAAATGCATTAGTGATTCATAAATGCCTTCTGATCTTTGGCATGGATTTTCGTTTCTGAGAGGATGAAAATATACATTGTCACTTTAGGATATTAAAGTAGTTTCAATTTCGTGAGCGATGCAGGTGGTAGTATCGGCATTACATTGGATCCCATCTTCATCACGGGTGCTAATGACTTTCCGTAATCAAAGTCTTGACAATGATTCAATTCCCGCAACTGATTGATTGCATCCCGCCGTGTCATTCCAATTAACGTCAAACTGAGGCAGTCAGACATCGAGTGCTTTCTAGTTAGTTTTCGGTGTGTTACTTCTATGTGATTTGAACTTTTTCTTCTCATTTCATTTGTCTCGCCTGGTTTTTAATATTTTCCTATGCGTGTTCTTTGATGCAGTTTTTTATTATGGTAGAAAGTGATCATGTTATAATAAAACCCAGTTCATTTTTCTGTACATGAACATGACATATTCGCATCTTTAGCTCGGATTTGTAGAGAAATTCTTTCATCTTATTCTGTAGCTGTAGAGTGAGATTCACAGATTTTTAAGAAACTAGGTGTGACGTACGTAGCACTAAGGTGACGCAAGAGTCAAAACGTCAAGTTGCAGTGATATGCCAAGGTCTGTGTAGTTCTTATGGGAAAGTAACTGGCTCCTGAGACAGAAGACGTGAATGGGAATTCCACCACCGGCAAACATTTTCACATTGGCGCCCGAAAGTAAAATAAATATTCCGATCGTGAGGTTAGAGAATAATGTGAGATGCTGCGGCCACACATCGTCTGGAATTAATATGAATTCCTTCTTCTATGCTTCGAAAAAGGTGTGATGCTGTTCCCACACATCGTCCGGAACTAATAACAAATTCCTTCTGCTACACTGAGCTCTACTTGATGCATAGTTTGCAGCGAACCCGAAAGCTGTGATTTCGTGCTCTTGCCTTTCTCTTTCTCGAGGAGACGATATACACTCATCGTTAACAAAATAATCGCACCCAGAAGGAAGCAACCGACAGGAATGAAACTTGGTGGCTAGGTTTGACAGGCAAATGATTCAAGTATCACGCTCGGCCGCGTGTGTGACGCCAGCAACGGGGGAAAGTGGGGATCATAGCGCTGTGCTTGACCGGCTATATAACGTCGTCCCGTTGCGCGTTCTGGTCATTCTGACTCGTGCTGTTGTATTGGTTGCCTCCTTTGCAAGTGAAGTATGTCTCGGAGAAAAGTTCAGAAGCGATTCGAGCAGTTAATGGAGTTTGAGAGGGGCCGCACCGTCGAGCTCCGGGAAGCGGGATGGTCTCATCGCCTTATTGTGCGCCGTACCGGTCGTGCGGATATCACCATAGCCCACTGTTGGCGACTGTGGATAGAACAAGGCACACAGCAGCCACAGGAAGCGCTTGGGAGAACTAAACGAACCACAGAGAGAGAGAGAGAGAGCACCGACGGGTTGCCCGACATGTGCGCAGTGACCCAAACAGCCACGATTTCTGATTTTCAGCTAGCAGTGGTGCCCTCCATGCAACGTCTAATTAGTGCCAGCAATATTTGCAGACGGCTGTACGACGTAGATCTACACACACGCACACCGTTACGACGACTGCCCTTAACACCATTGCATCGTCGCCAAAGACTGCAACGGTGACGTGCCAGACTGTCGTGGAGCCAATCAGAATGACAACGGGGGATCTTCAATCATGAGTCCCGCTTTTGTCTTGGAGGAGACGACCAACGAATCCGTGTGTGGAGGCACCGTGGTCAGCGCCAAGATGAACGGTTTGTTGTCGATCGTCACACATCCAGTAGGCCTGGTGTCATCGTGTGGGGTGCAATTGCCTTCCATGTCCGATCACTTTTAGTGTTCACTACAGGCACGTTGCCAGCCCAACGTTACGTTAATGAGGTCCTACAACCAGAGTCCCTACATTTTCTGAACGTTCACTCTGGTGCGATTTCCCAAAAGGGCAACGCTCGTCCGCATACTGCTGTCTCGAGGGCTTGCCTTCAAGGCACTGACACTGTGCCATGGCTAGTCGCATCGCCAGACCTATCGCAGGTTGAAAATGTGTGGAATGCTATTAAACGAGTTATCAATCCTCCACCCGTACAGCACAATCTACAGGGACTGCGTGAAAAGATTCAAGCTGCATGGGATGGCTTATCGCAGGACACCATTAGGAAACTGTAAAACTCCATGACGAGACATCTGGCATTCTGTGTGAGCAAACATGGCGGCCCGACGCCATACTGAGAGACACTACTTATTGGCGTGTAGCTCAATAAATATTGCCCATATCAGTATCAATGTTTAACCATTAATTGTTCCTGGTAACCGAAACCTTCCTCCTGAATAGCATTGCAATCCGACACGTCCTTCTGCGTGCAACTACTTTTTTGACGATGAATGCATGTGAAATTCCACTGAGTTAAAGTAAGAGTCAAAATGGCAAGTTGCAGCGATGGCCCACAGTCGGTGTAGTCCAGAGGATAAAGTACCTGATTCAGGAGCAGCAAGAAGTCGAATTTACCACCGGACAAAATGTTTTACGTTATATCGGATATGCAGTTTTTATACAAAATGGCATAATCAGCATCGGTTTCAGCTCTCGAGCCAAGAAGGCATCAATGAAAAAATGCGTTTGAATTGGCGACAGCAAGTAAATAAATTCAATAGCCTGTTTTCATCATTCCTAAAATGAAAGTTAGAAGATCTGTGTTTTCAAATACTCACATAATGGTGAAGCCCTATTCAAGCTTTCAATATGAGTTGTCGTTTATTTAAATTACGATTAAAGTCCCGTGGAAGTTTCAGCACAACACGGAGTCTGTTAAAAATCCATGCACTGTTCATGGGATTTTTCGGCTACGAGTGCCCCACTTTGGAAAATATCTTTCATCATGTAGATATTTTCTTGACAAACACCATATAAACAATATTTTTGGAAGTGTTCGGAGATGTGCTCGCTACAAACGAAACGTTAGTCTTGCTTTTTTACCATACCTTTGTTATCCGTCGTGTCTAATATTTGGTGGAAGTGAGCGTTAGCAAGGTGGATATTTCTCTCTCGGGTTTATTTACATCTTCTTTAATATTACATTGTGAATAATTTTCCATTCACAATTGGAGTTTTGCGCTTCTGAGCGTCCCATATAATGAGTTCATGACTCTCCCCTTTTTGTTATAAAATGAAGAACCTAAAATAATTAGTAACAATGTTCCTTTGCTAAGGCGTATAAAAACATGTACTGAATCATCAAAGAAATCTGCGGGTTTTCATACTTGATAATACAAGCCACCCAAAATAGTTTTTTCGTTTCCCGAAATGATAGTGGCTTAAAATAATGGAAATATCTCTAGTGTAAGTAAAGAAGGTTAACAATATGTACGAAGTATATAGGTTTAATAGGAAATTACGTAGACTTCATTTGATATTAGTTAACTTTTTTCTGTGATATCTATCATGGTGGTGAAACATTGGTTACCGTTTAAAATTATTTTAATCATAGTAAAACTGCAGTAGTCATGTTCAATACCTAGAAAATTGTCCTGATGATAATGCTGCTTTTGTCCTGTCTTTTGTCATGAACCTGTTTCTTCGAATCCTTGATTTGTGCTTTTCAGCCTTCAGCGTTTGTGTATCGTTTGCAAAACTTTGACGACTATCGTGTCAGAGTGTGGAGGACCGCTGGTTAGCACTGCAATTCCAACCTCACTCTACAGCGGCACACGTCCCAAACTGCCTGCGTGATGGTCTGGATAGCCATCGCGTATGACAGCCGGACTTCCCCAGCAGTGATCCGAGGGACGTTGACAGCCCAGCGTTACGTACAGAAGATCCTACGGCCCCATGTGCTGCTTTTACTGGCGGGGCGGCTAGGAGCCATTTTTCGACAAGATAACGCCCGTGCGCACACGGCTCAGGTTTCCCAGGACTTTCTACGTCATGCTTCGATGCTTCCGTGGCCGGCCAGATCGTCTGATCTCTCGCCCATCGAGCACATGTGGAACCAGATGGGACGCCAGCTTTCTTTATGTCCCAGTGTTCGTGATTTAGAGAGTCAGTAGCAAGAAGTGTGGGCCAATCGGTCCCAGGATAACATACGGCGTTTTTGACTCCATGCCGGACTGTGTCATCGCATGTATCCGAGCACGACGCGGTACTAACGCTGACCGGAATGTGTACCGTATGTCCGCGAAAAATCGTCCTGCTGCTGTAGTATTGTAATCACTTTTGTCTTTGGTATGTACCATCTCACTATTAAAATCTCATTTTAATCCGACGCTTCCTTCTTCGTGCGAGGGTTTTTAACACAATGAGTGTAAATCTTAGCGCACCTTCTTTGAAGTTTTCAATTTCTCTAATATTTCAATCAGATGTTTAGCCGTTTGGAAATATGTTCGATGATCTTTATCAGGATATCAATGAAGATATGTTGCAAACAGAAATAGGCTGCTACGCCCTCTAGGGACAAACTTTTGCGTTAGAAAACATCAGAAATTATACGCAAAATATTCTTCCCCACGATTGCTCCCCGACTGAAAATAACTTTACAAAGTGGACTATTAGTTGTAGAGATAGCGAGAAAAACACGATATACATCAACACTGAAGTGTCAAAAAAATTGGTATACCTCTCTAATACCGTCTTGGTCCTCCGCGCGTACGGATAATGGCAACCACGTAACGTGGCATGGACTCTACCAGCTCTCTGTAGTACTGTGGAGACAGTGTACACTGTGTTTTCTGAAGAGAGTCCAACAATTTTGTAATATTTGCCAGTGGAGGATTCTTGGCATTGATGGCACGTTGAACAGCATCCCAAATGTGCTCGATGTTGTTTAAATCCAGCTAACAACGGGCCAAGTAAGGAAGCCAAACTCCATGGAATTTTTCTCCAGCAACAATCGGGTGACTGTGGACGCGTGCGTTGGCGCATTACTACGTTAAACGAGGTCTCACCCGTCGCACTATTTGCTAATGATACCCAAGGAAGGTTTCGTACCCTCCACGGATCAGAGAGGTCTGTAGACGTATAATGCGTGCCATCTGAAAACATCCCACAGCACAGCAGGGCCCTCGCCCTCTTGCACTATCCCTTGCAGGCATGAGGGATTCATTGCTTCGTGGGTTGTTGATACACCAGGAGTCGGCCATCTTCCAGAAACCGTTGGTGCCGCGATTCATTTGACAAGACTACTCGTTTCCAGGCATCTTGCGTCCCATGGCGGTGTTCCCGAACCCAGACGAGGCGCACATCCTTGTTGTCGTCGGGTCACCAATGACACTGGGGTGGAACGTCGGCGCCGGCACTTCACTGAACACAGGAACGGTGCACTGTATAAATCCTAATGCCACTACTGTCCCGAGAATTGCACTGCGCTGAGATTTGTGGCAATGTTGCTCGCCGGGAGGATGTTACGATGCGTGCCAGACGCCACTGTCCACGATCGTCAAGGGGTTTTGTATTCCACAACGGTCTCGCAGTTTGGATTTTTCCCCCTGAGGTTGTGTATTATTCCAGTTACACCCTTGAAATGGTTGACCATGTAAATCCAAATTTCTTGGTAATTTCCGAGGTAAAGAGACCCGTCTTCAGGGCACCGACTATCATATTATGTTCGAAATCGCTTAAATTCTGAGAAGCTGCCATCTGACCTGCGAATGTTACTTCATGAGCTTGAAGAGATATCTGCCTTTTTTTATACAAAGTTTTGCGGACGATACCGTTTACCGCACGGTTGTGGTGGCATGTAATGCAAATGGTAGCGCCCTTCCTAGTTCTTTTGGCACCTCAGTGTATACTACCTGGCGATAAAACCGTGTATTGCAGTGAAACCTCCTTTAAAAGGCAACTCCGAACAAAGATAACCTCCAAACATTGGTAAGGTTTGGTTGGTACAGGACGGCTTTAGTAGGATTGACATTCACGATAACTTCCGAAGAAGGAAATCTCTGAACAGCAGGCAACAGACATCCTAATGTGTCTCGAAGAAGATCTAAGTTTGATGTATCAATCTTATCCATATTCGCCGATGTTCCTTCGCTACTTGTTGTCTTTCTATCTTATGCATCCCACCGAAGTGCCTTCGGTTATGCGTCGAGAGGGATAAGAATTGGCTAAAGAATATTATTGCTAAAGGAAACGTGCGTCCGGAAGGATGGGTTGGACTAAGGCAGAAACACTGGTGTGCCGTATGTCTCAGTCGGACCACTGTGGATACCTACTAGTAAAGGTAGCTCCAACTTTTCCCCGGAAAAGGGTAGTCACATGGCGAGGCATTGAGTCTACTAAGTCACCCAAGACTTTGGGTCTATCCACCCAAAGTCTTGGTTGCTAGTGCCTGGTATGTTGTCCGTTGGAAGTGGTATCACTTGTTTTGATCCCTGTGGGTTCTGTTCTTGTTTTCCGAAGCGAGGCCAACTAACTGTGCAGTTCTACTTCACTGTCTAACATTTTTCATTTTCTGTTCTATAGCGTACCCTAACCTTAGTATAACCCTACTTTCTACCGGTTGTTTAAGACATGACGTAAGACACTGCATTCCTAAAATCCTCCGCACTTTGAATTATTTATTTACTTATTAGATTGAGTTTTGTTTATCATTTGGAGAGAGAGCACGGCATCCGTTTTCTCTGTGCAAAAGCTCCTCATACTTATTCTGCTTTTGTGCAAACGCTACGGATTAATAATATCAATTTAGGCCTAACCTCAAAACAACTGCCACCTCCCAAAATAGTAACATCTTTTCCAAGTAGTAACATCTGTTCGGAGGTTTCACTATATTATGGGCAGGAATTGTTCACAAAGCGTTTTCATTCAATCGATATTTAAAGAGCGTAGGTATTTCTGCTAATATACGGCAAACAGAAAATATGCACTTACTTCCCTAGTTGCGAAACTGCTCGTTACGAAAAATTATAAATTATATGGAACGCATTCTTCGTGTTAAACTTTATTTGATACAGAAAAAAAATTCAAATCGTTCTTTCAAAAGAAAATATGAACAGGAAACTGCAATATACAGTACCTATACATCCATAAGGGGGAACGTGTGCATTGTCTGTAAAAGACAATTGACGCAAATGATTTATTCTTTCTAAATATTATAAAAAGCAGGAATGTTATCTCAGTCTGGTTTTTAGAAGCAATGATACGGAATAAAGCGGCAATGTGATGCATTGGAAGAAGATTAAAATGCAAGAATCATCGTTCTAATGTTACATGCTTCCCAATAATAGACGTTTTCACATTTTTCTTATAGATGCAGAAGTATTGTATACACAGACGGGCTGGGCTGATGGACGAATACGTCTTTTTTTCTTTAAAAAGACGTGCTAAAATGTGGTGTATAAAAATAAGGTTTCACACATGTTATTTCATACCTTGGAATACGAAAACGTAAACAACTGAGTCAAAAACACAGTTATCTCCACAAAAAATGTGGAAAGGTTTAGGTTAAATCAGAGCGAAATAACACATTTTTAGCTCCATCTGTTACCCAAAGATCATCACATTTTATCCAAACAGCCCATCTGATGGCAAATTAAATTATATATGTAGATTAAGATGTCACGATAAATTTAGGAGTTTTCTATGCATGATTTAGCTTTCATAGAATGAAAAAGTTATCGTTTATACAAAAATTCAGAACAGTAAAATTAAATTGGACTGAGTTCAGTGGTCTGAAAAAAGTGATTGAATTCCTAAAGTTGTTGTTTATTTAAGAACAAAAACCAGATAAATATATCGATTCAAAAATGTAACCTAAGCTACGTATATGAATGAAAAGGAATTTGAATGCTACAAAACTTGGGGAAACAGCTAAAAGAGGGAGGAAAGAAAACTAAGGTTAAAAAAAAAATTAAGGAAGGTTTTATTAAAATAAAGTTGCCATCTTTATTTTCCCTCCAAGTTGTTTCGCCTTTAATCAGAAACTAGTTTTTGTAAAAAAAGCAAAAAGCAACTTTTTTCATTTAGATGAAAAAGCCATTTTTTTTTGTATTTTCATCAACGGTCTTTACCAACAGCAAAATACATACGTTAGAATTATTTTTTGAAACTGAATATTATTCTCAGGGTTGCTGAGAGAGTAAACACAACGGACATTCTAGGAAATTTAACAAAAAATGTGGAAATTGACTACATGGAGTCAATTAATGAGATGAAAAGGTGTGAAATTAGAGGAGATGAAAGATCGCCAGGAATGATGCATTTTATGAAAGGGAGCACGCGTACGCTACAGAGTAAATAAAGTGTTGCTGCCATATTTCAACTTCTAACATCTCGAGCCAAACAAAATATCAAAAATTATATCGATATCAACAAACATTGCAATACAATGTCTGGTTTTCTTACCTGAACACAGTATAGTGTAAGCACAAGCCAAACATTAGTAAAGCTCAGAAGGACGCTTATAATCAAAACAGAAATTTAGCCTTATAAGACCAAACTTCATTTAACAGGTTTCATACTACATCTTAGTAATGTTGCACGACTTTCTTTAAATATAAAGGTTGGTTTTAAATACAGGTTTCCTATTTTACACCCTTTTTTGTTGGAGAAGAAAAGACTTGTCTGTGTGAGGCGGATAGCAACTGCCGATAAACCGATGAACCCACAGTTGCAACCAGTGAAGATAAAAATGTCTTTCATGGCTCTTTAAAGAGCCATGAAAGACATCTTTATCTTCGAAAGGTCCTATTCAAGTTATTCGGATATTTTCTGCCAAAATCAAAGTTCGATTTTATAGGGGTTCCTTCGCTTTTTTAGTAAAGATTCTTTCTGTTGAAGTCAGATTTGTACTGATGATTGTTAACGTTCTTTCCAATAATTGTGTAAAACCTTAAGCTAAAATAATCCTTATTCGATTGAGTTGTGGTAATGTCAATCACTAAAATTTGCCTTTAGTTAAGCTGAAACCGCAGATGAATCAATTTCAAATTTTATTAATAGCATATCCTGCCAGTAAATTCTCAAAATTCCATTTGAGACGCTTTACAGTGTTTGTGATACAGACATTTCGTTTGATCACTTTTTGTGGAAAATTGTTGATGCGTGTTGGCTCTTCGTAATCTAAGCATTTCAGTTGTAATTGTGTACATAAACACAGTTTCCATAGCACAAACTCGTGTGTTTATATGGAAGCTTACAAGACAACGGGGCTGTGTTATGTTACACTTCAAAGCAATATTTTCTTGGAATGCAGAAGAGCGTCGTTTGAACCCCTGTTTAACAACATAGAAAGGAAAACCGGACGCCAAGGCTTTTCATTTCAGTTTCCTAATTTTTATCATAAAAAAAATAACTTTTTAGAATAAATAAACATAATCATTAATAGTTAAAACTAGTTCCACCTGACATTTCCGCTGCAGCTGTTCACAGAATACGTTTCGGTGCACAAACATGCATAATTACACAACACTCGCCTATAATAATGTTATTTTGGAAGTGCAACCGACTCATTACGGAACTTTATCCTTCAACAACCTAACAGATTCCTCTATTTTTCCTTTTATTTTAATATGCGTTATTTCGTTAGGAAACAGCCAACATTTCTAAGTAGGAAATTTTTGCGATTCCAACAAAAAGCTTGCAAAGTCAGAACAGCTTACAAGGTCTTCTAATCTGTGCGTCTTTCACCAGGGGCAAAATCTGCAAAGCAACACTTGGGACCCGCAACAGTAAGGCTCCATTTACCTTAGTCAGCACGCGATTTCATGGGATGGGCTGATCTCTGATATCACGAAGCTGTGGTTTTGTGCATAGCGGCTGTGACCCAAATGTTCCTTTGTTAAAGACTCAGGCGCTGGTGAAAGATACATCAACAAAAATGGTGCTGGGTAAAACTAAGATTACCCCACTGAGCTCTAATTAGTCTTCTCTTGTTTCACCAGTCTTTAACAGAATTTAATGGTAGTTTCTCTCTTCAGAACCAGGGAATGTTTCAGAGGACATTCCTTAATACGTACGTAAACAGCTGATCAACTGTACTTTATGATACATATATTATCTATAATGTGCAATCGTTTGCTAGCATTTACTCTAGAAGAATTATTTCGTTCCTTCGCATTTCAATCAGATTGTTGGCAGTTTCTTTAAAGGTACCACCGCAACATTTGCAACATTAGCAAAGGCAGTATCTTATCTGCCAAATCAAAGTGTAAGAAATGTGGCCATGGGTGTGAGCTATGTTTAGTAGGTTGTGATCAGAACCTCCCTAAGCATTTTAAAATATAAATCACATATGAGTCCGTCGCCATAGAAGTGTCAGTCTGTCGCCAGATGTGAGTCCGTCTTTCGTCGCCACATGTGAGTCCGTCTTCCGTCGCCACAGAAGTGTGGATTCTTACTTCGTATGTGTACATGACATTTGCTTATCCGATGAAGTCTCCAATCATACTTGAGCAAACGAAGTTCCTGATTGCAAAATCGTTCGTAATAATGAATGCAAAGTTTTGGATATCAAATAAAATGCTAAAATAATTGGCATCATAACAAGACAGCTATTGCTCACCGAGATGGTATACCTATTGGTTTGACCATCTATCCCTTGGACTTGCTGAAGAAAAAACATCAGCTTACTCGTTCGACCAAGAAAAAATTGAGTCCAACTCCGCCATCTTATGATTACAGAAGCGGTACTCAGGGTGCTCATGGATTTCTTCCCTCTCCTCCCTTTGCTACGTCATATCTGTGTTTGCGCATGTTATTCTGTACATTAAATGTCCATTTACGTATACGTTCAAAACCGCATTTTGTGGGCCGCTCAGGTGCCGGAATACTCAAGAGGGACGAGTTTCTGACCAATTGTCTCGGCTGGGCCATTCTGCGAGACACAAATCATACATAGGCTGTGTATTTGTTCTAGTATTATTTGTAGCTCTGTGCCTCTCCAGGGCCCTGTTGCTCTAAAGTTTTAAAAGGGCGAATTTTTAAAATCTTAGATACTCGTGACGGTCTATAAACTTCGAAACGAAAATTACATATCCAAGCTATGTACAGCGAAGGTAGGACAGAATTAAGGTTGGTTGGTTGGTTAATAATTATTGACTCCATGGCCTCGATGAGCCAAATAGCACCATGCTCCACGTTGTAAGAAAGTAGAAAAGCTATTCAAAATATAACACAAAGGAAAGTCACGAAAGAGAAACACAAGAAGCATTATAAACAACCGACAAAGAGAAAGAGACTAAACAAAACGAAAAACACCGGTAAAACGAAAACAAGATAATATAGAAGTAAAATAATTAAGGTGCAGAATTTGTCAGTCAGCGGTAGTATTAAACTCAAGTAGGTGATATAATTCAAAGAGCTTTGATTTATAAATGAGTAACAATTTGTACTCCAAGAGTTCCTTTTTTCTATGGAATCTTCACTAACGTCGCTGCAATGCAATGTATATGATTTTAGGTGGCACAGGAATATTAATTTTGTCAGATACGTCTCCACCAACTCAGGTTTGTACTTCATCGCATTTGTCAGTCTCAGACTAATGCGAGATATCCCATTTTCTACTGAGTCATTGTTTCAGTTGAGGCGGGGAGGGTTCAGGCAAGCATCAGCATCTAGAACTACACACCCCAACCACTGAATTAGAAACCGTTATGCAAACGCACGTGAAGGCCACGTACGCAGCGTATATGCAATACCTTGTCACATGCGTCACCAGGTGATCTAGGCAACTTTTTAAGGCTCACAATGAAAACTATCGGACCTCCCGACGATAAAGGTCACGGAACGTTCATTGGTGGACAAGCATGACACCAAAGTAACAGGTCTGAAGTACGGCATTTCGCAATCTCACGTAACCTCTAGAAAATGGTTTATAAAAGTGGGACGCCCGCATGAAATGTATGCAGCCATAAAGGGTCAAGCAACATGCAAATGTGGGTACGATGTGATTGGGTGATACTGCGCATGCCTGGAAAGTGTCCTGAGTTGTGTACGTCAGTGACTGTTAAACGTGGGTAGTGTGAGACAGCGCACGTGCCTGTTTGTAAGCATACAAATATTACGTTGTGTGTTTTATTTAAGAAAATGGCTTGTAACCTTCGTGCTGTAGTGCAGATACTGGTGACCGAGGTGACGCAGAAATACCAAGCGGACGACACGGCTCCAAAGTACATCGAGAGGCGAATTGCAAGGCAGTTGTACAGCGTTTTGGAGCAACATGTCATTGCAGGCGCTGACATGTTTGAAGGACAGACATTGTGGCGTGATAGTAATGAAACGTCGGACACATTATCTGAACATAGTGATGAAACGCCGGACACATTATCTGAACATAGTGATACACTGAGTACTCCAGCACACAACGTGCCAAGCAGTTCAAATTTTTGTTAACCATCACCCCTCTAAGTGAAACGGAAAAGCATTCACGAACAGTTTTCCGGACAAACCATGCAGAGTGCCTATGACAATGTGAAGGTCGCAAAGAAAACCGTTGCAGCACTGCCTTCTCTCAACACATTACCATGGCGTGGAGTGAGGTATGCATATGACATTTGCATTTTAACGGTATTGTACGTGGTCTCTCTCGGCATTTAAATGCCTCATATCTAACAGGTAAATGTTGTTTGACACTTTATGGATTCATACATTACAGGCGGGCGTCCCACTTTTATAAGCCATGTTCTAGAGGTTGCGGGTTTTTGCGAAATGCCGTAATTCATACCTGTTACTTTGTTGTCATGATTGTCCACCACAGAACGTTCCGTGACGATTGTCATCGGGAGGTCCGATAGTTTCCCTTGTCAGTCAGTATTCGTCACTAATGTTGACCACAAAATCACGCATTCGATCACGTGATCTAGGAAACTATTTTAGATTTCTCCCCGCCAATAGTTTTGATCCTAATGGTGAAAACAAAGTGTATTTCAGAGTTCGGTGAAGAGTTTATTTTGGGTGCCCGTTTGGCTTGACCGACGATTTTGAAAACAGCAGAGCTGACTGATTTCTGAAAATGTGAGATATCCCAGGTCTTTAATCAGTGGGAAAAGAAACCACATTTCCTGTCTAATAGGCGCAACTTTGCCGCGACGACAATCTGCCTGGAGCAAAATCGCCGTCGTTCGAGAAAGCTGGTACGGAGAAGCAGGTCTTCCGGTTAGAGGTGGGTTTAACCGTGATTTTTCTGTCACAGAGACAACGGTGACAGTTCTGCGGAAGTAACGGTGACTTTCAACAGTGGAAAAATCACCGTTTACGACAGGTTTGATAAAACTGTAACGGGATGGCGAATAACCGTCTAACTACACCGGAAGACGGTGAATCAACATCTTACTACTAGTGACGGAGCAGGAACCGAACAGCGAGTTTCGAACTTTTGTATGAAAGTTTTTCCGTTCAAATATCACACGAAGCAAAATTTTCATCAACGATGGTGAAATATTTCCACGTCTCACTAATTTTTCTACCCTTGGTGTCAGTCATTCTATTATGTTGAATGCTGAACAGCATTAACACTTTATTATAGTTCACGTCCATTCCTAAGGGCTGCTCGTGAAGAGACAAGCATGAAAAACCGGTTTCTTCTAAAGAAAGTGAGTTTTTCCGTGTTGCAGGTTATACTCGCAATGAAGAGGTCTATGTCATACAAACACGACATACAACTTTTGCAATATGTACTTTTTGACCAAATGATGAAGAACGTCAAGTTTACACATTTAATCAAATTTAGAAGCGGTTTTTCCAATTTTAAAAGTACATGATAGATAAAAGCACGAGATCTTTCAATCACACTAGTGTTCTTCATCAGGTCGCCCACCCAATGGCATCAGGCCTTAACAGCACGCAACATACACAGACTCGATGTGATAAGGTATTGGCCAAAGCGCATGCTCACAATGGTGGTTGTGAACACAGAGAGACAAGTTAAATAAATACATTTGAGTAACATGAAATCAATATGATATCGCACGAATATTACCAATTCCACTACAGTTGTGATTATTTACACAGTATTCCATTAGATTAGTCCATGCACGTGGGAGAAGAAAGAGCGTATCACCATTGCAGCAAATTCCTCTGTAATGGTGCATGCATAAGCTTTCTGCAAAAAGGGACATACTTTTATTACTGTGTGTAATGAGAATTTTACATTCATCCCATATAGGTCGATGTGTACCACTAGCTGCTAATTGAGCTAGTGCTGTCGATTGTGAGCCTGTTCTCACATCATGCAAGTGTCCAAGCAGTCGGATTTTTAAACTGCGTAAAGTTGAACCTATATACACGTGATCAGTTTCATTAGGGTTTAAAGCCCTCAAAGGGATAAGATAGACGCTGTACTGATATTTGGTTTCGACGGGATCCCGGTCACACCTAATCAGCGTATATAAATTACGTGTTTGTAAACCAAAATTTAAGTTAAACCTGGCACATGCATTATTTAAAGCGCTGGTGCATCCAGGATGATAACTCATGGAACCTACGAACCAGGTGGCGGTGTAGGTGCGCCGGTGTAGGTGTGACATGGTAACCTTATATTCCAACCATTGCTCGGACACGGCTAACTGGGACATTCTTGTCAATGATTTTGGGACTGTTACTTTTTTGTCACTGGTCGTACCAGTGACGATGATTTTTTAGTAACGGTGACAAAGTAACAATTATATAATTACCGATCCATCTCTACTTCTGGTGTGCAGTAATTAACCGAAGCATTCGGCTGTTACCGACACACATCTCAGCGAACTGCGCGGAGGGAATTGAAGAGGACCGCTATTGGAATTCGCATTTCTATACGAAAACCACGGAGTTCTGGGAATCACCGGAAAGTTCGTCTACGTTCGTCTCAGGGACATCGTAAATGGACACGAAGTCTGAAAGAGAGTCATGTGGTCGAACGAGTCGCGGTACTCTTGTTCTGTGCCGACAGTAGGCAGATAGATTGGCGAGAGCCCCATGAACCTTGTAAGCACAACTCAAGGTTTTTGAGGCTGTGCCGTGGTGTGGTGCATGTTCTTTTGGTACGGAACGGGTCTTCCTATATTCCTAGAAGGTCCAGTGTCCTCCAAGAGTTATCTGAATATTGTTGCCAATCAAATCCATCCTCCAAGTTGACTTTTTATGTTTCACGGACGACGATGCTACTGTCCATCGCGCAAAATGTGTTCAACGGAACTTCAGCAAGAATGACACGACATCTTACGTGCACATCACAAATCTCAGTTTTGAATCCCATTTAGAATGTATGGGACATGTTAAAAACCAATCCGGTAACGAAGTCCGCTTCCGTCAAGCATGAGCCTGTTAAAGCACTCTCCGGTGAACATCTAATATACTGTAGACGGAGGTGCACTCCAATGCTTTGTTTAATCTATATCAACGCGCGTACGTGATGTAATCCGGGCTAAAGGATGTTCAACCCGGTGTTGGATAAATGAGTCTAATTCAAAGGCCGGTAGTGTGAACAACAAGAATCGAATGCTTTAATCGTTATTTTATTTTTACCGGAGCCAGGAAACCAAGAGAGCTAAAACATTGGTAAAAAAACTATTTTACTCGGGATTTTAAATGAACACTTCCCCTTATGAATAATCAACAGTGCAATATATTTTGAGTCAGGGGTAATACATTTGCAACAAATCCGTATAGTAAGACATTTGCCTTTGATTAAAAGGGTGAGTACAAGCTTCTAAAAATAATTCAAAATCTTTGACTTAAATTTTGATTTCTGGCGGCTTTCACGTTCATTAGAATTTCTGGCCCTTATTTCGATAACAACGTTTTCCGCTTTCGCATGAGACACGTAGTTTGCAGCTAAATTATCTGTGGTGTATTTCTAATTCTAAGCGTTAATCTGAAACACAGTCAGATCATAACTGTCTCCTTTGCTCTATACACCTGGATAAACATATCTGTCCAGCGCTGTACCGCCTGTAAAATAGCCTATCTTTTGACAACCAATGTATCCGACTTTTAGACGCCGTCCTCATTTACGAAGTTACAAAATAATCAGCTATTTCAGTAATGAATTCATCTACGTTCCGACAGTTCATTTATTTACCGATCTTTTTCTTGGTGAAAGTTTCGAGGAAGCCATTGAAAGTGGTGACAGGTTAACAAAGGGGGCAGGTCCGTACCTCAGATCAATAAGACAACGGGAAAGGAAATGGCTGGGTTGACGGGCTTAATGCAACGCTGAAACATATGACCATTCATAACAATACCGACAGTCTGTATTTATGGGAAACGCTTTCGAATCCCATGTAATGTTCCCGGAATAAGACGATATTTGTCATTTTTATGAAGACGGAACAGCTTTACGAGTTTCAATGCTGATACATTGCGTTCGAAATGGCTTTATTTTAGCAGTCGGATTAATATACTTTTCTTTCACGGCAGCCAAACATAAAAAAAGCTTCGTGGGACGGCTACGATTTTGAAGCAATGAAGGAATTTAAATTCCTGCATGATATAAAAGACACAATAATTTAACGAAACAAAACTTTGTAAGATGCATCTGAAATACACTTTAGGACATCAAAGGGAAAGGATCGTGTGATTTTTTTCTACCTATATTGATCTACTATGCTGTAGTTTACAGACCCAAGATGTTTTATAATTCCTAGATTTTCTGGATGAACTCTTTCCCTAACGCAAGAGTTTGTCTTGTATTACCGTCGTTATTACAGATCATGCGCTCAAAGAGGGAATGTAGTTATTTTTTTCCTATTTGACTCGTTTCTCTCATATTGAAACACATTACGTTAATTGCAAAATGAAGTAGCGAACATGTGGGAAGTGTTCTATGAACTGAAAAGGTGCTATTCAACGATTCTAGCTTTGCAGAACATACTGTAATACAGATACATTTTTCTCAGAAAAATTTTCACCAGTGGATTTGAAATCTTATCAATTTTTTGTTTATTATTCAAAAAAAAAAATTTGGTGTTTCCAGTTTATTTTCTGGCTGGCAGAATTTAGGTTTCACTTGATGTGTGACAAGTTTAAAGTATCCCTTTTGTACCATTTATTAGTTGGGGTTTTTATTACCTGGATTAGTGTTATTGGGGAGCTTGGCTCTCTTTCTTAATTTTTATTTTATTTGTGTGTTTTTATTTGCTGTTGTGCGGTCGGGCAAATGTGTTTTAGTTTGCTGGGTAAAGGTTTTTATTAGAAATCCCTTTTAATTGACATTTTCCCCCTTAATTTAATCGGTCCCTATAGCAAACTAAAATAGCAGAAACCCACAATTCTCTGGTGTCAGTGGATTAATGAATGATTTTCTTGTTGCTTGCCCTTGACGAAGCGGACAAGCAGTCAGTCATTATAATGCTTAGCTGCATTCTTCTGTTCGTTATATTTTCATCGCTTGAAGCTAGCATGTTTCGGGTGGGTGGATAATGGTGATTGTTGTCTTTTTCTCGTTTTCCTTTTTTTGTTTTTTCTAAGTTCAAAATTTGCTTTTATGTTTCGCATTATAAATATATATATATATATATATATATATATATATATATATATATATATATATATATATATATATAAAACTCTCACAATTCACATATAACAATAAGAAAAATAATAATTTTAAACACTTGGGGTCGGGGACCGGGAGCCACTCATCAGGGAAAGGCTCCCCCGGCACTCGCACCCTGGTTCAGATTTCATGCAAGTGTCTTTGAAATATGTTATTTCCGAAACAAGGGTTAAAAAATGTTTTCCTTTTTTTAGTGTTATCTAAAGATAATTTTTTATGTTTATTTTGAACAGTTTGGTCTGCAGCTTGATGTTACATTTGCATATTGGACTACCTAATGTAATTTTTGCGTTTTGAATAATTACATTTTTGACAACAAACGACTGCATGCACAGATAAATGGTGTTCCAATGGGTTCTTGTCGCTCCAGTCTGTTAGCTAATTTTTATCTTCATCGCTACGAGGAGAAATTTAGTTCACCTACAATTTTTTCCTTCAGAAACGTTGATGATTTAATAACATTTTCATCTGGTACCCCTTCTGTCCGAATTAATGGCATCTATCCTCCAGGACTAGTGCTTTGTGAAACGGGATCTAAAGATCATGTGCATTTCCTCGATATGGACCTTCTTCCCCAAAGTCTGGGTATCATTCTATATATTTTCGATAAGAGAACACATTTTAGTTTTGATACAAATGTTTTAAGTAGCTGGTATTACAATGTCTCTAAACACCTACTTGGAAATATTATTATTTATCAACTCATCAGAATCACAAGAATATGTAATCATCGGTCCAATACCACAAAGCAGTTACAAATACTTTTTTCTTCTTTTTTAAAAAAATAATTATGAGTTAAAATATTGTTCATTTCATTTCGAATTATTATTCACATCTTTTAATTCGGGAAAATCTTTTAAAATCAGACTATGTAACATTACTACTTTTTAAGCTTGGGACTAATATTTCTTCGGGCCTCAATTTAAAATTTCACCTAGCATTTGCTGACATCCATTAAAACACAAAAACAATTAATTTTCCTTACAGTTTTCTGTGAATTCCGACAGAGTTCGTCTTAGGGCATCATATGGTTACTTTCGAAAATTCAAGATATGTTTGGGAGTGGGTTCGGCAGCTGTTAGTACGCTTTTGTATGATATTATATCAGTATATATATATAATAGGTATGGGATGTAAGGTGAGATGATGAGTAACATCACAGCCTCTCCTTGACAAATGTCAACCCCGCCTTCTCGTGGTGTATCCTGTTCCCACTAAAGGGGCTCTGACGACCGCCAATAGCGGTATTACTATACCATCTGGATTACAGGAAATGCTATCCCATACTCACCAACCCGCTTGGCCAGCGTGGTGAGTTATGACCAAACCCCTCCAAAATGACTCCACAACTTAAATCTTGGCCCTCAGTCTCCGGCAGCTGGAATGTACCTGGCCAAGGCAGCGGATAGTGCGACATAAAGGCAGAGGGTGCTAAGAATCCCTGGAGGACCGGACTAGGCTGCCATCTAATGCTGACCTTAGCTAAGTATAATGGACGCTGCCTATCTTCTGATTCCAAGCTTCTTGAATTGGAAGAGGAACTACAAAGGATCAAGTGGGACATCGTCGGGCTAAGTGAGGTAAGAAGAAAAGGAGAAGATCTCATTGAACTGAAAAGTGGACATCTCTTCTACTATCGTGGGACAGATACTGGCAGAACTAGTGGTGTTGGATTTATAATAAACAAGAAACTGAAGGATAAAGTTGTAGAAGTTGAAAGTTCCTCTGACAGAGCTGCACGACTCGTTATCCAACTCTCGAGAAGATACAAGGGTCAGATTATTCAAACTTATGCGTCCACCACAAGTCATTCTGAAGAAGAAATTGAAGAATTTTATGAGGAAATTCGTCATCTAAATAATAAAGGTAAGCAGCACTTGAAGATAATTATGGGAGATTTCAATGCAAAAATAGGGCAACGGCAACAGAATGAAACTTTAGTATATAAATTCCGTCATGGCAACAGAAACCAGAGTGGAAATACTCTCCTTGCGTTTGCAGAGGCATATGGGTTTTTCATCTTGAACTCCTTTTCAAGAAAAAGCCACACAGGAAATGGACATGGAGACATCCAAATGGGACGACAAGCGAAATTCATTTTATTATGTGTAACGAAAAATTCGTCATAGAGGACTGCAGTGTGCTAAACAAGTTCAACACAGGTAGTGACCATAGATTGGTGAGATGTAAGATGCACCTCAACACTAAATTTGAACGTGGCAAACTCATAAGGCAAACAAAAGGCATTGACATAAACAACCTTAAAAAACACCATAATACCTTCAAGTTGGAACTGAAGAACACATTCTCTGCTTTAGAAGGCCTAACATCGGAAGAAGTGGATATTTCTGAAGTTAACAGAAAAGTTACCAAAGCTCTTATGGAAACAGCAACAAAATTAGCTGGGTCTAAGAACAAATTGCATGTGAGCAAATTATCAGGAAAAACCAAAATGTTGATGCAAAAAAGAAGAGAGATGAGGACAACTAAAAAAGATGTGACTTCCAAAGTGGAATATATAGAGCTATGCAAGACAGTACGAAAAAGTATCACTGAAGACGTAAGGAAATTCAACTGTGAGCTAGTGAGGAAAGCAATTGAAAACAACTAAAGCCTAAAGATAGCAAAGGGACATCTAAGTAAGGGCAGAAAACAGATTATGGCACTGAGAAAAGAAGATGGTTCTGTAACAAGAAATAGAGGCGAAATTTTGACAAGAGTGAAAGATTTCTACTCCAAATTATATGAAAGGGATGATACATGTACTCCAGACATCATGAAAGGTACCAGTACCAGAGTTCTTCCAGTCCTCCCAGCAGAAGTTGCACATGCAATCAAGAACATGAAGCGGGGAAAAGCTCCAGGAGAAGATGGAATTACTGTAGACATCATACAAGAAGCAAGTGGAGAAATCGAAACAGTACTCGCCCAAATTTTCACTCGATGCCTTAATAAAGGAAAGATTCCTGAGGATTGGGAACAACGCTACAATGATCCTGCTGCATATAAAAGGTGACATTGAGGATCTCAGGAACTACAGGCCTATCAGCCTCCTATCAGTGGTTTATAAAATCTTCACTAAAGTTCTTTCACACCGCTTGAAGGTAACACTGGACATGGCTCAACCGGGCGAACAAGCTGGATTTAGGAGTGTCTACAGCACAATAGATCATATCCACGTACTTAGAGAACTAATTAAAAGAGCGAGGGAATATGAACTTCCGTTATGCATGGCTTTTATCGATTTTGAAAAAGCCTTTGATTCGGTGAAACCATCAGCAGTTACAAAGCCTCTGAAATCCTGCGGTATTGAAGATGCATACATTAATATTATTAATAACATCTATGAAAATGCAAGTGCAAAGATTCGTCTGTTTGAAAATACAACACACATTAAAATTGGAAAGGGAGTGAGACAAGGTGACACCATATCTCCGAAGCTCTTTAATGCCACATTGGAAAATGTCTTTGAAACACTGACCTGGAAAAACAAAGGGATAAAGGTTAATTGAGATTATCTAACCCACCTTCGTCTTGCTGATGGCGTAGTCATTTTTGCAAATACCCCATCAGAGCTGCAGGGTATGATCCAGGAACTTGCTTACAAGAGTAAAGAAGTGTGATTAAAAATGAACTTTCAGAAGACAAAAGTGATGTTCAATGCTTTTACAAGAAATGAAGATTTATCGATTGATGGAGAAAAGCTGGAGATAACAGACACGTACGTTTATCTTGGACTGCAGATATCAAGTGAGGGTCACATTGATGAAGAAATTATTCGGCGTACAAAACTTGCCTGGAGAGCTTTTGGAAGAATCAGCATAATTTTCAAGAGCAATATGGCAATATGTCTTAAAAGGAAAGTGTTTGATCAATGCATCCTTCCAGTGCTTACATATGGTGCAGAGACGTGGACCTTAACTAAAAGAGACATACAAAGGCTGCAGACGACTCAAAGAAGCATGGAGAGGTGCATGCTTGGTGTAACCAGGAGAGATAAGAAGAGGAACTGGTGGATCCGAAAAATGACAAGAGTGGAAGACATCATGATCAGAGTTAAATCCCTGAAATGGCAATGGGCTGGACATACTGCCAGAAGGACAGACCATCGATCAACAGCCGAAAAGACCCAGAAGAAGACCACATGGGAGATGGGTGGATGAAATTCGAAAGTATGCGGGAGTGACATGGAGGAGACTGGCACCAGACAGGCCGTTGTGGAGAAAACTTGGGGAGACCTTCGTCCAGCAGTGGATTGATAATAATGGTTGACCATGATGATGATGATGATATAATAGGTATTTATGTATATACCCATTTAAAAATATATAACACCTATTTTTTGTTAAACACACACACACACACACACACACACACACACATATATATCGCGGAAAATAATGCTGTCATGAAAAGCTTTAAACTCTTCGTTTCATTTATTGTTTTTATTTTAAAGTGGTATAAATACATCTTATGTACCCATTGCTTGTCCGGAGCGGCCTGCTCCTTAATTCCAACAACTATTTTAAATGTTGTTGTTTTTTTAATTAAAGTATGTTAGCTATCACAGAATAGAAACAATATTTCCAGGAATTTTTGAACACTGTTCTCTTAAAACAATTACACCTAAAAGGTAATAGTATTCAACAGAAGTTTATGTTCATTATTTTTTACCCATTGTAAAGCTTTCTCATGAAACGCTTAGCGTTTTTCTTGTTAAAACTGCTTCGGAAGCTGAGATTTCGTTCTTAACAAAAACGCTTTTTGCATTTTTAAAGGAATTTCGTTTTAACGATGCAAATAAAATGACACACCGGCTCATTTTACCTTTCCAAATAAAAAGCACATTTAAACGAAGAGGTTTTAGATGCAGTGAAGAAAAATATAATTTACATTGAAAGCCAGCGGATATCCTGAAGAAAACATTACGCTCAGAAAAAGTGTCTTAACACTTCATTGCCGTGTTCCATTACAGCACAAGCTTTCGCAGTCACTTCAATGTGCGCGTTTTGCCAGGAGAACGGTTTTGCTAAATGATTTAATTGTTTACTTTCACAAAAGCTTGCTTCTTATGGAGGGTACCTGTTAAAAGGTAACCAAAAGAAAGTAAGTGAAAAGTGCCTTAAGGGTTTGATTTTCTTTCGTCTTAGCAAAAATAGATATTCTGAATCTAATTAGTGCTTACGTTTAAAACTAACACTTTGCTCTAAATGATAGGAAACTTCCAGAAAGTTCATTTCATTGTTTCAGTGTTTATTTACACTTCATACAAGTGCATTAAAAAAAGTTTCCTGCATTTGCAAAATAACCGTATGACACGTTTTCGACTTTCATCTGTAACGTAAAACGTTACAACAACCAAAGGTGTCTTTTTCCTTTATAGCACGTCTTTTGAGGTATACATAGAAAGATGCTTATGTAATCATTTTACCCACGTGTCCGCCACAGAGCGTCTCTTTCTCTGGGGACACGATACCTGAGCATAATGGATGTGGTATTGCTAAACGACAAAAAAGGCTTCAAATATAAGAGATGTCCAAAGTTTTCCATAAATATTTTGCTTTTTCTAAAATAGAATTCCCTATCTAAGGCGGAGAAATATGTATTTGGACTTTACGCGAAAGCTACGCCTTTCCGAAAGGAAATGGAAAATAGCCTGGAATCCAGTTTACTAGAATATGCCAAGCTTTTCAGTTTTTCTTCAAAACTTGTTTGTCGGTCCGTTGGTTTGTAGGTACGACTGTATCTTTGTGGACGTCTCTGATTTTATTAGTTATGGTAGGAAATTCCTTTTTACACAAGGCTCAGGAAAGTATGCCGAAGTTATTTTGATTTCATTTGTGTGTACCATCCACTATCTTTTTTTCTCTCTGAAGACGGGATGCAACCGTTACTAAATATGGTACTACAATGCTTTTACATTAGTAAGAGATGCGTAAATATATATAGAAGAACCGATTTCTAAGGAGCTCGTATATAGCGAGATCTCCGACTGTATGAGGAAAACAGGAACTTTTTTTTTGTTTGGTATCATAATGCTAATTCTAAACAAACTTGATAGTTTTTAGGGAATAAAATTTAATGAGGTGCCTGAATTTAACGTAAGAATGAGAAAAATTAAGCTTATCCCGTTTTACAAGCAAAGTAACACAATTTAAAGGAATTTCGTTTTTAAAGATGCAAATAAAATATTTTCCGCGGTGTTCTGGAATGGAGGAACAGAAATGTTGACATACAATACGAAACTGACTATTTGACTATTCTTCCAAGATAGGCCTGTGTTTGAATCCTGGTGAGGCATGCAAAGTGTGTTTGTCTTACGACACTAGCACTCTCCAATTCCTGGAAATAGTAGCCCTAAATTCGGGACGGGGACAGCATATAGCCCAACATGTTGTTCACGGTGGTCGTTAAAATGCCCAATAAAAACAACAACAACAACAAAAAACAGATTAGGGCGATCATGGTGTGTTAGTTGAAGAATATTGATCGAAGAGCAATAAGAAGGAGCACATCAAGTGCTCAACAATTTAGTTGTGCAACGAACCCTCTTCGACACCCACTTCAACGGCTATGTTTTGAGAGTGTCTTTACAAAAAACATTACACGTGACGTCTGCTTCAGGAATCACTGCCACTATATATTCATATATGTGCTTATTTTATTTTATTTTGTTCTACCGCATTTGACTAAGTCTTTCAAGCCCAGTTGTTATGAACTTCCAATACAAATGTGTATGCATATTTCTACATGGTGGGAATTTTCGCAACCAAGTATGGAGGATTTTTGCAGGTCCCGAGACTCTCGTTACAAGCAGGTTCTGCTGCATGTGATATCTTCACTTTCAAACAGGATTTTTCCATTTGATGGCAAAAATGTGCATCTGTAATTGTAACAGTACTCTGCTTTTAAAAGATAGATCGTATTGTTCAGTTGAATAAACGTAAGCACGTGAATTGACAATTCTAGCTTTGATCAGTGTTTTGTTTTCCCACTAGATGGCACTAAGTATCGTGGATTTTAAACAGTAACACACAATACTCAATCCCCGTACACGAAGTATTTCTGGCGACTGGAAATATTTAAGAAAGCTACACATACAGCGGTTTATCAAAATAATGGAGTCACCGATCAGCTGCGACTGGAGTTCACGAAATCCGCCATATGCAAATCCCACCGACGACGTCACCCATGGTGTGAAGTATAGAAAGAGGTTCAGTCCGTTTTCTAATATCACATGGCAGTGCAATAATCGCAGGTGAAACATCAATTGTGGAGTAATTGTTGACAAAGTCAGATCTTAGTGACCTCAGAAAAGGAATGATCATTGCTGCGCGTCTTGCAGGAGCTTCCGCAACTTATAAGCTACAAATAGTAGACGTAACACCTCGAAGATTATGACTATCTATTAAAAATGACACTCCAAACGTGCAAATTGTGGGTGTCATGCGAAGATGTCAGATAGGGATTGGCGAACGTTATCATGGATTGTACAACCGAAGCATAAAACCACGGCTCTGCAAATAGCAGCGGAGTCGACCACCTGCCGGAGTGATTCCGTTTCCGTCATACCAACTCGTCGAGAACTCCATCGTGCCAGTACTTGTCGCCGTACTGTAATCCGCAAATGTCTTGTTACCAATATAAATGCAACGGAACTAGTAAGGTTGTGTAAAGCACATAAAAACGACTGATATGCTAAAGACTGGCAACGAGTCATCTGGTCAGATGAATCATGCTTCACGTTGTTTCCCACCACTTGTAGAGAATCCATCTGACGAAAACATGATTAAGCCTACCACCCTACTGTTTGGTTTCCCTATGTGAAGCATGGTAGTTGATCCCTGCTGGTGTGGGGTGCCATATCATGGCATTCCTTAGGACCATTGGTTATTATTCTGTAGGGTGGACTTACATCTGTAACGTACGAATACACTTTTGGGTACCACCTGCACCGAGTGTTTCAGTCATTGTCCCCAAATGATTGTCTATCGTTTCAAGCAGATAACGCACCCGTGCACTGCGCGAAACGTGTAAAATTGTGGTTTACAGAGAATAAGGATGACGTACGGCAGCTGAAATGCCCAGCTCAACCTCCAGGCCTCAATATTATTGAACATCTGTGGGAATATCTGGTGCAAAACGTTAGATCACACTTTTTACTTCCAACATCACTAGCACAGTTGGTACATACTTTACAAGAATAATGGTCCGAAATTCCACTACCGTATGTACAGGTCCTGCATCAGTCTATTGCAGGTTGAACTGCTTCTGCTCTGAAAACATGAGATGGTCCTAAATCTTATCAATAAAAGGTTCTCCACAAGCAGTATGTGTTCTTCATTATTTTGATAAACCCCCGTACTTCTAACTATAGGGCTACATTTTAGATTTCGAGAATATTTGTCGAGAGAAGTTTCTATCACACGGATTTTGACATAATGTAACCAAAACTCAGGAGTGCAAATTTTGGTAATTGAAATTTTGCGCTGATACTGTACACTCTTAAAGGAAAAGTACCAAAGCAAAGTACATTAATGACGGTGTTGTATCCCAAACGTTTTAAACTAAACATATAAAATAAGGTTTTGTAAATATATTTCAGGAAATGTCGTAGTCACTTTTACAATCTAAGTATTTCAAAAATTCAATTTAGAAGCAGAGAAGAAACCTTCAATATAAAAGACTAAGAGGGAAAATATTCCCCCCCCAAAGAAAACGCAACAGAAAAGCTAGTCTGCGTAAGTGATAATTTCCCGTTTAGTTTAGCATACATTTCACAAGGTGTTGTAATGCATCTACGTCTACAGCAACCCAAGCTTTCACTAGGATGTTCTTTAAATGGCTTATATTTGACGGAACAAGACTTTGCACCTAGATCGGTTATTCTAGTACGTCCCATACATTCTCAATGCGGTTGATATCCGGGCTTTGGAAATAGCTGTCATGTTCTTTGAACTACTGCTGAACACATTTTGAGAAATGGACAGTAGTAGAATTGACAACTATGAAACGTTGTCACATGCTGGATAAAAAGTAAATTTTGCAGGATGGCCTTGATCGGCAATAATATTCATGTAATCGTTGGAGGACATCCCCGACCTTTCAGCAATATCAGGAGACACGTTTCGTACCAACAGAACGTGCCCCACACTATAGCATCACCCGACGAACCTTGGTTTGTGTTTACAAGGCAGCTAGTCCATAGCACCATGGGATTCCTGCCGAACTCTCTGATTGCCGTTGGTACAAAACAAGGTGTACTGCGACTCATAGGACCGTATGACTCCCTGGAGCACTTTAAATTCGTAAAGTTACTTTATATGTAAGTAGCTGAGTAAAGCACTGAGTAGAGATGCTGGCTGCAAATGTGCTATTTTAGAATTAGGAGCTAACTTTAGTAAAAACATAAGGCTTTCACTTATTCTAAAGTTAAAACCAGTAATCATGTTACGATTTCTCTCAATCTGAAGCCCATGAGGGAAGATTCATCCGGTGCTCGAGTGGTCAGATTTGCTGGTTTCTGGCTAGACGTCCTAGATGAACTAAGATTTCAGTCCTGAATGAGTAATGTGTTTTTTCTCCGATGCTGGGACTCTAAGAAACGAGCGATCACCAAGAGCAGATTTCTGGGCTACGGCCTGTTGTAGCCTTAAGAACAACTCATCGTTGTCGTTAATCCTCCAAACAAACTGTGGAAACGATAAGGATTGGAAGAAATCAAGTTGAGATTGATGAGATAAAACTGGCCAACCATGGTGTAGCGCACCTAATTTCTATCGACAATTAAGAAGTTACTCGCTAATGACTGCGGTTCCATTGGGTGGATGAACTTTAAATTTTGCATTTGGAAAGCGGTCAGTTTTATTATCTGCCTCATTTTGCTTTTCTAAAGAACACAGCACAACATTTGCCTGCTTAATGCGTTTACTCTTCTAACACTGGAGAAAAGGAGACCCAGTTATTTTTGTTCAGATTTGTAATTGCATTTCCTTAACATCAGTCAGCGTTTGTAATTGCTTGTGGCTCGTGTCGATAATTTTCTTGAGTTTTCAACAGAAGAAATCTTATCCTCATGATATGTCAAACATTTATTTTTTGATTCTCCTTGGGGTAATTAAGTACAGAAGTCTATTTCAAATTTTTCACTATAAACCGACATGCAGGTTCCTTTCCTGCGGTATCTATTCAGCCGCTAATTGTGTTCTACGGCTGACGTCTTGTAATCCCATCTACAACATATTTTCGCCTGGCAAAAACCATGTGTACGTAGTATGTCCTGTAAACCGTGTGTTAACAGCAATATCTTGCTGCTAAATTTAACTTAAACCCCGAGTTACTACCGCATCAATATTTCATATGTTCATTTTATTTTATTTTTGTACGTGTAACTGTATGCGGCAAACAACTGTTAACGTCGACGACCAAGTGTTCTTGAGAACAATTGAGTAACGCCTTGTTTAGTGCATAAGTGGAAAGACCAGTTGTTTTAAAAGATAAGGAGTACTTTTGCTCAGTTTCCCTAAGAAAATCCTGAAATTTACAATATTATTTTTATCCCAAAGAAACATTTATGTTGAAAAAATCAAATCATAGCTCTTAAACACAAACAATATTTAAAAAATGGAATAAAACACTTTCTTTTTCCTTATTTGAGGTTTAACAACCACCGTGAGCAACTCAATGGTATATACGCAGTTGCTCGTTCCTAATTTACGGCCACTGGTTCCAGTTAAGGGAGAAATAGTGCAGCAAGACAAACACAACATCCATATTTAATCGTGATTCGACCTTGGACCGATTTCGGATGAATGATCATAAGCGAGCGCCACAGGGTTAGCATACCAATTTCACGATTTTGCATTGCAATATGCAACGTATATTCTATTTTAACTTTCCTTTTGAGTTTATTTTTCTATGTAAATTTGAGTTCGTTCTCTTAGACATTTTCAAACCTTAACATAATGTCTTTTCCCTCAAACGAGAATGATGTTGGCAACACACTGATGTCGTAACAAGAGTTACGCGTGGCAGGATAAGAAAGATAGATTAAAAGGCAATGCAGCAGTAGTTTTGGGGGATTGATGTTATTGATGATAGACGTGCTGTTATACTGTGATTAGATGTTAAATCACTGATACTGTATTGAGTACGCCAATAAACCGGATGTGAGCTTGGAGAACAAACCATGCAAGCAAAATGGCTTCTGATCATTCGTCCGAGATAGGTCCGGTTTCGAATTTCGGTGAGGCATGGATATTGTGTCTGTCTTACGGCGCTGGCTCTCTTCCTTCCCTGGAGCCAGTGACCCTAAATTAGGGACGGGCGACTGCTTATAGCCACCTGAGTGGCTCACGGTGGTGGTTAAAACCTCGAATCAACAACAAAAACATAACGTAGTTACTGACGTAAAGATTAAGTTACAGCGGAAAGAAAGATTTCTTTAAAAACAAGGACAATGGCTACTAAATGATGAACGTTAGCTGTACATAAAACATTTTTAGCAACTAAAGGTAAATTTAGGTCTACTTTGTTTCCTAGGAGTTTCTTGCATGTGAATGAGCAAATCGAATTTTCAGTGATTAAAAATGTTTGGTAATGGCATTAAATTGGCGAAACCGGAGGTCAGTCATATTGGATATTTACGATATTGCTTTTAGGGTCCTTAAATTTTTAATCCGATGGTCAAAATGTAGTTTTGCCTCAGATGGGCAGAGTAAATGACATTTTTTCTTAAATATCGTTTACTTTAACAGAACGTCTTTCTCAGAACGGGTAGGCCGTTTACAGTATAAAGAAAAACCATTTAACGGAAAAAGCAAAAAAAAAAAAAAAAAAAGCTGCTGAATTAAACTTTTTGTTAAATGACAACTGTTTCATTATGTCAACCACCAGCCTTTAGGTAAAAGCAAAGAACGTCGAAAATCATTAGTGCGGAAACAGAACTGTATGTGTAGGATAAAAAACTGATTTAGAAACAGTTCTTTTGTAGTCTACAAAGTCATCGTAACATTTATCACTCCTGTAACGTTCAGTTGTAGTTATAATCCCTAAGGGACAGGACATGCGAAGCATTAGGACGCAGAAAAAGTGTTATTTCTATTATCTGTAAATTAACTCGATGTGTGATCAAATAGGTTTGGCAGTTTATTCTGAAAAGGAATGCTTTTAAAATGAACGCCCTAACTGTCCATGCGTCGCTTGTAGATCAATGTAGAAAATCAGATCCAAGCTTTTCTTCCTCTCCCACTCTTGGGAAAACTTGATTCGCAAAACCGACATCCTAATTTGTAAAGTTCGCAGTTCGTTTGCTCTTACAAATAATCAGCTGCTTACGGTTTGTAATAGAAATACCCAGAATTTCCAAACGCTTTGCTTTCTTTGATATCAGTTGAAAAAGCAAATAGATGCGGAGATCAAATTCAGTGTGGATACTTTAATGAAAACTGCTTGAAATAAAACCAAACAATTATACTTAGATCGGCGATTACATTGAGCTTTCACAAGACGCAGTCTTTTCACTCGGAAAAGATTTGAGCCTTTTCCTGGAAATTTTATTTAATCATGGGCATAGAAGTTGAGTTTTATGATCATTGTTCTACATCCACCAAATTGATACTGGTCGCGTGAATCAATTCAACATGTTGCCAAGTTAAAGGAAGGACGGAATGGTCAATGAAAAGCGCGGAATTCGGTGATTGGTTACCTCATCGCAGAATTTCGGCAGAAAATAAGTAATCAAATAAAATCTTATAAGTATTTCAGCTTTTCTTTTTTCCAACAATAAGACTGCATTTTGAAATAAATAGAAAACAGCAAAGTAGTTATTATGTTTTGAATTTTCATTTTTCTTCCATTTCACAGATATTCATTACAAAATAAATACAGCCGAAATACTAGATCGGCGATTAAATTGAAATACTAGATCGCGATTAAATGTATCCACAGGTGAAATATAGCTAGTAGAATTACTGTGACTTGTTAGCAGGTCAAGAGTCTCTTGTAGGTTTCGTAAAATCAAAATTACAAGTAATTCCTGCATGAATTAAAAAGTGATACATCTTATTGAGATGAATTTTTGGTGCAATGAAAAGAATTTAATTGGAATGTCCGAAGTATAATGTGCGTTTTTGATTAATTGTGATATGAATACAAGACCAAATTATGCATATTAAAATAGCAAATGAAATTTGGTGGGATAGCATTATATAAAGTCTTGTAGATCTATAATATGCATTCTAACTCATGTGCTCTACATGCGTATTTCTCCTATAAACTGCAGGTAGAAATTCTTATCACTGCCCCATAATGTTGGAATTTTTATCACACACAGTGCCGTACTGCAACTGAATGAGCCACCCCAAGAGAAAGCATTATGTCACAGGGTGATGATTATACCATCAGCAGTGCCATATGTGCCCTGTAAATGAGTTCTTTGCAAGATGGCTGAATAAACTGAAACATAGTCGGTAGATATTTTTTAACCAAATACAACTTTCAATTCGACGCTTTTACTGTTTATTTCAAGAATATTTAGCTCAATTTTGTGTTTTTTATTGAGGGTCTAACGACCACCGTGAGCAACTCAATGGGCTATAAAGAGTCGTTTATCCTTAATGTATGGCCACAGCTTCCAACGAGGGGAGAGAACCAGTGCCGTAAGACAGACGCAACATACATGCCTCACAGGATTCGAACTCGGACCCATCTCGGAAGAATGATCAGACGCCATTGTTTAGACCACTACGCCACTGGGGCAGAGCTACGCTTTTAAATGAAGTTTTTAGGGTATATACGAAATTTAGCTAAGATAAAAATAATCAACTGTCCTGGTGTCTTGGTCATATGTGCAACTGAAATTCAAACCAATTATGTAACACATTTTAAAGACAATGGTCACCATATATTCTAATAGACCTGATTCTCAAACGTGATTCCTTCGAGCCAGACATGCCTGTTTCAATGAATATCCATGGGGTCAGAAATCAGTTGTCTCATATTCAGGGTGCTTCTCCAGAATTCCCTGCTGAAGCAACTGTACAGAGATCGATTCGGCGCTATGGTAACACATGGATACGATGCAAAATGGAGAATATGCTATGAGGACACAAAATGCGTGCGTTTCGGGGAGTTAGATAGATTATGAGTACGTGCATGTGTGTAGAACGGGTAAATGTATAAAGCAAGCCATAAGTCCGCAGATAAACCGATTGTTTGCGGGTTATGTAACTGCATCATTCAAAAAAGGTTATATGTGGTTCAAAAGAAGGTCATTCAAAATGGGCTTATAAAATTTGTATGCATCACGGAAGAGTATATATCGCGTACCGCATTGTAAAGTACACCGGCAATATAGAGCCCAACACTGCGGCGACAGAGAAGGAATAAAGTAGTCGGAAACCTGTATCACGAAGGATGGGGATGTTGTTCTAAAACGGCCAAATCTAGCAAGTATTAAGGAAACCGAAAACGAAAGCGTAATCGCAGCACCTGTGGGCACATCTCAAACCACAGTTGGTAGTATCATCTCTCAAGATGTGTATTTAGAAAAGATACGCAAGCAATATGTTCGTAAAAATACATCACGTCACGTCATGGAACACAAGGACGTTGATTGGAAATCTTTGAGAGATACCTGGATGATCGCAATGGAAGCTTATGGTCACTCTCGCCATAGCACGGATATACCTTACAAGCTGCACAGTTTGGACCAATTATAACTTCGCAGGCTTTCGGTCAACGTGCTAGGAAGAACTACTCGAACTGGTCCGATGAATGCAATAAATCATTTCGCCCTGTATTATTGGTGATCTGTTTCACCGATAATTTGAAACTCGAGCCGCGCGTCGAATGTTAAAGTAAATTCTGTGTTCTATGAGCTTAAGATTTTGTAGACTTTGTATCTCTTATGAAAAACCTTGTACTTCATGGTAACTGTAGAACAAATATATTGATGAACAAGAACAAAGTGTTTAGTCATACTTCAGGCTTGCTTAACTGTCCCACTACCACTCGTAATGGAATGAAATACTGTGGAATATATTTTGATGAATTCATATGACGCAGAACCTATGGATTTTATCATTTGGGCTGCTGAAACGGATTGGTGTTGTGCAGCTGACGGAAAGTGAAAACAGTACCGTCAGATATGAGATAGATTTGGCGTGACTGGTCTGCGGCAAAAGTTTTGTTAATGAAAAGTACGTTGTTGGGTTGTTTTCTAGGTAGATCAATGCACTCAGCGCATGGTCCGAGCTACAGGACAATGCACTAAAAGGACATCCCAAGTATGACCACCGTCTACACCTGAATGTAGCCCCAACTGCAATGTTTAATAAACGCATGGCAGCAAGTAGACTCTGCTTGTAGCTTGCTTCGGCAAAGGGAAGTTCAGTATCAAGGTGGGCTGCATCCAGGCTTCGAAATAAGAGAACTGTATGACAGGAGATTTAGGGTTTGTACCCCACTTAACTGTGGCAACAATAAAGCTGTGTTAGCATGGACTAAGCATCGCAGTAGGACACTTGAGAAATGGGGACCTGTACTTTTCACATTGGAGTAAATATTTTTGCGAACAAGTGAATCTCGACGCCAGTACATCTGGGTGCGGAAAAATCCCCCCTCCAATACAATGGAAAGAGCAAGTTTTGGAGATGGAACGGCAACAGTGTGGGCTTCCATCAAGACTGATGGTCGTACTGATCTACACGTCTTCGATAGAGGAACTTTGACTGACCAGAGGTATCGAAAAGAGATTCTATAATGTCATGTACGAATTTTACGTGGTGATGTTTTTCCAATGTTTGTTTTCATGGATAATAATTCCCGTGCTGGTAGGGCAAGACTTGCAGATGAATACGTGAAAATACACAAGTAATGGGTTGGCCAACAAGATCCCCTGACCTTAACTCAATTGAGCACGCTTGAAGCTATATCACTTTTTCCTTCATAATTCTTTTACTAAGTGATCGACATGAAAGCCTCTTTTTCGAAAGATTTCGAAGTAGATTTTTATTAAAACATTCAAATAAAAATTGAATGCTGTTACGTCCTCAAATGGAAAAACTGAGCATTATTTAAATTACTCAATGTGAGAAGTGTTCTTTATGTTGAATGGAATCAGTTACAACAGCAACAAAGAAATTCAAACCGAATTTCTGCAATCGGTAAAGTACCCCTTACATCTACTAGCTGTGGAAATGGGCCTTAGAAAAACTCCAAATCCTACACAAAATGCTTCAATTATCGGAATATGTTTAAGGCAAAAGAGGCTTTCATGTCGATCATTTAGTAAAAGAGGTATGAAGGAAAAAGTGATATAACTTCAAGTGTGCTCAATTGAGTTAAGGTCTGGGGAACTTGTTGGCCAACCCATTACTTATGTATTTTCACGTATTCATATCGAAATTTTTTGTTGTGACGAAAATGTTTAGAAAGTGTGTTCATTGCATCACAAAATTCGAGGTCATTTTTATTATTTCACTTTTGATTACTTCCCTTTCGTAAAGACAAAAATCCTACATCAGAATTGGATTTAGCTCACAAATTGTGCCCCTGAAGGAGGTCACTAGACTTTCTCTCCCGTCAGGGGAACGGAATTTCCTATGTTCTCTTATAAATATTTAAATTGTGCTTTGGTAATTTGCTACAAAACTTCAACTTGTGTTACCAAGGTAAATATGAGATGTTGTTGTCCTGAAAATACTTGTTGTTATGTTTTATAGAAATTTTGTTTAATTTTAGAAATAAATTGCTTTGATAGAGTAGCGAAGTGGTAAATTCCTTTCAGCAGCACCATGCATCTATGTAGGAATGGAAAGTCCTTATGTTCCTGAAATATTGAATGTTCTGAGAATTTTAAGTGATATCTGAAAAATTCTCAGTTCTGTATTATAGCAATTTTCCGATTTGTAATGCTATGGATTTCAAAACAGTTAACTTAAGGGCATGCTACAGCACGTTATGTTGAAACAGCACTCTTCCCTCTCATGACTTCTTTAGGATGTGTATCTTTCCCGATTAACATTGTCATTATCAGCTGAACGGGTCATTTAGTCCCAGCGCTTCCCCCCACAAACGTCTCCATCTCTCTCAATCACATGTTTCATCTGGTCTTGCATTCATTATTCTCAGATCCCCACACATCCATCTAGTCCTGGGTCTTCCCCTCGGTCTTGTAATATTTGTTTGCTGTTTTTACCAACAACTTCATAATTTGTCCATCTGCTCCCTACCAATGTTTAAGCCTTTCAAGTTTCTTAAAGCTGTTGAAGTTCCTCATTATATCTTTTGTCATACTTTCCCTTCTGCTCGCGACTGTTATCAGCTCTTGTAGTTAACCAGGTTTCACAGTGGTATGTGTAAGCACATGTCGCATACAGCATATGTATAATTTTTTTTATCTTCTGGATAATAATATTGATTTCAAAAGTTTTATAATACTGAAGTGGAATACGGTAACATTATTTTGAGGAAAATATACTGCCAGGTCATTTTATTCGGGCCAACCATATATTAAATATACCCAAAGGAATTTCCATTCTCGCATTGGCAGTAAATGTTTAAAACAACAGGTTACCCTGAAGGAATTCTCTTCGAACAAACCGATATTGACTTAATGACCTATCTGAAGCGCCAAAATGCGGCATCAGATATTTATTAAATTTCAAGAATGTTGTATTTTATTCTCTTAAGGGAGTATATATACTCCACAAGGACTCAGTTAAAAACAGGGTGCTCACATAAATTTAGATACGTATTGAATTCATTGAGGAAACTTTGTTTTGCTGTGTTCTCAACATTTAGTGAATTTATACGCAGGAACTGTATCTGTGAGTCACGTGGCTGGTCCGGTACACTTGAATTTCTATATTTTCCAGCACAATATATCATACCGTACCCATCCATGAATCTGCTCTACCAAGTCATGATAATGCGACCAACCAAACTCTTCTGTGACTTATAAATAGACCAGATTCGTGCCTACTTTCGAGAGTACCCAGGACAATCATGATGGATAGGTATGGCGATCTCGACTGCGGACAGACGATAGAATGTGTGGTACTGCATCTACTATATCAATGTTTTTCAACCTTTTTCTCCCTTTGTACCACTTCTCATGTTCTAATTATTTTAAGTACCACCAATACCTATAATTCCAAAGGCTGTCAGGGGATAATAACTTTTTAAACACTAAATCGTATTGTGAAAAATAATATATTCAAGTTTAATGACTAAGTAAGCTATGTATATTGTATTTTTGAAATGTGAATACAATGGAAATGACACAAATACTATTAATGACATATTTGGGTTTGCATCACTGAACCCAGTTTGCTGATAGCAGGCTAATTTTTGCTTAGTTTTAGCCTCAAGTCGTCCACATGCAATCTGTGCTGGTATTTGTTTTTGACGAATACAAACACAGAAATTCCTCGCTCACACAAATATTCTGTTCAAAAAAGAATTTCAGGACCCTCTCGGCGAGATCAGGGACCCGCATCGTGCTTTAAACCAAAACCCAGGAAGAGGGAGTTCCAAAAAGATGTTTTTCAGTCTAGTACCATATGAGAACTCAATGAACTGTTTTTTTTCTCCATTTGTCAACTCTTCTGGCAAAGCATCTTGATCAAAAGATGTGTCCCTGATCCATTCTTGAGAGTCACGATTTTCCAAGAAGTAACTACTGAAGTCTTGAACCAAGTTTTGGCAGGGGTTTCGTATGTAGCCCAGCACATCAGAACCAAGTACAAACTCATTCTTTTGAACGAAACCTTGAAGGAGGAGGAAGATAGGCATGTCACGCCTTTTCCAGCTTCTCTATCCACAAACTTAAGCCTGCGTTTCATGGAGTTCACTTTGTCTTGAAAACGAAAGAGAGTAATGTTGTTTCCTTGCAGGCTTTTGTTGAGGTTATTCAGTAAGCTGAAAATATCCGCTAAGTATGCGGCTCTACACAACCACAATTCCAACTCATCACGAAATCTATACCCATGTCCACAATTGCATTTGCAATCAACAAGAAATATCTGCACATCAAGCTGCCATTAAAAAATCCTGAACAGCACATTTCCTCTCGAAAGCCGCCATAGTTCTGTACGGAAGAGTATTCACTCCACATTTGGTCACATAATATTAAAGATTATCTCATCCTAAGAATTTGGGATTTTATGAAATTCACTATTTTAACCACCTTATCGAGAACAGTTTTCAGGATTGGTGACAGATTTCTGGCCATCAGATGTTCTCTATATATGCTGCAGTGAGTGAAGCGGGCTTGTTACCATGCAACTATGTTTTCCTGTCGTAGAACGAGCTCCGTCTGTGCAAACGTCCACACATTTACGCCACTACAGCCCATTAGTATTTATGAAACCATCAATTATCAAGAAGGTCTGCAGAAGTTGTATGAGCAGTCAGTGGTTCACAGAATAAAAATTATTCATGAACATCTTCACATCTAGTGAAACTCATAAGCTGGGCAAACTTTGCTACATTAGTCGACTCATGAAACTGGAGAGCAAAGAACTTACTACCTTTTAGTTGTTCAATCACTTGCTCTTTAGCATTGTCTGCCATGGAACATATATTCGTGATAAAGTATTAACAGACAGAGAAATTGCACCAAGCTGTATAGCAGCTGATTCTCCCAGGCAGAAAGCCAAAGCCAATGTTTCCCCAATAGTGTGCGATTTTTATGCCGATTCTATTTTTAGACTAGCTTTGAATCACGCTTCAACTGCCTTTTGATTTACAGCCGAGATATTATTGACTATTAATTCACGTTTTTACCCCGAGAAAAATCCAAACTTTGTTTTGTAAATTGTCATGGTTTGTTTTGAAGTGACGTTGGAGCAACTGGAAAATGTTTAAAAAAATACGCACTGGGTATTAGGCTCACTTTCCTCACTCGTATAAGTAAATTCAAATGAAAAATATGTGGTGCCATATTTCCGCTTAACGATATTACTCGGTTTACTTGGCTTTAAAATAGGTGTAAGTGTCGATGTGGAGCAGCTAAGCCACACCTCGTCTCCACTCGCTGTTGCTGTCACATGCATTGAATCACGTCTTGGAGTTTCACTTAGCATTGTCTGTTTTTAGCCATTTACCAGGAGTACGTGATAACCATTTATTTATCCATTACCCAACACAACTTCAGTAAATTGCACTGACAAACAATAGAAAACTGACTGACTGATAGAGAGAGGAGTTGCTTAAATATTGCGAGAAAAGGATCAACGAACCTGCCAAATGTTCTTGAATTTCCGAGAATTATTTAGAGCCCCGTAGTTCGCCCTGCTGCCATAGGATGGCAAACGTATGAATTGTTTGACGGTAAAAGATATGAAGCTCCGCCCATAAGCTAGTAAAAGTGGAAATGAAAGTGACGCTCGTATTATATTTCAAATCAATTTGAAAAGGCATACTGGAATACGACGTTACGATGATAGTCTTTATACAGGCTTTGTGAAACCATTATTTACCCTAATAGAACCCGTTCCCAGTATAATTTTTAAACTCCATTCATGTATCTAAATCTTACACAACCTACTCTTCTCGCGCCCACGCGTACCATTGGACACCTCACGTATGACCAATGTTGCACTATATAGATGCAATCTCACAGGTGCGACGCAGGACTGCATAATTATCTTCAAAACAGCAAGCGCTAGAATAAATATGGGCGAAACGGGCCGTTTACATTTGAGGTAAGGTACGCCTCTCCTTTATCGTAATGTCGGAACTCAGGATTACAATGTGGACAATAACGTCGATATTTGGGGCATTAACACAGATTTTTGTGCAAAGACATTTCAACGAACGAGGGCACGATTTGGCTAGAGTAGCTGATTCGTTATTGACTACCCTCGATAACATCATGTCACCAGTGCGCAAACGAATACTGCGACTGGATAGTGAAGAACTGGAACCGGGTAGGTTCGTCCAGAAAATCAAAGTCTCAGCTCGAACACGCCGACGGTGGCGTTCACGTGTGTCCTATAGAGCACAGGAGATCATGTGCCCGTACTGTCAAGTCACGATGCTGCTGCAAGTTTTTTCCGGACACCATTGTTTACCTCGTAATTTTTGGCAACACATGACAGCAAAAATTATGTTCAAATACTCCCCGGCAAGATATACACCCATTCATGTCTATCAACTTCCCACAGCATAATGCTTTCCTTCAATACGACAACGCCCTACCTTATCGCTTTTCTTTGGAGACAATGAGGCGAGATGTTGCAGAAGGATCCTTTCAGGAATATTATAATGAGTTCGCGACCCTCGTATTGCCCGCTTTCCCCCACTTTCTTTCTGGATTTGTACACAACTGAGCATCTGTAGGAAGAAGTGAAGCGATATGTTCGAATCCGGAACCTACCAACGACGCTTTACTGATGGCTCTCCTGGAATCACGGGCATAAATGCCACCCGAACGTTTCCGACATCTTCTAATGTACATGACGCGACGCGTTAATGTGGTTGTGAAGGCGAAATGTGGTCCAAACTTTTTTATTATTATTAGAGGATGTACATCATAAATTGTGCTTCCAGGGTATGAAGCATGATATTTCGTGAAGAATTTCCCTAGCTTAACAATGTTAATTATGGTTCCAACAAAGGGCTCTTATGCAGTGTTCATGGCTATGAAGAATGACTCACATACAAGTGGCCCAACAACGTAATTGCGTTGGACGACTTTTCAAGAGGGCACTATCTTTTGTAGAATAGTTCGAGAAATTTTAGCTTTTTTGGAAGATTCCTTAATGAAGCAAAGTCTCAGGACCTTTCCAAGTAATATTTCCCGGATTTTTCCAAGTAAGTTTAGCCACTTTCGTGAACCTGAAATTGATGTCAAATTTTAATGCTCTGAAAACTGTACCAACAACTAGAGTACCTCCTTTCAATGAAGATCTGCATAAAAGTACCAGTCTGGATAAAAAGAAAATCCAATAGGCGAACGTGAAATTTTGCCGTACGCCTGTCTAGCAATTCATAAATTTAGAATATAATTAAAACCTTTTTAAGGTGCACAACGTCTTGCACGGTCACTCATTGTCTCTGTTCACACTCTAAATTTCGTCGCATTGTTTAAATTCGAGAAAAGAATTCGAACATGGTAAATGTGAGGCGATATTTCTTTAGGAACGCAGACTAACAACAAACTTCCCAAACATGACGCAACGCTCATTAATTAAAATGCATTTCGCTTTCATTGCACACCTTTGCGTCTAACACAGTCAGTAATTTTTCAAAGCTTCTTTTTAATATGATACGTCAGAACTTTCCCACAGCTGCGGCGAACAAGGTTGATTGGCCTACTTGTTTAATGTCCTCATTATATGGCTGTGCTTGTGTATGCTATTAGCCACTTATCGCGCGGGACAATGGGCTCAAAGCAGGCTGACAACCTCAATGGCAGTGACTGATCTCCATTTTCTGGGCTATATTGAGAGATCTACAAGTTTATAGCAAGGACGTGTAACAGTCTAAGCCCCGTGCTAATCCTTTAAAGCCGCCGTACAAAGTGATCCCCCGGTTGGTCCCGGGCTGTCTGCATTAAGTGGCACGCGATGTAGCATGACTTAAAACCTCAACGACGAAAGAGTCTGCTTCTTCATAAGTTCTACTGATGGACCGATTATTCTTGCGCCTGTCAGCGCCGCCACGGCAACCTCCCGCGCTTGCACCCAGCCACTCCCATGGCTAGAGTAATTGCATGGTCTTAAGTACGGGATGACTCTCTAATAACTCCAGGAGAATAACACACACACACACATACCCAACGCAAGCATCCACACGACTGATTATTCCTCATCCGCTTGCGCGCTCGCAATAAAAAAAAAATCTTTCCACCCGCTTTGTGTTGAGACATGGAGGAAACATCCGGTTTTGCGCAATGAGATACGCTCTAGCTCTGATGAAAGTTTCGCTTTGTCGGGAGAAAAGGAAAATGTTGGTAAGACGAACCAGTAATGATACACTGCCTCAGTAATCAATATCTTGCATTAGATTTACTGTCATGACTTCCTCTCAGAAAGCTGTTTTGCAAAGATTCAAACCGAATGCTTCACTTTTTCAGTATTCAAACGTTCTGCCAGCCCACGAAGGTTTTCATACGACCTATTCCTATTTGTAGAAAGAGGTACTAAATCTTGCGTTCTTTACACACCTCAGTTACTTCCCAAAACACACAGATAAATTTGAGTGATTTTGATAATACTATTTAATTTAATTGTTGTACATGTACTTACTTACGCACACCATATTTTTAAACATCAAAAAACAGAACGTGACATTTTTACAAACATACTATTGTTCGTGGATGGCTGAAAAACCTTATTCATTCATCTTCCTTTATGAATCTGCAAGGCATCTGATTTTTAATTTCAAGCAATTTACGAATCCCCATGAGCAAAAACAGTAAATGCAGAATCTTTAGTTCATACAAGAGTATGTGAAGCAAAAACAAGGCATGATCCATAATCAAAGGATAAACTCCATGCAAAATGTCTCAAAGAATTTGAACTGTTTTTTTTATTGGAGGCTTAACGACCACCGTGAGCAACTCAGTGGGCTATAAGCAGTCGCCCTTCCCTAATTTAGGGCCACTGGTTCCAGGGAAGAGATCCAGCGCCGTAAGACAATAACAACATCCATGCCTCACTGGGATTTGAACCTGGACCCATCTCGGACGAACGATCAGAAGCCATCGCTTAGACCACTGCGCAAGCGATGCGCCAATTCGAACTTCGGATTTTGGTTTGAGAAGTTGCAATCCTAAATGATGGGCTACTGGGTATCCACTACGGGACTTTTAGTTGAAATATTAATCATAATATCAATAACAGCAATTGAATGTTATTCGCGACATATACATTCAGTGAAAGCACAATTAACAAATTTTCATGGATTTTGCGATTTCGTTATAGCACTCCCCAGCTTGAAATAAATGAGAAAGACATAAAATTCATTAGCAAACAACGTTTGTGTTCCATTACCTTAAAGCTGTAACCCTTTAAGTGGCCTATATACCTGAACGAAATGGTGCAGATATCTTTACAAAGCGGTCGGGTTTTACGAAATCTACAGCAAAATTATTCCTTTCCCTCTCTTATCTGAGAAGTACTGACCATAAACACGGCTCACTGGTGATAAGCATCCTCTTCTAGTCATTTACTCGCTTATAGTGATAAGCATCCTCTTCTAGTCATTTATACAAGGCATGATGTGGAAGATTAGTGGGCTAGTCCCCCTGATACGGACGTCATGCCACTAGGTAGAAACAAGTGAGCCTAACATCCCTTTCCCTTCTTAGATTCGTCGATATCGCTATAGCTCTTTCAGCAGGTAATCACTCAAAAGGGATTAGTGCCGATCATTCCCTTAAACGACCACTCTGAATAACAAAACTATAGGGGAGCAAGGGCTTTTAGATGCGCAGGTTCACTCGTTCCTGTAGCTTTTGTCCCTCTTCTCAGACAGCAAATGTACTCGTTCGAGTTGATTTCAGCCTATTTTGAGAACCCGAGTTTATTCGTTCTAGCAGGTTAAAGGGTTAAACAGTGCAGTAACACGAAAAGAAAATGCTTAAGCATATAACCGTATTGCGCGTAAAATACAGGGGATCCATTTAAACCAGTACCATGTTATTTACTTATAACTTTTTTATAAATAAAAACAAAATCATACAGTAAGTTGAGAATTATACATGTTGTATTGGAGAATCATTTTATCAAAGCAAATGTTGGAATTGTCCTCCGTTTTCTTGTAAACACTGTTAAACACGCCGCACCATATTCAGTGATGTCTCATGTAGAGTACGAGCAGTAACATTGCCAATTTCAGTCGTGATTGTTTCACGCAATGCATCCAATGTTTTTGGATGAGTTTTGTAAACTCTATCCTTTAAGTAGCCCCATAAAAAAGTCAGGGGAAGTTAAGTCCTGAGATCGGGGGGGCCATATGTGTTTTGAAATTAATCTGTCATCAAAGAAGCTGATTATGAGTTCCATTGAGACTTTCGATGTGTGACACGTAACGCCATCCTGCTGAAAGTAGCCCTCTGTCAATTAAATGTCATCAAGTTGTTAAACAAATTCATTGAATATGCGGCAACAAACGTTAGTGTTGACAGTCTCAGAGAGAAAAATGGGGCCAATAATTTTCGTAGACGAAACCGCACACCATACACCAACCTTTTGTGAATGCGTCGGTGTTTCACACATAACGTGTGGGTTTTCGGCAGCCCAGTATCTGCTGTTTTGCGAATTGATGTAGCCTGACAGATGAAACCAGGCTTCATCCGTAAACCATGTGATGGAGAGAATATCAGATCGAAAAATAAGAAAATTTTGAAACCATTTAGAGTAACTTACTCTCTTTCCCTTGTCCGGTTCCTGCAGCTGATCGATTACGTGCACTTTAAATGGTCGAATATTCGCTTTTTTTCCTGCCCTTTGAAAAGTTCCGTATGAATATCCTATCTGTTGGTTTAATCTGCGCAACGATTTCGTCCGAGATTGAAGTAAACGTTGCCGAACATCGACCACAAGCGTTTGGGGCATCGGAGGGTGATGTGTACCGCTACCGCTGAGAAGAGAACCGGTTTGCTCCAGTTTATTTGCCATCGACAGAATTGTTGACTTGCTTGGCCCTTTTCGAACTCCAAACTATCTTCGAAATGCTCGTTGCGTTTTGATGACAGAATTGGTTACCCAATACGATTTCACTGAAAAAACACGCTCTGGAACAGAGTACTGCATGTTTCCGAATGCACGCAAGTGAATGACAACGCAACAACAAACAAATCACGAGCTGAGCTACAGTTACGGTTAACAATCTTCTTCACGGTGGCGGTTTTCATTCTCTAGGAGTTGCTGCTTTTATTGAAAAAAAGAAGAAGTTCCTTGCGCGATCCCATGCAAAAATGTAAGGTTTTTTCAGGATACTGGTTTAAATGGATCACCCTGTACATTTGGGGAGACTGATGCTTGAGTGAATTCGAACTACTCTGTGTGTATGTTCCCAACTCTTTTAAACTCCTTGAGCTTTTTTATCGCTGCCAGTGGTTAGGAAATATTCTGCAAGGCAAAGCAGTAATGCTTCATAATAAATGTCGAACAGTTTTGAAGCTTTTATGAAGTTATAGGAATTGCATACGAAACTGAAAACTCAAAATATAGTTGTCTTGTTCATTGCGCGCCATATATTAAAAAGACAAGTACGCTCTTCAATTTATAATGGGATTTCTTTTCGACGACCTGTGAAAGACGAGATCGAAGTAGCATCTCCTGGTTCTGGAGTGAGTTGCGCTAACCTACATCCACGGAATGCATCGCTGTGGATTTGTCGCCTTGACATGTGCTTTACTTAAGTAGTACATCACATCATCGCCCTCTTATTTTTTTTTTTTTTTTTTTTTTTGAAGCGTAGAAAAAATTTTTCATTCATTCTAGGCGACGTGTGGAAGGAACATCGCACATTTTTCGAAAACCCCAACGACCAGTAGACCCATTTTCACGTTCGGGCGCCAATTTGAAAACAGGAATTTGTTAATGACGATAATCAAACCCCTCGCTCCAGTGTGAGTTGGTCTTACCGTCTAAGCTACACCGACGGAATGAATCGTTGCATATACACTATATTGACAAAGGTCACCGGACACCACTTCAAATGAAAATGAACGAATCCGCTGCGTTGTTACGATACGCGGTACAGCTGGAAACGACATAAAAACAAACATGCAGCTGACCGCACTTATATCGCACTGTGAGGTTGAATGAAAATGTCGCTGCGGGAGACAACTGACTTTGAGAAAAGAAAGATTGTTGGGTGTTATATCAGTGGGTTGTCCATAAAGGAAACCGAGAGGCGTTTAAACATACCCAAGTCAACTGTTTCGGATGTACTGAATAAGTGGAAGACGCATGGTGTGCCTGAAGCAGCAAAACGTACCGGTTGACCGACGAAAATCAGTGATAGAGGACATCGACGCCTCAGGAGAGTCATTACAGCTAATCGACGTAGAACTGCACAAAACCTCAGTGTACAGGTGAGTAAAAATGCTGGAAACTCCGTATGTACACATACCATTCGCAGAGAATTTCATTCTATGGGTTACCGTGGTCGTGCGGCTGCTCATATACCTTTTATCTCGACTCTGAATGCTACTCGTCGTTTATCATGGTGTAAAGAACATTTATCGTGAGCCGTACATCACTGGAAATGGGTCTTGTGGACTGATGAATCCAGATACCCGATCTATCGGTATGATGGCCGTGTGTGCGTATGGCGGCGGCCGAGGGACCGTGATTTACCACAGTGTACTGTTCCTAAGGTCAAGTTTGGAGCTGGCAGAGTACTCGTGTGGGGGTGTTTTTCGTGGTATGGTCCCAGCTCATTGGTTATCGTGTGCAAACCTGTTAACCAGCGCGTCTACCTCGATATTCTGGACAATTATGCCCTACCAACGCTGTGGCAATACTATGGAACCGAACCATGTTGCCACAAGCAGGATAATGCACCGAGCCATAAAGCAAGGAATGTTAAGGAGTGGTTGACGATAATTCCGTATCGTGTGTGGACTGGACAGCACAGAGCCCTGATATTAATCCCATAAAGCACTTATGCGATGATTTAGAGCGCCGCATAAGACGTTTGGAACCAAGGCCTATTACTAAGCAACAGTTAGCGGCATCATTATGTACTGAATGGAAGCTCATACCTATCGCTGTGTTCCAAAACCCTGTTGAAAGCATGTCTCGAAATGTCAGTGCATGCAATAAGGCCAAAGGTGGACCGATACTGTACTAATGTATGTCAATAAATGCTATGTTGTGTTTCTCTTCTACGTGTCCGGCGACCTTTGTCAATATAGTGTATATCGCCTTGACACGTGCTTCACGTCTGCCGTACGTCACAGACCATGTGGTAATTTGGGATTGTTTTATGCCTAAAATACCTTATGTGTGCGCTGCATTTATACATTACCTATCATTGCACATCAAGGGAATACGTATTTTTTAATCGGTAATATCAATAATCAGGTAAGTACTGATGTACTTACCTGATTAAAAAGACGAAAAGAAATCAATATCCTGACTCAAGTGACGGATATGGTGGAACTACCACACTTGAGAAGGATGGTCCACCACGGAATCGACCTGGACTTTCAAAACGGCATATGGGGAACAGATCTCGGCTGAGTGAATGTAAAATTGATGTATGGAATAGTAGAGGTATAAATGGCAAGATGAATAAGGTGATTGAGGAGATGAATAAGTATAGATTGGATGTGTTGTGTGCAAGTGAAACCAAACAGAAGGAAACTGGGGTAGAAAAAGTGAACTGCACGGTGAGTGTGTGGTCTGGAGTATTGGATAATGTCAGAGGACAGGCTAGTGTAGGTGTGATTTTAAGTGAAAAAATTAAGAACAGCTTAATTCACTATAGTTGCGTAAGTGAGAGAATTCTAGGGATTCGTTTGAAAGTGAAACTTCAGAGAATTGTAATTGTTGTAGTGTATGCTCCTTGTGACTCGGAACCATCTGATAAAAAAGAAGATTTCTGGAATCAGATAAAAGCTGTTTTGGGCCATTTTAGTGCTAAAGAAAACGTTATAATAGCTGAGGATTTCAATGGTAGAGTAGGTGTGCAAAATGCAATTTCTGACAATGCTCTGGGTAAGTGTAATGATCCTTGTGTGAATAATAATGGTGAAAGTTTAATTGAACTTTTCATTGAGAATAGTTTGTATGTATCTAATACTTTTTTAACCACAAGTTCATCCACACTAATACTTGGGAAAATCGTACGCTTGGTCAAAAGGGTGTCACAGATTTTGTTGTCTACGATCAGCGTCTGAAACACTTAGTAGTTGACACCTGTGTGATGAGAGGTGCGGATGTTGGTTCTGATCATTACTTGGCAGTGTCATGAGTGAAACTTAATGTCGGTTGGAGGAAAAGGAATAGGAAGAAGCCCAGGATAGAAAGAATAAATGTTGAAAGGATCCTTGAAGATCATCAGCGTTGTTCTGACTTACTCAGAGAACGTTTAAAGGAGCTGAAGTCTTGTGAGACGCATGTAGAAAAGAAGAGGGAATGTTTTAAGAACTGAGTTATCACTGCTCCTAAAGAGGTTTGTGGCACCAAAATAGTGGGCAACAATAGAGGTGATGCTCGGTGGAATGGTGAGATTTAAGTAGCAGTAAAGAGAAAGAAGGACGCCTATTTGGGGATGTTGCAAAGTAGAGTTTCTGTGGAAGAATATCGCTGTAAGAAGCGTGAAGCCGTTAATCTAGTTCGCCAGAGTAAGGCTAAAGATAGGTAGGAGAAGGTGGACAGGCATTAATTGGCTTTTTGGAAAGTTAGGAAGACTTTTTGGAAGTACATGAGACTCAGTAAAAATATGGGAAACAAAGTTGTAAGTTGTGTGAAGAATAAGATTGGGTAAATGGTATGGGAGCCCAATGAGTTAAGTGAAAGAAGGGGTAAATACGTCTGTGAGTTATTAGATTAGGAAAGCAAAGATGATTCTGAGACAGACCCAGATGATGTCACAGTGAGGGATGGAAGCACAGGAGGGATCTCAAGAGAAGACGTGTGTTAAGCTCTAAAATGTAATTGACTGGTTAACTTAAATTTGCCAATTGTGCTTGGAGTTAAGAATGATCCCTCGGGATTTGAAGGACGCTATTATTGTTCCCTTGTATAAGGGGAAAAGTGATCAGACTGAATGCGAGAACGATCGTGGTATTAGCCTAATAAGTGTGTATGGGAAAGTATTTGGTAAGGTTGTTTCTGAACAAGAACGGAACTTACATCAGAGAAAGTGTGGGGCGTTCAGAGCGTTTTATACCGGGTAAATGCTGCACTAACCACATTTTTGCATTACGCGTGATGATTGAAAAGTATCTGGCTGTTGGTAAGAAAGTTTTTGCTGCCTTCATAGATTTAGAGAAAGCTTACGACCGAGTAAATAGGACACTTTTGTGGAAGGTATTGAATGAATATGGTGTTACTGGGAATCTACTTAATAGTGTAAAAGGCATGCATGCTGGTAGTAGAGCTTGGATACGAGTGAATGGTGTTTTATCAAAATGGTTTTCTTTTGGTGCAGGAGTCAGACAAGGTTGTGTAATGTCACCATGGATGTTCAATATATTTATGGATGCGTGCATGCGTGATGCCAAAATATAGAGTAGTGGTTTATGTCTTGGTGATATCCGTGTGTTCAGATTTCTGTATGCTGATGACATTCCCTGTTGGCAGAGGGCAAAAGTGATTTGCAGAGTATGTTGTCCCGGATGTACGAAGTTTGCATGAAATTCAAACTGAGTATAAATAAGGGAAAAACGAAAATTATGGTATTTGAGAGAGGAACTGGTAGCACTGAATGTAATGCAAATATAAATGGCTCTGTGATTGACCAGGTGAGTGAGTTTGTGTATTTAGGAAGAATGTTTGACAGAGAGAACAAATTGGATGACGAAATTAGTAGTCGAGTGAAATCTTCATTGAAAGTCATAGCTGCTCTGGGAGGTTTTCACAGGAATGATACGTTCTCTAGAGATTCCCGCATGGCTGTGTATGAAAGTGTAATTGTTCCTACTCTGATGCATGATAGTGAAACCTGGGTACTACAGAAGAAACATAGAAGTCGTTTGTGTGCTGGAGAAACGGGTTATTTACGGAGGGTTTGTGGCAAGGCATGGTCTGATTGTGTGAGGAATGAAGTTGTGTTGCAGTTGTGTGATGTGAAACAAAATATTGTTAGCAAGGTGGAGACTAATATGCTTCGGTGGTTTGGCCATGTTGGAAGAATGAGTGATGAGATACTTAATAAGAAAATCTTTTTAGCACAAGTGGCAGGAAGGAAAGGCAGAGGAAGGCCAAGAAAGGCATGGGTGGATCAGATTCAGGAGTGTCTGCATGAGAAAAAAGATGAGTATGAAGTATAAAAGATATTGTGTACGACGTATGATGGATGTCAGTGATGCCCGATCTGTATGTCAAGATCGATGTAAATGGAGACGTTTGATACGACAACAGTAAGTAAAGATATCGGGTAGTTTGCATTTCTTTTCGAAGCTAACCTCTGAATCTCAGAGAACAGCTTAGTGATATGCAGGTAATATCCATCTTTTTCCCCAACTAGACAAGCACTGAAAGCTGTAACGTATATTCTATTTCAACTTTCTTTTTTAGTTTCTTTTTGTATATAAATTTGAGTTCGTTCTTTTAGACATTTTCAAACCTTAACGTTATGTCTTTTCCTTCAAATTCAAACGAGAATAATGTTGGCAACACACTGAGGGTAGAACAAGAGTGACGTGTGTGTGGCCTGATAAAACGATAGATAAAAAAGCAATGTAGCGGTTGTTTATGGTGATTGATGTTATTGATGATAGGCGTGCTGTTATACTGCGATTCAATGTTAAATCGCTGATACTGTATTAAGAACGCCAATAAACCGGATGTGAGTGTGAAGTACAAACCATGCAAGCAAAATAAACGTATTTGAAAATACTACAATTCACCTCTTTCTTGTAATGCCTATGAATACCTGCTAATATTATATTGACTTTAGCACACACAACGTAATTACTGACGTAAGGACTAAGTTACAGCGGAAGGACAAATTACGTTATAAAGCATGTAAATCATAATGCAATACAAAGATGTAATGCTGCGTAATACGTGTATTTTACCTTTGCTTCTACACGAAGATGATTTCATTGGAGACGGAAGATAAGACAGAAAGATCATTAACAGCCACAACTTCGTCATCTTCAGTAGTTATTTTGTTGGTACAACTCTTTGTTCTTTTACCACGAGGAATGACTTGGCACAGTATAAGCTTGAAATTCTTACAGTACATTTACGCTGAACCAGGATCTATCTTGTCAGAACTTTTTGGGGCGTGAATGACGCTGGGACTCCAAAAATTGGAGACATTCGACATTTTCATATATCATACCTAGCGAATCCATTGCTGTTATGGAAGGTATGTCTACTAAACAACGAGACTGATGCCAGAACTTTAGTTAAATAAGAAACTTACATTTTAATATTCTTTCACTTTTAATGTATTCCCCTTCTGCATGAACACACCGGTTTTGATCTTCAACTGGGCAAAGTACAGCTGCATTTCACCTAATGTGATCCCTTTAAGAGACTTGGCAGACCTCTTCTTTATCACAGTAACTAACGCAGAACGGATCCTTATGTTCACAGATTTGACTTTAACCCTTTAACGACCATAACGCCCAAACCGCCCGTACTTACAAACGGCCATAGCCTATCGAAACGCCTGTCCAGAGTGAGTCAGGTTTCCTACACTACTTAATCTACAAATATTCTCAACCTATGAGGGATCAGCAGAAGTCACCCTCAGTCACTATTGTTGTTATTAAACAAAGAAGTGAAACAACAGACAGTTTCGAGCGTTATGGTATTTAGAGTGATGCATGATTTTTGGGTAATGGTCGTTAAATGGTTAAAAAGTAGAAAAAATCACTTGGGTCCAATCTGAAGAGTACTCAGGACATTCAAGCACTGTGAAGTGTTTCTCAGCTACAAACTGCTTCACTGATAGCGCTGAATGAGTTGGTGCGTTGTTATGATGAAAGATTGAGGCCATTTATTCACAACTCTAGCCTCTCCTTTTCACCAGGTCTTCTCTGTTGTAATGTTGGTTCACTGCTGTTTAATCCGCAACTTACTTTTGTAAAATTACACCCAATATCAAATAAAACTACTAACATGGATTTGTACTTGGACTTGCTTTGCCGTTCGTTCTTCGTGCTTAGCGACACTGGTGACTTTGCAATGCATCAACTATTTTTTCATTTCAGGGCCATATTGGAAGACACAGATTTCATACGAAATCTGTGTTTTCCTTTTTGAAAGTTTGGTTTTTTCCTGAAATTTCCCCAGAATGCCAGTGTAAATTAGCTGGCCATAAAACGACGTTTTGTTCAAACGTGGGAAGTTTCTGAATCATCTTGGCTCAAACCTTTGTCGTGTTCATATTGTCATGTAAAATTTGCCTACATGTCTCTTTTGTAATGTTTATCACCTATAATACTATTCTAATACTCAGGCGTCGATTACTTTGAATAATTACGTATAATTCTATCCACAATGTGTTCTGTTTTTGAAGTGCTTAGGCCTTCTGGACGTCTGTCATCATCAATGTCGTCCCGGCTTTCCCAGAACCTGTTATGCCACGCAAAAAGATACGCGCGTGGCATGTGTTCTCCACGGGCACCACATTTAACAAATTAAAAAAAAATGTATGGATTATCTTTAATTTCATCTCAAATACCACGTTTATCTGTTGCTCAATTCTCGAAATTAGCTTTTTCCAAACGCACGACAAACCGCATGTGTCTAATTTGATCGGCATGTTTCACCGGCGCACAGCAGAGAGTGAGGTGAACTGCATCGTTACGGTTACGAACAGTTCAAGGACAAAACATTATCGCTTAGTTTCGATCTTTTAACGAAGTAAATTTCTTCGTCATTTTTGGTCCACGCCGGGGGTCAAACCCGAGTCCACTTATTCCGGAACAAGTCGCTCTACCAATTGAGCTACGCGGACGTTCGTTCTTGCTGCTATCTGCCTTTATGTCGTGTGCGTCCTGCGGGGCAGGCACGTCATAATCTGCTGCGCACGTTTCATTCGCCAGAGGAAATCTTATTATCTTTTTTTTTTTTTGAATGGAGGGTTAACGACCACCGTGAGCAACTCAATGGGCTATAAGCAGTCGCTTCAAAACGACTCCGAAAATGTATTTGTCAAACGTATCGCATGACAAATTGAGCAAGTATAACAAATTTGAAGACACTGGAGTTCTTGTGTTATGTGTTAGCCCGCAGGATGGCACAGCGTTTTACAAAGAGCGCTTTTGCACGTGCTTGGTCACTTTTAAATTCACTTCACTTTGACATATCCATCAAATTTGGTAGGCAGTTCCATTTTCAGCTTTCTGAAATTTCATGCCAAACGCGTAAATAAATATTTCCATAAAAACTTCCCTTAATTCTTTTGTTTGCACTGTATAACAATTCTTTTAACCTAAGTGCATTCCCATATGTACTTTCTTCTCCAACGTTAAGTGGAAGTACCGTTATATGTACTGGCCTCAGTATTTACAACCGAGCGTATTTTATTCGAATCGTGGACAAAGCAGCAGGGATTCACTAATGTTTTTCCATGCACGGGAATGAAATGGGTGAAAGCTGAGAAAAATAGATCAAAAGAAATCAAAGGTTATTTCCCGTACAACACAGCAGTAGAGTTTTATTTGAGTGAAAAACAAATGAGTGAGTAGGGAGAAAGAATTGAGAGGCCGGAATTCCTCTCTCAATGCATCAGAAGAAAGAGGCATGCATATTTGAATCATCACAAGAGGATCTTTCTAACTGAAAACTATGGTTCAAAGAGAAAATGGAGATCTATTGGGCATGAGAATTTCTGATGCGTCACAAAAAGCACAAAATCGCCGCAGCTGGAGGAATATTATCACGTTTGCAATAGCTCTTCCTGGTGTTATACGATAGTAAGGAGCGAAAAATGTTTTTCCTTTTCTTTTAAACTGCGCTACAAACTTCCTATTAGATTGCTTGCAACAGCGAATATCGCATAGGGGTTGTACTGTTGAAGGCATTATCGTATTTCTGTGGTCTTTATTCCATGAAACAGTTTTTATACACGTCCACCAACACATTCCTTATTCAAAATGTGAAAAGAGTTTCTGTATTACATTGTATAATAAAGAGAATGGTTTCAACAGAAGATTTTCTAGGATGCAAACACGATTTCTCATAACCCAGTGTGATTCAGGTCTGATTTATGAAATACCCAAAAGATATTCATAAAAAATAAAAGCTACTAAGATTATCTAAAGTTTCTATCAAACTCGGTATGTGTAACAGTAATAACGGTGCTTATGCTAACTGTGTTAATGTGGTTTCTAAATTAAAAGGAATTTGTTATTATACGATTGCGCAATTAACAAACAATTAGAGCCTGTATGCATACAAATTAATAGGATAATTATTATTGCTTTACATGTGACAGTCTATCGTTGCAAATAGATGGCGGTCGTAATTAATTTATTCTTATTCCAGGGAATCTGCAAAGACACCTTGAGACCGAAACTCAACCAAACTTAGTAGGAATAAATTCGGAATACGCAGAACCCATTTTCGTGAAATTGACAGTATTACGGAAAAACGCCGATTATCCGATGCTCAGTTATCCGCGGGGTAGGATTAACTGTGATCCTTTATAGTACATACGATTTCATTTTTTTTAAATTCGCAATGCAAGTGAAATTGTGAAATAACAAAAGTCATTACTGCGTATTATAAATAACACTGCATCATAACATCATAATTAAGCAATATTGCCTAATCCTTCTAGCAGCCCTTATTTGTCATCACTGTTCGATTTCCACAGACAAGTGTATTACGAATAAATTGAGCGCACAGACAAGTGCATTACGAATTTAATCTAGTCTCTTTTGTCTTTTTAAATATTACAAATGCTTCTCTCGGCGAGGACGGTCATGGGGAACTACAACCAGCTTACAAATTCAGTTGTAATGAAACCCTAACAGCTGAAAAGTCAAGATGATTTCGTGGATGTCAAGATGATGTTATTACATTGAAGTTTTACGAATTCTTAAACGTATAAGAAAAATGAAACAAAATAATGCTAGCAATAAAACAAACAAAAATTATGAACTTTTTATCTCAGTAAGTTTTTTAAATATTCAGTTGTGCATTTACATACTACAAGAACGTCTACAGTAGGTGTTCTATGTATGTAACCAATTAAAACGTAGTTTGTATTAATCGTGTTTTTCAATTATCCAGGTTCAAGCATCCTCCAATTACCACGTTTTATAATACAAAACACCACCGCCAGGCGACATTGACTGGCAAAAAACAACCAATGTAGCAATCTGTAAAAGTAAAGCAAATGAAATATGTTTTTGCAGCTGATTTACATCGCAGAGTGGCACAGAAATGAATGAAGCCTATACTTGATTACGATAAATGTGCGCTTTATTCTGATGCACGAAAAGGCTGAATGTGTCGAGCATTGTGCTCAACGGTAGAACGCAAATGGCAGCAGCAGTATCTCTCACATGGAGTGGTGGGCTGCACTTTTTTTACGCGTTTATGCTCCAGCTTTGTACGTCCGTCCGTCTGTCGGCACGATAACTCGCGTAAAAACGCTTCGATTTCAACGACATTTTAGTATGAGGTAGGCGACTACCTGGGGACGAATCCTATTGAAAATGGACGAAATGGGGTCAACGGTCACGGCATGGGAGTGGGATCCATTCCATTGCCCTTATGCATCATAACGTGCGTAAATATGATTCGATGTCGATAAAATTTTAATATATTGTAAGCAACAGCCTCGGAATGGACCCTATTGAAAATGGGTGAACTGGGGTCAAACGTCAGGACATAGGAGCGGGATGCATTCCATTGCCCTTATGCGTCATAACGTGCGTAAAAATGGTTCGATTTCGAATTAATTTTAGTATGTGGTAGGGGACAACCTGGGGACGAACCCTATTGAAAATGGACGAAATGGGGTCAAAGGTCAGGACAGGACATAGGATCGGGATCCATTCCATCGTCTTTATCCCATACTATTAAATGAGCAATTCTTGTATGTATGTAAATTTTATTTTGAAAACGGCTCTAAGGATTTCGATGAAAGTCGTTATCCTACCGTTTTCTGGTACTAGAAATAGATTTAGCTTGATCTCGACTTTAGGAAAATTCGCTTAATGCGTTAAATAACCACCCAGATTTACCACGTTTTTAGTGTCATGGCCTCGTCCCATTAATGTTGCTTATGCTCAGAAATCTTATGACGTCACAATCTCGCGTTTGAGATGTTGGCGAGCGGTCACGCCGTCTGTCTCATTACGTCACGCGTTGTGTGTGGATCTTATTAAAGTTTTATGACGTCACACTGTTTCGAGCAGATGGTCGCGATTCCCATTTGCCTCATTACGTCACGCGTTGTGTGCGTATGCCCGTCCGCACGATAACTAGCGTAAAAATCGTTCGATTTCCATGAACTTTTAGTATGTGGAAGAGGAACACCTGGGAAAGAACCCTATTGAAATTGAACGAAATGGGGTCAAAGGTCAGGACATAGGAGCCGGATCCAATCCAATGTTCTTATGCGTTATAACTAACGTAAAAAAGGTTCGATTTAAATGAAATTTTAGTATGTTGTAGGAGCCTGCCTGGGGACGAATCCTATTGGAAATGGGCGAAATGGGGTCAAAGGTTAGGACACAGGAGCGGTATCTATTCCATAGCCCTTATGCATCATAACTTACGTAAAAATGCTTCGAGTGCGACAAAACTTAATCATGTTATTTTGGAGGTATACTGAACCGGTTCTGTTGAATATCATCGAAATGGGATCAAAGGTCAGGGCACAGGACTTAGATTTATTCCACGGCCATTATCCTCATAACTTGAGTGATAACTTGAGTAATGATTTCTGGTACGTTGGAAAGCGCATTATAATCAATGCACTGCATGCTTTTACTAACTTGTTTTATTGAAGGTTTAACGACCACCGTGAGCATCTCAATGAGATGTAAGCAGTCGCTCGTCCCTAATTTAGGGACATTAACCCAAGGGAAGGGAGAGAGCCAGTGCAGTAAATCAAACACAACATCCACGCCTCAGGGAATCGTACCCTGACCCATCTCGGACGAATGATCAGAAGCCATCACTTAGACCACTGCGCCACCGGGGCGGCCATGCAATTGGGACGTCGGATGACTGGTAAAAAGTGTGCTGGTCTGTCGAGTTGCGTTTTTACTCCACCCCGTAGAAGGTCGTGTACGTATTTGGCGCAAACAACACGAGGCACTCGATTCATCCTGCATGGTCTCCATAGTGTAAACCGGTGGATGTGGTTGTATGGTGTAGTGCATGTTTATTTGGTAGGAACTGGGACATGTCGAACAACGTATGACTGCTTCCCATTATCGTGAATTGCTTGCTGACTCTGTACTCCCAGTAATATTGCAATTTTCCCCGAATGGCGACATTGGTTTTCAAGATGACAGTCAGCTGAATCACAGGTCTAATGTTGTGCAGGAAGGGCTTTGAGGAACACAGTTCAGATTTTCTCTGGCGTCGAAACTCCTCCGATATCAATCGCATAGAGCACTTGTGGGACACTATGGAACGGCATGTCAGGCATCTGGATACACCAATCACCTCCATACCGGAACTGAAGGCTCATTATACACAACTAGGTTGGCCGTAATTCCTAACTGCTTCCAGCGTCTTATTGAATGGATGCCAGCTGCTGTAGTGAGGGCAAAAGAAGGTTCTTCAAAAATATTTAGGTAGGTTGTCATAATTCAGTAATCGCTCAGTGTGCATATTATGCATATTTATTACCTTGCATATTTTTGATGTTCAATGATTTCCTGAAAAATGCTGTAGTTTTTGAAAAGTGGTACTATAATTGCAACTTTAGAGGTTGGCAACACTGCTCGGAAGGCACTTGGTGACAGCAGACCTATTTGCAATCCTTTGCGCTGTTGAAATTTCCGAAGCACAGCGGTATTGTTTGCGTCGTTTTGAGCGTAAAGGTGCACAAGAACAGCATGTTCCGAAAATATCAGGGCTTCATGCTAATACTTTCTGCACGAATGGCATGCTACATCTCGTGCATTTCTTTGTTCCCATCATTCACTTGCGAACTAAGAAAAATTTACACTTTGGATTATGCAGTGTTGTGGTGTACGCAAATGTCATCTTATCTTTTTTGTCGCTCGCAGAGCCATTGTTCTTTGGTTGTATGTTTGAACTATCTATTTCCCGCGTAAATCCTCTTCGCATGTTTATAATAGTAATTCTACTAAGTCTGGGTGAGTTTCTGTGGCGCCAAAAGTCCCTGCAGGTACCTAAGAATAAAAATATTTTAATGACGATGATCCTGTGTAATAAGATATACGCATATCTGCAGTGAAGTTTTTATTGGGATGAGAACTGGAAGACGCGCTACGAAGTGTGTCTTCCAGGTGGATATTAAATTCGGCTGTCACTTTTGCTGCAGTAGTTCTGTGTTGTTTGGACAGAATCCTTGTTGGTGTTCAACGGCACCTCTCACGCAATCTCAGTTTTCGCCCACTTCTTTCCCGAGGATATCTTGCCATGTTTTTAGTACGTAATTATAACCTGGAGACTGTCGCTCTAGAAACACCAAACAATTTGGCTGCTATGATTACAGACGCTCCTGCCGAACTGGCTCTCACGATTTGTCCTCTTTTTTTTTTTTTTTTTGGAGGTTTAGCGACCACCATGAGTAACTCAATGGGCTATAAGCAGTAGCCCGTCCCTAATTGCGGGTCACTGGTTCCAGGGAAGGGATAGAGCCAGTACCGTAAGACAAAAACAACATCTATGCCTCGCCGGGATTTGAACCCGGACCCCTTTCGGACGAGTGATCAAAGGCCATCACTTAGACCACTGGCTTGTCCTCTTTGAAAGTCTGACAGGGTACACAAATTTCTAAGACGTGCGGGATCGTTTCACCGATAGCACCTGAACTTTACAAGCAGAATTAAAACTTCTGCAGTCTCAGCTGCAACTCGCTTTTAATAAGCAGCACATGTGTTGATCAATAATATGTCGTCGAACTGCATAATTTTAAAATTTCGTTGTATTTCAAACTTCAAATGAGCTAGCACGAAATATACTTTTGTTGAATTCTGGTACAGTCTGATTTGTTATCGCGGAAATAAGATAAAATGTTGGAAAACGCTTTTTAAACAAAAATCATTATTCTTAATTCATGTTTTAATGTTTTTTTAGTTTCAGATCAACAGCCATGTGTTTCTAAGACCGAAGGCCAGATGCTTTCTTGATATTCACCTGATTTAATGATAAAGTCTTAGGCACTAAAACCGGTTAAAAAGGAGAACGGCTTTGAATCACATTTCGGAATGCGTTAGAAAATAGTTAGGAATAAAGCAGGAATCAATTTTTCCCTTAGAAAACTACAAGAGAACCACAAAAAGAACTACAAAAGAAAACTACAAAGAGAACCATGCTATGCGAAATACAGATTTACAAAAAAGAAAGCTAAGCGACGAGACGAAATGTTTATCTGAAGCACAGGTCTCCAAAACACTCACTCACGTCGTAGATCTTCGCTTAAGAAAACACTTTGGAATGTTAAAGAATCAGTCCATGAAGTCACACCGACTTCCGCCATCAAACGAGATCTCATTCTCGAACATCGTTAAAATTCCGAAGACGTGTGGGAAACAGAATCAGCTTTCGGGTGGGACTAAGCGATAAAGTCCTGTATGCCTGCTTCGCAAAAAGAATCGTCTAATACATCAGAAGCGAAGAGCGACTTTAGATAAAGAGAACGTTCCGTTTGCATGACAAGTTATTCGTGCTAAACCTTGGAGTGTAGTAACAGTATTAAGTCTGACTTTCAGGTAGTGATCGAAAAAATGCCTGGTTTTCTGTAGATATCCATCGTAATAAAATTTACCCTTTTTCAACTGGTTAAAGACGGACCTAGATTTATTTTACTCCAATTGGGGCTGTCTTAAACTTCTGCAGCACTGGGGACAGTAGATCTGCTACTCTATTTCATGAGTGCATCAATAACAGATGCAGGATTTTTATGCCTTACAGAAGATATCCATAAAACCTTCGCATTGCCGTATTAAATATGTTCGTTGGCCCTGAGAGAAAGTTATCATATCCTCCTTTAATCGAAGACAACTTGACTTCGAGTTGCGGTTGAAACGACCTTCAGGTCGTTGCAGTTTCGATAACACGAAATATATGAAATTAGTATCAAGACTAAGCAGTTAATTGAGGTCTCGGTTAGGTGCAGCCAGGTTCTCAACCGTTTCGAAATGGGGGAAGAAACGGAGCGGCCTCCTTATAATGCTTTGCTAATGGACCACAGAAAAAAATACGTTTTCAAGGAGTCGCACACAAGAACAAGTAACAGTTTCCAAAGTAAAGGTGATTATTAAAGAAATTATTTCTCATGGAAGGAGTACAACTCTATAAACAGAGAAACAAAATTAGTTTTCACAATGCTTTTCCAGAAAACGGTCAGGTGCTGTGAATATTGTGTTCTTGACTGATTCACAAACGTTTGAGCTAACTTGAATAATTCACATAGGTTTGACTTAACCTGACTTGCTCATAGTTTCAAGGAAATATGTAATTTCTAACTTAATATATCTTCGAAGTGGTATGGCATAAACGTTTGCTTTATAATAACTCATATTTCACCTAAACTCACCCAGTGCAGTTGTAATACGGAGGGGCTTCGAATACCTAGTGTTGCAATGATTACCCTTCCAAATTAGAATTAATGTTATTTTCTAAGCGTTATTACTGCAGAGGAAATCACGTTGTAACGTATACTCTATATTCAGTTTCCTTTTGATTTTACTATCTCTCGTTATTTTATTTTCCTATGTAAATTATCTTCTTACTTAACGAGATGTTATTTCTCCCGCTGAATTGTATGTGGCAACGAGTGTAGTCATGACGTGGTGGTAGGCAGTATAAATAGGCGCTTTCAACGATACCTAAGAGAGCTTTTGTTTATGTGCGAGGAGAGCTTTTGTGTTACGTGAGAGAGCTTTTTGTTTATATGTGGAGAGCTTCGTTCTATGTGATTAGGTTCTTCTTCATTATTTTGATACGATTAGTGTGACTAGTAGTGTGTGTGTTGGATGATACCAGGAGTTTCCTAATAAAAGGTTTTTTAAGTAAGTACGCTTTTCTCAGTTCATAGTACTGTCAGACCTCTGTCTGGCCGTTGGGTCTCTGTCATTAAGTGTCTCCATTAACAACCAGCATAAGACTTTATTCATAATAATTACTACTACAACATTACTAGCAGTAAGAAAACTAATTCATTATAACGTATTATGGGGTAAGGTCTTCTAGATCAACTCCGGTACCAAAAAGGGCATCTTATCGCGGGAGAGATACTTTTCCCGAGAATATTTAGCATTGTTCCTAAAAAGATTATCTTAGAAATTAAGTATATGTGTTGCTCTTGTCCTCGAGAAGTAGAAATGTTAATTTAGAAATTGCTTCAATTGTTAGTTTCGTAAAAACAGAATTCCCACCCACTAAACGTTTTACACTGCGGTGTTTAGATCGCTTACGTCAGTTCTCGATGTAAATTGTGTTTGTTGTTATTGGCTGACTTACAAAACGTAGTTTCTGAAGTAGAACCGCATGATGTACCAATATTGTGCTCAGTGTCTCGGCACAGGTACAATTTTGAACTTCTAAATTTGTAATAGAGATTTCGTTTAAGCACGTATGCACCAAACAGTTTCGCTATGGTTCAACGGATAGATTAAATTATTATTTTGGACGTAATACGAGTGCGGTTGTGTTGTTTCATCCATTAGCCACGCTTTGACGCGGTTTTGGGAGGTTTTGGTTATACGAGTATTAAATGTTTCTTCTGCCCGTTAATAATGTTTAAGTTAATAAAAACGGCTGTTCACTGCGAACTCCGGTTTGTGATATGATTGATAGCGAGAAATTTCAGACAACCAATTTAGATTCATCTACAAATTTGCGAAATTTACGGAGAAAACTCAATGAGTACGGGAATGGTGCGGAAGTGGGTTCGAATGTTTAATGAATGACGACAGAACTTTCGTGACTAATTGTGCATTGGTAGGCCTTCTCTGGTCACGGAAGATTTGGCGGAGAGAGAGCGAATGAAAACATTAGGAAGAACCGACGCTTCACAATTTTTGATCGTTCAGGACATTTCCCTGAAGTTTCGGAATCGTTAACGAAAAGCTTCAGTGTCGCAAAGTGCGTGCAAGATGGCTGACAAAGATGTTGACGGAAGCGCACAAACTGAAACGCATGGGATCTGCTTTGGAATTTTTGGTGCGGTACGCGGAAGAAGGTGCAGATATTTTTAAGTCGTATACTGACGGCAGATGAAACTTGGGTCTCTCACATCACACCTGAATCGAAACATCAGTATCTGAAATGGAAACACACGCGCTCGCCGACTGCCAAAAAATTCAAACAGACGATGTCAATGAGGAAGTTCATATGTACTGTCTTTTGGATCAGGAAAGGAATCCTGTTGGTGGAATTCCTACCTAAAAGCACGACAGTATACGCGGCTGTTTATTGCGAGACAGTAAGAACGTTGCGTCGTGAAATTCAAAACAAACCGCGCGTACGCTGAACAAGGGAGTTGCTCTTCTCCATGAAAACACAAGCCCTCATGCCGCGAATATGACTCACAACTTGGTCATCAAACTTGGATGGGAGCAACTAGTACACCCTCCCTACCGCGTAGAATTGGCGCCTAGAGACTACCATTTGCTTCTCCACTTGAAACGATTTATTGTCGGTCGATGAAAACTTTGATCTGAAGACGATTTTTGAGCGGTGGCTAGAACCCAGACGGTAGACTTCTATGGGAAGGGTATCCAGAAAATTCCTTAACATCCACCGGGAATACGTTGAGAAGTAGATTAGGTTATGTAGAATTCATCACACATTTTTCTTGTTTTATCTGCAAACGGCACTTACTTTCTGAATACCCCTCGTATTACATTGCACGTACATGATGTTGTAAATAAAAATTAAATTTAAAGTGATACTATAAAAATTATCCATCTATTGTAATGCATTTAGCCTGATATTGCACAAATGAAACCGTAGTGGAATCTCATGGAACGATGACGTAGGATATCAAATTTACTGCCAGCAAATAACTGGAAGAAGGATTGGACTTGCCAACGCTGTTTGAAAGCAGTGCTTACCTAGATGGACCTGTTTCTTTTTTTAGGATTTCTCCAAGAATGTAGGTCGCAAAGTTTCCAACTAAGACGACCCTGAACCAGTCTTCTCCAGCTGTTTCCTATCGGTCTGGTTAAAGGGTCTTACCGCCTGGTTCGAGGTCTACTAGGTTTTCTATAGGTTGATTTTAGAAACCATTTTGTGACACGGTAGGTCCACCTGCTGTCGGTGAGTCTGGCAATATGACCTGTCCATCGTGCCATTTTAATAGTTTTCACTACTTTTATTCCAGTTAAATTTCTGAAAGTTGTGTGATGTGACCTTTTTTACTTTTCCCTAGGATTCTTCTTTCCATGGAATGCTGGGTGATGTGACCTTTTTACTTTTCCCTAGGATTCTTCTTTCCATGGAATGCTGGGTGATGTGACATTTTTTACTTTTCCCTAGGATTCTTCTTTCCATAGAATGCTGGGTGGTTTGAAGACTGAGTTCCTCGTTTTGAGTGGTGATCCATGTTTCAAAGCCATATGTTAGAGATGGGAGGATACATCTGCCGAACATGTCAGCTCTTATTTTGATATCTAGCTTTAGATCTGTGATTGTGGTTTTGATACGGTTAAAGGAGCTTTATGCAGCCCTTTTTCTTTTAGATATGTCTTTAGAGATGTCATTGTCCATATTTATTGTTTGCCCAAAGTACGTGTAGGAATCTACATTTTTTATGGTGAAATTATTTAGTTGGATGATGTGATTTGGTCAGTATTTGCTTCCCATCCATTTGGTTTTATCAGGGTGCATTTGTAGACCTTTTTTGTTACACTCGTCGTTTATTTGTTGAGGCATATTTCAAGCTGTAGAGGATCCTGAGCTATAAGTATTACTAGTCCGTAACCCGTGCCATGCACGGTTGAAAAGCTGTGACTGAAGTTATTTCTTGTCATATAACACGGATCGTAATACAATGAATAACTATAATAAACGGTTGAATTATTATTTTAATTTTTACAAATACTCGTATACGAATTTAACGATGACGTTCCTCATTATTGTGTAAACAAGTGCTTACCCGTCGTTGACGTGCTTGCATTGGAATATTGAGGTATTCTTTCAGTGACCTGAAATGATATGGTGTCTAGATAACTACACAATGGGGTTAAAAATGTGTTTTATTTTGCCAGTTTGGTTTTAACATTTTTTTGGTATCATTATATAATCTGTACTAATATATAAAAAGAGAAAGTTTGTTTGTGTGCTTGAGGTAATCTCGAAAACTACTGAACCGATTTAGATAATCCTTTCACCTTTGGAAAGCTTATTATTTTTCGGGGGACATAGGCTATTTCGTTTATTATTATTTTTATTTTTTTTTATTATTTTTGGCTGTACTACGGAATCAGATAGCTTTAAAATAGTTCCCGATTTCCCGCGTATCGTTCCGTTTTGTTTACATACAACTTGATCACACCCAACGTGAAAGAAAGTAGTTCATGATAATATATGGAATTTTTTTACTAACTTCGAAAACTACTGAACCGATCCAGATAATTATTTCACCGTTGGGAAACTATCTTCTTTCCGGTGGACATAGGCTATTTCCTTTATTTATACTAATACTAACAATATATAAAGAGCGAAACTTTGTTTACGTGTTTGAGATAACCTCGAAAACTACTGAGCTGATTTGGATAACTCTTTCATCGTTGGGAAACTTATTTCTTTCCGGTGGACATAGGCTATTTCGTTTATTTTTTATTATTTTTGGCTATACTACCGATTTCAGATCGCTTTGAAGTAGTTCCCGATTCCCTGTGTATAGCTCCGCTTTGTTTACATACAATCTGATCACACCCAACGTGAGTGGGAGCTGTTAACGATAATATACGGATTTCTTTTTTGATTTGGAAAACTACTGAACCGATTCAGATAATTGCCCGTACAAAGTTGATTGCGGAATGTTTAATTCCATATCCGACCACCGCAGAAAGGCGGATGGCGCTGCATCATATACTGAAACGAGAATAAACACCAGAATAACGAACTGCGGATTGTACAAAAAAATGCCATGGTAATATAAAAAAAACAATTACTTATGACAATAAAAATTTGCGACTACAAATCGGTGAGTCAGTAGCTTTGATTATAAAAAAATCATGAAAATCGCTCCAGTGGGTTGCGCTGGCGGATTGTAGAAAGAAACGGCAGTGTGTTTTAAATATATACTGTAGATACGAGCATCGTCTGCAAACATTAGTATTTGGAGCAACTCTCTATCAATATTTATGCCATCTTTTAAGTCATTTTTTTAAATGTTTTCCAGAGTGCATGTAAAATTCCAGAGTTCAATGCAGTGCTTACTAGAAAATAATTTCCCTGCCGCATCAGATATATAATTCCGGCATGCATGGCACCATAGTTAAGGCTTAGTACCTTCTGTTCTCCGGTAGTTGCTATTAGCAAAACCTATGCAGAAAGGAATTTTTAATTTTACTGAAGAATGACCAAAATATGAAGAAAGACTATGATTCATAAAATGCCCTTTTCAGGCTCTCAAAGGCAAAATTATTTTTAGAAACAAGAAATTACCTTATCCATTTTCGCTTTCAAAAATATCTGTTTCTTAACTCACTGTAACACGCACCTGCAAGTGAACTTTGGCCCCTCAGTCAATTTATTCTTTCACAATTATAATGAAAAAGTTGCGTTCACAAAGTAGAGTGCATATCATAAGTGAATGACTAATTGCATTCTTAATGCATGACAAACATGATAGCATGAATAATTAGCGTCTGCAAAAGTCAACAAGCCTATAATACTGAGGTCGCTTTCTAAAAAAAAAATCCGAGACAATTTCGTGCCACATGCAAATGCTAAACATTTCCTCCAGTAGCGTGTGTCAGCAGACCATGACTAAATAGGGCGTGGGTTGTCGTAGTTGTCTTGTACCCTTTGTTGTAGAGATTTCAACCATTAATCATACTGCAATTTTCAAAGCATTAAAAAGACGAACGGCCACAGCGTGTCATAATGTAAAGCACTAATGGCGAAAAAAATAGCCTAATGAATGGGGCTTTAACGACGATGATACTCCAAAAGAAAGGTCATGTCACCAAATAATTGAAACAATGAATCACCGAATTAGCATATTCGATCGGAAAGTGAGAAACGTGGTTGTAGACCTCCTGGCATTCCTCAGAAAAGGCGCTAAGGGCAGGTAACAGAAATACAGCTTTCCTTGGTATAATATATCGTAAAGCAGTGTATGACAAATCTTTTGAGGGCATGTTAAGAGTTTTATCAGATGACAATAAAACAGTACTTGAGTCCATATATTTTTGTAAGTGAAAAACATTTTACATTCATCGTCACTGGGACACTTACTTAAGATTTTACTTTCCAATTAAAAAGCGGAGATGTTTTTCATTTCGTCTATACAGACTCTTGCAGACAAGTACACAATGGACCAGTTACGTGATCTAAAAACTTGTCCATTGCATAAACGTGTTTTCAGCCTATTCTAGTTGTCCAAAATACACTTCACATTATACCTCCTCCAATGAGTTAAGAATTATGGACTCTCCTTCACTTCTCCGACTGGAAAATAATGTACGAGCAAAATAATAACCACACTGTTGATTCGCATCCCTGCGCAAGAGCGTGGGGACTAACCACAGAGGCATGAAAAGCTTCTTGTCTGAAATATTGGGAATAAATATGAAGGTTCTAGGAGATATGTTTGCTGACGGCCGGAGCTACAGTGGACCCAGCATGCTTGACTATCTTTGTAACAGTAGGACAGTTCTGATGGTCACAGAGTGCAAAAAGGAAGAAAAAAGATATGTGTAACATTCTAACGGTGTAGGAAACCGAGCAGTGACCACATAACTGCCCATAACAATACATGACCCAGAAGATCAATTCCCTTCTGAAACCTGATTCGTTTTTCAAAATGTGAAGAAGCACAGGAGTCCATGGCCGGTTTGCCAACTTGTGATCACTAATATCATACATAAGAAATGCTGCTGGTGACTTGGTGATACCAGGAACACTGAAGAAACTTGTTCTGGTCTGATGAGCTTAGATATTTGCTATTTATTGCAAACATCGATGGAAAGATACCTTGGTCTAAGGAGTCCCGATATGTGCTGTAAGACGCTAACGGAAGGATACCTAATTAGATTAAATTGAATGCCGTTATGGATTCTGCATGTCAAGTGCAGATTTTCAAGAAGATGAAATCCACATTACGGTATAGAGAGGTGTCACTGGTACGATATAGGCCCACTGGTGAGTATGAATGCCTGCATAATGATGAAAGTTGTCGCGAAATGACTGCGAATCATTCGTGGCCATTACTGCACATACTTTCCTGGTAGAAATGGCATATATTTATTGAAACTGGCACAGTCACCATGCAGGATGTTTTCACGAATGTTTAGAAGAGCGTTGCGGCGATTTTAGTTTCGGCTGTATTCTCCCCAAACGCTTTGTTAACGTTACAAGCGGCGATTTCTGCAGAATAGCCCAGTTTAAATTCATATAGGAGGATGACTCTCAAATCCGGCGTCTGCATGCTTTCTTTACAAACCACGAAACGTCCAAACAAACCACTGCTGTACCTTGTTCTTCACACATGTGCTAACTATTTATAGTAACTCTGTGACGTAATATCTACAACACCTGTGGGAGGTTCAATTATGCTGTGGTGGGGGCATGTCTCCACTGTTCGTTCGCGCATGGACATTTCATTCGCACCAACACTATTGGACGTCACAATCACTTATTTTGAATGGCATATATGAAAGAAAAGGAAACACTTCCCATGGAAGCTGTGGTAAAATATTTCTTTGAATGTTTCTAGATTCCAGAAACACAGTCGAAATTGCTCTGAGTCTTTTGCTAAATCTCATTCTGGTTGATAAATTCATGGTGTTCTGAGAGCATGGTCACAACCAACATGGCGGACATCTTAGGACATAAGGAATCAACATTAGAGGCTTAAAACACTGAGTTTTCAAGTCAGCTGAATTAATTTCAATGGTTCTTGCAAACTGACTTGGCGGTGCATGCTGGGGAATTCCGAACAACTCGTCCCGTCAAATCACACAGTAACACTACTAGATTTAAATCTGGTAAGTTGGGAAGAAGGTCCCTACGAGAGGGAGAGAGATAAAATGATGTCGATATGATAGTTAGGAAGCATGATTGTTGTGATCCCTGTCAAGTATAAATGAATCTATTCGTTACTCCCGACATTATGAAATCGCTGAATAGCTCGCGTATCGGGTGTCATCCGCCAGACCTATGCTGCTTCTATAGCTCGTATGTCGGAGCTCGCGAGACATATCGTTTTTGAAGAATAGGACGGGTGTCACCCGACACACCGATGACGCTTCTATAACTCGTATGTCGGGGCTTTATAGACATTTCTTTTACACTGAATAAAGAAAACTAAATATCATCGACGTGTTGGGTGTCACTCCCATGCCGATGACTCCTCTATAGCTCGCATATCGGCGTTCGCAAGGAATATCCTTTTTCGCCAAATAGCTCGCCTGTCATCAGCCACGCCTGTGACTCCTCTACAGCTCGTATGTCGGGGCTTGCGAGACATTTCTGTTTCGCCGAATATCTCGCGTGTCGGGTGTCACCCTCTATGCCGATGACGACTCTATAGCTCGCATGTCGAAGCTCGCGGGGCATTTCGTTTTCGCCGAATAGGTCGGGTGTCACCCGCCACGCCGATGATGCCTCTATAGCTCGTATGTCTGGGCTGGCGAACCAAAGCTGAACTTTCACTGCTAAGTTGTGGCCTCTACTGCAGTAAAAAGAAACGAGTGCTTGGGTGAGTATGGATGAAAAGTTATTCGAATGGAAATGGTTAAGCAATTTACTTAATTCTTAAAAATCTAAAATTCAGTCAAGAGTCACTGTAGAACAATTATACATACAATTCAGAAAACAGCGGTAATGAACGACAAATGTAAATTTTGCGTCGCCGCTTACGTAGCTTATACTACGCAGATCCTCCTCATTCCTTTTGTTGCAAGTCAACAGTCTTCTACCACATTCTACATTAACATGCCGAGGGGTACTAAATTACGTGAAGAAGAAGTCAGAGTAGTGTTACTTTATCTCGGCCAACACTAATATTATAGAGAAATAGCCAAGTGCATCGGAAGATTTTTAGGAGCCATGCAAAATGTTGAAAAAAATAAGGATTAACCCAGTAAAACAGAAAGCACGTGTCGGAAACCATCACTGAATACAAGAGACAAATGATTTGTTTTTCATTTAGCAACTGCGGGTAATATGTCTACAAGACAAAGTGCTCGACCTTTGCCTAAACGTGTTTCATACAACAGGCGCAAAGACTGGAGCAACACGAATATGTTGCGTACCTTAAAATGAAGGCGAAGCCTTTACACGTTAGTAAACATAAACGCAAAAGATTCGACTGGGCCAAAAACTTAATGGCATGATCTGAGAAATGGAAAAGTGTTGTGTTCTCAGACGAGAAAAAATTTAATTCAGATAACCCCAATGGAAACAAATGTTACCGGCATGATTTACGGAAGAAGCCCAAAAATGTTTAGCAGACAAATGGAAGAAGGTGGTGTTATGGTGTGGGGGGCGTTCGGCTGTTGCGGTAAATCGGACATTGCCATTATCGATCCCCGTATGGCATCCAGGAGTTACCAAGCTATGTTATATGAACAAGTCATTCCATTTGAGTCCCTACTAGGTAGAAAGAGTTGGATTGTTTAACAAGGTAAGGCGTCCTACAATGCTTCTCTTTACACAAAACAGTGGTTTATCAATGAAAAATTAGATGTAACAAACTGGCCGTGTCGGATACTAAACTTGAACCTAATGCTAAATGTCTGGTCGTTACTTGTCAGGCTTGTATATAAATAAAACAATCAATATTCTTCAGGACAATTGCAAGTCGCAACACATACTTGGCTGGTGGGACGTGATCAGTGTTTGAACCTTGAAATGTAGAAAATAATGTTTCATGAATTAATAAAGCCAATACCTTACAGAATTTATACGCTAATTAAGGTAAATGAAAGGGCCATTAATTATTAATTCATAAAATAGTTCCTACTTTGTAATATTTCATGTTTATTTATAATTTCTTTACAGCAAAATCTGCTTTTTAGCTTTACTTTTACTAATGTTTAATGATGTAATATACATTTTGAAACGCTATACCGCCTAACATTCTTCTATAAAACAAATAAAGTATTTATCAGATGCTTTTTGCGTTACAAATATCACTTTGTAGCAGATAATCAAGAAATAAGAAATAACAGGAATATTTCTGTGTGTTTATAATTTCTTACAAAGTGTGTTTTAGCAAAGCTACAAAACTTAGGAACATGAATATCAGACAAAGTTATTTTCCTATCGAATTTTGATTCAACTGTGATCATGTTACTTTTGAAAATGCGAGAAAAGATTTATCATTTTGAGTGCGAAGATCATAAATTAAAGGGCAAACTAATCTTCACGTTGATGTTGGAAGTGATATTGAGTTTAGTAGAATTAGCTTTAACTATCTACGACTAATTTTTTAAATATACTGCATGATTCATATAAATCAGTCATTTATACGTGAAGAATAATAAAGAAAATGTGATTTTTCAATCAAAACGTCAAGAGAAAGCGAATAAAAGAAATAATCGGAGATCCCAATACCTGAAAGCCAAGAATCCATGAAACTGCGTTCTCTTCAAAATGCAGATACGACAGTGAAATGCAAATACATTGATCATTCTCCTGACAACATAACGGGACAAAAGTTAAAGCGGTAAATTTGCATGCAAACTAAGGATGATCGATCTAAGAATTTTTGAGATGGATAACTAGGAACACACACACACACACACACACACACACACACACAAGAAAGCTGAATATTGATGATAAGTTTTCAGAGAAGTACTTCAAATGCGATTTTAGGTTACAACAGCGGAGATTCCATTTTTCGTAGCAGAACGATTTATCTAAGCACAAAGAACAACGCATTTAAAGTTGATCTTCTTTGCCTAAAAGGAGCGAGGGAGAAAAGATCCAAACTCACAGTTTTAACGCACACATTTAATGGGGATTTTCATTTATATACGTATGCGTTTTCAATGATAGAAAAATAATCTCTTAAACAAATTAATGAAAACCAAGAAGTCCTAAAACTAAACGAACAGGGACTTTTAGAATCTGTGCCGCAGACGAGTCCAAAGCCCCAAACAACTTAATTTTTTTGTGAGTCAAATATACACTCATCGTCAAAACAATAGTTAAACCCAAAAGGACATACCGGATTGCAATGCTGTTCAGAAGGAAGGTAAAGGTTACCAGGAACAATAAATTACTGAACATTTAGAATGATATGGGCAATTTTTATTGAGCTACACGCCAATAAGTAGTGTCTCTCAGTATGGCGGCGGGCCACCATGTTTGCTCACACAAAATGCCAGACGTCTCGGCATGGAGTTGTACAAGTTACTAATGGTGCCCTACGATAAGCCATCCCATGCAGCTTGAAACTTCTCTCGCAGTTCCTGCAGATTGTGCGGAAGGGGTGTAGTGTAGTTAGCTCGTCCAATAGCATCGCATACATTTTCAATCGTCAATAGGTCCGGCGATGCGGGCGGCCATGACAGAGTGTCAGTGCCTTGAAGGCAAACTTTCGAGACAGCAGCAGTATGCGGACGAGCGTTAACTTGTTGGAAAATCGTATCGGAGTGAGCGTTCAGAAAAGGTATAGCCACTGGTTGCAGGACCGCGTTAACATAACGTTGGGCTGTCAAAGTACCTGTAATGAACACCAAAAGTAATCTCGCATCGTAGGCAATTGCACCCCACACCATGACACCAGGCCTTCTGGACGTGTGACGCTCGACAACAAACCGTTCATCTTGGCGCCGACCACGATGCCTCCACACACGGATATGCTGGTCGTCTCCTCCAAGATAAAGGCGGGACTCGTCACTGAAGAACACCCGATGCCCTTTTGAGTGGCTCCATGACAGTCTAGCACGACACCATTGCAGTCTTTGGCGATGATGCAATGATGTTAAGGGCAGTAATCGTAACGGTCAGCGTTCGTGTAGACCTGTGCATGCAGCCGTCTGCGAATAGTGCTAGCACTAATCAGAAGAAGCACAGAGGGCATCACTTCTCACTGAATATTTGCAATCGTTGCTATTGGGTTACTCCACGCATGTCGGACACCCCGTCGGTCCTCCCTCTTCGTGGTTTGTCTAGGTCTCCCAAACGCTTCCTGCCGCTACTGCGTGCCTTGGTCTATCCACTGTCGCCCACAGTGTGCAATGGTGATATCCGCACGACCGGTACGGCGCGCAATACGGCGATAGGACCACCCTGCTTCCCGGAGCCCGAATATTCAACCCCTCTCCAACTCCTCTAACTTCTCGAATTGCTTCCGAACTTTTTTCCGAGGCATACGTCACTTACAAAGGATGCTACCAACACAACAGCACGAGTCAGAACGGGACGCACGCGCAACGGGAAGACCTTGTACAGCCGGTCACGCACAGCGCTACAACCCCTCCTTGCTGGCGTTACCTGCGCGGCTGAGCGTAATACTTGAATCATTTGCATGTCTCACGATGTCAAGCCTACCCACAAAGTTTCACTTCTGTCGGTTTCTTCCTTCTGGGTGCAACTGTTTTTTTGACGATGAGTATATATATTCCAGAGCTTTCTTACTGACTTCAAATCTTAAGGCGGAATTTTTCTTTTGAAATCATTTAAACCTCTGCACGAGAAAAGGGAAAATCTTTGAGTTATTTCGTTTAATATGTTATCCCCGGAAATGTCACCCAATGTTTCTCTGGTGATATGCAAAACAGCGAAACCCTCGAGGTATTCATCAATTTATCATATCATAACAACAATGCTCCATTTATATTTTAGCATGCTGTTCTATTTTAACTTTAATCCCTTGAGGATTGGGACCGAAATATTTGCATGAGGTGTAAAGCACTTTGAAATGAATGTACAGCAACTTTACGAATTTGTTAACACCTTCTAAAGATCAAAAATATAATGGTTGTTGCTGGCCTCAGCAGAAAACTACACTAATCGACGACTTTCAAAATCTCTCATCCCGGTATATTTGATACAATACCACGTTGGACCATAAAATCAGAACGCAGGTGAAAACATTTTAGGTACTATGCTCGTTATTTGTTTTCTCCTGAGGTTTACCATACTTTTTTTATCGCCAATCGCCGTTTAACTGCACATATCGCTCACAGATCCAGAGGGATAATTTTACCTGTTGGCGCTGGAGCAGAGTACGCACAGCAAAACTGAAACCGATGATAAAAAACCATTTTTTGCTTAAAACCAGATAATTGCATTCTAAACGTAAATCAGTTAGATAGTTTACCTGGCATCATTATTAGATGCATATTCCTAGAGGCTGGGCGGGAGTTTTATGTAACTGTGGACAGTACTGACGAAGCCTTACTTTCAATAAACACCCATTTATCAAATAACAACTGGCGATCAGAGAAGCGAGAAAACTGTAGAAAGGAGATTGGAGAAAACTCTAAAAAGGAGATTCGAGAAAACTCTAGAAAGGAGATTCTGGAAAACTCTAGAAAGGAGATTCGAGAAAACTCTAGAAAGGAGATTCGAGAACTCTCTAGAAAGGAGATTCGAGAAACCTTTGTCTTCTGCAATTCGGCCCCCACGGACACTATTGTTGTCAAAAGATTAGCGTGTATACATAAGCTCAAAACGCAAGTCTATTTCACAAGGAATTTTGATATTTTCAATATATTAATTGCTTACCTAACCTAACTCACATGTTTAACCAACGCATTAACTATCATAGTCTTTCACTTTAGGAGTCCTGTATCATGAAACGAAATTTGCAAAATTCGTCTATGCGAAATGTATTGAATATACCATTGTAATTCTGGATTATCCCACTCAGACATTTTGTAAGTACACATGTTAGTTTTGCAGAACTCCAAATCAACTTATGGTTGTTTACAATCAAAGCAGGTTACGATCCATTTCGCATCCATAAATTTGTTACCCGACGGATTTAAATTTCTAGCCTGATTCACTCATTTTTGCTAAAGACATTCCTTAACCAAATGTAGAGCGGAAGAACAAGGAGACTTTACTCCCGGCAAGTATTTCATAAATTCATTTATTTCATGTATCTAATAATTTATTACATATATGGTCTTTTACAACACTTTTAGTGTAATACAGATCCACAAGAATTGTATCCGAAGAAAAGGTTGTGGAAACACAAGTTCGTCCGTGTTCCCTCACTCCGGAGTAAATCGCTCTCCTAACTGAGCTACGCGGACAGAATGTCTGACTGCAGATTTGTCTTGAACACTTTTTCACCTCTGTAGTACGTCACATCATCTCGCTCTTAATATTTTTTTGTCTTTGAAGCGAAGTAGGAATTTTCATTAATTCCAAACAATGTGTGGAACAAACATCACACATTTTTTGAAGAACCCATCATCCAGTTGATCTACTTTCCACAATCGGACGCCAATGAGAAGACACAAGGTTGTCCACGACCAGCATCGAATCCGTGTCCCCACGCTGCGAAGTAAGTCGCTCTGCCAACTCAGCTACGCGGACAGAATATCTTGCTGCAAATGTGTCGTCTTGACACATGTTTTCACCACCGTAGTACTACACAAGGTAAAAATGGACCTTACTGATATTCTGCAATTTTGAAGTTTCTGTGGTCCTTCGGGACTGATATGTCTTCAAGGATATGTCATTTAAAAATTTATCGCCGTTTAAAATGAAATCTTATTTTTTACCTTTAAAAGATAGCTGTTCTCTGTTTTATGTAGACGTTCATGAAAATTTAGTGTGTAGTATTGTCATTATTATTTCTTGACGTGGACTTGTTGGCAGTGAATTATAGTCCCATGAGTTTTAGTAGATAAGTGTAAATATTAAGGTTTTCAAAACTTGGCCAGAAGCAGAGGCATTGGGTATCAGATTGAAGTTTATAAAAATATAATTCCATTTTGTTATTTAAACGGAGTTCTATGATCATTCGAATAGTACAAGGATATCAGTTTTCCCGTTTCAAAAATATTTGCGGAGGTTTGTTTCTACATTTAGCACTCCTGCTGCTGATATTTACTCAAGACTGAAGACTCAGGCGCCATTTTCTCCTGTTAATACTACCACTTAAGTTTTAAGTTTAATTAGTAATTGCATAGCAATGATCAAACACGAACCATATTTCCTCTTTTATCTGTTAATTAGATATCGTCAGTTGGTACCTTTGGTACCTTGCGAAAGCAGTTACGAAATGAGGATCTAAATTGGTGGGAATTAAACCACATGGTAATGCTTAGCGGCTCTTATCTCAGTTCTCCGTTTCCGAAGTAGTAATCTTACGAAATGCATTTCACCACTCTTCAGTAATTCTGTTGTATTAAACTGCGCTTACATTTTCTCCAATGGAAACGCAAATTCTGGGATTCATCATGGATTTATTCACAAGTCAAAGATTCTTCGAATCATCCTGTTTTTGAGATTGCAGATCTTTCAACGAAATCATGGCCGATGCTGAATAAAGATTCAATAATTCCTACTCCTTTAAAGCTTAATTTCCTAATGGCATCAGTGTAAAGTCTGTCAAGGATGGCTTTACTAAATTATGAGAGTAATATGAAGTATAACATTATAACAACATGTACGTATCTCAAACATAATTTCATTGTATTAGCAACTTATGAAAGTTACGGTTAACAATATGCACGCAACATAAGATTAATTTTGGTGTACGAGGGTATTTAAGTGGTGGAGTGGGGTTTTCTGAGGTCTACTACCGCAAACTCCTAAGCCTGAGGTTCGAATCTTAGACGTGACGTAGCGGTTTTCATTCATTGTTAAGACGCCTACGCGTACTTTACCTGGAAACATGGTTCCTAACTGAAGAACAGGGAACTAGTCTCAGGTGATCGTAGGGGTCGATAAATTTACAAAACAGAAAAAATACATGCTGAATATGACACAGAAGAATGGTACAGATACCAGATACACATCCCGTTGCTTTCCGGTACATAATTATTTTACCTGAAAAAACGCTCAAAATCATTGAAATACCGCATTTCTCTGAACACTTGTAGATAACTAGATATCAAAAGATAAAGTCAACTAACGTGCTCGGGTTATAATTTGACGAATACGTATGTCTCGTAGCGATATCATCATAGCCAAGTTAATCTCTGACGCGTCACATATTTAAACCGATGGATTAGAACGTTATGCTCACATTTGTCTCAACCAGAAGAAGCGTCCCACCGGTAGCAGTTACGTTACAGACTATATATACTGTATATACAAGGTGATTCAACTAAGCGTGTACAAACTTCTGAAATGCGTTGGTTGCAAAAAGACAAATCGGAATCACATAGCAATGCAGGGTCGCAAACGCCATCTTCATGCGGTAGATGGCGTTGTTCGGCGGCCAGACTGCTCATACGTTCTTTCAGGATACCATCATTTGTAAACCGCCTGCAGATATACACTTCTGGACAATTGCTAAGGACGAATCATAAACGGCTATATAGCGCATAAAAAAGTAAGTGTGGTTGGATGCCAAGTGAAATAAAATAATGTCAGAATGCCAGGACATTACAAGAAAGACAATTTATTGTGCTCTGAAATCCAGAAGGCTTTGGAACGTGTTCAAGGGACAAACAGGCCATTTTGTGCAGAATACGTAAAAGTGAAAGAAATGCAATTACCGTCCGCAGGCGTTCCGGCGTAAGATGTTAATACGGGATATGGCCATCATGGAGGGCGATGCAAGATTCCACACGTCGTGTCATGCTTTGCACAACATTATCCAGCAGCTGTTGGGGTAATTTATCCCATTCCTCTGTCAGTGCACGGATGAGGGTGTCCTTGTCTATTGGAGGGCATTGGCGACCAGCAAGACTCCTCCCCAAAGCATCCCACACATTTTCAATGAGATTGAGATCCGGAGAACGTGCTGGCCATGCGAGGCGTCGAATATCCTCGATCTCATGACACTCCTGGACAGCGACTGTTCGATGACATGTTGCGTTGTCGTCCATGAAAATGAATCTATCAACGACAGCACCACGGAACATGCGAACATGAGGTAGCAGAACATCATTAATGTATCGTTGGCCAGTCATAGTCCCAGTGGGAAGCACATAGAGGGACGTACGCCCATTGATCATGATGCCAGCCCATACCATGACACTACATGTCGGATATCGGCCCCTTTCCTGTATGTTTGCTGGACAATATGCAGTACCACTATCACGCCAGATCAGTTGTCGTCGACAATCAGACGATAGACCTTATCTACTCTCATCTGAGAAGAGGACAGCACACCAGTCGTTATCAGTCCAATTGCGATGTCGATGGCACCATTGCAAACGGGCGGTACGGTGACGTCTGGACAATTGGATGCACACAACAGGACGGCGGGCGTATAGCCCTCCTTCATGCAAACGTCTTGCGACAGTTTTTCGGGAGATCCGTTTGACAGTAGCAGCCATAAACTGATTTGCTACCTCACTAGCTGTGCTGCGCCGGTGTCTTTTTGTTGATAGCACTATGTACCGATCTTCTGCAGGTGTCGTACTGCGAACACGACCTCCCCCGTGACGTTTGCTACACTCTCCATTTGTTTGAAATGATTTCCAAAGGCTTGAAACAACACTGTGGCTGACGTCGAACTCCCTGGCAACATCTGTTATTTTTCGCCCTTCTTCAATCTTGCCAATAATACGGCTACGCGTAAAATCATCTAGGTGATGTCAGGAAGACGTACTGAAAATTGCAAGTTCGTCAATTGATTCTTTCCCTTTCAACTTTGCGTTTGAACAACAACGGTCAATACGCGTCAAATTATTTATATATCTTACCAGCGCTATGACGTCACGAACAAGTTCGGCAATCCAAAATTTGCATACGCACAACACGTCTTACTGTATCCCGCACTTTTGCTAATTTCCACATTTTCCTGCCTTCCATTTTATGGTTGTTATCGTTGCTATTGTCATCCGTCCTTAGCAATAGTCCGGCAGTGTAGTAGGATGGCTGAGTTCACGAACGCAGAAATGGCTGATATGCACCTCGCATACGGAGCAGCGGACTGCATTGGAAGAGCCGCCGTGCGACAGTACCAGGAACGGTACCCGATGATACGAGTACCAAACCACCAACTGTTTGCACGACTGCATTAAAGCTTATGGGACACTGGTTTTTACCAGGGACCTGCCGGGTGCCGGGAACGATATGTACGCACTCCTGCCATTACAGAGGTTGTGTTAATTCATGCAGCAGACATTCCAAGTTCCAGCACACAAGAAACTACCCATCGGCTCGGTCTGCAACAATTCACCACATGGAGGGTTCTGCACAAAGACCAATTGCATGCATATCATGTGCAGCGCGTTCAGACACTAACCCCTAATAATTACCCTCAGCGCATTGCATTTACGCAATGGTACCAGCTGAAGAGGGCGGCAGAACCCCTATTTCCTGCTTCTGTGTTGTTCACAGAAGCAGGAAATAGGGGTTCATGAGCGGAACCAACGCCCTACCCGAAGTCGACGCGAGAAAACGCCCTAATCGTGTGTCACGGTTTACTACTCGTTATAAGACACTACGCCTCGCCTGGGGCTAAGAACATTAAAAGTTGACCTCTGCAGAATTGCGCTGCGTCGTGTGGTTCGATGAATCCCGTTTCCAGCTGAAGAAAGATAACGTTACTGTACAGTGTGGCGTCGACAGCATGAGGCGATGGTCCTGCCGTGCAAGGTCAGCTCTTTTCAAGACAATGATGCCTCTGTGATGGATTGAGGAGCTTTCCATGGGACACATTTGGTAGCTTAGTTTTTCTGGAGAGGTCCTTAACCGTTTGGCGCTACCAGCTTGCGTTGGCTGATCACCTACACGCTTTCACATCCTTCGCGCATCCGGCGGACAATGATTTGTTTCATCAGGACGATGATCGCCGCCCTACCGAGCTACAACCAACCAGGTATGGCTCGAGTAACACTACTCTGTGTTTGGAACCATGTAGTGGTCTCCAAGGTCCCCCGATTAAAACCCTGTAGAAGCTTTTTTTTTTTTTTTTTTTTTTTTGGAGGTTTAACGACCACCGTGAGCAGCTCAATGGGCTATAAGCAGTCGCCCGTCCCTAATTTAGGGTCACTGGTTCCAGGGAAGGGAGAGAGCCAGTGCCGTAAGACAAACACAACATCCATGCCTCACCGGGATTCGAACCCGGACCCCTTTCGGACGAATGATCAGAGACCATCGCTTAGACCACTGCGCCACAGCGGCGGCCCTGTAGAAGCTTTCTGGGAAGCCGTGGAGCAGAACATCAGTCCATGATTCATGTATCGAAGTCTCTGGCCGAGTTCTGGGCAATGTTGCAACAGGCATGGCTTGCATTACCTCCGGCAAATATTTGGCATCTGATGGAGCTGTTACTGGCGCTAGAGGACAACCAACACTCTATTAGATAGGTATATATAATTTTTTGTCGACTGAGGGTATATCAAACGACAAGTGCGTAGCATGCCAGGTTGCCAGTCGAAGCCCATGCAATTGGGAAAGGGAAGGACTTTACGAAGTATTAAAGTAGAATGAAAACCGGTGCGAGGAATTCCAATGTCACCATCACAGCAATCCTTGGCATGTTTGGCAGTTCGAGAGCTCCCGTAATGAGGGATATTGGGAGACCAGTCCGAATTGGAACACACGTATATCCTGGAAAGCAGATACCAGTTTTGTTTAACAGTCAAGATGAAAGCCGCTACACAATTCTCGTGATTGACAGTCGAGTTGACAATCTACAGAATGCCCGTGTATCCAGATGGCATTGAACTTTTTCGGGAAGATAACCTCCCGTGTCACAAGGCCAGCATTTTGCTGGAACGGTTCGAGGATCGCATCCAAACATTCCGTGCGCTATCCTAGCCGCTCAGTACCCCCTAACTGAATCCCATCGCAAATCTATGGCATGCAGTAAAAATCGGCTTTCGCCGGTTTACCCCACTGCCTCCCGCTGTAGCCTAATTATGGAACTTCACTTTCGACAACCAGTACGGAATAGCTCAAGACATCTCCCAACGGACCTGTGAACTCGATGCCAAGAAGAGTACAAGAGTTTATCGCTGCGGAAGGCAGTCCGGCACATTTTGAAACAATAATACGTATAGTATCCAACGCTCTAAAATGAACGTTCGAAGTGTTTGAACTGATTATTACACGGTCGATGACGTCAAAAGTAGCGCTAATGATGTCAAAAGTAGGTGACCACCTCCTACTTTGACGTCATCAGCGCTTAGCCAATGAAAGATGGAACGTTGCGTGAGCTGGCTTGGAGGGTATATAAGGTGTGATGTTAGCATTCTGAAAAGATATCACTCGTTGCTGTCATCGATAAAAGGTGCGATATCTTAGATTTGCCAAAAGGGATGATTATCGGCTTTTGGGCCAAGGGTGGCAGTATTTCTGAAACAGAGCAGTTTGTGAACTGTTCGCGTGCTGCTACGGTTAAAGTGTATCGTGAATGGAGAAATGGCACCATTGCGAATAAGCGAAGTGGAAACAGCGGAGCACCACGTGCCACTGATGTGAGAGGTGAACGTCTGCTTCAAAGGAGCGTGAGGGCCGATCAACACGCTACAGTGGAGCATCTCACCGGCCGAATGAATCAGGGTGCTACCGGAAATATGTCTAAAATGACATTTCAGCAAACCCTGCTGCGTATGGGGCTCCGATGCAAACGGATGCGTCACTGCACCTATGCTAACGAAGGTGCATCGACAGGAAAGATTTACATTTGCACTGCAGTATCGGAATTGGACCAGCGCTGATCGGCAAAGGATTGCCTTCCCCAGTGAGTCACGTTTTCTACTTCATCGAAAGGGGAGAAGGCGAGAACCATCGGAGAACAAACACTCTTTAACCACTGCTGGAAAGACATAAGCTCGTGGGATGCAACGTTATGGTCTGGGGAATGTTTTCGTGGCATTCTCTGGGACCACTCATACTTGTGGAAGGCACTATGGACCAAATTCGTTATGAATCCATCCTTGCGGACCACGTACACCCATACATGCTAATTACCCTCCCTGTGGCTGATGGGATATTACAGAACGACAATGCGACGTGTTACACAGCTAGAAATGTCCTAGAGTGGTTGGAAGAGCACGATGAAAACTTCAAAGTGCTTCCCTTGCCGCCTAATTCCCCAGACGTAAACCCACTTGAGCATTGTGGGACCACCTAGATCGTTTTGTTCGCTCTATGGATCCTCCACCACGCACCCTTCAGAAGGTGTCAGATGCAATGTAGTAAGAATGGCTCCACATACCTGTGAAGTCCTTCCAGAACCTTATTGAGTCACTCCTAGCTCTTCGAGATGATGTTCCCGCTGCACCCGGTGATTAGTTTGGATATTAACTGGTGGTCACAATAATGTGACTCGACCGTGTATAAAGATTGGAATAAACGTTGCATTAACATAAAATAAAATTAGGTCTGTGTTGGCTTCTGACAGTTCGTTCAAGTAGGTCTTCTTTCGAATCTCGGGAGAGACATGGATGGTATGTTTGTCTTACGTCCTTGGCTCTCTCCCTTCCCTGGAACTAGTGACCCCTAAATGAGAACAAGCGACTGCTTCTAGCCAATTGAGTTTATCATGGTGGTCATTAAACCCCGAGTAAAAATATAAAAGTCATGGACCATGGTTCTCAGTTTTCAGTCTTCCCAATGGAAAAAGAAATTTTAATATCGGGCATATAGTGAAAGTGCAAGATGTCAAAATACGAACAGATGGACACAGTGATAAGATGATCTTGTATGTTTTCTCGAAAGACAGTAAAATTATTCTCGTGCTAATGGTTTTTTGCTTGAATTATCTTGAAACATGTTGAACCTCTCTGAAGCCTTATTCCTCACAGTTATGCAACCAAACTGTATTTAAGTGTCCGGCTAACTAGAGTAAAACGGTTCGTACTGACGCATAGAACAAGAGCTTACATGTCCAAAATGCTTCACTCGTGAGCGGTGAATTCCTTTGTATATATGTGTTAATAAGTCTAGTAAGCTGGATTCCTTAAGAACATATAATATAGTCTCTTTTCTTTTGGGATAAACCTTGTCTTGGTGGTAGCACCCACGGACAAATTTGAAGACCAATAAGACTGAGGCAGGGTGTTATTGCGCTGATTAAGTTATTTTGAAGCGAACATTTGTCTGATATTGCATGGGGCGGGGTGCGAATTGTATGAAGGGCTGACTTGTATTAATTCTTTCAAGATGGGTCTGGATTCGAATCCGGGTTGATTCATGGATGTTCCCGCTCCGTTCCAAGCTGATGGGATTTCAAATTTCTTGAAGAGACGGCTATATGTGAAGCAGTAAAAATACAGCACATTTGTACCGATAATGACGTATGGACTACCAATACGTCATTATCGGCACAAATGTGCTGTATTGTCTTACGTCACTGGCTCTTTTTTTTTTTTTTTTTTTTTATTGGATTCTTAACGACCACCGTGAGCAACTCAATGGGCTATAAGCAGTCGCCCGTCCCTAATTTAGGGTCACTGGTTCCAGGGAAGGGAGAGAGTCAGTGCCGTAAGACAAACACAACATCCATGCCTCACCGGGATTCGAACCCGGACCCCGTTCGGACGAATGATCAGAGGCCATCGCTTAGACCACTGCACCACCGGGGCGGCCACTGGCTCTTTCTTTTCCATAGAGATAGTAGACCTATATGTGGGACGTAAGACTGCTTACATCCCATTGAGGTGCGCACGGCGCACATTGCTGCAGGTTGTATGGGATTGCAGAAAATATTGTATAAACGTTTGAAATGTAAAAGAAGCTGTGACTTGGTGAGTTAATGATGCAATAAGCGGTCAATCATTAACATTCTGAAATATAGATATATGCCCAGATTAATAAATTACGCGTAACTATATATTATAGAAAGTATAATTTAATGTGAATAAAAATGTCACAGCTGCTGTGCAACACTGTTGTTATTCAAAGTGTTCGCACGTACCAAACATAGAATAAATAATAATATAATACTAAGTACAATAAACTTATGTATCAACACCTCTCTAGTATTAATGCTTGGGCAGCTTCGTGTAGAGGCCAATGCTTTCTGTTAGGTTCTGTTCGAAAACTATTAGTAAAAGGATCCAAGGAAGAAGCATGTAAATAACGTCTTCATTTGCAGACTCTCGAGAACATTTTCTCGAATGACTCAACCTGTAATGACCGTAGTCCTTATCGAGAGCTTCTTGCGCTTTTTTCTTCAAGATACCGATCGGCAACACAGCAGCATTAATGATTTAACTGCCAGTGCCTAAGCATCTTATGCACCGTGTTTGGCATATTGTACCAGCTATACAGGCGCACATACAGAGTCGAGTCACATCATTGTGACCATCTCCTACTTTTGACGTCAACAGCACGTAGCCAATGAAAACACGCACGTGGCGTGAGCTGGCTAAGAGTGTATATAAGGTGTACTGTAGGCTATCTGAAAACCTATCACTCGTTGCTGTTATGGAAAAAAGGAGCGATTTATCAGATTTGCAAAAAGGGATAGTTATTGAATTTCGGGCCCCGTGTGGTAGTATATTTGAAAAAGCGCAGTTTGTGAACTGGTCGCGTGCTGCTGTGGTTAAAGTGTATCGTGATTGGGGAAATGGCACCATCGCGAATAAGTGACGTGAAACTGCGGAGTGCCACGTGCCGTTGATGTGAATGGTGAACGTCGGCTTCGAAGGTGTGTGAGGGCCGATCGACACGCTACAGTGAAGCAACTCACTTGACGAATGAACCAGGGGGCTACCGGAAGTGTGTCTAAAACCACAGTTCAGCGAACCCGGCTGCGTATGGGGCTCCGATGCAGACGGATGGTCACTGCACTTATGCTAACGAAGGTGCATCGGCAGTAAGGTCTTACATTCCCACGGCAGTATCAGAATTGGACCTCCGCTGATTGGCAAAGGATTGCCTTCTCCAGTGAGTCACGTTTTCTGCTTCATCAAACGGATGGTCGTTGGCGTATAAGGCGAGAAACATAGGAGAATAAACACACTTCAACCATTGCTGGAAGAACATAAGCTGGTGGGGGCAGCGTTATGATCTGGAGAATGTTTTCGTGACATTCTCTGGGTCCACTCATGCTTGTGGAAGGCACTATGGACCGAAATTGTTATGAATCCATATTTGCAGATGACGTACACCCATACATACTGATTGTCTTCCCCGAGTCGGATGGGATCTTCCAGCATGAAAATGTGACGTGTCATACAGCTAGAAATGTCCGAGAGTGGTTGGAAGAGTACGATGAAGACTTCAAATTACTTCCCTTGCCCCCTAATTTCCCAGACTAAAACTCAATTGAGCATGTAAGTGACCACCCCGATTGGTGTTGTTCGCTCTATGGATCCTCCACCGCGCACCCTCCAGAAGCTGTCAGTTGCACTGCTGTCAGATGCACTGCTGTCAGATGCACTGCTGGCAGATGCACTGCAGTCAGCATGGCTCCACATACCTCTGAACACCTTCTAGCACCTTGTAAATTACTCCCTGCCCGGCTAGCTGCTGTCCGCGCTGCACACTGCGATTACTCTGGATATTAGCTGGTGGTCGCAATAATGTGACCCGACCGTATATAATTTAGCTGTCTCGTTGCAATAGATATCGGATTTTTCGGCATCAATTGTTGCACCGGAATTTATTAATTGTAATATAATTGAAAACCGGTGAATTATACTCATATCCATACATGTTATTTCTGCTGTTGTGTCTGGGTCATTTTAAAAACCCGCTATCGTTAGTTGACCCCATTCCTTGTTTCACAATATCAACTTTAAGACCCATTCGTTTAAAGAAAGCATTTTGAATCCCTTTTATCTCTTCTGCTTTTTGTTCCTTGGTTTCTGTGTATGTTCTTTCTTTCTTTCTTTCTTTCTTTGATTGGAGGTTTAACGACCACCGTGAGCAACTCAATGGGCTATAAGCAGTCGCCCGTCCCTAATTTAGGGTCACTGGTTCCAGGGAAGGAGAGATCCAGTGCCGTAAGACAAACACAACATCCATGCCTGACCGGGATACGAACCCGGACCCCTTACGGACGAATGATCAGAGGCCAGCGCCTTAGACCACTGCGCCACCAGGGCGGCTCTGTGTATGTTCTCCATTTTTTGAAGGGTTTATTGTAGGCTATATGAATTATACAGTCCATGAATTTGATCCTAGCATGGAGAGGTGATAGGCCCAATTCGAATGCTTCCTCGTTTTTAGCACGTATTTTGTAAAAAAAGATTGTGCTTATGTTATCGGTTTTTCCGTCCGCTAGGGGGCGTAAAAGTAAAGTGCATTTTTTCCGATAACTCTTCTTCTAAAACTCCGATCTGAAAATTTTTTTCAGCGGATACATCTCCTGATGCACAATCTTTTGCGTATAATTTTAAGTTTTTGGTAAAGAATACTTTGGCCACTAGGGGGGGGGGTAAGTGTTAATTTTCGCTTCTGATGTATTTGCCATAAAATCTGAGTTTCTAAAATATAGATTGAAAAAATTCTTTCGTGGACTGATGCCACTTACATCGATAAACCTTTTCGGAATATTTTCTTCCTAAAATATTGCACAGTTTCTCCGCCAGGGGGCGTAGATGTACATCTTATTTATGTCAATATCTCGACTTCTAGGAGTCCGATTTGAAAAATTCCTTCTTTGTTGGATAGTATTATCCGTGTCGCATGTTTTTCATATAATTTCAAAATTTTCACGTAATTTATAGACTTTCCGCTAGGGGGCGTAAAGGTAAAATGCGTTTTTCCCTATATTTCTGCTTCTAAATCTCCGATGTGAAACATTCTTTCTGCACCGGATACAGCTCCTGATGGGAAATCGTTTCCACATAATTTCCAATTTTTGTAAAAAATGGTTTGGCCACCAGGGGGCGTAAACTTTAATTTCCGCTTCTGATGTATTTGCAGCAAAATATGGGCTTCTAAATTCTCGATTGAAAATAACATCGTTTGTAGACCGATACTACTTATGTCGACAAACCTTTTAGAAACATTTTCTTCTTAAAATAGTGCACGGTTTCTACGCCCAGGGTAGTAGATGTATATCTTATTTTTGTCAATATTTCGACTTCTAAGAGTCCCATTTAATTTTTTTCTTTGTTGGATAGTGTTTTTAGTGTGACATGTTCTTCCTATAAATTCAAAATTTTCAAGTATTAAATAGACTTTCCGCTAGGGGGCGTGAAGGTAAATTGCGTTTTCCCTTATATCTCTGCTTCTAAATCTCTGATCTGAAAAATTATTTCTGCACCGGATACAGCTCCTGGTGGGAAATCGTTTGCACGTAATTTCAAATTTTTGTAAAAAATTGTTTGGCCACCAGGTGGCGTAAGTCTTAATTTCCGCTTGTGATGTATTTGCAGCAAAATATGAGCTTCTAAAATCTCGATTGAAAAAAGTCTTTTGTGGACCGATACTACTCATGTCGACAATAATTTGAGGAACATTTTCTTCTTGAAATAATGCATGGGTTCTACGCCAGGGGCGTAGATGTATATCTGTTTTTTGTCAATATCTCTACTTGTAAAAGTTCGATTTGAAAAATTCCTTCTTTGTTGGATAGAGTTTCCGATGAGAAATGTTTTTCCTATAAATTGAAAGTTTTCAAGTAAATCATAGACTTTCTGCTAGGGCGCTCAATTGTAAATTGCGTTTTCTGCTCCTAAAACTCCGATTTGAAAAATTCTTCCTGTATCGCATACAAGACCTGACGGAAAATATTTTTCACTTAATTTCTAATTTTTGGTAAAGAATGTTTTGGCCACCAGGAGTCATAAGTGTTAATTTCTACTTCTGATGTATTTGTAGGAAAATCTGAGCTCCTGAAAACTCGACTAAAATTTTTTCTTGGACCGATACCGCTGATATGGATAAACCTTTTGTGAATACTTTCTTCCTAAAATAATGCATGGTTTTCCCACCAAGGGACGTAACGTCACATCTTATTTTTGTCGATAACTCTGTTTCTAAGAGTTCGTAAGAGCACGATTCCGTTTACAGCAATATCTGAGGGATTAAAGACCCGATTGAAAAACTTCTTTCTTCCGTCAGATACTACTGTTTTTCATACCAGTTCCATTGACTTTGAATAGCTTTGATAAATTTAATTTGCGTCAGAACGGATTCAAAAGACGTGCTTATTACACCCGAAAATTCGGTGTCATCTTTCTTGTTTGTTTTGTTACGCACACGATGTAAATCGTTTATTTCTGATGGTTTTGCTGTGTATATAAAACAAACTGCATTTGGGGTGTCGGTGGTGGTATGGGATACTTTACCATCGATCATCGTAAACATGAGCTCATGGTGCACGGTATAGTTCTTGCCATGAAAACATATCAAGGTTTCGTTTAGGTTCTATATTTCCGACTCCATTCGTGCAATTTCGTTTTTTGTCGATGCTGTGTTTACTTTGGACACGGATTCTTCCAATGCACCACGGAATCATTGTCTTTTGCGTAAATGCGAAGTGGCACTATTGATGCCAGGAACACGTTTGTATCTGTGATTTAAATGTTAGAGATGCAAACATGATGCCAGAACATGTTGGCATCTGTAACATTTTCTTCGATGAAGGTCTGCTTATAGTCACTGTGATCTGCCGATGCTTCGTATCCTCACTTGGATACCAGAATAGATTCTTCACTTGCCAACTCATCAGCAGTTTTTGTCATGAAAATATTTCTTGTAGTGTAGTCGAGCAATTCTTGCAGCGTAACGTACAATTACTTCTATGTACTCAGGATAACACCGCTTTATAGAGTTCAACACTTTCACATACACTCACGGACAATGTAATTTGCGCACCAAGAAGAAATCATCGGATTGAATTGAAATTTTACGGACGTAATGATACAGATGATGGCAAAAACAGACATGCAGGACAGTTACAGAGGGAACTGCGGCACGGAGTCTGGTCATCTTCAATAGCGCGTCGCACCACCTCGTTCGGCGATACATACTGCAATACGGTCTGACATCAAGGCAAACAGACGTCTGACGTTGTCCTGCGGCTGACTGGCCCACACGTGTTAGACGGTGTGCTCCGAATCCCGGAAAGGGCAGCACGGCGGCAGCTGGCGTTTCAACAGCTCCCACACACATGCTCGACAAGGGACATGTCCGGGGAGAGAGTAAGCCATGGAAGTGGGCTGACATGACGTAGACAGTACTGGGCAACCCAAGCCGTGTGCGGGCGGGCATTATCCGGCTGGTGCAGCTCACCTGGAATACCGGACAGGAATTGGAGCACATGAGGTCATAGGATCTCATCCAAATACCGCTGGACCGTCAATGATCCACGCACCATTAGTAGAGCTGATCGGTACGGTAGGCAATGGCTGTCTAGACCATAATGCCTGCAGGGGAGATGTGGCGCTCGATAGCGGGATTGGGATTGTGACGTTGACCCGGGGACCTCCACAACCGGACACGATGATCATCTGTCCCCAAAACGAAGCAGAACTATCGCTAAACGCCACACGTCGCCAGTCTGTGGCATTTAACTCATCGCTAAACGCTCTGGCCAAGCACCACTGCACACGTAGCCGGGGATTTTCCGGTGTTAATGGCAGCACACCCAAGGGGCGCTGGGATCGCAGATTCGCTTTCGTAAAGAGTTGGGAAATGCTTCGTGGACACTGTGACGTACCTGCCAGCAGGACGCACACGACATAAAGGCATATAGCAATGAGAATGAACGCCCGAATAGCTCAGTTGGTAGAGCGACTTATTCCGGAATAAGCGGACTCGGATTCGATTCCCGGCGTAGACCAGAAATGACGGAGAAATTTACTTCGCTATAATGGCGCCGGAACTATCCGGATGACCCGACCGTTCAAAATCTCGCAATGGTGTGATGTTATTTCCACACCGCGAGATAGGAAAAATCAGAAAATCCCTTCTCCAGCGCTTCGAAAAATAAATGTGTGTGACGTTGCATTCCACACACCAGATTGACTGGGAGTTCTCAAGTGCACGTTTTTCAGTGGATGGCTGCCTGCGACGATTCATGGTCACGGCTGACCCATGGGCCATGCCACCGGCTCTCTTTCGGGGGAGGGGGAGATGTGACGTACCTGCCAGCAGGACGCACACGACATAAAGGCAGATAGGAGTCAGGATGAACGTCTGCGTACCTCAGTTGGTAGAGCGACGGCGTAGACCAAAAATGACGGAGAAATTTACTTTGTTATAACACACAGGAGCCGCTACATCTGCCTGTGTATTAAACCGCGTCCCCGTGAGATCTGTTCGTGCATGGCGCACGATCCGTCGATCCTCTCTACCGGTGGTCCTCCTCGTCCGTTCGCATCCTTTCCGCATCCTGGCAGTACTATTACGTGTCCACTGCCCCCAGCACAGTAAGGCGGTACGGTCAGAACGATCCACGTTGCGGGATACACGGCACGTCTACCACCCTGTGGTTTTCAGCCTGATGATCAGGCCTCCCTCAAAGTCCGTAAGTTGCGTAAATCGACATCTCTGGCGTCTACCCAGAAATCTTGTCGCTCTGTACTCTTGCTTGCGTTGGCTGGTGCTTTTCGCTTTCATGGGGCATCGACTACACGCCGGTTTATAAGGCTGTCGGTTTCTTCTTGCAGAGACACTACAGGGTGTGCGGTCATGAGCACTCGCATCAAACGTGGATCCTTTGCATACCAGCCCGCAATGTACCTTTTTGCAAAGTTTCACAGTTGTAGCAAGTTTTCTTCTAGTTGCGCAAATTTCACTGTCCGTGAGTCTAACTTGGAAAAATGTCATAAGCAATGTATATTTCTGCTTTTCTAATAACTTCATGTTGATGTTTTGATAATGATGCATCTGACATCAATGCCACCGCTTTCTCAAAAGTGAATGCCGTACATGTTTATGACCTGTCCTGAACTTTATTGGCAGCCATGGTAATAATTTCCTCGGGAAAGTGCTCGCATAAATTCTTCACTTGTAGCGCTTGGTGAGGTCAAAACACTGTTTAAATGGTTTTAATGGACGTCCAGTCCGAAAACGTTACGAAGGCCCAGGTTCACTCTCTGCCGCAGGAAGTTGTACCGGATTTGCGGTGACGAAAAGAGTATTTTTTAGCCACCCCTCAATTTTAGCGAGAAAGGTCTTCTTGTTTCGTGATGTAGCCGGTCACCTTTTCGTAAATTTCGGCAGAAAGTTTCAACTCAGTTCTTCATAAACGTGCTCTGAAAACGGTCTCTGTCAGGTACCTTTAAATGTACATGAGATACGCGAGGCACTGGTGTACTTCGCGATTACTCGATAATACAATGTCGACTAGTTCCGCGTACAAGATGCTAAAATTACGATTTTCTTTTTCATTTTCTAGTTTTCATTTTCTATTGCTACTCCAATAGACACTAGAAAATGAAAACGAAAATCGCAATTTACTCATTTTATACTTGTCAACAGGCATAACCAATCTAACATCAACGCCAATGCTTTATCAGGAGTTAATGCCGCACTTTGACTAACCCCTTTACAGTTGTTTACTCCGGAATGCATGTTTATTCTACAACTAAGGTAATTTGGTAATGTGGCTCACAATAGTAGGATCGCAGTTTAACGCATTTGGAATCAATTTAGGTAGAATACTGCAGGTTCAAAGAACCAATTAAGGTATGTTATAGCACGACGGTTGACAGCGGAACCAAATACTGATACTTTCATATCCGAAAATAGCATAACAAATACCCTTGGATTTGACATCATGCTACTTCGTAGTTTATATTAACTTTTTTAATATTATTGTGTCTTTCAGTACCTCACCGCTAACCACAACGAACATTACTGCTCGAATTTCCAAACACATTAGTAAGTTAGGTAAATTTAGTACGTGCAATAGTCACACTTTTTCGTAAATATGTTGCGGTAGCGATCGCTTAAGTACCCTGATATTTTTTATAGATGTACAATTTTTCATCCTGTACAATTTCTTATAGGGTTGTTTCTCCTAATCCTCGCATATGTATATGTGACATCGAATGAATGTTTTGTCAACCTTCACAACATTGACGTTTTTCCCCTTCTGCACCACTCTGCGGGAGTTCATTTCTAACACGAGATTTGTACAGACCATAGAGGTTCGTTGGTTGGTTGGTTGGTTAATGTATTTTAATGGCGCAAGGGCCAGGTCTGGCCAAAGAGCGCCAATCACAGGTACCGTATAGAACATTTATAGAATGAATTATTGAAGGACCAACTAAAGAAGAAAAATAGCACACGCACCATAGAATTTGCAAGAGTTCAGGTATTATCATTAGTTCAGATAACCAAGTGCGGTTGGTTTTACGCATAACTTTAAGGATGGACAGAAGATGAATAGCAGAGTACTTACTTGGACACTAGAAGTTCAGGAAGAACTATTTATAATACTGGAAATTCGAATTAAAACATACGAAGGAAGCAAATGGAAAAGAATTGCTCGAAACAAGGATTTATGGAAAAGAGCTTGAAAGCCCGTCGTCTAGCGGTCGATTGAAAAGGGTTGATGATGATGACAATTCTTTTAAATTGTCTTGAAAAACAGTTCGCTGAATGCAAAAAGGAAAAATAAAGGAAAAGCGATTCAATTTAAAAGGCCATCAACGTAGAAGAAGGGTTACTTTGCCAAATCCTTATGAACGCACCTCTTCTGCTGTTATAAACACAATAGTACTTGAAGTACAGCGCAACTCTTTGCGAATTCAGAAACTTGTTTTATGTCATTCACTCAAGCCATTGCAATGAACATAACATAAGTGTCACCAGTTGATGACCATTATCGATCTGTGAGATCTCGGAAAGCCCACCCTCTTTCTGTCCTTCCCTTTCTTTTCGATGGAACACACACAGACACACATCTGTGAATCAAGATCAGAGCGTCGTCCCTGGGAGCATAATCGTGAGTCGCCCGGCGTGCCCCGGTCTCCAGGAATGTAATGAACAGACCATTTGCGGCTTTCAATGCGAGCCTGTTACTTCTCTGCACCCTTGTTTATATTCTCCTGATGTTCCTTACGTGGAGCATTGATCCTTTTTTACTTTCCCGTTCCGTCCACTCGAAGTTTCTCAATGCAATTCTCTTGTAAAATACTTGCTACAGGGGAACAAGTAGAAAAAAGAACTTTCTCAATGCAATCGTAATGTTCATCCGTTTTTATTGACCCAGGAGTGAATGATGGAATTAATGATTCTTTTCTCGAGAACACAATGTAAGTTTGAGTGATTGCCATTTTACAGAGTGTAACCTCATAATCATTTCGATAACATCAACAGATTACGTTTGAATAGATTTTCCAATAAAACGTGCTCCTCATAAAAATGCATACTCTGATTTTACTTTCAGAGCTAAAAATAGCTTAAAATGGCAATAATTCTTAGTGGCAATCATTTTAATTTTACTTATTCCTGACAACAGAAGGAAACTGCTTAAGAGTAAAATAAATAAGAATTAATGCACCCATTGCATCAGTATTGATATAATAATGGATCTTGAGAGCTAAAATTGAGTGTCATTACCCAGTTTTCGATGAGTGGATGCGTATAACTTACATTTTTGTAAATAAATTGCAGTTACTGTAAAAGAAAATTTAATGTTCGTTGGGATATTAAGAGCAAAGGTTTTCGTTTAATAAGTTTTGCTTATGTTTTCTATTCGCATTGTCTCTACTCGGTTAGGACTGGCTATTTTGCATGATTTCTCATGCATTTATATTTTTAAATTCCTATATTAGAATATTGAATGCATATTTTAAATAAACGTTTCTCCGAAAATATGTTCTGTTGATCTCTTCCCAAAACGCACAACGAAACGAACGTTGCTGAGACCTTCTTTTTTACGCTTTCCAACCGTAGGTTGAAGAAGCGTATACGCTTCAGCTTTGGCCGTCCGCCCGATAAGTTGCGTAAAAAAGTTCGATTTCGATGAAATTTTAGTATGTCGTCGGGGACAACCTGGGGACAAACCCTATCGAAAATGGACGAAATGAGGTCAAATGTGAAGACATAGCAGCAGGATTCATTCCATTGCCCTTATGCGTCATAACTTATGTAAAAATAGTTCGATTTCGATGAAATTTTAGTATGTGGTAGATGATTACCTGGGGACAAACCCTATGCAAAATGTGTGAAATGGGGTGAAAGGTCAGGACATAAGAGCGGGATACATTCCAGTGCTCTAAAGCGTCATAACTTGCTTAAAAATGGTTCGATTTCAATGAAATTTCTGTATGTGGTAGGGAACCACTTGTGGACAAGCTGTTGAAAATGGAAGAAATGGGGTCAAACGTCAGCACATAGGAGCAGGATTCATTCCGTTGCCCTTATGCGTAATAACTTACGTAAAATGCTTCGATTGCGACAAAACTGTCGTTGGAAGTGCCTTCTCAAGCTCCTCAATTTTCTCCCTGTTTGCTCGGTCCAAGAGCCCATTGCTCCAGATTCCTGTGTTCTGTGTGTGTAAAAGGGTGGGTGCTACCTTTCCTGCTACTTTTCTGAGTCCAAAAATACATATTTACTTCGAATTTTATCATAATATTACCTGCCGGCTACACCCTACCTCGTTTGCACATGTTCCAGTACCTGCACTTCCTTTCCTGCATACACTGTTCAAGTAATAGGCTGCCAGCAACCTTCCCAGCTACTTTTCAGCACTAGTAAGTGAATTTTATACCGCTATTCCTTCATTTTTCATCTCGGTGGGTATGTTTACATCTGCCCATCATGACTTTCCTTGACTTCCTTCTGTCTTCTCACCAGCATTCTATTCAGTTGTCTTCTGTGCTTATTTTCCTGTTATCTACATGCCTTCCTGTTTACGTCACCCTCTGATAGTGGTCTTTGGGGTGATGCCATCGTTACTGTGCTCCATCTGTCTCTCGCCGTTCTTCCAATGACGTCATTACCTCGCATCTTCCCATCGTCCGCCTTCTTTGCGTGCCTTTTGCCTTCTCCATCGTCTTACGCTTCTATTGAATATCATCGAAATGGGGTCAAAGGTCAGGGCACAGGAGCGAGATTTATTCCACAGCCATTATCCTCATAACTTAAGTAATGATTTCTGGTATGTTGGAAAGCGTATCATAATCAATGCATTGCATGATTTTACTAACTTGTTTTTCCTTATTTCTGTTTAAAAATAATAACTTTATTCTTGTTTTCAGGCACTTGGCAATTCCCAATTAGCTGCAATAGGATGTTATAAGTTCTTTAATTTTGGCTCAGCAAAACATGTAAATTATATAATGAGAAACGTTGCTTTGAAAATCGTTTTAATTTTATTCTTCAAAGATTTCCAGCTTTTATTTTGTCAATGACTTTTGGATAATTCGCATTTTAGTAAAATGCCCTGATTACATTTTAATGCGCGCTATTCTCTTTTTTTATATATCACCTAAATGCTTTTTCCCTATTGAAATAGTCAAAGGACATTTCACAGTCATTCTTTCATTTGCGATCTTAATAAGTAATCATTAATTTGGAATTTCGCAGTCTTCGATTTGTTGTGACCCGCATTTCTTTGTCGTGTCTTGTTTTGTATCTCTTCTGCTTCAACGAATTGCAATGTCCTTAATTATTTGTAGTTGCTCGAAGTTTTTTTTTATTTATTTTAGGATTGTATGTGCAAATACACACAAAAAAGCGCATGGAATAAACTTTTCAACAGGTATTCACAAAAGCTAGAAATAAAGTTTCCGTAATATATCGAACTCAGTACGATTTGTTTCCTTGAGTTCCAATATGATGCTTCTCCTCCAACCAGTACAATGTATGTTTTACTGTGCACTCAAAACTAAATCAAGAAAGTCATGTTCGTTGAATCCACACTACTTCAGAAGAAGTAAGATAAAGAAAGCATGGAATGACGGATACGCAGCTTATGGAGTTCGGCAGTTGAGCCTCATTACATACTAAGAACAACGTGCAAGAACAAACCAATTATCATGTTAAATCAACTTGCAAAGAAATATCTTTTCCAGAACTCTTTACTAACGATAAAATGAAATGAAGTTGAATGGTAGGCGACCAAATCGTTAGATCATTCAGTTTTACCTTGTGGAAAACACATAAATTATAGATCCGCACAATCAACAAAATGCCGCGATTGGAGCCTCTTAGTGTGATTACCCTGCCTGATTAGTTCAACAATGAAGGAAACATAAAACCCATTTATTTATGTTTGTTCTGAAAGACTTTTAGATTAACAATGAAAAAATAATGTTTCCTTTTTCTGGATAGCCTAAGTGGTAAGTGCAGCAAAGTCATCAGTATGCTGATTCATAAAATTAAAATGGAAGGAAATTTGCCTCTTTCTGAATTCTTTATTGTGACAAACTGTTGCCATCAAGATCGTGATAGGATATAACTTACCCTTCAATAGATTTATGAAGACTCATTGTCCATAAGATCATAAAGGGCAGTCATACACAGGCATTTAACCAGATGAACGTGAAAAGGCTGAGGTGCAGCCAAATCACACTGACACACAGAAGTTCTAGTGACGCGGGCTTTACACTGTACTCGAATACGTCTCCACAGGACAAAGGCATTGGGAGACCCGGTGTTCGAGTCGTAGGAGGCGTTGGCTTCTAACCATTCGTCCGAGATGGGAGCGACCTCGAATCCTAGGTAAGTCCTGGATGGTGTGCTAGTCTTAGGGCATTGGCTCTCTCTCTTTCCTGGAACCAGTGGCGCTAAATAAGAGATGGATGCTGGCTTATAGCCCTTTGAGTTGTTCACGGTTGTTGTTAAACACCCAAAGCGCAAATAAAGATGCATTGGTAACGTATTTGGAAACTTCAGCAGGAAATACATGGGGCTACGTAATGCTGTTATCACAGTGAAAGAGGCTTCCCTCGGAGGCCGGCTTCCCGTGAATTATCTCAGATCTGGGTCAGAGTCCCGAATGAGGCCTTGAAACGCTGCTTATACTAGGTCGCTGGTACTGCCATTTCCCTGGACCAAGAAGCAATAAATTTGGGAGGGGTGACTTCTTGTAGCGTTAGATACTCACAGGGATATTAATCCCCGAAACAAACAAACAAAAGTTTCCAAAGGAAAAGAGCCACTGGTATAAAATAAGCGGTCGCAAGCAACTGTCTTGCGAATCAGACTGTGCATGGCACATGTAGAGCCCAGTTTTGTGTGAACCTGAGCTTTTTTCTTTCTGTTCATTTTTTGGCATTCCGCACCTGATCGGTGGGATATTTCCTTATAATGCAAATCGCGCTTTCGGGAAGCACAATGCCGTCCATCTGGCTAACAAATTCAGGGAGCCACTGCATTTTTTAAGATTGAAATTCAGAATCGGAACAACGTTTGAAATATTCATAAGTAGTTTAGACGACAGTAAAATCTCAGTTCCTCCCACGGAGTATTGTGTAATCATCACCTACGTGAAGTTAGTACACACACACACACACACACACACACACACAAAATAACTACAATTTTGAAGAAAGGGCGAAGTGAAGGTCACATATACTGCATGACTTCACAATGTTTCACATGAGTAGTATGTTGGAATTTACCACATATCTGTTCAGATCTCATGGAAGCACCCACATGTGAGAGGGTTTGGTGTCAGAAAATAACCCATGGAATACAATCCAACTGTTTTTGTTTTAACTTGAACTTCTCTCTATATGCTTTTCTTGTTTAGTTTACTGAAGCGTAAAACGTCAGGCATGGCAGACTGTGATTCTGCAAAACAGCTACTGGGCACACACACACACAGTAAAGTTCCATTAGGGCAAAAAAGATACATTCGTAGATCGTTAAATTCATGCGGGTAGGGTTATTCATGCATCTAGTCATAAGGCAGGGTCCTACAAAATGTTCGAATGATAATCATCCTTCTCGATTAACTCGGAAAAACTGTCAGACACAAGCTGTTCCATTTGTTATACAGGTCTTCGCCTCTTACTACATATGCTTATAGTGGTAATAGTTTCGTCATATTCGTTACAATAGTACCATCTCGGTAAGATTTTAATTTCTAAGAAAAAGTTTAAACTGAATTTCGAATCAGTGAGAGTAAAAATTCTTAACATTTCACTTATGAACCCGTATCGAATTGTTTCATAATTCTTTGACACGAGATGAATCAAAATTCGGATCGCTTGGATCGAAATGCTTTCAACTTGTAAAAACTCCTATAGTGAATTACTATTTTCTCTCGATGGTGGAATTGGATCACATGTTTTTTGATTCCGGAGCCGGTTATTCTACCAACTGAACTACATCGACCTTGGCTTATCAGGGCAACTTGTCGTTTTGATTATTGTGTCACCTCAGTTGTACCTCACAATTCATGATATAAATAGTTCATTATTTATTAGTGTGCAATGACACACTGCTTTAAAAATAATAACTTCCCGTTGCTTTAAATAGTGTTACATCTTGAATAACCATGAAATGGTAATACTATATGCCTATCTAAAGATCTGATTTAATAGCAGCATGTGATAAAATTATAGTATCGGATTAATTGAAGTATGCCCTCAGTGCTCACTAAGTTACCACAATTTATTTACATCGGAGTTACCCAACTTTATATCGGAGAACTGCCCACACCCGGCGTGGCATATTCTCCACAAATTGAATATGCAGTTATGCCTGGATCTGCAACCAAACTGTTTGTATTGTGGTCCACAGATCCTGTATGGGTTGGGGTGGTGGGAACAACTGCTTCAGTTGGCGTTGCACGAAACCCCACATATGCCCAATTGCGTTGATACAAGGTAGGTTTGGGCGCCATCCGGAATGTCTCATATCAGCCCAGTGTTCGGCGAAGTATTCCTGTATGAGGTGGACACGATCAGATGGGTTATTATCGTACTGTAAGAACCCATTCCCTTCTGGGTAGAGATCCAACATTTTGGGATGTACATGGTCCGCAAGAAATCCCGCGTAGTAGCCTGTGCTCATACATGTACATTTGTCCACAGCAGAGAGGTTCCAATTCAGGCCAAGTAAATATGTTCTATATCATAAAATTCCCGCGCCGTCCTGGGTAGTCGATACCATGCATGAGATAATCATAACACCATGCTTCTGACTCCAAAAGCGGACTCAGCGATCATTAGAATGGAATACATACCGATTCATCGACCAGCTATCTGCTTCCAAAATATTCCGGTCCAATCTGCATGCTGCGGGCACCAGGGGACTCATTTTCGTCGATGGACTGTTGTTATGAATGAATGTAGTAATGGTTGACTGCCCTTGCAGCCGAACAGTGCCAGGATGCGCTCGCTACCCCTGGTACAACACCTGGTACACTTTAACAGTGAGGGCCCACGAACAAACTGTAAGTGTCCGCATTCCTGAAATATATGAATCAACCATAAGTGCGCAAATAATTTGGCCATTTGTAAACTCCAGTAAATATTTGGTTTTACCCGTCAGGTCGATAACAACTCACACAATTGGACCACCAACCTTTTATATACACCCCTTTATTTCGCAGGACACACCTTTGTCCTCGTTACTCCAGTATCAGATTTAACTCAACCTGAACAGTAGTACTCATAAATCAGTGAACATACAGTGTGTGTATATATACATATCATGGTATTCTCTGTCATACATAATTTCTTGCTTCAGAAAAAGCGTAAATGGCTGGTTGAGGCTATCTCTGGTCAGATGTACCTTTCATATGCCGAAGTTCTTCTACGAAAGAGCTTGCTGATTTTTATTTAGTCTTAGGACAATTAAGTGAACGTGTAGAGGGCATAAATATATGGTTTCTCTCACTTTTAATACTGAATAATAATGATACTATGGAGCTCAGTGTTTGAAATAATGCGAATGCACACTTACCGTATCCTAAACAGTGTGGTAAAACAGTTTTATAAAAGAAGTAATTATTAACCAGAAATAACAAGAATTGGAACTCAGTGTTTGAAATAATGGGAATGTAAACTTACCATAATCTAAACAATGTGGTAAAACAGTTTTATAAAATAAGTAATTATTAACCAGAAATAACAAGAATTGGAACTCAGTGTTTGAAATAATGGGAATGCACACTTACCGTACTCTAAACAATGTGGTAACACAGTTTTATAAAAGAAGTAATTATTAACCAGAAATAACAAGAATTGGAGCTCAGTGTTTGAAATAATGGGAATGCACACTTACCGTACTCTAAACAATGTGGTAAAACAGTTTTATAAAAGAAGTAATTATTAACCAGAAATAACAAGAATTGGAACTCAGTGTTTGAAATAATGGGAATGCACACTTACCGTACTCTAAACAATGTGGTAACACAGTTTTATAAAAGAAGTAATTATTAACCAGAAATAACAAGAATTGGAGCTCAGTGTTTGAAATAATGGGAATGCACACTTACCGTACTCTAAACAATGTGGTAAAACAGTTTTATAAAAGAAGTAATTATTAACCAAATCTCAAAGTGTTTGAAAGGTACCATTTGATCTCTATTTGAGTCAAAGCAAACCTAACGCAGCAAGATTAAGAAATGGCTCGATAGATGGACGTATGAGTTTTGTGTTCTCTTGACTCCAATTATGCTACATAAATAGGTTTAATCATGTTTTGTACATTTTCCTGCAAAACGCAGACAAGCAATTCGATTGATCGTTACTAATGGAGAAACATGGCTATTTGCAAAAAAAGGCAGATAATGGATTATCAAAAACCAATTAATAAACGCGTTCATGTTCTCAGGGGAACGAACATATATTCACAATGTTTAGTCAATTAATCCTACTACCATCTAAGGCCAAATATCTTGGAATTTAATCCGTAAATTATTTTATTGGAAACATAGTAGCTATGTAATTAATTAAATAAGCATTGAACTCCCTTCTTAAAGCCCAATGCTTTTTAGAAGGGAGTCCAATCCTTTTAAGAAAATGCATTGGACTCCCTTCTAAAAAGGGTATTAAGCAAAAGGGAAATGTAAAAAACCACTTAAAATCTGCATTCTCCATATTTACAAATGTGTGCATGTGCGGGCTGTCCATGGTCATTGCTCTCAAACACGTATTAGTATTCTGTAATTCAAACTTGTATTGGTTCGCTAACTAATATTCAGGAGAGTAAAGGGAAATACTAAAAGGTAATAACTTTGATAAACTTCGAAAACAATATAATACCTAAAAGGTAACTTATAAAAGAACCTCGACGAACATTCAAATAATGGTATCTTGAAAGCAAAACTTGCGCTTAGTAACTTAAAAGCTTTTGTGCATCAGAATTTGCACGCCTGGTCCCGATAAATGTAACAGGAAAATCGTGCGTAAATAAATACAAATAACAACTCCCCTTTTTTTCCTTTTTTGATTGAAGGTTCAACGACCAACCTGAGCAACTCGATGTGCTATAAAGCAGTCGCCCGTCTCTAATTTAGGGTCACTGGTTCCAAGGAAGGGAGAGATTCAGTGTCGAAAGACATACACAAGAACCATGCTTCACCCGAATTCGAACCCGGACCCTTCTCGGACGAATGGTCATAAGCCGCAGCTTAGACCACCACTGTTCTTTTTCTCATGTACATGTATTCTGGAGGTAACATGTTCTTTGTTATTGGGATATAACATTTAAATGTGCTTCTTCTGAACTCCTTCGGCGGACGGTCTGGCTCTAACTTATTGGATCTGGTTCAGGAGAGGTGTTACGTTTGCCACAAAACGAGGTTTGATAGCACGGTGCGATTTCACACGCAAATGAAAATGTTGCTCACTGACGTCCAACCTAAAATGGCAAAATCGTTTTCTCCAGGTAATTCGCTCGTTAGCCATGCAACGTTTTCACAAGGCAGTTCTGGAACCACGAGACATACTATGCGCCAAATAGGATCAACAGGTATTAGGAAGGGTAGCCTTTCCGAGACCCAGTATTTCGAGTCACAAATTAAACATTCGATTAAAGTCAAAATATTTAGCACTAATTATAAGGGGAGACGAAGCATAATATAATGGAACAAATGTCTGCAGAATATGGGATTCCCTTCTAAACCCATAAAATAATACACGAGAAGCATCTGAAAATGTGAAGGATCATTACGGAAGAGATACATTATCTGACCAAAGATGCCCGGACACTTGCCTGTTCACAACTCCCTGTAACGGGAAAACACTGTGAGACTGAGACAGCAAGAAATGGTGGTTGGTCCGCATTTCTTTGCTATCACAGTCTCAGCTCTGCTAAAAAACATTCCGTTAGATTTTCCTAGGTTGCTGTGGGAATTAGTTTCCTTCCTGCCACAAGAGCGTTAGTCAGGTCGGGAACCAATGTCGGGTGGTTCGGTCTTATTTGCAGTCGGGTGGTTCGGTCTTGTTTGCAGTCGGCGTGTCTTCATTCTTTCATCGATGAACCAGTTCCAATGTAGAGGTGTGTAGTTGACGTTTATTCATGAAAGGGGCAGATATATATAATCCAGAGGTAATTACAAAATGCATTTTAAATTCTCTGTACAAGTACCGATCGCAGCTTCCTAAGCGTTGAACCAACACTGATTAAGTCATGTCGAAGTTAGAATTTTAAGTCACTCACTCGTAGGAAATTTATGAAGATTAGTAAGCGGCTAGGTTTGCAATGAACCGTCTTACTGTTCCTCATTATCTAATCACAATGTTATTTTCCTTTTTATAAACGTCTGACAAATAATTACCTTGTATAATTTTGAACCTGCATTCATGTCCGGACTACTTTGATAAAGTTTATTGTTATTATTTGTTTTTGGTTGGAGGTTTAAAGATATGATTTATTGGACCTGGTGGTACAAAGACATACAGGCAAACATGAACAGAAGACAGTAATTACACAGCAACAAGTACAAATCATACATGGTTCACAACATGCCAAATGATCAATTTACACATATATAGACAGTGTTGATCATGTAACACAGTGTGACCAAGTATACATCAAACATGGAATTTACATTATGCTAAATGACCAATGTACACAGATACCCAGTGTTGGACAAGGAACATATTGAGAGCCAGTGCCGGAAGACAAACACAAACATCCATGCCTTGCCGGGATTCGAACCCGGACCCACTTGGGCTAATGATCAGAAGCCACCGTTTAGACCACTACGCCACTGGGGCGGCGCCCAAAATTCACATGGTGGTCGTTAAACTTCGAAACAGGAAAAAGTAAGCAAATGAATGAGTAGAAAGATTAAAAGAATAAATCAGTTAAATGTAATCCACAGCAAACATAGATGAAATACAGAGGTATTTACAGTCAGTAGACAAAACATTAGAGATGGGGGTGATTGGCAGTCGATATGGGCATTCCACGCGCAGAGTGGAACAGACCCTATCAGAACGCAGGCGATAAATAGACTATCAGCTGGGCTTACCAACAGTGTATCTCAGTCGACGAGATTTGGTAAACTTGGTGATTTGAGCGACTTTGATCGTGGACGCATTGTCTGCGCAAGACAGATAGGTCATTCCATCGCACAATTGGTAAGAATCTTAGGAACCCTAGAGCAACCGCATCAATGGTGTACCGCGAGCTTTATATCGACAAGCGTACCAGCACCCAGAGAATAAGTAGTGGCAGACCACACGCTATTGATGACCGTGAACGACGTAGATTATTCACGCTCGTACAGACAAACCGCTTGGCAACGGCGGCGCGAATAACATCCAGTTTAAATGTCGGAGGTCCAAGATGCGTTTGTGAGAGGACGGTATGGCCCACATTGCATACCTCGGGTTATGGCAGTCGACGCCCTACTCGTGTGCCACTGTTGACTAGACGTCATCTGATATTACACCACGCCTGATGCCGGGAACATCAGAACTGGACCTCAGCAGAGCGGCGCCACTTCGTGTGGTCCGATGAATCCCGTTTTCAGCTGTACCGAGCTGACGAGAGGGTGCGGGTGTGGCGTCGACATCATGAGGTCATCGTTTCGTCGTGCCAGATCTACTCTGTTGGAGGCTATGGTTGTTTTGTATCGGTTTCCTAACCCTTCTCATGGAACGCATTTGGTCCCTTAGTGTCTCATTAAAGGTTCTTATCCTCTGAGCGCTGCCAGCAAGTGATAGGTAATGTCTTTTGATATTTCATGTACTTTGCGCATCCTGCGGCCGATGGTTTGTTTCAGAAGGGCAATACGCCACCACTCTGGGCCACAACCACCCAGGCATAGCTCAAAAACAATCATCTGGGTATGGAACTATCCAGTGGCCACCACGGTCCTCGGGTTTAACACTGTGGAATTCTATAGTATGACGTGGAGTGGAACTTCGGATCCATGGATTCTGGACCGACGTTTCGGGTGGAGTTGTGAACAGTGCTGCAACAGGCATGGCTGGCATTGCCGGAAACCCTCTGACACCAGATGGAGTCAATGCCTTGGCGTGGACAGGCTCGAGCTAGAGGAGTACCAACATGCTATTAGGAAGCTATCTCTAATGTTTTGTCCATTGAGAAGCAGTCAAACACTGTGGAAGCTCTCTACTTTAACGTGGAGTTGAACTTCGGGACCATGGATTCTGGACCGACGTTTAGGGTGGAGTTGTGGACAGTGCTGCAACAGGCATGGCTGGCATCGCCGGAAACCCTCTGACATCTAATGGAGTTGATGCCTTGGGGTGTACAGGCTCAAACTAGAGGAGGGCCAACATGTTATTAGGAAGCTATCTCTAATGATTTGTCCATTGAGAAACAGTTAAACACTGTGGAAGCTCTCTACTTTAACGTGGATCTGAACTTCGGAACCATGGATTCTGGACTGACGTTTAGGGTGGAGTTGTGGACAGTGCTGCAACAGGCATGGCTGGCATCGCCGGAAACCCTCTGACATCCAATGGAGTTGATGCCTTGGGGTGGACAGGCTCGAACTAGAGGAGGACAAATATGCTATTAGTAAGCTATCTCTAATGTTTTGTCCATTGAGAAACAGTCAAACACTGTGGAAGCTCTCTACTTTAACGTGGAGCTGAACTTTGGAACCATGGATTCTGGACCGACGTTTAGGGTGGAGTTGTGGACAGTGCTGCAACGGGCATGGCTTGGATCGCCGGAAACCCTCTAACATCTAATGGAGTTGATGCCTTGGGGTGGACAGGCTCGAACTAGAGGAGGACCAGCATGTTATTATTAAGCTATCTCTAATGTTTTGTCCATTGATTATATATACTTCTTGATTCTGGAATCCCTTGCTTTACCAGCGTTTAAGAATTATATATACGAACTCTAACATTTTTTATTTAAAATCTACATAGGTCCGTTCCACTGTGCAAATGATATTATGCGATGTGTAGTGGTCAAATTTGAAAATGTGGAATAAAATGCATTGAAAGGGATAACGAACAGGTAGAGCACTATTGTACTGCTCTTTATACAAAGTGAATGGATAAAAGAATCTCAAAACATTCAGATCAGATTTTATTTTCCACCGTGTGCTCAAACTAGATATCGATCTCAAGTAATCGAAATATCAGTGGATTTGGAAAAAAGAAATAATATATGTTCGCATAACAAGTTTCCATTAAAAAGAATATCGTATGCACCTATTTTATGCTTCAGTGCTATGCAACCTAAATAAATAATTGAAATTGCCCTTTTGTTAAGAAGGAAGATCATAACGTTTCGTAATACTTAACTTTTTCTGTAAATATATTTGAATTTAAACGTTGTTTAATACATGCATTGTAATGCCCATAAAAACTGGGAGAATGTTTCTTCCTTCATAACGTTTATTTGTATCGTTCTGGGGAACTTGCATCAAATCGATGCATTTTTTCCTTCTGCAAGATTTGGGGAAAACACGTGCAATATGTAGCACGTGATCGTAGCAGCTGCCAGTTAAATGAGCGAGAGCTTAAAAAATAAAACAATACAAAAACTTTTCTAGAAGGGTAGATTGTTCTACTTTGAAAAAACAGAATAACATAGAAACGCAAAAGTCAAAAACAATCGGTTTGAAAACAGACATTCACCCCATCATTCATTGGTGAAACCTTAAATCCTCCCAGTCGAAAGAAGTGACCTCAGATGTACATTTCGCGTGAGAACAACAAATTTGCTGCGAAAGGAAAGAAAAGAAGAAAATGTGAAGCAAAGCATTCTTCCATTACCTTGTTTAGAATTCTAGGAACATAAATAAAAATTCGAAAATGAAATATGCATGAAAGATATTGCAATAGACAGTAACGGCAACTTGTATGCTTGGAAATCAAAGTTAAACGTATTCAATAAGGAAAGCTCCTAACCAGCTAAACAGAGGAAAGAACAAGTCGGTGAACAATAGCAAAGAAGCAGGAGAGCAAATAACCTTTGTTTTTAGAGAGTGGCTCTTCTCCCTTTGAAAGAAAACACTATCTCCCTTCTGCCACCTGCACCCATCTCGGAAAATCTTCTGTCGCCAGTTGGTTGGCTAGTAAGCGCGGATGCTGTTGGATACGTTCTTTATCAGAAAAGAATGCAGGTGCTAGAGTTTTGCGGGCGCGATATTCGTTTGGCCAATTACTGTTACTCCAAAGAAAAGACCTGGCTGAGTAGATAGAGGACTTAAGAGCCTCTGAGAGCTCAGCTTCAAATCATCGACCGATGTGTGAGAGAGGTATAATCAATCTAGGAGAAAATTGTGTGCTATACACGATAAATGCGACAAAGGCTCTTCATGTACACACTAAATAATGAAAAAAAAAATGTGCTTGTCTCTGCTTAATGCGGTGTTTCTACATCATCGATGAAAATACGAAGATTGAATATTTATTCAGGGTGTTGTAAATAATGCATGGGCTTTGAGAAATGAGAAACGAAGAAAATAATGTATCTTTGCAACCAAATGTTTTTAGTAATGCATAAATAAGCAGCTTTTATCGAAACTAGGGAAACGTATCTGTATCAGAAAGCTTGTTTCTCACATTCTGGTTTCAGTTTAATTACGTTGTGTCGTGTGCATCAGTCATGGAATATATCAGATTATTTTCAGGCTATTTTGCATAGGAAGCTTTCAAAGAAAGTGATTGAATAAGACATATTGGGCAACGCAATGCTTATGACAAACGACCATTTTTCAGGGAAAACAAATAAAGTACTTCTCATTTCATTCCTTTATATAACCCCCAAATTGTTGTGCTAATTTATCAATTTGTACGGCGTCTTGTCTTTCCGTCCGTGGATGCTATAACTTGGAAGAGGGATAACGAACACTGATATTAAATTAGATGACAAAAAACACGATCAAGTATTTTCATGCAAATTTAAAAATGTTTACAATGGACGGATTTTTCGTGTTGGTTCAAATAATAATAAATACATATTATTATAATAATAAAATATAAAAATATATAATTAATATAATAGTAATAAAATATAATAATATATAAAAGCCAAAATAATAAAAAAATATAAATACTATAATAACATATAAATACTATAATAATAATAAAATGTAAATACTATAATAATAATAATAAAATATAAATACTATAATAATAATAAAATGTAAATACTATAATAATAATAATAAAATATAAATACTATAATAATAATAAAATGTAAATACTATAATAATAATAATAAAATATAAATACTATAATAATAATAATAAAATATAAATACTATAATAACATATAAATACTATAATAATAAAATGTAAATACTATAATAATAATAATAATAATAATAATAATAATAATAATATATAATAATAATAAAATATAAATACTATAATAATAATAATAATAATAATAATAATAATAATAATAATAATAATAATAATAATAATAATAATAATAATAATAATAATAATAATAATAATAATAATAATATAATAATAATAATAATATAATAATAATATACATACTATAATAATAATAATAAAATATAATAATATATAAATACTATAATAATAATAAAATATAATAATATACAAATAATATAATAATAAAATATGATAATATATAAATACTATAATACTAATAAAATATAATAATATATAAATACTATAATAATAACAAATTTGTCATAGGGAATTATTTCATCTATTTAGGAGTAACACTACATACAACATTACTTAAAATGGGGTCGACATATAGAACAAACTATTAATAAAATCTCTAGAAACATAGGACTAATTAGCCGAGTACTTAATAATCTTACTCATAAAACTCTTAAATTGTTATACTACACTCTGTGGATACACACTTTAACTATTGTCTATTCCATTAGGGACAAACAAATAAAAACTAACATTAAGAAACTCCAAGTACTCCAGGACAAATTTATTTAATTATTAGACCTTAAACTAAATACTAATACTAATAATACACCTTATCTAAATATTTATAATTACATGCGAGTAGTGGTTAATAAATATAACATTTTGGAAATAAAGCAATTATATGAATAAGCTTTGGGATTAAGTATGTTTAAAATAATTAAACAGAATATCAATATAGATATCATATATATAAATTTTGATATCCATAATTATGAAAATAGAAATATATTTCAGACAAAGCCATGTTTGCCTAGAACACAACAAATGAAACAAGGTATCAACTATCAGGGACGAACTTTTTGGAATTTTTACCTGAAGAACTAAAATCCATTAACAATTATAACCTGTTAAAAAAAAGACAAAAACATACTTGCTTAATTTATAAAAAAAACCCCTCAAATTATTATATATAACTCTTCAATCCCTTTCCAATTGCTACTAATATCTATTAGCAACTGCTGATCTAGTGCATGACCTGCCTACTATTCACCTTCACGCTTTGACAATTTTTACATTACTTGTATCTGTCAAGTAGGGAGATCGGGGCTTTAGTCAGGTCATATGAAGACATTTTCCCTGATTTCCCTGACTGTTATAATAATTACTTTTGTTACACTCAAATGTAAATATAAACTTGATGTAAGGTATGATGTAACAGCTAAAACACTGAAATTATTTTTATTATTATTATTATTACTTTATATGATTTGATTTAGTACCATACCACAATTTTACAACGCCTATCCTTACGAAAAATCATTCTTAATAGATCTAAACATCACAAAAATTGGTAATGGATTTTCTACCTTTTTTCTTATGCATCGTCTTTCCGCTAGGTAGCATAATTTTACCCATTTTATTCGCATTTTATCATAGTTATTAAGCTTGAACTGAGACAATTTCTTCTGCACTCAGTTTCCTTTACCATGATAAAGAATATTTACACATTTTCAGATTTTCGTATGCGAAAACTTCTGCTAGTTTGCGCAGTTTGTTTTTGTTTGCTGAAATGTAAAGACAAAAATATCTGAGATATATTTATATTTTTTACACCTATGCTTATGCCTAATTTTTAGAGGCAGGTATGATCAACGCCGCATAGCACCCTGATCAGTATTTTCTAAAATATGTTTTTCATAAGTACGCTTTTTGGATTTAAATTACTGAATTTTGCAATGAAATCTTACTAGGACAGATTTTCAGACTAATATAACTACTACGATGAACATCCAAAAATATGTCTACATCGTAGATATACTTTATGAAATATCAATATACCTTATCAAATACATCTTATGAAATAATAATTCAAGATATGTCTTATCAAATAATAAAGAACATGCTCTTGGATATCCGACATACAACAATCAAAGTGAAAATACTGAAGGAAGTCATCCAAATTCAGTTCGAAAGGTATTGAGAACAAACACTAAAGACAGAAGAGAATGAAAATGTAAAACAAACGGACCTGTGATAGCAATAGCACTGGAACGTACTCACATATGAACACAGCAAGTTAAGCTAAAATGCTATTTATCTTTCCGTTAGAATTGGCATTTTTGATTAGTGACGAGCGCAAAGAAAAATCAATGAAAGAAAAATCTTTCCGAGAAGAGAAAACAATGTGAATAAAAAAGAGATCAATGAATAAAAAGAGGGTCCAACATGACATATAAAAAATCCAGATGAGCAAAGAGGAATAGCAGCAAAAAATCGTTTATTAATAAAATAAAGCAGAATCTTCCATCGTTCAAAAGATCAGCAGATTTTGCTAAATCACTTGAGTTTTCTAATATTTTTATGTCGAAAGATATGTCATTAGTGCGGACTTAAATGTAAAACGTTTGATCTTTTAAATTAATATATTCATTCTATAAACGTGGATGCTGGACATATTATTAACATATTCCAGTTTTCCATATATACAATTACCCGATGCCAACTAAACACAGACTAAAAGTATATGTATATAGACTTTTGGTGGAGGGTATGGGTTAAGGCTAGTCGTACAAGCAGGAACCGAACTGGCCTCTGAAGCGCTAACACCTCTTCTTGAAATTAACGCGTACAATTAGAGACGGGCAATTCTTTCAGCTATAGAAATTCCTGATAGTGGTCATTAATCCCTAAAACAAAGCAAAAAAACAGCTAAGTAATCAGAATCCAGATACCCCACTACTGTTTGTGAAAATTGCGACTCCCAGAAAGAATCGCGCTATTCAAATGCAAATTATATCACAAATTGCTCATGTTACAGGAGATATCTGATTACATTTGTAGAGCTATACAAGATTTTTTCGCTTCAATACTCAGTACCGTGTGCGGCCACCTCGAGTAAAAATTATATCCTGTACACAGCGTGTCGTTGAATGGGAGAGGTTTTGCTATCGTCCTGGGGAATAGTCTGCCAAGCTGATCCTATGCGAGACCAGAGTTCATTTGTAAATACTGGTCTAGGAGCTTGACGGACCAGTGGCTTAGCTACCACGTCCCAGACGTATCCGATCGCGGGCATATCCGGCGAACGTGCAATCCGACGCGGTATCTGCGGTGAATGAAACTATCCAGCTTTGACCCTTAAGAACCCTGAAACTATCCCGCTTTGACCATTAAGAACCCTAACACTATCCCGCTTTGATCATTAAGAACCCTAAAACTATCCCGCTTTGACCCTCAAGAACCCTGAAACTATCCCGCTTTAACCCTAAAGAACCCTAAAACTATCCCGCTTTGACCCTTAAGAACCCTGAAACTATCCCGCTTTGACCCTCAAGAACCCTGCCGCCGCCCGGTAGCGCAGTGGTCTAAGGCGCTGGCTTCTGATCATTCGTCCGTAAGGGGTCCGGGTTCGAATCCCGGTCAGGCATGGATGTTGTGTTTATCTTACGGCACTGGCTCTCTCCCTTCCCTGGAACCAGTGACCCTAAATTAGGGACGGGCGACTGCTTATACCCCATTGAGTTGCTCACGGTGGTCGTTAAACCTCCAATAAAAAAAAAAAAAAAAAAGAACCCTGCCATGCTTTCTTCTTTCATTGTGGAACAATGTAATTCTGCCTTAACATTGTCTTTGTTTTCTTGTTTTCATAATTCACAGAAATATTTACCGCATCTTCCTATTAACTCATAATAGGCTCTGTGATCTACCTACCTCAGAGGTGACGTATGTTTCAAACTGGTGACGTATGTTTCAACGTATGTTTGTCGATGTAGTTTAATTCGGAGAACAAGAGGCTACAGGGAGAATAGGAGTGGAATCGAATCCACCACCGAAAAAGTGGGCTTGCTTCGCAATATTGGTGAACGAAAGTAAAATGAATTTCCTCGCTGTCAGGTTCCAAAAATGTGTGATGCCTCTTTCGCACATTGTTTGGAATAAATGAGGATTCCTTCTTCTACATCGAGCTACTTACTGCAAGCAAGGCCTGATTTAATGGCCATGCCTTTCGTAAGTGGGGGATGTATGTGACGCACGTACCTCAGAGGTGACGCACATGCCAAGACGGCGAAGTTGCATCGATAAGCTTTGTTTGTTTAGTTTAGTTGCTAGAACAACTGGCTCCGAATTCCATCTCCGGCAAAATTAGCTTTCTTCAGTATAGCTCCCATATTACACTGCTGGACAATTGCTAAGGACGGATCATAAACGGCTATATAGTGCATAAAAAAGTAAGTGTGGTTGGATGTCAAGTGAAATAAAATAACGTCAGAATGCCAGGACATTACAAGAAAGACAATTTATTGTGCTCTAAAATCCAGAAGGCTTTGGAACGTGTTCAAGACAAAAACAGGCCATTTTGTGCAGAATACGTAAACGTGAAAAAAATGTATTTACTGTCCGCAGGCGTTCCGGCGTAAGATGTCATAACGGGATATGGCCACCATGGAGGGCGATGCAAGATTCCACACGTCGTGTCATGCTTTGCACAACATTATCAAGCAGCTGTTGGGGTAATTTATCCCATTCCTCTGTCAGTGCACGGATGAGGGTGTCCTTGTTTATTGGAGGGCATTGGCGACCATCAAGACTCCTCCCCAAAGCATCCCACACATTTTCAATGGGATTCAGATCTGGAGAACGTGCTGGCCATACGAGGCGTTGAATATCCTCGCTCCCAAGACACTCCTGGACAGCGACTGTTCGATGACATGTTGCGTTGTCGTCCATAAAAATGAATCTATCACCGACAGCACCACGGAACATGCGAACATGAGGTAGCAGAACATCATTAATGTATCGTTGGCCAGTCATAGTCCAAGTTGGAAGCACATAGAGGGACGTACGGCCATTGATCATGATGCCAGCCCATACCATGACACTACATGTCGGATATCGGTCCCTTTTCTGTATGTTTGCTGGATAATATGCAGTACCACTATCACGCCAGATCAGTTATCATCGACAATCAGACTATAGACTGTATCTACTCTTATCTGAGAAAAGGACAGCAGACCAGTCGTTATCAGTCCAATTGCGATGTTAAAGGCACCATTGCAAACGGGCGGTACGCTGACGTCTGGACAATGGGATGCACACAACAGGACGGCGGCGTATAGTCCTCCTTCATGCAAACGTCTGGCGACAGTTTTTCGGGAGATCCGCTTACCAGTAGCAGCCATAAACTGATTTGCTACCTCACTAGCTGTGCTGCGCCGTTGTCTTTTTGTTGATAGCACTATGTACCGATCTTCTGCAGGTGTCGTACTGCGAACACGACCTCCCCCGTGACGTTTGCTACACTCTCCATTTGTTTAAAATGATTTCCAAAGCCTTGAAACTACACTGTGGCTGACGTCGAACTCCCTGGCAACATCTGTTATTTTTCGCCCTTCTTCAATCTTGCCAATAATACGGCCACGCGTAAAATCATCTAGGTGATGTCGGGAAGACATACTGAAAATTGCAAGTTCGTCAATTGATTCTTTCCCTTTCAACTTTGCGTTTGAACAACAACGGTCAATACGCGTAAAATCCTTTATATCCCTTATCAGCGCTATGACGTCACGAACAAGTTCGGCAATCCAAAATTTGCATACGCACAACACGTCTTACTGTATCCCGCACTTATGCTAATTTCCACATTTTCCTGCCTTCCATTTTATGCTTGCTATCGTTGCTATTGTGTTCCGTCCTTGGCAATTGTCCGGCAGTGTATTAACATTTCTCCGATCCTATTCGTCACACAACTTAGAATTTTATTTTCCGTACGCCATGTGTACTCCCAGAACGTTTTTCTATCTTTACAAAATGCCAGTTCATGTTTTCCACCTTACCCTTCCTATCTGTTGCATTAATCTGACGGATCAGCTGTGCGGCTTCACGCTTTTGACAGCGATATTCGTTCTAAGAAATTATATCTTGTAACCTCACAGTTTCATTAATGTGACTGTTCCAAAAAGCATTACGTTTAATGCTACCCACTGTTTCAGTACAAGAAACATCTTCAGCGACAGTGACAACGGAGTCCTTAAATCACGTCCATTTCTTTACCTCATTCTTCTCGCATAAATTCAGCTCATTCAATCGGCCACTGAATATTTCAGAGTTACATTCCTATTCTTTAGGGAGACTTTCAACATTTATTCTTTTCATCAGAGGCATTTTCCTATTCCTCTTTCTTCAGCAAACATTAAGTTTCACTCATGACACTAGAGCCAATACCTGTACTTCTTATCTGTGTGAACAATTAGTTGATTTAGAACCTGATCGTAAACACAAAATCTATTGCACTTTGCTGCTATATGGTCGATTCTCCCACGTAAATGTGTGGGAATTTTTGTGGTTAAAAAACACATTACACCCGAAAAAATCTACTCAATGAAGAATTCAATTGATCTATTATCATTACCATTCACGTCGGGATTACTAAAACTACCCAGAACATTATCAGGAATATCATTCTGAACACGCACTCTGCCATTGGAATCCCCTGCTATAATATCCTCCTCTTTGGCTCCAAATTTGCTTTAAACGGCTTTCTACTAATTATTGAAATAGACATTCCTAATCTAAGTTTTCGAGTCACAAAAACACGCACCACAACAATAAATGGTCTTTGGAGTTTTACGCTTAAACTCTCACCTATGCAGCTATAGTGAATCAAGTTCTTCATTTTTTCACTTAAAATCACACCAACACCAACTTATCTTCGTACATTATCTAACACTTTACATCCCACACCCACCATTCCATTCACTTCTTTCCCAATTAGTTTTTTTTCGTTTCACTTACAGACAGCACATCCAATCTATAATTGTTAAACCTTGCTGATTAGATGGTTTTGTGAAAATAAAGGTTAACGCATTGAACAAGTAGTATACTGTATGAATGATGAACATCGCCTGACGTTGCACAGAAAGCACATTAAGGTGAGCGGAGGTGAACAAAACGATGAAGTTAAAATTTGGCGATAAAGTGCAAATGTGAGTAAAACTGCAGACATTCGTTTTTGATACCACGTGAAAATCGTCTGATATAGATAAAACATACTACAGTTAAAATGTTCAGAATTTCTCAAATTTTTTATGTAGAGTTAAAGTGACTTAAAAATTCTGACATCGCTTTGAAACATTATATGTCAAATATTTTCCTACTATTTCGTGTTTTTTTATCAAATGTATTTCATGAGCGACCTAAATGGATATAGTAATCTATCAAACGGATCTCCTAGTTTTAGTTAAGCGGGGCCGTTAACTACATGGGTATATTGAATTCTAGTTCAAGCTGCCGAAATCTAGAGCTTTACAGTGCAAAATATTGTTCACATCCCAGCAAAAACATAAGTGTTGAGAAACTGCTGGCCACCAGCTGGCAGTAATGGGTCACTGCTGGCTGAAATCTGCCACTCACGGCACGGTAACGGTCCATTGGTGGCAGCGCTATCAGCTGGTAGCCATTGATGGCCCTGCAGCATTGCCGTGAATTGCGGGCCTCCAAGCAAAGTGCCACTAGTGGACAAGAGCAACCCCAACACGAGGTGAAAGCAAAGGGACTGCGAAGCAAAGGACATCCGAAGCAAACCCAACACGAGGTGGAAGCAAAGGGACTGCGAATCAAAGTACATCTGAAGCAAACCCAACACGAGGTGGAAGCAAAGGGACTGCGAAGCAAAGGACATCCGAAGCAAACCCAACACGAGGTGGAAGCAAAGGGACTGCGCATGCGCAGAAGCAAGACGTGCTGTGTCTTTCGTGGTACCAGTTAGTTGAAGACGACGATATCGCCATCGTGTTATTTTATTGGATGTTAAGAAAACAAAGAGCCATATGTAGAGAGCCAAATTAATTTCCGAATAAAATGCCACGTCGGTGAAGATTATCGTTCGAAGAAAAATATATAATGAACTGTAAGAAATAGTAAATTACTCTCACGGCTTTATAGAAACTCATTTCGTAGCAAACTTCCTGCACTAGCACCCAAAGAGTCAAGAGTACAGACAGACATGAAATACACCCACTCCATTCCCATGAATAACAAGAAATAATTTCTGTTTAATCTTTTGCTTTAACATACACTAAACAGCTTCAAACAAACGTCCCGGAAAAACACAAACAAATCGTTATGTCGTAAAAAAAATAAGAATTATACGCCTACAAAATTTATCAAATATTTGACCCCCCCCCCTATGTGAATATAATGTTCTCATCCATAGGATGAATACACAAGATTGGAGAAATTCGCTGCTAAAAATAAAATAAATAATAAGGGTCGTGCGTGCCAAACCAGTGTAGTGGCTAGAGTGCCTGTTGCGGAAAGAGGCTGTCGTTGGTTCGTTTCCACCCAGATCCAAAAGAGCGTTTTTTCAGGACATGTTCAGAAAATTTCCCCAGCGCCATGACGTCTTGAAGATGTACCATAGGTTGCAAAAAAGTAGTTGTGTCTTGGAGAAACGGTGGTTACCTATTTTTTTGTATGATTACTACTAGGAAATTGGCGGACAAGATTCTGCAAGTCATCAGTTACGTCACTTGATTGCAGGCTGCCACTGCCGGGAAACTGACGGACCACATTAGGCTAGCCATCATATATGGCAGGTGCTTGCAGGGCCGCTTAAGGGACGCTTGTGGCAACCACACTGCCTGTGATGGATAACTGATGTCCATGTTCTCTCATATGACAACTGATGGGGTGCCAGCTGTTGGCCAGCTGCTGAGCTGAACTGCTTGCCCATTTTGTGGCCACCGGGACATTTTTTTGACGGTCGGGCAGCGGCGACATAGTGCTGGGCCAATGCTGGCTTGAGTGCTGGCGCAGCAACCCTGTTTTTGCTGGTATACAACAAGTATACAAGAATACTGAAATTATCTTCATCTCTCTCGGTCAATAACAAAAGTGCTAACGTTTTTCCCTGGATGAAATTTTCATTAGTTTAGGAATTTCTTTGATCGAAACAGAACGGTCAGAAATAGCAACAACTTAATTTGTTAAATGTTTTATTCTTGGTAAACAAGTTTTCATGCAGATAAATATCACGATATCCATTTGCACGGAACGATGGCCATCTTTTAAAATTGATTTTATTATGTTTCCGAAATACATGCGGAATTTTAGTGTCTCAGTAATTTTCACTTCTCCTTTACATGCACAATAAGAACTTATAAATCTGATTTGCCATAATATTGCGGACAATGCTTTTATTTAAATTTCTGCAGTTATGCTTTTACTAAAGGATTAACCATCGTTTTCTCGTAACTCGGTGTTGCGAGATCATAATGTTTATTCTGCTACAATTTCAGCACCCGGCAACCATGTATCAAATAATTATTGATGGCGTTCGTGTTTACAAATCCCTCAGCGCGACATTAATTAGATACTAATGGCACAGGTGTGTAGAGGTCCCATAACAGCATTACGCGGTTGCTGCTTTGTTCGAAGAAACTGCGAGTGCAGGAAGGAGATCAGACTATTACCAAACAGCGGTTTCACTCCTGTATCCAAAACTAATCCGCAACTTGCCAGATCGGATGCCGACGCGAACATTTTAAACCCTCTTAGGGCGTGAGCTTTAATGTGTGAAAATGATAGTCGTAAATCAAAATTTTTGTCGCTGAAAGGAAAAGTTTTCCGCTCCCGCTATTGCAAACATGTCGAAATTTGCTATGTCGTCTTCGATGGGAAACTTTCGACAACACTAACTTAAATGCATAAACCCTAAATTTCTTTATCATTACACTTACAAATTGCATGAAGCCAAGTTTTACAAGATTAAAAATCAAATTGCTGGATATTTGCTCCAAAGATATGGGTACTAGTGTTTGTTTTAGATAGCAATTATTAAGTTAATAGATATCATAAATGTTTGTAATGGGAACGTTTGAGTACTTTGCAAGTGAAAATCCAAACGATGTCAGTAATAGAAATATTTCTTCTATGAAATACTTTTCTCTGTCGTGCGCTAAATGTTCTGATATAGCAAGGAGTCAGAACATATACACTGAAGTGCGAAAAACTGGTACACCAGTCTAATACATGGTAGGTTCCCCACGGGAGCGCAGGACTTCAGAAATACGACGGGTCATGGACTCCACTAGCTTCTGGAAATATGCTGTAGGCAATGCACACCATGCTTCCTGCAGAGCGTTCCACAATTCGGGTGTATTCCGAGGTCTCGGATTCCTGTGTTCGGTAGTGCGTTGCATGGCATCCCAAATGTGTTCTATAAATCTAGGGACTTGGGTGGGAATGGCAACACCCCAAACTCAGATGAATGCTCCTCTAACCAAAATGTGGCGTCCCGACACATGTGTGGAGGTGCATTGTCCAGTTTGAACAAGCCCTACCCATCAGCATGAATGCAGGACATGAACGGCTGCACCTCGTCAGAAAGGATGCGCACATAGCGTTGGCCGGTCACAGACGTTTGTAGGCGTACCGAGAATCCCAGTGAAGTCCAGCTAAGCACACCCCATACCATTACGGACCGCCCACCAGCTGGTATAGTTCCCTGTTGACAGGCGGGATCTATGGCTTCATGGGGTTTGCGCTACACACGAATCATTCCATCTGCCCGATACAGTGGAAAACGAAACTCGTCAGACCAGGCTACTTGTTTCCAGTCATCAAGTGTCCATTGGCGGTGTTGTAGTGCCCAAGTGAGGCGCCTTGCTCTGTGTCGTGCACTCATCAAGAGGACTCGAGTTGGGCGTCGGCTCCCAAAGCCCATATCGTGCAGGGTACGTTTCACAGTCCGGACGCTGATGCTTGTTGAGGCTCCAGCATTGAATTTCGATGATACCTGCGAGAGTTGTGCACGCCTATTGCATGAAACGATTCTTGACAGCCGACGATGGTCACGTTCACCCAATGTCTTTTGACGGCCACACTGGTATCGTAGGATGGAGGTTTTGTCGGAATTCTTGTAGTCACGGTACACTCTCGCAATGGTCGTTCGTGAAAATCCGAACTTCGTTTCTACCTCCGAAATACTGTGGCCCATCTCACGAGCGCCAACTGTGACACCGCGTTGAAAATCGTTTAAATCGTTATTACTTGTCATTCTCATGCCGAAAACAGCTCTGACAGCTGCCAAGGATGTCTATCGCTTTATATACGCCCTGGCGGACGTAACCGAGTACGCGCATAGGTGACGTCACTATGTATTTTGCATAAGCTCGTCTGTACCAGTTTTTCTGGCACTTTAATGTATATCTTATGTAATCGCCTGTGATGTGTCTGCTTGTTTTTCGTTCTAGACAGCAGTATATTTAACTATGCTGTGTTTCTTTAGATAGTATAAGCAATCTTAGCTTAAGTGAATTGCTTATAATTTCCTGATAATAATGCAGATTTCTGGTGTAACCTGCATGGAAATTATGTTTAGAAAATAAAATGAGGATATATGATTTGCATCAAAGTTTCTACTGCAAACTTACATTTTGAATGTAAAACGACAATTAAGTATATAATAGTAAACCAAATTTCAGCAGTAGAATCCCTGTCTCTTTGTAAACCTACATTTTAAATACGTTTTTACTGTAAATTTACATTTTAAATACGAAGAAATATTTAGGTGTATAGAATAAACCGAATGTCAGTACTTCGATCACTGTATTCTGAAAGAAAGCGAAAAGAAAAGAAAGAATAAAGAAAAAAACAAATACCTCCGTAGTTAGAAAAAAAGCAAAGATTAATAATCCTCTGCAAAGCAATTTCAATTAAAAGCGCTGAACTAAAACTACTGGCATTTGTAAAAAGTCGTTGGCATGTTTTTTCTAATTGACGAGATTTGGGAAATTTTTTTAATGAATTGGATTTTCAGTACGGATAAATATGTCGAAATAAAGTATAGATATCCAGCTACATTGTTTCAGATGAAACGTAAACAAAATTATTTCTCTAAAACTATCATTTAGAGAAGTATATTGCTCTGCTACAAGTAACGCTTCATTATTTATCATATATGGGTTAAGTCAAAATAAAACGTTTAATGTAAATCATAAACATTTTGGATAAATTAAGAATAAGTACTTTGTAAGTTACGGATCTTTAACTACCACCTGCGTCCTTTCATATTTTCGAGTTCTTGTTCAAGTGATCTTAGTTTTTCAGAGGAATATTAAAACTTTTCTTTCAGAAGTCCATTTTTTTCTACAGTCATCTGTACAACATAAAATAGGCTAGTTATTGAAATTTCATATTCGAATACACATAATATTAAGGTTCATGAACTTTGTATTGTGATATGAAAATATGTATACATTTTACTTATGTATGGTCTCAATCGTATTGGTTTCTAAAGTGTAATGATAGATTTTATCTAACGTTGATGTTCACAGGAAATGTGATCTCTGTTACCTACAAACAACTATGTCAACGAAGATGATTAATGACGTTACTCACTGGGAGGGTGGCTACCTAAAACATATCAGGCATGCTCTATAGGGTTTGGCCCCTGAGACCTGGCTGGCCGAACCATCCTGCGGATAGCCTTTCCTCCGGGGAAATCGTCGAGCATCTGAGGGTAATATCGATGAGTTTTGTCGTTTATAAAAGGACATTAGTGACCAACACCACGAAAAATCCTAACGTATGGATCAAAGATCTCATCCTCGTCGTGCTGATCAATAAGCATGATGCCTTTAAATGCGTATAGCGGTTTAGGGCCGATCGGCATTACGCCGTCCCATACTGGCAAACAACGCCCATCAAAAGCGTTTCGCTTCTGCTGTTGGCGTGAAAAAAGTGGTTCCTCTTTCTCAATCTGTGAAATGACGGTACGAATCAGTTTACAAACTGAATCACAACTCATCAGTAAAAAGAACACTGGTCATCAGTATAGGTTCCTGGAACAACGATGCCTGCAGTTATTCAAAAAAAACTCTCTTGTGAGATATGGGAATAGGACCCATGGTTTTTTTTTTTTTCATAAATGCCATTATTATTAAACTGTAGTTTACCTTGACACAGTTGTCCCTGGGGAGGACTCTGGCTGATCTCTGTAGAAAGTTGCATGTATGCATATACCCTGAATCGTGGTGAAAACAAGATTATGGGCATCATTAGGTGTGGTATTCCGTTAGCTACCCTAGCCAGGCCCTCGCTACACCTCAGATGTGTTGTTAAATTCATGCCATAATATAGAAGCCAGTCTTAGGTGGATATACATATCTGTTGGCATATGTGTATGTGACTGACCTGTTTCCTAGTCATTCTATATCTCTCTACCTTATTGAGTCAGATGAAAGTGTATGAGACATTGGGAATACATTTTCGTCCAGAGAGATTCTACTTATAAGCACTGCCGACGCAAAGTGACGATTTCGCTCCGAAGGTGGATGTAAGTAGATCACTTCGTTGGCACACTGGACAGCATTGTGCTCGTCAGCATGTTTTATCAGCTCCTGTTCATCGAATACCTTACAGAACTGTCAATAAATTTCCATCATCATCAACATTACCATCAAAGTCAGCTGAATGCGCAATTTAGGCCTAGAGCTGCCACAGCCATGTCTTTCCATCTCTCACAATCAAACAATATGTCTCTTTAGGCCTTGCATTCAGTTTTTTCAGATATACAAGCACTACATCCACTCACCTAGACCTGTTTCACCTGCGCGGTATGGTCTTATTTTTTTTAAAGCACCTACTGTACACTGGTCCATTTGCTCTCCACAGATGTTTAAACCATTCCAGTTTCGCCGCCTCGGTGGCCGCATATACGGAGGAGATGGCTTCTGCCCATTTGTCAGAGATGGTTCCGAGTTCGAGTCCCGAATGAGGCACGAAACTTTCACTCGCGCTATTTACAGTTGGAGCACAGAGTACTGATCAGAGACAAAATATCATGGTGTACCTTCTCCATGTTTTTTAAACAAATTATTCAAACTTTGAAATATAGATTTCTACAAGAGTGAAGAGGACTCAGGTAACTGCTGTGGATTGACTTGTTTTCAAGCCTTAGACAAATCCACCACTTTTGTTGGACATTCTCTTGTGCATACCGATTGTAAGCGACCTTAAACCAATCCACCATTATTTTGTATTATGCTAATTTTGACATTGGTTAAGAGAACTTAAATCCAATCGATCACTCAGAGTACGTCAAATTACATCTTCTGCTGCTTTTGAAGTCAGGCATACATACACACTGTTCATAAAGTAGTATTCTTTCTAAAATAATTTATTCTGCTTACATCCGTTCTCATACTCTTAAATAAAATAAAGCTATGAATACATGTTAAGCCACTGACTGAACATAGTGCTAAGCCCTTTTGTGCTAGCCATACATTTAAGCACAGGACGACAGCGGCAGATTTGTTTTTACAGATAACATTGTCTTCTATAAACGGTTATCCACACCGTGTTTGTGTAGCAACAGTTTCTCACTTCTTATTCGAAGTTTCTGTTCTGTATAAGAACTGAGTTTTAATATTACATGCTTAACCAATGTTGTTTAATGTTTTACACTACTTCTCCTGAGAACATTAATGAATAAAAAAAAGAAGCTACCTGAAATAAGTTGTTCCCACGCTTTAAATTCTCACCGTTTTTACAGTACCTCCATTTATTCTAATATTTTATTAAAGGATATAGGAATGCAAACGAGAACTTTCTCCACACACTCCTTTATTTGAATAATATATTGATACGAACATTTCGGATTGCATGAATCAGTGATGGAACTTAGAATCATTTATTGGAGTGTGGCAATGCTGCACTTCCTGTTATATCGGTATAAATATATTTTATCTCATTTTAATTTTCACGTCAGAAGGAGAACGAAATTTTAGGCGATATTCATATCCTCGAAATTTTATGACACAAAGAGACACTCGGCAAAAACGTGGTATATCTTGGCCAAATACTGAAGACCGCCATGTCTTTTTAGCATTCTGGAATCTCGAAATTAAAAAAAAAAATTATAACTCCTCTGGGATCCTACTGACCGGATAATCGTGCTATATGTAATCGCCCATTCTCAAGTGCAATGGTGCCACCTTGGACAAAATATAAAGAACTCGTTAAATGTCTACCTTTCCTTTCACCATTGTCAAATATTGATAAATCTGCAATACTCCATACAAAAAGCAGTGTCAGCCAAAACATATTTTCAATACCTTCCCATATTATTAAAGTTACTGATTTTTCCATTGAAATTCCTAATCTACCATCTATATCATTATGTAGCTGAAACATTGGCGACATTATACTAGTAGCAACTTAAACAACAGAAATAAATGCGTTCAGGTGCTCGTGCAATTACCCATTTGGTCTCTTACATTTTGTGTCTCGTGAAATATCGCCAGAAAAACCACCAAATGGACTAAAAGGTCTAAAAAGCAAGTTTTCTCTGGTGAGAGAGCATCGCGTGTTTCAAATAATATGAAGCCGTGTGCCTTAGAGCAATTTTTGGTCACGAGAGCGTAGACGCAAAAACGGCTAAAGGAGGAAGTGAGAAATGGACTTAGAGATTACTTCTTGTATCATGTTTTTTTCTTTTCTTCTTTATAAGCTTGTGATCCAAAAAACTCGTGACACAAATACTGTTTGAGGTACTTCACTACAAAATTTTAGGTCACAAACTGAATAATTTGGGTTTCATTGTAGAATTCTTAGTGATGGTATCTCTAGTTTTTCAGCAATTCTTCTCATTCTCTTTGAATCTTGAAACGATTGAAGCGTAACACGATAGAAATACATTTTCAGTTGTTGGAATCTGGCAATGAAAATAAAGCAACATTTCTGCCGGATCCAAATCTGGAAATAAGTGTGAAGTAATAATGGTCTTTCCCCTTCCCTCAGAATGGGAGTTATCTACTATACTCCTTGTATTGTGGCTTAAATTTCCGTTATCTCATGCTAACTCTCATTTTTTGCATCCCAATCTGACCCACCTGGTGAAAAAAAAAACAAATTATTCTGCTGTCTTACTGTATTGCCTACAAGCTATTTCTCGTGCTTTTCGAAATACCTCTCCAGTCCGTTTACAAGCGTTTTAATAGAAATAAGAATGACGTTTTTCAGCTTTTACTTGAGCCAGTTAGGCATCGTTTTATCATCTGTGTTCACGAGAAAATCTATGCCTGCGGAATTCCTTCTTCCAAGGGAAAAATGATAATGCGAGTAATAACTTGTTGGAGACGGGGAGATTGTAGAATGGAAGGGGAAAACATTCGCATTATGAAACCAGGCAAAAATATTCTAATTTTAGTTACCGTATTGTTGAAGTGAAAACAGCGGTTGAGTAGAGCCTTGGCGAATAGGGACAGCAAATCTCAACATTTACTGTGGGACGCACGGTTTATTGTCTCTGGATGAAATGACTACCACGAGTAATTCTTAGGGCTGTAAGTAGTATCCTGTCCCTAAGTTAGGGTTACTGATTCCATGGTAAGTTCAGAGACAATGAAAGCGACAGAGACAGTGAACTCTTACTCACCTCGGGCGAATGGTCTGAAGTCGAAGTCACAGACCTTTTGGCATCCGTGAAGCTAAACGAAACACATTTTCCTATTTCGTTTTCAGCATTACACAGTTTGTTGCATTACTGACTCTTTGTCTCCTATTTTTGGCAATGTCCCAGTGTAGTAGTAAATACCTTAACATTTCACAACAGCATCATCAAGAATTCCCCGTAAGAATTTACACATCCGAATTTTTTGTTAGGTATGACGCGTTCTTCCCCTCTATTCCTCAAAGATCGCTTTGGGTCTCATAATGTGCATTTTATGTCTTTTATCTTTGTAGTAATTTATCCAAATAATGTCTCTTTCGTGGCGTTACTATAAATACTCTGTTGCACTCTTCATTCTTTTCCGTTTGTGAACAATTACAACAGTTTACGTATCCGACCAAATATGAACCTATTGATAACTTAGACACAATAGCAATAAACTATGTTCACTATCTCATTTGGTATTAAACTATGTTCACTATCTCATTTGGTATTAAACTATGTTCACTATCTCATTTGGTATTAAACTATGTTCACTATCTCATTTGGTATTAAACTATGTTCCTTATCTCATTTGGTATTAAACTATGTTCACTATCTCATTTGGTATTAAACTATGTTCACTATCTCATTTGGTATTAAACTATGTTCACTATCTCATTTGGTATTAAACTATGTTCACTATCTCTAAGGGTATACGACATCAAACGTGAGCTGTAACTACTGCGCTGAAAATATGAATTAACTCTGTAACTACGTGCGCTGTAACATATGAATTTGTTATTTCCTATTTCTTCATCTGATGCAGGTTTTGCTTATTACGTTCAGCAAATTTGAGGTTTAACTCATGCTGATCAGATATTTGATGGTTGCCTGTTGTTCACTAACTGTTCGATAGGAAGACGGAAGGCTGTATGACTGAAAAATACAAGGAATACCGATGACTGGTAATACAGTGGTGTTTAAGTTTGAACACGTAGAAACTATTATGGCTTTGAGTGCGTGTTCCCAATGAAGTGTTAATTTTAATCACTCATAACCACATATTGCCTTTATTTCTTAATTTTATTTCATAGTTTGTTTATTGATTCATGCACAATTTTATTATACAGTGTGATCATAATTAAAGTACCCCTATTGAACGCTGCCTGAGAGATATTCAGCATTCCAAAGGCAAACAAATTTGGTACGGCAACATTTCAGGACATGCGGAAACCGTAAAAAGAAGAAAAGTTTCAAAACTCACCACTAAGACACTTGTTCCACTGCAAGCAACAAATATTTTATTTACACAGAATACTCATTCTATACAGAGATACCGACCTTAGCGATGCAAGTGATACTACTCAATGTGGTCTCCATTACGAAGTTGTACAACCTGAAGGCGATGAACACTGTGTTCAACGGCCGATCGTAACTGATCCTCTGTAATGCTTCTCACGTGCAAGGTGACACTGTCTTTCATAGCTGCCAAATTTGCAACAAGTCTTTGATAAATCACACCTTTTAAGTGTTTCCACAAACAGAAATCAAAAGGATTAAGTTTCGGAGGGCGAGGTGGCCAGGCGGTAGGAAACGCCCCGTTTTGTCCTCGGTGATAGTTGAAGAAACTGCTGTACACAGCGTCCAATATACTGAGGACACATAAAAGGTGTGATGTGGAGGCGCTCCATCTTGCGTGAAAGTGGTTTATTCAAGGCATTGGTGCTTTTGCAGATGGGGTATGACAAAAATGTTGAGCATCTGTCGGTATCTCTGGGCTGTTATAGGGCTATTGGGATGAGTTTCTTCGAAGAAAAATAGTCCAAGGATGCAAATTCACACCAGACTGTAACTTTAGACGAATGGAGTGGAAACTGCTGGAAAACATTAGGCTTTTTCTGTGTTACCAAACCAACAATTACGGGTGTTCACTGTCCCACTGTGGTGAATATCAGCCTCGTTGCTCCAAAAGATATTCCACGGCCAAGACTCATCAACTTGCATTCTGGCAAGGAAGGTCAAAGCAAAGATCAGTCGGGGTTCCCTGTCGGCGGCAAGCAAATGGTGGTTGCAACTGATCTTATAACAACACACCATGGGATTAATTTAGCTGACGTGACATTGCACGTGCACTACTAGAGCCTGCAACGCTATTCATTGAGTGCTCAACAACAGCTGTGGCAACATCTTCAACGACTTATGAAGTGATAGATTTGTGCCCTCAACTGGATTTAACACTTAGGTGTCCGGTCTCCTCGAATCGAGGGATCGTTCACCTGAGAGCTTGTGGAGTCCGATGGTCTTCGGCGTAATGTCTTACGACGACGAAATTGCCGAAATCCGTCCGCAGCATTGCCGTTGTTTTCATAAAACTGCTTAATTGCCGTTCCAGCATGGCGATGATGGTCATCAAGCTGATAAGAATTACATTCAACTGTTGCGGCAACATTTAAACCCAAGAACGTGGCTGCAACACGTATGCTTATGGAAATGACCTGCTTTTTCGTTGCTTGCATCGCCACAAGTGCAACGGTGATGAGTTTTGGTACTTTGGTCTAAGAAAATGTCTTTCCCATGTACTTTAGTTGCGATCACCCGATATAGTATATAAACACCAAAAAATTTTGCTGGCAAGCATTTCTAACTAATGTAACTAAATGAAGGATGAAAAAGACTACAGTGCACATTAACAGAAGAACACCGTGAATGACTGGAAGTAATAAGAATTCATGTTGTTGGAGATTAGTGCCAATATACTGTATTTGATATATATATATTTATAAAAGCTTTCGCACATCATCCAGATGGCTTTTCCAAGTAAGGCAGACAAAAAATGCAACCTGAATAACAAAACGCTTTAACAATTTGAACCCGGTGACTTGACTTGACAATGAATACGTCGTAATATTCATTTAAAGGCACGAGGCATCACGTTGGTTGTGCGCGCAGCATCTTGGTAGGAAGAAGGCTTTACATGAAGAACTGGATCCAAATTCGTGGCAACTCCAGAGAGACGCTATAATTGCAAGTATCACTGTTGCTAATGATCTCGAAGGTTTCTCGAATGGCTGTACATTTTGGGGTAGAGCAGGCAGCTAATTTCTTTATATCATCCCATATAGAAGTAGCAGACTTGAATTTGACTTCTCTGGATAGGGCCGTGGTTACTTTACTGTTTTTTGGAATGAACAAGGGTTCATTTAGAATCAGAGTCAACGATTATAAAAAGCGACACAAAACCGCATTATTCTGCTCCGGAGCCGAAGGCTTTCCCAATTAAGCTACACCGACGGAATATGACGATGCAACTTTGCCGTCTTGACGTGGGCGTCACCTCTGAGGTAGGTGCGTCGCATATATCTTTCCTCTTGAGAGAGGGCTGAGACGGAATCGTAGGTTTCCAGGTCAGGCGGCAAACCACGCTTGACGTTGAGATCACTGTAGGGAAAGAATTCTGATTAATTCCAGACGATGAACATCACACAGTTTTCGAGGAACCCGAAGGCCAAAAAATTACTTTGCGTTCGGGCGCCAATATAGCATAAAAGCCATTTTCCGATGGCGGAAATCAAAGCCCCATCCTTCTGCTCCGGAGCCGAAAGCTTTCCCAATTAAGCTACACCAACGGATTTAGTCACTGCAACTTTGCCGTCTTGACATGTGCATCACCTCTGATATGGGGACGTCACACACCAAAGAAAAATGTAAATTCTGAGCGATTCATGGAATCCGTTTCCGAAGAAAATAATTTTGTGCATTTTTCATATTTCATATACCTATAGTTTGAATTAAATGATACTTTCTTCAAAATGTTAGTAGGCAATGTGCTCGGTAAGGTAAAATACGCACAAAAATGAAAAACAAAATAGAAAGAACATATGATAAATAAAATAAGAAAGAACCTATGGTGCTTTCTTATTGCAATTGAAAAGTAGAACTGTGTGTGTGCTTGAGTCCTTTAATGTTTCCATTGCTTTTAGTAGCCCGTTTGGTAGGGCTTCAAAGAATGTTTGGAGGATTTCATTCTGAAAAGACGAAAACCAAACTTAATTTTTTTAACGTTACTGCTCCGAAAGCAAGTGATAATATTTTTTACTGATTGGGCTTAGGTAAACAGCTGCTGTTTTAATTTGTAGCGATATGAGGACAGTAACATTCTTTGCAATTTCATGCTTTATCATTCAATGCAAAACAGACGTTGCGCTTTTGAAATAATATTATCTACTACTTTGCAAGGGGAATTCCATCCTTTAATATTCTAGCTTAGTGAAAATCTGATTGCCGCCCCGGTGGCGCAGTGGTCTAAGCGATTGCCTCTGATCATTCGTCCGAACGGGGTCCGGGTTCGAATCCCGGTGAGGCATGGATGTTGTGTTTGTCTTACGGCACTGGTTCTTTCCCTTCCCTGGAACCAGTGACCTTAAATTAGGGACGGGCGACTGCTTATAGCCCATTGAGTTGCTCACGGTGGTCGTTAAACCTCCACTAAAAAGAAATCTAGTTTGGTTTCATTAAAATAGTATTTTTCTTAAAATGGGCTCATCATAAAAAGCTTAAAATTTTAGCCAAAGTGTGCCATGTTAACAGACTTATCCCAAAGCATTCTTTCAGTTCGTTATTGTCGTTGATTCAATTTAAATAAAGAATGACATTTTTTCGGTTTTCAGAAATCTCATGAGTTACGATATCTAGTGACTTTGACACCGAAGTGAATCGTAACATATTCCTATTTCGTAATACCGTACAAAAGCAAACATTGCTGCAGTTACTACAGTATTATGAATTACAACTCTTTTACTTTTGTTACTTGATGAATGGATAATTTCAACGTTTCAAATCTGAGAACGATTTAACCAGGGTCTGCAGTATTTTTTTTCTTTCCGGTGTATGTATTTATTTGAAAACATTATTATCTTATAATTGTGTATTTCCTTAATGAAACACAATTTACTGAATGGATTGCACTCAATGAACTATTTCCGTTAAGAATATATGTACCGCTGCTTTATTTTCAGAACCGGAATTGCAGTTTCTTTCAGTATTTAAGTTTATTCTGAATTGTCAATGCTATTACTATAGACTTTACCCGGTAAGGGGACACGGTTTCAGCATATAATACATAAACTGATGTCCAGTACTTAAGAACGAGATTCGTGTTTACCAGTAAAAATCGGGCAAAGCTGTTTTACAGTTGTGAGTGATATCGATGGTACTAAATTCATGAGCAAAAAATGCAGAACACCTAAAGGGAGTCGAGCTACGAGTTTCATTTTTACAGTATATGCTAATCCAGTAATATCGCAGAAAATATTAGGATTTCGGCAACATAGATGCATGCGTACCGCGTCTAGGGAAATGAGATCGCGCAACGCCCCACACTGGACACCGGCCGTTTATCGGTTATAAGCGCAGTGTGGCTCAGTGGACATATCACTGCTTAGACAGCAGTGGGTAAGTATGACTCGTCGCCGTGTAAGACAGTCCTAAAGTAATATCATCGAGTTCAACAAAAGTCACGTCATCAGCATGAGAGACTGCAATTCTTCTCACCTAGAGATTACTGGTCGGGTGGGGCGCAGGATGTCCGTCGTGGCAAGACTGTGCAAGGAATGGTACGATGATGGGCGTAGGACACGAAGTGAAGATTCTGGATGCCGTACGCAGATTACGCCGAGGGACATCTGTCATCTCAGGAGGGTGGTTTTGAGTGACCGTTCTGCATCATCAACGGCATTGGCGCAGCAGTGGCGAACAGTGACGCATTCTCCCATGTGAGATGTAACAGCACATCGCCTGTTATTACAGTTCGGACTACAAGCTCCTCGGCATCCCTCCAGGCTTCCTTTGACACCGGAACAACGGACTGCCAGGCTACAATGGTGCATCAAACGAAGCAAATGACGTGACGAATGTCTCAGTATCGTGTTCTTGGATGAAAAGCGCTTCTGGTTAAATGAAAACAATGGCTATACCTGTGTCAACCAGGGGACGAAGCTTAGGGAAGACGCTCCTTGTGTACTCGCACTACGCATACCGCACCTACATGAAGCATTATGTCCTGAGGTGCTATCGGATACAACAGCATATCACCTCTCCCGAGAGTAAGTACCACCGAAACGAGTGTCCCTAATGTCAATGACATTCTACGGTTAGTCGTCCTTCCGTACCTGCAGGACGTCCCCGGGGCCAGATTTCAGCAGGAGAATGCCACATCGCGTGTTGCAGCAACAAAACGCGATGTTCCACTTCTGCCATCGCAGGTTAGATCGCCGGATTTATCACCCACGGCAAATCTTTGCGACATGCTCAAACGACAGGGGCAGCAATACGACAGTCCGCCAAATACTCTTGATTAACTTTGTACGAGGAGCAATATAGCCTGGATTGCTATTCCACAGGACACAGGTCACACATTATTTGGTACTGTGAATCAGCGCGTACAGCAGATGATATAAGCCATTGGTGGCCGCGCCGATTATTAACTACATCGAGGCGCCTGGTACGTAGGACGCCGAGATTATGACCATTTGTTCTGCATTACCTAAATAACATAACCTGCAAAAATTAAAGTTATATCTCGTCTCCTTTTATGTGTTCTGTTTTTTATGAATATGAGTGCTCCAACATTAAAATGAAACTCACAACATTAAAAATCATGAGCAATATGTAATGGAGATCGAAACAGAACAAGATATTTTGAAGGAGGTACAATATCATCTGCCATCGGGTTACAGTCTTCCTTCAGCAGTGCATAAACAGAAAACAAGGCGAATTCCCAAAATGAAAGCCATCGCAGTGGCGCAGTGATCTAAGCAATGGCTTTTGATCATTCGTTCGAAATGGGTCTGGGTTCTAGTCTCATGGATGTGGTGTTTCTATTACGGCACTGGCTCTCTCCAAACTCTGGAATAAGTGGCCTAAAATCGTATACGGGAGAATGCTTATAGCCCACTGAGTTGTTCACGGTGGTCGTTAAACCTCCAATAAAAAATGGGATATGTACACCCTGCGCGCAATGCATGTTTGGAGTGTGATGCTTTTGCGCAACATGTCATCCCCACTGCTCCCCATGTATTTACCACTGAATTGAGGCCAATGGAACACGCTGAGCGACGGATATTCTCACTAGGAAATATTTCACCAAAATCCCTGTGGGCTGAGGACAAGCGTTATCATCCATAGAAATGTAATATATGACCACGGCACCACTGAACAAAGGTTAGTGGGAAAAAGACACATGACTGCAACACTACTGCCTGGTGATTGTCTTTTGATTCAGCACCTTCAGTTCGGTACGTACATTGACTATGATACCGGTCCACATTCTGACCCCGCTACCGCCATGTTTGTTTTATTCCATGATATTCCTCGCATCATAAGTCATCTCATGTTCTCTCCAGAATAATTCTCTATTGGAATCTGAAAGGCCAAAGTTAATTTCATCTGTGTACATCACCATGATTGACTGATCTGAAGACCAGATGGCGTCAGATATACACCACTGGTGGTGTGTTATACATTGCGCCCTGAGTAAATGGTAGATAGCGAGGAGTTACCAGGCATGTAGTCCTACTCCATTTAGAAGTATTGGGACGATGTGGCGCGAAACTATCATACATATGCTTGATTGAACACAATTAGCCAACTGGGCCGTAGTGATTTTGCGACACCTGTCTGCCATTTTGACCATGCCATCCCGCTGATCATACAGCGGAGACAATCTCCAGAAAAATATTTAAGAGTCGTTCTGGGTCTTCTGAAAGCTGACCGAACCCGTGACTTAATGGCATGTGCTACACCAAACTCTTTTGCGACATAGGTCATATTCGCCCCTTCTTTGAGCATGCTGTAAATATCAGTGTGGAGAAAAATCATCCATATGCGGTCTTCAAAACATCCTTCAGTTATCTCAGACGAGGAGGTTCTCGCTCAGTTGCAAAAACACATAGAAAACATGAATGAATACTTATGAGACACAACTCACCCTCCTCCCTGTACATATCATTGGCACATGTCACCTGTTCACAGAAAACTTACATATGGGTCGCGCAGCATGAAATATATTCATGAATCACACCCCAAACGTGCGTATGTGTTCTCAAGCTTGTTTAGCTCCAAGAGGTCCAGTAATCGCCAGATTTCTTTGTCCTTAAATTTCGGGCAGTAGTGCATAATAGCTACTTATTGAGCCCAAGGGGAAATCTTAGGATCTTTTTGCTTATTTCGACTCGCTTCTGAGCTGCAGATTTTTTTCGTAAGCATTAAATTTCTTCAGAAAGGAAAACAACAGATATCTGCATGCACGATATTGTTACAGATAATATTTTTCGTGTCCTCCTGCGGTACGTTAGTAAACACAACTACCCAATATTTCCACTGCGCTGGCCCTGTGATACAGCCATGGATGGGGCATGTACATTTTGATTCTCCTTCGGATCATGTGTCCCTAATTTAGAGACGCGTGACCGCTATTAAACTTAGACGCTCGTGGGGTCGTTAAGTCCAGGGCAAAATTAGAAAGTATCCATTTCCAGAAAGTTGCTTCACGTAATGATTTAAACACTAATACATAAGAGTTGTACTTTATTCCTATTTTCATTTTGTTCCAGGGCTTAAAGGCAACGATGAGCAAATCTTTGGAATACAAGCAACCGCTCGTCTCTTATTTAGGGCCAGTGATAGCCAGGGACAATAGATAGACAAGTCACCCATAAACATCTCAGAGGAATGGGCCGAAACCATGGCCCACTACGGCACCGTGGCGGCACTCCAAAAATGCAATGGACAAATATATTTGCAAACAATATTAACGTACTTTGATCTAACAGTTGAACCTGCAATTAATTCTAGAGTTGATTTTAAAAGGATCCTCGCTGTTAGTCGAGCCAGTAACATACTCTCGATGCAGATAAGCTACAGTACATGTAATGTCCAATTAATTTATCGTACTCACTGTTCTTCGTGTCACTGCCTTGTCTCATGTACAAATGTTAGATCCAACAACAAATGTAGTATCCACGAAGGGCATGCTTCGATTCTGATATTTAAAACGCATTTTTTGGAAAATCAGTAAAGAAAATAAAATATTTTGCAATTTGTCCAAGCTAGATTTTACATGACACTTCTTGGTTTACGAAGCACATAGCCAGAATTCTAAGGATACATGCTATAACGGTAGCCTTTGAGGTACAGCTCAATTATATAGCAGATGTAGTCAATTTTAAAACATGTAGTAGAGCAAATAGTCTTACCTATCGAAGTAAACCAGAGACAACGCTTTCTTATTAACCAGAGACAAAGCTTTCTTATTGTGAACCAGAGACAAAGCTTTCTTATTTTGTAAGAAAAACAACGTGTAAGCACATATAAAAATACACAACAAAATCTGTCTGGATATCCATCCAGTTTGAATTCAATAAAGTATGTTGTGATTTTTAGTGAAGTTCTTATAATCCAATAGAACGCCGACTTCTAAACCCACTGGATGCTGAAGAGGAGTGAAGTCTTAAATTCTGATCTCCTTTTCTTTCAACCTTTTGCCGCGTAAGAGGGATAAATCCGACTTTCGCATTATGGCTATTGACTGCGGAAATCGACTTTGGGCCAGAGCGATACTTTTTCGTTCTGCGATTCCCCTTTCGATCGAATCAGCCGCGTTTGAATGCCTAACATTTTATCATTTTCTTGCGACTAGGGTGTGAATAATAACTTGAAATATTCCCGTTCAAAAAAAAAAAAAAAAAAGGATTGTCTGCAAACTTTTACCGCACGCGGTGCCTTAATTCCAGTTTCATTATTCTTTAATTGGGCTATAGAGGCTTGCTTCACAACGTTGCATTGTCTTTGTCGTTGTTCTGTGATTTCTCTAAAATGGAAAGCCATACAGACAAAATAAATTCTAAAGCTATTGTGTGTGGGCAGTAGCGTCTAATACACTGCTGGACAATTGCTAAGGACGGATCATAAACGGCTATATAGCGCGTAAAAACGTAAGTGTGGTTGGATGCCAAGTGAAATAAAATAATGTCAGAATGCCAGGACATTACAAGAAAGACAATTTATTGTGCTTTGAAATCCAGAAGGCTTTGGAACGTGTTCAAGGGACAAACAGGCCATTTTGTGCAGAATACGTAAACGTGAAAAAAATGCAATTACCGTCCGCAGGCGTTCCGGCGTAAGATGTCAATACGGGATATGGCCACCATGGAGGGCGATGCAAGATTCCACACGTCGTGTCATGCTTTGCACAACATTATCAAGCAGCTGTTGGGGTAATTTATCCCATTCCTCTGTCAGTGCACGGATGAGGGTGTCCTTGTTTAATGGAGGGCATTGGCGACCAGCAAGACTCCTTCCCAAAGCATCCCACACATTATCAATGGGATTCAGATCTGGAGAACGTGCTGGCCATTTGAGGCGTTCAATATTCTCGCTCTCAAGGCACACCTGGACGGCGACTGTTCGATGACATGTTGCGTTGTCTTCCATGAAAATGAATCTATCACCGACAGCACCACGGAACATGAGAACATGAGGTAGCAGAACATCATTAATGTATCGTTGGCCAGTCATAGTCCCAGTTGGAAACACATAGAGGGACGTACGGCCATTGATCATGATGCCAGCCCATACCATGACACTACATGTCGGATTACGGTCCCTTTCCTGTATGTTTGCTGGACAATATGCAGTACCACTATCACGCCAGATCAGTTGTCGTCGACAATCAGACGATAGTCTGTATCCACTCTCATCTGAGAAAAGGACAGCAGACCAGTCGTTATCAGTCCAATTGCGATGTTGATGGCACCATTGCAAACGGGCGGTACGGTGACGTCTGGACAATGGGATGCCCACAAAAGGACGGCGGGCATATAGTCCTCCTTCATGCAAACGTCTGGCGACAGTTTTTCGGGAGATCCGCTTACCAGTAGCAGCCATAAACTGATTTGCTGCCTCACTAGCTGTGCTGCGCCGGTGTCTTTTTGTTGATAGCACTATGTACCGATCTTCTGCAGGTGTCGTACTGCGAACACGACCTCCCCCGTGACGTTTGCTACACTCTCCATTTGTTTGAAATGATTTCCAAAGCCTTGAAACAACACTGTGGCTGACGTCGAACTCCCTGGCAACATCTGTTATTTTTCGCCCTTCTTCAATCTTGCCAATAATACGGCCACGCGTAAAATCATCTAGGTGATGTCGGGAAGACATACTGAAAATTATTGCAAGTTCGTCAATTGATTCTTTCCCTTTCAACTTTGCGTTTGAACAACAACGGTCAATACGCGTCAAATCCTTTATATCTCTTATCAGCGCTATCCCGTCACGAACAAGTTCGGCAATCCAAAATTTGCATACGCACAACACGTCTTACTGTATCCCGCACATATGCTAATTTCCACATTTTCCTGCCTTCCATTTTATGGTTGCTATCGTTGCTATTGTCATCCGTCCTCAGCAATTGTCCGGCAGTGTAGTTCGCAGCATGAAACTGATAAATACTAAGGACGATTCTTTCTCCTTACTCATCAAAATGAATCATATCTTCGTCTCGTATGTTATACACTGTTCAGCATAGAGTCTTTTGCTTCAGAACAGAGTGTCAAATATCATTGTGAGGAATTACACCTGCATGTGTCTTACTACAGGAAACGCATGATTTCAGAAATATAAGGTATGCACTACAGAACATGTGAATTAAATAGATCCATCCCCAGGAATACCTTTAAAGCGTAAATTTAAAATTTTGAGACTGACTCATTTGCAAGCATTCCTGAACTGACACGATCAAAATATTTCTTCATTTTTAAAGTAATCACTTACCGATGCTTTGCACCTACTTCAGGAATGTTAACATTCCTCAAACGATTTTGGAAATCCACATTTTCGAATAATCATAAATTATTGATCACGGTTAAATACTGTAAACCTATTTTTCTACATAGTCCACTTGAAAGACCACGAACGTTTTCCTGTAATGCTCCAAGGTACTTATGCTCTTCAAATAAAATGGTTTGCCAATGCTGTCGAAATAGGCTTTCGCAGCCCAATAACTGTTTCATACATCCCAAACTGCACACCAGACAAGATCTTTTTGAGATTCAGGAACACATGGCAGTCGTAAGTGGTTAAGATCAGGTACAAAGAGAGGGTGTAGCAGCTGTTCACATTTACATTCATGGATGGTAGACATGGCAACCGTTGATTTGTGGCTTGGAGAGGTATCCAAATGAAGCCATTTTGGTCAGGTTTGCACCTGCATCTATCAGTTTTCTAATAATTTATGATCCCGTAATAGTGTGGCCTTTGTTAAGATACTTCCCCATCACCACTATCTCAGCGTAAGAGAAAACTGTTGCCATCGCCTTTGCAGCAGAATGCGATGGCAACTGGAGAGGGAGAACCAACATACTTTCATTGTTTTGATTGTTGGTTTGACTCTGAAATATAATGGTATGACAACGTTTCATCCATTGTTACAAATCTCTGTATAAGATCTCTTAGACTGGTTTCAAACAGTGCAGCATTTTTTTATGATATGTTCTGTCTGATCCTCTTTTGTTCAGGTGTCAAGAGTTCTGGGACCCGACGGAGACGATCCTTTGTCATTGACAAATGTTCTGCAAGAATGTGATCCAGTGTATTTTTTGACATATCCAATGTCTCACTAATGTGTTTGACCATTATTGGTCTATTTTGCTGTAATGTTGTGTGCACCTCGTCCGCATCTTCTTGACCGATTGCCCCAGAGGGTCGGCCTGAGTGAGTGTCACCTTACAAACTCGTTCTCCCACACTTGAGTTCAGTTTCCCACTTCTTCACAGTACTGTATGAATGGACATCCTCCCCCTACTATTTCCAGTATATTTTAATTGATGCCATTTAGCTTCAACCCTTGTCTACGCAGATACCTTTTCACTGCCTGATTGAACTTCAACTTTGCCGGGGACGTGAAACGAAAATCTATCCTATACCTTCAAAGTTATATAATCGATTTAGTTCTGGCCTTCAAACATTTTAGCGCAAATAAATAAAGTCCTTAGCTGATTCCTTGATGTCCTGATTAATTTAACACATTGCAAAACGAGCCGTATGATAGGTATAAGGTTTCACTGAACAGTGAGGTGAAAGTAGCTCAAGACAAAAATTATGTGCACGAATCATGCCTCTGTGAAGCTCTAAAATATGCATTCTGAGAATGATTCACCTCTCTTGGTTTTATTTAAAGCATTGTCAACAGTGAAATAGATGATATAAATCAGCTGGTCAAACAATTCGACTTTACGGTTTTCGCGCTGTTTGCTATTTTTTTAACCGATTCCGATTTCACAGTATTTAGAAAATTTTGTCTTTTTTGCCACACTACTTTCGAACATTAGGCAGGAAAGCTCTTTTCGAGTGATGCCACACGTTTATCTGTTCGATACAAGACAGGAATAGGCATGATGTTCTACTAAGCTCTTCACGAGTAATGTCACACGTTGATCAGTTCGATACAAAACAGGAATAGGCATGATGTTCTACTATGCTCTTCTCGAGTAATGTCACACGTTGATCTGTTAGATACAAGACAGGAATAGGCATGATGTTCTACTAAGCTTTTCTCGAGTAATATCACACGTTGATCTGTTCGATACAAGACAGGAATAGGCATGATGTTCTACAAGGGTTCTTTAAGATTTAGTCACTTCATGAGAGTTTAAGGAAAAACACTGTTAATAATGAATAAATTATGGTGGTCCCAAGTGAAGGAACATGAACAGAGATCGGCTGAAATTCTTGTTTACTTAATTTAAAGCACAAAACTCGGATTTAAATGTTATGTCAAACAAGACAATAATAATACTACGTTATGCATACATTCTGTAATTTGGGTGCTATTCAATTCTTGACTGCTACTACTAGATATGTGAAAAAAGGCTTCTGAATACATACAATTATAAATCTCTAGATATGCAATTCCAGATTCATTAAATTTGTAATGAGTAAGAATGCATTAAAAATTTACACAAGGCACATGAGAAAATGAGACAACGTCAAATGTATTTAAATATGGAGTATATTTTCCAGAACGTATGTATAATTCACACACTTGAGAGAAAGCTTAAAGTTGCCTTATGTAAAGAAGACAGAATGTACAATCATTTAAAATATGAATATACTCCCAAAAACTAATACAAAAATGCCTAGATTTTATTTCGGGCACAAAATATCTTTGGGGAAGAGAATTTTTACTCTTAAAAGTGTTCGTTCATTTTTATAGCTTCAAATATTATTCCATACTTTATATCAATTGAGCTGTGTGACGTCTATGTGACATAACATCGAACGAATGTTTTAAAGTTTAATTTAACCGGATATGTATTGCAACTTTTTCTTACAGTATAAATGAATAGCAAGTGAAAATAATCGATGTGATCTGAAGCCTTAGCAACAGAAAAAGCACATAGTGAAAAAGTCACTTGAAACAACCATTTTAACGGCTTTCAACGCATTACTCTCAGCATTGTTGCCATTAACCATTCTTAAGCAACATTTTAACATCTTTTACTTCTAATAGCTTTCTTTTTGCCAACAAAATTACTGAAGTGGGATTCCTTTAGTATTATGAAACTTGAAACACAACTAAAGGGCTGCATTCTCTCAAACGTCTTCACGATAAAGGAATAGGTTAGGAAAATAATGTTTTGTGTTCCGCGCACGTGTGGAGTTTTAATGATTCATTTAGACTCTAGGATGTTTTCTTATTTTTTGCCTTTGTCTTTAGCTTGTTTCTTTCTTTTTCTATTTTGTTCGTAGATGATGCTCCATCGCTTCGTTCATGACACTTTAATCTTCACGGAAATAATGATCAGGGAGAAAAAAGTATAGCGTTTGGCTTTTCTCGATAGCCGACTCCTAAATAAAGCTCTCCTTTGGTTAGGCATCCAATTTATTTTTCAGCTCGGCTAGTACCAAATATTTAGAGCAGGACTTTATGATATGTTATACGAAATGTCTAGAAACTTCTGGAAAAAATGCAACTCATTCATTACTAAAAGTAAAAATTACAAAATAAGAATAGGGAGAAAAGATCCCAACATGGCCATACTGTAGAAAGGAACTGGGAATAAAAAAGATGTTACCAAGTTGGCTCATCTGTAAACTTGAGGAATAAAAAAATAAAATATGATAGCTTAAATACATTTAATGAAATTTCTAAAAACGAGTTTCCTGAAATTCGAGAATTTCTCAGGCTATTTTTTGCTGACACCTGACAAATAAGAGTATACTATACAGATATGGCATGTGAAACAGACGGCAAGTTGAACGTAAATAGAAACAACTCTCTTCACATGTTCGCATGTTGGTGGCTAACAAATCAAAAGTATTTGTCAGTCATTCAGTTGAAGACGAATGCAGTATGTCATACTGAACAAACACATATTAAAACACATGTCCGGAATGCCGTACATGAAAAGAAGTGAGACAAATTTTGAACATGTATTCTGACATCGCATAGGAATGAAGCCTTTTCGATGAGACTTCTAGAAAACGCCGAACACATATTTTTTCCCCCACAAAGCAGGGAATTTGTACAACCTTTACAAATGTGTAAACCATCATTACTATGGTGCAAGTTAACGTTTCCAAAATGTTTAGTGTACGTTACAGATATAGTTGCAAAAATACTTTAAGCACATTATTTTGTGGCATATTTTCGTTTGCCAAATGACCTCCTGGGTTTCAGAAAATTTAGGCTAGTCAAAATCTAGCGATTGTTTCACAAAGAATCATTAATTCACACAGAAGATATACAACCGTCGTCAAAAAATATGTATACTTGCACCCAGAAGGAAGCAACTGACAGCAATGAAACTTGGTGGGTAAGTTTGACATCGTGAGATATGCAAATGATTCGAGTATCATGCTCGGCCGCGCATGTGACGCAAGCAAGGAAGGGTCATAGAACTGTACATGACTGGCTATATAAGTTCGTCTCGTTGCGCGTGCTTCCCGTTCTGACTCGTGCTGTTGTGTTGGGTGCATCCTTTGTAAGTAACGTATGCTTCGGAGAAACGTTTGGTAGTAATTCGAGCAGTTGGAGGAGTTCGAAAGGGGCCGCATCGTCAGGCTCCGGGATGCGGGATGCCTTATCGCCGTATTGTGCACCACACCGGTCGTGCGGCTGTTGGCTGTTGGCAGCAGTGGATAATACAAGGCACGCAGCAGCGACAGGAAGTGTGTGGAAAAACTAGACGAACCACGGAGAGAGAAAGAGAGAGAGAGAGAGGACTGACTGGTTGACCGAAATGCGCGGAGTGACCAAACAGCCACGATTGCGGATAATCAGCAAGCAGTGGTGCCTTCCATACATCATCCGATTAGTGCCGGCACCATTGGCAGACGGCTGCACGACGTACGACTACACGCACGCAGACCGTTACGACGACTGCCCTTAACACTATTGCATCATCGCCAAAGACTGCAATGGTGTCGTGCCAGATTGTCAAGGAACCACTCGAAATTGCAGTGGGTGATATTCAGTGACGAGTTCCGCTTTTATCTTGCAGGAGACGACCAACGAATCCGTGTGTGGAGGCATTGTGGTCAGCGCCAAGATGAAAGCTTTGTCGTCGAGCGTCACACGCCCCTAAGGTCTCGTGTCATGGTGTGGGGTGCAATAGCCTACGATACCAGATCACCTTTGGTGTTCATTACAGGCACTTTGACAGCTTAACGTTACGTTAATGAGGTCCTGGAACCAGTGGCCTTAACTTTTCTGAACGCTCACTCCGGTACGATTTTCCAACAGAACAACGCTCGTCCGCATACTGCTGCTGTCTCGATAGCTTGCACTCAAGGCACTGACACTCTGCCATGAGCAGCTGCATCATCAGACCTATCGCATATTGAAAATATATGGCATGCTATTGGACACGCTAACCACACTCTACACCTACCGCATAAACTGCGGGAACTGCGTGAGAAGATTTGTGCTGCATATGATGGCTTATCGCAGGACACCATTCGGAACCTGTACAATTACATGCCGAAACGTCTGGCATGCTGTGTGAACAAACATGGCGGCCCGACGCCTTACTGTGAGACACTACTTATTGGCATGCAGCTCAATAAATATTGCCCATATCAGTCTCAATGTTTAATTATTTATTGTCCCTGGTAACACAGACCTTCTTCCCGAATTTTATTGCAACCGACACATCCTCCTGGGTGCAACTATTTTTTTGACGATGAGTGTATGTCATTTTACTACCAACATAAAACGTCATTGTGTTGTATTTAGAACTTTTAATGATCCAATACATTCATTTTGCAACACGAAACAAACCTTTATTATAATAGTCCGTTTTAAGTGGTATGAGCAAAGCTGAAGTCTATGAACCTGAAAACAAAAAAATTTCATTTCATTTCATGCACATTTTGTCGTGTGATGATCGAAGTTTTGAGGTTTGCATCGGTTTTACCTTTCGGGTAAACTTGTGAAATTATTTCGGATATATCTTAAAAGGTCTTTATCAGTTGGCTTTAACTGCTGCATAATAGGAATCTAGGTAAATGATTTGGAATTTAGTACTTCTGTTGCATCGATTTCTCTAGAAAACACTTATTCATTTGGGAAATATTGTGAATATAAGTGAGATAAAGTATCAAATACCCTTACAATATTTGCTTCGTATATAGTTTTCATCAAATTATAACTAGCAATATTTAGTAGCACATATGTTAAAACTTTAGCAAAACGTCTCTCTCTCTTTTCTGGACTAGTAACTTTAAATTAGGGACGGGCGACTGCTTATGTCCATCGATTCGATCGTGGCTGTCCTTAAATCTCGAAATAGAAAAAAAATACTTTCTTTGTGATAATATCAAACACTATAAACCTATTTTCACTTGTATATGAAAAGTAATATTTCACTTCCAAATGACAATTTGTAAGAGAGCTACAAATTCGTTTAAATCACATCTACCTACTGAACCAAGTCATCTTAGAAATTCATTGCTATCCTGAATACAACACTCAGCTAGTTCTTTCCTTGGACCTGAGAGCACAGACTGAGCAATATTTTATCGCATACTACTTGCAGTTCAACACCCCCGAAACTGCAATAGCACGACTTTATTAATTTTTCATGTAACATTTTTACTTCTACGGATGCTATGGAAACCATAAATCTTACTCGGACGATATAGTAACACTAGTGTAAGGTTCGTAAAACACATAAAACAATGTACAACATATCCGCCAACCCAGTTTGTCTGGGATATGAAGGCGTTGTTTTACCAGCGGAACAGCCCCATTTTCATTAATTTCGAGATATCGATTCTTACATAAAGAAATCCTGTATAATAAACATGCCTGTATTCTGGTGCACTCTGCTTGCCATGGAATAAAGTTTCATTTCATTTCATTTCTTTATTTATTTCTTTTGTTACATGATTCTAAGAAACAGAAAAGAAAAAGAATTTGACAATCCACAAATGTCTATCATGTACAGAAACAACAGGGAAGACAAGGGAAAAGGCCAAAAATGGCCTGACACAGCCGTCTACTTCCCATAAAAGAAGAACAAATGAAACAACCCATAGACACATCAAGTCAGACAATTAGAATGCGTTTAACCCATTTTCTTATTTTTGAGTTATTGAAAAGAAAAATTCTTTTACATAAATTAAAATTATTCAAATTAATTGTGCCATTGGGTAAATAATTCCAATATTGAGAACCTCTGAAATTTATGGTAAGTTTGAATGATTCCGTTTTGGGAAAAATAGGTTTCAATTTTAAGTTATTCCTTGTTTCATAAGAATGCACATGTGTATTAAATAATAAAAGATCTGAAAATAAATTGTATTTAATTCGTTTGAATAAAATTTTACCAAGATTGAAAAAAAATCGCTGAGTAATAGTTAGTATATTTTATTTATTAGGGTATACTTTTGTTTAAAAATATATAAAAGGCTGTAATTTGAGGTATTAGGCTGTGATATGAGATATTATTTTATTTATTAGGCTGTGATTTGAGATTAACTAGTCTGATATATTTATTTTGTAAAATTTGTAACTTATTAATATTGTATTGTGTCGTTTGTCCCCAATTCTTATGCAATAATTAATATGAGTATGAAATAATGTGTAATACGATCAATGTTTAGTTGTAAGATCACCCGAATATTAGTTACTACTCTAATGTTTATGGATAATTTAGTTAAAAGAAAATCAATGTGATTATTCCATTTGAAGCAAAAATTTATTATAGTTTCCAGTTAGTTAAATGAAGATACTATATAAATTTTCTTATTGTTAAGTGATATTAGTACATTTGATGTTAAAATAGATAACGAATTAGAGGAAAGCAATGATTTAGTTTTATTAACGTTGATTATTAATTCATTTGAATTTAACCAGTCGGAAATAGTTTGCCACTAATTATTACATTGCGTTAAAATTTCATCTAAAGTTTTTTTCCTTTTAAAACAATAGTTGTATCATCCGCATACAGCAAAAGATCATATGACTTGCCAATGAAAACAATCGTTAATATACACGGCTGGCCACCAAAAATGCAACACCAAGAAGGACACGAGATAGCAAAGCCAGATTTACTGGACCCATAACAATAGATACAAAGATGAAATGATTAAGCTTGCAGGCCCGTACAACTTGCGGAACACGCAAACATCAATAGTTCGTGTAGCCCCCATGGCTGGCGATAACGGCAGCTACACGACGCGGCATCGAACGAAAGAGGCTTTGGATGTTGAATTGGGGTATGTCGGTCCACGCTGCTTCCACACGTGGCCACAGTTCATCAGGCGTAGCCGCGGGTTGTGCTTGCCGGGCTACTCGGTTGCCAATCAGCGACCAGACGTGTTCGATGGGCGACATATCGGGAGAACAGGCGGGCCACGGCAGCAGTGATACCTGGTGGGCCGTGAAGAATTTTTGCACGATGCGTGCCACGTGCGGGCGCGCATTGTCCTGTTGAGAACGTCATCGCTGGCAGGTCCTGCAGGTAAGGGAGGACTACAGCCTCCAAAACGTCTGAGATGCAGCGGTGGCTGTTGAGTGTACCGGCGATGCACACCAGAGGGGTGCGGGTGTCATATCTAATTGCGCCCCAAACGATAACGCCAGGCGACGGACCGGTATGGCGATGCATAATTCAGGAGTCATACAGTCTCTCGCGGCGGTGCCGCCACCCGCGGATCCGACTATCGTGGTATTGCATGTTGAAGCGGGATTCGTCGGGGAAGACATTATCGTGCCGTTCCGTAGTCCAGGTGCGGCGCTCAACAGCCCACTGCCGCCGCACTCGCCGGTGGTGTAACTTCAATGGTAATCGGTGCAATGGGCGCCGTGCGACAAGTCTCCGCTCCAGCAGACGACGTCGAACGGTACCAGCCAGGTCATCCGGGAAGTAAATTTCTCCACCATTTTTATGCCAGGGCGGGATTCGAACCCACAACTATCGGCTCCGGAGCTCTGAATTCTATCCACTACCCTACACGGGCATGTGCTCTCATTGCTTTGTGCTTTTATCTCACGTGTGTCCTGCGGGGCAGGCACGTCTCAAATTTTATGCCCCCAAGATAATGGTGTGGGTTATTATTACTAACATTTTCACGAAAAATCTAAGATCTCTCTATTCCTTACTGAAAAGTTGATGGGTTGTACTTGAAAGTATTAAATTCCATAATTTGTGTATCTATAAGACATTTTCCATTCTGCGGCCTTACGATAAATCAAAGATGTAAGAAAAAGTATCTGGCAATCGTTGTCTCAAAACATTTGTACTGACGCTCATGCAAAGAATTAGTGATCACATAACATTGGGGGATGATGTATCAAGCTCAGCGCCAGAATTTAAATTCCGCAGGCTTCTCTCAAAGTATTCATTTCATTCAACTGAACAGATACTTCAACCAATGGGTGTTTCAGAAACCTTTTGAATAAAACTACAACAGTTCGGTTGTTACGAATACTTCAGTGAACAAAATGCCACAATTTTCTTTTCTGGATGTCATTGAGCCGATTAAAAAAAGAATAGTTCTGCATCGTTTAGAATTTCTCAGGTCGGAATATTTCTTGAGTTCTTCAGTACACCCTTTTAAATTATTGCTGTTACCTTCTCTTTCACGAAGCCTCACAAACAATTCTTTCTTTCTTTATTTGAATAAGAAATTGCTTCCCCTATAATATACATAAAAAGTGTGTTTCCTAAAAGGATGTGAGGCGGGTTTTATTGTGAGAGAAAGGATACGGAGATGACGCAGAGTCATCAAAGACTTTCCAGAAAACGACTAAATCCCGAAGAATAGAATTCTATATTTAAAAGCGGTAAGAAATGTATACTTGGCAGAGCAAATTTTTGATAACACGACTTGTCCAACATGGCTTGCGAGTTGATGATGAAATATTTATATGCAGAAAACGTAATGTTAAAACCGAGATTCAGAGAAGAAATTTCAGAAAAGATGGGCTAAATTCATCCTATGTTATTGCTGTTGAGAAAGAAGTTGTAGGATTGATCTAAGAACCTGAGATGTATATCATATTAGCTGCTACTGATGTAGCTGTTTTTGGGTTCAACAACTCCCATGGTAATTCAAGACGACTATAATGACCCTTTCGCCCCTAACTTGCGGCCACGATTTCCAGGAAAGGACAGAACTTGAGCGTTAAAAAGGAAACCGATCCGTGCAGACGTTTACAATATTAAAGACGATTTTAAAGCATTCGAAATCCCACAATGACCAAATAAAAGCTTTTGGACTTTGCAATTTTCCATTATAATGCAAATGAGAACGAAAAATTCTTATCGAAAAGTATTATGAAGCCTTTTTGTAAATAAAAGTAAGGAAAACAAAAATACTGGAAGTGTGATAAAGTCTTGGCTCGGTAATGCCATCATCAACTCTCATCTATGTAGAGAATTTCTCATAACACTTGGAATTGTTCAATCACATATCGAGAATAAACCCCCGTATTACACAATTTCCATCAGTGCATGTTGCCTTTACACTACGTAAGAGAAATTTCTCGGCAATTGAATTATGAACAGCGCTGATCATCTAACGTTCTGTAGTCGAGATTCGAGTCCTACTCTGCACCAATGAATCTTTTGTGATGATAAAAAGCTTACCGGTAAGAAAACAGATGAAAATTGTTCAGCAGTATACACTATGGAAAATAATTAAGAATTAGTCTTCCACAGATCATTCTGCTGTACATATCATTCTGCTGTACATTGTCTTAGATTAGAATTGTAGCAAATGAACAGTTTGCAAACATCCTTATATTACTTATTTTCAGCCTTGTGAAGGCGTCGCGTTGCTTTTGGACGGACAAATTACACCACTCAACAGAATAATCAACTTTGTTCTCTTTTGTGTGTTTTGGGGTTGATGTATATATACACTGACGGAAAAAAAATCCCAACACCACGAAAAAATAGTTCTAGATGAATGAAATGGCGGCAATACATTTGTATAGGTAATATATTTAATCGATTAAGGTTTCAAAATCACAGCTTAATGTAAGCGCAAGAAGAGCCATTTTAAATGTGAATTGCTGGTACATTAATAACCGGTGTAACCACCAGAATGTTGAATGCAAGCACGCAAACGTTCATGCATTGTGTCGTACAGGTGCTGAATGTCAGTTTGTGGGATGGAGTTCCATGCCTGTTGCACTTGGTCGGTCAATACAGGGACGGTTAATGCTGGTTGGGGGCAACACTGGAGTTGTCGTCCACTGATGTCCCATACGTGCTCGATTGGTGAAAGATCTGGTGATCTAGCAGGCCACGGCAACATGTCGACACTTTGTAGAGCATGTTGGGTTACAACAGCGGTATGCGGGCGAGCGTTATCCTGTTGGAAAACACCCCCTAGAATGCTGTTCATGAATGGCAGCACAACAGGTTGAATCACCAGACCGACGTCAACTGTGCCGTCAGGGTGCGTGGGATAACCACGAGAGTGCTCCTGCTGTCATAGGAAATTGCGTCCCAGACCATGACTCCAGGTGTAGGTCCAGTGTGTCTCGGCCGCAGACAGGTTGGTTACAGGCGCTCACATGGCATCCTTCTAACCAACACACGGCCATCACTGGCACCCAGGCAGAACCGGCTTTCATCAAAAAACACAACAGATCTCCACTCCGTCCTCCAATGAGCTCTTGCTTGACACCACTGACGTCGCAAACGGCAGTGGTTTGGAGTAAGTGGAATGCACGCCACAGGGCGTATGGCTCGGAGCTGTCCTTCAAGTAACCGATTTGTAACAGTTTGTTGTGTCACTGTGGTGGCAACTGCAGCTGGTATTGCTGCCGCAGACGCGGTACGACGCGCCACGGCCATACGCCGTATGCGGCGGTCTTCCCTCTCAGTAGTGCCAGGTGGCCGGCCGGAACCCGGTCTTTTTGAGGCAGTACCTTCCCTTGACCACCGCTGCCAACAATCATGCACAGTGGCTACATTCCTGCCAAGTCGTTCTGCAATATTCCGGAAAGAAAATCCACCTTCTCGTAGCCCTATTACACGACCTCGTTCAAACTCCGTGAGCTGTTGATAATGGCTTCTTCGTCTTCTTAAAGGCATTCTTGACTAAAATCAACACACTATGTCGAATCTCAACGATAACCAACGCTCACGAACGTTACAGCGCGTATTTACAGCAAACCTGCTTTGCATGTTCCGATGGGCGCTACTAACGCCACACGCATGCGCCGAGCGCGAAATTTGCATAGACGTCATCTTACAAATGTACTCTCACCGCCTACTAACTGTCGTTCATCTAACACAACTCCTTCTTGGTGTTGGGATTTTTTTCCGTCATTGTATTTCTGTTTTAGTTCAAGTGATCGTCAACGTTGAAATTAAAATGATTTTCAAATTTATTTAATTCCAATATGGGCTTCAGTTTTGACTTCAGTTTTGATGTTAGCTCTGGATAAAGACAATATGAAGAGTTCTTCTTGTCTGGTCAGCGTCATGTGCTACTGGGTAATCGTACAAGTTGGACAAGGGTTCGAGTGCCACATGAGGCATCGATGTTGTGTCTGACTCTCTCATTGAACATTGGCGCCAAACCAGCAGTGGTTAATTTGATACAGGTATATATACTCATGACGGCCGTGAAACCCTGGAAAAAGGAACAAAAAACTTTAGCTTCGTGATAAAGACAAGAGGTTTTCTATCAACTTGTGGAGTTTAAATAAATTATGTTGTACGCATTTCCATTTGGAATCAAGATGAAGAAGTTCTTGAAATACCAGCATTACAGCATCCAGCCTAAAGTTCGCATTAAGGAAACCACGAGAGTTTTACATTAAAGTTAACAAGTACAAGTATGTGCGATTTCTTGTATACTTAGAAGATGTTCATGAGAAAGCTGAAACGAACGGTGAATTGTTGCCATTATAACTTAAACGGCTGGTTAGAGAGGGCGAATATAATGTAGTGAATTCGTACTTGCTGTCCTGCTGGGTCAAAAACGTGCCTTCAAGCAGTCATGGAATTCCCTTCTTCAAGTCGATCGCACTCTGTTACATAATATAGCATGCACAAATTTCATAAAAAATCAAAAGCTGTACATTTTGAAAGCCAGATTTTGTGAAAGCCCACCTGGTATATCCATGAAGCTGAGGAATTCAGTTTGGTATTAGATCGACTTCACTGAACATGCGTGCAATGTCTACTAACGTTTGGACTGTTGTACAGTGCAAGTACACGAAAGGTAAGACTGTTAGTGCTATAGAATAAATCTGATGTATCATCATCTTCACTGTCATATACACAGTCGAGTCACATTTGTAAACACCTCCTACTTTTGACGTCAAACAAGGCGTAGCCAATGAAAAAAGGTACGTGTCGTGAGCTGTCTTGGAGGGTATATAAGGTGTGCGGTAGGTAATCGGAAAACATATCACTCGCTGCTGTCAGGGATAAAAGGAGCTATCTATCCGATTTGCAAAAAGAGATGATTTTCGGCTTTCGGGACAAGGGTGTCAGTATTTCTGAAACAGCGCATTTTGTGAACAGTTCGCGTGCTGTTGTGGTTAAAGAATATCGTGATTAAAGAAATGGCACCAATGCGAATAAGCGACGTTGAAACGGCGGAGCACCACGTGCCACTGATGTGAGAGGTGAACGTCGGCTTCGAAGGTACGTGAGAGCCAATCGACACGCTACAGTAGAGCCACATACTGGCCGAATTAACCAAGGGGCTACCGAAAGTGTGTCTGAAACGACAGTTCGGCAAACCCTGCTGCATATGGGGATCCGTTGCAGACGGAATGGTCACTGCACCTAGTCTAAAGAAAGTGCATGGGCAGAAAAGGCTTACATTTGCAGGGCAGTATCGGAATTGGACCTCCGCTGATTGGCAAAGAATTGCTATCTCCAATGAGTCACGTTTTCTGCTTCATCGAACGGATAAACGTTGGAGTAAAAGGCGAGAACCTTCCGAGAACAAACACTATTTATCCACTGCTGACAGAACAAAAGCTGGTGGGGGCAGCGTTGTGGTCTGAGGAATGTTTTCTTGGCTTTCTGTGAATCCATTCATACCTGTGGAAGGCACTATGAACCGAATGCGTTAAGAATCCATCCTTACAGATCACATACACCTATATATGTTGATTGTCTTCCATGGGGAGGATGGAATCTTCCAGTACGACAATGCGACGTGTCACACAGCTAGAAATGTCCGAGAGTGGTTGGAAGAGCACGATGAAGACTTTAAAGTGCTTCCCTGGCCCCCTAATTCCCTAGATTTAAACCCAATTGAGCATCTGTAGGACAAACCCAATTGAGCATCTGTGGGACCACTTCGATCGTGTTGTTCGCTCTATGGATCATCTACCACGCACTCACCAGTAGCTGTTAGATGCACTGGAGTCAGCATGGCTCCACATACATGTGAACACTTTGCAGCACCTTACTGAGTCACTCCCAGCCCCGTCTAGCAGCTGCCTGAGCTGCACACGGCCGTTACTCGGGATATTAACTGGTGGTTACAATAATGTGACTCGATCGTTTATGATAAAATGACTTATTTTCGCATTTTGAGCGGGCGAGTCGCAAACTCGCCACGGGATTAAAGGCACTCCTGGGTTTAATTACACTGAGTATGAAACTGCATTTCTAAGGAAAGGAAGTCCCGAGTAAAGCCTGTAGTTCATCAGCTTTAGGGTCCTGCAAAAAATTTGGCATTGTCCCTAGATAACAGCAGAATCACTCACACTAGATTTTACTGTTTTGTAAAGTATATTGTTTGGTGTAACCAAGATTGTCTGAAAATATTTCAGGGGTTGTGACAAACTTTACCAAAGCAGAATAAGTAGATACTGCAAGAGCTAAGCTTTGCATCTGCTTCTACTTGTATTGTATACACGTCGATGCTTGAACATCGTTTTAGATTTAATGTACCCTTGAAAACGAAAATTAGACGCGTCACTATCTTAATGAATGCCATCTCCAATGTAAACACAGTTTTCATCTACTACCCAATTTAGCTTAAATGAAATGGATCTGACTTTTCCTGCTATTTAATGGCTACACATATACAATATGATCAAAACACTCGGGCACCACAATGTTTTGGGAAAGATGGCTTTATTATCGTAATTAGTAGTTAATGTGCCAACCTTTTGATTTTATGACAGCGGAAACACGTTGAGGCATACTATCAACAATTTCCTGTAGGTCTCGACAGGAATGGCTTGCCATTCGTCCGCAAAGCTTCTACCACAGTGGAGATCGGAGACGGTCGTTATGGTTGATTTTGTATACGCCGCTCCAGTTTATCCCAGAAGTATTCTATGGCATTAAGATCAAGACTCTGAGCTGCCCAGTCTAACGATTCCACCTGATTTTCAAAGCTAGTCCTGTACAATCCGTGCTGTGAGACAGGAAGCTTGATCATGTTGGAAGGGACAACGGTCATTTTCATAATACTGCCACATGGTTGGCAGAGCACAATTATCCATAACAGCAAGATACACTTCACAGTTCTTCGGGTTATGTGAGAGCGGGCCGAGTCCCATCCACGAAAAACAACACCATACAATGATATAGCCTCCCCCGAACTTAATAGTTGGAAGGACAGAGTAGGACGAAAATATTTCGTCGGACCGTCGCCAAATTCAAACACGCTCGTCAGATTGGAAGAATGAAAAGCGTGACTCATCCCTCCAAAGCGCAGCTATTCAGTCGCCCTCAGTCCAGGAACGATGGGAAACACACCACTCGAAACCGAGCTTCGCATTCACGGTAGTAATGTGTCGCCCGGGTGTCGCTGCTCTAATAGAATTACCCAAACTGTTTTACTCTCTGCAGTTAGTTATTGTACTGACCAAGCCATTACACGCATTTCTAAATTCAACAGCGATGAAAACGGCAGAGGTTGAACGGAATTTCTTAACATTTCTTACCATGGTTCTTCTGTCGTGATCCGTCAGTCTGTGCGGCCTTCCTGAATTTTCCTGTCATCTCATCACAACGTTCCTTACAGTCGATTTTTGTATGATTAATTTAGCTGGAATGCTCCGTAGGGAAAATTTTACTAAAAGGACATCCTACGACCAGCGCACGGTGAAACTCGGAAGGTTCACGTCTACGCTGCGTATCCGCTTTAAAGTTACTGATAAGTCGAAACAACATCTCAACTTTATACACCTACCTCCCCGCTCACAGCGCACTTCCCTGCGCAACCGATCTTTACACTTACACAAATATTTGCTAGTGACCCAGTACTTTCAATGATAGAGTGTATATTAATTGCACAGTAGTGAAATAAACCATTCCATAAAATATCTAATTGAGGTTTCCTGTTTACTGTTAATTCTATAGATAGTAAACGTCCTTGATACAAGTCTTTCTTGATCGTTTAAGTTTGCATCACAGTTTGCTGGACGTAGTCTGTTTTTTTCAGGGGAGGGGGTTAATGACCACCGTGAGCGGCTCGTTGGGATATAAATAGTCTCCTGTACCCAATTTAGGGCTGATGCGCCGCGGGTGGTCTAGTGGGGGCAACTTTGGTGACTGCCACGGAAAGGGCCTCAGGTTCGATCCCAGCAGGTACGATCGCTCGATCCACTAAATACCCGCCGTCCGTTGGATGGGCACGTTAAGCCGTCGGACTCCGGGTACTGGCCCCACGGTAATAAATAAGGGTGTCTTCCTCCTACTTCGCTTCCGTGTCACTTTTCTATCGGGCACTCTAGCCCAAATCTCCTAGTTTCCTATTTCTAAGGGTTGTTTAAACCTGGGGTCAGACACTCACTTCCTAAAATCCTCTATATATGATCATATGATCATTTATCATGAACATTTAGGGCTGATGGTTCCATGGAAGGGATCCAATGCCGTGAGATAAACACAACATCCATGCGTCGCCGAGGTTCGAACTCGGACGCTTCTCGGACGAATGGTCGAAAGCCAGCGCTTAGACCACTTCACCACTTGGGAGGTGACGTCGTTATTTTGCAGAACAGAAAAACTATTTTATTTATTGTGTGGGTGTTTAACGACCGTCGTAAGCAACTCAGAGGACTATACGCATGCGTCTGTTCCACATTCGGGGCTGCTGGTTCCAGGGAAAGAAGAAAATCAGTGCCGTGAGACAAAGGCCTTGACCATGCCTCACCCGGAAAAGGAACTCTGACAAATCTGGGACGACTGATTATTCAACCACTCTGCCACCAGATAGGCGAAAAATGTATTGAAGTCTGTATATTACTAAATATACTGGTGTTCAAAATGAAGAGAATTTGCACATTTTGTCGATTTTCACAAAAAGTACGGAACCAAAGGTACAAATTATGCCACCGAAAAATAATGCAAATTTGCAGTGTCGAATACGTAAGCGTACACGTGCGTGTGGGTGGAGCTGTGACAGCGGATGGCATGAAAAGCACACGTGGCTTTTTCCGTGATTAGTTCGCTCGTACACCTCGGCGACATTCGTTGTGTTTCTTGCAGGAGTTGGTACTATTTCATAAGCAATCAGGTAAAATGAGTTGCCACGAACGTATTGATGACTGAATGAGGTGGAGAATCGTCGGCAGATTGGAGGCAGGGCAATCGCAAGTGCAGTTTGCTCCAGAGCTCAATGTAACGCCCAGTGTCGTCTGCAATTTGTGGAAACAGTTTAAGGACACCACCGGATCCATATCGAGAAGACCTGCGCAAGGTCGTCCAAGAGCCACAACTGCCAATAAAGATCGTTATTTGGCGCTTTCTGCGAGGCGCCATAGGACTGCTACAGCTGCACAGCTATCTCGTGAGTTGCATGCTGCCACTGGAACCCGAGTTTCAAGGGTTGCTGTTTCCCGAAGGTTTCAGGAGAGAGGGGATTTTGCCAGAAGACCCGCTGTTTGCGTCCCGGTCATTTCAGCACACAAGAGAGCTTTTAGCATGGTGCAGACAACATCAGCATTGGACCAGACTTCAGTGAAGTGACGTTCTCTTCACAGCCGAATCGCGATTCAGCCTGGATACTGATTCTCGACGTACCTTCATCTGGAGACAACCTGGGACCCGTTATCTGCCCTTCAACATCCTAGAAAGGGACCGCTATGGCAGCGGAGGTGTCATGGTCTGAGCAGGCATCATGTTGGACGGCCGAACACCTCACCATGTGTTTGACAGAGGCTCCCTGACTGCTCAGAAGTATAGGGATGAGGTCTTACAGCCCTATGTTCGACTTTTCAGTGGCTCAGTTGGCTCTCGGTTCCTTTTTATGGACGACAACGCTCGTCTACATAGGGCTCACCTAGTCGCCGATTATCTTGAAAGTGAGGATATTCGCCGGATGGATAGGCCAGCCAGATCGCTAGACCTAAACCCTATCGAACATGTCTGAGACGCTCTTGGGAGGGCAATTGCAGCTTGCCATCCCCCTCCGAGAACCATCCAGAAGCTGAAACCTGCGTTGCTGCAGGAGTGGGACCGACTGCCACAGGGACTCATCAACTGCCTCGTTTCCAGTATGACGTCGCGCTGTGAGGGCTACACGACTGTGAGAGGGGACCATAATCATTTTATATATTCCTGCGCTGATGAGCCTTACTGACGATCATAATTGCGTACCATGACTGCTGTATGGTTTATTTTTTTTTCTTGTGTAACTGTGTATCCATACCAAATTTCATAAAAATGTGTCCATTAGTTTTTCAAAAATTCGACAAAATGTGAAAATTCTCTTAATTTTGAACACCAGTGTATATACAAGTGTGTCCGGGAAACACTATAAAGGCTCTTATTTCTTGTTTACAATGATTCAAAAGCCATGCTTATTGGTTGGCGTTATTACTGCTAATCCAGATGTTGTTGTACTGAAATGCATTTTGTTGAACCAATTTCCAGTATTTTTCCTTAGGGAGCTACAGTACTTTACATGTAATTGCGTATTGTCTCTCCCCATGACACATTTCAAATTCTGAACCGAACTATTGTTGCTTCTGCGTAATCTATCTTTCTCCTCTAGAAACTACACCACCACCTTAAGTTTGGTTTGGCAGTTACCGTTGCAATGTTGCTTTGTCTACTTCTTCCTGTAACCGTGAAGTGGACCTGGCAGAATTTTGCCTCTCCTTTCCGTAACAGACTCATGCTGCCAATTAGGCAATGTACCCCTCTCAGAAATTTAAATGTAAGGATGTTACCAGCTTATGCTATCGGTTACGTGTTTCAGAAGAAACTTTTTGGACACGTAAATAGTATCTGCTATTGTTCTTTGTAGTGATCGTCATAGAAAAATTTAGCGCACGACTGCACGCGCGTGTGTGTGTGTGTGTTTGGTATCTCTGTAATATATAACATGATCTAGTAGGATCGCTTGAAGCTTGCACCTGTTACAAGATATATACATGGAGCTTTTTCTTTTCATCCAGTTTGATGTTAATGATTAAGGCAAATCCATACTTATTTTATAGAAACTAATGTATCATACTCATAGCCCGTCATAGACTTAAGAAAATGGAAAGGAGGAGTCTTTCCCTTCAGTGCTGCTTAGCATCACCAGTCAATGCTGTTTTAGCTGCTCTTTAAGAATTTGTTACTTTTCTTTATTGTTTCTGACTGAAGTCTGCTGCGTTGCACATTTTGGAAACATTGACAGATTGGTGCTGTGGAGCTTCAAAAGCTGCCTGGGCATTATTTGCAATTCGCTTTTCTTTCTTATTTGGCAAAATTTGTTTGAAGCAGATTGCTTCTTTTAGGTGACTTTTTCTAAAATAAAGGGGAACTGGTCAATATTTACTTGGGGGAGATCTCTTGAAGACGGAAGGAAAACATAAGAACAATGAAAATACTCATTCCTAATGGCACTTCGCAGCATTTGATATTATGGATTTTTCAAAATTTTATTTTCCGTCGTGATTCCTATTCATTTACCAGTAAAATAGTTCATGCGAATATCACTCATCTAATTATTTTACGTTAAAATAGCGTACACACATTTTTTTTAATGTCACGGTTTGATTTCCATGATAATATATCTCTTGTTTGCTGATATGACCTAACATGCTCCATGGTATCTTGTTACCATGACCACATAGTGTCGAGTTAGCTTCTATGAAGAAACATTTCCTACTTTTTGTGCGATCTCTGAACATTTATACACAAACGATATGAGGACAAGACGTTGTACAAAATAATGTCTAATTTAGTTCCCCAAATAAGAAACGCTTCAACCTTCTAGGTTAAGATAGTCATGCGTTTTATATTTAGACAGACACGCACTTTCTATTGGAGAGGCTGTAAAGTACTACAGTGGTGAGTTACTTGTCAAGACGACCAATCTGCAGCGGTACATTCAGTCTGTGTAGCTTAGTTAGGAGAGCAACTTACTTCGGAGTGAGGTTCCATCTCTGTCGCGGACATATTTGTATTTTCACATTAGCGCCCGAACGTTAAAATGGATCCACTGGCTTTTGGGTTTTTCGAAAAAAATGTGTGATATTTGTTCCACACATCGCCTGGAATTAATGAAAAATTCCTACTCCGCTTCAAAAAGGAAAAGAAAAATAAGAGAAAGATAATGTGACGTACTACAGTGGTGAGTCACGTGTCAAGACAACAAATCTGCAGCGGTATATTCAATCTGTGTAGCTTAGCTGGGAGAGCAACTTACTCCGGAGTGAGGGAGCGCAGATTTGATCCTGTCACGGACACTCTTGTTTTTTACAAGACATGTAAAGAAACCGGCCTTTCTTAATATTTCACGCAATGATATAGTTTTAAGGTACGTAACTGCACCAGTTAAGCAAGAACTCCCTATACAGTATTACTGTTTCTTCCATTAGACACAATAGCTCTCTACTCCTATATAGGTATGTATTTATCCAAATTAAATTTTCTTTTGTCTACCTCATCCGTTTGTTTCGCAGTGTACGCACAAAATCCCCTGTGTCGAACAATCATCTGTTCCTTCTAAGGCAAAGCAAGAAAAAAATACCACTACAAATCTCTAATTTATGAAACAACGCTTTTTACCAGAAGTTTGCCATCTTCCTATATAATATACTTCTGCTCATTATTTTTTGGGTAGACCTGAAACAGTGTCTTCAAACTTAGAGGATTTACTTATTGTTCAATCAACATCTAGCAGTTTATATTTTTTTTGTACGATAATTTTCTTGAATGTTTTTTAACTAAAAATATGTACATCTAGTAGATTATCTTTGAAATCTCAAGCTATACGTATTCTCAAATTTAAATTCATTTTTCTTTTTACTCCATGAAAAAAGAAAACTTAACGTAGCTAATGGGTATTTCATGCTTTTGTCTTGATGCGTTGCTTCTCATATTTCACATGTGCAAAAAATACCACAACTTTTTTGCTTTAAGTTGATCAACAGTATTTGTTTTATTGTTATCTTTTTAACCCTTCGTAAAGCACAAAACTTTTGTTTTTTCAGTGTTACCGCAGATTATGTTCTCTTAAATCTTCTTTCGCTGTTTTGGAAACAATGAAATCTAAACCAAGGTTTAGATTCTTCACAAGAACCCAGTGCGTCCGTTGAATTTCCCCAATATTTTATTATTTTCTTGTCACATTTCCACTAGCTTACTCCTCTTCTATTCAAAAACTCTTTCTATGTTCTAATCCAATTGACTTTCTTCTTTATATTAATATTTCTTTGTTTTCTGTATTATGTCGAAGTTATTCACTTTGCTACAGTTTTAATTTCAGTTTGTTTTTAAAATCACTTAAGACCGCTTTAGATCCCGAGATTTTCTTTCATTTCAACCCGTGCAATTACTGTTTATCTCTAGCGTGCCACTTGTAACCTGTTTCCTTTGAACTTCATTTTATTAATTTTTGCGATCTGTTTTTCATTCCCACTATATTTAATTTCGGATTAAACTCAAGCGGCTCTCTCGAAATCACAACATACACGATATTATCAAAAGTATTCGGGCACGACTAAATATTTGCAATTGTGCAAAGAACGGTTGCCCAGAAAGGTGCACTGTGAATGGGGAGGTACGTATATATCACTTTTGTCTTCTGAACTTTCAGAAGACAAAAGTGATGTACAATGCTTTTACAAGAAATGAAGATTTATTGATTGATGGAGAAAAGCTGGAGATAACAGACACGTACGTTTATCTTGGACAGCAGATATCAAGTGAGGGTCACATTGGTGAAGAAATTAATCGGCGTACAAAACTTGCCTGGAGAGCTTTTGGAAGAAACAGCATAATTTTCAAGAGCAATATGCCATTATGTCTTAAAAGAAAAGTGTTTGATCAATGCATCCTTCCAGTGCTTACGTATGGTGCAGAGACGTGGACCTTAGCTAAAAGAGACATACAAAGGCTGCAAACAACTCAAAGAAGCATGGAGAGGTGCATGCTTGGTGTAACCAGGAGAGATAAGAAGAGGAACACGTGGATCCGAAAAATGACAAGAGTGGAAGACATCATGATCAGAGTTAAATCCCTGAAATGGCAATGGGCTGGACATACTGCCAGAAGAACAGACCATCGATGGACAGCCGAAATTTTAGATTGGATTCCAAGGGACAGGAAAAGACCCAGAAGAAGACCACATGGAAGATGGGTGGATGAAATTCGAAAGTATGCGGGAGTGACATGGAGGAGACTGGCACAAGACAGACCGTTGTGGAGGAAACTTGGGGAGACCTTCGTCCAGCAGTGGATTGATAATGGTTGACAATGATGATGATGATGATGATATTAACGTGTGGAACTAAATGTTTAGGTTACGTGTCAAAGCTACAAACGCCGTTTGATAACTAATCAGCGTATTTGCACGCTCTGATTTGATGACGACAGGGAAACGAAGATTTTGGGATATTTTTTCCATGTGTTTAATTTTTGAACAGATGAAACAAGTTAATTCTGTAACAAGCCGCCCCAGTAGTGCAGCGGTCTAAGCGATGGCTTCTGATCACTCGTCCGAGATGGATCCAGGTTCGAATCCCGGTGAGGCATGGATGTTGTGTTTGTCTTATTACACTGTCTCTCTCCTGGAATGGGTGACCCAAAATTAGGGATGGGGGACCGCTTGTAGCCCACTGAGTTGCTGATGGTGGTCGTTAAACCCCTAATTAGAGAAACAAACCTGTAACAGCCGTCCCGGTGGCGCAGTGGTCTAAGGCGTTGGCCTCTGATCATTCGTCCGTAAGGGGTCCGGGTTCGAATCCCGGTCAGGCATGGATGTTGTGTTTGTCTTACGGCACTGGCTCTCTCCCTTCCCTGGAACCAGTGACCCTAAATTAGGGACGGGCGACTGCTTATAGCCCATTGAGTTGCTCACGCTGGTCGTTAAACCTCCAATCAAAAAAAAAAAAAACCTGTAACAATATTCGTCTTAATGATAATATGTTGCAAACGCGTTCCGTTCGGAAGGCACAGGGCATTTATTTTTAATTCTCGCGCAGAAAAAAGCAGGAGATACGGCATCTTCACAATTCCATTTCAGAAAGCACATTCCTGAATTCTTCTGATAAGCATTTATCTCTTATCTGAGTGATATACATTTTTTAGAACAATGCTGTATATCAAATGTAAAACTGTTCGCTCAGACGCTATATTTTGTTTTCGTACAAATCTGACTCTTCTCATAATCGTCCTATCCTTTTTTCTTCACAGTATGCATCAATAAAATATAACGAAATATAACTAACTTCCTCTCAATTATAGGACTCCCAAAATTAACCTCTGAAATATCCAACCATCCAGGTAATGAAAATTACTCAGACCTCACTAGCTTCTTTCCTAATTATAGCTGTCCAAAATAACACAAGCATGCATACCATTATCACGATAAGACGAACTGATGCTGCTCTTCCATTTCGGCTGTTAGCAGTATTATCACGAATTTCTGGTCTTATTTACCTTTACCCATATTTTTTTCGTTTCACCACGAATGTAACGTAATCATTGAAGACATAACTATAACTTTGTGAAAATGGCTCTGAAAGCACCCATTATTCTATTCATTCTGGCTGCTGGTGTCTGGAAAATGAAGAGGTATGGGTATGACTGGATTTAGATTGTATATCTGACCCAGCACGTGGCAGAGGGTGGAATACTATATACGTTTTTGATTAGGATAAGGGTCGGTTATGATACAGCGGCAATAAAATGTTCAGCAGAAGGTTCAAATTCCTTTTGTTTATTGATGGTTTGCATGCATTTCTTTCATGACAGCCAATTATTGGATATGACTAATAAAGACGATCGTGGGCATCGTCGTTATTAATATCACACTTCATGCCACGAGCTAGGATAGCCCAAATGTTTGACCACTTTCCAGCCATGTCAGATCTGTCTAAAGCTACTGTAATTTATCTAAAGCTGCTAAACATAGTTTCTGGGGTTTTTTTCTTCTGAATTCTCTTTGTATCTTCTCGTACACGTACTACTTCAAAGCGTCGCAGAAACTTCAAACTTTTCTCCAGTTTCAACCTTTTCACGGCGCTTCATCCATGTAGGCTAACTTACGTAACATTTCTTTGTACATATCTCTAGACGCCTGTCTCATTCCTAATTTCCTTATTTCCAGCTTGAAGGAAAATGATACGTACAGCTCATCCTCATCAGAGATACATTATATATCGCTTTACAGATGCACATAGCCTTACAACTATAGGAGTCAAAATATTTACTTTACCTCTATTAGTACGATTAAGAACCATATCAGCAGTAAACAAAATGAATCTTTATTTACGATAACTCTCTCCTTAGCTTTCTTATATCCTCAGGTAAAACACGAACGCACAACACAAAGCCCGTATTTAACGAAAGCGGGTAATGAACGCAATGCATTTTACTGATTTTCTTATTTTCTTCTTACTCCAATTTCCTGGTAAAATGATAAACTTTCTGAATTTGATGTTCACCTAGATACATTTCTTTCTTTGTCTTCGAGCTGCAGATTAGTATTATTGCTGATCATGGTCTTTTGTCAAGTTCGAAAGATTGTGACATAAATTTCCAAATACGACGACTTACCACTTTGGTTACATAAAAGATGGTAGTGCACTCGTTTTGGGGTATTTATTTAGAACTGCTTTTGTTTTACAATAACTCTATGGTTCACAAAAAGGGAAACTTTTGGAAATCGCAAAGCATAATAAAATATCGACAATGACTGTTCTTGAAAATGAAGACATGTTCACAACTTTACTTAGATCAAGTCATCAGTTCTTGTCGTTTTCCTGACACAGGAGTTCCTTTTCCAATTTTTTTTTTATTTTTTGGTTACCACAAAATTTTTTTTAGTTAAGGTACATGGCTCTGATCTACAAGTAAGTAACGGAAAGATGTGAATAAACAAAGCCATCGCTCTTTCCACGTTTTAGTAACACACAGCAACCGAAACATGCTTCCTTTACGAAAGCATTTTTCGATCGTCCGTGGTGTAAGGCTGACGCGTTCGGCTGGATATCGAGAGATTTGGGATTCGGTTCCCCAGCAGTGGCCGAATAGCAAGTTTTCGGTTTGCTGTGTGTTGCTAAAACGTGGAAAGAGCGATGTCTCTGTTTATTCACTGATGCCACGCATTTGGAGGACTTTCACGTCGTAAAGATGTATGAGCTATACACTTTTTACGTTATAACGGCAAATTGCTTTACAAAATAGTATTATATCTTCCAAATGCACACCAGACAAGCTACATACACCTATTAAAGTTCTTCCATGTAGCTTTACTTTGATGTATGTTGTCCATCAGTTACTTCTAAATAGTTGACCCATTCAAAATCATCAGCTCTTTTAAAAGTGTTGCACCTGTGTTTGTTTTCTTAAGTTCCTTTTAATCCTACTTCTTCACTCTTGTCCGCAAGTTCCTGGATCATAATCTGCAGTCATAAGGGGGTGCTTGCTACGTATATTATGTCGTCATAAAAACGAAGTTCGGGTAAATAATTTGTATTAATCTTTACGGACTTACCAGTTCAATGATTGAAATATTTTCGGCAATGTGGCATTTACTAGCTTCGGAAATATGGTGCTACTTTTTACTTTTGTTTTGGGGTTTAAAGGGTACGGTGGGCAACTCCAATTTCGGCTACTGGTTTCTGAGAATGGGGGAGAGAAAAACGAAGTACACATTTCCCATCCAGGACACGAACCAGGGCCCATCTCGGAGGACTATCTAGAAACCAACTCCTGTACATTGTGTCACCTTGTCTTAGTCCCTTTTGTATAAATACATGTAAATTGTTTTGCATTGATTTTAGTTCGTTCAAATAGATCTTACGTTTATAGCAGCTATGAAATAAAGAGAAGGCTGTTTGATTTGAAACTCTGCATTTAATATTTCCTTTCAGTTCTTTTCACCCCGGGCACACGTTACAGCTTTGCGTACCTTCTCCATCATCTCTTGGGCAAGAATTCAGAGCTCCCTCGCGCAATCAGCGGAAATTACAGTTGTCCATTGGACTACGTGAAACACAATCATTCAAAGCTCACATTGTTTCCACTTAAGTAACTGTCACATAAATCGTTTCAGGAGTTCATTCCTGCTAGATCAATGCCTTCGAATATCCTACAGAGCAATATTTCTCCTGAATGCTACACACTTCAATTATTTAAACCATAGGAGAGAAGCAGTAAAGAATAGTCATGCATTTATAAATAATACGTCACGGTGATGTGTATTACGGGTTTGGTTATACTTGCAAATTTCTTTACTGAAAAAAAAAGGGTTTGTTTTACAGAACCATCAGTACACCTATTTCCGTTCTTTACTCCACAAAAAAATTGTGCAATTACTTGCATGTAATATAACGAATACGGAAAATCGGTCAGATTATTTTTCCTTATCACAGTATTCAGGTCAAATTTTGCACTGCAAATTTATAAAAAATGTTTTCCAAAAAACGCGAACAGCGTTGTGCTGTTTTTTGTTTACTTCATACCAGCAAATGTTTAATACTCTCGAAATTTTAAGTATATCAAAATGGCTTATAGAAATCTTTCATTTCATATGTAAATGCACTGCTATGTATTGTGGAAGTACTATATATAAAAGCCGCAAGGGGTTCGAGTGTCTATTTTTCGGACGATGATAGATATTAATAAACAAAGCTTGTCATTTTAGCGTTTTGCTTTGCATTTAGCTCATTTTTGGATGGAATAGAACTTCAAAAATTCATAATTGCATGATATTACAGAAACTAATATTATACAGTTAAACCTCCATTAAAGGAAACCTCCAAACAAGTTAGTAAAATCATGCAATGCTTGATTATGATACGCTTTCCAACATACCAGAAATCATTACGCAAGTTATCACTCAAGTTATGAGAATTATGGCTGTGGAATAAATCTCTGTCCTGTGACCTGACCTTTGATCCCATTTCGATGATATTCAACAGAACCGGTTCGGTATACCTCCGAAATAACATGATAAAGTTTTGTCGCAATCGAAGCATTTTTACGTAAGTAATGATACATAAGAGCTATGGAGTAGATCCCTCACCTGTGTCCTAACCTTTGACCCCATTTCGCCCATTTTCTAAAGAATTCGTCCCCAGGCAGGCCCCTACAACATACTAACATTTTATCCAAATCGAAGCATTTTTACGTAAGTTATGACGCATAATGGCGATGGAAGTGATTCCGCTCTTATGTCGTGACCTTTGACCCCATTTCGCCCATTTTCAATAGGGTTTGTCGCCAGGTGGCCCCTTACTACATACTAAAATTTCATCGAAATCGATCCTTTTTTACGTTAGTTATGGCGCACAACAGCAGTGAAATGGATCCTGCTCCTATGTGCTGAACTTTGACCCAATTTCGTTCACTTTAAATAGGGTTCCTTCCCAGGTGATCCCCTACCAGATACTAAAATTTCATCGAAATCGAACGATTGTTACGCGAGTTATCGTGCGGACGGTCATACACACACAACGCGTGACGTAATGAGGCAGATGGGAATCGCGACCATCTGCTCGCCGCAAGAGTGTGACGTCATAAAACTTTAATAGGATCCACACACAACGCGTGACGTAATGAGACCGATGGCGTGACAGCGCGCCAGCATTCTCAAACGTGAGATTGGGATGTCATAAGATTTCTAAGCATTGGTAACATTAATGGAACGACGCCACGCCAATAAAAACGTTATAATTCGGGGTGGGTATTTAACCCACTAAACGACTTCTCCTAAAGTCGAGATCAAGCTAAATCGATTTCTAGTACCAGAAAACTGTAGGTTAACGACTTTCATCAAAATTCTTAGAGCCGTTTTCAAAATAAAATGTACATTCATACATACTCACAAGAATTGCTACTTTAAGGTGGACGTCAAGTAATTTTGCTTCCTATACTTCCAATGGAAAAACTTCTGTACACATTTTCTTCACAAACAATGCGTTCTCAATGATGAAAATTTGAACATCCATTAAGATAGCTTCATTTCATAACTTGGAATACTTAATATTTTCTAAACCGTAACCGTAATTATGCAATCCAACATTTATTTGACCACTGACGTCATCAAAGCACAGATCGCGCAATCTGTTTTCTGGTTTCAACACCACCAAAGGAAACGTTATTGTTTTTTAATGTAATTATGCTTATGTTTTACAAAATGTTAAGTATTCCAAGTTATAGTATGAAGTTATTTTAATCGATGTTCAAATACCCATCCTTGGGAACACACTAATTGTGAAGGAAATGTCTACAAAAGGTTTTCCATTGGAAATATAGGAAGCAAAATAACTTGCGTCCACCTTAATAGTGTGGGATAAGGGCGATGGAATGGATCCCTATCCTATGTCCTGATCTTTGATTCCATTTGTCCCATTTTCAATAGGGTTACTCTCCAGGTGGCCTCCTACCACATACAAAAATTTCATCGAAATCGAACCATTTTTACGCACCTTATGCCGCATAAGGGCAATGGAATACATCCCGCTCCTTTGTCCTGACCTTTGACCCCACTTCATCCATTTTCAATAGGGTTTGTCCCCAGGTGGTCGCCTACCTCATACTAAAATTTCATTGAAATCGAACCATATTTACGCAAGTTATGACGCATAAGGACAATTGAATGAATTGCGCTCTTATGTCGTGACCTTTGACCCCACTTCACCCATTTTCAATAGGGTTCGTCCCCTGACAATCCCCTACCACATACTAAAACTTCATCGAAATCAAACCTTTTTTACGTGTTATCGTGCCGACAGACGGACAGACGGACGGACTGACAAACGGGCGTAAAAAGCTGGAGCATATACGCTTCTTCAACCTACGGTTGGAAAGCGTAAAAAACGGCAAGTTTTCGTTGGTACAGAACAGCTACGGTAGGATTACATTAAGCATAACCTCCGACGAACGAAACTTCTAAACAGCGGTCAATGGGCATCCCAGTCAGTCACGGCGAGGGATTTAGGATGTACTCTTCCCCTTAGGATTTTACTGAGTTCCTTCGGTATTTCGGGTAGTGGAATATAATAGAGACAAAGAATATGGCTAAGAAAGGCTCAGGTATGATGGTTTCGATTACGGCGGGAAGATTTGTGCGCCTAACAGAAAAGAAAGGCATTCAAAGTTTAGTTCTGCGTAAGGCGAGTTGCTGCCACCGTGTACCTTTCAATCGCCCCTGGGGACTACAGTGGTGGCTGATGGGGCCTGAAATGTTAGCTATTTCCAGCAAAGAGTCTTGCTGGGCCAGCAATGGCAGGCACTATGTGGCTGATGGGGCCTGAAATGTTAGCTATTTCCAGCAAAGAGTCTTGCTGGGCCAGCAATGGCAGGCACTATGTGGCTGATATCCCGGCGGCCGCCACATGGGCCAGAAGTTCAGGCTAGCAGCTGCCCAACAATTGGCAACACCATCAGTTGTCATATGCCAGAACAGGGCCATCATCTATCCATCACTGGCAGTGGCTGTCACAAGCGGCCTTTAAGCGGTCTTGCAAGCCCGTCCCATAAATGATGGCTAGCCTAATGTGGTCCGCCAGTGGCAGCCGAAAATCACTTGACGTAACTGATGGTTTTCCCAATCTTCTCCGCCAATTTCCCAGTAGCAGCAAAAAATAAATTAATCCACAGTTCCGCAAAGGCATAACTCGTTTTTCCTTACTAACGAAAGGTATCTGCATGACTTCACGGAGATGGGGAAATTTCCTCTAGAAGTCCGGAAAATGGTTAGTGGATCAGTCCGGCATTAAACCAACATCATATAGTTTGCGAAGCGGACGTTCTAGCCACTACACTAGTTTGCCGTATGCGTACGTTTGCTTGAAAGTGAGCCTCCTTCCTGCGTGATCTAAAACGAAGGGTTATCTTTGTAATTTTACAGTATTGCGAGTTAGTTTTCATAAATATCCGTTCATATAAATTCACAAAAATAATTTTTCAACGCAACGACTTTTTTAATTTACCTTAAGGGTACTTCACTCACTTTCAACGAGTGTGCCAACTTAACGACGTCTTCCAAAACTTTGTGCTATTCTTGTGGTCTTGAAACACGATTATTTAATTAATGTATTTACCCGTTCAAGTCACAGTTTGTTACATTTTTAACGTTATATCTTTTTTTCCATGGTCCGAAGCTACATTTGTTCTAAATAGGAAATATATTTTATTTTACTTCAGTTTATGTTTAGCAGCGAATTCCTACAATGTTGTGCATTCAACCCCTGGATGAGCACATTTTAGTAACATAGCGTTGCTTTCTTTTTTTAAATACTTGATCATTTTGTAATGAAAATACCCCTTTTGTACGAGTATAATTCTTATTTTTTTCCAACGTAACTATTTTTCAATGTCTTTCCGGGACTTCTGTTTGAAGACCGGAATTTCTTGATATTCATGGGAATGGAGTGGGTGTGTTTAATGGCTGTTTATATTCTCGATTCTTCGTGTGTTAGTGCCGAAATTTTGCTACGATATCAGTTTTATAAATGCCTTAGAGTAATTGACTATTTCTTACAGATCATTAATTATTTACATAAATATTCTCCGACAGTAATCTTCGTCGACGCAGCATTTTATTAGAAAATGAATTCGTCTCTCTATATATGGATTTTAGTTTTCTTAACATCCACTAAAATAACACAATTAAGTCGTCTTCAACTAACAGATACCAAGAGAGATTGTGCCCGTGTTGCTTCTGCACATGCGCAGTCTCGCTGCTTCCCCCTCGTGTTGGAGTTACTTCGGTTGCCAGCTACGGGCCACTCGTGGCGCTTGCTTGGAGGCTTGTAATTCATGGCGATTCTGCAAGGCCATCAGTGGCTGCCACCAACGGACCGCTACCGTACCTTGAGCGGCACATCTCAGCCAGCAGTGACCAATCACTGCCAGATGGTTTCCAGCAGTTTCCCAACACTAGAGATTTTGCTGGGTTTCTAAGGGCTGTTTAATATGAAATACGAGACACTACTTTACTAAAATCCTCTACACCATAATTTATATAATTATTATATTGAGTTTTATTCATCATTCCTCATTTGGAAAAAGCACGTCATCATATCTTTGCGCATAAGCTTCATACATTTATACAGCTTTCGTACAAACCCGGGGATGTAGCAATGGTATCATAGGCCTAACCTTCGCACAACGGCCACCTCCCAACCCTGAAAATATGTCCTGATAAACTCTAATTTTGTATATATAAATTATACAAAGGCCGTTCCATAAAAACTGAGAGTAATTATTTTTTGTGTTGGCAACAGTGCGAAGGGGGAAAATAATCACGCAGACGACTAACTGAAATAAGAAGTATCTAAGATAACCGTCAAGCCGTGGCAGACGATTTCTGTTCTGTTATTGCGCAGGTAAGTCTGCATTTCGCCATACAGTTATGAAAGTGAGTGATTCGTTTGCGTAAAACGGCTCCAGAAGCAGTTGATTTAATGAAAAAAGCTTACGAAGATAAACGTTTGTGTGTGTCAACGATTTTTAGATGGCACCATGATTCCAAAACAGGGCGTTTGTAGACACAACTCACTCCTAGGCCTGGTGGACCTGAAAGTGTTGTTACGGAGCGTATTGTTAACACTGTTTGGGGAATCCTGCAAGAAGATCGACGAAGGACGTATGGTAACATAGAGGCGTCCACTAATATTTCAAAAACGTCGGCATTCCGCATTCTGCGCGACAAATTACTGCTGCATCGTGTGTGTTCCAGACGGGTACCTCATCACCTGACGAGAGAACAATTGTAGTCAGAGTTCAGGTGCGTCATGAGTAGAAATAAATTATTGCAAGGGATCCAACCTTTCTAAGCACGGCAATAACTGCCAATTAAACATAGTTCTACTATTTCGACCTCATCACGAAGCGCGCAACGAGTGTCTGGAAACGCACAGTCTCGCCTCCTCCGAAAAGAGTCTGCCAAATCAATTCAGCTGAGAAAGTGATGAAGATAATTTTCCGTGATCAGAAAGCTGTAGTCTACCAGCATGCTTTTCCTCCACAAATTACTGTCAATACTGAGTATTACATTTCAGTCTTGAAGCGTCTGCGACGACATATATCGATTGAGCGACCGCAACTGGCGAGCAAATGGACCCTAAACCATGATAACGCCCGCCCACGTGTGGTGCTTGTATTCAACAGTAGCTTACGAAATGCAGTATTAAAATCATGACACAGCCTGCATACAGTCCTGACCTCGCCCCGTGCGATTTGTGGTTGTTATCAACAACGAAGGAGAAGTACCGTGTCGCAATATTCAACACAGATGCTGACGTTATTCAAGCTGTAAAGTGGTTGCTAAAGCAGCTTCCACAAAATGTCTTCGCCACAAGCTTTGAAAAGTGGACTGAACGAATGGGACCGTTGCATATCATCCGAGGGAAGATACTTTGAGAAAGAATAACATATATTTTGCTGTACCTATATTTCTTCATTTTGCGTGATTTTACTCTTTTTATGGAACGACCGTTGTAGATTCAAGTTGTTTGTGACAATTAGGAAATACGTAAATTATGTTATTATTTTAAGATGTTCGTTTCGTGCATGTATTGGTAATCTTTAGGACGCTATGCAGTTTTTTGTTGCATACCTTTATCCCAAAAATTTTATCTGTAAGTGAATTTTTGGATTTTATCAATGAAAAATGTTCTACTTTATTATATATATATTTTTTTTGGTTTAGTGGTTGTGAAAGGATCTCATCAAAAAAGAGAAAGCGCACCTTATTTTTTCGCAGGTGATTCCTCGATATTTTGGGGATTGTTTAGTTTTCACTTCAGTTTTATTTCTCTCATTCTTTTGGTGAAAGCACGGCTCGTTCCGTACTATTTTCTTTGAAATACTTTTCCGAGCAGGTTCACTGATCGAAACACACCAGAACAGTTTTTTATGAAGTTACCGTATTTCTTCTGTTGCCTAACTTTTACAACATAGCTGATGCATGTCTTGCAGTGATACATATTATTTTATCATACCCGCTCAATTTTACCTTCAACAACAACAGCAACAAAAATAATTCATTTCAAAACACAAACCTTTTGTTAGCATAGATAGCATACTAGAAATATAAGAAAAGGTTGACATAAGCATAAGGTATTAAATATAACACCAAATTTGTTTTAAGGTTTTGTAATTGAGTACATAGATTCGAAAGAAAATAAAAAATGAAACTGTGTATTCCTTCGCGAATGCATAAATTTTAGAATTAAACAATGGGACATAGCTTTTTTCACAAGTTTCAAAATATGTATCTTCATCTTAGTACCCAGGCGATTTCGGGGTTCCTTCGCCGGGTGAATTATTACGGGTTGGTTATAAAATAAGTGTTTCAATTTGTGGGTGTCTACAAAAGCGAGAAATGCTGATATCGTGACAAAACTTGTTAGATAGCTTATTGAGGGCATGGGAAAATCATTTAGAGGTAAAAAAAAACATTGTTCGAAATTATGTCGCTTAGGGAACACTGGCGCTGAAGAGGCAAGACAAAAAACAGATATATGTGAATTTACTGTTTACTAACAGAACAGAAGTTTCAGAACAAACTCTGCTCAATTTTCTGGCCATCACAAGAGGCGACATGATGCAAACAAAGAACGGCGTGTGACACGTAGCATGTCGCGGTCGATGTTGACCACTTCACGTCTGCAATTATATTGCGATTTTGAACTTAGTTTTTTCCGCTTACTAGATTTTCCATGAGCTTAATTAGCTACTTACTAAGTCTCGTTGCAATATCTCCATTTCTCGCTTTACTAGACAACCGAGAATAGGGATACTTGTTGTATAAACACCCGGTATATACTGAAGTGTCTTCGTCTTGTACCTTGTCGCTTTGTGTTTAAGATCTCCAAGTTGATATCAAGATTGAGTCTATTTCATACTGGAAAATGGAATTTTGTTGGACATATGGCGAGTTTTAATGGCTGGTAAAGTAACGTTATCCTTGATATTTCCCAAACGAGAATGATACAAAAGGCTTTTAGCGTACTAGGCAAAAAAAAAAACATTCTGCCGCTGAAAAGTTATTTTTGTTTTAGTTTGGACGTTTAACGACCAACACGAGCAACTGGTAGGACTCCAACCAGTCGCTCGTCTCTAGCGTATGGTCACTCTATACACGAAAAGGACAGAGCCAGTGCCTGGCCGACAAATAAACCGCCAATGCCTGTTCCGGAACTCCAACCAGAGTCTAGTTGGACGAATGTGCAGGAGCCAGCGCCTTTATCACTCGGCCACCGGGACGGTGCTCCATAAATTGAAAAAGCATACACTACAACCCTAGGATGTCTTTGACTGTCTTTAGATAATTATTACTTCTACTAAATATAATTTAATGCTTCTTTAACGAAATTAGGTTAGCTCCTGCTTTAGTACCACGTGACGGAGAGGAATGGCCACAAACGAACCTTTTCCGGTTTTATTGGCGCAATTATTCTTAAATGGATTTGATTTGATGCTTCCACATATGATAACATTATAATGACACATTTCAGATCACCTGTGGGAAATGACCTCGTCAAAGCGTTTGGTACAAAGAACCTGTGTCTTCAATTTTGATTACGGAACTTCTTATTAAAGTCTTCCGTCTGTATTTTTCTGAAGATTTTTAACACTATATACTTTTCCCTATTAACATCACGAATGGAAATTGTATTGGGTGTCTAACGACAACGGTGAGAAAATCAATGATCTACAAGCAGTCGCCCGTCTCTAATTTAGCGCCGGTAGTTCCAGGGAAGGAACAGAGCCAGTGCCGAAAGACAAACACGCCACTCATGACACGTCCTGAACTCCAATCCAGAATCACTCTGGCGAACGATCAGAAAGCAGCGCTTAGATCACTGCGCCACCGGACCGGGAGATCTGTCCTTGCATGACTGAAATTGTTCGTATAAAATTCTGAGTAAGGTATTGCCCTCAGTCTTGTGCTGCTAAAATCGAATTGATATTACCCTGAAGTGTTCTTTGACCCACGTTTATGTGACCTAAATTTCTTTGACAGAACTGTCCGCCGTGATGATTTCCCATATCCTCTAGAGTGGCGAGGGGACAATTGCAGCTGAAAATTGATACACCCAAGTTTTTCTAGAAACCTGCACCACATTGAGGTACCTCCCTCATCGTGACAGCAAACAGTTAATACTTTCATAATGGCAGAATTAATTATTTTTGGTTTACTGATAGAACTTTACCTCGGGAATGAACACGGATACATTGAATTCCATGCATTGATTCTTAAGAATTTTCAGGATACTACACACATCTTTTCTTTCCTGTCTCTTTTAATAAACGAAGTTTAATGTAAGATCGACGTCAAGTAGATTTTGAAACTATTAGAGATACGTTTTTGTTTTTTTTATTGTGAGTTTGACGACCACCGAGAGCAACTCAATGTGTTATAAGCAGTCTTCCGTCCCTAATGTAGGGCCACTGGTTCCAGGGAAGGAAGAGAGTCAGTGCCGAAAGAAAAACACAACATTTATGCCTCACCGGGATTCAAACTCGGACCCGTTTCGGACGAATGATCAGAGATACGTTACACATTTCTTCCTTTCTTTCTGGCAGTGAACTCCAGTGCGGCTTGAAATACGATTGCAGTCGTTTATGCAATTTTAAACTGGATAGCTTTTAGCTTTTATTCTGATAATTTTGGCGTGAAGTAAAATGTACTGTAAGAACACGAAAGCTTCAGAATCCTCGTATTTTATCTAAAAATCTCTTAAATGCATAGGACTAAAATTTGTTAAAATTATGTTGGCAATAATATCCGTTTTTACCTTAAGTATCTTACACATTACGCTTTTACAAGACCTTTGAGAATTCCTCTAGGAGACGAGTCCTAACTACAAGGAAGCCGCTGACAAAACATGTTCCTGACATCGTGGTAATTGCCTTAGAGGAACATTATTTTCCGTTTGCTATGTAGAAAGTTTTTCAAGCAATCCACACTTGCGTCTTATCGAAATGATGGAGGCTGACCAGAAAAGTATAAAGTGAGATCAACGGCGTCTGTTATTTCTTAATTGTAGAGTATATGTTGTTGAAAACAGCTCGTCTTTTGTGCTGTGAATTTTTCCTCTTTACAGACCAACTGAATAGAGAGCGGCTGTTGAGACAGAGGAGAAAAACGGATGCTTTCCTAAAATAGAATGAAATCTACGTAATAACGGACTTCACTTCGTATTCAAAATCTACCATATATTTTCGTGAATTATAATTCCCAGAAAAAGGCAATAGTTACTGAATTTAGAAATCTGAGAAACATACGAAATAAATATACGTTATCGGTGAGTGTGATTTACCAGCTCAACTCGAACACGACTAGGTACTTTATGTTTAGTGATTGAAACCAATTTGCGTACATAAATTCCTTGGATTTTGTAATTTTCAGCTCTAGTTATAATACGGATATTGAAAATATGATAAATACGAAAACAATTCTTTACTACCTGTGGAAACGCATCACTACACTCTGAGTGAGTAGCTGCGGGTATGCTACAATAGTCATGCATCCCTTGTTTTACTTTCCCTCTTTTAGAATGTCTGCTCGGTAAACTTGCGTTTTCCAACTATATTTTTCAATTATTATTAGTAGCATCCTTAGAGATCCCTTTGTAGAGACAGAAGTGAAAGTGTTACCAATCCTATGGAAATTTTAAAGACCTTCTATGCCGCACTGGTGGTGGAGTGGTTTAAACGCTCTGCTCACGTGATTGTTCGTCCAAGTGAAAGCTGCGGACCGGGTGGCGCAGTGGTCTAAGCGATGGCTTCTGATCCCCAACGCAGGGGGTCTGGGTTCGAATCGTGGGTAAGGCATAGATGTTGTGTTTGTCTTTCGGTGGTTTATTCGCTGAGTTCCTTGTTCACCTATACACATTGCTGACGTTGAATCACAGAATGTCTATACCGTGTGTATCTGTCAACCAATTCCAATATATGCTCAATATATATGTCAATCTCTCAACCAATTCCAAAATATGTTCAATATATATGTCAATGTATCTGTCAACCAATTCCAATATATGTTCACTATATATGTCAATGTATCTAAACCAATTCCAATATATGCTCAATATATATGTCAATCTGTCAACCGATTCCAAAATATGTTCAATATATATGTCAATGTATCTGTCAACCAATTCCAATATATGCTCAATATATATGCCAATGTATCTGTCAACCAGTTCCAATATATGTTCAATATACACCGCTGGCCACCCAAAATGCAACACTAAGAAGAAAGCATCCGATTGGCCTGAAATTCGCAGCATGATTCGCCCGCGACAGAACGTGCAAACGATTAGCATTGCAGGGCATATGCAAATCATGTGCGCCCGGCACGCCACCGAGAAGCACTATCAGAAGGATGCAGAGAAGGCGATTTATAAGTAGTGGAAGTGTGTTGTGCTGCCGGACCTGTGGGTGGGTACCTTCTTGATGCCTCGTCACAGAATACGGCAGTCATTCCAGCACGTTTCGGAGTTCGACAGAGGATGAATAGTGACTTATCGCACCAGCGGTTTATCGTACCGAGACATCGGCGCCCGTGTGGGACGACATCCAGCCACAGTGAGGCGAGTACGGATTCCGAGGGTGCAGGAGGGACGGACGGACCGACGTGAGCGATTGCAGCAGCCGCGGCACACCACCGAACGAGAGGACCGGCATGTTGTGCGGCGGGCATTGACGGCTCGCATCGCCACATCACGAACGTTAGTGCAGGAATTAGGGTGTGCTGCGCAACAACCTGTGTCAGCACGTACCGTTCGATGTCGTCGGCCGGAGCGGGGACTTGTCGCACGGGGCCCATTGCTCCGATTACCAATGACGTTACACCACCGGCAAGTGCGGCGGCAGTGGGCCGTTGAACGCCGCATCTGGACTACGGAATGGCACGACATTGTCTTCTCCGACGAATCCCGCTTCTGCCTGCAACACCACGATGATCGGATCCGCGTGTGGCGGCACCGCGGCGAGAGACTGTATGCCGCCATCATTTTGCATCGCCATACCGGTCCGTCGCCTGGCGTTATGGTTTGGGGGCATTTGGATATGACACCCACACCCCTCTGGTACGCATCGCCGGTACACTCAACAGCCACCGCTACATCTCCGACGTTTTGGAGCCTGTAGTCCTCCCTTACCGGCAGGACCTGCCAGAGGCCACGTTTCAACAGGACAACCCGCGCCCGTACGTGTAACGCATCATGCAATAATTCTTCGCGGCCCACCAGGTGTCACTGCTGCCTTGGCCCGCCTGTTCTCCTGATATAACGCCCATCGAACACGTCTGGTCGCTGGTCAGCAACCGAGCGGCCCAGAAAGCACCACCCGCGTCTACGCCTAATGAAATGTGGCAACGTGTGGAAGCAGCCTGGGCCGACACACTGCATGCCCACATCTAAAGCCTCTTTCGTTCGATGCCGCGGCGTGTAGCGGCCGTTATTGCTAGCCACGGAGGCCACACGAACTATTGATGTCTGCGTGTTCCGCAAGTCGCACGGGCCTGTAAGCTCAATGTTATGTGTCCAGTCAATCTGGCTTTGCTACCTCGTGTCCTTCTTGGTGTTGCATTTTGGGTAGCCAGCAGTGTACATATCAATGTATCTCTCAACCAAGTCCAATACATTATTTAAAAAAACCTCCAATCAATAAAAAAAAGTGAGGGCTGTTTCCAATTGCAGTGAGACATGAATATTGCTCTTGACGCGTACGACACTGGCTCACGCCCTTCCCTGGAACCAGTTGTCCTAACTCAGGGACGGGCGATTGCTTACAGTGCATTGAGTTGCTCACAGTGGGCGTTAAACTCCAAAACAAAACAAAAAGACTTACTACGTTGTTCTGTCTTTCATCGTCTCTTCCTCTGGCTGCCTTTGCGTCATAGTAAAGGCGTTGTCTCCTTAAACTAAATCTTTTCCTTCATAAGTCGGCTAGTTCTATGATGAGCATGTGTGGGAAAACCAGTGATTTATTTCATTAGTGCTTATATACATTTTTAAATTTAAGACCCCATGCTAATAAGTGTTATGGTGCATAAAGTCATTATATTTTTGAGGTTTTTCGTTCCTTAAAGTATTAAGTGTGCAACTTAATTCTCGACCCCTAACCGCAAGCGATCATAGAACGTCGGCAAATGCAAATAGCTCTGTTCGATAATGGAATATTGTAGCGCCATCCAACAGCTTTCAAGGCAATCGTAACCGCTCACAGCTCTTGTGAGAGAAGGGACGAAAGTTGACAGTGAAAGCAAAGTCCTTCGAGAAGCAACACTTGAGACACTGCCTACTGTTTGCGTCTCAGGTAAAACAAAAGTGCCGCGGAAGCCCATCAAATGCTCTGTGCTGCTTTGGGTTAGGCTTCTGTGTCCTACAGCTCGTTTAATAAGTGGTTCCAGCGGTTTAAGCAGGGAAATTTCGTCCTCCCTGATCCAGAACGTCCAGGACAGCCACAGAAAGTTGACGATGAGGAACTGGAACAACTGTTGGACGCGGATCCCTGTCGCACACAGTCAGAGCTCGCCCAGGAACTCGGAGTAACACGGCAAGCTATTGCAAAGCGTCTGCACAAGCTTGGACGGATTTAAAAGGAGAACCGTTGGGTGTCCCACTAACTCACAGCTGCGAACAAGACTAGGCGCTACGATGTTGCTGTGTCCTTGCTCTCCAGATTTAATAAGAAGGACTTCCTCCACGAGATTTTAACCTGTGATGTGAAGTGGATCCTCTACGATAATCCTAAGTGGCGCAAATCGTGGGTTTTTCAAGGTTAGCCTACCACCAGTACCGCCAAACCGAATATCCATGCCATGAAGTTGTTGCTGTGCATATGGTGCGACCAGCGCGGTGTCGTACACTATGAGTTGCTCAAACCTGGTGAAACGGTCAATGCTGAGCGTTACTGTCAGCAATTCATTCGTGTGAGTGACGCAATGGAGGCTAAAATGCCATACACCGGCAAGGGCAGAAGGTCGGTCCTGTTGCTTCAGGATAACGCGTGTCCTCACACCGCTATAAGGACTTTAAACACGATCACCGACTTGGGATGGGAGATTTTGTCCCACCCGTCGTATTCTCCAGACTTTGCCCAGTCGGATTATCACCTCTTTCACTCCCTGTAACATCACCTGAGTGATACGCACTTCACTTCTGTCGAGGAGGTCCACACAAGTATTGAAGACTTTATCAACTCGAAACAGCCCTCTTTTTTGCAATGGCATTCGGCAGCTTCTTGACCGATGGCTGAAATGTATCCAAAACGACGGGGATTATTTCCCTGATCATGTACGTATTCAGTTTGCTATAATGTGCTGTCAACGTGCCGTGCTTGTGGCCGAGAATTAAGTTGCACACCTAATATAATGTGCGGGGACCTGTTACGCGCTTTGTGAAACACAACTTAGGTTAAGTCAAAATCATTTAAGAGGAACGTAAATTACACATGGTCAATGAGAGTTGTTTTTTTCGTGGTTTAACGCCGGACGTGAGCAACTTTATTTCATATAAGTATTGAAATAAAGTTGGATCTGGTTACAGTCCCGGATGGAGCACTACACATGCTTCATCCAGGACTGAAATCCAGATCCAGCTCGGTCGAACAGTTAGGAACCTACACTTCTGATTACTCGGTAGCCAAAGTAGCAGTCGAACCCACATATAAGGAGCTTGCATTATGTGAAGTTCCGCTCAAAAAGAACGTTTTTATAGATCCCTTGATATTCGTAATTTTTTTCTCTTTTTATTTTAATCGGATATTACAAACAATAACTTTTCGAGAAGCTGCTTACATTAAGTACAGCACGGTTATCCGCAGACAAATGAGTGGCATTCATTCATTTTTTTAAACCTTCCTTTTTCACTGAAATTCAAGGAATTACCTGCTGTTAACGACACCCGGTGGTTCCCTTTAGAGATAGATCATTTCGCGTGAAGACACGAATGTTTCAGTTGTTTTTTATCACGTCTTTCGTAAAAGAAAAAAAGTGCTTATAGTATCAATTTGCCCGTCCGCTTGTGGCCACCATATCTGTGCAACTAATAATCCGACTTGAAAAATATAATATTTCTGTTGGAAACCTTGAAGCCGCCCCGGTGGCGCAGTGGTCTAAGCGATGGCCTCTGTTCATTTCGTCCGAACGGGGGTCCGGGTTCGAATCCCGGTGAGGCATGGATGTTGTGTTTGTCTTACGGCACTGGCTCTCTCCCTTCCCTGGAACCAGTGACCCTAAATTAGGGACGGGCGACTGCTTATAGCCCATTGAGTTGCTCACGGTGGTCGTTAAACCTCCAATCAAAAAAAAAAAAAAAAAAAAGAAACCTTGAAATGTGAGAACGACGCTCCTAGCTTTCCGGTTTTGTCCGATGCACAAAGTGGCCACTAGTGAGCGTAAATACAGATGCTATCGAACTGAAAATATATTTCACTCCATGTGTTTGTTTCTAAATATCCCATTGAAGAAAATATTTGCTTATTTCGATGCTATTAATAACGAATAATATTTTGGATACAATTTCTTTTTCAAGTACAACACAAATTTTCCGCTATGGGGTGGAAAGGTAAATTGTGATTTCCCCGATATCTCTGCTTCGAAAAATAATTTCCGCATCGGAAAGAGCTCCTGGGCAAAAATGTTTTACATGTAATTCCTAATTTTGGTAAACAATAATTATCTTACCAGGAGCAGAACTGTTTATTTCTGTTTTCAATGTATTTGCACCAAAACATGGGCTTCTAAAAACTCGATGGAAAAAAGTATTCGGTGGACTGATACGAGTTACCTGCAAAAACGTTTAAGAATACATTCTTTCCAAAATAGTAATCCGCTAGGGGGCGTAGATTTATATCTTATTTTTATCGATATCTCTGCTTCTAAGAGTCCGATTTCAAAAATTATTTTTTTATTGAAGAGCGTTTCCGGTGCGAAATCCTTCTCATGTGATTTCAAATGTTTCTTAACGCTCAAGTGTGCCACTAGGGGGCGTACGTTTAAAACAATATTTGCCGGACTAAATACTCAATTGAAAAATCCTTTTTTGGTCAGATACTACTTACTAGGGAAAAATATTATGAACATTTTCTTACGAAAATAATACATAATTTCGCCGCTAGCAGGCGCTAAAACTTGATCTGTCTTTTTCTATATCTCTGTTTCTAAATGTCCGATGCCGCCCCGGTGGCGCAATGGTCTAAGCACTGTCCGAGAAGGGTCCGAGTCCGAATCCCGGTAGGGCATGGATTCGGTGTTCGTTTTACAGCATTGGCTCTCACCCTTCTCTGGATCCAGTGACCCTAAATTAGAGACGGGCGACTGCTTATAGCCCATTGAGTTGCTCATGGTGGTCGTTAAATCTTCAATCAAAAAAATATATCCGATTTAAAAATATCTTTTATCACCGGATACCATTTACCTTGCAGAACACTTTAAGATTGTACTTGAGTTGTTTTTTTCTTTTGTAATTCACAGTTCTATTGCTGGGTGGTGCTTCCGTAGCCCTAAAATTGTGTCCCTGTTGAGAATTTTTTTTCTGTATGTCACAATAAAGATGGAGAACACTAAACTATCCCCTTTTGATAATGCGCAGCTTTCCCGCTAGGGGGCATAAATGTCAAAACCTTCTTCTCGCCACCACTGCGTCCAGGAGATGTATTTGAAAAGCTCATTTTTCTAGCATATCTTTTGCCATGAAAAATGTCTTTCGCATAATTTAAAATATCTTTAAGCATAGTTATGTTAATTAATTTACATAATCAATATAATTAATTAGGTAATGAAATCTCGATTTTTTTATTGGAGGTTTAACGACCACCGTGAGCAACTCAATGGGCTATAAGCAGGCTCCCGTCCCTAATTTAGGGTCATTGGTTCCAGGGAAGGGAGATAGTTAGTACCGTAAGACAAACACAACATCCGTGTCTCACCGGGATTAGAACCCGGACCCCTTTCGGACAAATGATCACAAGCCATCCCTTAGAGAACTGGGCCACCGGGGCGACAAAATTCCTCTTAGTGGTGTAGAATTATATCATGTTTCTTTCTGTATTTCTTCTTACAAATGTTCGATTTGAAAATATATTATTAACATATGTTTTAGCCGCTGGTGATATTAAGTAACTGTTTCATATTCTGGATGTTTTATCGGTTCTAGAAGTTCGGTTGATTTTTGTTTTCTAACCGATTTCATTGATTATGAATGCCTTGATAGATGTTATTCACGTCGGAAAGTATCCAAAAGACGAGCTCATTACAACCGAAAATTGGGTGTGATTTTTCTTGTTTACTATCTGACGCCCCTCCCCAACCACACTTGTCAAGCATACATCTCCTAGCCAATTGCAAATGCTGTGTTTTGACCCATTCCCTTCACGGCTTTCCAATCTCTTAATCTCTGTTCAGAAAACCACCTGTGGCCACCATATCTCTTTAACGATTAATCTGACTTCGAAAATTAATTTTCTGTAGGAAACATTGAAGTGTGGAAACGATGATTCTTGAGTTATTTTACATCCAGAAAATTCTTAACATCGCGGCAGAGGAAGTTGCAAATCATTTATAACAGCGATCATGGAAACCACAAAACAAGAAAGATTTGGCTTCAATATACGGCGTAACGTGTAACAAATCACATTTAAAATTTTCAGTCTTACCTTTTACATTCGTTTAATGTTTTGCTTATTGCCGATCACACTCGTACCACTTTGCTACTTATAGTTTCCAGTTAACAAACATTATTTACCTTCGATTTATGGATAAAAACTTTACCATTGACTAGTTTTAACCTGACATAATTAAATATCCCAAAAATAGTCCTTTTTTATTTGTGCAGTTATAACGACGTTCGCATATATTGAATGCTTTAGACTCTCTCTTCAATTTGGTTATATATGGGTACGACTGTATGTGCTGTATTTTCATGTGCATCAGAACATTTTACGAGTTGTGTCTGTTTTAACTTCAATTCGTTTTCGGTGGCATGTCAAAGTAAATTTAGCTCCGTAATTAAGAGTCTGAAAATGTCATGATAATATGTCTACTACGTTTCTAAATGTTGTTCTTTAACGTTCTGTTCACCCGCTCTCTACATCAATTGCATCTGTTGTTGTTCATGTCTTTAGCGACCTATAATTTTATATGTTGCATTTATCACTACAGTGTTTATCCTATCCTGGATGTATCGGACGTTTTTATACGACTACACCATGATTAAGTGGGTGGATCAGTTAACTCTTCATCCCACGGTGCTTCAGTATTAATAGCTGTTTCACTCCGGCGCACTTAAGGGCTATTTCTTTTTCTACTTCTTTCGCTTCTTCTTGAACACCATCTCATTCTAATTGCCGTTGTTCATTTAAAACGCTCTGCCTCAACACAGTTCGTTAAATCCTAATTTCATTTATCATTTTATTTGATAAGGCTGGTTTTAAGTATTCTCAGTTGGAGTTCTGTGGATCTTTCCAGTACAAATAAAAAGGAATGCCAAAACTGTTGTTTGAAATTTATGAAGCAAAGAATATTATCCCGCATGGAGCAGTCAGGACGAGATAATTTCGGGTCTCCCAAAAAGGCTGTGAGTACTACAGCAGGGATCCGTTTATTCTTGCTTTGGATGGTGGTAATGGCAAAGTTTTTTGTTTTTTTATTGTAGTTTTAACGACCACCGTGAGCAGTCACCCATCCCTAATTAAGGGTCACTGGCTCCAGGGAAGGCAAAGAGCCAGTGCCGTAAGACAAACACAACATCCATGCCACACCGAGGTTCGAACCCGTACCCCTTCTCGGACAAATGGTCATATGCCAGCGCTTAAAGCAATGCGTAACGAAGTTGCAATGCATGCTAGGTAGAATATTATTGGAGATACAGCAAATTGTTTAGATTTTCACAAAGACCATAATTATTTCTTTCAGGGTAAAAAACAATTATTTCCTAGATTTTAAATATTCATTATATGATTAAAATTCGTAAACCATCATGCTGTTCCGAATTAAATTTTAATGTCAGTAACTATGAAAGATCCGGAAGATCCAGAAATTTGAATAAAACCATGGAAACGGACACCTAGTCTTGGCCTTGCGCATTCTCATTCAATTTTGATTTGTACTTCTCGTAAAAATTGGAGAAATATGATTTTAGAGATACAGTATTACCTCGATATAAATAATGTTATTAGTTTGTCATATAGAAACTCATATTTCCATTCTCAAATAGTATGCACGTACTGACTGCCATAATGGTGAAACATATCAGCTATTCAATCGTTTGTACAAAACAAATCCGTGCATTATATGCATATAATTTCATAGTATATTTACAAATAAAAATTCGTGTTTTATCTACATATATTTCCATACTATTAGAATACAATTCCATCAGTACATTTAATGCAACATATACTGGCAGCGGGGGCTATATAATTGGCAACACCATTTCAGCAGTCCGTAGGTATGCGATTTCCGTTAGCGATTTAACTTTCTTTTTTCATGTCTACCACATGATTTCGCATAAGCAAATCACGATCCTTTATTTCAAAGAGGGACACTATAAGAGAAACTCTGCAAATATTTAGTAGGAACCAAAACTTTAGAAAATAACGCAAGTTTGCACAACGACTGAAATGCAACGCACTTTGCGGTCGCACTCGTCTTACCAACCTCTTTACTTCCACCAGGGGGTACGTGATGTCGATAACAGTTTTTAGGTTTAGTAAGGTGAGTGTGTACCTTCGGTAAGATCGTTGTAGCCGGAGAAACAGAAAAGAGGTGGGTAAGATATCCTTTATTTTGTTTGATGTTTACCGACCACCGTGAGCAACTCGATCAGCTATAATCAGTAGTTCTTCCCTAATCTAGGGTCATTGGCTCCAGGGATGGGAGAGAGCTAGAACCGTACGACAAACACAACATCCATGCCACACCGGTATTAGAATTCGTAACCGTTCTCAGAAGAATGGGCAGAAGCCTGCTAGCGCTTAGCCCATTGGACCACGGGGAGGGAGGGGATTGGATGTCCTGAAATTATAGTTTATAGAAAAGATGGAAAGAAAAAGCGCTACTGGAGTGATTAGGGCCGAAGTTATATGATGCCTAACAAAGCAGTATGATAATAACCCATGGGATGTTTATCGACCACCGTGAGCGACTCGATGGGATATAAGCAGTCAGTCGTCCTTAATTTAGGGCAACTGGTTCCAGGCAAGAGAGAGTGCCAGAACCTTAAGAGAAACACAACACCCATGCTACAATGGGATTCCAACCCGGACCCATCTCGGACGAATGGTCACGAACCGGTGCTTTTAGATTACTACGTCACCAAGGCGTCACACATGGGATGGAGAAGAGTGGTAGCGATGATCTGTTTTTTGTTATTGTTATTTTGGAGATTTTTTTATTGATTGGAGGTTTAACGATCACAATGAGCGACTCAATGGGCTATACGCAGTCGCCCGTTACTAATTTAGGCTCACTGGTTCCAGGGAAGGGAGAGAGCCAGTGCCGTAAGACAAACACATCATCCATGTCTCACCGGGATTCGAACTCGGACCTCTTTGGGAAGAATAATCAGAAGCCATTGCTTAGACCACTGCGCCACCCGGGCGGCCCTTCGGAGTTTAAGAACTACTATGAGTGACTCCTCATGCTATGAATAGGCACACGTTCCAAATTTCGGGCCGCTGGTTTCGAGGAAGGGACATAGGCAGCGCCATAATAAAAGACAAGCGCACCACCAGGACACGAAGCAGGGCCAATAAAGAATGATTGGACCAAACTCGGCAGCTTCAGACCACTTAGCCACTGGAGCTGCCATGATTTTATTTTGTAATTTATTGAATTAATTTTTTTCAATGATTTTTGAGTTTCAATACGAATTACCTGACATTGTTTATTTTACAGATATCGTTTGTATCTAATTTACAGTAGAAATTGCAAACTTATAGTCACTGTGGATGACCCTTAAAAGAGTGTTTTTAAGGGTCATCCACTATAAGTTTTAGAGGTACCTATGAGGTACCTATTTGCACAGATATCATTTGAAGAGATAAAATGCTGAAATCATATCATAGAATTGAACGCAGTGGATACTTTCCATAGATTTTTACGAGTCTTCATTACAGTGTTCATGATGGTAGACATCGACCAGTTAGGGCAATTCTAGTATTAGGCAAACTAATTCAGTACAGTACACTGCATCCAGCATAAATGATGAAACTATGGGGAGAATATGAACTCAGATACAATGGCCTGTTTATATGATTTCCCAGTCTCGTAAGCTTTAAAACATATTTCAGTTAAGATTACGATTAATAACAAGAGTAAAAACCCATATAGGCATTTCTTTCTCATTACGAATTGCTTCTTGTATGGAAAAACTGAAGACCTCTGAGACTACTAAGTGGCTTAAATGCCTTTTATTTAGGAAGGCACGAATGTATTTCAAGAAAACCCTATGAAACGTGCTTCAGAATATTTATTTTTATCACCAGAGTCATCTACGTAGCTGGTAAGTGCTTTGGCTTCCGAATTCTTGCATTGAGTTCATATCCCATATGCGACATGTATCTTGTGCTCATATTTTACGTTCCGGCATTGTTTCATGTCACTAACTCAAAACTAGTGTTAAAAGAACTGTCCTAGAATTCGTTTCGCTTTGAAATCTACGAACCACAAAAAAAACCATCTTTTTAATAATTTTGGAGCACATAAATTGAAGTCTTTATGGGTGTATTGCTCCAGCAGCAGCGTTTGTATTTAGTGATAGTGTTCATTAGAACACTATCAAAGAGTTAGTATGCGCATATTTCAGGGGACAAAACTAATATTAATATCAAGCTGTACGAATAAAATTATCGGAATAATAGTTTTTAGATTGAAACGTCCTTACTGATATAGTATTACATAGTAGATATAAATATCTAAAAATGACTATTTCTATTAAGCACTTTAGGAACAATTTACTGTCATTTCACTGCTGCACAGTATCTTTCACCGTAAAAAGTATTTAAAAAGGCACCGAAAGGAAGAATTTCATTTTCTATTGAATGGAATGACTAAATCTTTTGCGTCACTAATAAAACGCTTATGTTGTTTAATATGCCATTCCAGCTTTGCGTTAAATTCTCCGCCGTGGTTTTTATATATTTTTCAAAACCTTTGGACTCTCTATCGAATAAATAAAATTACACGAGTTTTTTTTAGGACTGAAGGGAAATAAACTAATTTTTGTTTTTTGTGGGGTCCCGGCCATTTTCAGAAACCCACAGAAAATGTGATTTTGAAAGTGCGTATTAAATTGCACATGATAGTCCATAAGTTTTTATTACAGTACTTTAACATGAAATATTATAAGCCAAAATATGCAACGACTCCTATATAATTTAGTAAAACACTTTGCGTAATATTGGTTATGCCTTCACAAACCATGAACGTCTAAATTCATATTTCCTTTATGCGCGATATTTCTGCATAACTATGACCTTTCTTTCCTTTCCCGTTTCTTTTACTTTGATTTTGTTTTTATTACAGCTCATTTAGTTCACGAATTTCAAAAGAAAAGCTATTATATTTTAAAATGTATTGTTTTTAAAGTTAAGTTAGAGCTTGATTTTTACTTATACAGATGTCACTTACAAAATACTTTTTTAGGTACTCGTAAAAAACGGGGTCTCCCATGTTCAAAGGGACATATTTATTTCACTGCCTAGAGGAAATACTGAATTCCTTTGGTTTTGAAAGTACGCTGAGGAACAGCGCTTTCTTTTCCCGTCAAATACTAAAGTCCGGATGGCGAGAGCACAGAAGGAGAACAGGAATGTCGGAATAAAGCGGAACGTTAAATCAGGAGAAAGTCAGACGCTCAGCCTGGAACTACTTCTTTTCAAGGAGAACCTATTCAAGTAAACGTAGGAAGTCAGTCTGTTATTGACGGCACCACTTCGTCACCGCCTCAGCGTTCCCCAGGAAAACCCCAGAGACCCTTAGAATACACGGAGAATTAAGGAGAGGGTTCATTCTTTATACTGGCAGGAAAAGTGAGCGAGCTCTATACTTATCACTTGAGGCATTGACGGTGTTTGGAGTAATTTAATTGATGTGCCTTTTGGCGAAGGAAAATTCCTTCTCTCATATTTTGGTCCCTCTTGTCTTAATGACACTGATTGAAAAAAGTTTAAGTGATAACTGTACGAAACATCTTCTACTCTCTTAAACTATGTCTTATACCCTCACTTTTAATTGTGTTCCAATTCAATGTGTACCTCCGCAAACAGTTACCGAAAGAAATTCAATTTTAGCAAAGGAACATTTCCGAAAAAAGAACATAAATTGCTCTGTTTAACCTAGGTTATTAGTCAACCTCGGTTCTTAGGTGAGATTCATATTACCGTATGCGTCGCGTTTAAATATTTTCTCAATTACTGCTAAATCGTGACCATCGCCGCAGTTGTCAGACTGTGTCTGTGATTCAGGCCACTGCTGTGAATTCGATTTCCTGCTGCTGCACATCTAATTAAAGGACCTTCCCTGACTATCATGCGAATGATTTGATAGGCCCCCTAAAACCATCCCCAACGTATGATCCGATTTAGGCAGCTCTTCCTGAGATGTCTATCCTACCCGCAGCATTAGCATGGCCTCGTGATCAAGTGTATTCTCGGCTGAAAATCCATAATGAGGCTTAGTAAGGGATCTTAACAACTCGTAATTCTATATGAAGAAGAAAGCTGAACGACCATATACCTTTCCAAGATACACTATATTGGCAAAAGTAACCGGGCACCACTTCAAAAGCAAATGAACGGATCCGCTGCGTTGTTAAGATGCGCGGTACAGCTGCAAACGGTATAATAAAAATCCTGCTGGTGACCGCAATCATATAGCACTGTGAGATTGGGTGAAAATGTCGCAGCGGGAGAGAACTGATTTGAGAAAGGAACGATTGTCGGGTGTTATATTAGCGTGCTGTCCGTAAGAGAAACCGAGAGGCTTTTAAACATATCCAAGTGAACTGTTTTTGATGTACTGAATAAGTGGAAGACACATGGCGTGCCTGAAGCAGCAAAACGTACCGGCAGATCAAAGGAAATCGGTGATAGGGGACGTCGAAGTCTCATGCGAGTCGTTACAGCTAATCGACGGAGCACTGAACAATACCTCAGTGCACAGTTGAGTAAAAATGCTGAAACTTCAGTATGTGCACATACCATTCGCAGAGAACTTCATTCCATGGCTTACCGTGGTCCTGCTCATAAGCCTTTCTTCTCCACTCGGAATGCTACTCGTCGTTTAGCATGGTGTAAAGAATATTTATCATGGGTCATAGATGAATGGAAACGGGTCCTATGGACTGATGAATACAGATACACGAACCATCAGTCTGACGGCCGTGTGTGGGTATGACGGCAGCCGGGAGAACGCTATTTACCACAGTATGCTGTTCGTACGGTCAAGTCTGGAGCTGGCAGCGTACTCGCGTGGGGGTGTTTTTCGTGGTATTGCCCCGGCGCATTTGTTATCTTGGACAAACCTGTTAACCAGCACGTCTACGTCGATATTCTGGACAATTATGCCCTACCAAGTCTGTGGCAATACTATGGAACCGAGCCTCTGTGGTACCAGCAGGATAATGCACCGAGCCATAAAGCAAGGACTGTTACGGCCTGGTTTGACGATAATTCCGTATCCTGTGTGGACTGCCCAGCACAGAGCCCTGATCATAATCCCATAGAGTACCTATGGGATGAATTAGAGCGCCACATAAGAAGTTTGGAAACAACGCCTACAACTCAGCAACAGTTAGCGCCAGCATTATGTACTGAGTGGAAGCGCATACCTATCGCTGTGTTCCAAAACCTTGTCGAAAACGTATCTCGAACGGTCTGTGCATGCATTAATGCCAAAGGTGGAGCAATACCGTACTACTGTGTATGTCAATAAAAGCTATGTTGTTTCTCTTGTAAGTGTCCGGTGAATTTTGTCAATACAGTGTATGTACGCCACTATACTTTTATCACATGTTTCGACATCTGTAAAAGATGAGATGATAATAGAATTTCTTGGTCTATCTTTACGTACAATCGTATGTGGATACGAAATCTCTGGGATTCAGATTGAAGGCTTTTCTTTCTTCTGGGATTAAAACGCCAGTAAGGACAACTGGTTGGGTTACAAGCAGTCGCCCGTCCCTATTCTGGGGTCAGTGATTCCAAGGAAGGCGGACCTCCAGCATGGTAATACAAAGACAGAACACATGCTCAATCAAGGATTCTAATCAGAGCTCAACTTGGACTAATGATTCAATGTTACTACCTCAGACAGCTCAGTCACAGGATCCTCGAAATATTCTGTTACTTCTAATATACACCGATGAGCCTAGACAAATGAGCGCGCCTGGAGACGGAACAGTGGCGCAGGTGAAGTTCACAGAGTAGTGTATATACAACCCGAGGACCGGCTTTCGCTACGTAGAGCAATCGGAGTCAGAATGGGAAAAGCTGCCGCTTTATCGGAGTTTGATAAAGGACAAATTGTATTGGCACGGTGCCTCGGAACCACCATCTCGAAAACGGCGCGGCTTGTGGGTTGGTCACGTAGCGCTATAGTGCGTACGTATCACAAGTGGTACACAGATGGCCAAACGACGAACCGTCGTCCAGCCGTGTTTCGTCCGCAGCTCATTGATGCCAGAGACTGTCGAGCATTGCGCACAGATACCGCAAGGCCACAGTGCGACAAATCACCCACAGCTGCAACAGTGGTGATCAGGGCAATGTGTCACAGCACACAGTATAGAGCAGCCTCCTGCACATGGGCCTGCGCAACCGAAGACCCAGCCGGGTTCCCATGCCCACGGAACGTCATTGCCAAGAACGCATAAAATGGGCCCCAATATCATCGAGATTGGACACTGGACGACTGGAAGAAAGTGGCCTGGTCTGACGAATCAATATTTCTGGTGCATCACGCAGAGGGCGGATACGCCGATTACCAACGGTGGCCATGGCACCTGGATGCACTGTTGGGAGAAAACAGGCCGGCGGGGGCGGTGTTATGCTGTGGGTGATGTTTTCTTTATATACGTAAAGCCCCATTTACCAGTAGCACAATCCCTGACAGCTGTCAGGTATCTGAACATCGTTGCTGACCTTGTTTACCCATTCATGGCAACTGTTTTTTTTAACGACCACCGTGAGCAACTCAATGGGCTATAAGCAGTCACCCGTCCCTAATTTAGGGTCACTGGTTCCAGGGAAGGGAGAGAGCCAGTGCCGTAAGACAAACACAACATCCATGCCTCACCGGGATTCGAACCCGGACCCCGTTCGGACGAATGATCAGAGGCCATCGCTTAGACCACCGCGCCAACGGGGCGGCCATGGCAACTGTTCTGCCTGTAGGTGATGGCCATTACTAACAGGATATTGCGCCATGCTACACTCCCAGAATCGTCAAAGAGTGGTTCGAGGAACATGCTGGTGGATTTCGGTTAATGCCCTAGCCTCCAAAGTCTCCTCACATGAACACAATCTAACATTTGGGGTTCGACTTGAAAAAGTGCGATCGCGCTAAATCCCCACCACGCCGAGATTTACGGGAACTGGAGGACCTGCTGTTGATATTATTGTACCAGATACCCCAGGATACCTATCGCCACGCCACTGAATCGATGCTTTGCCGAGTGGCCGCTGTTTTACGGGATAAAGTGAGTCTCACAGCTTTTTAGGTAGGTGGTCATCATGTAACTGCTCATCGGTGTATGTAACATGGCGAAATATAAACTATACTATGCACGTTTAAATTTCTTTGGTGCACACATTTTTGCTACGTCAAGTAAGACTAAATGGATATGTGTATGTATTACCCACAAAATGTTCAGATGTATGCATTCATTAGACAAAATATTCGGGCTTGTAGCTGTCAAATCTAAGATAATTCTTCTTGCACTAGGTAGATTTTACCTTGAATGAGAATATCCTTCGTAGAGTTAAATGATTCACTCTGGATAAAGTGATATCAAAATGCTTGACTTACAAGCAAATCTTATTTACTTGTTTCAAATCCTGATTACTTGTATTGTAGTTTTCAAATCACAAGAGTTATCGCTTCAAGAAGACATCAATGTCCTATTTGCTGAACCATAAAACTCGTTGGCTGCCCCGGTGGCGCAGTGGTTTAAGCGATGGCTTCTGATCGTTCGCCGGAAAGGAGTCCGAGTTCGAAATACGGTGAAGCATGGATGTCGTATTTGTCTTGCGGCACTGGCTCTCTCCATTCCCTGGAGCAAGTGACCCTAAATTAGGGACGGGCGACTGCTTATATATAACCCATTGATTTGCCCACGGTGGTCGTTAAACCTCCAATCAAAAAATCAAAAAAAATCGTTGAATTATAGGATCACACACAAACACTAAACATTAATAGCACCTAGAATGCTCGTAATATTAGAACACTAACAATTGTAAGGCTTCAGGACTCAATGCGATCATTATCGTATTTCATCGATTTCGTTGACAGCCGATTTATCTCTGATACCTAATACACCTCTTGCTAATTGCTTCATGGTTCTATTTATATTCAAATCTTCTGACTTGAATGATTGTTAGCGTGACCTAAAGAAATAAGCTCTTGGTAGTTCCGACAGAACGGTCAGTACAGAAAATATAACAAATGGTTTCAAAAATTTACAACAGAGAATGTACACAAAAACGAAAAATAAAACAGGTAGTATGTGTCGCATCTAGTTATTTATGAGTTTATTTTCGTAATGCACAGGTTTATTCTATGGGGCGTAAACGCTCATTTGTGCTTGACACAATATAACGATTGCAGTCAAAATAGAAACCAAAATGAGAAAAGTGTTTAGCTTTTAGAAAACCATTTATTGCACAGTTAAAATAATTAAAAAAAAAGGGAGTTTCCGATAAAACGCAGAAGAGGAAGAAATCTACTCTAGTAAAACGTGGTTGCATAAACCTTCGCATTATATTTTCATATCAACGTTTTGAAATAGCATAGAGACACAAAGTGCGACACGTACATTTTCATAGATATTAAGCCCCATAAAATAATTTTTTCTGCATTAAATAAATGCAGTTTATGCAGCATGATGATACTGATGAATTTAAGCAGCTATCGAGAAATTCCAATGAAAGGACAAATAGAGCAGTTTTAATTTCCCTTTTTTTTTTCGAGGTTCATGTACACGAAAGTGAAAATTAGTATATGTGGGAAACATATTGTTATGCTTCTCAACGTAATTTGCTTAAGCTTGTGAATGTTGGGAGGTATGAGATGTTTAGAAAAGTTGCTCAAATGCATTGATAATTAAATCGTATTTATGTCTTGGCTATTGTATGTCAACGAAACAACCTAACTGAGAGATAGCTCTCTTTCAAAAATATTTTCAAACGGAAAGGCACGCATGCTCTTTAATAAACGCAGTAATGGAATCGGACGTGATGCTTTTTGCGGAAGATATATAATGTGGGAAGAAAAATTCATTCCACCCAACAGAATTCCTCTTAGGTATTGGCTTTATAAGATAAGTTACTTCTCGAAACTGCGTATGTATATGCAACAAGAAAAACTAAAGTACTAGATAAACTATTTTGGCATTTTACTTCATGTTCGTCTATTTGTTAATTAATGCCTTTTTTGTCAATGTAAACCACACTTATCGTGCACTCAGCGTCTGAACATAATAATCGTTACTTGTTCATAAGCATTAATATACCCTTTCACCACTTAAACGCATGCCTTGTTTACCTAGCTTATATCTTACACTTTGGAAGCGATGATGATTTGCTTCTTAATATAAACTAGCCTTCTGAGACCAATAATTCATTGTTCATAAATGCGTATTTCGCATTTGAATTCGACGATCATATACTCTTTCTTTATGCACTCGCCTTCGGTAGCAAAGGATTTTATGGTCATGAATGCGCCCTTACCGTCTGAGTTTAAGTCTTACTTGTGCATAAAGCATCACTCACTATTCAAGAACAATTATTTCTTATTTGTGAACATACGCTCACATTTCCGAAATAGCATTGCTTTCTCTTAAGCATTGTTCGTTCCTTCTCTAAAGTTTAGACTTTTTCTCTCTGCTAATACACACGGCCCAAAATAAAGCCTAAAGAAGACATTTATGAGATTCTGATACATATGTACATACACTGAAGTGCCAGGAAAACTGGTGCAGACGAGCTTATGCAAAATACATAGCAACGTCACCTATGCGCGTACTCGGTTGCGCCCGCCATTGCGTATATAAAGCGATAGACATCCTTGCCAGCTGTCAGAGCTGTTTGCGGCATGCGAATGACAAGTAATAACAATTTAAGCGATTTTCAACGCGGTGTCATAGTTGGCGCTCGTGAGATGGGCCATAGCATTTCCGAGGTAGAAACGAAGTTCGGATTTTCAATGTCTTTTTACGGCCACACTGGCCGTAAGAAGACATTGGGTGAACGTGACCATCGTCGGCTGTCAAGAATCGTTTCACGTGATAGGCGTGCAACACTCTCGCAGGTATCATCGGAATTCAATGCTGGAGCCTCAACAAGCATCAGCGTCTGGACTGTGCAAAGTACCCTGCACGATATAGGCTTTGGGAGCCGACGCTCAAATCGAATTCCCTTGATGCGTGCACGACACAGAGCTATGCGCCTCGCTTGGGCACGGCAGCACCACCAATGGACACTTGATGACTTGAAACAAGTGACTTGGTCTGACAAGTCGCGTTTCCAACTGTATCGGGCAGATGGAAGAATTCGTGAGTGGCGCAAACCATATGAAGCCATGGATCCCACCTGTCAACAGGGAACTGTACCGGCTGGTGGGGAGTTCGTAATGGTATGGGGTGTGTTTAGTTGGACTTCACTGGGACCCCTGGTACGTCTACAAACTTCTGCGACCGGCCAACGCTATGTGCGCATCTTTTCTGACGAGGTAAACCCGTTCATGTTTTATGTCCTGCATTCATTCTGATGGGTTGGGCCTGTTTCAACAGCACAATGCAACTCCACACAGGTGTCGAGACGCCACATTATGGTCGGAGGAGCATTCATCTGAATTTGAAATGTTGCTATTCCCACCCAAGTTCCCAGATCTGAACGTGATTGAACTCATTTGGGATGTCATGCAACGCACTACCGAACACAGGAATCCGAGACCTCGGAATACACCCGAATTGTGGAACGCTCTGCAGAAAGTATGGTGTGCATTGCCTACAGCATATTTCCAGAAGCTAGTAGAGTCTATGCCCCGTCGTATTTCTGCAGTCCTGCGCTCCCGTGGGGGACCTACTATGTATTAGACTGGTGTACCAGTTTTTTTGGCACTTCAATGTATTATACATATGTGCAAAGGCATTAATGTTTTATGAATATAACATCAGCATCAGAATGAAATGAATATTTTCCCGCAAAACTGCAGTCACCTTTTAAACGCATTGACAAGGTTAAAGCCACCCATAAATACTAGCAGACTGAAATCATAAAAACAAACTGTTTCTGAAAATACACACTGTTGCATGTTTAATAAGCATATTACTAGCTTTTAATATTTAAATTCACTATATCCAACCGAAAGAGCGGTTTTACTATAAAAGCATTTAGAGCCCGAGATACAATATTTGAAGGAAACTTAAGAAGTCATAAATACGAGATCCAAAACGTTTTACGCCGGCATAGCGATAAGAGGATGTTGCAAATTTTGAGGAATACCGCCTAACAAAAATTAATAACGCCAAAATCAATGCAAGTGCGGCTTTTCAACCAAAAAGATTAAAACTTTCAAAACGCTTTCCTGCCGCGGACCAACCACACCAACCTATAAATTCGTATCGGTAATTGAAGGCTAGGAAACGAAGCATCTTACGCGTAGAACATTTGACTACAAAAAACAGAAATTTTGAACAGTGTGCTACCGCATTATTCTTCTACTTTATCCCCCAAGTCAAACGTTCCTTTTTGCAAGAAACATCGCACACAACGATTAGATTCCACAAAAATCCATTTAAAAGCCTATTGCAGAAGATATACTACAATGGAACTTTACTTTACGAGACATTTACCAAAACGAAAATCTATGATGTACATCCAACGAAATGCCTAGGTTTTACGGGATGGGAAGGGTAGTATTATTATGCGGATCTTTAAGCTTTTAGTCTTGTAAACTTCAGATACCAAAGAATTAACGTTTCTTGTAGAAACACGATGTGTTTTGAACACAAGTTCTATTTAAAGACACTTGTCATATATATGAGATTAAATCAAAAATTATTTTCATAATATTTAGGTGAATTCACTGCTTTGCGTATTGCACCATTATGGCTGGACGTAGACTCTAAAGAACAATAACTACGGGCAGTAGGCTGATAGAGTAACATTGGACCGGTCTGCATGTTTTTTTTTCTGTTTTTACAGCGCATGTTAACAGGATGAACTGATAGAAGCTAGTGGCAACACGCACGGGCACCTGGGAAACTGACGGAAAAGGTCGTTTTCTGCACTGAAATAATTTTGACACTGAAAGTATCCGTCTTGAAAAAGGATATATCACTCTCCTTTCAAAAGAAAACGATTCTCACTGAGAGGTGATTTCCATGAACGAAAAACGGTATTCATCCTTTCCAGACATTGAATCTACACAGAACTCCGCGGAAAAATTCAAGACAAAAATGGACCAACCGCAACTTCCGGAAGACCACCAACAAAGATTACTGCACAATCGTGAACTAAGCACTGTTGCAAAGGTGCAAGGTCTCGCATTCGTGAAAAATCCAAACAGTTAAAAAGCGATCGGATCTACTTTTGCGGTGGGCATGTGGAAGGACGCATGAACTGTTTCATTCGCCAACTAAGAGCATTAGCAAAATCACGGGATCCTGTGCAAATCGTAACTTGCATATAAAAGGAACGGCTTAGTTGTACCTCTAGACGGATCCTCGATCTATTTTAACAACTTCCACAAGGTTCTTGTAATTCATCTAATCGCAAAGTCAGTTCAAATTGCTAAGAAAAGCAAGAACGGCTATGAAAGATCTGCAAGGCGTGTGACCAATGGAGATATTTCTATTGGAAAAGAAGCAAAATACAGACATTAACGTCAATACAACCTACTAGCAGGCTAACGTCCGAACTCATCTTTATATAGCAGAAATCCTTATCTTGAGTGGTGCCAAGAGAAAAAAATCGCATATGATAACCAGGATAAGCTCCCATTCATACATCCCGGGCAGTGTAGCCCACCTACATATGGATGACTACCAAACTGGAAAACATGCAATTCCCTTATAATATATTATCTCGAGGACCCTGATACACAACACATTTCTTCGCCTTTGTAGCATTGGAACGGATACATGGGAGATTGGCGACCGACAACGCTAGCTATGTTATGGAACGCATGGAAAGGAAAGTGAGGTGATTAGAACTGCATGTTCCCAGAAGGCTTCTACAGCAGAAACTATGATGACAAGTGAACGTTGAACGTCACTATCATCAATCAAGTGCGATAGGAAGTGTCAGAGCATCTAAATCTGGTAGAGTTGTGGAAAATGTAAACATTAAGCGAGGACGACCGCCGCTACTATGATTTTATAACATGAATTGTGTTGCTACACTACGAATGTAGCACTACAAGACTTCTAAAATGCACTAAGGGATTAAGATGCAGTATATAATCGTCATTATGAACGGTAGCCACAGCAATGACGCTGATACTTTGATTCATATAATTGCTAGCAACTGCATTACAGAAAGAAAAGATTTAAAGAACCAGAACAATTTTTGCATCTTATTTCATGTAAGTTCAATGTCGTTTTGCAGGTAACGAAATTATTTGGGCGTGCTGAAAAACGTTTTGATCGGTAACTAGTTCCATTTTGCTACTCGTCTATCCTCTTGAACATAGTTTACTATATCGCTCTGTTCCATAGCTTTTCATCCCCTACGATTCAGTTATTTTCACGAAGAGATATCAAACAGATACTACTAAGACTGTTGCTTACGTATTGAATTGCCATGTGCATTTTAGAATTGTTAATGGGATGTGTATTTGTTAAGGTAATTAAAGTGCACTTGTTTTTTAATTGTGCTATGCATTGCATCTTCAACAGCTATAATAGTTTTCGTAGTTTCCATTTCTTCTCTCTTCAAAGAATAACAAAGATGGAGTGTACACCACATTTCGTATATTTGAAGAGCTAAAATTTTGTGGAATATCTACATCCTTCAGATTGTTGTCTCCTTACACATGGTGTTCGTTGTTCAATCCACCTGCTTTGTCCAATGAAAACAAACTAATAGATACTTCAAAACATTTCGACGTTATAACCACGGGGACACAAGTGATAGAGACGTTTCTGCTCTTATAGAATTACACAACATCAATTGTACGTTGAAAGTACTAGTAAATGTGTTATCCTGATATATTCATTAAAATGCATCCAAAAATTTGGCTACAAAGTGATTTTGATTTACACTATCAATAAGCAGGTTTTGTATTTCTGAGTGAAATGGTTACTACGAATGTAGGCAAGGTATCACTTTTAAGCTTTATCAAGTCACTGAGCAAAATCTTGGCACCACATTTTGATAATATTTCACATAATTTCAAATTGATGCATCTTCGTCAGTCGGCAAAAACACGGGTGTATCTCTTTTTACCCTAGGCAGACTATTAAAGTAAAATGCAAAGAGACAGAAAATGGAAAATAAACCACGAGTATGTATGGTGCACTCTTCGGTATAGCGTAACTGTCGTGGGTAGAGTTGATCAATTTGACGTAGTTTTTTCTCCTGTACATTTAGAAAGTCTTATCCCACATTATATTAACCCAATAAAGCGGACCTCGTCCTAATTTTAATTCGCACTTATCAAACAAAACGAAGGGACCCATGGAATCTTTAAGCTGTCGATGCAGCTGAAATAAATGGCGTCCAGGATTTTCTGCACTGCTCAAACAGAAATTATTACATAGCGGTAGTGTTTGGCGATGTCTACGGCAAAACATTTTCCCTTCCTCTCATCAGAGCGGTACCGACCATAAGCCTATCAATTGTGATAAGCGCTGCTAGTACTTCCACTCGGTAGAAACAAGTGACAAGTCTTCTCTATTTTTCTTAGGTTGGTAGCAGTCATTGTTACAGCTCTTTTAACTGGTAATCAGCTCAAAGGGTCAGTGTCAATTATCTCCCTAAATGACTGCTTTGAGTAACAAAGCAAACGGATAAGGAACGCTTCCTGATGCGCAGGCTCACTCGTTCCAGTCACGTTCTGCGCATTTGACAGGGAATAGATTCGTTCAAGCCGATTTCAGTCATTTTCTGACCCCAAGTCAATTCGTTGTAGCCGTTTAAAGAGCTTAAAATAAGAATTACGACGGAATAAACAAAGGAAAACAAGCGGCATGACAATTCTAAGGAGATAAGACGAATCCCCTGGAATATAAGAACAATATATTAGCAGGTTTCCGGGGGTTTGAACAAGTTCAATGAAGTCTAGTAAAACGTTACTTTGCGCATAGTTCCAAGGAAAATGTAGGGAAAGAGGTTTCCATTTAATTCGAAATTAAGGTATTACTTTACATGAAAGCTTCTCTATTTTTCTACAAATAGGAGCCTGTACTGTTTTGGCAGAGATGTGTACGTAAAGATTTTATAAAGAGCCGAAGATAAAACTGTTATGAGAGTTTTGCTGGTGAGGGAATTTGTGATTTTCAAATTTATTCGCATTCCTCTGTGTAAGTGGAGATAAATGGCGCATAATGACCTTAACAACCCAGTTTCAAGATCCATGAATGAATGAATGGGTAAGCCATTTCTCAGCATTTGTGACGGATTTCAGATTCCTGCGAGCTGATGAGTTTACCTAGAATAAATCTTCATGGAATCGTAAAGCCATTGAAACCAATCTTCCACACGGTTTTGTAAAACGTTTTATTCATTAAATATCTACTGTACTCAGGGCTTATTTAAGACTGGAATAAGAACGCAAAAATGATTTATTCATTTTATTTTAAAAGGACATTTAATGATAAACAGGGTGTTCTCTTCTAAGAGAAATGCTGTAGCACACGTGGATAATTTATCGTTAACGTAGATTGCTCAAATGCAAACAACAAAACTAATAAAAAATTCGGATGAGGAAATTCATCTAGCAAGGTAATAGACATTTCTTAATTGGGTCTAATGCGATAGATGTCTCCCACGGTCATGTTTCTGTTTGGGATTTCAACGAGAATAGAACACTAGCGTCATGTATTAAACGTTGAAAAACGGTGGAAATGTTACTGCATGCAAAACGAAACGGGGTTACATAACCCGGAAGATGGTTAAAATTATTGGCGATGACTGTTAAACAAATAAGATTGTATGAATGAATTTAAAAGTTTAAAATTTTGAACAAAACGTGTAAAATGCTGCTTGGACAAACCAGAAGCTTCTCATTGTCGTACTGTCATTCCCGATGAAAGACAGATATCAGTGAGGAATTTTATGGTGATGCGTTTGATCTAGGCTGAGCACAGTTTTCACAACGCAAGTGAATTCCATGAAGTCTCCATGAAAGTGTTTCTTCGCAAGTTCAATTAGATCTTTGCAGCCCTTAAGGACTTGAATTTTAAACCGCTACTCCACTTCTGTGACTCCCCGGACTAATAACTCTCTTTCTTAGAGCAATTTCAATATTTTTGGCTCAGATTTAGGAGAAAACTTTTGTTCTCACCGCAAAAGGCAAAAATTGTGCATATATGGCTGCTCGTGTAATCAACGTTTCCCTCAAACTAAATACATGAACTAATTTCGCGAAGAGAAACGTTTATTGTAACAGAAGAGGACTATACAGAAACGCGAATGCGTCTGTGGTATTTGACAGCGTTAATACATTCGTGCTTTTCCACTTCTTTTTAGTCAGGTTTTAACAAAATCCTTGAGAAGTTGTAAGAGCTATAATCTGTCGCGAGTCCCTAGTTTGAGGCCACTGACTTCAGGCAAGGGAGAGAGCCGGTTTCATATTACAAGCACAGCTCTCATGCCATTTTAGAGGCTCGACCACTGCCGACTGGAGGGAAAACAACACCTTTGATTGGTTAAAATAGTCAACACCTTTGATTGGTTAAAATAGTCAACACCTTTGATTGGTTAAAATAGTCAACACCTTTGATTGGTTAAAATAGTCAACACCTTTATTGGTTAAAATACACGGTATAATTAAACCATTGGACCATAGTAATGTAATACCTTTTTGCTGCCAAATTTTAGATAAATTAAGGGTACACTGTAAAAAATAAGTGGTGTGAATTCACGGAAAATTCCTGTAAATAACGTGCAGCAAAGTTGCAGGTAGGTATCGGTCTTTTTCAGAAATTTCCGTTTTAAAAAGTGCCCGTTCATTTTAACTTCCGTATTTTAACAGATTTTCCGTAGACAGAAATTCCGTTTATTTCAGAAAAGTCCATTTTCAGTTTTCCCGTGTTTACACTGTAATTCCGCAAAATCAACGACCCTGTACTTTCTAGCACTTACCCCAGATAATATTTACGCTGATATCAGGATCGAATTCCCGACTTTTTAGCTGTCTGAACAGGTAACCCGCGCTTTTAACAACTGAGCCACGAACGCTCGACAATCGAACTCACGCACATCATAAAACGATTTCCGCGACTATGAAATTTTGTTTTTTGTCATTAATGTGAGTGATTTAGTCATTTTATTTTCTGTTGGAGCTTGTTATTTTTCTGAATAGGTTTGTAATGTTTGTTTTTTTCTGTAGGAGGACTTTTCACAAATTAAACATTTCTCATAATGATTTTTCTGAGATACAAAATGCTTCGCATCTTTTTTTTTTTTTTTGAAACTGACAATGACTTTCAGTTATATTTTAAAAAGGTGAAATGTACTATTTTGTAGTATTATTTCACAAAAAAAAATTAAACATAAGATTTAGTCTTGATAGCTATAATAGCTTTTGTGTTAAGTTAACCACAGACTGATACATAGACATCGCATAATCATCTGTACAATAAGTTAAGTACATGGTTTTGTAGCGCTTCGAAATCTCATCGCTCTCTTCACATTACACAATATATAATAAATAACTCGAGCGCAAAATAGGGGTAGGAGAAGACATAGCCTGTGCTACAATAAACAAAGTTAATGAGAAATGTTATCCACAGTGTCCGATCTCGCTACGGAACTTTAAAATTCGACAGGCGATTGAAATTGAAATGTTTAATCAAAGCTCGAGTATTCTCACCCATAGCTCCTATCATCGGTAATTCCATATCATACGTATACGGAAAAAGTGAAAACGGAGATTTTCCGTTGATATATGAAAGGAATTTCGGAAAGGTATCTGAAAATTCAGAATTTTCCGTTAACCCATCTCTGAAACGGTAATTTACCGTCAATATAAAAAAGAAACTACAGAAAGATTTCTGAAAATTCAGAATTTTCCCGTGGTACGAAAAATCTGTGAAATTCAGATTTATTTCCGTCACTTCACGGACAGAGTTGTATCAGAAATACGCTTCGTTAATTCACGAAAGAAATGACTGAAAGTTGCCGTGAATTACAGAAAATGTTTTACAGTGTAGAGAAATATTCGTTTCCATTATTCTTCCAACAGAAGTCGTGGTAGCAAAGTTATGATGAAGAATAATATTAATCGCAGTTTTGGCGTATGAACACAGCTTAATTTTTATAGTTCTTACAAAAATACAAATGTTTTAAATGAATGAAAACCTTGAGTTGCAAAAGATGCTTTCGGGGTTCAATTTTCTGATCTAATTCTGTCTCCCGAAAAGCTAACTTTATGAAGTTGGAAATGCACTGAATAATGGTTACTACCAGCAAACAATCATGAAATATTTTGAGATTAACTGAAACGATACAAAAATAACCATCATCATAATTTTGGAATTCAGATTTCTTGGCAGAAGAACTTTCCTGAAATACATGAAATCAATGTGAAATTTTTGAAACGGTGTACACAGAAGGAGGAAAAAGTAACTCCTTCCTTATGACATTTGGATTGATTTGAAATATGTTTATAGGTCAAAGGCATTGCTATCTGTCACACGTGCAGCCGTAGCTAATGGGTATGGAACGATATTTGACCCCCTTGGAAAAGGGTATTATCATCGGATACAGAAAGTAGGGTAGCAGGAGATTTGTCGACTGTTCACGGGATGCCATAGTTAAAGTGTGCCTAGAGTGGATGGGCAGAAGCGCACGCATAACCGGCTGGTGGTTATTCGACGGACACGGCTGCCAAATGCTCGTGAAAAAGGCAGTTCGGCCTCGTTGTCCGGAAAAGACCTTTGCATAGCTGATCATAGTCTGCAACCACGGAGTACAGGAGAATGTTTCCACAGCTACAATGTAATGATTCCTCCACCGCATGTGTCTACAGCAGTGTTTCTCAAAGTGTGGTCCACGGAAAGTTGGTTGTACGCGGCGGCCAATCAAGTGGTCCGCAGGAAATTTCCGAAGTCAAATTAGTGGAGAATGTGAGAATCGCTCCCCTTAAATTTTGAGTGCATGCTCGACACGAATATCCTGAGTCATTAAACATTTTCCATTCCGGGCGAATTACAACTGTGAATTTGTATTTTCGAATTTAGTTGAAATTAAAAGCAAGAAAAGAAATAGATTAGATGTGGAAGCTACTCTACTATTTAAACTATCTGTCATCCAGCCTGATATATATAGCTTGGTAAAAGATCACAAGCAGCAACACAGGTGCTATGATTATTATTATATAATTTTTGTTATTAATTACTGAATCTTTATACGTGGACTTTCAGAAAAGTATTAAAATCAAAAAAGAAAATCAAAGTATAATTGTCCATATAACATTTTTCATATGATGTAACCTGAATTGTATGGATACATTTCTTTGCCTTGGCTCATGGGTGTAACCAGAATAAATTTTCGGGGAGGATGTTGCTATTTTCGGAGAAGATTTAAGCAATTTTCCATAAATATTACCTGCTATAAATCTTACTTTTTGACGTTTTGAGGAGGGTTTGAACAGCATTAAAACCCCTGCCCTGACTACACCCATGTTGTGAGTACATTGCAAATTATTTAATTAAGCCAATGATATCTTTTTCGTTATAGCCTACAACTGACGAAATAAAATCATAACTCACCAAGCTTTCTTTCTGTATCAAATATAGGTACTCTAAAAATTACTTTGTTTCAGATAGGGTTGGCATGCGACCGGTACGTTATGCACCCTATCTGAATTTTTAGTGATTTTTGGCTCAAGGCGAGAGAAAATTGCTTACTGGCAATTTGGGGAGGGTATTATTTTCAAAGAAAAAAACCCAGCTGAAAATTTGCTGAAAAAAGCTTAACATTTACCAAAAGAAGCTAAATTTAACTAAAAATCACATTTCAACGGGGGAGTGGGGTAAATTGAGCCGGAACTCATTCCTATAAGCCCGCCTATAAGTCACATGATTCAGGGGATACTATGGTTGTGCCATTCCTTGGAGGAGGGGGGGATTACTCACCGGCCGATGAGGGTAGCCGGTAGGTCCAATATTAGTAACCAGAGTTGGCAACCTTAGTTTCAGACAATACAGTTTTCACTTTTGAATGTCTCCCACGGAAGTTCCCCAGACTTTCCCTTCCCCCCGCTTGGTGGTCCGCGATAAGTAAAGAAATGCTTAAAGAGGTCCATGAGCGACCAAAGTTCGAGAAACACTGGACTACAGTGTAAAGGCATGACCACAGGAACAGTCACCACAGCTCGTCATTGAAAACAACTACTGGTTTTCTAGAGAATGTTGGGAGTGGACCTTAGAATATTGGAAGAAAGTTGCCTTCTCTCACATTTACTACGGCATCTAATGTAGGGAAAGTGGCGGGTAAGGCAACCAGCTGCGTAAAAGATGGTAGAGGATGCCGTGACCCCCGCCCCCTTTCGAATACAGCTACATGGCGGAGGAAGACCTTGCATCATTGCTCTGGGGTTGTTTTTCTGGTACACCCTGGGTCCTGTGATAGTATTGTTGTGTTAAATGGCCAGCTCAACGCCACTGCGTATATTCTTATCATTGTACATTAGGTTCATTCGTTTGTACTGTGCTAGCACTGCTTTTCGAAATCGAGATGGCGAGAACGCGCCTAAGGCCCATATCGTCTAAGACTGGTTACTCTTTATACACCTTGAAAATTAATATTATAGAATGGACTTGATCGGCAACACTGTTAAGATAATCGTTTGAGGACATATGGCTTTCAAAGCGATATTACAGACCCGTTTCGTAACAACATAACGTGCCCCACACCATGACACCACCTCCACAACCTTGATTTGTATTTACAGGGCAAGTTCAGTCCATTGCGTAATGGGGCTCCCACCAAACCCTCTGCCTACCGTCGGTACAGAAGAAGGTGCACCGAGGCCGCATAATTTTTTTACCAGTCTTCCGCTGTCCAGTCACGGTAACCACACAAAACCGTAAACTAACTTCCCTGTTCTTCGTAAAAATTGATTTCCGTACAGTCATGGGACTACAATGACGATTCTTTTGAATTCCGTGCGCATAGTTTGCTGAGATATGGGTCGGGAACAGCTTCCATTAAGTGCGTTTGAGAAATTCTGGACAAAAGTCATTTTACATTATTTAGAGTGTTGAAGATCATTTATATGGTTGTTTTCTGAATATATGACATGCATTTTGGTTGAGTGGCTATTAGGCCTAAATACTAATGAAATACTTCAATGATTTAAACGTTGCGATTGGTGTTTGACGAGTTACTGAAAACATATGAAGTCAGTTTGATGGTTTAATTTCGTATGCATTATTAATCTATGAACGTTTTTGAAAAATCTTTAATTTAGTGATCAAGAAATAAATTTGAGTGCTCCCTATTGTATTTTTCTAATAGAAAAGAAAATATCCCAACATATGATATATTTACATACGTGTAACACATAATGAGGGAAAACTGTCGCACGCAATGTGAGACTAAGTTGATTAGATCCGGAGCCTCCTCGTTGGCGCAGTGGTATAAGCGATGGCCTCTGATTATTCGTCCGAAAGGGATCAGGGTTGAATCTCGGTGAGGCAAAGATGTTGCGTTTGTCTTACAGCGCTGGCTCTCTCCCTTCCTTGGAACTAATGGCCCTAAATTAGGGACGGGCGACTGCTTATACCCCATTGAGTTGCTCACGGTTGTCGCTAAAGCTCCAATGAAAAAACACACAGATTATATGCGGAATTATTCGAGTAACTGTTAGAAAATCAATGTCAATTATTTAGGGAAACATTTTTTAATATTAAGCACAGTTTGAAACATTATGATTCAACGACTGAACATTTTTCAGCATATATATTCGATGTGTTGTTCCCAGAGACCTTGTACATAACAAGATTTCGACAGTGAACTTTCTCATCTTTATTAATTATCGTATGTTCACTTTAGTGTTATTGAAACACTATACAACTATTTGACGGCATGTTTAATGCAATTTGCTTGAAAGTTTTTGTATGGGAAAAGGAAAGATGAAAAAAGAACTGTCTGATTTGCACTTCAAACCAGCTCATTAGATCCTTCAGTAAATAAAAAATATGGTAAATCGAAGGATACTTCTTTTCACTTTTGACCTATGACAAAACAACTTTTTCTTAGAAATGTCCATGACAATGTTAAAGAAAGTAAACGTGAGGTGTCCTTAATTCAGATTCTTCAATAATATTTTACTTTGCTCTCAATTCCGAATATCCAGATCTACACTGTTAGACCTGGCATGCCCATAAATCCGTCATTGCAGTATATCGTAAGCGAAAGCAAATGCGTGATAATGCTATTAACAGCGTCATTAATATCGGTTTTCCGCAGGAAGATTCTAACATGGCTTTCATGAACTTGATTTTTCTCATTTAAAACGAAATACAGTGGGTACATTCTGACACATACAGTGGGTACCTTCACCAATATGACACCAGCTTTTGAAAAACATTACAATACAAAAATATAAACGTCGACTGTTTTTTATTCACAGGAAGCTTTTTCCCAATTTTGATCCGAATCCGAGAAAAAACGGTTCTGAGTAAGCTTTAAGACTAATCGATTTAATATAAGCTTGTAGGAATGTTTGAACAGAAAACCATATGCAGTGGTAAAACATGGTGTAAATTAGAAATACAATTTTCCAAGTACTGCATTTTTCTAATTTATTGTGTAAAAGGATATAATTATTAAAATTTTGTTTCGGGGCTCATAATTGAAAGATATTTCTTTGGTTTTCGGTTCTTCGAGGGAAATTTATTTCAGGTATTTACCTATAAGTTGCGGCAGCTAGAATTAATCTATTTGCATTCAGTAGCGTATTAATCTTTGGTTTGTAAGTGGATCGTAGTTTGATTAAATAAGCACCTAAGGGCATAGGAAGTTTCTGTTGTCTTCAACTTCGGGTAACTCGTTTGCCGATGGGAGTAAAACGTTTCTGAAGTAATTTCATTTCCTTTCATTTATTGATCCTGCTGTTACATATTAAAGTTAATAATTCTGAACAGTTAAACGTAAGCATGTAATTACAGCAGGGAAGGTCAAGGAAAAAGCCTCAAAGAGACCGGACTCAGCCTTGATCTCCCTAGGTATAAGTCAAGCCAAGAGCATTAATATAACTGCAAAAAAGTCAGGAAAGAGAACGAAGAAAGAAAACAAAAAGTAAGATAGTGTTAACATATATGAGAAACAACATGTTAAATGTATTAAATATCTAGCATGATATTGAATTGACAGCATGTGGAGTGAAATATAACATAAAGCAATTGTCATTAATTTATAAATTGTCCCCCCTACCCAATCCTGATTAACTAAATCCCCCTTCCCCTGGTCACCAAAACCTCACCTGGTAAATTCCCCTGCCTTTCCCCCTCAGTCGAATAATCCTTGTATCAATCAACTTCCCACCCTGCATTTTCGAATGAGTATTAGTTATTAAGTAGGTATTATTTAAACTTCTTTTTAAACAAATTGAAATTATTAATAAATATTAATTCTGCAGGCAATGAGTTCCACAACTGTGAACCGGAATAATCAAGGCTTTGTTTAGTAGTTTGTGTTCTAGGTGTAGCAGGTCTCAGCAAAGCTTGGTTTCGAATATTATATCGGTACGTAGCAGTATAAATTTCTATGAGCTCCTGTTCAAAGTTCATTTTAATTCATTTATACATAATTTTGCCTAAGGTAAAGTGAAACAGTTGCTGAATTGTTAGAATATTATATTTGTTCGGGTTGGCTCTGGAATATTTTAACATAGTGTCTGAGATGCTCGCTTCTAATCATTTTGCTGCGATTGGCCTGTGTTCGAAATCCGAATAAAGCATGGATGTTGCGTTTTACTGATTGCACTGGCTGTTTACCTGGAACCAGTGGCCATAAGTTACAGACGAACGACTTCTTATATAGTCTTTAGAGTTATGTATGGTGTTCGTCAAGCCCCGAAACGAAAAAAAATATCCCAAGATATTCAAAATCTAATGTCAGGAGAATCCCCCTTTAATTTGAAGGCACTACTTCCAAGGGTTGTTAACCTATCATAGGACAGCAAGAACGCTACTGTTTCCATCCAGATTCCAAAATTACAACTCTCATGAATGTATATTTCTTTAACTACTAATCCATCGTGAAGAAATGCTCACACACGAATGCGTTTATTTGAGCGATGAAATTATTCTTATTACAGGCTGTAGTGTAGAACACAAATACACTAACACCCATTGCATCCGACAATTTTGCATTTATGAGAATTAACAACTTGAACTTCCCGCTGGTGGCTAAATGCTTATATACTTTATATGTTTGTAATGCTCTCTCTTTTATTAAACATACCCCGAGTGCAAGGCATAAATGTTCTTCATTCATTGCTTGCACCAAAGCTTTTAATATTGAGTTACGCAAATTTGAAAGTAATGAGAAAGAGTGCGGTACACTAACTAAAGGAAAAAGGCCTGATCATCACTCAAGAGTGTTGTTGTTTTGACTATAGTCAGTGGTGAATTTAATAATCATTATAGAAATAAAATACTAAATTTTCAAATGGTTACAAACATTTCATATGAGTTGACAAATATAAAAATAATCATAACTTTGGAAATTCCATCTATCGAATTTGATTTCAGAAGATATGCAATCCTGTAGAAGGCATGTTGGACTGAGAGCAAATGTGATGATCTATGTGAAGGAATTTACGTCTTGAAGAACAAATCTCATATTTTGGTGGAATGAAGACAGGCATTATTCTTTTGAAGCCCAGCTATGCTTATGGGTGCGAAAAACGAAGTGACCGCGTTGTATACGTTTGTTTTACCGAACATATTGGTATTTTACTCTCCCCAGGAATACGAGATTTGTTTCCTTATCATATCTAATGGCTGGCAAACCCATTTTTCCGAGAGCGTGCCATATATATGCAGTCCCTATTCTGTTACTCCCGTTGATCGTCTGACCCTAATTCGTCCATCACTGACACTCAGATGGAAACGGCAATCATTCCTTTACACTGCTGAAGGCTATTTCAGCCTCCGTAAGAACCATTCACGGTTACTAAGGTCTTTTGTGTTGATAAGGAGCGAGATGGAGTCAGTTCAGAAGAATTCGATAATCCAACGTGGCTCCTAACAAACGTGTAAGAGAAAATACGTCTAACATGCCAATCCTCCTACTCTGTGAGCAAATGGCTAACATATTCGCTAAAGCTATCTTTCCGATATGCATTTCAAGCCTTTCGTCTACACTTCACGAATGTCCTGTGCCTAGCTTTCTAGAACATGTGTGTTTTCATCTTCCTATTGTGTTCAACATCGATGAACTATAAACACCTCTCGGCAAATTCGTTCGATGAACAGCAATCTGCAATATTACGTAAGATGACAGTTAGTTCTTTCTCGATGCCTGTTGACGGGACAGGTACAGCAATCTCTATTGTTTTTCGGCATTATTCCGTATATTCAATAAATTTAAACTGAGGATTTCGAATAAAATCGAAATTTTGATGTAAAGACAAAACTTATTAGGGCTCTAAGAATTTCTGACCGCTAACTTTATGTCTGATTCTTTACTGAATCTATTCTTTGAATACTCTAACATAGCACTTGTCCCTATAAGCTGAATATTATCGCGAACTACTGTTAAAATTACTCTCATTATATTCTTTAGGATTTTTTTCGATCACTGCGTTTCGTGCTAAAAAAAAACAAATTTTTGACTGCATTTTCAGCAAGTATTTTTGGAGTAACCTTTGGTAGACATCGGAATAGTATATGACTTTACACCACTGCGTTTTTCGCAGTGAAAATTAATAATACGATGCCTGATTACAAAAGCAATATATTTTTTTCAAAATCATTTTAACTTTTTAAAGAGGAACTCATGATGTTAGGCATGAACTCTAATGCGTAGCACCATAACGTATTTCTTTGCCGTATTTTAAAATTTTCAAACACTGAATAGCATTTCATTAGTTTCTGATTTAAATGCGTGAAGGTGTATATTAAAAAATATTATAATCAGATAAGTCGTTTCAGAGTTTGGACTAATCGAAAGGGCACAAAACGTTGCTGCTCCATCTCTGGTGGAATAGATAGGAGATTATCCTTGATATTATTGGCTAATAACCAAGCGAGCTGCTGTTTTTTGTGCATATAAACTTATATTTCTGAAATATATCCATTTCATTTCACTTGTTAATTCTTTTAAACTTACTTACACATGTCCACCTACATTTTCATACCGATTTCCATAAACCTACCTTAATTTCCTTATTTTTTCGACATGTGAAATAAACTTCGGATTTGTGCTTCAGATCTTGTGTCCATTAGCTTAATTTTAAGAAGTTTTCAAATTGAAATTGCAGATGTGGTGTGATATTCTGATTTTAAGTCACTCATGAAATAAAAAAATTACGTTTGACGGTTGCGAGAAAAACATGATTCGCAACCTAATAGAGATATTCCCATGATGAACATTTTTTAATTGAAAGTAATTTTCACCACGTAATTTACGATATACGACACCTTGTATCTAAACACACATTTATTAATTTTGTACCTTCAGTTAGCAATTTCTAGAATGTCCTCATCCGATGTTAAAGCACTGAGAACTTCGGTTTTCAAATTGAAATTGCAGATGTGGTGTGATATTCTGATTTTAAGTCACTCATGAAATAAAAAAAAATTACGTTTGACGGTTGCGAGAAAAACATGATTCGCAACCTAATAGAGATATTCCCATGATGAACATTTTTTAATTGAAAGTAATTTTCACCACGTAATTTACGATATACGACACCTTGTATCTAAACACACATTTATTAATTTTGTACCTTCAGTTAGCAATTTCTAGAATGTCCTCATCCGATGTTAAAGCACTGGGAAGATGAAAATGTGAGGGAAAAAAGGTTAAGGTCTCGGCTGTGCCTGTATGCATAGATTACCTGTTGTGAAAATTTGAAAGGGCCTTTAAAGCAAGGAGAAGACTTTTTAAGATATATTTCAGTACTTTTCACTAAATTTCGATGGAATTATAAGAAGCATTTGTGCCCTAATATTTTATTAAATTCCTCGGGACTTTCAAACATATGTCTGCGTCTTGATTGTTTCAAGGTCTGCATCTGAGAAGTCTTCTCGAGGAAGCGTCTCGCACACTTTCATCCCGACACTCAATCCGGAAAAAGCGCATATTTTTTTAACGGATCGTTGTTTTACAACCCGAAATAGGACTGCTAAACAGAAAGGCAAGAGAGCGCTAGTAGTTTCTAAACATCATCCGAATTACCACTTAAATTATTTAGAAGTTAAATACATACGTGTACTTTCTTCCGTACCATAAGTGATTAGCCAGCAATTATTTCCTGTTAAAATCATTTTATGGCTTCTAACTGCACCCATATGTCATCTCTTCTATTGCTTGAAAACACTTTGTATTATGTCAAATGTACATGAACACGTTTTTCCGAAAAAACCCAGCCCTTTCTTTTTAAAACAGTGGCACTTATGTGAGATCCGTTATGATCTCGCGCGTAGTATATATAAGTACTAAATTTATTTGTACCATTTGAAAATCAATAACTTACCCGCTAAATGCTATTTAAGCCATATTTCAATACAATCGATCTGGCCTAGAACTTCTTGATACATCTTGAAAACTTTCACCCAGCGTTGTCAAGCGACATGACTTTTGCCTTTTATATGGGACATACTAAAAAATGAGTGGTATCTCTTTTCCCTGAGAAATTGAGGGATTATTCTTTTCCTTTTAAAGAATTTTTTGTTTTGCTTTGCTATTTTGTTTTTCGCTTCATGATTATCGGCAACAATTTGTGAAATCCTCACTTTTTCGATGATGAAAATTATTTACTTTTTAGAAATGTATGCCTTTTAACAAATTCTTTTTTTCCCGAACTTTGATCAATTCGTTGTTTTATTGTGACAAATGGCAAACATTTTGCATTTAAAAAAATTGGTAAAACTCGGGGGTAAGGAAAAAGGGTTGGGTGTAAAGATATAAATCACTGACATTTCGATAGAAAACAATAAGTTATTATTTTTCTCTTACTTACTTTGCGCATATCCTGTTAGGGAACACCACATCAAACCAGCACATAATAGAAGCAACAAGGACAGCCACGTGTGTACACACATCAAGTGAGCCATCTCTTCCAGAAGAAAAAAAAACGAACAAATAGAATTTCACAGAACAGCAGCAGCAGGAGTACAGCTTCCGATGGCCGGAACGACCTATCGTCCAAGCGCCCCAACTCTTGTCTCCTCTCCGACCAGCGGGCGTAGATTTTTCCTATTCCCGCTGAGGCATGGCGACTGAGGGAAGAACGGCGCGCGCAATCCTTGGACCAGCTCCACTCAATCCTGAGAGCAGACGACTCAGTTTTATACCAAGAGGATCCTCCCAGCCAGCGCTCCTAGTTGATGAACAGTCGCTTCTTTGCCATGATCTCCTCCACTTTATTGTCTGCCGCTGCTGAGAGCAGCACATTCACCGACAAAACAGCCGATCGCTCGTTTTAATGAGTTAAAGCGAAGCAATTGCTTAACTTAATGAGTAAAACTTCCTTATGAGTTTGAGATCTCTAATATTTCTTTAGCATCACTTGTGTCATTTGTTATTCTGGCAGTTTCTTCTGCTTCTTGGTTGTTTTGCATTCAGATCTATCAGAAATTCCTTCGGTGAGCGCTGAGATTAATTTCTCTCTTGATGGCACAAAACAGTATCACACCGACATAAAACAAAGATAATGGCATATTAAGCGGGAACACATGAACAAAATATAAGACTTCTTTTCGGAGTTTTATTACACACAAAATATAATACGATGAATAAAAGCCGAGTAACTTTCAGGTCCCCAATCAAGAATTGCGCCATGAACGTTAGAGAAACTTTGTAAATTCTTCTCATCGTGTTTGCCTTTTTTGTACGCAACAGTAGATGAACATTTGTGTAACTCGATATTAAATAAACAAATATGCCTCAAACTTTTTTTTTTTTTACACAAAGGGAAATTTGCCCAATGCAGAGCAGTCCCTGTTAAAGGAATAAGAGGCAAAGTTTCATGTAATTTTTCAAATTCCGTGTATGAAAAAATTTCTTAATGTAGCAGTTATTAAGGAAAACTTCCTTTGAAAACTTAAATCACGAAGTGCGAAGTCATTTTATATAAATAAACATAAATCACTAATAGTTAAAACGTATGTTAATCCATGCATTTTTGCAGTTATTGAAAGGTACTTTCTATTAATGATTAAATTTTAAATCCTAGAATGGATTTTTTTTCATTTGCATGAACTTTCACAATTTAAAACTTTTTCAATCCATTGCCCGTACCCTCATTAGGTATTTTTAATATATTAATGATTTCAGTATTCTTAGTGAATAATCTGTGTACAAAATGAACGAAAACGTGTATATTTACACATTTAGACTCCAACTGGGTCGCTCACTGGGCATAGGGTTCTTATGCTACTTGATTTGAATTTCGTTTGATGTTTCTTCGATTTTCAGTTTCTTTCCTTCCATATAAAAAGTATACATGTGAGCGGCGCGGTAGTTCAGTGGTCGAAGCTCTCGCTGCTGACCGTTTGTCCGAGTGCATCTGGGTTAAAGTCCCGATGACACATGGCCGGTACGTCTGCCTAATGACATTGCTCCTCTGTGGAGCACCGAAAGTTAAAGACGAGTGAGTGCTCATAAACCGTAGAATTGCTGCACTATGGAGCCAGTTGACACCAAATTAGGTACGAGCGAGTACTCATAAGCTTTAGGGTAACTCATGTGTTATAGTCTTTAAATCCCGGAGCAAACTAGTATCTTACGTAAACTAAATTTCAAAAAGTTCCATTATTCTGGGATTTTTCTGGAGAATGAACAATTAAATAAATAAGCAATCTAATCATATAAATTCACAGTATCAGGTATACGTATGTATTTTCTTGTAAAACAAGTAAATTTGTAATATAATTCGGAAGAGATTCCTACTATATTAATAAACGGTAGGTCATTCTTGCTAGGGGTTTCACCGAGAAATTCGTTTCCCACCTTGTCCAGATCGAGCATAAAAGGAAGAAAAACACACGGTGAGGAATCGTAGAAGTAGATTTAATTTGAGGTGATGACACACACTTAACCAAATGGAGAACGACTGGTCTCCAGTACGTTTTAATTCAGAATTGCGAATACAAATGCAGGTAGACAGTTGCATTACCATTCCGTACCCAATTGCATTCCACAACCGGATGTGCGCGCATTCTGCAAAATGCACATATGACCCTTTCAAGAAAAGTGAAGCGGCTAACGAGCGAGACAGGTCGTGGTATTACTTACTGATCAAATATAATTCAGTTACGATATTCGATAAAACACTTTAATAGGAGTACTAAGCGTAGCGAATCTAGAAGTTTCCAATTACAGTTCTGCAAATATCATCTACTGGATTTGTCGTCCATGCTGTCACAAATAACTTCCAAATGCAGTACGCAATGTAATATACTCTTGCAGAATCGGCAGTTTTACGGAAACAACTGTCTGCGAGTAGTGAAGTGTCTCTTTTTTATTCGAGAGTAAATCAGTTGTTGCCATTTAAATAATTTTCATTAAAAATCGTGTATTTACATCGAATTCTTGTCTTTGATTGTAACCTTAGAGACATCAAGTGACATAGAAATCTAATATGTTTCAAGTACTTTTAAGTGTGAAAACAAGCCTGATTTGGAAGTTCCTCTTTCACATATTTAGTTCCTCTTTCACATACGTAGTTCCTCTTTCACATATTTAATTTGACTGCTTTGTTAAGAATAAACTTTTCGAGTTCTTTTTGCCATCTTTGTGGCGCAGTGGTCTTAGCCCCGGCTTCCGACAGAACCCGATTCTGAATGAGGCATAGTTGGCTCTCGTCCTACAGCACCAGTTGTCTCCATTGCCGGAACCAGCAATCCCGAATTAGGGACGGGCGAATTCCTTATAGCCAGTAAAGTTGATCAACGTGGGTGTTAAATCACGAAACGAGATAAAATAAACGTTCTCTTCGTTTCTAAGCTACTTGTAAGCTGGGGATGGATAACAATATATATGTACTTAAAAAAAGGAACTGACAATGTTTTTTTGTTTTTTTTCGAAATTTTGAATTGTTGCCACAAATTTTTAGTCACTCGGTCATTATATAAATTCCAAGCCTTTAGTTTTTTCCATATCCGTTTAAAACACCCACGTTGATAGACTGATGAAGTTGTTGCCACAGAATTCTAAACACGGTGAAAAATAGAATAAATTCCCAGCCATCATTCCATTCGTTACTCTTTGCAAAGCCTGCATTGATGGATTCAGTAGTATTGCCGCAAAGTCAGATGAGTTCTTTTGTTTGTATGTTCTGCTGTATTTTTCTATTACGTCTTCGTTTTCAAATGTTATGAATTTTCTGCGCTTTCTTTCCTTATAGCACATATTAATAAAACAAAATTCATATTTTTCAATAGCATCCAGTTATTTGACAATGGGATTTACCATTTCCAGCGTGTCTTTATCATTTATCTTTAAATTCAGTCCTTTCACTTTTTGTTTATGTCAAAGTCAGTATTCTGCCTGTGTTACTCATACATTTTATCATGTTTCTCCAACTTTTCTTGATTGATATATGATTCAAAATGTTCCTGTAGATATTTCATCCTATACTTAAAGGACGAATCAATCACTGCACCATGATTTCCGAAGATGCTGATTCTAAAGTACTTTAGGATTCTTTTCAAAGTCTTCCACTAAAACATTCAGAATATATGCAGAACGTCCTCCTGAAAGACCGTTTATGCCTCTTTCTTTCTCTCCCTCTCTTCTGAGATTTTGTATGGAGAAAAAGGAAGCGGTGCACCTTTATTGAGTTCAGATAATATACGTTGGGAAACGGAAAACACATTCTGGGGCACAGACGCGTGGGCGTTTTCTATCTGCTGACTTAGAAATTCTCGAACTTCTCACGGGCTAAAGGTTTAAAAACAAGAAAAACGACACCAAATTCGTGGGTGTTATATTGTTTGACAGAAAGACCCCAATCATTTTATTACCCGGAAGTATTATTGTGTTTCAAGAAAATGCTATCGACTGATATTTTTAAAGGGAAGTTTTCATACACTTCTTTCTTAGTATTCATTTCGATTTTTATCCGTCCAAAGAAAATGTACTTTTCTGGCACTTATTTACCTATTTGCCACTTAGAACCATAGATATACTGAAAAATACAAGCTCACATTTCCTCGTGTAAAACATTTTGCAAACCAAACCACCGAGATATATATGAGTACCATTGGTCTCAGTGATACTTATTCTGTGCAGAATGTTTCATGAATCCAAGTTACAGAACCAGATTTATCGAAACAAACAAACATACATTTAAATCCCCTGCCGCAAATGCGAATTTCTACTACACAGCACGATGGTAAATTTATACCATTTGGCACAAAAACACATTTTAGTGTGTTTCATATGAAGGAAAATATTTAAAGACATAGATAGTTCCCTTCATGTTTGCAGCTGTCTCATGCTAAAACAATTTTCCTGAAATGTCTTGTGGAAACCATGATGCTGTAAATAGTACAAATAAGTATTCAAGCAAATACCAACAGGTACACATTTTAGCTTCGAAGCGAACATTTTCATATTCCTGAAATATAAGTGCTTGAAGAAACTGGATAATCTTACAATCATTCGATAAAAGATTTTCCCAATCCGAGTTTTAGAATGTTTCGCAAAATCAGAATTTTTTTCAGAAATACCTGTTTTTGATTAAATCTAAGTGCAGCAGTAGTACAGTACATTCGCAATCACTTGCAATTACATAATATTAAGATGGGGTATGAGTAATAACATGGGAACATTTTTTAATGTATAGTATCCATGTAACATATACCGAATGATCACTGAAATATGATCACCTCTATCAAAAGTGGATTCGACCCATTGACCACGTAGCATATATAAGGTGAGTTGAGCAGTAGGTAGTAAAATTCGGAGCGTGTTAAATAAATGAGAGGATATATCAGACTTTCAGAAAGGACAGATTGCGGAAGCTATGACTGGAAAAAAGTGTGCTGGTGTGATAAGTCGCGTCAGCTGCGTGGATGATCGTGTGCGTATTTGGTGCAAACAACATGAGGCACTCGAACCATCCTGCATGGTCCCCACAGCGCAAGCCGGTGTAAGCCGTTGTATGGTGTAGGGCATGCTTACCTGGCAGGAACTTGGACCCCTGGTGCATATGGAACAACGTATAATTGGTGCCTACTTTCGTGAATTACTTGCTGACTCTCTATACTCAGAAATGTTGCACTTTTTCCCGAATGGAGACGGAGGACAACAAACTGTGTTCAGCATAGATCCAACGCATCACTATAAAATGTCTCACTGGTATCTGTCTTTCTGGTCAACCGGTTGTCTGGAATGACAGAGACTCGAAAAGGAGGACCTATGAAGTAAGTGGTCATAATTCAGTGATCACTTAGTGTATTTACAACAAATGCACGTGAGGATTTCTCATTCGTAGTAACAGTTGTACATTCTACAGTGATACAGAATGTACATTATGGTGAACACAAGTGAAACTAAAGTGTGACAAACAGAAATATAACACAGAACTACTTAAGGAGTCATACAAGTTGGAGAAAACATCACAGACATTACATTGCAGCACGCAAAGTCATGTCGCAGCAAAACGGCAATACATCAAGCTGGATTATATTCGACTGGATTGTGAACCATCGTTGAGTGAGGACGCAACAATTATTGGAACTCTTTGTGCTGCCATGTGAAAGAGCCTGATGTTACTTGACCCTTGGCAGACTATTAGGCGAAGGACGAACGGTGCCTGAAGAACTGTCTAGGAGAAATACTGAGATTCTGGTAGAAATGCTCTGGGAATCGGTAATTGATAAAAAGAGTGATGGCTGTAGATGACATGTTTTATTAAAGCCAAAATGTAAGAACATATATAATGCAGTTTTGCTTGGAATGGAGGACCTTACAGAAATCTCAAGTAATCCGTAGTTGTAGCTCCAAAAGCGAACATTTTTCCAATTATATCATAAACAGCACGAAACAGTGTCATTAAGAAAATATGTAGAACGAAGTATTTCTTTTATAGATCTGTAGTAGTCCGGTCAAATAGTCATACGAAAACGACAGATGGTACTTGCGGTCTATCTCGGAGCAATCTAAATTGAATGCCATTCTCCTTTCATCAATCGCTAGTCTTGAAAGAACTGTGGGATATTCTGTAGGAAGGGGATTAACAACCAACTGCAATTAAACTAAATTTATGATTGTGAAGTACACAACCCAAAATGATTCTGGGGTTTGCAAAATTTCAAGTGTTTTATAGTAATTCAGGTATGCTGATCACAAATATCACATCCGTTTTCCTCTGGCACCCACAGACTTTTCGTTGATTCTAGTAAGAGGAGCTTAAAAGGAGTTTTGTTACATAACGGCAACATTTCACCCTCAATACCAGTTGCTTTTACCCTCAATACCAGTTGCTCATTCAGCACATCTGAAGAAATCTTATGAAAATCTTGACGATCTCCTTAATAAAATGATATATCAGGAATACAACTAGTAAATTTGTTGAGATTTTAAAATTCCGAGCATGATATTAGGGCAGCAAAGTGGCTACATAAAAATGCCATGTTTCATCTATGAATGGGACAGTAGAGCTTAAAAGCAACATTGGATCACAAAAAATTGGCCTAAAAGAGAAATCTTGATTCCAGTATCAAAGAATGTTCTCCACCCGAACCTAGTGGATCCGCAAAAGTCATTTTACCACCCTTGTTTATTAAATTAGGATTGATGAAACAATTTGTCAAGGCACTGGACAAAAATGGGGAATGTTTTTAATATTTGATTAATGTTTTCCCACATTTATCAGAAGCAAAAATTAAAGGAGTGTTTATTGGCCCATATATAAAGCGGTTGGATTCCAAGGGACAGGAAAAGACCCAGAAGAAGACCACATGGGAGATGGGTGGATGAAATTCGAAAGTATGCAGGGGTGACATGGAGGAGACTGGCACAAGACAGACCGTTGTGGAGGAAACTTGGGGAGACCTTCGTCCAGCAGTGGATTGATAATGGTTGACAATGATGATGATGATGATATAAAGCGGTTAACTAAAGATAAAACTTTTGAGGAAAAAATGACTACAACAGAAAAAGAAGCATGGGTTAGTTTCAGAAATGTGATTCAAACTTTTCTGGGCAATTACAAGAATCCTAATTACAGAGCCATCTTAGCAACTATACTAAAAATATTTAAGAACCTGGGGCGCAACATGAGCTTGAAAATTCACTTTCTGCATTCTCACCTTGACTAATTTCCTGAAAATCTTGGTGCTGTGAGTGAAGAGCAAGTTGAGAGATTTAACCAAGATATAAAATGTATGGAAAAAGATATCAAAAACGATGGAATGTAAATATGACGGAGGATAACTGTTGGGTTTTAAAGAGAGAATCTGCTTCTGAAATTTCACCGTATAAGAAAAGCCGTAAACGTTCGTTTGACGGGAACAGAAATTGATTTTGTAAGAACACATTAATTTTGATTAATTTTGTTTTTATATAACTATTTTTTATTTCACACAAGTGATTTATATATATATATATATATATATATATATATATATATATATATATATAGTGTAAAACAAAGCAAAATTTTGAACTAAAAAAAACAAAAAAGATCAGCAATCACCAAATCCATCACCCGAACCAGGCTAGCTTCAAGCGATGAAAAAATACCGAATATAAGAATGCAGGGAAGCATATTAATGATTGACTCCTTGTCGGCTTGTCAAGGGCAAGCAACAAGAAAATCACTCACTAATCTACTGAGACCAGAGAATTGTGGGTTTCCGCTATTTTAGTTTGCTAAAAGGACCAATTAAATTTAGGGGAATAATGTCAATAAAAGGGATTACTAATAAAACCCGAACCCAGCAAACTAAAACACATTTGCCCGACCTTACAACAAAAAATAATAAAAATGAATAAAAGAGAGCCAAACTCCCTTAACACAAATCCAGTTAATAAAAAACCCAACCAATAAATGGCACGCATGTTCCTTCCTTTGTTCTACGAAAAGATTCTTCCTGCTGGTACTTCCAGCTGATTAGCGATTGGCATCTCCACAGTCCCGTCTACCTTTCTATACACTAAGATGCCGGCTTATTATGTACATCTGCATTCGTCAATTAAACGTCCCAATAGAACACGTCAGACATCACACATGAGCGCAGTATGCAATATAAGTTAAGCAGATTAGCTCGCCGAGCATCATGCAGCTCCCAGTTGAGGACCGGAATGGGAACACGAGTGATCTGAGCTAGTAGGAACGTTGCATAGCAGTTGATGCCAGGACCACCAGTTCTAGAATCTCTCCAAAGGTTGATCTTCTGAACTTTTAACACACAACCGTAAGAAAGATTTGCCGTGAATAGTCAATCAAGAGTTCTGTAGACGAAGACAGCTGGTGGACCAAAGGGATCGAAAGAGACTGCCTACAATATTACAGTAGGGCCACAACCCGACATATTATAGAAAAAATTAAACTTTGGTGTACCGCAAATCATTTCCTAAATCATCATATATCGGACCATGTTGCAAATCGGCTACAGCAACCGACCTCCATGTCGAGTGCTGATATTGTCAGCACAGAATACGAAATCGCACCTCCGGTATGCCCTGGAACATCGACACTCGACTGCTGAGAACTGGAAAAAGTTGCACGTCGGTTCCTTAAGAAAAAAATGTGATTCCTTAAAAAAATGGATTCCTTTAAAAAATTGATCAAGCTTCATTTTGTACAGTGTGTAAGTAAGATCAGAATTTGGTGCATTGCATCCTGTTATGAGCAATATCCTGCCACGGAGCCATCTTGTCAGGCATCAACAGTACAGACCGGTGACGGATGTATGCTGGTATGTGGAATAATTTTCCTGGCAAGCATTAGGTCTCTTGATACCGATCAAAATACAAATGAACGCCACGGCTTTGCTACACATCGTTACCAACAAAATTAGTACCTTAATGCCAAGGGTTTATCTTCAGGCGTTTAGAAACGTCCAGCACGAAAACAACACCCTATCACAAGGATAGTATTACTATCGAATAATTCCAGAAATAGCAAACGGTTCGTTTGTTTCAGTGGTGTGTACATACTAGCCAGATATAAACCCCATAACGCATCTCTACACTGACAAAAACGTTTTGTTAATTCAGCAAACAAATTATTGAATCAACCAAAAAATTTGACGCTATGCAGTCAACAAAAATGTTTTGTTGAACTTAGAAATTTACAAATTTTGAAGATGACAATCCGATTTTTGGCGTAAATGTGACAAGGATGGTAAGTCAGATAATATCTGAAAACTTGAAAATTTTCATCGTCCTGGAGCGGGACTCGAACCCGCGTCTCCCAGAAAACGCCTAGGTATGCTAACCACTACACCACCCAGAACGATCAAGTTTCCGATCAATTTGAATTTAACCAAAACCAAATTCAAATTGATCGGAAACTTGAAACTTGGTCGTTCTGGGTGGTGTAGTGGTTAGCATACCTAGGCGTTTTCTGGGAGACGCGGGTTCGAGTCCCGCTCCAGGACGAAGAAAATTTCAAGTTTTCAGATATTATCTGATTTACCATCCTTGTCACATTTACGCCAAAAATCGGATTGTCATCTTCAAAATTTGTATTATATGGCGTAATCCCGTATTTCTTTCATGATTTATCTGCTTCTCCGGGCAATCACGGGATAGGATTATTAACCTCCAGATTTGCTAAACATGAATGCCGGTTGCTTCGACTAGCGAATCCTGTGATGGTTAAATTCAAATTGATCGGAAACTTGAAACTTGGTCGTTCTGGGTGGTGTAGTGGTTAGCATACCTATGCGTTTTCTGGGAGACGCGGGTTCGAGTCCCGCTCCAGGACGATGACAATTTTCAAGTTTTCAGATATTATCTGACTTACCATCCTTGTCACATTTACGCCAAAAATCGGATTGTCATCTTCAAAATTTGTATTATATGGCGTAATCCCGTTTTTCTTTCATGATTTAGAAATTTATTTTGCTGAAAATTATTGTTGATTTTACAAAATTTATTATTATCATGACAAAATGTTTTGTTCATTTAACCAAATGCTAGGTCGATTTTCGGGAATTTGTTTGATTCAACAACATGCATTGTTATCGTGATAAAAGGTTTTGTTTATGCAACCAAACATATTGTTATCGTGACACAGTAATTTCCTGCTCCAACATAATTTAGTTATGTAGCTCTTCCAATTTGAGCCTACACTCTTTTGTGGTGGCAACACCTTGCCGATTTCCCCCTCCGCCATCTTTCTTTCCCCCGCCTTAGCCGTATTTCTTTTCTAGTGATGTTTAAATGAACGTGGTTGGTGTTACGTCACGAGGAAATTTTTCAGAGCCAGCGAAAAAATCTCTCACCGAGCGAATTGGAACCTGAAATATTCGGTTTAGGAACTAGGCGTGCGAACCATTCGGCTGTGCCGGCTCTTACGCGCAAGTTCTTATCTACGAATTCAGCATTTCAAAGTCGGTTTATTACCTGCAATGCTCACGAACGATTTACGCTTGACATAACGATGTATTGACACTTTTTTGGTGCGTGTGTTTCATGTTCCTAAATCCAATTTCTTTTTAAATGTTTTCCTTAGTTTTTTGATGAAACAAATTATTGACATTTTTGGTTAGACAAAAATATTTCTTTAATATTTTTGCTTAACGTTCTATATGTTCCAGGGTACTATCGCCATGCAATCTTTGGTTGCCGCACGAATTTTGAAACACACTTTATATATAGCCTACACATGAAATCTAGCGCTATACATAAATTATAACTCTTATCATTAACCAATGTGCAAAGTTTTATTTGCGATCAGGAACCGCAAGCCGTCATAATAAATGAATTATTGCTTTATCAGAAATCTGGGTTTAAATTTAATACGTGCCCCTGAGCATCTAATAAGATGTGGATTTTATCGTGTTCATTGTAATTATGAGTCTACAAAGTCAGGCCAAATGATCTCTGAAATTCACTGAATCCAACCGAAATAACACACAATAAACACTAGCATACATATACATCACAATTATTAAGATATCTTAGAAATTCTTACCTCTGGATGTCTCTATCAGAGTTGAGAGCTCCAAGTCTTCTAACAATGCACTCACTTCGCAGTCAGCCATAATTCAAAACGAATTCTTAAGCGCCAAGCCAGATTCTTCTGGTCAGTGGTAGTCAGGCAGTGCCCGTATGGAGTAGCTAGTAATCACGTGCGCTATGGCGTAAGGTCGATGCCACCTCCATATACTTGAATTAACAAAATATAGCCAACGAAATAATTTTGTGTTGCCAACAAAACACTTCCGATGGAGTTTGGCTAAAGCAACAAAATAAATCGACCTAACAGCTCAACAAAATTATTTCGTTGTTTCAAATAAACCTTTTTTCTCAGTATGAGGTGATGCTAAACGGATCTTTAGCTGGGGTCTTGTACCACATTCAGGTCCACCAGAAGTGCGCGACTCAATGATTTCCTCATGGCATAACATCCCTTCACGACAATTCCAGCATCAGATATTTCCCACGTCCAATGATGTCGGGTTGTTCTACAGGACAAGGGCGGCTCACCACGCTACGCGGTAGGTGTACCTAATAAGCTGGCACTTTAGTGTATATTTATGCTGTTTTCGTGCTGTTTGGCCAGCACTTACGTCAGTTTATATTTTTTATTTATATACACATATACATTTATATACACTCATCGTGCAAAAATTGTTGCACCCAGGAGGAAGCAACCGATAGGAATGAAACTTGGAGGGTAGGATTGACATCGTGAGACATGCAAATGATTCAAGTATCATGCTCGGCCGCGCATGTGACGCAAGGAAGGAGGGGTCGTAGCGCTGTGCATGACCGGCGATATATTAAGTCTTTCCGTTGCGCGTGCTTGCCATTCTGACTCATGCTATAGAGTTGCTGGCATTTTTGCAACTGAAGTATGTCTCGGAGAAAAGTTCGCAAGCCATTCGAGCAGTTGGAGGAGTTCGAGAGGCACCGCATCGTCGGGCTCTGGGAAGAGGGATGGTCTTTATCAGCGTATTGCGGGCTATACCACCATAGCACGCTGTTGGCGGCTGTATATAGAACACGGCACGCAGCAGCGACAGGACGGGGCTGATAGACCTAGACGAATCAAGGAGAAAGAGGACCGACAGGTTACCCGACACGCGCGGAGTGAGCCAACAGCCGCGACTGCGGATACTCAGCGAGCAGTGGTGCCTTCAATGCTTTGTCTGCTTAGTACCAGAACCATTGGCACACGGCTGAATTATGTAGGACTACACGCAGACCATTACGACGACTGCCCTTCACACCATTGCATCGTCGTCAAAGGCTGCAATGATGTCATGCCAGACTGTAAGGATCCACTCAGAATAACACCGGGTGATCTTCAGTGACGAGTCCCGCTTTTGTCTTGGAGGAGACGACCACCGAGTCCGTGAACGGAGGCACCGTGGTCAGCGCCGAGATGAACGGTTTTTTATCGAGCGTCACACGTCCAGATGGCCTGGTGTCATGGTGTGGGGTGCAATTACCTACGATGACAGATTACCTTAGGTGTTCATTACAGGTACTTTTACAGCCCATCTTTAGTTTATCAGTTCCTGCAACCCGTGGCCCTAACTTTTCTGAAAGCTCACTCCTGTGCGATTTTCCAAAAGGACAACACTCGTCCGCATTTTCCTGGTGTCTCGAGAGCTTACCTTCGAGGCAGTGACACTCTGCCATGGCCAGCCGCATCGCGAGACCTATCGCCGACTGAAAATGTGTGAGATGCTATTGGACGCGCTATCAACACTCCACCGTTACCACACAATCTACAGGAACTGATTGAGAAGATTCAAGCTGCATGGGATGGCTTATCGCAGGACACCATTAGGAACTTGTACAACTCCATGCCGAGACGTCTGTCATGTTGTGTGCACAAACACTGCGGCCCGACGCCATACTGAGGAACACTACTTATTGACGTGTTGCTCAATAAATTTGTCCATATCAGTCTCAATGTTTAATCATTTATTGTTCCTGGTTAACTTTACTTTTCTCCCGAATAGCATTGTAATCCGACACGTCCTTCTGAGTACAACTACTTTTTTCGACAATGAGTGTATATGTTTTACATCACTTGTTTTTACGGTGATGTTTTTTTCCATGTATCACACACATTCGTGTGCCAACTGGACATCTAATTACTCAAGAACTGAAAGAAGAAACGTGTAATGAAATCGACCCAATCGGAAGTTACATTTGATATGCCATTTGTGAAATGAAGCAATGGTAAACCCATCTCTATAAATATTCTCTTATAGCTCCCAAAGTGTTCTTGTTATCGTTTTTTCTGAAACCACAGCTCCTCAGCAGTAAGGTTCAAGGTGTCGTTTGTAACGCACCTGACTTCACGTCGGGTAATAATTGTACTGAAATGAGTACATATTGACAATAGAGTTAGCATTAAAAATGGGAGGAGTAGGTGTGGTCGTAGCGTGGGGAGGGAGATTAAACGTTGACTTCTCTGCACTTTAAAACCCCTTCTGAAATTTACGAAGCACTTTTCGGGATTCCTATCGTTAATTAACGAAACATATTTCTGATACAACCTTTTCCGTGAAATGATGGACAGAAACTTTAATTTCACGGATTTTTCGTTCCCCAGAAAAATTCTGAATTTTCAGAAACCTTTCCACAATTTCTTTCTTATATTGACGGTAAACTTCCGTTTTTAGGATGTGTTAAACAAATCCTGAAATTTGAGAAACTTTTCCGCAGTTCGGAAATAACCCCGTTCTAACTCTTTCCGTATCCATATGACGAAAACATTCCGGTGATAGGAGAGATTCGCGGGAATACTTGAGGTTTGATTTAGAGTTGGAAACGGGTCAAAAATTTCGGACCCGGAAGTCCCATAACTGGATCCAACCCAGGTCCGACCGGAAGCGATCCGGATCCGTAACTGACCCAGACAATTCTGCTTTGAACTATAAATTCAAAACTCAATTTATGTATATATATATATTTATATATATATATGGCATGTTGTCTGATGTTGTTATATATATATACTGTATCTCCCAAACTCTTTAATGGCCCATTGGAAAATGTCTTTCAATCACTGAACTGGAAAAACTAAGGGATAAAGACTAATGGAGATTATAAAACTCACCTTCGTTTTGCTGATGACGTAGTTATTTTTGCAACTACCTCATCAGAGCTGAGAGTATGACCCAGGAACTTGCTGACAAGAGTAAAGAAGTGGGGTTAAAAATGAACTTTCAGAAGACAAAAGTGATGTACAATGCTTTTACAAGAAATGAAGATTTATCGATTGATGGGGAAAAGCTGGAGATAACCAATACCTACATTTATCTTGGACAGCAGATATCAAGTGAGGGTCACATTGATGAAGAAATTAATCGGCGTATAAAACTTGCCTGGAGAGTATTTGGAAGGAACAGTATAACTTTCAAGAGCAATATGTCATTATGTCTTGAAAGAAAAGTGTTTGATCAATGCATCCTTCCAGTGCTTATATATGGTGCAGAGACGTGGACCTTAACTAATAGAGACATACAAAGACTGCAGACAGCTCAAAGGACCCTGGAAAGATGCATGCTTGGTATAACCAGGAGAGATAACAAGAGAAACTCGTGGATCAGAAAAATGACAAGAGTGGAAGACATCATGATCAGAGTAAAATCCCTGAAATGGCAATGGGCTGGGCATATTGCCAGAAGGACAGACCATCGATGGACAGCTGAAATTTTGGGCTGGATTCCGAGGGACAGGAAAAGACCCAGAAGAAGAACACATGGGTGATGGGCGGATGAAATCCGAAAGTATGCGGAAGTAACATGGCGGAGTCTGGCACAGGACAGACCGTTGTGGAATAAACTTGGGGAGACCTTCGTCCAGCAGTGGATTGATAATGGTTGACAATGACGATAATGATGACAGGTTTCTAAATAAAACCTATGATCATCTCAATGTTAGGAAGCTGTTCTACAATAATGCAATTTTTTTCCCATCCACAGGCACCAGTCTATTGTAAGTTTTAAATATGTTAAGACCTTAGGGTCAATAGTTGAAAACTACAAACTTAATTCTTCGAGTTCCATACCTGTAGTTACTACCTGTTCTTGTGATGAACATAAAGACACAGTTCACTATGATAAAAATTACAAGCATATTATCACTTGTAACTTGAGTTTTGTTGAAAATGACAAGCTTAGGAATTTATTAGAGTATGGTTCTAAATTTAGACCTTCCTTCCAAATCTCCAAAGAGAGGATTTTTGAGAGCTTCACTCAAGATGTTAATAGGTACATTATAAAAACCAGTTTAACATACAATCAGCCTATTGAGGCCTCCGCAGAATGGAAATATAATGTAACCAATGGCTTCACTAATGAGTTGGCAGGTCTTGATTTTTGTTTTGATAGAAATCTATTTTTCTCTGGAGAAGCTAAAAGTTCACTCTTCAAACTACAAGACCTATTTATTTTTACCACTACGGATAAAGATAGCAATAATTTTTCAGTTATCTGTAAGAAATTCTACTTTGAATTGTTGACTATGGAACTCAATAATAGAGTAACCTACGAGTCCGTAAGGTATTCTACCAAGCAGTTAGAGAATCGTTTTAAGGCATTCTTCAAGAAACTTAAAATTCCACAAATGAGAAGATATGAGCCTGAATTTCCCTTTCTTTTTGCAACTGTTAAGTTTCACAAAGATCCAGTGAAGTTCAGATTCATAGCTAGTGGAGTCAGGAGTCATAAAAAGAAAATTGATCTAGCTTTTGAAGACATCTTGAAGACGGTCTTGAAACACATTAGTAACTGTACTAATTTGAAGTACAGAGATTTTTGGATAATTAATAATAATGCAGAAGTAATTTCCACTATACTCGAAGTAAATCCCTTAGATATTAATAGTTATGATTTTGAGAACCTATATACTAATCTGCCTCTATCAGATATAATCACTGCCTTTAAAGAGCTGTATGCAGTATTTAAACTTAACCAATTTGTTAATGTAGGTGCCTGGAACTCTTATCTCAACTGCTGCATAAATAATAACCATATCCTATATAATAACACTCTCTATAAGCAAGTAAACGGGATCCCAATGGGAACGTCAACATCCACAAGTATTGCAAATCTATTCCTGTTCTTTAAGGAATATAAATTCATTAAAAATCACTCCACATGCTCCGATAACTACCTTTACACATTTAGATATATTGACGATCTGCTGTGTATAAATAATTCAGAAGTTATAGAGAGTGATTTTGAAAATATCTACCCTAGATCTCTTAACTTATGTAAGACCAACCACAGTAATCAGGAACTAGAGTTCCTAGACTTAACAGAGGTAACCCATCTATTAGACTCTTTGATAAAAGAGTTAATTTTCCTTTCAAAGTAATTAAATATCTACACTGGAATAATAACATATCAACCAAAGTAATTGAGAATGTACTAATTTCTCAGGTGCTTAGAATTTCAAGAATTTGCAGCAACAATTTCTACTTCAATTACCACATTAATATACTATTAGACAGTTTTCTAGAGAACAAAATTCCTACTTCTTTCATCAAAAGAACTTTAAGAAAAATTATTCTGGACAATAGAGTAAGGTTGGCAGATCTGCTTTAATTTTCTACACAGTTAATAATATGCTTCTGACCAATGAAAGCCTTTTGGAAGTTGGTCTAGAGGATGACTATTAACTACAAAAAGGAACCTTAGTGCTATGGATAAAAAGGTCCTATTAAAAATAAAAAAAAATAATAATATAGACAAAATCTCAAAAAAAAAAAAACTTTAAAATTCTGTTTATAAAATAAAATAAAAATAAATATAAAAGAAAACTAGTAGTTCTCTCTCTAGAATAGCTATATTAAAAATAGTAAAACTAACTTTAAAATTAATGGGATTCTGAATAGTCTAGAGAAGCTCACTAAGGTGGTTAAATGTATGCAAAGATCATTAAATAGACTACTTGTGTATTTCATAATATTTCTCATGTATTCTGGAGAGTTAATTCTGCTCTTTCTGATCAAACAGGTCCACAATCTTAATTATATTTTTCTCTAGTTAAAATCTCCGCGAGTAGGATTTTTTTCAGTGTGTGGAGGCCTTCAGCCTCACCCACACTGCCCCCACCGACTAGGGAGTGGCAGGGGTGTTTGGAAGTTTGGGTTAAAGGTCGGCCATGTTTCCTCAAGAGTGGAAGAAGTTGAGTTGCATAAGTGGTAAGCTCTCTTCATTGTCTTTAGGTTTTAGATTTTCTAAGTTCAATGTTTGAACTTCTTGAACATTTTTTCTATTTTTTTGCTTTAAGCATTTAGGCACTAGCAAGTCTATTAACTCTTTTGCGGATTTTAACTCTTTCTTTTCCTGGTTACTTTGTGCGTTTTTTAGGGCACTAAGGCTAAGCAGCCGGCAGTTCCATTGTTCTTGTAGTCTACGATGTGTTTTTAATATAGTTAAGGTCTTAATAACTACTTAATCATGCACTTAAAACACTTCTGAAATATTTTGTACATATTGCAACTAATTGTTTATGTCATATAACCTTCACAAAGCATTTCTTTAGTTTATTATTGCCTTTATTTTATTCTCGTTTTTGTGTTGTCAGAAATTGTGGAGTAGGGGTTTTTTATAATCCAGTTTTCTTTCAAGAATCTGTGCTTTAGAAAATAAATAATATTTCCTTTTTTATTGCAATGTTTAAAAATTTGTAGTACTTTAGTATTGCTATTCAGGTTTAAATTCTCTCTTAGGCGAATAGGTAACTTGGCAATTTGTTATTGCTGAACATTATTTTGGATTCATTATGTCCCTCTTACAACTTGAGTTTTCTATAATCTTCTTCTTTCTGTTTATTAGTAACAGATGAAGAGCATGGGTTGGGCCAGGAAATTTATGGATGCAAGCTAAATTGTTAACTAAAGCTTGGTCATACAACTCTATGGAGGTTATGACATATGTATATTTTTTAAAGATTTTTGGTGGGCTTATTACTTGCATCTATGACTTTGCAGAAACCCATTCCAAATAGGTATTTGTGGAAGTGAGAAAATGCAGAGTTTTTGCTGGTCCTTGATAAAGCCAAATGCTCAGTATTCTCGACACTTTCTACATTCAGTTTTTCTATTTTTTTCTTTTTTACTCACACCAGTCAATACATAACCTTTTCTATGTTGTACTTGGTATGAGTCAAAAATTTTTTTTTGCTTTAGTCTCTTCTTAATAGAATGCGATATCTGAATTTTCATAACTGCTGCGTTGCGCGTTTTGATCTTTCAGGTTGTTTTGCAACTTTCGTTTTAAATTCTTAAGTTTTTCTTATGTTTTCGGCTCTGCTCTTAAGTATATATATATGTTACATATCTATATATATACATGTTATTCATCCCAATAACTGCTTGATATTTAGTATCTGAAATCCTTTTTTAATAATAAAATTTGGTTACTTGCTAAATTTTAGTGCCATTTTAGTGCCACTATTTTGCGTAATCCAGAAGTAATGGCTGACCATGATTGTGACCATGGAGTATATTACAAATGGAAATCATTATTTACGATTACACAAATGCATTTTTTTAAATGTATTTAGATTGTTCACTCTTTCCACTCTTCCATTAAGGTGCGCATACTTCCATATGGTCGGTTAGATTTTTGATTCCATAATCTTTTATTACACCGTCGACATATTTCTTTGTAATTATACACTGTCCACATTTTGCACAACAAGCAAGACCAAACAACAAAGAATTATTCACCGGTTCCTTAATGAGATGAAACAATTTCCAGCATTCACTCTTCCCCTTGTGGTTTTCAACAAGCACGTATTTGTTGGCCTCGACGCCTTTCTCAACCTCCTTAATATTAAATCCATCCAGATTAACATATAAGGAGTTAATTCCGACATGACATGTCATGGGAACGGGATGTTGGCACATCAATCGAAAACCTCTGAATGCTCAGTGTAAAAGATGTGATGTGAAAAGTAACTCTTAGTCATACTGTAAACTTCGCACGCAGAGAGAGAATCAGCTGAGAAGCAGGCGAATGGCGTTTGCCTGTACCTTGCCCTGGACATTAGCACGGTAAAAGAACGGAAACGAAGCATTTATTTGCGATATGGTGTCGATATTATTTATTTGCCATTAGACATGTTAATGAACATTGTGGTCATTAGACATGATAATTAACATTGTGGTCATTAGACACCGAATGGCGTTTGCCTGTACCTTGCTCTGGACAATAGCACGGTAAAAGAACGGAAAGGAAGTATCTTTTTTGCGATATGGTGTTGATATTATTTATTTGCCATTAGACATGTTAATAAACATTGTGGTCATTAGACATGACAACTAACATTGTGGTCATTAGACACCGAATGGCGTTTGCCTGTACCTTGCTCTGGACAATAGCACGGTAAAAGAACGGAAAGGAAGTATCTTTTTGCGATATGGTGTCGATATTATTTATTTGCCATTAGACATGTAAATGAACATTGTGGTCATTAGACATGATAATTAACATTGTGGTCATTAGACATGATTATGAACATCATGATCATTAGACATGTTAATGAACTACTTTAAAACTGCGGTCTATTCAATGGCCACTCGGTCAATAGACCGCAATACTACTTAAATATTGCGGTCTGTTGACTGGCCACTCAGCTGCTTGTGTATCAACCGTCATTTGACCCTGCAATTTTTTACAGTGTACACACAGCGTCTTCGATTTTGCGAAACATTTTGTATAAATACGGAAAGACTTGAAACTGACTTTTCTGAAATGAACAGATTTACTGTCTCCGGAAAAATCTGTGAAAATACGGGTTGAAAAAACGTACACTTTTAAACCGTAAAAGTTTGTGAAAAAGACGGACACTTACCGGCAACTTTGCTGCACGTTATTTTTAAAAAAACTTCCATGAATTCATACTAATTTTTTACAGTGTTGAGAGAGGACGACGATTGGGACTACAGAAGGTCGAACGTCTTCACTAGCGCGGCTTCAGTTGGGTTGTTTCGTGTGACGATAAACTAGCTCTTTGACGTGTACAAGAAAACTGCATTTCATATGAATCCTTGACTGAAACAACAGCATACCTCGGTACCTTTCTGAAACACGAGATATAGTTCAAAATTTAGAATAAAGTAGTTAGGTTTCTAACTTGAGGCTTTCCGTCCTCTGCACGCGATATAATTTAATATCCACCTCCCTCTCCGAAATCCAGATTTCTTAAAATAAGAGGAAAGATGACACCTAATTTTCGGTTGTAATGAGCAAGTCTTTTGAACCTTTTCCGATGTGAACGCATTTTTTCAAATTATCCGTACTCAATGGAAGTGGTTAGAAAAAATCAACTGGATTTCTATAATAGAAAGAACAGTATAGTCAGGTCATGTATTGTTTTTCTTATACAGGTGCGGAGGGTGAGTCGAAAATTTTGAAATATTTGGATCACTTTATATATTCATATGTATCTTTACGACGAAAGCTGACTAGCATTCAAAGTATAGACCATCGTGTTGCACCGTACTTTGATTCCGCGGCAGCACCGATTCTTGTCCTTCGAGGCGAAGAACTCCTTCACCCCAGCTGCCACCTCCTCCTTGTTGTTGAAGTGCTCCCAGCAAAGTAAGTGGGTCATTTACCGGAACAGGCAATAATTCGACGAGGCAAGGGGCGAACTATATACTGGGGGTGTATAACGAAGTTAATTTCTCCGTCATTTCTGTCCACGCCAGGATTCGAACCCGAATCCCTTCATTCCGGAATAAGTCACTCTACCAATTGACCTACGCGGACGTTTGTTCTGACTGTTATCTGCCTTTATGTCGTGTGCGTCCTGCTAGCAGGTACGTCACACCTCCCCCCCCCCAAGAGGGCCGGGGGCATGGCCCACGGGTCAGCCGTGACCATGAATCGCTGCAGGCAGCCATCCGGTGTAGAACGTGCACTCGAGAACTCCTAGACAATCTAGTGTATGTAATGCAATGTCACACACATTTATTTTTTGAAGCGCTGGAGAAGGGATTCTCTGATTTTCCTGTCTCGCGGTGTGGAAATAACATCACACCATTGCAAGAATTTGAACGGCCGGGTCATCCGAAAAGTTCGGGCGCCATTATAACGAAGTAAATTTCTCCGTCATTTCTGTAAACGCCAGGATTCGAACCGGAATCCCCTCATTACGGAATAAGTCACTCTACCAATTGAGCTACGCGGACGTTTGTTCTGACTGTTATCTACCTTTATGTCTTGTGTGTCCTGCTGGCAGGTACGTCACATCTCCTCCCCCCAAAGAGGGCCGCGGGCATGGCCCACGGGTCAGCCGTGAGCAGGAATCGTTGCAGGCAGCCATCCGCTGTAGAACGTGCACTCGAGAACTCCTAGTCAATCTAGTATATGGAATGCAACGTCACACACATTTATTTTTTGAAGCGCTGGAGAAGGGATTCTCTTTTTTTTTCCTATCTCGCGGTGTGGAAAGAACATCCCACCATTGCGAGATTTTGAACGGCCGTGTCATCCGGAAAGTTCGGGCGCCATTATAACGAAGTAAATTTCTCTGTCATTTCTGTCCACGCCAGGATTAGAACCCGGATCCCCTCATTCCGGAAAAAGTCACTCTACCAATTGAGCTACGCGGACGTTTGTTCTGACTGTTATCTGCCTTTATGTCGTGTGCGTCCTGCTGGCAGGTACGTCACAGGTGGCATCAGTTCGATGCCCTGAAGTTCCTGGAGTTGTGCCTGGGTCGTTCGCGCGGTATGAGACCGAGCGTTGTCCTGCTGTAGGAGAGCGCGCTTTGTGTTCACCATTGCTGGGTACTTATCCTCCAAAACGGCATACGTCCGCTCCGGCTGTTCAGAGTAGATGTTGGCGTTGATGGTCCGACCGTCTGGAACAAATTCGTAATGGATTATCTCCTCGAAATTCCACTAGGTGCAAAGAATCACCTTGTGCTCGCAGCCCCTAAGTTTGGCAACAGGTTCAGGAAGCTGGCCCGTGCTCAACCACTGCCATTGTGCGTTAGGATTGCGGAAATAGATCCACTTTTCATCGCACGTAAAAATGCTCTTGATTTAACGCGGGTTTTCTAGGAGTTATGCCCACACTTCCACTCGGCAGTTTGCTTCAGCTGGCGTCAGTTCGTGAGGGACAATGCTGCAGCTCCTGTAGACCTTGCCGAGGTCCTCAAGGTGACGAAACACGGTGTACTGCGGTATGCTCAGCTAGCGTGATAATCTCTGTAAGCTGGTTTGACGCTTTTTCTCCTTCGAGTCGAATAGGAATCAAACGACGTGCTCATTACAACCAAAAATTCAGTGCCATCTGACTTTCATTTTTTCCTTTCAGGTATTACATAGCGCAAGAAGTAAATATGCACTCACAAATCTTAGCAAAAAAAGTGTACATCAGTAAAAATAAGGGAATATACGGCTCCTAAGCCGATGTTGCTCCTATCTGATGCAGTCCCCACCTAAGCCCTTTAATTTAAATATAAGCCTCCTCTCGTAAATGGGCGAAAGCTTGATTTTTGAGCACTTACCTATCATAAGCAGAAACGGTTCTGATTCGGTAATATAAAAACTTAACCAACGCAACTCGGGGAGAAATTTGTTTTTAGGAAACAAAACTGAAAATAACTTGGTTGTTTTGGCCTGCAAAACATTTCACAAATCTAACATTTAAAAATAAAGATGCCGTGTAATATTTAAATCAAAGCGAGGGTAAAATAAGATTTATCTCCTCGTAGTGGCAGCGACTTCATTCGGTTGACTGCGGAATTAAACTCAGAAACAAATTTCCTAACCCCCTGCCATCTCGGTGGTGCAGTGGTTTGAGCGCTGGCATATGATCATTCGTGCGAGAGAGGGTCTGAGATCGAATCCCGTGAGTCATGAACGTTGTGTTTGCCTTACGACACTGGCTCTCTCCCTTCCCGAGAACCAGTGGCCCTAAATTAGGGCCATACGACTGCTTATATATGGCCCACTCAGTTGCTCACGGTATTCGTTGAACTTTCAATAAAAAAATCCTCAAGGAGGCGCAGTGGTATGAGCGATGGCTTCTGATTATTTGTCCAAGTTGGGTTTAGGTTCGAATGCCGGTGAGGCATGGCTGTTTTTTTTTTGTCTTACGGCACTGGCCCTCTCTCTTCCCTGGTACCAGTGACCCTAAATTAGGGACCGGCGACTTCTTATTTCCCATTTAGAAGATCACGGTGGTCGTTAAACAACCAATCAAAACGAAAATGATCCCCTGTACAAATATCTTGCTAAAGGAAGTGCAAAGGGCATTTGATTTTTTTTATTGGGGTTTAACGACCACCATGAGCAATTCAATAGGCTATGGGCAGTTGCCCTTCCCTAATTTAGGGCCAGTAGTTCCAGGGAAATGAGGAAGCCAGTGCCGTAAGACAAACACAACATCCATGCCTCCGGTGGCGCAGTGGTCTAAGCGATGGCGTTTGATCATTCGTCCGAGATGGGTCCGGATTCTAATCCCGCCGAGGCATGGATACTGTATTTGCCTTACGGCGCTGGCTCTCTCCGTTCGCTGGAACCACTGGCGCTAAATTAGGGACGTGCGACTGATTATAGCCCATTGAGTTGCTCACGGCGGTCGTTAAACCTCCAATCACATCACACATGCCTCACGGTTATTTGACACCGGAGCCAGTTGTGGCGAATGAGCAGAAGGCATCGCTTAGAGAACTGTGCCACCGGGAGCTGCACAGTTGATTCACATATTGTTTATTCGCATCAATTGAATGATGTTCAATCGATTAGTACGTGATTTGCTACATTTTTATTTTTCTTGTTCAGTGTTTAACGATCACCGTAAGTACCTGCACAGAATATAGGCAGTCGCCCGTCCTTAACTTAGGGTCATTGGTACCAGGAAAGGGAGAAAGCCAGTGTCGCAAGTCAAACGCAACATCCATACCCCACGGTATTTGAACCCGGAACCTGTTGGACGAAGGGTCATAAACCAGAGTTTAGACCACTACGCCACCGGGGCGGCGTATATTTCTTCAATGTGTGCTATTAAACAAAAGTAAGGAAAAAAGGAAATTACAAGAAAACTACAGCGTTTCGTAAGAAATTTAAGCACCTTGACTCTTAAGTAAAGGTAAAACCTGCGCATATTTATGGGTATATCAATAGCGGAACATCGAATATATCAGTTTCCAAAATAAGAATCGCCGACACCGGAAGCACCTGCTTATGAACATCAGCCGAGAAGGGTCCGGGGTCGAATCCTAGTGCAGCATCGATGTTGCGTTTGTCTTACAGCACTGGCTCTCATCCTTCCCTGAAACCAGTGGCCTTAAAGCAGGAACGGCCGACTACTTATAATCCATTGATAGCTCACGGTAATACTTAAACCTCCAATAAAAAAAGAAAAAAGGAAGAAGAAGTGAAGTCAGTGCATTTTGTTTTATATTTATGCATTAGTGTGTGTGTGTGGGCTAATACACTGCTGGACAATTGCTAAGGACGGATCATAAACGGCTATATAGCGCATAAAAAAGTAAGTGTGGTTGGATGCCAAGTGAAATAAAATAATGTCAGAATCCCAGGACATTACAGGAAAGACAATTTATTGTGCTCTGAAATCCAGAAGGCTTTGGAACGGGTTCAAGGGACAAACTGGCCATTTTGTGCAAAATACGTAAACGTGAAAAAATGCAATTACCGTCCGCAGGCGTTCCGGCGTAAAATGTCAATACGGGATATGGCCACCATGGAGGGCGATGCAAGATTCCACACGTCGTGTCATGCTTTGCACAACATTATCAAGCAGCTGTTGGGGTAATTTATTCCATTCCTCTGTCCGTGCACAGATGAGGGTGTCATTCTTTATTGGAGGGCATTGGCAACCAGCAAGACTCCTCCCCAAAGCATCCCACACATTTTCAATAGGATTCAGATCTGGAGAACGTGCTGGCCATACGAGGCATTGAATATCCTCGCTCCCAAGACACTCCTGGACAGCGACTGTTCGATGACATGTTGCGTTGTCGTCCATGAAAATGAATCTATCACCGACAGCACCACGGAACATGCGAACATCAGGTAGCAGAACATCATTAATGTATTGTTGGCCAGTCATAGTTCCAGTTGGAAGCACATAGAGGGACGTACGGCCATTGATTATGATGCCAGCCAATACCATGGCACTACATGTCGGATATAGGTCCCTTTCCTGTATGTTTGCTGGACAATATGCAGTACCACTATCACGCCAGATCAGTTGTCGTCGACAATCAGACGATAGACTGTATCTACTCTCATCTGAGAAGAGGACAGCAAACCAGTCGTTATCAGTCCAATTGCGATGTTGATGAAAATGAACCATTGCAAACGGCCGGTACGGTGACGTCTGGACAATGGGATGCACACAACAGGACGGCGGGCGTATAGTCCTCCTTCATGCAAAGTCTGGCAACAGTTTTTCGGGAGATCCGCTTGCCAGTAGCAGCCATAAACTGATTTGCTACCTCACTAGCTGTGCTGCGCCGGTGTCCTTTTGTTGATAGCACTATGTACCGATCTTCTGCAGGTGTCGTACTGCGAACACGACCTCCCGCGTGACGTTTGCTACACCCTCCATTTCTTTGAAATGATTTCCAAAGCCTTGAAACAACACTGTGGCTGACGTCGAACTCCCTGGCAACATCTGTTATTTTTCGCCCTTCTTCAATCCTTCCAATAATACGGCTACGCGTAAAATCATCTAGGTGACGCCGGGAAGACATACTGAAAATTGCAAGTTCGTCAATTGATTCTTTCCCTTTCAACTTTGCGTTTGAACAACAACGGTCAATAAGCGTCAAATCCTTTATATATCTTATCAGCGCTATGACTTCACGAACAAGTTCGGCAATCCAAAATTTGCATACGCACAACACGTCTTACTGTATCCCGCACTTATGCTAATTTCCACATTTTCCTGCCTTCCATTTAATGGTTGCTATCGTTGCCCGTCCTTAGCAATTGTCAGGTAGTGTATTACTATTAACCCTTTAAGCGGCCGATATATCTTAACCAAATGGTACTGAAAATTTTCTGCGCTCCCTAAACAGAAATGTTCATATAACACCCGGATTTTTCTCTCTGAACGGCACGCCATATGTTTTGTTTCGCAAAAATCTACAACTAAACAATTTATAACTCCTTCTCATCACATCAGTACCGCTAATAAACCACCCACAAGTGATAAGCCCTCCCTTCTAGTTCTTCATTATCTGCACCACTGGTTAGAAACAGGTGACTGAAATACCTTCTCGCTACTTTCTTAGATTCATCGCCATTGTTATAGCCCATTATGGATGTAATCAGTCAGTAAGGATTTAGTGTTAATCATCACCCTGAACGACCACTTTGAAAAATTAATCTAATGGAAAAGCAACGCCTTCTGACGAGGAGACTCAATCGTTAGACCAGCGTGTTCTTAGACAGCGAATATATTCGTTCGAGCTGATTTCAGCCCATTTTGCTGACCACGATTTAATTCGCTCCAGCCGGTTTAAGGTTTAAAAACTAAATTTTTTAGTCATGGAAAATGACATGAGGCAATGTGGAATTTAAAAGGACTTAAGTAATGCCACCCCTGTGAAGCAGTAACCTAATTGCTGGTCTCTGACCTTTATTCTGAGATTAGTCCGGGCTCGAATCCCAAGTGAGGCGTGGATGCCACGCTTGTATTACTGTACTGGCTCTCTCCCTTCCCTGCAACCAGTGGTCCTAAATTAAGGACGGGCGACTGCTTATAGCCCATTGAGTTACTCACGGTGGTCGTTAAACCAACCAACAAACAAAAATAATAAATAAATAAGTACCTTACAGTCTAAATATTTATTTACGCAAACACCTATTGTTACTGAGCTAGAACACGGAGTTTCGGTGAGTTCTAATTTTGTATCCTCTTAAAGATGGTTATCTCAGTTTTCCACAGTGTTTGCCTTTGGAGAAAGTGCACTTCTTTTGAGTTATACACCAAATATCCATAACATTACGACTAGCGCGTCGTTATGCAAATCGAGGCAACTGTATCTAAACGGTGGCGCGTATGAAGCTCTGTTAATCAGTTATTCTTGTTTTACAGGAAAAGGCAGCGCCGGCGGATTAAAGCGAGTTCGACAAAGGCCAAATTGCAGTGGCCAGACAACTGGGTTAGAACATTTCGGAGATGCCAAGGCTTATGGTGTGGTCACGCTCAGTCGTACAGTAGTTAATCAAAGAGTTGGCTTCTGACCATTCGTTTTTTTTTTTTTTTTTGATTGGAGGTTTAACGACCACCGTGAGCAACTCAATGGGCTATAAGCAGTCGCCCGTCCCTAAATTAGGGTCACTGGTTCCAGGGAAGGGAGAGAGCCAGTGCCGTAAGACAAAGACAACATCCATGCCTCACCGGGATTCGAACCCGGACCCCTCACGGACGAATGATCAGAAGCCAGCGCCTTAGACCACTGCGCCACCGGGGCGGCGACCATTCGTTTGAAATGTGTCAGCGGTCAAACCCGGTGAAGCATGGATGCTATTTTGTCTCTTACGGCACTGTCTCTGCCTCTTTTCTTGAAGCTGTGGCCCTGAATTAGAGACGAGCGACTGCTTATAACCCTTCGAGTTGCTCACAGTTGTTGCTTAACCCCCAGACATCCATGACAGATAATCAGTCAAGTTCGATTGACTAAGGTAAACACTGCAACCGGGCAGCTTGTGACTGAACTCATTAGCATTTGTGTTGTTCCAGTGTTGTCCTTTCAGATGTGTAGTTATTAAATTTTGAAAACGTTGTTGATTAAACTTTGAGTGTAACTAGTGTTACTACACAGTCGAGTCACACTATTGTGACCACCTGCTACTTTTGAGGTCAACAGCGCGTAGCCAATAAAAGAAGGCACGTGTCGTGAGCTACTTGGAAAGTTTATAAGGAGTGCTGAAGGTAATCTGAAAACATATCACTCGTTGCTGTCATGGATAAAATGAGCTATTTATCAGATTTGCTAAAAGGGATGGTTATCGGCTCCCAAGCCAAGGGTGCTAACATTTCTGAAATAACGCAGTTTGTGAACTATTCGCGTGCTGCTGTGGTTAAAGTGCATCGTGATTGTAGAAATCGCAGCATTGCAAAAGCGAAGTGGAAACTGCGGAGCGAAACGTTCCATTGATGAAAGAGCGAAACGTTCCATTGATGAAACGTTCCATTGATGAAACGCGGAGCGAAACGTTCCATTGATGAAACATTCCATTTGTGAGAAGTGAACGTCGGCTTCGAAGGTGCGTGAGGCCATATCGACACGCTACAGTGGGGAAACGCACTGGCCGAATGAACCAGGGGGCTACCAGAAGTGTGTCTAAAACGACAGTTAAGCAAACTCTGCTGCGTATGGGATCCTATTTAAACGGAATAGTCACTGCACCTATGCTAACGAAGGTGCATCGACAGAAAAGGATTACATTTGCACGCCAGTATCGGAATTGGGACTCCGGTGATTGGCAAAGGATCTTCTTCTCCGATTAGTCACGTTTTGTGCTTTATCGAACGGATGGACGTTAGCGTATAAGGCGAGAAGCATCGGAGAACAAACACTCTTCAACCATTGCCGGTAGAACACAAGTTGGTGGGGGCAGCGTTGTGGTCTGGGGAATGTTTTCGTGGCATTCTCTGGGTCCAATAATACCTGTGAAACACACTATGGACAACATTCGTTATAAATCCATCCTAGCAGACCACGTACATCCATACACGCTGTTTGTCTTCCCTGGGGCGGACGGGGTGTTCCAGCACGACAATGAAACGTGTCACATAGCTAGAAATGTACGAGAGTGGTTGGGAGAGGACGATATGGCCACCATGGAGGGCGATGCAAGATTCCACACGTCGTGTCATGCTTTGCACAACATTATCAAGCAGCTGTTGGGGTAATTTATTCCATTCCTCTGTCCGTGCACAGATGAGGGTGTCATTCTTTATTGGAGGGCATTGGCAACCAGCAAGACTCCTCCCCAAAGCATCCCACACATTTTCAATAGGATTCAGATCTGGAGAACGTGCTGGCCATACGAGGCATTGAATATCCTCGCTCCCAAGACACTCCTGGACAGCGACTGTTCGATGACATGTTGCGTTGTCGTCCATGAAAATGAATCTATCACCGACAGCACCACGGAACATGCGAACATCAGGTAGCAGAACATCATTAATGTATTGTTGGCCAGTCATAGTTCCAGTTGGAAGCACATAGAGGGACGTACGGCCATTGATTATGATGCCAGCCAATACCATGGCACTACATGTCGGATATAGGTCCCTTTCCTGTATGTTTGCTGGACAATATGCAGTACCACTATCACGCCAGATCAGTTGTCGTCGACAATCAGACGATAGACTGTATCTACTCTCATCTGAGAAGAGGACAGCAAACCAGTCGTTATCAGTACAATTGCGATGTTGATGAAAATGAACCATTGCAAACGGCCGGTACGGTGACGTCTGGACAATGGGATGCACACAACAGGACGGCGGGCGTATAGTCCTCCTTCATGCAAAGTCTGGCAACAGTTTTTCGGGAGATCCGCTTGCCAGTAGCAGCCATAAACTGATTTGCTACCTCACTAGCTGTGCTGCGCCGGTGTCCTTTTGTTGATAGCACTATGTACCGATCTTCTGCAGGTGTCGTACTGCGAACACGACCTCCCGCGTGACGTTTGCTACACCCTCCATTTCTTTGAAATGATTTCCAAAGCCTTGAAACAACACTGTGGCTGACGTCGAACTCCCTGGCAACATCTGTTATTTTTCGCCCTTCTTCAATCCTTCCAATAATACGGCTACGCGTAAAATCATCTAGGTGACGCCGGGAAGACATACTGAAAATTGCAAGTTCGTCAATTGATTCTTTCCCTTTCAACTTTGCGTTTGAACAACAACGGTCAATAAGCGTCAAATCCTTTATATATCTTATCAGCGCTATGACTTCACGAACAAGTTCGGCAATCCAAAATTTGCATACGCACAACACGTCTTACTGTATCCCGCACTTATGCTAATTTCCACATTTTCCTGCCTTCCATTTAATGGTTGCTATCGTTGCCCGTCCTTAGCAATTGTCAGGTAGTGTATTACTATTAACCCTTTAAGCGGCCGATATATCTTAACCAAATGGTACTGAAAATTTTCTGCGCTCCCTAAACAGAAATGTTCATATAACACCCGGATTTTTCTCTCTGAACGGCACGCCATATGTTTTGTTTCGCAAAAATCTACAACTAAACAATTTATAACTCCTTCTCATCACATCAGTACCGCTAATAAACCACCCACAAGTGATAAGCCCTCCCTTCTAGTTCTTCATTATCTGCACCACTGGTTAGAAACAGGTGACTGAAATACCTTCTCGCTACTTTCTTAGATTCATCGCCATTGTTATAGCCCATTATGGATGTAATCAGTCAGTAAGGATTTAGTGTTAATCATCACCCTGAACGACCACTTTGAAAAATTAATCTAATGGAAAAGCAACGCCTTCTGACGAGGAGACTCAATCGTTAGACCAGCGTGTTCTTAGACAGCGAATATATTCGTTCGAGCTGATTTCAGCCCATTTTGCTGACCACGATTTAATTCGCTCCAGCCGGTTTAAGGTTTAAAAACTAAATTTTTTAGTCATGGAAAATGACATGAGGCAATGTGGAATTTAAAAGGACTTAAGTAATGCCACCCCTGTGAAGCAGTAACCTAATTGCTGGTCTCTGACCTTTATTCTGAGATTAGTCCGGGCTCGAATCCCAAGTGAGGCGTGGATGCCACGCTTGTATTACTGTACTGGCTCTCTCCCTTCCCTGCAACCAGTGGTCCTAAATTAAGGACGGGCGACTGCTTATAGCCCATTGAGTTACTCACGGTGGTCGTTAAACCAACCAACAAACAAAAATAATAAATAAATAAGTACCTTACAGTCTAAATATTTATTTACGCAAACACCTATTGTTACTGAGCTAGAACACGGAGTTTCGGTGAGTTCTAATTTTGTATCCTCTTAAAGATGGTTATCTCAGTTTTCCACAGTGTTTGCCTTTGGAGAAAGTGCACTTCTTTTGAGTTATACACCAAATATCCATAACATTACGACTAGCGCGTCGTTATGCAAATCGAGGCAACTGTATCTAAACGGTGGCGCGTATGAAGCTCTGTTAATCAGTTATTCTTGTTTTACAGGAAAAGGCAGCGCCGGCGGATTAAAGCGAGTTCGACAAAGGCCAAATTGCAGTGGCCAGACAACTGGGTTAGAACATTTCGGAGATGCCAAGGCTTATGGTGTGGTCACGCTCAGTCGTACAGTAGTTAATCAAAGAGTTGGCTTCTGACCATTCGTTTTTTTTTTTTTTTGATTGGAGGTTTAACGACCACCGTGAGCAACTCAATGGGCTATAAGCAGTCGCCCGTCCCTAAATTAGGGTCACTGGTTCCAGGGAAGGGAGAGAGCCAGTGCCGTAAGACAAAGACAACATCCATGCCTCACCGGGATTCGAACCCGGACCCCTCACGGACGAATGATCAGAAGCCAGCGCCTTAGACCACTGCGCCACCGGGGCGGCGACCATTCGTTTGAAATGTGTCAGCGGTCAAACCCGGTGAAGCATGGATGCTATTTTGTCTCTTACGGCACTGTCTCTGCCTCTTTTCTTGAAGCTGTGGCCCTGAATTAGAGACGAGCGACTGCTTATAACCCTTCGAGTTGCTCACAGTTGTTGCTTAACCCCCAGACATCCATGACAGATAATCAGTCAAGTTCGATTGACTAAGGTAAACACTGCAACCGGGCAGCTTGTGACTGAACTCATTAGCATTTGTGTTGTTCCAGTGTTGTCCTTTCAGATGTGTAGTTATTAAATTTTGAAAACGTTGTTGATTAAACTTTGAGTGTAACTAGTGTTACTACACAGTCGAGTCACACTATTGTGACCACCTGCTACTTTTGAGGTCAACAGCGCGTAGCCAATAAAAGAAGGCACGTGTCGTGAGCTACTTGGAAAGTTTATAAGGAGTGCTGAAGGTAATCTGAAAACATATCACTCGTTGCTGTCATGGATAAAATGAGCTATTTATCAGATTTGCTAAAAGGGATGGTTATCGGCTCCCAAGCCAAGGGTGCTAACATTTCTGAAATAACGCAGTTTGTGAACTATTCGCGTGCTGCTGTGGTTAAAGTGCATCGTGATTGTAGAAATCGCAGCATTGCAAAAAAGCGAAGTGGAAACTGCGGAGCGAAACGTTCCATTGATGAAAGAGCGAAACGTTCCATTGATGAAACGTTCCATTGATGAAACGCGGAGCGAAACGTTCCATTGATGAAACATTCCATTTGTGAGAAGTGAACGTCGGCTTCGAAGGTGCGTGAGGCCATATCGACACGCTACAGTGGGGAAACGCACTGGCCGAATGAACCAGGGGCTACCAGAAGTGTGTCTAAAACGACAGTTAAGCAAACTCTGCTGCGTATGGGATCCTATTTAAACGGAATAGTCACTGCACCTATGCTAACGAAGGTGCATCGACAGAAAAGGATTACATTTGCACGCCAGTATCGGAATTGGGACTCCGGTGATTGGCAAAGGATCTTCTTCTCCGATTAGTCACGTTTTGTGCTTTATCGAACGGATGGACGTTAGCGTATAAGGCGAGAAGCATCGGAGAACAAACACTCTTCAACCATTGCCGGTAGAACACAAGTTGGTGGGGGCAGCGTTGTGGTCTGGGGAATGTTTTCGTGGCATTCTCTGGGTCCAATAATACCTGTGAAACACACTATGGACAACATTCGTTATAAATCCATCCTAGCAGACCACGTACATCCATACACGCTGTTTGTCTTCCCTGGGGCGGACGGGGTGTTCCAGCACGACAATGAAACGTGTCACATAGCTAGAAATGTACGAGAGTGGTTGGGAGAGGACGATGAAGTCTTCAAAGTACTTTCCTGGCCCCTAATTTCCCAGACGTAAACTCAGTTGAGCATCTATAGAACCACCTCGATAGTGCTGTTCGCTCTATGGACCCTCCACCACGCATCCTCCACCAGCTGTCAGATGCACTGCAGTCAGCATAGCTCCACATAACGTGAACACCTTCCAGCATGCTATTGGGTCATTCCCAGCCCGTTTAGTTGCTGTCCGCGCTGCACACGGCGGTTAATATGGATATTAGCTGGTGCTTACAATAATGTGACTCGACCGTGTACATCTTCGATGAATTCAGTGTGGTTAAGCTCACGATGTATAATGACCTACTTTATAATTATTTCTAGGTTCAACAACTCATGGTGATCAACTTTTCTTGCCTCAAGAAGGAATAAACCATTTCTCAGTAGATTTGATTGTAAGATACTTTTTTCCTTGTTGTTTGTTCTTCTAGTAGCCATGTGAACCCAAGAAAACCTCATGTGGTATTAGGAGAGGTAGTTATGTGTCAAATGCAGAGAGTGGCGTACCGGAAAAACTTGGGTCCTCCCCGCAAAAACTATATTCGAGGCTCTTTTATGAAAATCTATTAGCTTTCAGTTATCGAAAATTTATTAACTAGGTTTTATGGGTTCTTTAATAATTTAGGTTCTTTAATAATTAATTTTCGGTGTTTTATGTGACAAGCGCAAAATGAAAGTTATAATTAAAATTGTAATCTTAGTTTAATATCATTGAATAGTACTACAAAAAAGACTTGTGATAGTATAAAACTAGGCCCAAATTAATCATATCATGCAAATTTTATTCTCTTAGAGGACTAAAGCCATCCTCTTAAAATGTCTCACGATCTTACACACAAAACACATAACTACGGTGTGAAAGTGTCTAATGGCCTTTTCCAATTTATACGAAAACAGGAAACATTAGCAAACTTAAGCAAAAAATAAATGACAATTAAGAACTATGTAATCTTGAATATATATAAAATGCATTCTCATGGTTACAGATGTGCGAGTTAAAAGTAATCTTATCAATCAGAATTACAGTCAAGAAGATATTGTGTCCACATAAAGATGGACACAATGGCGCCGTTAACAAGAATTTAATGCCGGCATACATGCCTATTTATATCAAAGGACGAACTATAAACTCGTCCGTTTACTGCAATATGGAAAGAAAAATCCATATCCATATTGATTTGAAATATATTTGAGTGCTGTTATGCGAACTATAATTTCTAATATCTTAGCATTCTTATGATACGGAACACCTAAGAACTTTTCTCCGCACTCCTAACTAGATAAGCATCCATTTAAGAAACCTGGCTATTCAGAATTTGATCTTTACTTCCCATCGACTGGTGAACAGAACGTTGTCTTTTTTCGGTAACAAGCTAGTGCCGAATGCCGGTACGGCCCATAAACTTCACAAGTCCGACACTTAGCAGTTCCTGTGCATTCATTACGATGCCGGTTAGAGGTCCATAAATACAACTATGACACCGTAATTTTCTTAGGTGCTTAAGGCAAAGTACACGGCAAGAGCTGTTCCTGTTCGAAAATAAAAACGCATCACCTGTTTCCCCGGTATGCTCGAAAATAAAACTGACAGCCAAAAATGAAAGAAATACTTTTAAGTTTATCAGCGTACCAGGGTAAATGAAAAGTGCTTTGCCAATATTTTCAGTATTTGTAGAGCTGTGTGAAGAAAATTCCAGGATACAGAAATGAAAACTGAGCATGCCATGTTGCTTGAAAGTTTATTTTTTATGGCAGATGAAAGTATTGCAGCCTTCTGTTGCACGGTATCAGATTAGGCTTACCCCTAAGATATTTCAGAAACAAAGTAATATTGAATTTAGTATTACCGTGTTTCAAAAACGGCGTTTTTCCTATATATGATCATTAATCTCGAAGAAAAAAAAAGTGTTAAAGATCGTCAGAAAATCTACTAGATTCTAAACAATGGATTCGAGGTTTCACATTTGCGCAAGAATACAGATCCCCCCCCCCACCTCTTCCTAAACTGATGGCCCAATTCCGCATGAGTTTTTCGCAGCAATTACCCATGGTTCTTATCGCCCAATTCCGCATGAGTTTTACAGAGCAATTTCCCAAGGCTCTTATAGCCCAATTCCGCATGGGTTTCATAACCAGAAGTTTCTGTGGAAGTGCATACTGTTTATGCTCAGTCAATGAGCTAGGTGAAAATCGTGAAAATCCTCTAAATACGTGGCGTCAGTGGATAAACAAAGACATCGCTCTTTCCACGTTTATCAGTACATAGCAAACAAGAAATTGTTGTCCGGCCACTCCTGGGATCGTATCCCAGATCCCTCGATATTCAGCCGAGTGCGTTCGCCTTACGTTACAGTGGCCAAAAATCAACGGCGCTATGTGTGTTTATCTGTCAGTTTCTGTCATCACATATCCGTAGGATGGGCTAGAGAACTGAGCGATGTCTTTGTTTATTATGCACTACTGGCCACGCAAAATGCAACACCAAGAAATACACGAGATAGCAAAGCCAGATTTACTGGACACATAACAACAGATACAAAGATTAAACGATTGAGCTTACAGGCCCGTGCGACTTGCGGAACACGCAGACATCAATAGTTCTTTCGTTCGATGCCGCGGCATCGAACGAAAGAAGCTTTGGATGTGGGCTTGGGGTATGTCGGTCCAGCCTGCTTCCACACGTTGCCACAGTTCATCAGGCGTAGCCGCGGGTGGTGGTTGCCGATCAGCAAACAGACGTGTTCGACGGGCGACATATCGGAAGAACAGGCGGGCCACGGTAGCATTGACACCTGGTGGGCCGTAAAGAACTGTTGCACGATGCGTGCCATGTGCGGGCGCGCATTATCCGGTTGAAACGTGGCCGCTGGCAGGTCCTGCAGGTAAGGGAGGACTACAGGCTCCAAAACGTCGGAGATGTAGCGGTGGCAGTTAAGTGTACCGGCGATGCGTACCAGAGGGGTCCGGGTGTCATATCCAATTGCGCCCTAAACCATAGCGCCAGGCGACGGACCGGTATGGCAATGCATAATGCAGGCGTCATAGAGTCTCTCGCCGCGGTGCCGCCACACACGGATCCGACCATCGTGGTGTTGCAGGCAGAAGCGGATTCATCTCGTAGTAATGGTGCGGCGTTCAACGGCTCACTGCCGCCGCAGTCATCGGTGGTGTAACGTCAATGGTAATCGGAGCAATGCGCGCCGTGCCACAAGTCCCCGATCTTGCAGACGACGTCGAACGTTACGTGCTGACACAGGTTGTTGCGCAACACACCCTAATTCCTGTGCTAATGTTCGTGATGTGGCGGTGCCAGCCGTCAGTGCCCGCCGCACAACATGCCCGTCCTCTCGTTCGGTGGTGTGCCGCGTTTGCGGCAATCGCTCACGTCTGTCCGTCCGTCCCACGTGCACCCACCGAATCCATACTCGCATCACTGTGGCTGGATGACGTCCGACACGGGCGCGCAGATGTCTCGGTACGATAAACCGATGTCGCGATAACTCACTATTCGTCCTCTGTCGAACTCCGAAACGTGCTGGAATGACTGCCGTATTCTGCAACGAGGCATCAGGAAGCTTCCCACGCACAGGTCCGGCAGCACAACACACTTCCACTACTTACACTCCGCCTTCTATTCACTCTTCTTATAGTACTTCTCGATGGTGTGCCGGGCGCACATGATTTGATATGCCCTGCAATGCTAATCGTTTGCCTGTCCTGTCGCGGGCGACGCATGCTGCGAATTTCAGGCCAATCGGATTACTTCCTTCTTGGTGTTGCATTTTGGGTGGACAGCCGTGTATTTTTGTGGAAAGAGCGATGTCTTTGTTTATTTAATTTTTTTTTTTTTGGAAAGAGCGAGGTCTTTGTTTATTTAATTTTTTTTTTGGAAAGAGCGATTTCTTTGTTTATTTTATTTTTTTGGAAAGAACGATGTCTTTGTTTATTCCCTGACACAATGTACTTAGAGGATTTCCAGTATTGTTCTCACCCTTTGGATTTATTTGCTATACTTAATATATTGCTAGTGCTGTTAATGCCCACCAAATGGCGACGTATTTGTTGCTGAGACCATCCTACGGATATGTGATGTCAGGAGCTGGCAAATAAACGCACATAGCGCCGTTGATTGTTGGCCATTGTTGCGTAAGACGAACGCACTCGGCTAGGTATCGAGAGATCATGAGTACGATCCCTGAAGTGGCCGGAAAGCAGTTTTTTGGTTTCTATGTGTTAATAATCGTGGAAAGTACGATGTTTTGCTTATTCAATGAGCAAGGCTTTGCAAAAGCAAGGGATTTAATTGTGCACAAAACTTGAAAATATAATTTTACAAACATTCTCAGACCCTGGTTGTCGAAGTTGGAATACCTGAATTTTTACGTACATTCGTTTCTGTGGAAGTGCGTACTGTGCGCACTGCATAGGTTCTCTCAATGAGAAAGTACTTGTTGTGTACTGTATATGTTGTACGTATTGTATACACCGATGAGCGGTTGCATTACGACCACCTGCCTAATAAGCTGTAGGACCCCTTTTAGCCCGCAAAAACAGCGGCCACTCGATTCGATGTGGTGGCGATAGGTATCCTGGGGCATCTGGTACCATTAAGTGAACCGTAGTTTCTCCAGTTCCTGTACATTTCTGGGTGGTGGTGATTTAGAACAAACCCGCTTCTCCAAGTGAAACTACCATAGTTCGTTTTGGTTCATGTCATGTGAATTTGGAGGCCAGGGCATTAACAGAAAGTCCCCAGCATGTTCCTCAAAACACTCCTTGACGACTCTGGCAGTGTGAATTATCATGTTGGTAATGGCCATCAACAGCCGGGAACACAGTTGTCATGAATAGGTGAACTTGGTCCGCAACGATGTTCAGACACATGCCAGCTGTCAGGGATTGTGCTGTTGTGATAATGGGGCCTAAAGTGTCCCAAGAAAACATCTCTGTCAGCATAACACCGCACCGTCGGCCTGTTTCCGCCCAACAGAGCATCTAGGTACCATAGCCTCCGTTGGTCACCGGCGTATAAAACGCTCGAGCGTCTACTTGAGGCACCAGGAATCTTGATTCGTCAGACCAGGCCACTTTTTTACAATCATCTACGGTCCCATCTAGATTATTTTGGGCACATTCCATGCGTTGTTGGCAATGACGTGCAGTGAGCTTGGCGACCTGGCTGGATTTTTGGCTACGCAGGCCCATTCAATGGACAGTATGCAGTGGCACATCGCCCTGATGACTAGTGTTGTAGCTGCTGGTGATATTTTTGGCTACGCACGCCCATTCAATGGACTGTATGCTGTGGCACATCACCCTGATGACCAGTGTTGTAGCTGCTGGTGATATTTTTGGCTACGCAGGCTCATTCAATGGACTGTATGCTGTGGCACATCGCGCTGATGACCAGTGTTGTAGCTGCTGGTGATATATTTGGCTACGCAGGCACATTCAATGGACTGTATGCTGTGGCACATCGCCCTGATGACCAGTGTTGTAGCTGCTGGTGATATTTTTGGTTACGCATGCCCATTAAATGGACTGTATGCTGTGGCACATCGCGCTGATGACCAGTATTGTAGCTGCTGGTGATATTTTTGGCTACGCAGGCCAATTCAATGGACTGTATGCTGTGGCACATCACCCTGATGACCAGTGTTGTAGCTGCTGGTGATATTTTTGGCTACGCAGGCGCATTCAATGGACTGTATGCTGTGGCACATCGCCCTGATGACTAGTGCTGTAGCTGCTGGTAATATTTTTGGCTACGCAGGCCCATTCAATGGACTGCATGCTGTGGCACATCACCCTGATGACCAGTGTTGTAGCTGCTGGTGATATTTGTGGCTACGCAGGCCCATTAAATGGACTGTATGCTGTGGCACATCGCCCTGATGACCAGTGTTGTAGCTGCTGGTGATATTTTTGGCTACGCAGGCCCATTCCAGTGGACTGTATGCTGTGGCACATCGCCCTGATGACTAGTGCTGTAGCTGCTGGTGATATTTTTGGCTACGCAGGGGCATTCAATGGACTGTATGCTGTGGCACATCACCCTGATGACCAGTGTTGTAGCTGCTGGTGATATTTTTGGCTACGCAGGCCAATTCAATGGACTGTATGCTGTGGCACATCACCCTGATGACCAGTGTTGTAGCTGCTGGTGATATTTTTGGCTACGCAGGCGCATTCAATGGACTGTATGCTGTGGCACATCACCCTAATGACCAGTGTTGTAGCTGCTGGTGATATTTTTGGCTACGCAGGCCCATTCAATGGACTGTATGCTGTGGCACATCACCCTGATGACCAGTGTTGTAGCTGCTGGTGATTTGTCGGACTGTGGCTCTGTGGTTGCTGTGAACAATTAGCGGCAGTCTCCGCTACCTTCTGGCATCAATGAGCTGCGGACGACATATTGATGGACGACGGTTCGTCGTTTGGGCACCTGTGAACCACTTTTGATACGTACTCACTACAGCGGCACGTGAACAACTCCAACGCTACCCCGTTTCCCAAATCATAGTTCTGAGGCGTCGTGCCATCACAATTTGTCCTTTATCAAACTCCGGAAATCGGCAGATTTTCTTATTATGACCCTGAATACTATACTAAACAAAAGCCACTCCTCTGGTTGTATATATATAGTGCTCTGTGAACATCACCCGCGCCACCTTTAGCTGTCCAGTCGTGATGATGTCTCTAGGCAGGGATGGTCATAATGTAATGGCTCATAGGTGTATGTTGTGCCAATGCATATGTTGTGTCAATGAGAAGTTTCTGTGGAAGTGCGTGCTGTGTATGTTCAGTTAATGAGAAGGTGCATAACGGATATATAATCTCTACTAGACAAAATAAATTTCTTTTTCTTGCTAGAGTTGGTGAGGAATTGGGCTATTAGATTGAAGGCGGGGGGTGCAAATTCGGCATTCTTGCGAAAATAGGCGTCCTCCGTTACGAAATGTCTATATTCGAATGGAGGCACAGGCTATATATAACATCTGGCACAACAGAGATGTTACAGCCTGTGACTCCATTTGAATATTAACATTTCGTTATTCCTCCTGTGCACTAACAGGAGGGAAAATGTTGTTCAAATTACTGAGCAGAGAATGCAGAGATGTGCCTGTTAGGAATATGTCAATTGAAATATGAGAAAGATCTGTTTTCATTTCTTGAAACTTTCACAAGAATAAAATACGTCCAGTAAATGTGTTCGAAAAGACTCTCGCATGCTATGCCGTGTGTTTCTTTTCTTTATCATCCAGCTTATTTATCGCTACATGTAACACTTTGGAAAGGTTGAATTCATTACATCCTCAGTGTGTACTACATAATTTCAATGGTAGAAAATTTGGAAACAACATCATACGGCCAAACGAAAATAATCACTGCTTTTTATTGGTGGTAATTATGTTGTACTGTGCAAGAGAATCGAACAAAATCCAGTAGTTGGTGAACGGCGTAAGTGTCATGACATCGTCTTAAAAAAATGACTCTTTATTTATAACAGAAGTGAATGAACAAATGCTTATATAGACCTACCTAATAACTTGTTCGTCCACATTTTGAAAGAACAACAGCATTCAGGTGCCTTGGTAAATAAACACTGAATAAGGTGTTGAGAACACGGAGGTTGTACGGAAACCTATGACCCGAATATATCCTGTCGTAGAGCACCCGCAATTGCCGGTAGATGCTGGAGGACTTTCCAATTCGTTCCACAGATTTTGAATCGGCTTGAGGTCTGACTTTCTTGTAAGATATTCGACTGTAATAAACTAATTTGAACGCTCTTGGAGTCAACTGTTCTCCTCTTGGGAAGTATGCGGTATGGCATTTTCCTGTTGAAAAATGGCGTGATGGTGCAAAATGAGAATCATTAGGAACCGGTGTAGATGGTAGGATAGGATATCTACATACTTTGTGCTGGTCAATCAAGAGGTTCTTTGTGCTGGAAGTATCGAGAGGTACGAGAGGCCCTAAGGAATACCTTACAAACGCACCCAAACTGTTGCACAACGTTCATGTTTCTAACTTGGCAAGGATTCTATAACGAAGTAAATTTCCCTGTCATTTTTGTCCACGCCGGGCATCGAACCCGGGTCCCCTCATTCCGGAATAAGTCGCTCTCCCAACTGAGCTACGCGAACGTATGCTCTCGCTGTTATCTGATTATCTGCCTTTATCTCATGTGCGTCCTGCGGTGCAGAAACGTCACAATTCATTTTCAAGTTTCACTTGTTGGCAAGGATTCATTTCATGATTCCACATTATAACGAAGTAAATTTCTCCGTCATTTTTGGTCTACGCCGGGATTCGAACCCGAGGCCGCTTATTCCGGAACAAGTCGCTCTACCAACTGAGCTACGCAGACATTTGTTCTGATTCCTATCTGCCTTTATGTCGTGTGCGTCCTGCTGGCAGGTACGTCACAACATGATCCAACCTCATGTATGATACTAACTGGGCAATTTGGGTACATCGATTCATGTGGTTTACACCACCCACGGGACCTCTAATCGGTATGATAGAGTTAAAACCGTTCGTCAATTCCAATGACCTGTTTCCAGTCCTCCGTACTACAGCTGACACAGGCGTTTGTAAACTATAGCCAAATATTTTCTTCTCTTGCAGTCAATAGGAGGACAGGTTGTGCACGTCGACTGGCGTAGCCTATATTTTTCCATGGTACGACATGCATAGTCGTGTCAGAATAATTAGACTACCCCTGGGATCACAGTTTACCCGCCCAGGCGCGTCACAGAGTGCACGTTACAAGGTCGACCACACGCTGATATAAGCGGTCGGCCAGGGCAGATGAGCCATAATGCGTAACGTGAGCCAAATAGGCAGAGGTAGTGATTTGATGGACTTTAAAGAAGGAATTATCATCTTCTACCACGCCAAGGGCAGAAGCATCTCAGAAACAGCCAATTTCGTGCGCTGTTCGCTAGGTGCTGTGGTAAGGGTGAACCAAGAACGGACCGCTGGAACACCGAGTACCTCTCGACGTCATAGCCGTGGAGTCCCAATGGCCATCGACACCAGAGGCTAACGTCGCGTCCATAGACTAGTGAAGGTTAATCGACGCGCAACAGTGCACCAATTGGCCACGTAAATGAAAGCTGGCGCACCCAGGTACGTGTCCCCGATAACAGTAGAACGAACCCTGTTACGTATGGGTCTCCGGAGTCGACGCTCCGTCAAGGAATCCATGCTAACCGACGGCCGTCGGCAACGAGGCCTGCAGGTCGCATGGGACTACTGTCATTGAATAGTTGAAGAGTGGAAACTAGTTATCTTCTCCGACGAATCGAGGTATCTACTCCCCAGAAATGACGGGGGTGGCGGATACGGCTTTAGACACACGAGAACCAACACCCGGACACGCTTGTCTGTCACGTAGAGCCCGGCGATGGCAATGCGCGTGTCTGGGGGATGTTTTCCTCCTGGTATGACCTGGGACCATTGGTACCCCTAGATGGGTCTATGAACGCCAATGGCAACCACTCCATCTTCGCTGAACACATGTATCCCTTCATGTTGGACGTTTACCCTGGTGGGTATTGTGTCAAATAACAGGATAATGCGTCTTGCCATGTATCTAAGTGGGTGCGTGACTGGTTCCAGGAACACGAGAGCGATGTCATCGTTCTCACTTGGCCGGCGAAATCTCCCGACCTGAATCCCATAGAACACTCGTGGGACTATTTGAATCTACAGGTTCGGCGTGCCGACTCACTACCACGTCATCTCCGGGACCTCATGGCTCTGCGTCAGTCCGAATTCACACGTGTGCCTCGGGCAACCTTCCAGGACGTCATTGCTTCCATGCCACGCTGTCCGGCCGCTGTCATCCGGGCCAAAGGTGTTTATTGGTCAGGTGGTCATATTATTCTGAAACGACAGTGTATAGTCTTTGTGCGTTAACTTACGAACGCGCCCTCATTAAATTCAGCCGCTTCCTACTTTGTAGTACTCGGGCTGTTCCTTGTATGATGCAGGTCGACCTGTGCTCAATTCGAGTGTTAATTGTACGTTTACGGCTCCGTTTTTCCCGTTGCTTGGACGTTTTGCCGTATTTCACGTAGTTTTGGTATACACGGGTGACGATCTGACATGGAAATTCAAAAGTTAAGCAGTTAAGGTGATTGAACAACCGACCTTTATCGCAGATACTATTAGCCACGGTGAAACTCTGGTTGCTGCCTTAACCCAAGATTACTTTTCCGTGACTGGTTTTCGATGCGCAGAGGCCTGCTTTATATGTAGGAACTACCAGTTTTAGAGCACCACGTTGCTGGACACGATATGTTTGTTTTGCATATTGTTCTCGTGGTGTATATAATAATTTCTCCATTCAGTGTAGAATGCGATCTACACTGCTGGCCACCGAAGATGCAACACCAAGAAGGAAGTATCCGATTGGCCTGAAATTCGCAGCATGCTTCGCCCGCGAGAGGATTGTAAACGATTAGCATTGCAGGGCATAAGCAAATCATGTGCGCCCGGCACGCCACCGAGAAGCACTATAAGAAGGGTGCACAGAAGGCTGGGTGTAAGTAGTGGAAGTGTGTTGTGCTGCTGGACCTGTGCGTGGGAAGCTTCCTGATGCCTCGTCGCAGAATACGGCAGTCATTCCAACACGTCTCGGAGTTCGACAGAGGACGAATAGTGGCTTATCGCGACAGCGGTTCATCGTACCGAGACATCGGCGCCCGTGTGGGAAGACATCCAGCCACAGTGAGGTGAGTATAGAGTCGGTGGGTGCAGGAGGGACTGACGGACCGACGTGAGCGATTGCCGCAGCCGCGGCACACCACCTGCCCAGAGGACCGGCATGTTGTGCAACGGGTATTGACGGCTGACACCGCCACATCATGAACGTTAGCGCAGGAATTAGGGTGTGCTGCGCAACAACCTGTGTCAGCACGTACCGTTCGACGTCGTCTGCAAGAGCGGGGACTTGTCGCACGGCACTCATTGCTTCGATTACCATTGACGTTACACCACCGTCGACTGCGGCGGCAGTGGGCCGTTGAACGCCGCACCTGGACTACGGAATGGCACGACATTGTCTTCTCCGACTAATACCGCTTCTGCCTGCAACACCACGATGGTCGGATCCGTGTGTGGCGGCCCCGCGGCGAGAGACTGTATGACGCCTGCATTATGCATCGCCATACCGGTCCGTCGCCTGGCGTTATGGTTTAGGGCGCAATTGGATATGACATCCGCGCCCCTCTGGTACGCATCACCGGTACACTCAACAGCCACCGCTACATCTCAGACGTTTTGTAGCCTGTAGTTTTCCCTTACCTGCAGGACCTTCCAGCGGCCCCGTTTCGACCGGATAATGCGCAACATGGCACGCATCGTGCAACAATTCTTCACGGTCCACCAGGTGTCACTGCTGCCGTGGCCCGCCTGTTCTCCAGATATGTCGCCCGTCGAACACGTCTGTTCGCTGATCGGCAACCACCACCCGCGGCTACGCCTGATGAACTATGGCAACGTGTGGAAGCAGACTGGACCGACATACTGCAAGCCCACATCCAAAGCCTCTTTCGTTCGATGCCGTGCCGTGTAGCGGCCGTTATTGCCAACCATGGGGGCCACACGAACTATTGATGTTTGCGTGTTCCGCAAGTCGCACGCACCTGTAAGCTTAATCGTTTCATCTTTGTATATGTTGTTATGTGTCCAGTAAATCTGGCTTTGCTATCTCGTGTCCTTCTTGGTGTTGCATTTTGGGTGGCCAGCAGTGTATTAAGATATGCACGATAAAATGAGGTACTAAGGTCGAATCATTAGCAATGCAGTTCTATGTAAACTAATGACTTTAAATGGATTTCTACCGTTGTTGAGTTCATCTCTTTCACAAAAGTGACACATCGAAGAACATTTCTAGGCAAAAAGGGAAGATTTCTTAAGCTAAAGGTATGTGGAATAACAACGAAAATAGCAGTCGACTGTTGGATAAACACGACACGAGACATTGATAACCCACATTAGGTTACGCAAGCTTGACAAAGATTTAATGAAATGCTTGCTACTGAAGATTTAATGATATGCCTGCCTCTCAAAATTTTATGAAATTCTCTGAATCTCAGCAATGTTTCGCATTACGATCAAAAGTGGTATTCTAAACTAAACAAGCCTGACAAAATGTTGGTTTGAAATTATGGCTGTCATAGTTTTTCATACTGACCTATCAGCTCTATTCTCTGCCGTCAGTAACCCATTCTGGAGATCCTCTTTCCCGAAACAGCTTCGGGGAAGTAAACAATGCCTGTCAGAAGTGATTACCGAGGAGAAATACACTTTAACAATGACAGGGAGAGTTAAGATGCGCGACTTATGCAGTCGAGGCATCTCGCTGTGAATATCTAATCTGAAGCCATTTCTCTAGCATGACTGTAAATCTGGAATTCCAAAAGCCAAGCTCCCGTCGCACTGCACTCTCATATTGTTGATTTTGCGGTGTAAAATTTCATATCCACAAACCTTTCGTAACAACTTATTCTATAGTAAATTTAGTCAGCTTCTTACTACGAAGTATAATATTTCTGCAGATTTTCTTGACCAAGACTCTCTGCTGGCGTAACTCTGTCGCTGATGTACTCGGATTATCATGTTTGACTAATACATAATATTTAAATAATAACGCAAGGAACTTTACACCAACTATACAGAAGATAGTATAACTATACTTGTTATCCCAGTTTTTTTGGCATAGATAAGATCAAAGTTTCCAATCTTTCGCACGTCAACCAGATGCCTTTTTTCAAGGAAGGTAGACAGCAAAAGCTTGGAAACTTTGATTTTATCTACGCCCATAAATTCGGATAACTAGTTAGTTATACTATTTTACATACAGAATTTTTTTCCATTAAACATGGGACCGTTCTTCCTTTGTAAGTTCAAGTGATTCCAGTTGTTTCTTTAAATATTTCAGGGACATAAGAAGTGGTATTTCAAAACATTTTTCTTGCTGTACGATAGTTCAAGAACATGCACACATTTTGGCGTAGGACTACGTCTAACTCCGTGGATAGTGTGATGCGACTTACCGACGACCACTTGTGACAAAAATAGGCCCCAATTGAAATCATTATAACGTTTAAAATACGTGCCGCACACTAATCGTGTTAGCATATTCGTAAACAGCATGGGGTCCAATTCGCGTACTGCGCAATATATCGTGCGCGCGACGCTCCTCTTGCTACCTGTGCGCTGGGGAAATGATGTGATTTCTGGGTGTGCCGCCGCGTTTGACTCAGTCCCTCTCAGCAACCGTGAGCGCAACACGACTGTGCGTGGTATCGTTTTAAAATTATCGACGAAATATATTAAAATATACGAAGAACATTTTGCAGTAATTTTAACTGAACAATTTAAAAACTGTCTTATTGTGAACCGGTGAACACTTTTGAAAATATGGCGGTTAATCTGGACAATCGTGAGTGCAAAACGATATCGCTGTGGTTTACACTAAAATGTTTAAAAAATGTTTTCGTGTGAACCGGTTAACTTTTTCGACAATGGCGCGGAAATTGCAGAATGAATGCACGCAAAGGTGGAGAAAATCAAAATGAGAGGCGAGAGCAAGTGACGAGTAATGTAAGAAGCCCAAGAAGACTGCAGGATGACAAACTAGAGAATATCGAGTACGCCTCAAAACAGCCGCCGCCAAACAAAGGTTCAACACACCGATCGTAGTCCTACGTTCCAAAGTCACGGCTTAATCAGAACTGAGCCTACCTGGTGTTTTTCTTTTCTTATACACAGATATAGCAAATTATTAGGAAAATCTACCTCATAACGTATTTGGTAGCCCTTGGCTTTGAAAACCGCCGGTATAGTTTCAACCTGGTGCTGATATCGTTCTGCATGTATGATCGTTCAAGCGATGTGATGGTTTCCGTCACTTGTCGAATGGTAGCGGAAGGAGAATCGCTGTTACCATTGGCTCCCTCAATCTCATCCAGCAAATGTTGAACTAGGTTAAAATCAGGGAAAGTTTGACCTTTTGAAGTAACTTTTATGCTTCTTGAACAAATGGGTGACGATCGCATCCTTGTGGTATGGAGAATTATCCTCCTGAAACAACAGTCATATATATGGATGTTTCTGTTGGGCTATGATGTTAAGATACCTCTGTCATCCATATACTGTCCCAAACGTAGTGAAGAATAAAATGTACTTCATGAGAGCAATCACACCCTCCATTGGCTTATAGAGTTAACCATAGGCAGTTGGGATACATCAGTTCTTGCAGTTGACGCCATATTATGGCCCGCCCAACGGCGTATATTAGCTGAAAATGTGATTCACTGGAAATGACTTTTCTCCTGTTCTCAGGGTTGCAGTTTGGTGATCCCGTGAGCACTGTAAACAAATGTGTCAGATTTTAGCAAAGACGAGTGTACACGAAGTGCAAATCTGTTGTACAATGCATTCTCACCAACGTGCGAAAGACGGTACCTGCTGAAATTCTCCTCTTCCTGCAGCTGTAGAACTGCAGTTACTTGACGCAATAGAGTTCGTCTGTAAACTTTCATATATTTCGCACTCCATAACCTCCGCAAAGTTATTTCAGAATTTCTGTCTTAGAGTTGCTATGCCGTGTTTCATTCCCAACATTCGAACTTCTCAACTTTGTTCATTTGGAAGGCGGTACCATGAACTAATGCTCATCGTAAAGAAACTGAAGTCCATTGGCATCATCTACACATCAGGATTCCTACCCCGGCTGTATTTCACACGTTTCAGCATACATCTTCCAACTTCTGCTACCGATGCATACCAGGCCATATTTACTCAGCTTGCCAAATACTCTTTGCGTTGTTAACCGACATTTTCCCACTACTTTTCAAGATCTGTTGCAGCCGTCACACCCACCATCAATACCTTTACCACCTATCTCGTACCTGTACTACGCTTCTTAGGTCAGTTATGTGCACCTACCTTTTTCTGTTATGCAGGTTTGTCGTCACACATCCATGCCACTCGATTCGCCCAACTGCTGCAATACGATCCGTTCAACTGGAACTCTAAATGTTTTTTTCCGCGGTCGACTAACGCCCAGACTGCAACGAGAATACTCTGAAGATTTGCATAACTCAGTGCTAGAATTTCATATATACTGGGCTGGACTTGAACAGTGGTACGACACCACCAACCATCGTGTAGGACTGAGCACATAAATTCTAACACAAACCAGAAACTCTTTTCCCAATTTTTGTGTATAATTTTCTGAACTTTCTTTTTTAAGCACAACTTTGGGGAAGAAAGTAAGTGCATGAAGTCGGACATTGTATCACTTTGTCCGTCCGTCTATCAGTGTGTCTGTCAACATCATATCTCTGACACTATTAGTCTGATTAAAAAAATTCTGTATGCGTTGCAAAGCTTGAAATGCATGGATTATGATCATTACTTTCCGGTTACTTTCAGATGCACAACTTTGCCTCAAGAGGGCATATATACAGATGCTATAAAATTCAAAATACATTTTATTCCATATACTTGCTTCTAAATATTAGATTGAAATAATTATTTCATCTTTTTCATGCCGTTTATAGCGAATACTATTTTGGGTAGATTTTCTTTATTAAGAAATGAATGGATTTTCTGCTAGGCGGCGTAAAGGTAAATTGGGATTTCCCCGATTTCACTACTTCTAAAAGTCCTGTTTAAAAAATTATTTCTGCATCGGACACAACTCCTGGGGGAAATGTCCTACATACAATTTCTAATATTTTGTAGATACTAATTTGGAAACCAGGCAGTGTATTTATTTCTGTTTCTTACGTATTTGTAGCAAATTGAGCTTCTGAAAATCGATTGAAAAAATTCTTTCGTGGACCGATACCGCTTACCTCGGAAATCATTTTGAGAATAGCTTCTGCTTAAAATACTGCATAGGTTTTCCACCAGGGGCGTAGATATATATATATATATATATATATATATATATATATATATATATATATATATATATATATATATATATATATATATCATCATCATCATCATTGTCAACCATTATCAATCCACTGCTGGGCGAAGGTCTCCCGAAGTTTCCTCCACAACGGTCTGTCTTGTGCCAGTCTCCTCCATGTCACTCCTACATACTTTCGAATTTTATCCACCCATCTCCCATGTGGTCTTCTTCCGAGTCTTTTCCTGTCCCTTGGAATCCAATCTAAAATTTCGGCTGTCCATCGATGGTCTGTCCTTCTGGCAGTATGTCCAGCCCATTGCCATTTCAGGGATTTAACTCTGATCATGATGTCTTCCACTCTTGTCATTTTTCGGATCCACGAGTTCCTCTTCTTACTCTCCTGGTTACACAAAGCATGCACCTCTCCATGCTGCTTTAAGTTGTCTGCAGCCTTTGCTTGTCTCTTTTAGTTAAGGTCCAGTTCTCTGCACCATACGCAAGCACCGGAAGGATGCATTGATCAAACACTTTTCTTTTAAGACATAATGGCATATTGCTCTTGGAAATTATGCTGTTTCTTCCAAAAGCTCTCCATACAAGTTTTGTACGCCGATTAATTTCTTCATCAATGTGACCCTTACTTGATATCTGCTGTCGAAGATAAACGTACGTGTCTGTTATCTCCAGCTTTTCTCCATCAATCCATAAATCTTCATATAAATATATATATTTATTTATCGATTTCTCTGTATCTCAGTTTCTCATTTGAATTTTTTTTTCTTTATCCGTAAACGTTTCCGGAACGGAGTTGTCTCATATAATTTTAAGTATTGTGTTGTAACTGCTGCTGAAGAGGTCTGTGCAACCACAATAGTGGGTAACAATAGAGGTGATGCTTGGTAGAATAGTGCGATTGAAGAGGCAGTAAAGAGAAAGAAGGAAGCCTATTTGGGGATGTTGCAAAGTAAAGTTTCTCTGGATGACTATCGCTGTAAGAAGCGTGAAGCTGCTAATCTGGTTCGCCAGATTAAGGCAAAAGATAGAAGGAGAAGGTGGAAAGGCATGAATTGGCTTTTTAGAAGATAGGAAGACTTTCTGGAAGTACATGAGAATCAGAAAAAAAGGGGAAACAAAGTTGTAAGTTGTGTGAAGAAGAGGAAGTGGGAAATGATATGGGAACCCAATGAGCTAAGTGAAAGATGGGATGAATACTTCTGTGAGTTATTAGATCAGGAAAGCAAAGGTGATTCAGAGGCCGAAGCAGATGATGTCACAGGGAGGTATGGAAGCTCAGGAGGGATCTCAAGAGAAGAGGTGTGTAAAGCTCTAAAATCTCTTCATAATGGTAAGGCTCCGGGAGTTGATGGTATAACTGCTGAGATGTTGAAATATAGTGGTGACTCTGTAATTGACTGGTTAACTGAAATTTGCCAGTTGTGCAGGGAGTTAGGAATGGTACCTCGGGATGGGAAGGGTGCTATTATTGTTCCCATGTACAAGGGACAAGGTGATCAGACTGACTGCAAGAACTATCGGGGCATTAGCCTACTGAGTGTGCGAGGAAAAGTGTTTGGTAAGGTTGTTACTGTAAAAGTATGAGGTCTTACATCAAAGAATGTGTGGGATGTTCAGAGTGATTTTATGCCGGGTAAAGGCTGCACTAACCAAATGTTTGCATTACGCATGATGATTGAGAAGTATATGGCTGTTGGTAAAAAAGTTTTTGCTGCCTTCATAGATATAGAGAAAGCTTACAGCCGAGTAAATAGGACACTTTTGTGAAGGTATTGAATGAATATGGTGTTACTGGGATTCTATTTCACAGTGTAAAAACCATGTATGCCAACGGTGGAGCTTGTGTACGAGTGAATAGTGTTTTATCCAAATGGTTTTCTATTGTTGCAGGAATCAGACAGGGTTGTGTAATGTCACCATGGCTGTATAATATATTTATGGATGCGTGCATGCGTGACGCCAAAATAGATAACACTGGTTTATAGCTTGGTGACATCCGTGTGTGCAGATTGCTCTATGCTGATGACACTGTCCCGTTGGCAGAGAGCAAAGGTGAGTTGCAGAGTATGTTGTCTCGGCTGTACGTAGTTTGCATGAAATTCAAACTGAATATAAATAAGGGAAAACCCAAAGTTATGGCTTTTGAGAAAGGAACTGGTAGTACTGGATATAATATATGTCTAAATGGCTCAGTGAATGACCAGGTGAATGAGTTTGTGTATTTAGGAAGCATGTTTGACAGAGAGAACACATTGGATGGTGAAATTAGTAGGCGTGTGAATTCTTGATTGAAAGTCATGGCTACTTTGGGAAGTTTTCACAGGAATGATGGATTCTCTAGATAATCCTGCATGGCTGTGTATGAAAGTTTAAATATCCCTAGTCTGAGTATGGCAGTGAAACCTGGGTGCTACAGAAGAAACATAGGAGTCGTTTTTGTGCTGGAGAAATGCGTTACTTACGGGGGATTTGTGGCAAGACACGTCCTGTTTGTGTGAGGAATGAAGATGTGTTGCAGTTGTGTATTGTGAGGCAAAATGTTGTTAGCAAGGTGTACACTAATATGCTTCGCTGGTTTGGCCATGTTGAAAGAATGAGTGATGAGATGCTTACTAAGAAAATATTTTGATCCCAAGTAGCAGGAAGGAAATGTAGAGAAAGGCCAAGGAAATCATGGGAGGATCAGATTTAGGAGTGTCTGCATGAGAAAAAGATTATGAATATGAAGTATAGAAGATCTTGTTTACAGCGTGTGATGGATGTGAGTGAAGCCCGAGTTGTATGTCAAGATCGCTGTAAATTGAGAAGTTTGATACGGCAACAGTAAGTGAAAATTATCTGGTAGTTTGTATTTCTTTGTGGAGCTAACCTCTGAATATCAGATAACTGGTTAGGGATATGTATGTATGTATGTATGTATGTATGCATGTATGTATGTCTGTTATTCAAATTTTTCTTAATACAAAAGTGTGCCACTTGAGGGCCTATGTTAGCGTTTATAATTACAGCAGTATCGGCGGGACTAAAAACACGACTGAAAAAATTATTTCTCGGTAAGATACTTCCAACTACGAACATATTTTGTCTATATTTCTCAAAAAAAATAATGTACAATTTCGCCGTTAGGTGGCGCAAATTCATTATGTATTTTCTTCTAAATGTCCGATTAAAAATATATTTTGACACCGGATATCATATACCGTGTGGAAACCTTTAGGTTTGTACAGAAATATTTTTGAAATTCACAGTTATCTCACTACGTAGTGTATGGGTACTTGTGTTTGAAGCTGTATCCCTGCTTCTAAAAATCCTACGGATAATTATTTTTCTTTTTTTTTTCTGCATGTCATTCGCTACAATGAAGATGGGGAGCATTATCCTCTTTAAATAATGCACAGCTTTCTCGTTAGGCCCGTCAAGGAAAAAACTTATTTCTCGCTTCCTCTGCTTCCGTGAGACGTATTCGATTTTTTTTCTAACTTAGCGTATCTTTTCCTATGAAAAATGCTTTTCACAAACTTTCAACTTTTCCATTACGTAAAACTTTTCCGCTAATGCGTGTAGAGTTATATTATACATTTCCTTCCATATTTCTTCTTATAAAGGTTCAATTTGAAAATCTCTTTGTCTTTGATATCTTCCTTCTGCAATGAGAAACTTGTTGTGACCCTTTTGTTAATTTTCGGTACATTCCTTTTAGCCGCCGGTGTAAGTAAGTGGCTGTTTCCATTTCTGGAAGTTCTATCAATTGTAGAAGTTCTGTTTATATTTTTTGGCCGATTCCATTTACTATGAGTAAATTTGATACCTTTTATTTGCCCTGGAAAGGATTTAAAAGACGTGCTCATTACAACCAACAATTAGGTGTCATCGCTCTTGTTTAATCATACCTAATCGGTGTCACCTTTTTTGTTTGATCATATCTAATCGGTGTCATTTTTCTTTATTAATCATTTCAAATCGGTGTCATCTTTCTTGTTTAATCATATCTAATCGGTGTAATATTTCTTGTTTAATAATCGTCTTTCTTGTTTAATCAGAACCGCACTGTGTATTGCACCAACACACACAGATCAGGGTCAAGGGTCTCTGAAATACAGAATTAAAGGAAACACTTAAATTGTGACCACATCGTGGTAATGTGTGTAAACTTCACATGTTTTTTCTTTCCTTATATTCCTCTTATCACCTGTAATATACCTATAATGTAAATATTCATCACATACACGGTCGAGTCACATTATTGTGACCACCAGCTAATATTCAGAGCAACCGCCGGGTGCAGAACGGACAGCAGCTAGACGAGCTGGGAGTGACTCAATAAGGTGCTGGAAGGTGTTCACAGGTATTTGGAGCTATGCTGACCGCAGTGCATCTGACAGCTACTGGAGGTTGCTTGGTGGAGGATCCATAGAGCGAACAACACTATCGAGGTGGTCCCACAGATGCTCAATTGGGTTTACTTCTAGGGAATTAGGGGGCCTAGTAAGTACTTTGAAGTTTTCATCGTTCTCTTTCAACCACTTTCGGACATTTCAAGCTATGTGACACGTCGCATTCTCGTGCTGGAATATCTCATCAGCCCCATGGAAGACAATCAGAATGCATGGGGGTAGGTAGCCTGATAGGATGGATTCATAACGAATTCGGTCCATAGTGCCTTCCAGAGGTATGAGTGGACCCAGAGAATGGCACGAAAATATTCCCCAGATCATAACGCTGCCCACACCAGCTTGTGTGCATCGGAGCCCCATACGCAGCAGGGTTTGCTGAACTGTCGTTTTAGACACACTTCCGGTAGCCCCCTTGGTTCATTAGGCAAGTGAGTTTCCACACTGTACCATGTTGATCGGTATTCACGCACCTTTGAAGCCGACGTTCACTTCTCACATCAATGAAACGTGGTGCTCCGCCGTTTCCACGTCGCATATTCGCAATGGTGCCATTTCTCCAGTTACAATACATTTTTAACTACAACAGCACGCGAACAGTTCACAAACTGCGCTGTGTCAGAAATACTGCCACCCTTGGCCAGAGAGCCTATACTCATCCCTTTTTGCAAATCAAATAATTCGCTCCTTTTGTCCAACGAGTGATATGATTTCAGAATGCCTACAGCACACCTTACATACCCTCTAAGCCAGCTCACGACACGTGCCTTCTTTCATTGTCTACGCGCTGTTGACGTGAAAAGTAGGAGATGGTCACAATAATGTGACTCGACTGTGTATCATCTCTATACATGTATATAGTATTAATGCTTTTACATTGTGGAATAAAGTAAATTTCAACTTGCCTCTTTCCTTGTACCATCCTCTTCAGTTGTCGTTGACCTCGAATATCGACCCTGTGCTTTCACTTAGGGATGAGTGCTGACTGGTTGTGTTGGGGTTTGGGCACCACTCATTATATACCTTCGATACAGTTGTTCTTACATATCCAAAAAGATTTGCTGTTTCGAAGATGCATGCATCGGTTTGCCTAACGCCCACTATCATCACTGTTTTCAAAGTCGCTCGAATCATGAGTGTTCGCCATATTGCCCTTACTTACACTTCGTAGACGTATGAATCCTTTGCGATGAGATACTTATAAATCCATCTGAAAGACGATATGCTTACGAAAATACGAACGAAACTTGTCCGATTGCTATTGGGCGTTCCTAATGATTTGGTACTTCAGTGATTCAGGTATATAATGCATTTACCAGATTGAGAAAAATGTTTCAAATATTTTGCACCGTACTACACATTACGCAAGTGGCACAGACTTGCCGTATAACGTAGACCCAACGTTTAGCAGCGGTCTTTTAGGAATAGAAGGCGGATGTTCAGTGTTAGGCCTAGGTTAAATTGCAAGGCTGTGCTACCTGGGGAGTACATAACATGGACTGAGGCAGATCAATTTGGCCGGCTGTATTCTGTAGAGATGTACGAGTTCGAACGTGGTTATAATACATCTTTTCTAACAGAATTAAAAAAATACACCGAAAACTACTGCAAAGTTTGAATATTTGCAACTCTAACAAAAAATAGTTATTTAATTTACCTTAGTATCTCGTGACAAATCTTTCGAATGAAACAAAAGCTTTACAAATTAAAATTGATTAAGCAATTTTATGATGAAAAGGTACATTTAATTAGCAGAATGGTAAACTGAATACAGTCGGCTACTGCAAGTTTTTCATAGCACTGTAACATAAAGATGTCTTTTTTTTTATCTGCTTGCTCAGTAATAACAATGCAAAATTTATCTGTTGAGAAATAGTTTTCACGGAAATTCTTCCTCTTCGGTTCACAGATGTCTCTTTGAAAGGATCACAGGAAAAACGTCTTCCGTGAAGATTCCACTCGCCATTTTTTACGATATAAGTAAGAAAGGGTTCCCTTTTTTCCAAGTTTCATACTTATTTCCGAAAGTATTCTTCTTCGCGACCGACGTCTTTGTTTATGCAAACTCTGGGGATATATCCTTATCCGTCTGGCGTATCGCGAACTTAATTAATTAGTAAAGTGAAAGATGAACAGTTAACTGTTAATATTGAGGCCCTCTAAATATTTTAAGACGTGTAAAAATAATTCCGAGCCTTAATAAATATTTCAGCATATGCTGGTATTTGCAGTGTTTTTATTTGAGGGGATCTAGCTATACGCTTGATGTAAGGAATTCTATATCAGCAATTATTCGTTTTGCTAAATTGAAAGCACTCTCGTTAGCTTTTTAAATTTGCATGTTACTATTTTAGCAAACCGTAAGCCATAGTTCAGCGTTTCACAAAAAAAGCAAAAAAAAAAAAAAAAACTTTAAAGCGCTTACAGAAATCGAAAACAAAGGGAAACGTTTGGCAGACTGCCATTGGACACTTGAAAATCCCTTTGGCTACTATTATTTAACCGTAATCGACACTTTCTTGCATTGCGCAACGTACGGACTTTGACACTACTAACATTTCTGTGTTAACAACTCCTCCAATATTAGTCTGCTCAATATAGAATTGCAACAGCACGTAAGAGTTGATGTACAGACTTATGAAACCCGTGTGCCATTGTGCTAACTGAGATGTGCAAATAAGTATTATTTTACAGTGATCGAACCCTTGGCTGCGCAGAAGACACACATTTACCTCATAGTAAGGAAAATTATTAAAAACCAGTGTGTTCTTCGAAAGTGTTACAAATATACAGCAGACATGCTGCCAACAGTACACCTACGTTGAAATACCTAACACCTAAATGCAGGAAACTCTCGATATGCGATAGCTGGGTTACAGCTCACGAGAAGATTGCGCACTTGCGAGGTGCTATGGAAGCATAATGAAACGTTGCGTAACAGGGTATGTCACAGAACAACGAATGACGCGACGAGTTGGAAGTTGCCAAAGTTACCGGACCACACACGTGGAGATCTCCACTCCCATTCAGTAGGACTCTTCTCTATCCGCTCAATATGGCACCATTCTACAGCGTCACCAACAGTCTGATCGAATGCAGATGTGTGCCCGAACGACACGACGGACTTTTCACGATGCAGGACAACGAGCAAGGCTCGCAGTTCGCAACTTCTCTTTTTGCTAAATTATAGGGCTAATCCTCGGGGATTGTGCAAGGAGAAATCAGCAGATCAGAAAATAATAGAGAGTACCATTTATGGACGAGTCCATGTTCTTTTTCGGAGAGTCGAATTCTTTTTCGGAGCACATTTCTATGGTGACACAGATATCAACGCCATGCAGAGGCGCCAGGAATCAGCCGTTACGTTTTATAGTGTTGTGGGTAAGAATCGGATTCGGGAGCAGGACATCTAATCATATTCTTGGAACTGAGACGTCGAGATGATATCTCGGTGATCTTGTCCATCCCATCATATGACCTTTCATTGTTGCCACGCTTAGAACGATCCTGAAGTATAATGATACATTCCCGCGCTCTATTCGTGTAACAAGAGACAATATTCTGTTCGTGGACATTCTTCAATGGCCGGCAAGTTCACCTACGAACGTATATACCTAAAGGATCGCAAAATCCGCCACCAAACTTCGACAGTGGCCCTGCGACTGCGGCGTGCCCAATTCATTACTGCAAGAATGCCATGTCCAAACGCACCATTGTTGACCACATTCGCGACATGCCTCGTCGTCTGAACTGCCAGAAGTGGACTACCTCCATACTGAATAATCCTAAAAAAAGCAGATATGCTACTTTCTCACATTTCGTTTTTTGATCGTTTGCGTGCCTTCGCCAAATAATTGGTTCATGTGGTTTTTACGACCATGCGTCAGCGCCTTCTAGATATTGTGATTTCCACATTGAGAAGTATAGACCGTGTTTTCTGCATTTATTTGTACTTTCAGCTTTTTTAATATCTGGTCTTCATACAAAACTAAATACACATCTAAATGTTCTGTGTTTTCCTGCTGTCGTATACATAACGATTTAAAAAAATCTACAACTTCCGTTCCGTCTTGTAATTACTTTCAAGCGAAACTAATTAATGACGTATTTCGAGGTTGTCTGACTTAGATTAGTGAACATCTTTTTTCCCCATACCTGCAAAAAGAGTGTTATTATTCTGGGTCCAGTAGCATCGTTTTAGCGAAACTCTGCTTCAGGGAAAATAACGGTGAGTAATTCATACATTGTACTTTCTGCTTTGGGAACATTTCTTGACATTATTATTCCCACTCGAACTGATTCTTGCCTTGCGTTAGGCGATGAAGAAGACGAAGGATGCATCATTATCTCTGCACGATTTTGCTTAGAAGGAACGCAATCCAAAGAAAGCCTTCTTACTTCATATTAGCCCGACGGCTATGACCAGGACATAACAAACAACATCTCCTCGAGGACGCTAATGATAGTTTTTCCAAGACAGAGAAAGGACCATTTTGCGTCTAAAACGTCGAACTCTGAAGATGAGGGAAATGATTCCTTCGGCCATCCGGACGAAAAAAGAAAATGATGACGTTTGCGATGATGTCCGCGTATTTTACCCTGTTGTTTTTATTCATCCCAAAAATATTCTTTCACTCACTTGTTCAAACCCAATACACTACAGAATAGAAAGCACATGATCTTAAGAATATAGCAAATCATTACTGTTTTAATTTTAGTATTCGGGATTATAAAAATCAGTTGCTTTGAGAGAACATGAAACCACTTTGAAGCAGACATGTGTTGCAAGATTCCGTGGATGTTGCATATGTGTGGGATTTTGTATTTTTTTCCAGATTGTGGAAAAATACAAAATGGAGCAATAGTTCTTTGTGACGAGAACGAAGATATACGGCAAAGAATATGAAATTAACAATTTAGATATTCCTTGAAAATGTTCAGAAATTAAAACTTCGGGAAATTTTTCTTCTTTTATTGTTTGGCAAACAATTTTCTTTTTCTGGTAATTCTTTTAGAACGAAGAACATGAGGTAAAACTTATTATAACATTTTAAAATATTTTATTCCAATCTGCTTTTCGCTTTTAGAATTAGTGACAAAAACGTGATGTACGTCAAACTAAATTAAAAAAATGTTCTTGTTTTTTCCTTATAAGAAAATATGCCCTTTAAAAATTATTTCAGGTTTGTTCCTTTAATGCGATGCTATTATTTTTACTATTACATATGAATTCCTATATTCAAACGAAATGCAAAAAAAAACTACCATTCACTTCAAGTATTCGTTATTGATTTTCAGCAAGTGCTAATGTGACACATTATTTGCCCATCTGTCCAGCTGTAGACACGATTAACTCTTCAGTAAATTTGATTCCAAAAATTGTTTTGATGGGATATCAGAAATCATGAGAATAAAACTGCATCAGCATTCAAATGTCCATGAGGAGCAGTTTTCCTTCCAGGGGATCAAAGCAAATTTAAAATATTGGGTTGGTGCGAATGAAATGTCCTGCAGTGGACCAGCACGCTAGGACGGTGAGAACGGAAAAGTAGAACAACAAAAATATTCCCCTCGGCATCGACACATAAATGTCCGGCAAAGCCGTGATATCGGAACGAAAAAAGTCTTGTGGCTAGGACCAGAAGAAGACATAAACTGAACGTTGAACCTCGTTGTCTGTCGTGAACTGATTCCCGGACAGGAAGCGATCCCGGCGACGAAACAGATGACAGTCTGTCGGAGACAAGTCCGGGAAATAGGCAGGATGACGCAGTGCTTCATAGCCCAAGGCAGTGTCAGCATCGTTCTTTGTGCGACATGAGGGCGAGCGTTGTCCTGGAGCAGAAAAACACCATGTCTGTTGAGCAAAGTCGGCTGTTTCTGCAGACATTTCCGGTGCATCTGGTGTGAGTCAGCACAATAGCGTTCTGAAGTGATGGTTTGGCCTCTTGCTAAGAAACTCCGATCAATTATCCCGGCTCTAGACCACCAGACAAGGAGCATCACCTTCTTGGTGTGTAGGGGTGGCTTAGGATGCCGTCCAGCAGGCTGTGCCTTGCTTAACCATAGTACAGATCATTTGCGATTAACATGAAGGACACAATTCTATTCGTAGGTGACAATTCGATGCAGTAGTGGTTCCTGTTTTTTCCTGGCAAGCAGCGACGTCCAGATTTACGAACGCCTAGTCTTGTTGGAAGTTGTGAACTCCTGCGGCAGCCACATGTCCAGCTTTTTTACCTTACCCAGCGCACCCATTCGCCTATCAACTGTCGCGTGGTGGACACCTACCTCTGTCGCTATCACACGATACGTTTTTCGGGGTCCGCTTCAACCACACGTAACAGAACATCGTCAGAAACAGCAAAAGGTCGGTGACCGCGTGCTTCGTTTTGCAGGTCCGTATCTCCGCTTCAAAGCTTCACAAACCATTGCCGAATGGTTCGTTCGTTGGCTGTATTCCCTCCAAACGCTTTTTCAACGTTTCGAGCGGGAATTCCTTCAGAATGGCATAGTTTAAATTCATACAGGAGGGTGACTTTCAAATCCGTCGTCTGCATGTTTCCATTACAAGCCACGTTAGGTCCAAATAAACCGCGCCTGAACCTTGTTCTTCACACACATGCTAGCTATTTATAGTACCTATGTGACGTAATACCTGCAACACCTGTGAGTGGTTCCATTCCGCTATGGTGAGGGCATGCCTCCACTGCTCGGCAAAGTCGGACATTTCATTCGCACCAACCGAATGCTTTAACTGCTGGAAAATTTGTGTAATATTGTTTTTATATTGACTAATTTAAGACAAGCTCTCGTCGTGCGAATAATGAAGCTCCTTGGGGTCTGAGATGAACCTAACACATGTGGTATTTATATGTTATTTATATTTCCTGTATGACGGTTTTCGCTACTTGGCCGTTATATTTATTTCTGAACGGCGCGTCAAAACTTCCGAATTTCCTTATACTTTATGGCAATAACGGACAGTGTGAGTCAGAGGTTAATAACAGGCCACGCTCAGTGTGAAGAAGTATGTGGTGGTGTTAACGTAAGATGATTTACTGCTTGAAATGGGATCGCGTTTTATCTCAATATTACCAGAGTCAAAAATATCCTTTATTCAGAATATGTGCTGCTGTATGTTATTGATATTCTCATTAAGCTGTACTAGGCCGCCCCGTTGGCGCAGTGGTCTAAGCGATGGCCTCTGATCATTCGTCCGAACGGGGTCCGGGTTCGAATCCCGGTGAAGCATGGATGTTGTATTTGTCTTACGGCACTGGCTTTCTCCCTTCCCTGGAACCAGTGACCCTAAATTAGGGACGGGCGACTGCTTATAGCCCATTGAGTTGCTCACGGTGGTCGTTAAACCTCCAATCAACAAGAAAAAAAGCTGTACTGGTACTGACGGCCAGCAAATAAAATATAATTGGATTGTTGTTTTCATTGAATCGAATTTTGGTAGTTCAAGTGCTAATGTTAAACTGACTGCTACGACAAATAATCTCCAAAGCATAGCATTAAAACATTATACCGTAGAATGTTTACAAGAGAGTTCTTGTATTAACCAAACACTTTGAGCTGTAATCCTAAGCAATGGCGTAGTAACGCTAATAGCGTGCCCACTTCAACTGGATGGTGAATTCTATTGTGGCAAACTGTGAAAAGGAAGGGTTAGGTTCTCCAATTTATGTAACGACAGGCAAATTTCATTCTACCAAGCATGGGTAATAAATGACACAATAGTAAAAGCGAGTGGCCACTCTAGTGTCAGCATTCAGTATTCTTCAGTAAAGGAAAAAAGTTTTATGTTTGCTGCACATTTTGTAAGTGCTGCTTTTATATTGTTATCTTAAAAATATAGTCCTGTGTTTGCTCGAATATCAGATACCCCGATAAGAGATAACAAAGACACCAAAAACGAAAAAACAAAAACATCAACAAATATTTCGGACGTAGGTAGCCGGGAAGCATTCTTCAGGGAAAGACATTCCCGACCACTGACCCTGAATTTTCAGGTTTCATGTGGATGCACATTAAGTCTGAAGGGCCGAAAAGTGAGGTCCTTAACAATTTTGTAATTTGGAAATTTGGGTACCCAGTCTTCTCTACCTGAAATGAAGGAAAATATTACCATTTCAAGAACTATCATATCATACACCGATGAGAGATATGACCACCTACCTATAGCTGTAGGACTCCCTTTAGGCCGCAAAACAGTGTCACTCGGTGATGCATCGATTCGATGAGGTGGCGATAGGTATCCTGGGGTATCTGGCACCATAATGTCAACAGCAGGTCCTCCAGTTCCCGTACATTTCGGGGTGGTGGTGATTTAGCGCCAACCCGCTTTTTCAAGTCGAACCATAAATCTTCGATTGGGTTCATGTCAGGTGAATTTAGAGGCCAGAACATTAACAGAAAGTCATCAGCATGTTCCCGAAACCACCCCTTGACGATTCTGTCAGTGTGGCATGGCGCATTATCCTGTTGGCAATGGGCATGGAACACAGCTGCCACGAATGGGTGAACTTGGTTCACAACGATGTTCAGATACCTGAGAGCTGTCAGGGATTTCGCTACTGGGATAAGGGGCACCAAATCGTCCCAAGAAAAGCATCGCCCACAGAATAACACCACCGCCGCCAGTCTGTTTCCGCTCAACAGTTCATCGAGGTGCCATAGCTTACATTGGTAAACAACGTATCCACGCTCGGCCGTCTATGTGATGCACCAGGAATCTTGATTCGTCAAACCAGGCCACTTTCTTCGAATCATCCATGGTCCAATCTCGATGATCTTGGGCCGATTTCATGCGTTGTTGGCGATGACGTGCAGTGAGCATGGGGACCCGGCTGGGTCTTCGGCTACGCAGGCCGATGCGCCGAAGGCTACGATGAACTGTGTGCTGTGACACATTGCCCTAATCATCACTGTTGTAGCTACGGGTGATTTGTCACATTATAACGCTACGGCCGCTATGAACAATGCGTAGCAGTCGCCATCCCCTCTGGCGTCAATGAGTTGCGGATGACACATTCCTGGAAGACGTTTCGTCATTAGCCCATCTGTGCACCACTTTTGATTCGTACTCACTACAGCGCTACGTGACAAACAAACAAGCCGAGTCGTTTTCGAGATCGTAGTTCCGAGGTACCGTGCCATCACAATTCTTCCTTTATCCAACTCCGGTAAATCGGCAGCTTTTCCGTTTCTGATTCCGTATACTCTACTAACCAGAAGCCGGTCCTCGGGTTGTATATATACCGCTGTGTGAACTTCACCTGCGCCACCGTTCTGTTTCCAGGCGCGCTCATTTCACTAGGCTGGGGGTGGTCATAATTGAATGGCTCTTTGGTGTAAACTACCTTGAAATCAAGTGCATGCTTGCAGAGATGTAAACACTAGACTGCAGGGATGGTTAGTATCCAGTGGTGTAGATGACATATGGTACTTTCACAATTATACCTGACTCGTAGTCCAATCAAAATGTAGCAACTCCGTATTTAATCCTATAAATCTTAATAACTCCTTGGATGAAAGCAAAAGATGTTAATACATTTTTCGGGGCAGCTCAGGGAAAGTGAATGTATAGTGTAGCCCTAACGCTTGGTTATTTTAAAGAGGAATGTGTAGTTACATTACATATTGTAGATCATACTAAAGTTGAAAGAAGTTAGTAATTTTTTGTAATGAAACAAACAATAACCCAATGGGTAGGATTTTTTCATTAAGGTGGGGAATAATTTTTTTAGCTGCTCGAGGGTATTTGCTTTATTATTACATATTCGAGAAATTCTAAGAAACTGAATAATTATGACGTTTGTGTGTATACTCTTTGGACTGTTGGATGACCAATGATTGAAAAATTTTAGACCGATTTTAAAAGAGTTTCTTTTATCGAATACATCAATGGAGATACCTTTCTTTTTTTCTACAATTTCCAGATCCAGGAAGCTTAAACAGTCGTCGATGTTAGTTTCAATAAAATCCAGTCTTTAGGATAAATCTCTTCCCAGTTAAATGGCACGGAAAACGAATTAAAGCTGATTAGATCATCAATGTATCTAAAGATATAAAAAACAGTCAAAGAAAGCTTTTCTTCATAGCCGAAATGAGTACACAGACTTCATAGTGATGTAGGTACAAGTTTGCCAACTAGCATGAGAGAAGGTTTCTGTTATCACAAAGAGTCATTTCAGGTGGAAAAGACTGGGTGCCCAAATTTCTAAATTGCTAAATTGTTAAAAATGTTACTTTTTGGCCCTTCAGACTTAATGTACACCAACATGAAACCTGAAAATTGAGGCTCAGTGGTCGGGGATGTGTTTCCCTGCAGGGTGCTTCCCAGCTACTGACCTCCGAAATATGTGTTGATGTTTTCCCATTTTTGGTGCCTTTGCTTGTGTTCGTTAGGAGATATACATATATCTTGAATGGATGGAATCATATTTACATGCTTTGTCTCTAATATTTGCAATTGGCTTAGGAATGGAACAGCACAAACGACACACAAGCACCCAGCGGCTGTATATACTATATATATATATATATATATATATATATATATATATATATATATATCATCATCATCATCATTTTCAACCATTATCAATCCACTGCTGGACGAAGGTCTCCCCAAGTTTCCTCCACAATGGTCTGTCTTGTGCCAGTCTCCTCCATGTCACTCCCGCATAATTTCAAATTTCATCCACCCATCTTCCATGTGGTCTTCTTCTGGGTCTTTTCCTGTCCCTTGGAATCCAATCTAAAATTTCGGCTGTCCATCGATGGTCTGTCCTTCTGCAGTATGTCCAGCCCATTGCCATTTCAGGGATTTAACTCTGATCATGATGTCTTCCACTCTTGTCATTTTTCGGATCCACGCGTTCCTCTTCTTATCTATCCTGGTTACACCAAGCATGCACCTCTCCATTCTTCTTTGAGTTGTCTGCAGCCTTTGTATGTCTCTTTTAGCTAAGGTCCACGTCTCTGCACCATACGTAAGCACTGGAAGGATGAATTGATCAAACACTTTTCTTTTAAGACATAATGGCATATTGCTCTTGAAAGTTATGCTGTTTCTTCCAAAAGCTCTCCAGGCAAGTTTTGTACGCCGATTAATTTCTTCATCAATGTGACCCTCACTTGATATCTGCTGTCCAAGATAAACGTACGTGTCTGTTATCTTCAGCTTTTCTCCATCAATCGATAAATCTTCATTTCTTGTAAAAGCATTGTACATCACTTTTGTCTTCTGAAAGTTCATTTTTAATCCCACTTCTTTACTCTTGTCAGCAAGTTCCTGGATCATACTCTGTAGCACTGATGGGGTAGTTGCAAAAATGACTATGTCATCAGCAAAACGAAGGTGGGTTAGATAATCTCCATTAATCTTTACCCTTTTGTTTTCCCAGTTCAGTGATTGAAAGACATTTTCCAATGTGGCATTAAGGAGCTTCGGAGATATGGTGTCACCTTGTCTCACTCCTTTTCCAATTTTTATGTGTGTTGTATTTTCAAACAGCCGAATCTTTGCACTTGCATTTTCATAGATGTTATTAATAATATTAATGTATGCATCTTCAATACCGCAGGATTTCAGAGCCATTGCAACTGCTGATGGTTTCACCGAATCAAAGGCATTTTCATAATCGATAAAAGCCATGCACAATGGAAGTTCATATTCCCTCGCTCTTTCAATTAGTTCTCTCAGTACGTGGATATGATCTATTGTGCTGTAGCCACTCCTGAATCCAGCTTGTTCTCTCGGTTGAGCCATGTCCAGTGTCACCTTCAAGCGGTGTGAAAGAACTTTAGTGAAGATTTTATAAACCACTGATAGGAGGCTGATAGGTCTGTAGTTCCTGAGATCCTCAATGTCACCTTTTTTATGTAGCAAGATCATTGTAGCGTTGTTCCAATCCTCAGGAATTTTCCCTTCATTAAGGCATCGAGTGAAAATTTGGGCGAGTACTGTTTCGATTTCTTCACTTGCTTCTTGTATGATGTCTACAGTAATTCCATCTTCTCCTGGAGATTTCCCCCGCTTCATCTTCTTGATTGCATGTGCAACTTCTGCTGGAAGGACTGGTAGAACTCTTGTACTGGTACCTTTCGTGATGTCTGGAGTACATGTATCATCCCTTTCATATAATTTGGAGTAGAAATCTTTCACTCTTGTCAAAATTTCGCCTCTATTGCTTGTTACAGAACCATCTTCTTTTCTCAGTGTAATAATCTGTTTTTCCCCTTACTGAAATGTCCCTTTGCTATCTTTAGGCTTTGGTTGTTTTCAATTGCTTTCCTTACTAGTTCACAGTTGAATTTCCTTACGTCTTCAGTGATACTTTTTCGTACTGTCTTGCATAGCTCTATATATTCCACTTTGGAAGTCACATCGTCTTTAATTGTCCTCATCTCTCTTCTTTTTTGCATCAACATTTTGGTTTTTCCTGATAATTTGTTCACATGCACTTTGTTCTTAGACCCAGCTAATTTTGTTGCTGTTTCCATAAGAGCTTTGGTTACTTTTCTGTTAACTTCAGAAATATCCACTTCTTCCGATGTTAGGCCTTCTAAAGCAGAGAACCTGTTCTTCAGTTTCAATTTGAAGGTATTATGGTGTTTTTTAAGGTTGGTTATGTCAATACATTTTGTTTGTCTTATGAGCTTGCTACGTTCGAGTTTAGTGTTGAGGTGCATCTTACATCTCACCAATCTATGGTCACTGCCTGTGTTGAAATTGTTTAGCACACTGCAGTCTTCTATAACGAATTTTTTGTTACACATAATAAAATCAATTTCACTTGTCGTCCCATTTGGATGTCTCCATGTCCATTTCCTGTGTGGCTTTTTCTTGAAAAAGGAGTCCAAGATGAAAAACCCTTCTGCCTCTGTAAACTCTACGAGAGTATTTCCACGCTGGTTTCTGTTGCCGTTACCGAATTTACCTACTGAAGTTTCATTCTGTTGCCGTTGCCCTATTTTTGCATTGAAATCTCCCATAATTATCTTCAAGTGCTGCTTACCTTTATTACTTAGATCACGAATTTCCTCATAAAATTCTTCAATTTCTTCTTCAGCATGACTTGTGGTGGGTGCATAAGTTTGAATAATCTGAGCCTGGTATCTTCTCGAGAGTTGGATAACGAGTCGTGCAGCTCTGTCAGAGGAACTTTCAACTTCTACAACTTTATCCTTCAGTTTCTTGTTTATTATAAATCCAACACCACTAGTTCTGCCAGTATCTGTCCCACGATAGTAGAAGAGATGTCCACTTTTCAGTTCAATGAGATCTTCTCCTTTTCTTCTTACCTCACTTGGCCCGACGATGTCCCACTTGATCCTTTGTAGTTCCTCTTCCAATTCAAGAAGCCTTGAATCAGAAGATAGGGAGCGTTCGTTATATGTAGCCAAAGTCAGCATCAGATGGCAGCCTAGTCCGGTCCTCCGGGGATTCTTAGCACCCTCTGTCTTCATGTCGCACTGGCCGCTGCCTTGTCCAGGTACATTCCAGCTGCCGGAGACTGAGGGCCAAGATTTAAGTTGTGGAGTCATTTTGGAGGGGTTTGGCCATAACTCACCACGCTGGCCGAGCGGGTTGGTGAGTGTGAGATAGCATTTCCTCTAATCCCGATGTTATAGTTATATCGCTATTGGCGGTCGTCAGAGCCCCTTTAGTGGGAACAGGATGTACTACGAGAAGGCGGGGTTGACATTTATCAAGGAGAGGCTGTGATGTTACGCATCATATACACTGAAGTGCCAGAAAAACTGGTACAGACGAGCTTATGCAAAATGCATAGCAACTTCACCTATGTGCGTATTAGGTTGCGTCCGCCAGTGCGTATATAAAGCTATAAAGCGATAGACATACCTGCCAGCTGTCAGAGCTGTTTTTGGTATGCGAATGACAAGTAATAACGATTTAAGCGATTTTCAACGTGGTGTCATAGTTGGCGCTCGTGAGATGGGCCATAGTATTTCGGAGGTAGAAACGAAGTTCGGTTTTTCTTGGACGACCATTGCAAGGGTGTACCGTGACTACACGAATTCCGGCAAAACCTCCAACCTACGATACCAGTGTGGCCATAAAAAGACATTGTGTGTACGTGACCATCATCGGCTGTCAAGAATCGTTTCACGCGATAGGCGTGAAACACTCTCTCAGGTTTAATCGGAATTCAATGCTGGAGCCTCAACAAGCGTCAACGTCCGGACTGTGCAACGTACCCTGCACGATATGGGGTTTGGTAGCCGACGCCCAACTCGAGTCCCCTTGATAGGTGCACGACACAGAGCTATGCGCCTCGCTTGGGCACGACAACACCGTCACTGGACACTTGATGACTGCAAACAAGTAGCCTGGTCTGACGAGTAGCGTCTCCAATTGTATCGGGCAGATGGAAGGATTTGCGTGTGGCGCAAGCCCCATAAAGCCATGGATCGCGCCTGTCAACAGGAAACTGTACCGGCTGGTGGAGAGTCCGTGATGGTATGGGATGTATTTAGCTGGACTTAACTAGCACCTCTGGTACGTCTATAAACGTCTGTGACCGGCCAACGCTATGTGTGCATCCTTTCTGACAAGGTACGGCCGTTCATGTCCTGCATCCATGCTGATGGGTATGGACTGTTCCAACAGGACAATGCATCTCCACACAACTGTCGGGACGCCACATTATGGTTAAAGGAGCATTCATCTGAGTTTAGGGTGTTGCCATTCGCACCCACATCCCCAGATCTAAACGTCATAGAACACATTTGGGACACCATGTAACGCGCTATCGAATGTATATGTATACACTGCTGGCCACCCAAAATGCAACACCAAGAAGGAGGTATCCGATTGGCCTGAAATTCGAAGCATGCGTCAGCCGCGAGAGGTCATGCCAGCGATTAGCATTGCAAGGCATATGCAAATCAAGTGCGCCCGGCACGCCACCGAGAAGCACTATAAGAAGGGTGCACAGAAGGCGGGGTGTAAGTAGTGGAAGTGTGTTGTGCTGCCGGATCTGTGCGTAGGAAGCTTCCTGATGCCTCGTCGCAGAATACGGCAGTCATTCCAGCACGTGTCGGAGTTCGACAGGGGACGAATAGTGGCTTATCGCGACAGCGGTTTATCGTACCGAGACATCGGATCCCGTGTGGGTCGACATCCAGCCACAGTGAGGCGAGTATGGATTCGGTGGGTGCTGAAGGGACAAACGGACCGGCGTGAGCAATTGACGCAGCAGCGGCACACCACCGAACGAGACGACCGGCATGTTGTGCGGCGGGCATTGACGGCTCGCACCGCCACATCACGAACGTTAGCCCAGGAACTAGGATATGTTGCGCAACAACTTGTGTAAGCACGTATTGTTCGACTATGTCTGCCAGAGCGGGGACTTGTCGCACGGCACCCATTGCTCCGATTACCTTTGACGTTACACCACAGGCGAATGCGGCGTCAGTGGGCCGTTAAACGGCGCACCTGGACTACGGAATTGTACGACATTGTCTTCTCCGACGAATCCCGCTTCTGCCTGCAACACCACGATGGTCAGATCCGCGTGTGGCGGCACCGCGGCGAGAGACTGTATGACGCCAGCATTATGCATTTTCCATACCGGTCCGTCGCCTGGCGTTATGGTTTGGGGCGCAATTGGATGCGACACCCGCACCCCTCTGGTACACATCGCCGGTACAGTCAACAGCCACCACTACATCTCCAACGTTTTGGAGCCTGTAATCCTCCCTTACCTGCAGGACCTGCCAGCGGCGACGTTTCAACAGGACAATGCGCGCCCGCACTTGGCACGCATCGCGCAACCATTCTTCACGGCCCACCAGGTGTCACTGCTGCCGTGGCCCGCCTGTTCGCCGGATATGTCGCCCATCGAACACGTCTGGTCGCTGATCGGCAACCGAGTGGCCCGGCGAACACCACCTGCGGGTACGCCTGATGAACTGTGGCAACGTGTAGAAGCAGCGTGGACGGACATACCCCAAGCCAATATCCAAAGCCTCTTTTGTTCGATGTCGCGACGTGTAGCGGCCGTTATTACCAGCCATTTGGGCCACACGAACTGTTGATGTCTGCGTGTTCCGCTAGTCGTACGGGCCTGTAAACTCAATCGTTTCATCTTTGTATCTAAAGTTATGTTCCAGTAAATTTCGCTTTGCTATCTCGTGTCCTTCTTGGAGTTGCATTTTGGGGGGCCAGCAGTGTATATATATATATATACAGTAGCGAACAAAAGTATTTGGCGAAACATTTTTTCGACCTTAATATTTTTTTCTGCTGGACCAAATCGGGTCAATTTGGGATATGATATGTGTTATTCTGTTGTAAACATGACCCAAATGCAGATAGATCGGAAACCTTAACACAGATCAGGTACCGAGCTTAATCGCAAAGATCATACAAATTGACCAACAAAGTAGGTGTGTATCACATTCATTTAATGCAACGATAACAGAAAACAAGTACGAGAAAACAACAAAACGTGGGATAACCACGAGACCTAATAACAGTTGCAGAACGGGCCGGCATCGAGTCCACCAGCTTTTTGACCGTGACCTGCGGAATTCGCGCCCATTCTGCATGCAGCTGGTCGAACATCTGGGCCTTATTCCGGCAAGTTTTCTCCGCACATCGTCTCTCCAGCTCCTCCCACATATGCTCGATGGGGCTGAGGTCTAGAGATTGGCTTGACCAGTCTAGAAGTGTGACCTGTTGCTGCTGGAAGGCTGCTTTCGCTAATCTGGAGGTGTGCTTCGGGTCGTTATCTTGCTGCATGATCCATCTGGGTGGCCTGTTCTGGTTTGCCCAGGGAAGACATCGTTGATGAGCATGTTCGTGTAGCTATGGCCGGTCATTATTCCGTCAATCTTGATGATATGGCCCATTTCATTGCAAAAGAAAGCGCCGTAAACCATGAGCAATCCTCCTCCGCGCTTGACAGTCTGCTGAATGAGCTGGGGGTTGAATCTCTGGCCACACGGACGTCGTACGTGTCGGATGCCATCACTTCCGAACAAGTTGAACTTGCTCTCGGCGGTGAAAATCACCATACTGTAGTCCGCCGCGGCCCAGTGTCGATGACGGCGCGCGAACGCGACTATGGCTTGTCGATTCTGGACTCCGATGAGTGGTTTCTTGGCGGGGAGTCTTCCATTGAATCCACCAGCAATGAAACGACGGCAGATGGTCATTCGGCTGACGTTCAGGTCGTCGCTGTCGCGGAATTCGGTGGCGATGTCTACAGCAGTCAAGGTGGGATCAGCACGAGATCGACGGAGGATGCATCCATCCTGACGCAAGGTATTGGAACGAGACCTACCACATCGCGGACTGTTATGGACGTTCCCAGTCTTCTTATAACGTTGCAGGATAGCTGAAATGGACTGGTGTCGGATCTTCAGGGCCCTCGCAATGTCGGTGACGTGCATTCCAGATTCCATCATGTTCACGGCCGCCTGGCGAGCTCCAACAGGGGTCTCCGCGTTTTTACCCATTTCTGAAAACCTAAGATTGGCTTATTATTACAATACACATCACAAAACCCACAAAAATCACAAGAAAAGCATTAATACATGCAGCGAACAAATGGGTAATAGTTGGCGACTCTTGAATATGGCCCATTTCGAAAGACAAATTCGCTCTGAGCGAAATACAAACTACAGGGCGTTGTAACCCACGAATCAACACATATCATATCCCAAAATGACCCGACTTGGTCTAGCAGAAAAAAAAAATTATTTAAAAAAAAAAAAAGAGTTTCGCCAAATACTTTTGTTCGCTACTGTATATTTATATATATCATCATCATTGTCAACCATTATCAATCCACTGCTGGACGAAGGTCTCCCCAAGTTTCCTCCACAACGGTCTGTCTTGTGCCAGTCTCCTCCATGTCACCCCTGCATACTTTCGAATTTCATCCACCCATCTCCCACGTGGTCTTCTTCTGGGTCTTTTCCTGTCCCTTGGAATCCAACCTAAAATTTCGGCTGTCCATCGATGATCTGTCCTTCTGGCAGTATGTCCAGCCCATTGCCATTTCAGGGATTTAACTCTGATCATGATGTCTTCCACTCTTGTCATTTTTCGGATCCACGAGTTCCTCTTCTTATCTCTCCTGGTTACACCAAGCATGCACCTCTCCATGCTTCTTTGAGTTGTCTGCAGCCTTTGTATGTCTCTTTTAGTTAAGGTCCACGTCTCTGCACCATACGTAAGCACTGGAAGGATGCATTGATCAAACACTTTTCTTTTAAGACATAATGGCATATTGCTCTTGAAAATTATGCTGTTTCTTCCAAAAGCTCTCCAGGCAAGTTTTGTACGCCGATTAATTTCTTCATCAATGTGACCCTCACTTGATATCTGCTGCCCAAGATAAACGTACGTATCTGTTATCTCCAGCTTTTCTCCATCAATCGATAAATCTTCATTTCTTGTAAAAGCATTGAACATCACTTTTGTCTTCTGAAAGTTCATTTTTAATCCCACTTCTTTACTCTTGTCAGCAAGTTCCTGGATCATACTCTGCAGCTCTGATGGGCTTGTTGCAAAAATGACTACGTCATCAGCAAAACGAAGGTGGGTTAGATAATCTCCATTAATCTTTATCCCCTTGTTTTCCCAGCTCAGTGACTGAAAAACACCCTCCAATGTGGCATTAAAGAGCTTCGGAGATATGGTGTCACCTTGTCTCACTCCCTTTCCAATTTTTATGTGTGTTGTATTTTCAAACAGCCTAATCTTTGCACTTGCATTTTCATAGATGTTATTAATAATATTAATGTATGCATCTTCAATACCGCAGGTTTTCAGAGCCATTGTAACTGCTGATGGTTTCACCGAATCAAAGGCTTTTTCATAATCGATAAAAGCCATGCACAATGGAAGTTCATATTCCCTCGCTCTTTCAATTAGTTCTCTCAGCACATGGATATGATCTATTGTGCTGTAGCCACTCCTGAATCCAGCTTGTTCTCTCGGTTGAGCCATGTCCAGTGTTACCTTCAAGCGGTGTGAAAGAACTTTAGTGAAGATTTTATAAACTACTGATAGGAGGCTGATAGGTCTGTAGTTTCCGAGATCCTCAATGTCACCTTTCTTATGTAGCAGGATCATTGTAGCGGTGTTCCAATCCTCAGGAATCTTTCCTTCATTAAGGCTTCGAGTGAAAATTTGGGAGAGTACTGTTTCGATTTCTCCACTTGCTTCTTGTATGATGTCTACAGTAATTCCATCTTCTCCTGGAGCTTTTCCCCGCTTCATGTTCTTGATTGCATGTGCAACTTCTGCTGGAAGGACTGGAGGAACTCTGGTATTGGTATCTTTCATGATGTCTGGAGCGCATGTATCATCCCTTTCATATAATTTGGAGTAGAAATCTTTCACTCTTGTCAAAATTTCGCCTCTATTTCTTGTTACAGAACCATCTTCTTTTCTCAGTGCCATAATCTGTTTTCTTCCCTTACTGAGATGTCCCTTTGCTATCTTTAGGCTTTGGTTGTTTTCAATTGCTTTCCTCACTAGTTCACAGTTGAATTTTCTTACGTCTTCAGTGATACTTTTTCGTACTGTCTTGCATAGCTCTATATATTCCACTTTGGAAGTCACATCTTCTTTAGTTGTCCTCATCTCTCTTCTTTTTCGCATCAACATTTTCATTTTTCCTGATAATTTATTTACATGCAACTTGTTCTTAGACCCAGCTAATTTTGTTGCTGTTTCCATAAGAGCTTTGGTTACTTTTCTGTTAACTTCAGAGATGTCCACTTCTTCCGATGTTAGGCCTTCTAAAGCAGAGAACCTGTTCTTCAGTTCCAACTTGAAGGTATTATGGTGTTTTTTAAGGTTGGTTATGTCAATACATTTTGTTTGTCTTATGAGCTTGCCACGTTCAAGTTTAGTGTTGAGGTGCATCTTACATCTCACCAATCTATGGTCACTACCTGTGTTGAACTTGTTTAGCACACTGCAGTCTTCTATGACGAATTTTTTGTTACACATAATAAAATCAATTTCACTTGTCGTCCCATTTGGATGTCTCCATGTCCATTTCCTGTGTGGCTTTTTCTTGAAGAAGGAGTTCAAGATGAAAAACCCTTCTGCCTCTGCAAACTCAACGAGAGCATTTCCACGCTGGTTTCTGTTGCCGTGACCGAATTTACCTACTGAAGTTTCATTCTGTTGCCGTTGCCCTATTTTTGCATTGAAATCTCCCATAATTATTTTCAAGTGCTGCTTACCTTTATTATTTAGATGACAAATTTCCTCATAAAATTCTTCAATTTCTTCTTCAGGATGACTTGTGGTGGGTGCATAAGTTTGAATAATCTGAGCCTGGTATCTTCTCGATAGTTGGATAACTAGTCGTGCAGCTCTGTCAGAGGAACTTTCAACTTCTACCACTTTATCCTTCAGTTTCTTGTTTATTATAAATCCAACACCACTAGTTCTGCCAGTATCTGTCCCACGATAATAGAAGAGATGTCCACTTTTCAGTTCGATGAGATCTTCTCCTTTTCTCCTTACCTCACTTAGCCCCACGATGTCCCACTTGATCCTTTGTAGTTCCTCTTCCAATTCAAGAAGCCTTGAATCAGAAGATAGGGAGCGTCCATTGTACGTTGCCAAGGTCAGCATCAGATGGCAGCCTAGTCCGGTCCTCCGGGGATTCTTAGCACCCTCTGCCTTCATGTCGCACTGGCCGCTGCCTTGGCCAGGTACATTCCAGCTGCCGGAGACTGAGGGCCAAGATTTAAGTTGTGGAGTCATTTTGGACCCCTCCAAAATTTATATATATATACATATATATATATATATATATATATATACTTAAGAGCAAAACTGAAGACTAAGGAACAAATTTTAGAATTTAGAACGAAGGGTGCATTTTTTTTTGCTTAGGTATCTTTATAGAATATATATATATATATATATACATATATATATATACATATATATATATATATACGACCGCTGTGTGTTAAGTCCGTTTTCAATAGATCGAATAAGGAGTATTTCATATTTTTGCCTACCATTACTTAATACGGAAAAAAAAGCACTTATGAGCCGAAATGAGTGCACAGACGACCAATAATTCGCTGCAATGGGTTCAGCGATCCTTCTATATACATAATTTCCACGAAATGCTGATAGGAAGGCACTGGAATTTTCCTCCATTCCTTCTGCAAATCTTCGGCCAAAACTGTCGTACAATTATGTTTTACCGGCATAGATAAGATTTGGCGCTCCAGCGCGTCCCACAGATATTCTATAAGATTTACGTCGGGACTTCGGGGCTGCCTGTACTAAGCTTGGAAGTTCTGCACTTCAAACAAGACTTTGACAGACCTTTCTGGTAGCAAGGAGCTCGATCTTTTTGAAATTGGCAGGTATCTGTGTCTAAATACATCCATAGAGCACGCATTGTGGAATTGTTCATAATGTCTCCGTATCAAGCGGCTGTTTGGAGGAAGGACGCCGCAAGTAAACGAGCGAGTCCTTTCTAGCAATAACTCCAACACCTCTTCGCAGATCTCCATTAAATATTGACTACAGGGACAATGCAATCCATCTGACAGAGTTCTCTTAGAAATCTCCATAGCAAAATACGTTTGTCCGAATGAATGGAAGAGAAGCGTCGATTCGTCACTTCACATGGCTCTCCTTCACTCTTATAGGGCCCACGAATGACGAGCTAGTCACCGACTGGCATTGTCTGGAGGGATATACAGCTTTCGCCCAGGTGAACTAGCATGGTAATCGAGGGCATATTTCAGACTGACTTGTCTGGTACAAAGACATGACCTGTCAGACATCGCCGACTGATCTGTGGAGGAAAACATGCGTGCCTTCTTTCATTCGGCAGTAAATTTCCTTTGGCGGTATCTCTCAGTTTGTGGAGCCTGCCAGAGTGCATCTTCGCTGTAGCGGCATTTTCTGCTTTCCACCGATAAAGAACTACAGTGGTAGTAGATTTTTGGAATCCCGGAAGATCAACAATGCTACACACTTATTGCGTACTCAGGTGGCATCTAACCACCGAGCCTTTCTCATTATCAGTTTGTTCAGTTACCCGCGGTCCGAAAACTTTTAATTGGGTCTGACATGGCTGCCAACTGTCTCCTTTGCATACAGCACCCGATTCTAGAAATGCATGATTATTCGCATAAATGGAGTTGTCTGAAAACTTCAGTTTACAATGTACATATTCCACACCGGCCAGTGACCCCACGGCTGCATGCTGTGTTACGCTGTAACGTATAATCCAATTTAACTTTCCTTTTTAGTTCCTTTTATGCAAAATTTTAGTTCATTCTTTAAGCAGTTTCTAATTTAATGATACATTTTTACTCTCGCTGAATGTTGGTTTGGCAACCTGGCGCTAATTCAAGAGTAAGTGGCGTATATGATAGCTACTAATACGAAGTAGGGTCCAAAAGTTCCCGGACTGCACGTGTTCTGAAAATTACGTGTACCGCATTTCCCCTGTGATTATTGGATTACTTTACGACATTATCCCCCAACGGGGAAATTTGTTTCGTCCATCTACGTCACGCACTCTCTGCGGTACATCCGGGCTTTGTGTGCAACTTACGCAGTGTTCAGCGATTGATAAAGAAATAGCGTTTTTTGAGCACTGCGTTAACGTTAAATTTTCGTATCCTTTGGGCAAACGTCCAAGACAAACTTACGAGATGTTAAATCAAGATTATAGCGAAAATACCCTGTCGCGGTCACAAAAAATTGATTGGCATCGACACTTCAGAGGAGGCAGACAGGAGGTCGAAGACGACGAACGAAGCGGGCGACTAGTGATAGCTCGCACGGGTGAAAACATTTCGAAGGATGCGGCATCGTACGTGCCAACAGACAGCAGACGATCGACCAAATAGCAGAGGCTGCTGGGACATCAGAGAACACATGTCAACGGTTACTAACAGATGATCTGAAGATTCACCGGGTGTGTCAACACATCGTACCACGCATGTTAACTGAACATCAGTTGGCCATACAGATGAAAAATGCGGGCGATCTTGTAAACGCCGCCGATCAAGATCCACAATTTCTAAGAAGAATCCTAAAAGTCAGATGAAAAATAATGCCTTCTCTTCGACCTGCAGCCTAACCGGGCACCAGCCACGTAGAAATCGTCATAGTCTCCACGAAAGCAGAAATTCCGCCGAGATCGCAGCGAAGGCAAGATCATTCAAGAGATCTTCTTCGACATCCCATATATTGTTTATCTTGAATTTATCTCTGAAGGACGCACTGCCAACAAGGAGCACTATCTGGACATCAAGCGACGTCTGCCTGAGTTGATCTGCAAGAGGTTTGAACTTTGGGGCAATCAATCGTGGGTGCTGCTTCACGAGAATGCACCGGCACACAGGTCACTCATACCCACCGTACTCACTTGCCCTCGCTCCGTGAGACTTCCACCTCTTTTTTGCGCTAGCACGTCGATTTCAGGGTCGTCAATTTTCGAGTGCAGAAGAAGTTGAAAACGCATCGCTGGTTGCACTGAAGGACATTGCAAAGAATGAGTTCCAGAAGTGTTTCAATAAACTCTACAGCCGCTAGCAGATGTGTGTTGCTTAAAGATTGTGTTATTTTGAAGGAGGATGTGCTGCAGTTTGCAACTCTAACTATCTATGTACTTACGGAAACAGTCCGGAAATTTTTGGATCCTCCCTCGTAAGAATGATGTGCACGATTATATCAGAAATAGAGGTTGAGAGAGCTCAGTGAGACTTGTATGGAAGAGAGAGAGCTCGGAATGATATGCTACAGGAGATATATTTTGAGCTTGATTGAATCGCTTAGTTTGATGTAATGCTTGGTTTTTATTGTCATCTTAAACTGATATCGGCTCCGTAAACCTTGAGAAGTACTCTGTATATTGAGAATCTGTTGTATTTCGATGTCGCGGAACTAGAGGATTGCGTGCCAAGTGAATTCAGTTTTGGGATGTTGTGCTGACTTGAACACCTACGAAGAACCAACGAATGACTGGACTCGTAAGTAGACTTGAATTTTTTGCCGTAGATGCTATTCAGCTCTTAGTTCTGCAATATGTTTTAAGCTATCCTGAGCACTTCTTAAATTTTACAAGTGTTTACATCGAAGTATGCTAGTGTTTTGGTGTAACATCGGCAATTAAGATGGTTCCACCTAAAATCTCTGCCTTATGTTTCCAATGGTTAAACTTCTTTACATATTTTCTTCGCAATTAATGTATTCCCAAAGATGAAAATTTGCACATCGATAAAACTAACATTACGTTATAGCATGGGATACCTAATACTTGCTAAAACATAACCATAATTGTATTAAAACGCAATCAGTTTTCTTTGAGTAATGTTCAGACCTGTTAATAGATGGCGCCACCTGCAACATTGATGACGTCAGTAGGCAAACAAATATTGGATTGCTTAACTATGGCTATTCTTCAGAAAGCATTAAGTATACCATGCTATAATTTAAAGTTAGTTTTATCGATGTGCAAATTTTCATCATTGGGAATACATTAATTGCGAAGAAAATATACAAGAAATTTTATCATTGGAAACATAAGGCAGATATTTTAAGTGGAATCACCTTAACAGGTATCTTCAAACTATTACTTCAAAACACTACAACGTGTTTTCCCGTAGATAGATGCGTAGTCATAATAGTTTAGCGAATGAGTGTATGAGAACAATGATTCACAGCTTTTTTTGACAACGCACAGTCTCGCAAACAGGATGCGTAAATGCGCATGACTGCTTTCTTTTACGCATATATATTTTTCCACGTCACTGCTTGAAAGATCCAATGAAAATTATATTTTCGTCGATTACCTTTTAGTAAGACGAATGTTTAGGGGATACTGATTGCATTAGCTTTTTCAGATAATACATATTTTACGTTCAAGAATGCGCAACATTATGCTGTTTCATTCTGTATCTGATCTTTTAAAAGCCTAATTCGAAACATTTATTTCACATAGCATGTTTCTATTATAATAAATACATTTGTATAAATATATTTCTTTGATTTTTTGTTGTCATAATGCACGATTCTGTGACACAGAGATAAAGGTTCCATATTTTTATTTACAACCGCATCTCCGTTTTTAATGAATCCATTTGTGGAAACTCTTTTCCCACAGGATAACATTCCCAATGATATAAAAAAGAATATGCACATTCTGAACTTCAAGTAACACACAGATTCGCATTTGAGAGTTTAAACATATGCTATACTTCTTTGATAACATTAGCTTTTAAAGGCTAACATGAAAAGTAAATCTAGTGTTGGATAGTTTTCGTTGTGACTAACATTTTACTTCCGCTTTCCTACTCCCATAAATAAAAATTATCTTAGAGTAAGAAAAAAGGTATATTTCATTTTGAGACTAAGTCTAGGCTTTACAACCGCCGACTGGAAAATATCTCTTTGCATCAGACTCAAAACTCTGTGCCTCACGTATCGTTATTTACCATGGACCCTAAATACACACCTTACAAACTTCCAAGACTACCTAACAGTCTTTCAATTTTCATAGGCAAATTTAAACATGCAATTATTTGGACGATAAATTTTAAAAGTATACACAGAACATAAACAGACCATTCAAAAAATTATGACCATCCCTGATGTAAGAAGGAAATGTAACCAGCAGCCAGATGGCGTGCGTAGCAACGTATGTAAATCCCCTGAGACATTTAAAAGGACACAAACTCACAGACGGTATTCAGTTTCGCGTGAAAATGGAACTAAGACGTGATCTAACTGAGGCTGAAAAGCAAATGATTGTAGGCTACCGACTGAAGGGTGCTAACATTAGAGAAACGGGCGATATTGTGGGCTGTTAACGTGGTGCATTTGTTAAAGAGTTCCAGGAATGGAAGGAAACCCGCAAGACTTGCAGTAATCGGGATAATAGTGGACGCCCACGAAGTATTGACGACCGTCGGCAGGAACGGCTATATCCTGACTAATACGATCCAACACTCGGGCCACATGAACTGCTCAGAGCATTTAATGCAGGCACATCGAGGAGCATACCCCAGACCACATTCCAACGAACCTTGCTCTCAATGGATCTCCGGAGCTGCCCTCCACTCAAGGTACTTATGCAGACGGCCAAAAATTGACAATACTGGCATGAATTCGCATCTCACAGGAAGCATTGGACCGTCGAACAGAGGAAGAAACTCGCCATTTCAGACGAACCACATTTTCTGCTTTATCGTGTGGATGGTCGATAGCGAGTACGTGAAACACTGTTAACAGAAACCATCGCGACACGATGCTCGAGAAGAAAGAGGCAGGAGTTGTCAGTATGCTCTTTTGGGGTATGTTTACCTGGGAATAATTGGGAATAATCCCCCACTCAATCTCACGATGAACGCTTCAGGCTACCTATCCATTGTGGCGGATCAAGTGCTCCTGTTCATGATGCCTGTCTGCCTCGATAGCATGATTTTCTCCCAGCGAGATAATGACTCTTGCCGTATTACTGTGCCTGAGCGAGAATGATTCGAGGAGCATTCCAGTGACTTCTGGTTACTCTCCTGGCCAACGTAATCGCTGATCGTCAATCTCATTGAACATCTATGGAATTATCTTGACCAACGGTTTCAACGTATGGATCCACCATCGATGATTCCTGATGATCTGCGACAAGCTCTGTTGTATGCATGGTATAACACCCCTACAAAAAAGTTCAACGACCTCACAGACTCAATGCCAGGCCGTCATCTGTAGTATTGGCGGAACAAGGATGCCATACCTCATTACCAACAGGTGGTCATAAATTTTTAACTGGACTGTGCATTCCTTTAAAACCTAATACAGAAATTTAACGTGGACCAGGAACATCAAACTAAGATATTCGCTCTTTCCACGTTTATAAGTGAGTCACGGAAAATATCTCATTGGCCACCACTGGGAGTCAAACCCAGGGTCTTCCAGTTTTGCGCCGGATATGCTTCCGCTCACTTGGTTCGAATCCCGGTGGCGGCCAATGAGAATTTTTCCGTGACTCACTTATAAACGTGGAAAAAGCGAATATCTTTGTTTGATGTTCCTGGTCCACGTTACATTTTTGTATTAATTACTCATTCGCCTTCTAATTATTTTTTCAGTTGCTGCTTACCATCTTTGGTGAATCCCCAGCATTGTGCGGCGCTCCAAAAGCAACCTTCCAACTTGGCTAGGCAGTTAGCGTGTGTGAGTCTGTGGTAAAGCGGAAGCATATCCGGCGCGTAACTAAAGGACCCTGGGTTCGACTCCCGGTGGCGGCCAATGAGAATTTTTCCGTGACTCACTTATAAACGTGGAAAGAGCGAATATCTTTGTTTGATGCCTTTAAAACCTTTTTTGACAAAACACGTCAAAATTATTCAGATTTATTAAACTCACCATTCACTGAATTACAAAACTTTTTTATGAAGATGTAAGCAAACGTCACTTACGCACCACACCGTATATGCAAAATGAGTGGTCACGTGCGTCACCAGGTTATCTAGCCAAAGATTAAGACTTCTGCTCGTCAGTAGTGTTAATGACAATGCAAAAATCAAAGGATTTCCCGGATTTCAATAAAGTGCTTATTGTTCGTGCCCATCTGGTTGGAGCGACGGTTTTGAATACAACAGGCCCCGGTGGCGCAGTGGTCTAAGCGATGGCTTCTGATAGTTCGTCTGAGATGGGTCCGTGTTCGAATCACTGTAAGGCATGGATGTTGTGTTTGTCTTACGGCACTCGTTCTCTCCCTTCTATGGAACCAGTGGCCCTAAGTTAGGAACGGGCGACGGCTTATAGCGAGCTGAATTGCTCAAGGTGGTTGCTAAAATTCCAATCACACACAACAGAAAGACATGAATGATCACACCAATTTTTCGGTTGTAAAAAGCACGTATTTTAAATCCGTTCTGAGGCAAATTAAATTTATCAAAGCTATTCAATGTCAATGCAACCGGTATGGAAAACAATAGATCTGACGAAAGAAAGCAGATTTTTAATCCCTCAGATATTGCTGTAAACGGAATCGTGAGCTTACGAACTCTTAAAAACAGAGATATCGGAAAAAATAAGATGTTACTTTACGTTCCCTGGTGGGAAAACCATGCATTATTTTAGAAAGAAAGTATTCTCAAAAGGTTTATCCATATAAGCGGAATCGGTCCAAGAAAAAATAAATAGTCGAGTTTTCAGGAGCCCAGATTTTGCTACAAATACTTCAGAAGCAGAAATTAACACTTATGACCTCTGGTGGCCAAACCATTCTTTACAAAACATTAGTAATTATGTGAAACAAATTTTCCAGCAGGTCTTGTATGCGATACAGGAAGAATTTTTCAAATCGGAGCTTTAGGAGCAGAAATAACGCAGAAAACGCAATTTACCTTTGTGCCCCCCAGCGGAAAGTCTATGATTTACTTGAAAATTTTGACTTTATGGGGAAAACATTTCGCATCGGAAACACTATCCAACAAAGAAGGAATTTTTCAAATCGGACTATTAGAAATAGAGATATTGACAAAAGTAAGATATATATCTACGCCCCCTGGCGTAGAAACCATGCATTATTTCAAGCAGAAAATGTTCCTAAAAGGTTTGTCGACATGAGGAGTATCGGTCAACAAACGACTTTTTGTTCAATCGAGATTTTAGAAGCTCATATTTTGCTGCAAATACATAAGGAGCGGAAATTAAGATTTACGCCGCCTGGTGGCCAAACCGTCTTTTTTTTACAAAAATTAGAAATTATGTGCAAACGATTTCCCATCCGGAGCTGTATCCGGCGCAGAAAAGAATTTTTCAAATCGGAGATTTAGAAGCAGAGATATAGGGGGAAACGCAATTTACCTTTACGCTCCCTAGCGGAAATTCTATGAGTTACTTGAAATTTTTTGAAATTATACGAAACACATGTCACACGGAAAACACTATCCAACAAACAAGAAATTTTTCAAATCGGACTCTTAGAAGTAGAGATATTGAGAAAAATATGATGCACATCTACGCCCACTGGCGGAGAAACTGTGGAATATTTTAGGAAGAAAATATTCCAAAAAGGTTTATCGATGTGAGTGGCATCATCCACGAAATAATTTTTTCATACGATATTTTAGAAGCTCAGATTATATGGCAAATACACCAGAAGCTAAAATTAACACTTACGCCCCCTGGTGGCCTACCTATTCTTTACCAAAAATTTGAAATTACATGCAAAAGATTTTCCATCAGGAGATGTGTCCGCTGAAGAAAAAAAATTTAAATCGGAGTTTTAGAAGAAGAGTTATCGCGAAAAATGTAATTTACTTTTACGCCCCCTACCGGGGAATCTATGCGTAATTTGAAAAAGTAACTATATGTAAAATACTCTTCGACATAAATGGAATCGAAAAATAAAATAATTTTTTCAAACGGATGTTTTGAAGCAAATATGTGGAATAAAACGCATTTTTGAATTCGACATCATTTGAATGTACGCCGTCTAGCGGCAAAATTGTACATCGTAAAAAAAACAAAATAAATGATCATAATTCCCATATTTCATGCTTCCCAATGCAAAAAGAATTTTTCAAATCGGACTAATAGTTGCCAAGATATCGTAGATACAGACGGACGGAAGGACTGACGGACGGACGGACGGACGAACAAACCGATAACATAAGCACGATCTTTTTTTACAAAAGACGTGCTAATAATACAGCAGACCTGACTGGTTTCTTCAAAGGTGGGATATCATGTTCTTTGATCATTGGAAAAGAAACCACATTGCTTGTTTAAGAGGCGTAACTGTGGTGCAAAGACTATATGTCAGCAACGAGATCGCCTTCGTCTGGGAATGCTTCTACAGAGAAACAGGGCTTCCTGTGCGCAGCAATTAACGAAGCATTCTATGAATGGTGTTCCCGACCCATATCTTACCAATTATGCGTAAGGAATTGAAGAGGTTCAGTATTGGCAGTCGCATGCCTTTACGAAAGCCACTGATTTCTACGAAGAACCAGTAAATTCGTTTATAGTGGTGCCATAAACACCATAACTGGACTCTGGAAGACCGGACAAAAGACGTTTGTTTCGATGAGCTTCAATACAACCTGTTCTGGACCAACGTTAGGCAGATAGTTTGGCGAGAGCTCCATGAAACAATGGACTTAACTTGTCTAGTAAACAGAACTCAAGGTTCTGGAGGTAGTACTATGGTATATGGTATATTCTGTTGGTACGGAACAGGACCGCTGGTATTGTTGGAAGTTCGGGTGTTCTCCAAGAATTATCTCTGAACACTGTTGCCAATCAAGCCCATCTTGCAATGTTGACCTTTTATCCAGCAAGTGACGGCTGCTCCATGGACGACAATGCTACTATCCATCGCGCAAGATGTGTAAAGCAGTGGTTCCGCGACCATGACAGCGATTTACACGACCTTTCCTGGCCACCAAAAAGCCCCGATCTGAAGAACTTTGAAAATATAGGGTACATGTTAGAAAAACTGATCCAGGGAAAAATCCATCTACTATGAAATGTGGGACAGTAAAATGACTCTCTGGTGAACTCCTGAAATGCTGTTGGTGTAGATGCAATCCAACTTCTTGTGGAATCTATGCCAAACCGCATACGCGATGTAATTCGGGATGAAGCATGTCCAACCGGGTATCGAATAAACGTTTCTAATTTAGTGGCCGGTATGTGTAGGTTTGGAATGGCCTTCTTTATTGCGAATTACTGCCTGAATACGCTGTGGCATGCCGAAAATCAGGAATTCGCAGTACTCATGGAATATTTCCTTACACCAAATGTAATCGATGGCTTCAATCAAAGGTTTCGAATTTGATTGTGCTGTCCTGTGACCTCATCTTTCAAAACAAACCAAAGATTCTTCGTCAGATTTAAGTCCTGTTGTGACCAGCCTACTCGAGTACAGTGGTGTTCATCTTAATCAGAAAGTCCTTTACTCTATTAGATCTGTGGCACGAAGCACCATCACGTTACACATGAAGTGTCAGCTTATCCTGCAACATTTCCACATACCTAAGTACACTGATGTCGTGTTGGACTTCAGGGAGTACAGAGTAACAGTACCAGATATTGACATAGCCATAGATATCATCTGGCTTGGAGAATGTTTCATGCTAGCAACTGTTGTTGTTGTTGATTGAAGGTTTAACGACCACTGTGAGCAACTCAATGGGCTATAAGTAGTCGGCTGTCTCTAATTTAGGTTAGCTGGTCCAGGGAAGGGAGAGAGCCAGTGCTGTGAGGCCAACACAATATACATGCCTCACCGGATTCGAACCTTACCCATCTCGGAGAGATGGTCAGAAGCCAGCGTTTAGACCACTTCTCCACCGGGGCAGCATGGTAGTAACTGTATATTTTATCATCAAATATCTTTCCTTTTGGATGTCCGACGTGTAATGTACGCGCTACAAACCGCTTATAGGTTGCTTTATCTGAAAAAAAAGTATCCACTTCTTTGCTGTCCATGATATATATCTCTTATCTGTTTTATTTCATAATGAGAGTCAGTCTAGGCTTATGTGCACGTTTGCAAGACTTTATTCCAAATTCTATGCTCAAACTGCTGGACACCACGTTGACACTACCTTCTGTCCATTTAGAATTCAGAGCTTCTTAATCATTTTGCAGCAACTCTTCTGGGAGCACACAAGGATTCGTCGTATAGCATCGGCATCTCATGGCATTGTTTTCCTTGGACGGTCTATCCTCTTCCGACCGCCGAATATCGTATGATCTTTAAATTTCACGATAAAGTCATGGATGCAAGTCATACATTTGAGAAAATCCGTGCTTATTTTGCATTTAGAGTGTCCTTCTTTTAATAAAATAATTCTTCCTGCTCTCTGGACTATGCAGAGCAATGCTTTTTGCTCATAGTGCGAAACAGACAAAATGAAATTCACTACCTCTCTGCATGCAAACCAGTGGCCAACTGAACTACAAATGATTGACCAACTCGATAAAAATTTGCTGTAGACATATGACGCAGTTACAAAATTAAATGCAATAATCACGAAATAATATGATGCAATCTGATGATATGCTCGAAAAATGATTTGTTGGTTTAAACTTCTGCAAATTGCTGTAATAAGATTTTTTTTTATTTGTAGTTTAACGTCCAGTGCCGTAAGACAAACACAACATCCATGCCTCACGGGATTCGAACCCGGACCCTTTTCGGACGAATGATCAGAAGTCATTGCTTAGACCACTGCGCCAGCGGCCACCGGGGCGGCTAATAATATTTCATAGTCTAATTAATATTTTGCCAATTATCTGGGCTGAAAATCGCATTAAAAATTATCAACAACCAGTTTTGGAGCAACGTCCAGGATGAGAACGAAAATGATCATGTACCACCAGATCAGAAGCAACTAATCAAACACCATCACTCAAATGACATCTCGGATTCTATCAAATAAACACACTTTATTCAATTTCTGTGGTCATTAATCCATGTATACTTCAAATAGTAAAGCTATACTAGTATTCCAGTTTGCTGTCTACATTCTTTGAGAAAGTCATTTGATTGATCTGCGAAAGCTTGGAAACCTTGAGGTCTATTACTTTACGCCAATAAATTCGGATTACTGGTATAGTTTCACTATTTACTAATCTATATTATAAATTACGTTGCGCAGTGTATGATTATTTCAAAGGTAATACTGAAAACATTGCCTTCTTAAATGTATTGGTTTGTATCATGTAAGTACATTTAATTAAAACAAAGAAATGAAGCAAATACAAACACACTGGCGGAAAGTGAGAAAAGAACACCAAGAAGGTATTGGCGGACGATCATGAAATTTACGTATGTTAATGTAGGTGTGATGTTAATTTCGGGACTAACCGGCGAGCGCTTACGCCACAGCACGGCATAATATGCGAATTATCGTCGGTGGTATTTAAGGAGTACGGCGAAGTGAATGTAATCAGTCGTCGGCGTACGGACACGTGCCAAAACCCTGAAGAAGCTGCAATGCCTGGACATGGAAGACGTGTACGATTTCAGCAGTTATCAGACTTTAAGCGAGGTCGTCTAGTCGGACTAAGCGAGGACGGGTGGTCGTATCGTCGTATTGCAGAGCGAATTGGACGGGAAGTATCGGTGGTGGTACGATGGTGGCGTAGATGGTCCGAGGAACATTCCCACACGGGAAGACGTGGAACCGGGAGTCACAGACGGACTGATGAGCGGACCGATCGACGCATAAGAGGAGCGGCGTTGTCAAGCGGAACATCCACTGCGACGCAAATCCGAACTTCCGTTGCACCTGAAGTGACTGTGCGAACAATCCGCAACCGTCTACTGGATGCAGGACTACGTGCACGTGTGCCTCTGGCATGTGTACCTCTGACACCAGCCCACCTTCAGGAACGGCTGCAGTGGTGTCGCCAACGTCTGCACTGGAGAACGCCATGGCGATCTGTCGTGTTCAGCGATGAAAGCAGATTCTGCTTAGGAGCCTCCGATTGCCGTATGCGTGTTCGCAGATGCACAGGGGAGCGTCGCCACTCTTATTTCATCCGCCAGCGACACACAGGGCCTACACCTGGTCTTCTGCTGTGGGGAGCGATCAGCTATCACTCCCGTATGCAACTAGGGTTTTTACCGGGTACGTTAAACAGCACCTCCTGCATCAATAACATCATTCAGCCCGTTGTTGTGCCATTTGTAAGGTCGGTCCATCGTGTTTTTTTACAGCAAGATAACGCACGCCCACACACGGCACGTGCAACGCAACATGCGCTTCAGGGTGTGAGACAACTTCCATGGCCTGCACGTTCACCGGATTTGTCCCCCATTGAGCATGTGTGGGATTTTATGGGACAACGACTTATCCGGTCTCCACGGCCAGCCACGACCATCCCCGATTTACGCGTCCAGGTTCAGGATGCTTGGAACCCAATACCCCAAACTTACATCCAACATCTGTACAACAGACTCCATGCCAGAATTGCACAGTGTGACGCAATTCATGGCGGTTCAACCTCGTACTAACCATGTTACATGGAAATGTTATTTTTCAGTTTACTACCAAATACAGCTGTATTTTGCCATAATGTTTTGATCACGTTTTTCTCTGTATTCCGTTATTATGCTGTATAAATTTTGTTGGTATCAGACGGCTCCTTCTTGGTGTTCGTTATTTACTTTCCGCCAGTGTAGGTGTCATCAAATACTTCTTGAAATAAGTTATTTACTTATATGGAATAGATTAATTGAACTTCCATAACAAATGATTTAGTCTGAAACTTTTTCTCGCTCATGTATTGCTCAGATGAAGGACACTTGGCATAGTACTTATCTCGAAAATGGCATACAGGAAGATATATGTAAAAATTATTACTCTCAAAAAGTACATCGGTACTTCAATTCACCGAAGAACGATTATACAGTTTAAAACGAAATTTAAAATACGTCGTGGTTCTTCCACTGTTTATAGATTGTTGCCAATCTAATGTAAGTTTTTTAAAAATGGACGTTTTGCTTCTTATTTAAACACCGGTTACAATCCACACGCTACGCACGACATTATGACGACGATCGATGTCGCCAAGCGTCTCTAAGGAAGGCCCTACTAAATCCTTGGCTTGCAGACATCAAAACGAACTGAGTAACTTTCCTAAAAAAACGTCTGCCTGCTCCTCTATTCAGTATCACTACACACCCTTTTTTGCTGCTTAATCTCCTTAGTAATCGAGATACATATGAAGTATATCTTCTCACTATTGCAGAATTCCTCTCAGAATTTAACAAGAAGCACGTCTTATCAGAAGTAAAACGGAGAACACGAAGAAGAGGTTCAGAGTAAGTCCCACATGATCACATTTTTGTTACTTTTACTCTCTCCACAAGCAGAACACTTCCATGCATACTGAACAATCAGAAACAAACACACATTTCTTCTTCGGAACTATCCTAAACAAAACCACCTTTCTTTGTGTTTCGTCTTCCCACAAAGAAATATAAATCACTGAATAGGGGTAAATAGACATTTCCAACGCAGCATTTTGTGTTATCGTTTATTTTTTGAATCAAAAGATACCCTCAAAGCATCTGAAAATTCAGTGGCACCGCTTTTGTTGAAACCCTGATTAATGTAGATTTACTTGTTATTTAGATGCAGAAACTCAATGCTGAAAGTAATTATTTAGTAAATGAGGTAAATCAGCATGTGCAAACTATTATTAGATTTAGTCACTGAACTGAAAGGACAGATCGAAAAAGTGATTGAGTAATTCAAATTTTACTAATTATTATTAATACTGAAAAATCTAATAAATGGACACATCTCATGAAGTAAAGATCCGTATATGAGTATATCAATACATAGCATAACAATGTTTTTGAAATTCCATCTTCTCGCTCAAACATTACATTAGTTGCATTCAAGCGTTTAATAATTGTTCTTTATTTTTACATAAAGACATTTTTTATTCTGTATAATGAGACATATTCTTATAAACTGCTATGATACTTTTTTCTGTAAAAAAGTACTGTTTATACAGCCTCATTACCGCAAAATGTGAAATATTCTGAAGCGCAATAATTGTCTTAGAAAATCTTAAATCGTCTTTGGAATAATCTCTAGAAATACGCAGTCTGAAAAGATACGGGAAACTTTTTTGCCTGTTGTGTTCCTCATTCTTTTAAGAAATTAAGACACTTAAGCGTTTTTTGAGATGAATTTACTGAATTCTGCATACTAATCTTTTCTAAATTACCATTTCTTAAAAAGTGAATTAGAAAGAGAGCATTTGCATAGATAATGCACTTATTAACATGCGGTGAGTGTTAATGATGTACAAAGAAAATAAAGGGAAAGGAAGTTTTTGTGACAGGTTATTCAGTTCTGCGCACTTCCAGTTTTAAAGAAACGTTCGCGATAGAGAATAAGGAATGCACTCTGAAATTCGATTGTTCATCTAAAGTGAGAGATTTGTCAACATTCATTGCATTTATTGAATATTCGCTTCATTTCAGAAAGGTCTTGAGCCCTTCAAAGCATACGAGTTTCCATTTACTTTTCGATATCTTGATTTAAACACACATATTAAGTTTTATATGATATTTTGGCATCTGTTTGATCAATTATGACTCCAGATAGGAAATCCTGAATTACCCTTATAACATTGAAAGCAGAACCTTTGTTTGGACGATGAATCGTGGCCAAATTTCTTAATATTGAATTTTCGAAACATTAAACATTTGCATAAACTTTCATTAGTAGGGACGATTGCTAATAAAACATTTTGCTCCTAATTTAGGTCCGTTGTTTTTATTGCAGGACCAGAGCCAACGTCATCAGCTATGCAAAGCAGACAGTACCCATGCTCATGAAGGACTCGAGACCTGGCCCACCTCAGACAAAACCACTCAGCTGCCTGCGCGGTTTAGTAATCAATAGATTTGATTATTGATTACTAAACTGCGCAAGCAAAATTCATTCATTAGTTATGCAGATTTCCTTAGCGCTTCTTAAAAATCAACTGTTTTAACCCCGTTTTCAGCATCACAAAATGCTGAACGTAGAATGATTTTTTTATCATAAAACTGTGGTTTTAATAATTATTGCTTCATGTTTGGATTACTCTCTATTAACAGCTTTAACGTATATCATCTGATTGTAGTGATGTAATTTAATTTTGTGTGCAGTAAATGATAAAGTTGTTTTCAAAATCCCTCGATTTTCCATGTGATAATTGTGTCATAGGTGATTAATGTCAGATGATTTACATAAGTTTATGATAAGACTCTCTGAACTATACATGCTTTCATAATGTTATCACGTTTCCCATTTCAATACTCCCATTTACGTTTTGGCTGTTTACATTTGTTTTCATCTCGTTTGGTTCTCAAATAAATAATTCCTTTTCCAAACACTTTTGGTGCTTTGTGAAAAAAATCTCGAATACCATCATCTAAGAGGTTTTGTATTAGTAATTATATCGTAGTTTTGTTTACCAAAAAAGGAAACGGGTCACGAGTCAGCGGGTCAAACGGTGTTAAATCGGGTGTTCTTGAGTCGATTTCGACCCGGTTTTATTTCCGTTTTATTTTTGAAAAGCAAAAAGAAAAGAAAAGTGTTTCCAAAGAAAAATGCGCGTTTTGGAATTTTGTGATCCATACTGGTGCCTGCGGACTGAAAAATGATTTGTCATGCAATACGTAGGAAGAGTGCCCTCAAAAGGAAAAGTGTCCAGTCCTTCTGAGGGGCAATGATGAAAACAACATACACATTTTAGAAACGTTCAACTCATCATGAACTTGTGAAAATTGGTGTTGCTGTGAAACGTATTCTGAAGCTTGCTCTGTTATCAAGAAAACGGCCAAATCTGAAATTAGGCGTACAACCAGTTGCTTAATTCAGAAATTTGGATTGTAACGCCATCAAAATTAGGTGGAACAGCCTTAACATAACTGCGGAGGGACCTTTTGACTCAAGCAGATGTGTTTGAAAACATGTGTAAAACAGTTAGGTTATGTCTTCCAAATGAAAGACGACAGTTTCAAAACTTCATGTAAATGAGTAAATTGTACGTTACCATAACACATTTGTTTGATTTCCATATAACTTAGATACCAGTGGCGTATCTTGGGTCCGAGACCCGAGATTTCTCCCCTCCCCCTCCCCCCAGTACTGTTTTATTTTCAAATTGCGAAGTTAAATTTTTATTTGTTAAGTAATAGAAGTAATTTTTTTCTAAATTTTAGGTACATGCCAATACTAACATGATGCCAAATAATTATGAGGATTAGGATTTGAACATTTATTTGTACATGAACTCCATTCTTCTTCTGAATACTTTATTTGTACATGAACTCCATCCTTCTTTCCTTTTGTTTGAATTTGAGTGCTACGTTTACATAAAAATGTTTCTTCCGAGTACTTTTTCATATTTAAAAAGATTGTTTTTCTTAATTGAAAAAAACAGCCAAGTTTTTCGAATGTGCATGTCCTTGTGTGGCTCTAAGATATATCTGGATTCTTTTTAATGCTGAAAAACTTTCGGCAGTTGCAGTTGTTGATGGAAAGTTTAATATGAGGTCTGCTAATTTGTGGCACCTCACTAAACACTGTGTCCAATTTATTCAACTTTATGTAACACGTAATGTCTCAACCTAATTTATTTTTGTATTCATCACAGGAATAAAGCACCTTCAGCTTATTTTTTAGTCGAGCTGTATCAACATTTGCAGCACAGAGTTCTTTAAATTATGATAGTAAATGTTCAGGGAAGTTTTCACAAAATTTATCTAAACAGTTCGAATCCAACAAGGAGCCACGGATTTAAGATATAATATCACTAATTTTAAGTCATTGACACTTCAAACAAACTGAAACAACTCTCGCGAGACACTGTTATAGGCGGGAGTATGCGAGTGACTGAGATAGTCTAAGTCTTCTTTTTTCTGAGCGAACCGTTTCCTAAACAATTACCCATTCCCCTCTACCAGCTGATTTATGTTGTCATGGAAACGCTAGCAGGCGATTTTACGGAAGGTTTTCGCATCAGAAGACTCTGGAAGAGCTGTTTCCGTTATGCCGTTGGTTTTCGCTTGCTGGACTGAGTCAAAGAAGCGAATCCGCACCCATTTTTTTCGCACCGAAAGCAGCAACATATTTTTAATACCGTTGATAATTGATTTTTATTTGTATATATTTAATTCAGTTTTATTTGTGCATCCTCTGGGCTTCGCAGCTAGCCTAGCATATACCACTGCTAGATACCTACTGCGGAGAAACTTTTTGAACGCCCTACATACACTGCTGGCCACTCAAAATGCAACAGCAAGAAGGACACGAGATAGCAAAGCCAGATTTACTGGACACATAACAACAGATACAAAGATGAAACGACTGAGCTTACAGGCCCGTAAGACTTGCGGAACACGCTGACATCAATAGTTTGTGTGGCCCCCATGGCTGGCAATAACGGCCGCTACACGCCGCGGCATCGAATAAAAGAGGCTTTGGATGTAGGCTTGGGGTATGTCTGTCCAGGCTGCTTCCACACGTTGCCACAGTTCATCAGGCGTAGCCGCGGGTGGTGCTTGCCGGGCCACTCGGTTGCCGATCAGCGACGAGACGTGTCCGATGGGCAACACATCGGGAGAACAGGCGGACCACGGCAGCAGTGACACCCGGTGGGACGTGATCAATTGTTGCACGATGCGTGCCACGTGCGTGCGCTCATTGTCCTGTTGAAACGTGGCTGTTGGCAGGTCCTGCAGGTAAGGGAGGACTACAGGCTCCCAAACGTCGGAGATGTAGCGGTGGCTGTTGAGTGTACCGGCGATGAGTACCAGAGGGATGCGGGTGTCGTATCCAATTGCGCCCCAAACCATAACGCCAGGCGACGGAACAGTATGGCGATGCATAATGCAGGCGTCATACGTTCTCTCGCCGCGGTGCCGCCACACACGTATCCGACCATCGTGGTATTGCAGGCAGAAGCGGGATTTGTCAGAGAAGACAATGTCTTGCCATTCCGTAGTCCAGGTGCGGCGTTCAACAGCCCACTGCTGTCGCACTCGCCGGTGGTGTAACGTCAATGGTAATCGGAGCAATGGGCGCCGTGCGACAAGTCCCCGCTCCTGCAGACGACGTCAAACGGTACGTGCTGACACAGGTTGTGGCGCAACACACCATAATTCCAGCGCTAACGTTCGTGATGTAGCGATGCAAGCCGTCAATGCACACCGCACAACATGCTGGTCCTCTCGGTTGGTGGTGTGGCGCGGCTGCGGCAATCGCTCACGTCGATCCGGCCGTCCCTCCTGCACCCACCGAATTCACACTGGCCTCACTGTCGATGGATGTCGTCCCACACGGGCGCCGATGTCTCTGTACGATAAACCGCTGTCGCGATAAGCCACTATTCGTCCTCTGTCGAACTCCGAAACGTGCTTGAATGACTGCCGTATTCTGCGACGAGGCATCAGGAAGCTTCCCACGCACAGGTCTAGCAGCGCGACACACTTTCACTACTTACACCTCGCTTTCTGTGCACCCTTCTTATAGTGCTTCTCGGTGGCGTGCCGGGCGCACATGATTTGCATATGCCCTGCAATGCTAATCGTTTGCATGTCCTCTCACCGGCGACGCATGCTGCGAATTTCAGACCAATCGGATGCTTCCTTCTTGGTGTTGCATTTTGGGTGGCCGGCAGTGTACATGGAAGTTGTTCAAATCAAGTGTGTTTACTTGATAAATTCTGAGAATCATTTCAGTATATTTACGGTTGTCACCAGGTATCTAAGCATAACAGTAAACATACTGAAAAGTAAACAAAATACAACACAAGTTGAAACTTCAAAAGGCATATTGGAAGAAAGACAACTCCTTTCTCTTGTTGAGAGAGTTCTCTCAGCTGAGCTCCGCGTTGGTGAGTAGGCACTGCTTCACAACAGCTTGTTGCCGTGTATTTCATGAGTCGAGTTATCGAGCATGGGGACAAGAGTAAGCCATGCGTGGAAGCTTATTACTTTGTACTACAGTTTGTGAAGATTGCAGCATCGTGAAAGTGTGCAGGTATTACCTCGGAACTTAAATGATATGTACAACAGGTTCGGACATGCAAAGGATTAAAATGTCAGGGTAAATGCGCATGGGGTTTCGGGGAAGCTCCCTCTTATCTGTCCGTTCTTGGGTATGAGGAGCTGGCTCAAACGAAATATTGCAATCGATGAAAAGCCAATATTGAGTAGAAAGGGTGCTTCTACTGTCTCACTATGCCCCGTCGCGGAAGAAGTTCGCGTAATGTACACCTGACAGACTTTGAAAGTCAGTGTCTTGTTAGGATGAGAGAAGCCGGATTTTCATACCAGGAAATCGTCACTTGTTCGGGAAAGAACGCCAGTAGAGTAATGTGTCAGCGGGCGCGTGACGCTCGGACGCACAAAACCCGGGAAATGGACCGCAAAGTCACACGACTGCACGGGATGAGAGCCACCTCTACCGCATAGCAGTGACCGAAAGCACAGCGGCATCCACGGTTATTCGCAGCAGTGTAACACTGTCACATATCAGGATTTGTCCTGCAGCACAGTTTGAGGTCGTCTGCTTAACAGAGGACAGGACGCTAGTAGCCCATTACTCTGAATTCCCTTGATCCTCAACCACCGAAACCTCCGTATGCAATGGGGTCTCGAACACAGACGTTGGCGTGCTGATTGACAACAGGTCATGTTTTCTGACGAGTCACGATTAATTTGGATGTACCATGATGATCGCATAGGTGTTCGAAGATATCGTGGTGAACAGCACGTTACAGCGTCATGTGGACCCAACGACAAGTGTCCTTGATTGGGGCGCCTTTGGGTTCAACTCGCGATCTCACCTGATACGAATTCAAAGAACCCGCAACACCAGCAATGCATGTGTTATTTTAGAGGCAGAATTAATATTCTTTCTTCAGAGTTATCCTGGCGCTATGTTCCAGCAGGAAAATACTCAATCACATGTGGCCCCGAATATCCAAGACCTCTTCCACACACGGCTGATTCACTTCTTCTCTGGCCTGCACATTCGCCGGATATGTCCTCGATCGAACGTGTACGGAGCGTGTGAGCTAAGCGACAGGCCCGTCCGGCACCACCGGCGGTCACCAGAAATGAACACGGGTCTCTCCTAGAAGCAGCCTGGTAGGCTATTGCTCGGGACGATATCAAACACCTCTACCATTCAATGTCACGGGGTGCAGAGGTTGTTATTGTTGCTCTGGGTGGAATTACAGAAACACGATACTGGGATTTGAAGCGAAAAAATCTGGTATAGCTCTGCAATTGCAATCAGTTATCTCCTGTACCACGAGGAATCTGTGATACAAATTTCATTTGAATTGTGCGTTCATGCCTTGGTGTTGCAATTTTCGCAAACAGTAGTATATACATATCACTTGAATAGCGCGTTTCTTTCTTGAGGTTTCCATTTTCACAAACATTAATATATATTATTTTAATATTTTTGTTTTGTAAAACAAAGATCATTTGAACTCGTAGGATGACTCGAGATGCCCTCAGCACGACGTTGAGGTCCGTGATCTTCTGCCTTATATACCTTCGTCCCAGCTACCTGTGAATTCAATGGACAGAGAGTTGGTATACCAGGACGGTTTGAAATCTCACTCTATTCTTCTTTCTTTATGGCTTCCACTCGCGATCGTCATTCATCAATTTGAATGCACGTTAACGCTTCGAGGATCATTCACGACTGCAGTTATGCCTTCCACTCGCGATCGTCATTCATCAATTTGAATGCACGTTAACGCTTCGAGGATCATTCACGACTGCAGTTATGCCTAACTTTCGTTTTTTGTTCCACGATGACAAAATTAATATTTTAAACTTATGAGTGTAGTTATCTAAAATCCTACATGGATGACTTACCACTGCTTTCAATACGACACTGAAAAAATAAATCATACGATACATTGCAGATGACCGACGCCACCAAGGATGAAAAAACCACTGCAAAGCAAGTCCGAGGGCATGCTGAATATTTACTTTAGCATTACTGGTGTAATTTTGGGAGAGGCAGTTTCCGATGGAGCAACGGTAAGCCAACATTACCACAAACATGTTCTGGTGACTTTGAGAGAGCAAGACAAAAGAAAGATGCTGGAAATATGGAAATATTGCTTCGTTATTCCCTTCCTTTAAGCAATTTTTAGCCGAAAAACGCTTCAGTGGACATGCTACCTATTCGCCAGTATTGGCCTCTTGAGACTTTTTTCCCCTGAACTAAACTCTGTACTCAAGGGGTACAACTTTGGGACAGTTACTGTGGTGAAGAATAAAACGGCAAAGCTTCCTAAAGGAATCACACCAGAAGAGTTACTGCACAGCTTTGCCTAATGTAATATTATAATGCCGCAGTGTGTTCTTGAGCATGGGAAGTACGAGCATAATTAATGTGATATAAGTTAATAATGAAAGTTTCTTATTTAAATAAAGCTATGACGTCAGTCTAGTTATTTAATAGACATACCTGGCGCAATTATAATTTTTGTGAAAAGTCCAGCATCACACTAATGTTAACACACTGACCACTGAATTAGAATCCTTACGCAGATGTACGTAAACGTCATTTAGTCAGCGTATATGCAAAATACGTAGTCACCTGCGTCACCAACAGATGCAGGCAATTCTTTTCGCCTCTTAGACAAGTAATGTGGGCTATTTAAGTTCTACCAATCACCAGTTACAGAGAAATGATGTTTCCAGAATTGATTTTGGTGAACATTCTCTGACTTCAAATTTCACAAAATACTTGAAATTTCTGGATAATAACATCTGGAATTTACCAGATGTTTGGACAAATGTGATAGACGTTTTGAGTATTTAGACGAGGACTCGATCTTCAGTCCACCTAGGACTGTCCACGGCTCTTGCTCAGAAGTGCGAGGCCGCAATAAAATTTTTAATCGCTTTTAGAGTAACCTCAAAATATAGCCAATTGCCAGCTGATATTACTCGTATATTCAACCTAACTGAGCTAAACAGACGTTTACAGCGTTTAAACAGACGTTTACAAGCTAAACCAAGCTAAACAGACGTTTACAGCGTTTAAACAGACGTTTACAAGTGAACTAAACAGACGTTTACAAGCTGAAATGCGGCTCGACAGTAATCGTTAGTAATGTTGAGCAAAATGAGAAAAACAAAGGACCTTCCGGAGGTCGATAAGGGGTGTAATTTTTGGTTCCCATCTAGCTGAAGCCACGATTTTGAATGCAGCAGGCCTGAGTGGTTTCTTAAATGGTGAGGTATTCCGAGTCCTTTATCAATAGAAAAATAGCCCACATTACTTGTCTAAGAGGCGTAACTGTGGCACGATGACCATCTGTCAGCAACGAGATCACCGTCGTCAGAGAAGGCTTGTATAGAGAAACAGGGCTTACTGTGGGCAGTAATTAACGAAACATCCAATTAACGCTGTTCCCGACCCATATGTTATGGAACTATTCTCAAGGAATTGAAGAAGATAGGTGTTGGCAGTCCCATGGGGGGCTACACGGCAACCACCGATTTCGTTTACATTGGTGTCAGAAACGCCGTGACTGGAAACGGGAAGACTGGGAAAAGGTCATTTGGTCCGACGGCTTGCGGTACACATTGTTCTGAGCCGATTTCAGGTGGAGAGTTTGTGCGGTGCCCCATGAAACCATGGACCCAGCCAGCTTGCATTGTAAACACAACTGATAGTTCTGAATCTGGTGTCTTGGTGTGAGACACGTTCTGTTAGTACAAAATGGGTCCGCTGGTATTGTTGGAATGTCGGGTGTCATCCAAGGATTATCTGAACGTTGGTGCTGATCAAGCACATCCTGCAATGCTGACATGTTATCCAGCACGTGAAAGCTGTCTCACGGAAAACAATGCTACTATCCATAGTACAAGATGTGTTCAGCTGTTGTTCAGCGAGCATCAAAGACACTTCCACCATCTCCCCTGGCCACCACAAAGCCGGGATCTGAACCCCATTGAAAATGTATGCCACATATTACAAAAACATATTCGGGAGCAAAGTGCTTTTACGTCGAATCTGAGCCAGTTAAAGGTCTGTACTCCAAACCCTGACCGAACCTATGCCAAACCGAATACGTGCTGCAATTCGGGTTAAAGGAGCCGCCACCCAATATCGAATAAACGTTTTTGATTCCGAACCGGGTATGTGTACATGTTAATCATAATGAACGGTGTTGCTACCAAGAGGATCAGAAATAAATTAGTTTAGCTGCTTTTAAGACATATTATTGTGTGTCTTATACCAGTTTTTGTAGGCTACAAAGAAAGAAGAAGAACACAACAAATAACGTACTTAGGGTTTCACATGATTGCCATCATTCTGTATGACCTCTTGACATCTGTCTATGAGTAGGTGAGTCCCACGCCGGAAAAAGTCCTTTGTTTTAGAGTCAAAAGAGTCATGTAATGCCATTTTCACATCGTTCACATTATCGAATGTTTGGAGAGCAAAGGCGTTCTCTAACGATTGAATAAAGTGGTAGTCCGTAGGTGCCAGGTCAGGGGAATACGACGGGTGCGGTAACACTTCCCAACAAAAAGTCCAGTAATTTTTGCCGAGTGATTAAAGCAGAATGAGGTCAGGCGTTACCATGATGAAGGATCACGTCTATACGATTGACGAGTGCTGGCCACTTCGATGTCAGTTGTTCTTGCAATCTTCCCAACTGTTGGCAGTAGAGGTCAGCATTTATCGTTTCGTAGGTACCAACACCCTCCCAATGGATTATTATCTGGACATCCCACCAAACACTCAACAAAACGTTTTTGGAATGCAGTCCTCCTTTTGGGGTTGACGGAGCAGGCTTCGTTCCTTGGCACACAGTTCGTCTACCCTTTACGTTGCGGTACAGTACCCTTTTCTCATCACTCGTTACAATTCTTTCCAAAAACGGTTCATTTCTGTGACGAGAAAGATAAGAAACACGGGTACGGATTCTCTCCTCCCGTTGCTTTGCAGAAAGCTAGTGCGGAAACCAGTTATCGAACTTGGTGATGAACCCAAGCCCAAGCATCCGTCTTTCAACTGTTGTTCTGTGCACCGACAACATTTCCGCTAATCCTTGAACCGTTGGATGTGGGTCGTTTGTTATGACTTGGTCCACATCCTAGTCAGAAACTAGGGATGGACATCCAGGACGAGGTTGATCTTTACAGATTCTGTCTCCGTCCCGGAATTTCGGAAACCAACGGAGACATGTGCTATCATCAACTGTATCCTCCCCATACACTTAACAGATGTTGCGGCAAGCTGCGGCTTCTGTACTACCTTTATTGAACTCGTACAGTAAACACTGTCTAATGTGCTCCTTACCGCATGCCATGTCTCACCGTCCGTGATTTCCATTACTATTCACTTACTCGGACACACCTAGTGCCTCTATATGCTCTACTGCTTTACGCTTTATTCGCCGAAAATTCAGCATCGCAGCATCATCTGTGACGTAACTACTCCGATCGCATTTTGCATCTATTACAAAAACAGGTAGCACTTTTGCACACACCCGATAGTTTCAACTGAAATGCGATTACATAAATATGTACTGCAAGAAAGGCAATGCCGAAGAAAGGAATTCAACTAGTACACCTTCATTAAAGCATGTGTGACCACTGAAGATAATGAACACCTTCGGAATAATTACAGTATTGAAAATTTACAGTTGTAATGAAAGCAATGGCAATTTCACAGTAAAATAAAGATTTTGTTGCTTATGAATTTGATTAGCCATTCCAATCCCTAACCTGTAACAACAATAGATGTTAAAGTTTAAAAGATTAATATATGGCAAGTGATATGAAGTGGCTTTCAGATTTTTGAAACACATGAAAACTAAACGTGGATCATAATAATCAAAATACATATTTTTATTTTCCTTTGAGTGAAGCGTGCTGAGATAACACCAAGAATATTTCTCATACATATATATATATATAATTGCATGAAGAATTTGTTGATAAATGCTAATGAGCTAATAGTTATGCGAATTTTTTTATGCATATTGTGTCTTGTAGATCTCAAATTCTCAGTTCTGGTGCAAGTTTTCAAAGAGTTCCAATGCTTAAAGAAATACCTTTGTTTCTTTCTCTAATCAGGAGTTGTGAACTTCACGCTCCAAACTAATCAGAGCATCATTTGGAAATTATATGTTTCCCATGTCGTTCATTTGATCATGCCTTTCGAATACTCAAATCTCCTGATGAATGCAAGAATATCGAAGGTAACTGAGATATGTGTTTTGTTACTGTGTCAGTTACAATAGTTTTACAACTTTTCAGGTACTTTCTGAAATCAGGAAAAAGCGACGAATAAAAAGATGATAAGAAAGAGGAAATTCTGATAGGTGCTACAACTGTGTGTGTTTATGTGATTTTAGATGCATTGTATTCATTTGAAGTCAGGAAAAAGTATTTCAAAAACATGATGGCACTGAAAATTAAATATTGTGTTATATGTACTCATACGCCTTATCATACGATTATCCCTGCTGCCAAGATTGGAGGTATATCATAGGTCGCAGCAGTTAGGATACTTGCGACTCCGGAATATGTAGAGACAGAACAGGAAAGGCTTCCCAGTTGACAAGTACAAAGCCTGTAAAATGGGCAAAATAAAGGACAGGGAATGATTATCGGAGAAAAAACTCCATCACATCAGCAACCGTAGAACTTCTTAGATGTAAAATGACCGGCGTAGTAAAGTTGCGGCAAAAATGTCTCTAAAAGGAATACATATCCACCGAATGTTCCGGAAAAAAAGGGAGACCACAGATTGACAGTACCGGTGAATGCCTATACACAGTTGTCCGAGACGACAGAGAGCAACCATCTGTCAGTTGACGGCAAACGGCAACCATTCTGCACGTTCTTCCTCATTTCTCTTCTATTTCAGTTTCTTATAGCTCACGCTTCCCACCTCGAAAGCTATTTCTTTCCTAGCCTCTTCTGTCATCTCCTAAAAAAACCTGTGTCCCAGCCCTTTCCTGGCATGACCCATCTTCTCCTCCTCTGTCTTAGCCCCTAGCGTGAAGGGATGAGCTCCCTCGGCTCCAAAGGTAATAAAATCATTTATCCCTCTCGATGTGCCTTTGCATCTCAATGTACTAATGTCTGCGTTGGCCAATAAAATCATAAGCAGTTTAACACCAAGCCAACGTATAGCTGACAGATGACATCATAAAGACTCCGTTTCCCATACTGACTGAGAAAAGTGACCTACTGCTAAATATTCTCTACTATTCCTGGAAACGAATTATTCGTAAATTATAAACCCTCGTGACATTTAACTGCTTGTAGCTGTTGGTTTCACTGTAGTAGTTAGTTTAAGGTTTAAACATTAACTGTAGTTGTAAGATTTACTTGCTAAAATGTTAACTTTGCTTAAACTATGAATTTCTGAGCATAATATCAATCACTAATGGCCATAGAAAGCACTGACGGTCAAAGGTAACGAACCAACATAAGGCCACTTACATGAGTCCACTTTAATCTGTTCTTCACTTGCACTTAAACGCAGTGTACATTTGCTGGGCTTTCATCATCTGTTTATCACAATACTTAGAAACGTGCCATGCGAATACAACGCATCGCTGTCTCAATTGCACTTATCATTTACACGTCGTTGTATCCAAATACTCCGAACAAGAGGTTATCTTGACTATGCCCTTACCGTTAACCAGTCGCTCTCAAAAAGTGCTTATGTGACAAATCATTATCTAGACAGCTTACTAGATTTAGGAATTACATTTATTTACCTTTGACTCGCTGTCAGTGTTACCAAACTTAGAAAGTTAGTCAGGGAACACAATATATTCCGTTAAATCATAAAACACTTAACAAAAAGAAACCAAATATTCGTAAGAATACAGAAACTCGAAAGGAAGGTTAAATTAGAGGTATGCGTTACACTATCCGATGAGCCGTGATGTCATCCCCAACATATACACTCACGGACAACGAAATTTGCGCACCTAGAAGTAAACATCCTAATACCGCGGAACTTTGCAAATAGCTACGGTGTGTGCTGGTATACAAACGATCCACGTTTGGTGCGAGTGGGAATGACTGCACACCCTGTGGTGGCGTTGCAAGCACGAACCAGCAGCCAAATAAACCGACGTGTAGTCGATGCCCCATGAAAGCGAAAACACAGGCCGAAGCAAGTAAGAGCACAGAGTGACAAGAATGCCAGGTAGATGTTAGAAACGTCGATTTGCGCAACTTACGGACTTTGAGAGAGGCCTGATAATCGGGATGCAAACCGCAGGGTGGTCGGAGCGCCGTATAGGGCGCCACGTAGATTGTTCGGGCCATACGGTCCGACTGTGTTGGGAGCAGTGTACAACTGACGGCAACGCCACACGGCGGAGAGGCTCCGGACGGACAAGGCGGGCCAGCGGTAGAGAGGCTCGACGGATCGTGCGCCAAGCAGGAACGGATCCCACGAATACCCGGTCCACTGTACAGCCATATGTAGAGGCTTCTGTGTGCCCACGATCCATTTCCCGATGCCTTGCGGAAGCGAATCTGCGATACCAGCGCCACTTACGTGTACGGCCATTAACACCGGAACATCGCTGGCTCCGTTTGCAGTGGCGCCAGGCCAGAGTGACGTGCAACACCACAGACTAGCGACGTGTGGTGTTTACTGATGAGAGCCGCTTCGTTTTGGGAACAGATGATCATCGTGTACGGGTGTAGAGGTCCCCGGGTCAACGGCACAGTCCCAACCTCCCTGTCCAGCGCTACGCCTGCCGCACTGCAGGTATTATAGCCTGGAGAGCCATTGCCTATGATAGCCGATCAGCTCTAGTAGGGGTATGTGGATCATTGAAGGGCCAGCGGTTTGTGGATGAGATCTTACGGTCTTATGTGATTCCATTCTTGGCCGGTATTCCAGGTGAGATATACACCAGCCGGATAATACCCACTCGCAAACGCCTCTGGTTGCCCAGTATTGCCTACGTCATGTCCGGACACTTCTATGACCTACCCTCTTCCCGGACATGTCCCCTACCGAGCATGTATGTGGAAGCAGTTGAAACGCCAGCTACCGCCGTGGTGCACTATCCCGGATTTGGAGCACACCGCCTAACACGTGTGGGCCAGTCAGCCGCAGGACAACATCAGGCGTCTGTTCGTCTCCATGCATGACCGAACAGGACTGCAGTATGTATCGCCGCACGAGGCGGTGCGACGCGTTATTGAAGATGACCACACTGCGTGCTGCAGATCCCTCTGTACTTGTCCTGCAGCTCTGTTTCTGTCATCATGAGTATCATTTATCTGTATCATTACGTCCATAAAATTTCAGTTCAATCCGATGCTTCCTTCCTCGTGCGCAAATTTCATTGTCCGTGAGTGTAGACGTGCGCGATCTTACTCGGGGTGGAGCGGGTGTAGAGAAGCAGTCAGACTGCTCGTCTGGAGGAAAAGAGGCAGTTGGTAAAAATATCATTGTCCGGGGCTATTATGATGAATATCTCTGGGTGCCCGCTGAATACGCTTTCACTGCCAGTTCCTACCTAAGCATTGTTCAGGACCAAGTGTTGACCATATGGTGATCGTGTATCCGGATGGCACTGGACTCGTTTAAAAAGGAAACACCACGTGTCAAAAGGCCTTTATTGTGCACGAATGGTTCACGGACAATGTTGAAGCATTTCATGTCCGTAAAACCCCACCGATATGAAACCTATGGGATGAAGCAGAACGTAGCGTTCGCCATTCCACACCAGTACATCGCTCTATTGCGGAACTGTGGCACGTTATGCTGTCCTGCTGGAACAGAATTCCCGAGGACATATTGCGCCTTATAGTGAATTTGATGACACGACGGGTTCAAGCAATTTTCATGTAGAAAGGCAGGGCAACAATCTGTTTGCCAGGTGAAAGTAATTTAATAGGGGATGCATAAATTAGAGAGACATCAAAACATACCAAATTCAAATTTATAAAAAAATTAAATAACGGTTGGTTTCTTGCATAAAAAGAAGCTGTGATTTTCCGCATGGCAATTTCAACGATTTAAATAGAAATGCGCAAATGAAGTTAACTTTGTACGACCCCTCAAAGGTGGCATTCCGTTTAGGTTTTATCAATAGACAACAACAATGGTTGCAGGGCAGACAATCGAATAAAAGTAGGCGAAATTATTGTTTCCCAAAACAGTTTTTTCGGTGTTAACCCGGGGTGGCCGCCCCGGTGTCGTAATGTTCTAAGCACAGGTTTATGACCGTTTGTCCGAGTGGTTGGCGCGGGTTCGAATCCCGGTGAGGCATGGATGTTGTGTTTTTCTTTCGGCACTGATTCTCTCCCTTCCCTGGAACCAGCGGCCCTAAATTAGAGACAGGCGACTGTAATATCCTATGAGTTGCTCACGGTGGTTGTTAAATCCCCAAAAATAAAAAATAAAAAAAATAAAAAATAATCCGCGGTGTCCGATTGAAATATAAAGAAAATCATTTTCTCCTTGTTCAAGAAATTTTGGCAGCAAGGTATCATCCATGTGAAGCTCTACGAAAAACTCAGGATTATCCTTTCCTGGGGTGGGAATTGAACCGTCAATCATTATACAACCTCTGGATATTTTAGACGGGTGGCGTTATACTACCTCGCTTCGGCGGATACTACAGCGCCACCCGTCTACCCGAGTCTATGTTTCATTCGGACGACCCATATACACTGAAGAGTAATTTACTTAGAGACAGCTGGCGTTATGCAAATGTGGCGTGGTGGGCGGCCCTGTAAACGGGAACGACATGACGTATGCAGGGATCCGACAATATAACGAGTAATGCGACGGGAATCAGTAAGAGTCGGACGCAGTATAGGTAAGACGAACGATCTAAGCGCATTTGATCGTGGGCAAATTGTCGGGGCCCGACAAATGGGTAACTCCATCTCGGAAGTCGTGCAGGCACAAGGTTTTTCACGAGAAACTGTGTCACTGGTGCACCGTGAGTACATCGAATCCGGTAAAACCATCCCTGCATGGGCCAACTGCCGTGGACAACAGCGTGTAGATGAGCGGGGTCATCGTCGGCTAGCTCGCATTGTAACAGCGGGTGTACGGGTCACAGGGCCAAAAATCACTCGGCAATTTAACGCTGGTGCACAAAAACGTGTAAGCAGTCACACCATCCAGAACCATCTCCTCGCTTGGGGTACAGAGACCATCGTCCCACGAGGGTACCGCTGCTGACCGCACATCACAGGGTGCAAAGATTAGCATGGGCGTGGGAACATCTCCTCTGGACCCTAGAAATGTGGGAAAATGTTGCCTGGACTGTTGAGTCGAGATTTACGTTGATACATGAGGATGGCAGGATACGAATACGGTGCAAACCACATGAAGCGATGGATCCTTCTTGCCAGCAGGGTACTCTTCAAGCTGATGGGAGTGGCATTTTCGTCTTGGAACTGTTTACTTAGTCTGAAATGGAACCCCTGGTACGTGTGACATCGTCCCTCACAGGTCAACGTTACCGGGAAATCTTGAACTACCATTTGCTCCCGTTTGTGCACTTCAACATCCCACTGGGAACCTCATCCTTCAACAAGACAATCCAGCTCCCGAATTGTATCCGAATGATTGGATGAACACTCCACCGACGTGACCTCGCTTCCTCGTGCCAGCTAGGTCACCTGACCTCAATCCCATCGAGCACATCTGGAATGCCATCGAGAGAGATGTTCAAGGTTCTGACCCCCTCTATCAAATCTTCGTGAACTGTGGGAGCTTGTTCAGGGGTCGTTGATCCGTATGGCTTCTCAACGCTTCCGGTGTCTTGTCGAGTCCATACCGAGATCATCAGGGCGAAAGGTGGTGCTACCCGTTACTAGACAGTTATCGTCATCAGGGCAAAAGGTGGAGCTACACGTTCCTAGACAGATATCTCTAATGCAATTGCTCTTCAGTGTACACTGTCGAGTCACATTTTTGTGAACACCTCCTACTTTTGACATCATCAGCGCGTAGCCAATAAAATAAGGCACGTGTCGTAAGCTCGTTGGGGGGGGGTATACACTGAGTGGCCACTTTATTATGAGCGCCCCCTCAGTACTTCGTTCGGCCATCTTTTGCCTTTCATACTGCGTCGTTTCTTCGTGGCATGGACTCCACCAGATTTTGATAGGTGGTTTGTGGAGTCTAAGACCATGCTTGATGAGTAGCACTTTCCCGGAGTGTGAGATTGCAGGGTGTGGATCCAGCTGTCTGATGTCTCTTTCAACTTCCTCCCACAAATTCTCAATGGGGTTGAGATCTGGAGATTGTGCGGACCACCTAAACAAAGTAAACTCACCGGCATATTCCTGAAACCAATCCTGTACAATACGAGCACTATGGCAGGACGCATTATCTTGTTGAAAGTAGCCATCGCCATTGAGATAAACCACCCACATGACAGGATGCACTTGGTCAGCAACGATGTGTAGATATGATGTGCCAGTCAGACGTTGATCAACACGAATTAAAGGGCCCAAAGCATGACAGGAAAACATTCCCCAAACCATAACGTTGCCTCCACCAGCTTGAAGGGCTGTAGCAATGCATTTGGGGTCCATGCTTTCGTGCTGTTTCCGCCAAATTCTCACTCGGACATCGGCATGGTGAAACAGAAAACGTGATTCATCGGACCACATATTTTGTTTTCAATTATCGACTGTCCAATTCTTGTGCTCCTGTGCAAACTGAAGACGTTTTCTCTTGTTAACTGCAGACAGCAAAGTAGTTCGATTAGGCACTCGGCTGCCATATCCCATCTTATGCAGTGTACGGCGAAGAGTGCGTGCGGAGATCATTTGAGGGGATCCTTGATTAAGATGGTCTGTAATTTGTTGCACTGTTGCCCTTTTGCTGTGTGTTACCAGTCTGGACACTCTCCGTTCCGTCCGAGCAGTCAGTAGACGATGAAGACCAAACATTGCACGTAGAGACCCAGTTTTTTGGCTGACAGTCCAGTCTTTAAACACTTTAACAACAGCTGCTCTGGAACATTTCACGAATGAAGCGGTTTCGGTGATACTCGCTCAATGACTCCGAGCTCCTACAATCATCCCACGTTGAAAGTCCATCAAATCGCATTTTTTACCCATCTCGTCACCCAAAAATAACTTCTACTACTGTCGCAAGCACTAAGCTTTCCCTTTTAATACTAGCCTCGCCCTCCAGCGGCAACAGCGTTCAGCCATAGCTCATTTGCTTAAACCTATCAGGTGGTCATAATAAAGTGGCCACTCAGTGTTTAAGGGGTGCACTAGGCAATCTGAAAACATATCACTCGTTGATATCATGGGAAAATGGTGCGATTTATCAGATTTGCAAATAGAGATGATTATTGGCTTTCGGGCCAAGGGTGTCAGTATTTCTGAAACAGTTTGTGAACTGTTCGCGTGCTGCTGTGGTTAAAATGTATCGCGATTGGAGAAATGGCACCATTACGAATTAGCGACGAAGAAACTGCGGAGCACCACGTGCCACTCATACATTCATATGAGAGGTGAATGTCGACTTCAAGAGTGCGTGAGGGCCGATCAAAACGCTACAAGCAGAAACTCACTAGCCGAATGATCCAGGGGGCTACTGGAAGTGTGTCTAAAACAACATTTTAGCGATTCCTGCTTGGTATGGGGCTCCGATGCTGCCAGATGGTCACTGCACCTACGCTAACGAACGTGCATTGGCAGAAAATGCTTAATTTTCCACGGCAGTATAGAAATTGGACCTCCGCTGATTATCAAAGGATTGCCTTCTCCTATGATCCTATGAGTCACGTTTTCTGCTTCGTCGAACGGGTGGACTTTGTCTTACATTGCAGGAAAAATCGCAGACCAAACAGTCTTTAATCATTTCTGCAATACCCACAAGCTGGTAGGGACATCGTTATGCTCTATGAAATATTCTGGTGACATTTTCTCGGTCCACTCATACCTGTGGAAAGCACTATATACAGAATTCTTTATGAATCCATCCTTTGCGGATCATGTACACCCACCCATGCTGATTGCCTTCCCTTGGGTGGATGGGATCTTCCTGCACGAAATTGGGACGTGTCACAGAGATAGAAATGTCCGAGACTGTTTGAAAGAGCTCGATGAAGACTTCATAGTACTTACCCGGCCCCCTAACTACGCAGACTTAAACCCAATTGCGCATTTGTGGGACCATCTCGATCGTGTTGTTCGTTTTATGGATTCTCCACCACGGACCGTCCAGTAGCTTTCAGATGCACTGCCTGCAGTCAGTATGGCTCCACATACCTGCGCACACCTTCCAGCACCTTACTGAGTCACTCCCAGCTCCTCTAGCTGCTGTTCGCGCTACACATGGCGGTTAATCTGGATATTAGCTGGTGGTCACAATATTGTGACTCGATCGTGTATTTAACAATGACTTGGAATTGTAAAATTTAATTTTTTGCTTAGCCCTTTAACCGACTGGAAGAAATTTTCTCGGATTTAGGAAAATGTGCTGAAATAACCTTGAGCGAATATATCCGCTGTCTAAGAAATGGGCCAAGCGCGGCTGGAACTGAGTGAACCTGCGCATCAGAAAACGTTGCTTTCCCCTTAGTTTTGTTATTCATAGTTGTAGGTTAGGTGAATGATTGGCACGGATCCTGTGTGATTGATTACCTGCTAAAATGTCTATGGCTACGAAGCTGGGAGAGTATGGTTAAGTCACTTGTTTCTATCTAGTGTTATGATCGCAGGGTTAGGAAACTAGTGCTTCCCCATCATGCCTTGTGTAATGGAGCGAATAATAAAATACTAGAAGGAAGCGAGTATCATGATAGACACGTTTACTGCCTGTGCTACTGAGATCACGTGGAGTTGTTTTGCCGTACGCTTCGTAAAACCACGCTGTTACGTGAACAGTTCTGTTTCGGGAACACAATTAGATCGACAGATGAAATATTTAAAATGACTTAGTTTATAATTTGTTTAAAACTGCAGATTTCCAAATGTGTCCCATTTTTATTTGTCAAGAATATTAAATCTGTTGATCTCAATATAACTATCAAGACATTTCAAATGTATAAGAGGGACAGTGTATCTGTCCCCAAACATGGGATCATCTTAAGAATTCTTCAGATGTGATAGACATTCGGATGTAACTCAGCTGAGGCAATACTGCAAAACATGACAATTTTCTGTCCGGTGATGTAAAAAATGCTAGCAATCTACGTGACAAAAATTTTCTGGAAGTGTTTTAGCAGTTATAGTTACAGGTCATAAAAACGTGTTATATTTGTTAAGTTTCAATATTACATTCGCTATATTGACAAAAGGAACCGGACACCTAGAAAAGAAAAACCACATAGCATTGATTGACATACATTAATTAGTACGGTGTTGGTCCAGTTTTGGCCTCAATGCATGCACTGGCAATTAGAGACATGCTTTCGACAAAGTTTTGGAACACAGCTATAGGTATGCGCTTCCTTTCAGTACGTAATGTTCCCGCTAACTGTTGCTTATTAATAGGCCTTGGTACTAAACATCTTAGGTGGCGCCCTTATTCATCCCATAGGTGCTGTATGTGATTAAGGTAAGGGCTATGTGCTGGCCTGTCTATTCACGATACGTAATTATCGGTAAACCACGCCGTAACAGTCCTTGCTTTACGGCTGGGTGAATTATTCTGCTGGTACCAAACAAGTCTCGGTTCCATAGTATTGACACAGGGTTGGGAGGGCATAATTGTCCAGAATTTCGAGGTAGACGTACTGGTTAACAGGTTTGTCCACGATAACTAATGGGCCGGGACCATACAAGGAAAAACACCCCCATGCGAGTGCACTGCCAACTTCAAACTTGACCGGTAGAACAGTACACTGTAGTAAATAGCATTTTCGAGGCCGCCACCATAAACACACACGGCCATCAGATTGATGGATCGGGTATCTGATATAATCAGTTCACAGGACCAGTTTCCATTGATCTACGGTCCACGATAAATGTTCTTTACACCCTGCTAAACGACGAGTAGCATTCCGAGTGGAGATGAAAGGCTTATGAGCAGCCGCACGACCACGGAAACCCATGGAATGAAATTCGCTGAGAATGGTACGTGCACGTAGCGAGGTTTCAGCATTGTTACTTACCTGTAAACTGAGGTATTGTGCAGTATCCGTCGATAAGCTGTAACGACTTTCCTGAGGCTTCGACGTCCTCTATCACTGATTTTCTTTGGTCTGCCGGTACGTTTTGCTGCTTCAGGCACGCCATGTGTCTTCCACTTATTCAGTACATCCAAAACAGTTGACTTGGGTAGTCTAAACGCCTCCCAGTTTCTCTTATGGACAACCCACTACTATAACACCCAACAATCTTTCCTTTCTCAAAAACAGTTCTCACCCGGCACGATATTTTCACTCAACCTCATAGTGCGATATGATCGCGTTCAACTGCAGGCTTGTTTTTATACCGTTTGCAGCTGTACCTCGTTCCTTAACAACGCAGCGGATCCTTTCATTTGCTTTTGAACAGGTTTTCTGTGACTTTTGTCAATATAGTGTATGTCAAACTTGGTGTATAATATACACTGCTGGTCACCCAAAATGCAACTTCAAGAAGGAAGCATCTGATTGGCCTGGAATTCGCAGCATGCGTCGCCCGCAAGCGGACATGCAAACGATTAGCATTGCAGGGCATATGCGAATCATGTGCGCCCGGCACGCCACCGAGAAGCACTATAAGAAGGGTGCACAGAAGGTAGGGTGAAAATAGTGGAAGTGTGTTGTGCTGCCAGACCTGTGCGTGGGAAGCTTTCTGATGCCTCGTCGCAGAATACGGCAGTCATTCCAGCACGTTTTGGAGTTCGACAGAGGACGAATAGTGGCTTATCGCGACAGCAGTTTATCGTACCGAGACATCGGCGCCCGTGTGGCAAGACATCCAGCCACAGTGAGGCGAGTATGGATTCGGTGGGTGCAGGAGGGACGGACCAGCATGTTGTGCGGCGAGCATTGACAGCTCGCACCGCCACATCACGAACGTTAGCGCAGAAATTAGGGTGTGTTGCGCAACAACCTGTGCCAGCACGTACCGTTCGATGTCGTCTGCAGGAGCGGGGACTTGTTGCACGGCACCCATTGCTCCGATTACCATTGACGTTACACCACCGGCGAGTGCGGCGGTAGTGGGCCGTTGAACGCCGCACCTGGACTACGGAATGGCAAGACATTGTCTTCTCCGACGAATCCCGCTTCTGCCTACAATACCAGGATGGTCGGATCCGCGTGTGGCGGCACCGCAGCGACAGACTGTATGACGCTTGCATTTTACATCGCCATACCGGTCCGTCGCCTAGCGTTATGGTTTGGGGAGCAATTGGATATGACACCCGCACCCCTCTGGTACGCATCGCCGGTACACTGAACAGCCACCTCTACATCTCCGACGTTTTGGAGCCTGTAGTTTTCTCTTACCTGCGGGACCTGCCAGCGGCTACGTTTCAACAGGGCAATGCGCGCCCGCACGGGGCTCGCATCGTGCAACAATTTTTAAGGCCCACCAGGTGTAACTGCTGTCGTGGCCCACCTGTTCTCCCGATATGTCGCCTATCGGACACGTCTGGTCGCTGATCGGTAACCGAGTGGTCCGGCAAGCACCAACCACGGCTACGCCTGATGAACTGTGGCAACGTGTGGAAGCAGGCTGGACCGACATACCCCAAGCCCACATCCGAAGCCTCTTTCGTTCGATGCTGCGGCGATTAGCGGCCGTTATTACCAGCAATGGGAGCCACACGAACTATTGATGTCTGCGTGTTCCGCAAGTAGCACGGGCATGTAAGCTCAATCGTTTCATCTTTGTATCTGTTGTAATGTGTCTAGTAAATCTGGCTTTGCTATCTCGTGTCCTTCTTGGTGTTGCATTTTGGGTGGCCAGCAGTGTATATGGCAGAACAATAAACCCAAACCTCACAAAACAATTACTGAACGTGCATTATAATGCCAGGCGATCTTCTTACTCGTTTTGGGAATGTTATAAAATTTGCAGTGATCTGTTTTTATTCAATGTTTCTGAATATTTTGTGAGACACTGCATGAGATTTTATGTTAGAAAGGACGCAGAACACTGCCATATCTCTCACTGCCTACATTTGAGACACAAATCGTTCTGCTGACTGACGGAAACTTGTAGTTAGTAATTTTTACTTATAAGCGAGTCCTCAGTAACCACAAATCGTAATTTTACTTCTCATAATAACAAAAGTTTTCTCAAACGATTTTGAATCAGATGCCACCAATAGTACGCAGGTATGTGAAATAATTGTGCCTTTGATGATAGAAGCATGAAACTTGGGGCACATATACTACATACATGAAGCTTTAATTTTGGCTATAAGGCCATCTCAGATTTTTCCTTTAACAAAATTCACAGCCATTCAATAAAATGGCGAGTAATTGCTATTTTTGTTTCTTAATTACTGTAGATATTCATGTTCAATCATTTACTTTTGGTCATGAAATGCCTATAGTCATTTTAGAAGTAAAAATAAAGCCCAATGGTAGATAATGACATTTTATTTTAAATAATGTATACTAAATTTTATTTATAATATATTTATTTATATTTTATTTATAAAAATGTTTGATGGATGTTTATTTAATAGAAATACTGATATTGTCTGTACTGGTATTGAATACTGTTTTGTCTTATATTACTGATTTTAATGAAATGAACACATTTTTTGTAATAACACCCCTTTATTTCACTCAGTACAAAGAGCGCCACAAGTACAATGAGCGATACACTGTAGGGAAGCCTTCCTACACTTGCACTATCGTGTGCAGCCTTTCATGCAGCCACATCATATAAGTTCCCTTCATGCTTTCGAAGCCTGTGGTAGGGTTGTCCAAGATATTCCACATCCACCTTCGTCTTTCTTCTTCCAACCGCAATCAGCTGGCGACGGGAGCAAAGAGGTTGCGACCATCATCTGGGCCCAGCAGTAACCAGCCTGGTAGACAGCTCTCTTTGTATGTGAATGAGATCATCTTGCGAAGGAGGCAGATTGTCAATTGCTCTACCGTTCTGAGTAAACAGGCGTTTTCTTGTCTCATTAACACATTCGTCGCTGCTAGTACGGTCATATAGCAAAACTATAAATCTCTCTAATGGTTTCAGCATTTCTTGTACAGTCTGCTGAGTAGGTCTGTCAGCCACTGTACAAAAAGTCGCGGTGATATCTTGATATGCATTCCAGGTGTCCCATGCGATCATTTTGCCTCTTCCTCCAAAGAAGGATACAGTGTCGCACCCAGTTATTGCGTGAAACAATGGTAAGACGCATGACTTAGCAGACCCAAAGATCTTGTTAAGTCATGCTCGGCAAAGATCCGGTAATTCTTCCCAACCCCAAAAGCAACCCATAGTTCCCCAATGTTTAGACGGTGTGCTGATGTAATGGCTAGAACTACAACATCGGTGTCCACAGTGCGTATTTCGGCTTTGTCATATCCTTGCTGCACAGCATCACATAAATGAAGTTGGATTCGAGTGTCTGCTTCTTCGTGTGTGCATGGAGCCAGTCCTAAGATACCTTGACGATTTATAGCAAGAACATTGGTACCATTTGTGGTAATCACCTGCTTGTCCGTGTCAATAGCTGCTAAGGTTCTAGCCAAGAAAGAGAACAATTAAGTCTTATTTTAATCGACCCGGAGAAACTCCTGTCAGTTTTTAGGAAGTGGACTTCTTGGTTCAACACGTTTTCGAACACCTTTTCCAATTTTTCTGCGTGTGTCACTCTTCAAGCTGTCAGGCATGTACACGTCCCAGATGATATCTAGCCTTCTTACATATTGAAGCTGAGATTTGATGTAGGTTATGAACACAGTACTGGCATAATCTTCAAATGTTTTTGCAAATCCTGGTCGCAGCATGTTGACAATATTAGCACCGTCAATGATGGAAATGTCTACTGCTGGTTTGGTAGTAGTGCTTTTTCCGGGTGTGAGTTCTTCAAGGAAAGTCAATAAAACATACTTTGTTCCGGTTCTTAGACTCCCCAACTTCGACAGTGATGGAGGGTAGGCTTGGTTTTCGTGTCTAAAGAACTCACCCAAATCTCCATTAAGTATCTGTGATGCAATGTACAATCTAGAGAATAATGAGCAGTCATTCTTCAGGGATGTCAACTGTAACTGTTTATAAGACTTTTCCCGAACTGGAGGACGGCTGAAGAGGTGGAGGTTATTCGGCTTAATAGGATCTGAGATACGTTTAGATTTATTAATAAGCCTCTCGTTGGCATATAACTCATACTGTTCAACTCCTATTTTTTCAATATTTAAAAATGTGTCTGCAACTGCTGTATATACGATATTTGTGCTGTCAAGTACCAGAAGATCAGAGCTGTTTTCACTGAATGAGTTTCCTATATCTTTCATTGCATGAGTAAGAGACTTGACATCTTTTTTTTTATTGGATTTTTAACGACCACTGTGAGCACCTCAATGGGCTATAAGCAGTCGCCCGTCCTTAATTTAGGGTCACTGGTTCCAGGGAATGGAGAGAGCCGGTGCCTTACGACAAACACAACATCAATGCCTCACCGGGATTCGAACTGGGACCCCTTTCGGACAAATGATCAGAGGCCATCGCTTAGCCCACTGCGCCACAGGGGCGGCTAACATCTTTTGCAAATGCCATCTGTGAATGATTGTTAGCCACGTGGTGACGCTCATCTTTTCCCCATCTCTTCGTCTTGGTAGAGTTATATTCTTCAACTAAGCGGGCCAACTCAGAACCAGACACCATCCAACGATGCAGAGCTTTTGAGTTTTCTGTCAGGCCTACAGCTCCTCCATCACCTTTGACTGATGCGTTAATTTTTTCATGGGCCTGATCAATGGCAATAGCAGAGAATGATCGCTTTGACTTTATGGCGTAGAAGCCTTGTCTTACTTCTACGTTACTTTAAAACAGCAACATACTAAGAAGTAGTTCCAAAATGAAAGAAACCTTAACGGCCAGACGAAACATGTAAACAACAGAAGTCACACTTACGGAAAAAGGTGCTTTATTCAGGATGTAGCAAACAAATCTTAGCATAGCATATTGCACTTTTTTCACAACGCTCCTTTCAATAATCAGTTTACAATCCAACGCTCTCAAGCAATAGATTAGTGGTCGTTTTTATCTCTTGTTCTTATCACAACTCAGGCATACGTCACATTCATTTAACCTCAATTGTGTTGCCAAACGTATTCGTTTGAGAGAAAGATATCACGTTAAGAGTGAAGAATAACAGAATAAACTCAAGATTTACATAGGGAAAGAAACTAAAAAGGAAAGTTAATTTAGAATATACGTCACAACTTCTTGGTGACAAACTTTCCTTTCATGAATTCTTCATAGGTGGCAAGGTGATTTTCTTTAAGTGAAATCATATCACGTAAGTGGACGGGAATCCATCGTGCATAGTGAGTATGGTCAGGAGAAAAGAACCAGGGAACAATGTTGGATAACCCATCTACATAGAGCTGAAAATCTCCTTCTCGTATTGCTCTTACAAAAGTCAACAAAACGAGTTCTAGTTTTAGAATGATGAACCAGAATCTAAATTGGGCACATACATTAATTATTTCGTTACACCACTCTTCAAATGACTTAACTTGACTGATATCCTCTATGTGTTGGCTGTAGTCATTGTAAGCCTGCTGCATAAGTAAATATAGAGTACTGGCTGTGATTTGATGAGCCCTACGGGTACGAGTCACATGGGAACCCTTTATAAACGAATCCGCTTTTCCAGCTGTTGTAATATGAGCCTGAACAAGTGCTCCCGTCCAGCCACTTCCATCCAAGAGATTTCCAAGGACCTTGAGAACTGCCATCTCGATATGAAGCCCACCAAACAGTGTAGAGTTGTTGGCCAGTTCCACTGGATTTGATTTTCCAATGCGTAGAGTGGCTGGCCAAATATAATAATAGGAATCTGCCCCGAATTAAGCCGATCAGTTTATGTTTTCACAATATCCATTGAATGGCGAATCATGGCGATTGACGTAGCATAGTCTGGAAATAGAGGGAGCAACGACGAAACTGTTAATTCACAATCTTTTGGTTTGTTTTCTTGTTGACTAGCGTTGTACGCTGCCCAGGAGATTATTTCATCCCCTTGTAGGTTGTCAATAACCAAAACTATTTTTACATGCTTCAGCCAGATATCTGATCATATCTAGCGGCGAAACTTGGTAGTCAACAAAGTTTTCTTGTACTGTTGGCAGATGAGAGTCAGTTCTAATGGTAGAAGCAGGGGTAACACTTGTGTAGCTCCCAGGATGATGTTCAGTTAGTTCACGGCACAAGGAATTGTAGAGTTAGTCCGTTCAGTCCCCGTGAAGTTACCATCTGGATGATGAAATAGGTATATTCCTGTACCATGGAAAGAGTCATGAGCTGTAGTAGACCTTGGATTGTGATCAATATTGTCAACCGCACTAGTTGTGAAGAGCCCTCTTTTTAACTGAAGAGGAATGACAGCATTTCCCATGTGATACAGATGACATACTACATTTCCAAGTTTTGATGAGATGTCCAGCACTCGGTCGTATGATATGCTTAATACGAGCTCGTGAAGGGCTTCAAATTAGTTCACGCTTGCGAGTTCTTGTATAAATTAAAATACCCAAGAATAAAATGCAAAGGCGTTTCCCGTTCTCGACTGTGCCTGAAGAATGTTTCAGAATCATACTCCTGACGTCTCACAAAACTGTTGTACATTAGTAACTGCGCAACAGTAAGGATAGGTTGTGGTATTGTCGAAAAACTTGACTGTGCTTTAATATTTGGACCATTCGTAACCATAGCAACCAGTGCTAACATAGATCCTGGTACCGAGTCTTCCTGACACGGTTTTGCAAATGATCCGTTGAAGAGGTTTTTCATTTTAAAGATGTCTCTTCTAACTACACTGAAATGCAATTGAATAAGAGATACCTGTCTAGTAACGTGTAGCACCACCTTTCGCCCTGATGACGGCGGCCATTCGTCTCGGCATGGACTCGACAAGACACCGGAAGCGTTGGGAAGCCATACGGATCCACGACCCTTGAGCAAGATCCCACAGTTCAGGAATATTTGATGGAGGGGAGGGGGTCAGAGCCTGGAACATCTCTCTCAATGGCATCCCAGATGTGCTCGATGGGATTGAGGTCAGGTGACCTAGCTGGCCAAGGAAGCGATGTCACGTCGGTGGAGTGTTCATCCAACAATTCGAATACAATTCGGGAGCGATGGTACCGTGCATTGTCTTGTTACAGGATGAGGTCACCAGTGGGATGTTGAAGACGCACGAACGGGAGCAAATGGTCGTCCAGGATATCCCGGTAATGTTTACCTGTGAGGGACGATGTCACACGTACCAGGGGTTCCATTTCAGTCCACGTAAACAGTCCCCAGACGAGAATGCCACCCCCACCAGCTTGAAGAGTACCCTGCTGGCAAGAAGGATTCATCGCTTCACATGGTTTGCGCCGTACTCGTATCCTGCCATCCGCATGTACCAACGTGAATCTCGACTCATCAGTCCAGGCAACATTTTCCCACATGTCTAGGGTCCAGTGGCGATGTTCCACTGGACCCTAGACGCCCATGTTATACTTTGCATCCTGCAATGTGCGGTCAGCAACGGTACCCTCGTAGGACGATGGCATCTGTACCCCATAGCGAGGAGATGGTTCTCGATGGTGTGGCTGCTTACACATTTTTGTGCACCAGCGTTAAATTGCCGAGTGATTTTTTTGCACTGTGGCCCGTCTATCCGCTGTAACAATGCGAGCTAGCCGACAATGACCCCACTCATCCACACGCTGTTGTCTACGGCATTTGACCCTTGCAGGGATGGTTTTACCGGATTCGATGTAGTCACGGTGCACCCGTGACACAGTGGCTCGTCAAAGTCCCAGTGCTGTACGACTTCAGAGATGGACTGACCCATTCGTCGGACCCAGATAATTTGCCCAAAGACAAATGCGCTTAGTTCCTTCGTCTTACCCATAATGCGTCCGACTCTTACTGATTCTCGTTGCATCACTCCTTATATTGTCGGATCGCTGCATACGTCATGTCGTTTCCGTTTACAGGGCCGCCCACAGCGCCACATTTGCATAACGCCAGCTGTCTCTAATTCAATTGCTCTTCAGTGTACATTTGCTGCTTTAGCAAGATGAACAGCGTCACTACATGCATCGTATTCACAAGGTTTCTTCAGGGATAATCCAACATTATTATTAAATATTAACATCACATCTCCACCTTGCTTATGTGCTTCCATGGCAGGAAAATATGCATGTACTCTGTTTTTCAGTTTTGTGGAATTTAGGCGTCCTGAAAGATCACTGCCTAGTTGTTTCATCCTATTGCTGTACAGATTGCATAGATCAACAAGTTTGAATATAGATGCAATTTCATTGTCACTACGAGCATCTTCGATGTATGATAGAAGTTCTGCAAATGCAATACCATGGTTCATTTGTTCTATCTCAGTTTCTTGTATGGTTTTTTTTTGGTATCTTGCTCTGTTATATAATGCTACGAGGCACTGAATATGGTACATGGCGCTTTGTGCAATAAGATCACCGGCACTCAGTTTCGCAAGCAGAGGCCTGTCCTCCAGTTTAACGGCACATTGACGAACACGAGCATCTCAATACATAATGAACTTCCAGCTTGAGCACGATCATCTCAGTACATAATGAACTTCTAGCTTGAGCAGGCAGTTCACAAAAAAAAAGCAAATTGCTTTCGAATTAACTGAACGTTTTCCTTCAACATTATTAGAACTATTTGCATTATCCGCTGGTTCTATCTTCCTTTTTCTCAGTTCTTTGAAGTTTTGTTTTATTGAACTGCAATCTGCATGATTCGTGAAACCGAGGTTTATGTCGTACCAATGTCGCCTCGATACCTCCTGCATCATCCAGACGTGCCAGATTTATTGTTCTTGGTAAACACCCTGCATTACTAAACCCCACAAGTAGATTAGAAATTGTCTTACAACCAGCTCCCTTTGTATCACGTTTATTGTCTGCTGGACACCGAAGAATATCAGACTTCTCTTCTTGGCAGATAGAAAAACTTGTTCCACTCTGTTTCTTTGAATTGTCTAGATGTATCAGTATTGAACGAATTCATCAGCTTATGTACTTTATCCATATTTTTATCTTCTTTTTCTTCTTCCAGCTTCATCTGAGAAAAAATATGGTCATATTATGAAAATATAATGCTGACATGCACACATATTTATAACATCAATTCATGCAAAATCACATATAATACGGCATTAACATCATCAAATAACAATACAAAGGAGCAGATAAATTAATTTCCGAGGCCGCCATTTTGAATGTCCGCCATTAATGTAATATGGGAAATCTGAAATGGCCTCATAGCCAAAATTAAATCTTCATATATGTAGTATATGTGCCCTACGTTGCATGCTTCTATCATCAATAGCACAAATCTTACAAATATTTCACCTATCTGCAGAACTACAACGTTATATAATCAAGTGTCACAGAGACAAACATGATTTGGTAGCGGAAGAAGACAAATTATCTAGTATTAATCTAAGTCCTTAACTTTAAAATAAATCCAAAGAACAGGATTTACAGATTATATCAAAAGCTTTTCATAGTTCGCAGAGTGACAAGGTATGGGCAACAATTGCGAATATGAGATTGCTGTGAAATGTAACTCAATCAATCATCCGCGCTTCCATCGAGATGCAATATGAGAGCAATTGATGGAACCCCCAGTAGTTCAAAATGCGAAGGGATTTCGACAAGTCTGTTTATCCCTAAATCTCATCAGTGTGTGCGCTGAAAATAAGTGTCTAGTGTCGTACGATCTTGACAGAAGTGTTAAAATAAGTGGAATTTGAACATCACATGTGATTATAATTTGATTCTCTGCTACGAAGGAGATACGGAGGACGTTGTACTGCCAGTTACAAATAAAGGGGTATTCCTAAATTTTAATAAGATTAGGGCCTCTTTTAATTCAGCAGCTTATACATTCTCGAAGTACGTGGACCGAAAGTTGGGCAAAATGAGGTACTTGAACAAAAAGGTCAGACACCTCTCGGTTTTCGATGGTGATGAGTCCATGTTTTAACAAAAAATGTCCAATTTATACTGTATATGCATTTTGAAGTATGTAATCAGTAGTTATAAAGAAAGTTGAAAAAACATTTTAAGCACTTTTATTTCCGCATTAAAATATCGTTTGCTGTAACATACACATACACTATACTGACAAATGTCACGGGACACCTAGAAAAGAAAAACAACACAGCTTTTATTGACATACAGTAGTACGGTGTCGGTCCACCTTTGGCCTTAATGCATGCACTGACCCTTCGAGATAAACTTTCAACAAGGTTTTGGAACACAGGTATGGGCTTCCATTCAGTACATAATGTTGCCGCTAACTGTTGCTTAGTAGTAGGCCTTGTTTCTAAATTTCTTATGCGGTGCTCTAATTCATCCCATAGGTGCTCTGTGGGATTACGATAAGGGCTCTGTGCTAGCCAGTCTACACACGATACGTAATTATCGTTAAACCACGCCGTAACAGTCCTTGCTTTGTGGCTGCTGACCACGCCCTTCCGAGCTATGCATTTTGCGCCCTGTTTGCATGTTGCTCCTTATATTTGCGCTTTACTCGTGTGTAAATGTGTGTGCTCTCTTCCTAGCCAGTTTTCCGACTTGGTATGTGCAAATTTTACCGATATTCCATCATAATTTCGCCTGCTGACCACGCCTTTTTGAGATATTTAGAGATATGCAGTGTGCGCCCTGTGTTACCTTTTCATGTGCCTGTTGCTTCTTGCAATTGTGTATCGCTCGTGCATAATGGTGTGTGAAATCTTCTTTGCGACCTTTCTGAGTTGATAAGTGCATATTTCAACAATATTCTTACATAATTTCATCGGCTGACCACGCTATTCCGAGATCTGTAGTGTACGCCTTGTTTGCATATTTATAGTGCCTGTTGCTCCTCTAATTTGTGCTTCGCTCGTGCATAAAGGTGTGTGACATCTTTCGTGCCACATTTCCGAGCTGGTAAGTGCATAATTTACCGATATTCCATTATGATTCATGACTTTGGGTTTGTTTACTATCTGCCTATCGTGGCTGGCCTTGACTCTTTGCTCTGAACCTGTCTGCTGCGTACTGAAGCCTTCCTGCTGCCTGTCGCTGCGTTTGGGCCCCGTGTTTGTGCTCCACCCTTCGCTAGTGGTTCTCTGCGCTGGATTTTTTTGGATTGGAGGTTTAACGACCACCGTGAGCAACTCAATGGGCTATAAGCAGTCGCCCGTCCCTAATTTAGGGTCACTGGTTCCAGGGAAGGGAGAGAGCCAGTGCCGTAAGACAAACACAACATCCATGCCTGACCGGGATTCGAACCCGGACCCCTTACGGACGAATGATCAGAGGCCAGCGCCTTAGACCACTGCGCCACCGGGGCGGCTCTCTGCGCTGGCTTCCCCGGTGTGCCGATAGCCTTCTTAGTGGTCCACCTTGTTATTGTGGATCTGCATGCTATCTGTGCTTCATTTCTACACATTATCCATGGTCTGTGCTTCAGCTTTTGGATTTGACTTCCCTTTCATGCCACCATGTACTGCTTCCATGACTTAGCTTCCGAATGTGTTGGATACGTCCCTGGACTGCTCTTCTTCTGATCCTGCTACAGAAAAGTGTTTAACGTTCCATACATTTCTTTCGACATCATTGGACTTCTATATTTCCCGACAGAGTTCTACGCATATCACACATGTATCTGAATCCTCAGCTCTTGGTAAGGCGATGGTCCACTTTTAGCCAATGTCAAGTTGCACGTCCATATGTCTGCATTGTCGTTTTTCCCTCCTGGGGCAATTACACATTTTGCACAAAATCCTAAGTCTGTTCTTGCATATTTTTCTTCACCTGAATATGTTTCTCATTTCTTATCGACTAGCCTTTACGTTGGAGATCATAGCTTGGTCCCTATCCCTTTTGCACATTGTGCAGTGCCTCTTAATTTCTTTCCTGTGCCTCCGAAAGTTTCCGATGAGCTTTTACTTGCATTCCTTTCTCGCTTTTGGAGCGTTGCTGGTGATATCCGCAAGCTCCCCGTTGCCCCTACAGAGCAAGGTGATCGTCCTTTTTTGGCTTCCATCGTTAAACCTCGGTTCTTTTCCCTATTATGGATTATATTGATTCCTGCGCCACCACTTTCCAGGTGCTCTGTGGTCATCACACTGTTATTATCAACGTGTTCACTGCTTATTCTTGTTACTCATGTAAAAAGCCTGCTCATCATCATTCGCATTGTCCATTCACTTATTCCTGTACCACCTGAACAGCTGCTCAAGTTCCTGTCACAGAACCTTCTTCTTCATTTCCGGTCACCACACCTCCGCCAGCTCCGTTTCCACCTTCTCAATCTCCATCATTATTTTCGTGGCCAGTCTCTGTTGGACTTTTTCCTTTCCCGCCAACGTCACCTGTAGTGGATACATCTGAATCTACAGCTCCTGCTTCGGTGCCTTCGTCGTCTGTCGTGCTTCCTTTTTCATCGTCTGCAGTTTGCGCTTCGTTACATTCCATCGCCACACTTTCTCCCAATGTTCAGGTGCTGTCTTCTTTGTCTTCACATGTCATCTCGTCCATCACGATCCCGGGATTTTCTACTGCACCATCTCTGCTCCGTACGTCGGCTTCACCTCTCTCAGACGCACATTTTCCCTCCACCGGGTCCAATACTTCAGTGTGCTCTCCACCTGCTTCACCTTCTCGGGACTCCACCATGCCTCTGATGACGTTGCCTCTGTATCGACTTCCGGTCCCCGTGATTAGCCCCCGCTCTCCAGCCCAGCTTCTCTTCTGGATTTTTGTGAAACCTCACCTCCACCAGTATCTGTTTTCCCCTCCGTTATTTCTTTGCTTGTGTTCTCCGATCTTGCTCCGGATATTTCCTGTCGTCGCTGGAGGCTCCTTCTGCGTCGTCTCGTTTTACAAGTCAACACTTCCCTACTGGTATTGCTCCTAATAAGAAGCGCCGTCGTCGGCATAACCGCAGGACTCGCTCCAAGCGAGCTGCTGTGGTTACGTCTCCTCCTCATCGTTCGTTATCAGGCTCTACTCCAACTCCGGCCGTTGCATTTGTTCGCCTTTTTGACAAACCCTCCGTCGTATCTGATCTGTTTGCTCGCCTCAAGGCCGATCCCCAGTATACCCAGACTTTTTTTAGAATCCGTTTTCCCCTTATACTTTAAATCTTCTTTCGATTCTACAATTGATCATACGTATTATTGCCTCCCACGATCCAGCTGTTTACACATCTCTGATAAACGATCTTGGTGCTTTCTATACAGCATTTTTCCACCTTGCAGGCATTTACCCGGAAGTGGAAAATTACTCCGATGTTCTTGAAAACCAACTTAGTTATGCTCAAGTATGCATCTCTCTACAGTGTCCTTCTGATTAGCTTTTTGTGACTCTTCCTGTGTGCCTTGTGTTCCGACGTAGTTGCCTGCTTTTATTTCGTTCGACCATTACCGACTACCTAGTGTGAATGTTTAGCTCCGTTCCTTTGGTGGGTGCACCGTGTTTTCTGCCTGATTTTCCCGGAGTGTCTCTTGTTGCTTCCTAACTTGCCATGTTGTCTCACATCGTTTATTGTTCCTTGTGTTCTGCTCATCATATTGCTCCCGGTCTCTGGATTGGTGCTGTCCCGTACTATGTGCTTGGTCTTGTATTGTACAAGACAGTTGGCTTCGGTATGTTTAAACGCCTCTCGGTTTCTCTGATGGACAACCCACTAACATAATACGTTCAACTACCTCACACGATTATTATAAACTATTTTTGTGTTATTTCTTCTGTGAGTGCTTGAATGCCTTTTATAGACTGCCTTCGAATCTCATTTCAGGTTTGAGACTATTGTTGTTTTTACTGTGCCATGTATTTTCCCTATTCTTTTGTGTACTTGTCCTCGAGACACATTAAAGCGATGTTGAAACCTTGCTTTATGGATCGGTGCATTATTTTGCTGGTACCAAGAAGTCTTGGTTCCATAGTATTGACACAGAGTGGTAAGGCATAATTGTCTAGGATATCGAGGTAGACATGCTGCTTAACAGGTTTGTCTAGGATATCGAGGTAGACATGCTGCTTAACAGGTTTGTCCACGATAACCAATTAGCCTGGACCATACCACGAAAAACAACTCCACACTAGTATACTGCCAACTCCAAACTTGACCGTAAGGACAGTACACTATGGTACATTGCGTTCCTCCGGCTGCCATCATACCCACACTCGGTCATAAGTCTGAAGGATCTTGTATCTGAATTCTTCAGTTCATAGAACACGTTTCCATTGACCTACGGTCCACGATAAATGTTTTTTACACTATGCTAAACGACGAGTGGCATTCCGAGTGGAGATGAATGGCTTATGAGCAGCCGAATGACCACGGTAACCCATGGAATGAAGTTCTCTGAGAATGGTACTTGATATACCGAGGTTTAAGCATTGATACTCGCCTGTACACTGAAGTCTTGTGCACTACTCTGTCGATTAGCTGTAACGACTCTCCTGAGTCTTCGACGTCCTCTATAGCTGCCTTTCTTTGGTCTGCCGGTATGTTTTGCTGCTTCAGGCACGCCATGTGTCTTCCTCTTATTCAGTACATCCAAAACAGTTGGCTTCGGTATGTTTAAACGCCTCTCCGTTTCTCTGGTGGACAACCCACTAACATAACACCCAACAATCTTATCTTTCTCAAAAACACTTCTCTCCCGGCGTGACATTTTCACTCAACCTCACAGTGCGATATGATCGCGGTCAGTTGCAGGCTTGTTTTTATACCGTTTGCAGCTGTACCGCACATATTAACAACGCAGCGGATCCGTTCATTTTCTTTTGAAGTGGTGTCTGGTTATATTTGTCAATAAAATGTATATGCTTCATTTCTTTGATGTTTAGTTGCACATGGCCTTTGTGTCAGATAAGGCTATAGACCGATTTTCAGGAACGGCTGTGTTAAGGGAATATCAAATACAACTTGAACAAAAATATCCCATATGTTACCACTGGAAAAATATCTAGAGAACCACAAATGGAAAACAGGATAGAGATCATATGACTGAAATTTATTTAGAAGCCTTGAGTATCAGACTTTATCAAATATTTATGAAATTTTAGGCGCAGAAAATGAAGTTTTGTTAAAAGGTGATGAGAAGTACGTTCGGGTATCAGCTTTGTTTCAGAATGAAGTCAAATACCCTGATAAGAAAGGATCTCATGACATATAGAAACTCACAATAATTCTAAAGTAACAGGTAACTTAAAGATATAAACAAATCGTTTGTGGTGAATATGATCTGCTAAGGAATTTCCAAAGATCATTGCTAAGATGTAAGTTTTTGTATTGTGTTGTTTTAATAACCAGCGCAGATACACAGAGATGAATGTAGTATTTTCCAATGAATGGAAACAGATAACATCTATTATCAGTCACAATGCGACAAAAGTGATATTTAATATCCTTTGCGTTTATTGGGATTTGCGTTTTTAATAAGTATCCAAGGGAATTACAGAACCGCAAAATAAGTAAAAACTTCGCAATAGTTCTTCATACAAATTAATGAGCTGCAAGTTTGCTTCGCCTGCTAATCCGGAATTAAATTTTTCACTCCATTCTACTAGACGAAATATGCTTTAAACAGTGTAAAAGGATTTTGGTTTCACCTAATTAATTGTTTGTATGGAACTCTGGGGAGAAACGTTAATTACCCTTCCAATACAATACTTCACGGTATTTTATTTCGCAAACTTTGTACGTTTCCGCTCATCTCATGCGTCAAAATACCTTTGTAGAATACATATCCTGCTGCCCATTAAATATCGTAAAATAATTTAATATTTTACTGCATGGGAAATTCTTTGACCACAGCAAGGTACGCAATCATGCGAGTTAGTCAATGTATGTTATTCTACACATTCTGCAAAAACTGGATTGTTATGCATCTTTGAATTGAATAATAATCGCATTTGGGAAAATTTTACAAATCGCAATAGAATTCATCTGGTTTGAGAGTTTTACCAGATTTCTGTCTGAGGAGCCGAAAACACGGTACACTGAGAATTGTCTGACTTTTTTTTTTTTTTTAATCTGATAAATACTGTTGTATTTGATATATGATGAGAATTGCATCCTCACATACATAAACTTCCAATGTTAATGTCAGAAAAAGACCAGAAGGAAACAGAAGACATGATTTAATCTTTAAGATATGGAAAAACTCATGGTCGTAGTACATGTGCACAGCACAACGAGAATACTTTGTGGTATGACATTGCTACGTGTCATCAACTGAACCGGTATATCAGTTTATTGGTAAAAAACAAATTCAGCCTGTAAATCGGTGAAAACGTCTGTCGTAGAAAACGGATCATTTGGGGAAGGTCCGGAATGATTATTTATACACAGTCGAGTCACATTTTTGTGGTTTGGAGAGTACACTGCTTAAGGTATGCTGTACGCATTCTGAAAACATATCACTCGTTGCTGTCATGGATAAAAGGAGCCATTTTCAGATTTGCAAAAAAGGATGATTATCGGCTTTCGGGCCACGGGTGGGGGTATTTCTGAAACAGCGCAGTTTGAACTGTTCGCTCTCTGCTGTGGTTAAAGTGCATCGTGGATGGATTAATGTCACCATTGCGAATAAGCAACGTAAACTGTGCGGAGCATCACGTGCCATTGATGTGAGAAGTAAACGTCGGCTGCAAGGGTGCGTGCGGGTCGATGGACGTGCTACAGTGGAGCAACTCACTGGTCGAATTAACCAGGGGGATACCGGAAGTGTATCTAAAACGACAGTTCACTGAACCCTGCTGCGCAAGGAGCTCCGATGCAGACGAATGGTCATTGCACCTATTCTGACGAAGGTGCATCGGCAGAGAAAGGCTTACTTTTACACGGAAGTATCGGAAAAGCACCTACGGTGATTCGTAAAGGATTGCCTTTTCCGATGAGTCACGTTTTCTGCTTCGTCGAACGGGTGGACGTTGGCGTATGTTGCTGGAAAGATCGGACAACAAACACTCTTCAACCATTGCTGGAAGAACACAAGCTGGTGGGGGCAGCGTTATGGTCTGGGGATAAGTTTTCGTGGCATTTTATGGATCCACACATACCTGTGAAAGGCACTATGGGCAGAATGCGTTATGAATCAATCCTTGCTGACCACGTACATCCGTACCTGCTGATTGTCTTCCCTGGAGCGGATTGGATCTTCCAGCACAACATTGCGACGTGTCACACACAGCTAGAAATGTCCGAGAGCAGTTAGAGGAGCACGATGAAGACTTCAATGTACTATGTCGGTCCAGGCTGCTTCCACACGTTGCCACAGTTCATCAGGGGTAGCCGCGGGTGGTACTTGCCGGGCCACTCGGTTGCATATCAGCGACCAGACGTGTTCGATGGCCGACATATTTGGAGAACAGGCTGGCCACGGCAGCAGTGACACCTTGTGGGCCGTGAAGAATTGTTGCACGATGCGTGACAGGTGCGGGCGCGCATTGTCCTGATGAAACGTGGACGCTGGCCGGTCCTGCAGGTAAGGGAAAACTACAGGCTCCAAAACGTCGGAGATGTAGCGGTGGCTGTTGAGTGTACCGGCGATGCGTACCAGTGGGGTGCGGGCGTCACATCCAATTGCACCCCAAACCATAACGCCAGGCGACGAACCGGTATGGCGATTCATAATGCAGGCGTCATACAGTCACTCGCCGCGGTGCCGCCACACGCGGATCTGACCATCGTGGTGTTTCAGGCAGAAGCGGGATTCGTCGAAGAAGGCAATGTCGTGCCATTCCGTAGTCCAGGTGTGGCATTCAACGGCCCACTGCCGTCGCACTCGCCGGTGGTGTAACGTCAATGGTAATCGGAGCAATGTGAGCCGTGCGAAATGTCCCCGCTCCTGCAGACGACGTCGAACGAAACGTGCTGACACAGGTTGTTGCGCAACACACCTTAATTCCTGCGCTAACGTTCGTGATGTGGCGGTGCGAGCCGTCAATGCCCGCTGCACGACATGCTGGTCCTCTCGTTCGGTGATCTGCCGCGGCTGCGGCAATCGCTCACGTCGGTCCGTCCGCCCTGCTGCACCCACCGAATCCATACTCGCCTCACTGTGGCTGGATGTCCTCCTACACGGGCGACGATGTCTCGGTACGATAAACCGCTGTCACGATAAGCTGCTATTCGTCCTCTGTCGAACTCCGAAACGTGCTGGAATGACTGCCGTATTCTGCATCGAGGATTTCAGGAAGCTTCCCACGCACAGGTCCGGCAGCACAACAAACTTTTACTACTTACACCCCGCCTTCTGTGCACTCTTCTTATAATGCTTCTCGGTGGCGTGCTGGGCGCACAGGATTTGCATATGCCCTGCAATGCTAATCGTTTACATGTCCTTTCGCGGGCGACGCATGCTGCGAATTTCAGACCAATCGGATACTTCCTTCTTGGTGTTGTATTTTGGGTGGCCAGCAGTTTATTTATAAAACAAATTTTACACATCTACATATTCATACACTATGATAATCCTGATAGAGGAAATGGTTCACAGCGACGGCTCTTTGCCTGTCGCTTGTAATGACTTTCCGAAGCATCTATGACAAAGGTCTAACACTAGTCTGCTATACTTGCTGCATTTCATTTCCTTTGGTACTTTTTCCGAGTGTAGTTAGGTCCGAATGAAATCGTTCGCCGTGCCCGTCCCTGACAGCAACGCAGCTTGGAAGATATCCAGATGAGAGTGTAAAAATTGTAATTTCAAATACATGCTGCACCCTAACTTCTCGCAGATCTGCAGTAGGTGTTTCTACTAGCTCCTGGTAATTGCCAGCCTTATTGTTTCTTAGAAAGGTTTTAGCCACTTTCTGGAAATCATTACGAGCAAACCTTTCACGACCTACAAGGATACAATCAGAATGCTTATCACGACGGCTCATTACCCATAACGATGCCCAAAGGACGCTTATCACGAAGGCTCGTTAAATACACTGAAGAGGAATTGAATTAGAGACAGCTAGCGTTATGCAAATGTGGTGCTGTGGGCGGCCCTGTAAACGGAAACGACATGACGCATGCAGAGATCCTTCAATATAAGGAGTAATGCGACGGGAATCAGAAAGAGTCGGACACAGTATGGGTAAGGCGAAGGATCTGAGCGCATTTGATCGTGGGCAAATTGTCGGGGCCCGAGGAATGGGTCACTCCATCTCGGAAGTCGTGCAGGCACTGGGATTTTCACGAGCCACTGTGTCACGGGTGCACCGTGAGTACATCGAGTCCGGTAAAACCATCCCTGAAAAGGCCAACTGCCGTGGACAACAGCGAGTGGATGAGCGGAGTCATCGTCGGTTAGCTCGCATTGTAACAGCGGATAGACGGGCCACAGTGCAAGAAATCACTCGGCAATTTAACGCTGGTGCACAAAAACGTGTAAGCAGCCACACCATCCAGAACCATCTCCTCGCTATGGGGTACCGAAGCCATCGTCCCACGAGGGTACCGCTGCTGACCGCACATCACTGGGTGCAAAGATTAGCATGGGCGCGGGAACATCGCCACTGGACTCTAGACATGGGGAAAAATGTTGCCGGGACTGATGAGTCGAGATTCACGTTGGTACATGCAGTTGGCAGGATACGAGTACGGCGCAAACCACATGATGCGATGGATCCTTCTTGCCAGCAGGGTACTCTTCAAGCTGGTGTAGGTGGTATTCTCGTCTGAAGACTGTTTACGTAAACTGAAACGGGACCCCTGGTACGTGTGACATCGTCCCTCACAACTCAACGTTACCGGGATATCCTAGACGAACATTTGCTCCCGTTTGTGCGTCTTCAACATCCCAATGGAGACCTCATCCTGCAACAAGAGAATGCACCGCGCCATCGCTCCCGAATTGTATCCGAATGGTTAAATGAACACTCCACCGACGTGACCTCGCTTCCCTGGCATGCTAGGTCACCTGACCTCAATCCCATCGAGCACATCTGGGATGCCATTGAGAGAGATGTTCCAGGCTCTGACCCCCTCCCCTCCATCAAATCTTCGTGAACTGTGGGATCTTGCTCAGGGGTCGTGGATCCGTATGGATTCCCAACTCTTCCGGTGTCTTGTCGAGTCCATGCCGAGACGAAATGCCGCCGTCATCTGGGCGAAAGGTGGTGCTACATGTTACTAGACAGGTATCTCTAATTCAATTGCTCTTCAGTGTATAACGATACCATCAGAACGCTTATCACGGAGGTACAAAAAACCTGCCCCATTTCGATTTGTGACCTCTAAAAAATTCTTCATTAGTCCAAGTTTGATGTAGAGAGGAGGGAGCAAGATCTTGCTGGATTCTACAAGTAGTTCGTTAAGTGCATTCTATTATCACGTTTCGAATGATTGTCGTGAGGCTTTTGCTTGTAGTGGTAAATCTTAGCACTGCTGTCCCAGAGACAGAGGAAACAGCCACGCTTTGTATAACCCAGCTGTATACCCATCAAGATGGGAAGTACTTTCAGGTCACCACAAATCTGCCACACATACTTGAAATAACCAATAGTGTGTAGATTGTAACATTTGTTTCCATTTGTTTCATGTTGTTTTACGTTTCCTTCAACTGTTTACTAAGAGTAGAACAGATAGTAAAATGTAACCATTATGGAGCAGCACAGCTTTGCAGCTTAACTTGGGCAAATCAATGAACATCGTCCAATCGTTGTCTTCGTAGTCGATTTGTAGTGCCGCGATAAGACCAGATATATCAACACAAGCAATGAGGATATCTGTCATTTTGAAAACTGGAAGCCGATCGTTTTGCCGAGCAAGAAACACAGACACATGCATATTTTTTTCTAGAACATTCATTGCAGCAGTCTGGCCCCAACAGCTCTTTTTTACATTTTGGCAATTTCAGATCTTTCATTACAGCATTCCATTCAAGGTCTCTTTTTCTTCTTAGAAATATCATGTTCAATAGGTGGAGTCATCCAAAAGTAACAATCATTAGGATGGTTTGTCTGTTTCCTCCACACCATTAAAACAGCAAAACGCATCGATCGTCGTTTTCGGTTCAACCCGCCAGGCATTGCACTGGATTGACCACATATGTGTGAGGCCCAATACCGGGTGTAGTCACCGATCTCACAATCAAATTAAGGCTGTAAAGTTTTCTTATCATGGATGTAATGGGTCGCCTTTGTGACAGCAAAGTAATTTTTTAACAAATATAACACAAATTATCCGCACTACTCGCACATTCACGAGGCATCTTGAACGACACGTGTGCGCTCATAGAATTTAAAAGGAAAATGATAAGAAGGAAATATAGTTTCAATGACTGCTACAGATTACGTCATCTGATCGGCGCTCAAGGTTATCCGTCTCGTGGAGAATCAGGCGCTCGACATATCGTGCAAACCATCCATTTTCACTGAACCTCCCCCTTATATTGAAACAAGAGCTAATTCGCGAATTTTAAGATCATATTCGTGATCAGCATGTCCATATTAATTAAAAATAGCTACTTGTGCCTAAAATACATTTTGGCTGTTGACCAGTGTAATTTATTCGGGCCAAATGGCATGAAAATAATGTATGATGACTTTAAATGCTAGAGTGTTGGACCAGGTGAAGAATGTTCTGTATTTTCGGTATTAAATATGAGAAACAAATTTGGAAGAGAAAACAGAGTAGATGATGAAATTAGTACTCGCAAGTTAGTTCTGCTTTGAAAACTTTAACTACCTTAGGGAGATTTCACAGGACTGATAGATTGAGGGAAAAGTCGTCCCAAATCGTTGCGTATGAAAGTGCAATAGCTTCTCCTCTTATGTACGGTAGTTACCGGATATAATCTTTCGTACGTTTGAGGGATGCGTTACTTACTTACTGGAAAGGGTCTTTTGTGTACTGGTGAGATGCGTTTGGAAAAGGCACAGTTTGATCAACGTGAGACAAATTTTGTTAGTACTGTGAAAACAAATGTTTCGAGGTGGTTTCGCTTTGTTTTTAAGGAGGTAGTGACGAGGTACAACCCGTTACTACCTCCTTCAACACAGAGGCCCTAGTTTCAGGAATTTATTCAAGAGAAAAAAAATTACGATTATGAGGTACAAAAGGTTTTGTGTGAGTCGTGTGATGGATATCACTGTAGCTCGAATTGTGCGATATCGATATAAATCACTGTAGCTCGAATCGTGCTAAGATCGATATAAATAGAGACGTTTGATATATTAGCAGTAAATAAAATCCGGCACCAGCGGTTACACTGATTTGGGAAATGACGTTCTGTTGAGGAGGTAATTGCTGAGTCTCAAAGAACAACTTAGTAATATAAATATATGTTACAACCATATGAACACCAGTCCATTGACGTATTCTGATACGAATGATTTTCGGTAGTAGTAGTCGCAGAACCCTACTCCTAGCTTTTATAAATATTCGTAAGGTAAAATCCTAATAATACCATAGCCCGATTGGCATAGATCTTGATAATGATTGGTAATACATATTGAATCATTCCTCGGATGTGATAAGCGGACGAGGCAAACGTTATGTAATAGTTTTTTTAGTTGATCAAATTTGTGAATAACATCAGTCATTAAAGGCCGAGGCAGGCGTTTCTGTAAAGAAGCAGCGATTAAAATATGAAGAAAAAGAGGAACTGTGGTAGATACTATTTAAGAGAGTATGGTTAGATTCTCAGCATAATCTGTATTGTCCTATGCCATAATTAGGCTGTGGAGAGTACTCTAAGCTAACGAGAAAGTCACTAAAGAATGAAGTTCTCGGAAGGTAGACGAAATACCACCCAAAGATTGCGCCTTCAAGGCATATATTTTACGGAAAACTTCTCTGTGAGATATATACAGGTTGTTGTTAGCAATGAAGACAAGAATCCCAAACATAAAAAAAAGTCATGAAATACTGAGTCTACCTAAATAGTTTCCGGTGCGGATCCCAAGAATGTTGATTCCCGAAGTAACAAAACAGTGAATGACACTCCCCAGTATGTATCCTACACTGTTGGCCACCCAAAATGCAACAGCAAGAAGAAAGCATCCGATTGGCCTGAAATTCGCAGCATGCGTCGCCCGCGAGAGGACATGCAAACGATTAGCATTGTAGGGCATATGCAAATCATGTGCGCCCGGCACGCCACCGTGAATCACTATAGGAAAGGTGCACAGAAAGCGGGGTGTGAGTAGTGGAAGTGTGTTGTGCTGCCGGACCAGTGCGTGGGAAGCTTTCTGAAGCCTCGTCGCAGAATACGTCAGTCATGCCAGCACGTTTCGGAGTTCCACAGAGGACGAATAGCAGCTTATCGCGACAGCGGTTTATCGTACCGAGACATCGGCACCCGTGTGGGACGACATCCAGCCACAGTGAGGCGAGTATGGATTCGGTGGGTGCAGGAGGGACGGACGGACAGACGTGAGTGATTGCTGCAGCCGCGGCACACCACCAAACGAGAGGGTCTGTATGTTGTGCGGCGGGCTTTGACGGCTCACACCGCCACATTACGAACGTTAGCGCAAGAATTAGAGTGTGTTGCGCAACAACCTGTTTTAGCACGTACCGTTCGACATCGTCTGCAGGAGCGGGGACTTGTCGCACGGCGCCCATTGCTCCGATTACAATTGACGTTACACCACCCGCAAGTGCGGTGGCAGTGGGCCGTTGAACGCCGCACCTGGACTACGGAATGGCACGACATTGTCTTCTCCGACGAATCCAGGAATCCAGCTTCTGCCTTCAACACCACGATGGTCGGATCCGCGTGTGACGGCACCGCGGGGAGAGACTGTACGACGCCTGCATTATGCATCGCCATACTGGTCCGTCGCCTGGCGTTATGGTTTGGAGCTCAATTGGATATGACACCCGCACACCTCTAGTATGCTTCGCCGGTGCACTCAACAGCCACCGCACCATCTCCGACGTTTTGGAGCCTGTAGTCTACCCGTACCTGCAGGACCTGCCAGCGGCCACGTTTCAACAGGACAATGCGCGCCCGCAGGTGGCCCGCATCGTGCAACAATTCTTCATGGCCCATCTGGTGTCACTGCTGCCGTGGCCCGCCTGTTCTCCCGATATGTCACCCATCGAACACGTCTGGTCGCTGATTGGCAACCGAGTGGCCCAGCAAGCACCACCCGCGGCTACGCCTCATGAACTGTGGCAACGAGTGTTAGCAGCCTGGACCGACATACCCCAAGCCCACATCCAAAGCCTCTTTCGTTCGATGCCACGGCGTGTAGCTGCCGTTATTGCCAGCCATGGGGGCCACAGGAGCTATTGATGTCTGCATGTTCCGTAAGTCGCACGGGCCTGTAAGCTCAATCGTTTCATCTTTGTATCTGTTATGTGTTCACTAATTCTGGCTTTGATATCTCGTGTCCTTCTTGGCGTTGCATTTTGGGTGGCCAGCAGTATATTTTGAACAAGCAGTGACGGACAAACACAATTCGATGCACAGCTGCTATCCTGAAACCCAACAGGAAGGTATGTAATAGAAGACGAAGGATTTCCGTCGGGTTTAATATTTAATACTTAACCATTAGCCGCTAAAATTTGTAACATAAACTCTAACATAACTTTTATTTTAATTCCTGTCTCTATGTAAGTTAAGTTCGTTCTCCTTTAAGCATTTTCGACACTTCGCGTTTACGTTTTCTTTCTCGCCTGAATGTTTTTGGCAACGAGTATTGAGGTCAGAGGTAGTGTGACGTACGTAAGAAACTAAGATAAAAACTATGTTTTGCGATGTTTAATGTGAGAGTTGTCTGGCTTAAGTGGTCTTTCGTTTAGCTGTCTTCCGTTTGGATGAATTATGTTAGGATATACAGAGTGTATAAAGTCTTTCACACATTACAAAAAATAATATCAAAATGTACTACAGGTACAAGAAAGGGCTTGCACGACAATGATGGTACACAAGTAAAGTTTTTTTTTCCAGTGTCAGTCACCCTCATATCGCTTAGATCCTAGGAGGACATCTAAGCATATTCGATTTCACGCCATGTTTTGTTTAACATCTCAGTAGAGACAAAACCAATGACGTTTGTTATTCTGCTCTTCAGCGTCTCGACGTCCGCAAAACTGCTAGAGTAAACTTGGTCTTTCACATAACCCCACAGGAAAAAGTCTAGAGGGGATAAGTTGGGCGATCGAGTTGGCCATGTCATGGTACCGTCGCGGCCAATCCATCTGTCCGGAATGTGGCATTTAGGTCCATCTGTCCGGAATGTGGCATTTAGGTCCATCTGTCCGGAATGTGGCATTTACTGTCGAACCATTATTGACCAATGTGGTGGGACACTTTCTTGTTGGAAAATAACCGAAGGTTGTAGTGCATGCAAATGAGGTGCTACACAAAGTTCCAGCATGTCCAGGTACACGTTACATGCTACCGTGGGCTCTGTAAAAAAAAAAGGGTCCAATGATTCTGTCATGCATCAGGCCGCACTATACGTTCACTTTCGGGTTAGCCCTCTGTTGTTCGATGACATATTGGGGATTTTCTGAATCCCAGATTTTCACACTGTGCCTACTTACTGTACCAGAGACGTGGAATGTAGCTTCCTCTGAGAAACATGCACGGTGCAGATAATCCCTATCGTGAGCTATACACTGTAACATCTCCTACGCAAATGCAGCACGGCGAGGCCGGTCACCAGGCTTAATATGTTGAACGATCGGTACCTTATAAGCATACAGATGGAAACGTTTGTGTAACATTTTGTGAACCGTGGTACGGGAAATCCCAGTTTCCAGTGAAGCACGACGAATGGATTTTCTTGGGCTTTCCAGAAATGTCTCCCGAAGAGCTGCAGCTGTATCTTCTGTAACCGGTGGTCGGCCCTTTCGGGGGAGGTCGCCAACACTACCCATCGCTTTAAACCTTTCATACCAAGCTTTTATGCTTTTTTTGTGGTCGGGTGGTGATCGTCTGTACGCTTTTTGAAATGCCACTGGACAGTAACCGGCTGATTTGGTCTCATGGAAATACAACACGCACGCCACTTTTTCTTGCGTGGAAGCCATTATCGATGAAATGCTTCCCATATTCAGCAGTAGTGCTCACGTAAAGAATTGAAAAAACCATTTATTTTAACTTAGATAGATTTTTTATAATAGATTTAGTAACGTGGGAAAGACTTTATGGACACTTATTTCGTTAAGGAGTTTTGTTAAGCTAATTTTGCATTTACCAACTCACGTTAAATTAGAATTCAAGTTGTTGCTTATATTGTTAAGAGATAGTTGATGTTATGTGCTGACCGTCTGAGCTAATTCGAGAGTTATTATTGAAAGTCGCTTCATTATCGTGGAAGTGATATTCGTTATCAAGTGATGTGAGATTATTTTGTGTTACAAGCGGTTATTTATTCTGCTACTGAAGTAATGGTGCAAGCGACTATTGATTGGCTGACTCGAATAAATATTTTGAAACATGTGTGTAGAACTACTGACGTTTTCTTGAAGTGGAATTTTTTAATTGCTTAAGAAGGATATTGAAGTTCAGCTAGTCCGTGTTCTTATTATGTAATATGAACCAGCTACGATATTTAAAAACAAGCTTGGTAATTTATACATAATTTTCCTTTACATTTCCTGTCTCTATGTAAATTTGGTTTGTTCTCCTTAAGCAATTTCCAAACTTAACGGTTACATTTTCTCCCTCGCGCGAATCTTCTTGACAACAACTATTGAGGTTAGAGAGTTGTTTCTTTTTCTTGATTGGAGGTTCAACGACCACCATGAGCAACTCAATGGGCTATAAGCAGTCGCCCGCCCATAATTTAGGGTCACTGGTTCCAGGGAAAGGGGAGAGCCAGTGCCGTAAGAAAAACACAACATCCATGCCTCACCGGGATTCGAACCCGGGCTCCTTTCGGACGAATGATCAGAGGCCATCGCTTAGTTTCAATATTCGCTTTTATTCACGTAAAAGAATTACAACAGAACATCCCCAACCTCACACGCAGTGTGAGAGAAGGGGAGAAATAAAACAAAATGTAGATATTTACAATGAAATGATAATTGTACAGATGAGCAATGACAGGCATTGCATTATTTGCTGTAAACAGCAGTAGCTCTGGGATAAATGTTCATAGAAGTCTTGGAACATCACTAGAGCGAAAAAATTTACAGAAAAAAATCTGTGCAGTTCTAGTGACATGGGAATCACTGGTGGTAGAGAGTCACTGTGCGGATGAAGAGAACTGTGTACAAAAGGTGACATCAGCAGGAAGCAAACACAATCCAGTTCCAGGAGAAAACATGGTGAGGGAACAGTAAAAATTGAAAGTTCCGACGTAGGTTTATTAAAACAGCAGATGAACAGTCTGGGCACTAGAAAACTGAAACCAGGGACGACACGGCGACCATGTTGCGAAGAAGGCAGGTAACCGTGCCGTATCTTTCGCCAAGGAATATTCCAGGGTGAGTCTGGCTTTAACCCTGTTGCGGTAGTGTGCAACCAAGGAGGTAGAGAATGTAATAGGATCTGGATCTTGTAACTGTAGCAGGTGAGAGAAAATAATATATTTAGCTAGAATAAATAAATACGAACAAACTGGTAAAATAGAGCAGAAACTTGTAGAACTGTGGCCGAGGAAACGATAATCTTCTAGGGTGAGATCACTGGTACAAGAAGGATGTGCAAGTTGGAACATACTGTGAAATAGTGGGAGCAGCGTCGGACAGTAAACAAACATGTGTAAGACGTCTCCAACGACGTTACAAAAAGGACAGAGATCTGATGATACTATATTTCTCCGGAACAAAGTCGAAGGGACAGGCAGTCGATTGTGCAAAAACCTCCAATGCACATTAAGTTCTGAGGAGAGGGCCGGTGAATGTTGGGCAGTAGACCAGACTGAGGTTAGTGCAAAAGAAGGAACAGAGGGAATAGGGCAAGGTACCGCAGAAGAAGAACGGAGAAAACGGTACAGGGTGCGGGTGGAAAGACTGTGGAGAGGGAGGAGATCACCGGAAAAGGGAAGGAAGAACGGAAAAGGGAGAGAGGCAGAGGAAACGGAAAGGAGGCCAGAGGAATCGACTAGGGAAGGAAAAAGTGATTGAAGAGCATGTTGAAGTTGGAGGAAGTTATCAGAGAGTTCGGGCGAGGGTGGTAGGGTGGGAAAAAGTTCGGAAACGGGTTTCCATGAAAAATCGGGGAGGACCAGTTGGGAAACGGAGACTACACCAGCGTGTAGCCATGCGGGGAAAAAGAAAAAGTTGGCAGTAGGGGGGTGGAGGACGGAGGAGAAAAAAGAGGCTCGGAAAGAAGATCAAGAGTGGAAGAGGGGGGTTGACGAATGAGCGGTAAAGAACGAAGGAACTGAACAGCTTCATGGTAGACTAGAGGAAAACGGGGGTGGGGGGAATGACAGTGTGAATATCCATCTTGTGAAGAAGATGGACGGTGAGGCAGGGATTAAGGGGGAAGTCAGAACATTAAGCAGAAGAATGGAAGCGGAAGAGTCTGGTTGAACTGTCAAACGGAGGAAATTGAAAATTCTTACAGCTTTATAACGTACGGTAATCTCTGGCATATTGAGGCCACCACAAGTCGAAGGTAGCGACAATACTGAGGAAGATAACCAATGTGTAGATGACCAAACAATGCTGAGCATAGCTGATGTTGTTGCAGTTTGAACGTAGGCTGGTGGCGGTTGTGCAATCCAGGAATGATAAACTAACGAGAGGATGTGGGTGCCAGAAAGCCGTGCACGACTGTGGTAGGTCAAACAGCACTTGAGCTTGGACCAGTAAGCAGCGGTGTGACGTAGTTTCCTGACGAGGGGTCTCCAGGTGGCAGCCGCTGCTGAGACCCGACTGCCAATGTGCACCCCAAGTATCTTTTGACTGGTGGAAGTCCAATGAGCGCCCCACGGTGTATCGGGGCGATGTCTCCAGGAGCCACACCATAAGCCTGTACACTTTGAAAGGTTTAACGAAGCGCCGGAAGCCGCAGCATACACTTGATACCATGCAAGAACAATTGTGAATTGCCATTCTTCTCGGATGAGAACTGTGATATCATCGGCGTAGGCAGTAAGAACGATAGAATTGTGCCTGGTGCTATGCTGAATGGTGGAGGGGGAGGTTGTAGAAGAGAACGGATAGAGCAAAGAAAAGGCTCAAAGACTAGAGAGAAAAGTTGTCCGGAAAGAGGACATCCTTGACGGATGCCCTTACGAAACGGAATGGGGGCTGTAAGGAAGGAGGCCGTCCGGATATGGACAACTGAGTCCTGGTACAGGGCAAGGAGGGCTGTGATGAAGACAGATGGGAAACCGAAGGCAGAGAGCACAGAGGCAAGTCACTGATGACTCACGTTATCAAAGGCCTGCCTCTGATCAAGATTGAGGAAGGCTAAAGGTTCGGAGGAAAGGTGGGCAAGGCAATATGAGTCACGGAGGAGATTAATATTAGTATGAATGCTTCGGCCAGGGATGGTGTACGTTTGGTCGGGATGTATGACGGTGGGAAGGACAGGGTTCAATCGAAGAGAGAGTATTTTAGTATAAATCTTGTAGTCAACATTAAGGATGGATATAGGACGCCAGTTATCCAACTCCAGCAGACACCCCTTCTTTGGAAGAAGAATGATGTGAGCTAGAGTAAAAGCGGGGGAAGAACAGATAAGGAAAAAGCAGCTGTAAAGCAAGGCAATAGGAGAGGGTGTAAGAAAGAGGAAAACGTATGAAAGAAATTAACTGTCAACCCGTCAGGACCAGGTGACGAGTGACAGTTAAGTAAGGCAAGTGACTGTACTACTTCTGCTGGGGTGATAGGCATAGAAAGAGATGTAACAAGATGCGATGGAATATGTGGTAAGGCACGAAGAATCGAATCAGCATGAGGAGAACTTGACTGGAACTGAGCAAAACGTGACTGGAAATATGTTCTAACACCGGAGCAAATCAGAGTGGGGTCATTAGTAACAGTTCCATCGGGTAACTTCAGATTACGGAGGTGATGAGCAGAACGTTTGTGGAATTCCAGTTGTTGAACCAGTTCACATAGATAGTCATTTGGCTGGAGATAGAGGAGCTTGAGGCGGTGAAGAGCTTGTTGGGAGACAGAAAGTAGCAAGGCACGAAGTTCAGCTTGGTAATGAGAAAACCGCGGAGAATCAAGATCTAGGGCGGAAAAAAACGAGCGTGCAGCATCAATCTTCATAGAGGCGGTGGTACGTTTTTCGTGGGAATATTGCTTGGTATAAAGAAGAATTTGGGATTTGACATTTAACCAATGTTGCAAGGGACAAGAAGCAAAAGGGAGCGTATATAAGGCTTGTTGGAGCTGCGATTGGATGGAATTTACGTAAGTTGAATCAAGTAAAAGATCATCATCAAGGGTCCAAGTACGGTAGTATTGCCGAGGAGATGGACCGGTGTGAAGACACATTACGACACAGCTGTGGTCGGAAGAAACTGTCGGTGTGTGAGAAAGGGAGATAACTGAAGGAAGAAGAATTGAAGAAACATAAAACCGGTCAAGTCGGGCAGTTGTAGGGGAGGAAGTGGAGTAGGAGCGCCAGGTGTACGAACGAAGAAATGGGTGCAGGTGTCGAAAAGCATCTTGGAGTTGTAGCTGGTTGATGGCTGTAGAAAGTGCTCTGGTAAGAAAATACCTGGTATCCGTGGAACCGTCCGATCTGTCGAGGGATGGGTCAAGGGTGCAGTTAAAATCACCACCTAAGATGACAATATCAGAGGCCGGAAGACCTTGAACACAGGAAACAAAATGCTCAAAAAGACAGTCTGCATACTGTTGATTGCCGGAAACATAGATGTTGAAGATATGGTATCGTAAGTTGTGAAGTCGGAAAGACAGAAGCTGCAGGAGGTCACGATAAATCGGTTTGACCGTGATATCAGTAATGAAAGAACGAAGACGAAAATTGATGGCCACCGCAAGTCCTGCGTGAAGACTAAGTCGATGGGCATGGTAGAATTGAAATGGCCAGGTTCGTCACCGGTGGTATGGGGTGTTAGGATGGCAGTTAGTCTCCTGTAGCAATAATATATCCGCATCATGCGGTGTAATGTCTTCAAACACTAACGCATTGGTAGGAGGGACGGAGCATCCCTTACAGTTGAAAGAAAGTAATTTTAACTTGAAAGAGGTTGTAGTGGTTGAATATTACTATCAGCACTTTTGTGAAGACTGGTTACACGTTTCTTTAAGTTAGATGTCTGCGCATTAGTGACTGTGTTAATTTTTGGCAAAAGAGCAAGTAGATTCTGAAGTTGGGTGCTAATAGTGGGAAGCTGAGCATTACGTGATTGAACGCAGTCTAGCTGCTTGAGAGGACGTGACGGTTGATTGAGTATAATGAGAGCAAGATCAGAGGGCGCCAGCGGCCCGTCTAATGCAGGGAAAGTTTCCAGATATTCAGCGAAAGCTTTTTGATCCAACAATTTTGGAACAGCTGGGGACTTAAGAGATGTAGGAACTGCTGTTGGAGAGAAAGACTGTCGAATTGGCGAACGGGAACGAGAGCAGCGTGGAGAAGACGTCACTGGCGAGATGGAACTCTGTCTGGTACGTTTCAACGTGGGAACGCCGGGAGAAGCTGGTGGGTGTAGGACATTTAGATCTGACTTCACATTAGGGGATCCAAGGGAAGAAGATGAAGCAACACGACGGAGGGGTTGCCATTCCTTTTCTGAGATAATACCCTCCGAAGAAGGTAGAGGTACCACAGCAGCAAGTGGGTCCAACGATGGAGAGGTGGCCAAAGTACCTGTAGTAGATATCGAAGACTTGGAGACTGATGATGAATCATCACTTGCTGGGGGAGAATCATCTGGAACAACAGTAGAATGGATCAAGGACGTCTGTGGAGCCGAACTTGGTGTGGCCAGAGAAACTGGTGTTGAGGCTGGGGTGTTGACTTTGGGTGGTATGGAAATAGGGGCTTGGCAGATACATGTGGACAACGTGATTGGATGTGGCCATATGCCTTGCATTTAAAACAATGCAAGGCAGTAACGATATCGATCCGGAAAATCTGCTTCCCTACAACCACAGTGAGGTCAGTAGGGCAATCAGCAATGGCATCTTCAGTAGGAAACAGGATCCTTGCTTGGCGACGCAGACCTAAGATGTTCCTGTCATCTGGGTCTGTTGGTGCGGAAGACAGAGTGGAAATGGATCCAACTACTTTTCCACAACGGGAAAGGGCCGCCATTAAGTAATGGTCCTTGATTTCTGGTGGTACGTGGTAGCACGTAACAAGTACGGGGCGCTGCGTGAGCGGGACTCCCAGTAAGGTATGATCCCCAACATGCAGTCCGTCAGATAAGACGCGCTCCACAAACTCTGGCTTCGCAAAATAGATGAGAACAGTCCTAGGCTTCCTCGCCATATGGGTGATCGCTCCCTTAGGGAGGATTTGGCGGACGGCTAAGGAGTATTTCTTAAGGCTGGTGTCCGGGAGGGCATCAAAACATATGCCAAGTTTCTGTGTGCGTAAAACCTCCTGCCCAGCAGCTGAAGTTTCCGGAATTTCGATGCGTAATTTCGTGTTGTCTCTAGTGACAATCATATCAAGAGGCGTTGTACATGGATTCTTCGCTGTAGAGGAAGATGAACTGGTACCCTTCACAACGGAAGCATAAGGTAGAGTTGCCGTAGGAATGGGCGGAGATGGGGAAGGTCGAGACGCAGTGCTCGCAGGAGCAGATGAAGTACCAGAGGCAACGGATACTGAAGAAGTTAATGACGTCACGGTGGTGGAAAATGTCGGGAAATCAACATCCATAAAGTTGGAAGAAGAAGTGGTAACATCAGATAACGCGGCTTGGAAACCAGCTGCGTGTGGTAGTGACGATGACCGAACGTGGCCAGGTGGGGGCGGAGCTTCGCTATCAAGCTTCAGACCTGGCCTATCAGATGCGGTCGCCGCCATTTGCAATGGCTGGCTTGCTAAACCCGACCCTGGGCAAAGCCAGGACGGAAAAAGAGTTAGTACAAGTAAAGTTTTACTTACAGGACGTCAAAATCGGACTCAATCGACACAGGAGACGTTCACAACACAGGAGATACACAAAATGACGGCACACACACAAAAGAACACCAATAAACGCAGGTCAAACACGGAGCACAGGTCAACACAACCTTTACAAAGCCATCGCTTAGACCACTGCGCCACCGGGGCGGTGAGGTTAGAGATAGGATGATATATAATATATGAGAATATAAGGCAGTGGTTCTCAATAGGCGTTTCGCGAAGACTGTCAGTCTGGCCCGCGGTAAACATTTAAACCGAAAAGAAATCTATAAGATCACAGGCGAAAACGGAAGAATGTTTATTAATATTTATAATATAAAACAATATGAATTTTTTTGTTTGATGTACTTCTCTTCTTGTGTTTAAAGGTTTCAGAAAGTGCATTCACACGTGACAAATAATAAACGTAACTCGGCAGTTTTCTGCAGGATTCTCTGACGCTCCTATGCGGCCTTTTGCTAGGCGTCACGGGAGAGAGGAGGGACTTGCATATCCGTGTGTTCGGTTGTCCACTTGTCGCGACATCTATAAATTCTCGCTGGCAGCGTTTGGAGATAACTCTTCCCGCGGTTTGTTCCGCATCGTGCTTCGCCCTGCGCCGATCACAAAAGTTTCAATTATTGTGATCATTCAAAATGTTCTCAGCGTTGAAGAAGAGTTCTCAGCGTTCTCGGCGCTGAAGACAGTGAAAATCAACAGTGACTGGACAGAGATGTATTTCTTTGTTTTACCGCGCAGAAAAGGGTCTATTCCTTTATGACTAGTATGCAATGAAACTGTGTCTGTATACAAAAAATATAACATGAGGTACCACTTCGGTACTAAACATGCAAGTTTTAATCAGAAATTTCCTCCTGGATCCGACAATAAAAAAATTTAAATAACTTCTTTAAATGCAAGTTATTTGGAATCATCTCTTGAAACTTTACGTTAATACAAATATCTAACCTCTGATATGTTTTTAATTTTTGTTCATTTGCCCGCTTTGTAAAATTAATTTCATATTTTTCATATTGCTTTTAATAAATCTTAAAAAGAATAATGTTTATATGAGTATCAGTATGATATGTAACTTGCATTTACCAAATTATGTGTTCACACCCTCTGGCCCGGTTCCATGAAAAGAAAAAAAATGTGACCCTTAGTGAAAAGTAATTAAGAATCACTGATCTAAGGTAAGAACGATGTGTGTGTGTGCGCGAGCGTGTGGTAGTCGTGAAAGCTGTCTTACCTTTAGACTGTCTTTTAATTGAGCTGCCTTCTGTGGGGCGTTACGTTGATTTGTGTTAGAATATATTTCCCTTTTTCCCTTAGGAGTTTTGTTAATCTAATATGGTATTTACTAAGTAACGTTAGATCAAGTTAAGATATTTTTGATATTGTTAAGAGATGGTCGTGTGATTGTTTGAAGGTGCTTCACTTTTTGTGCGTTACTAGCTGTTCTGCTGCTATAAAGTGTTAATAGAAGTGGCTACTGTTTGGATGAATAAATGTTAAGTAAAATCTCGTGACATTTCTTAAAGTGAAATTTTTTCGGCTTAATTAAAGACTGTAAATTATAAGCTATCCAGGGTTTTCACCTAAAGTGAATTAGTTATAGCTCCATGTAGGGTTTTTTTACGTTGAACTGGCTTTGCGCATATATTGAGACACTACAATACCTCGGAACATTACAGCTACACGTAAGGTGGTGCTCGAGATTAAACTGACTTCTAATATATCCATTTACTTAAATCCTACGATGCTTAAAATCTATGGAACCGATATTCGGTAAAATGAGGGTTCACTGCTGATTAAGGTCTACTGTATAAGACTACAACGATTGTTCAATACTACGAAACATCTTAGTTCAACTAGTATCGAAAATGTAGGGGAAGTATCATGGGGAAAAATTGAAAAAGGATAGTGTATAGATATATGAGACACATTCTTCCTTTTATCATTCATGTTTCCTTTCTCGCTAAATCCTGCCCCCTATTGACTTTTTCTCGTTTTTTGGAATTGTAAGAAAGACCCCTGTAGATAACTTTTCGGAGATAATGAATAGCTCCAGGAAGCAACAGATGCGTTGACAACGTTCGATTATCAAGAACTCACAAAACCCACATATGGAAATTTCTGTGGAAAACATGGTTAAGTAATGAAGCAATATTTCTGAAATACAATGCTGCGGTATGCTTGGTACCCGAACGTATTACACGCCCCTCGTAATTTTATGCACAGGTTAAGGTTATTAAGAGGCATACATCAGAACCTTGCTTGTTAGAAAAAAAGAATCCCAGGGAAAAAATCGTCATAAAAAGCATCTCCAGGCGACTACTTAAAACAGCTAAACAAGAAAGTACTTACTTTTTGCCGAAAGCGTTCATTTCGCCATTTATATTCGTCTGAAAAAAATATAGCGCCAAAACAAAATGTTTATTTATGAGCTTTAACTATTCCAAGACACATTACATTTAAACTCAATTTGAGTAACATAATGAGTTATATTTCCTTTAATGAAATAATGCATTTGTTTTTGATAAAGATTTTAACCATTTCCATGAGTAACGGGTTTTGTAGAGAAAAAATATATGTAAATATATTAAGCGTAACGAGATGACTGTGTTTCGTAAGTGCACAATTTCTTTGCATCTGATTTTCTAAGCATTGCCGTAATAAGTCACGATAATTAAAAAAGCTTGCGCTAACAGGCGAATTATTATGCTTTTTTGAAATACTTTTTGTTCCTGTAATGAACGCTAAAATTATGGCAAGCCTAACGGTGTAAATGGCAGAAAGCAAGACGGAACCGAGGGGTTATTCTCCGTATAAATGAGGGCTGAATTCCTTTTCCACCGAACATCTGCTTTCCTCATATGCATAATCGTAAACAAATATTTTTGCAAACTGCTTGGAAGGGTAAGAAGGAAAATCTTAAAATCCTCGAAGTAAACGAGAATAAAATTACGTTTAGCCTTTCTTTGTTGGGAAAGTGCAGTAGGAAAAAAATTACTGCCACAAGACATAAGCGGCACTTCGTTCGCAAATATTTAATGGTGGTAATCTATTCATCTACAAAATGTTCTCATGATTTTCGCTTTAGTCTGAAATAACTGGAATTATAGAAAAAGAATTCATGTGAGCATTAACTTTTTATTAAAAAAAGAACGGATGCGCCAGGAAAACACAATTTCTTGTGCAAACTTCTTTCACGCAAACAACCTTTCTTCTCAGCTGATGCTATGATTCGCGAGCGTGCTTCGATACCTATTTACGAGTAATAATATGAATAATAATGTGAATACCTACACACTTCTAATGCAAATATATTCTTTGTTGCATCAGGAAGAGGAATACTAGAATCGACTGATTCTTTAACAGCAGGGAATAAATGCAGCATTGCTATTAAAAGTAAAAAACAATAGTAAAACCATTTTGGTAGTCTGTTCAGTTGTCTCATAAGATGACAAGATTCAATCTTCTTGCTGATTGAAAATGTCTTCTATAACACGTCCGTTTAATGCATATATTTTATTTTTGTGGGTGTGTTTTACTTTTTTATTTTGTTTTGTCTCCTCTGCGTTACCAAAGTTTAATGCCTCCTGATAACGGACAGCAAGCTTTGAGCATGGATATCTGATTAAAAACAGGGCATGAAAGAAAAAGATGTATTCTAGTGGCAAACTGACACAATATTAAAGAAAATAGCTTTTACGAAAGTTTTATGGAAAATAAGGGTACACGTGCATTTGTAGTAGAATAAATACCCACTTAATTAGAAATGTCATGATTTTGTTCTTAAACGAACAACATGTGCTGAAAAAAAGAGATATTTCAACAACTCTACGGGCTAATGATATAGAAATAGATGCGCACACTCTCAATTTCAAAATATTTTTTTTAATTTCAGTACCTTTTGTGGATCTGTTATTGTATTCGTATCCAGAAGAGAGCTCTAACATGTAGACGGGCTGGTCTACTCTTACCATCAGTGTAAATCACACAACTTTCAAGCCGCGGATGGCTTAGTGGTTAGCGATTCAGACTATCGATGCAAGGTCCTCAGGTTCGAACCTGGGCTGATCTTTTAGAGATGGTGTGATTTGCTAACAATCGCTGAATATCGGACGAGCACGTTAAGTGACGGCCCACAACCTGGACCCACTGGTTAAATGGGTATCCTTTCCTACGCCCCTCCCCTGAAATTCTCTTACCCCGCTATGTGCAATATCGTACTTGTACGGTGGCGCCATCTACTGTACCCTAATCTCACTGCAAACTGTTCTGTCAAAGTCGCTAGACCTGCTCTAATTCCTTCTGTTTCTGAGGTCCTGCCATAAAAGGCTATTTCGCTGTAGGTGGCTGGGACCTAAACTCTACTCACAGTGGACGGTAGTCCTACAAGAAAATGGCAAATACTGTAGAAAATTGTGCATAAAACGTTTTCCGTAATAGAAGCTTTCCTACGCCAAAATAATGTTTCGAAGCCAATTTTTTTCGGATAGCAAAGAATACGCCAAAACAAAAAATGCATTTTTTCGCACGGAGATAAACTACGCATTATTTAAAAAAATCACAGCCTCTCCTTGACAAATGTCAACCCCGCCTTCTCGTGGTGCATCCTGTTCCCACTAAAAGGGCTCTGACGACCGCAAATAGCGGTATAACTATACCATCGGGATCAGAGGAAATGCTATCCCACACTCACCAACCCGCTTGGCCAGCGTGGTGAGTTATGGCCAAACACCTCCAAAATGACTCTACAACTTAAATCTTGGCCCTCAGTCTCCGGCAGCTGGAATGTACCTGGCCAAGGCAGCGGCCAGTGCGACATGAAGGCAGAGGGTGCTAAGAATCCCCGGAGGACCGGACTAGGCTGCCATTTGATGCTGACCTTGGCTACCTACAACGGACGCTCCTATCTTCTGATTCAAGGCTTCTTGAATTGGAAGAGGAACTACAAAGGATCAAGTGGGACATCGTCGGGCTAAGTGAGGTAAGGAGAAAAGGAGAAGATCTCATTGAACTGAAAAGTGGACATCTCTTCTATTATCATGGGACAGATACTGGCAGAACTAGTGGTGTTGGATTTATAATAAACAAGAAACTGAAGGATAAAGTGGTAGAAGTTGAAAGTTCCTCTGACAGAGCTGCACGACTCGTTATCCAACTATCGAAAAGATACCAGGCTCAGATTATTCAAACTTATGCACCCACCACAAGTCATCCTGAAGAAGAAATTGAAGAATTTTATGAGGAAATTCGTCATCTAAATAATAAAGGTAAGCAGCACTTGAAGATAATTATGGGAGATTTCAATGCAAAAATAGGGCACCGGCAACAGAATGAAACTTCAGTAGGTAAATTCGGTCACGGCAACAGAAACCAGCGTGGAAATACTCTTGTTGAGGTTTGCAGAGGCAGAAGGATTTTTCATCTTGAATTCCTTTTTCAAGAAAAAGCCACACAGGAAATGGACATGGAGACATCCAATTGGGACGACAAGTGAAATTGATTTTATTATGTGTAACAAAAAATTCGTCATCGAAGACTGCAGTGTGCTGAACAAGTTCAACACAGGTAGTGACCATAGATTGGTGAGATGTAAGATGCACCTCAACACTAAACTGGAACGTGGCAAGCTCATAAGACAAACAAAATGTATTGACATAACCAACCTTAAAAAACACCATAATACTTTCAAGTTGGAACTGAAGAACAGATTCTCTGCTTTAGAAGGCCTAACATCGGAAGAAGTGGATATTTCGGAAGTTAACAGAAAAGTAACCAAAGCTCTTATGGAAACAGCAACAAAATTAGCTGGGTCTAAGAACAAGTTGCATGTAAACAAATTATCAGGAAAAACCAAAATGTTGATGCAAAAAAAAGAAGAGATGAGGACAACTAAAGAAGATGTGACTTCCAAAGTGGAATATATAGAGCTATGCAAGACAGCACGAAAAAGTATCACTGAAGACGTAAGGAAATTCAACTGTGAGCTAGTGAGGAAAGCAATTGAAAACAACCAAAGCCTACAGATAGCAAAGGGACATCTCAGTAAGGGAAGAAAACAGATTTTGGCTCTGAGAAAAGAAGATGGTTCTATAACAAGAAATAGAGGCGAAATTTTGACAAGAGTGAAAGATTTCTACTCCAAATTATATGAAAGGGATGATACATGTACTCCAGACATCATGAAAGGTACCAGAGTTCTTCCAGTCCTCCCAGCAGAAGTTGCTCATGCAATCAAGAACATGAAGCGGGGGAAAGCTCCAGGAGAAGATGGAATTACTATAGACATCATACAAGAAGCAAGTGGAGAAATTGAAACAGTACTCGCCCAAATTTTCACTCGATGCCTTAATGAAGGGAAGATTCCTGAGGATTGGAACAATGCTACAATGATCCTGCTACATAAAAAGGTGACATTGAGGATCTCAGGAACTACAGACCTATCAGCCTCCTATCAGTGGTTTATAAAATCTTCACTAAAGTTCTTTCACACCGCTTGAAGGTAACACTGGACATGGCTCAACCGAGAGAACAAGCTGGATTCAGGAGTGGCTACAGCACAATAGATCATATCCACGTACTGAGAGAACTAATTGAAAGAGCGAGGGAATATGAACTTCCATTGTGCATGGCTTTTATCGATTATGAAAAAGCCTTTGATTCGGTGAAACCATCAGCAGTTACCACGGCTCTGAAATCCTGCGGTATTGAAGATGCATACATTAATATTATTAATAACATCTATGAAAATGCAAGTGCAAAGATTCGGCTGTTTGAAAATACAACACACATAAAAATTGGAAAGGGAGTGAGACAAGGTGACACCATATCTCCGAAGCTCTTTAATGCCACATTGGAAAATGTCTTTCAATCACTGAACTGGGAAAACAAAGGGATAAAGATTAATGGAGATTATCTAACCCACCTTCGTTTTGCTGATGACGTAGTCATTTTTGCAACTACCCCATCAGAGCTGCAGAGTATGATCCAGGAACTTGCTGACAAGAGTAAAGAAGTGGGATTAAAAATGAACTTTCAGAAGACAAAAGTGATGTTCAATGCTTTTACAAGAAATGAAGATTTATCGATTGATGGAGAAAAACTGGAGATAACAGATACGTATGTTTATCTTGGACAGCAGATATCAAGTGAGGGTCACATTGATGAAGAAATTAATCGGCGTACAAAACTTGCCTGGAGAGCTTTTGGAAGAAACAGCATAATTTTCAAGAGCAATATGCCATTATGTCTTAAAAGAAAAGTGTTTGATCAATGCATCCTTCAGTGCTTACGTATGGTGCAGAGACGTGGACCTTAACTAAAAGAGACATACAAAGGCTGCAGACAACTCAAAGAGCCATATAGAGGTGCATGCTTGGTATAACCAGGAGAGATAAGAAGAGGAACTCATGGATCCGAAAAATGACGAGAGTGGAAGACATCATGATCAGAGTTAAATCCCTGAAATGGCAATGGGCTGGACATACTGCCAGAAGGACAGACCATAGATGGACAGCTGAAATTTTAGATTGGATTCCAAGGGACAGGAAAAGACCCAGAAAAAGACCACATGGGAGATGGGTGGATGAAATTCGTAAATATGCGGGAGTGACATGGAGGAGACTGGCACAAGACAGACCGTTGTGGAGGAAACTTGGGGAGACCTTCGTCCAGCAGTGGATTGATAATGGTTGACAATGATGATGATGATGATTTAAAAAAAGATTTCCTCACAATGAACAGTTACAAAAGTTAAAAAAAAAAAAAACAGAAAACAATGGGATTTCTGGAATCGGTAAAACCTTCGAAAACAGAAATGTGCACTTACTCCCATTTACGAAAGCAACGCGCGTTTTGAGAAATCAAGAAATGTGCATAAAATATCACAGAAATTAAGGAAGAAATATTCTTCAGAAATACATGGGGTAAAATCCTCAAGTGCATTATATTTCTCAATCAGACCACGGTACTGAATTGCTTTGCCGATTGCTGAAAGAAATACCCTTGTGAATTTGTATTTTCGATGTATTTGCGAAGATTTCTGTGAGGGTATCTGATTCAGTATATGGTATGTGATTATAACTTATATGTGCGTACATCATGTCCACAATAAAATATCACATTTTTAAGGGAGTTACAGGTGGAATAATTGCTCGTAATGACTTAGAATTTGTTATGAGGACTTCTAGGGCAGTGGAACTTTTCTTGAAGGAAAAACAAAAATTGTTCCCAATACTCGTCTCCAGGCGGTCAAGTAGCGCTCTAATCACGTGTAACAATGATAAGCTGCAGCTATACCCGCTGCCACCGTGTAATGTTCGTGTAGATAGAGCTAAATGAACACTACATAAAAAACGTCACCTACAGTGAAACAGGGGCCATTCAAAGAAACGACGAGAAAAAGTTACTCACGATTAGTCCAGACTGTGAATACTCAAAAGACGCATGTAGCGTATTAAATCAGTTTATTTTGATGATGTAGTAAGCACGAAGATTAGCCAAGCTTTCGCACTCCACTGGGAGGCTTTTTCGAGGCAATGGTAGACATAAAAATGGTAAGCCTCCCAGTGGAGTACGAAATCTTGGCTTATCTTCATTTTTATGCATACCGTTGTCTTGAAGAAGCCTCCCAGTGGAGTGCGAAAACTTAGCGAATCTTTGTGGTTAATACACCGCAAAAATAAACGGATGTAATACGCTACCCCAGTAGCACACTGACATTGGCCAACGGTTGGCCCAATGATAGTTTTGCGTCGGCAGCGTTGGGCGAAGGTTGCGTTGTTTATCAAAGATTGGCCAACGGTTTTTCCAACCACACATGACCAACCATTTATCAACAAATGACCACTTAACGGTTGTCCGATGGTTGTCCGATGGTTGTTCAACAACACATGACGGACCATGGTTGTCCAAGAACACATAAACACATTGTAAAACTGTTTTGCAACAGTTTTCCAATGTGGGTCCAACCGTTGAACCAACACATATCCAATTGTTGGCCGCCGAGTCGCCTCGTCCCTGGGTCGACCGTTGAAAGCCCACGGCTGGTCCAACATAATATTGCTACCTGGGTATATGCCTCTCTTGAGTATTTACGATTAGTCTTTATTCAGCCACTGATACTTTGGCACTTTCACAAGGTATAATCAGACGAACGTGAGTTAATAATAGTAATAACACTTGGTTAAGAGAACAACGCCAATACTAAATTAGAACAGGCCTTCAAATATCACAAACTTCAATTTTACCAATGTCTCTTTAACAATTAGTATGATGACTTCCACCATCACATACTACTATACTTCTCAAACAATATACAGTATATCGTTCTGATCTTATCTGACGCCTCTGACCTCAAGGTGTTGTCAACCATACTCTTGCGAGAGAGAAGATATCCCGTAAAGTTTGAAAAGCGCTCAGGGGAAGGAACTCAAAGTTACATAGAGAAAGAAACTAAGAAGGAAAGTTAAGCTAAAGTATACGTCACAACCGTAGATAGATACAAATTACAATTGTCGTTAGAAAGAAGCTGCAATAGAAGCAGGCATCTGAAGAAAGCTTCGTTTCATTGCCTGCAAGGAGTCAGCGTTTTAAAGCGCGGTGGCATTTGCGCGAAAAGAGAGAGAGATTGTGCACTTCTCGTAAAGCAGTTTTACCATAATAACAACTGTGCCTTTTCAGCACTGCGTAAGTTTAAAGCTTAAAAACTGGGCCAAAAACTGCAAATGTTCTACAAATAATTATCCGGAAGCTTGGAGAGACAGGTCGTTCGACTTCAAACCTTGCAGAGAACGGACGCCAGTCGACTAGCGGACCGTAAAGGATGTAGCCACAGCATTAGAAAAAGACAGGACGCCAAATGTCGTGGGGAGCAATAGCGCGCAGCGCACTGCTCAGTCTTCAAACAAGCCCCCAAACGCAATCCACGTTGTTTCTAAGAGGAATAATGCGCTGCTATTTTTACAAGATTTCGTATGTTCCGCATTTACTTGTTCCTGATAAAATGCACGAGAAGCTTTTATGTGGTTTCCTGCTCCGGTTAAATTGGACAACGAATGGCCAGGGAAACATTTTGTGGACAGACCAAGCCCATTTCCATCTGCATGGTGACGTGTTAATGCGCATAAGTGCAGAATTTGGGAAAGATATATACAAACTGCGTGAGATTCAATTTCATTCCCTAAAAGGCACCGTTTAGTGTGGTTTTACAGCTAATTCACTGTTCGATCTTTCTTTTAGGAAGAATTTCGCCTGCTGGTCTCGATGCATGCTCTGTCAAAACCTACTGATATGCATCGTTCGCATCCCGGTCCTGCCGGCCGGGATCCGAACACACGTCTGTGGTTTTTCCGGGGTTTTCCGCATACTCCACGTGTTTGGGGACGCGCATGTGTGGACGGTTCCCTCTTAAGTCTTCCCCAAACCCCATTTGTCCTTGGACCCCTTCCCTGGGCTGCCTGGATTTACCAGATGAGTGTCGATGTGCTGGTAGTAAAACAATAAAAGACGATTGTAATATGATACCCAATGGCACTAGACACCCCCGGGACTATTTCCCATGGCTGTTGTTTTTGTTGTTGTTGTTGTTGATGATGATGATGATGAAACCCATCTAAAGAACATCGTCAGCCGTGGTTTGTTTGGGGGTTTAATGCCATCGTGAGCACCTCGATAACCCTCCAGGGGGATCTTCAGCTTATTAGGTGGGTAGTCATAATGTAATGGCTGATCGGTGTATCTTGTTCAGTAACATTGAAATCAACTATTGCTACATCACTTCGTGGGACAGCATGCGGTACAATGAGATTTCAACAATTGACAATGACACGCCGTTACCCATTTTAATTACTGATACTGTCGGGGAAAATGCATAGCATCAAATGGTGTAGACTGTTACGCGGTGGTGATGTGTTGTTGTACGGTAACGATTGAACTAATGTCGCCCAACACACGGCTTTATCATTTTGGCTATGGTTGATAAGTTTTGGAAGTCCCTGCTTACAACGCTGAACTCGCACCTGCGATTTCCATGTTTGGCCTTCTCAAGAAATTTATGTCCTACGAGCATTTTACTAAGGACTCATATGTGAGATAAACGGTAGCAGCAGGGCTTCACGAACAGGAAGTGGATTTCTTCTCTTCTGGTGTACACGCCTTACCATCACGAGGGATCATGTATTTAAATATCAATGATGACTTTATGGATGACTGAAAAGCACCTGCAGTTAACTTTGGACACTATGAACACCGTTCAACCCATAAGTGCTTCTGAAAGGGAAAGTGTGCTACCTTATTTTTCAATAGCCCTTGTATTATGATGTATTTTCTGTTCTGCTGTAAATGAACAAAGTTCTTAAATGGAACTGTAACTTGTTTTTGCTTGATCTTCTCCTTTTCGGTAGTTCAATTCCCAGAAAGTTCTAGAGTCTGCCTCCCGAACAAAGTTTCTTTATTTTCTTCAGTCTACTGCCTTTAACTTGATAACCTCATTTATGATGGTTTTCATCACACCTGGTGTTCGTGCTCTTCTGTTTCCCCGCACCTCCAAATACATTGTATTTTAAATTGAATTTTATTCCTTTCTTGTCCACTTTCGTCTGGTGTATTTTAGACGACGCCCTCTGAATTTTCACGGAATTTTCTAAATCTTATGCCCTCATTGCTCTTACATTCTTTGCTTGATTCTTCCTTCTGTATTTTTCAGTTTCTGTTCGGTTTCCTTGGTAGCCCAAATCTCTGATCCTTGTAAAAGATAATTAGATCCTACAGCTGTTACGTATATTCTTGATTGCAGTTTCATTGGTCTTCGCTTGTCACTGATTGACACTGAAATACTTTTCCATTTATTCCATCCTTATCTCAAATTCTTCGTTACGAATTTCTGACACTTTTCTTTACGGATTTCTCACAGCTAATCAGTTTTATTGGTCTTCGCTTGAAACAAATTGACACTTCTCCATTTATTCCATCCTTATCTCACACTCTTCGTTACGTTACGGATTTGTCACAGCTAATTTGTTTAAATATTCTTCTTTTACCATTTGCATATAAACTTATTGTCACTAAAACATCAAAAGTGTCACTTCAATAACTAACTACCCAACGGAAACATGGTAAGAAGACCAAAAAAACGTACAATACTGGTTGTGACAACTGCAGCATCAAGAAAGAGTCGCATGAAATGAAATTCAAATGAAATTTATATCACAGATTCCTTATTTACAGGAGTTAAATGATCGCATTTGTAACGCTATGCAAGAACTTTTGCTTCAAAACTCAGTATCGTGTGCAGCTACCTCGAGCAACAATAATAGACACTACACTGCGTGGCATTTGAATGGAAGAGGTTTTTGATATCGTCCTGGGGGATAGCCTACCAGGTTGCTTCTATGCGAGACAGGAGTTTATTTGTGGTGACTGTCGGAGGCGCTTGACGGGCCAGTCGCTTAGCTACCATGTCTCAGACATATTCGATTGGCACATATTCAGTGAATGTGCAGGCCAGGAAAGAAGCGGTATGTTCCGTGTCTTATAGGTGATACCCTTCAGTAAGAGCTCTCCCCGTACGGGACAACTTTTAACAAAGGATATCACCTCTGCGTTTAAAACATCCCTGATGTATCGCTGGCTGTTGTGGGTTCCCTCAATTCCTATCAGGCGAGATCGCGAATTGAACTCAAATTTGCCCCAAACATGCCGCTTCAAGGTGCTGTTCATTACGATACCTTCGATCACGTATGCGACCATCATGACGCATCAAGCTGAATCGTTGCTCGTCAGAAAACACGAACGTTTGCCAAACAGCGCGCGAGTGTCTGTGTACGGGAACCCATTGCAGCCTGCGGCGTTTGTAGTTCAGGGTCAAAGGAATGCGCAGCAATGGGTTGTTGCGACCAGTCCTCTATTTAGCAGACGATGTCGAATTGTGCTAGAAGACAAAGCCTGACGTGCGACTGTGGTCCACTGCAGTGCTAACACCGTGGATGTCGTTTTGCTATGGGTCACTGCCATGCGGTAGAGATGTCTGCCATCCCGGGAAGTAATGCGATTTTGCATTCCATTTCCCTAATGTCTGTGTGTTCCATCCTCATCTGTCTACTAATGTCAAATTCGCATAACTGTACTAGCGTTGGCCCCTCATAAGTGGCAATTTTGCGGTAGGAAAATGTGGTTTCTCTCATTACAACAATCCTTCCTTCCTCTAAGTTCGTCAGTTGTCCATAATGCGACGTTCTTCGGCGACGGCCATAGTGAAGCACAACAAACACACTTTCAACTCAATGTCGGTTCCTTGCTGATTGCAACATAAAGTTTGAGATGGGTTTTTATATCCAAGACCTGACAGTTCACAGGGACTGCTCGCGTTTTCACTGACATTTTAATCATTTACATGTTCTGATCTATCTGTTGCACATATTCTGTAAGTTTCAAGGTAATACCTGAAGTCTTTCATGGTGCTGTAATGCTTATACAGAGTTGTGTACTTGCTAAGAATCGTTAACTGCAATTTCATATATAGCTCGTTTCACCAGACATTTTGAGTTGAATCTTCCCTCATAAACTTTACACTAGTCACAGTAAAGAGAACAGCCTGTTTACTATGGGATTCTGAAAAGTTCTCGGCCTAACCCAGTTCCTATAATTGTAACATTATTTCGTCACTGCAGTTTTTTTTTTTTGTTTTTTTTTTTGGAGGTTTAACGACCACCGTGAGCAACTCAAACGGGCTATAAGCAGTCGCCCGTCCCTAATTTAGGGTCACTGGTTCCAGGGAAGGGAGAGAGCCAGTGCCGTAAGACAAACACAACATCCATGCCTGACCGGGATTCGAACCCGGACCCCTTACGGACGAATGATCAGAGGCCAACGCCTTAGACCACTGCGCCACCGGGGCGGCTCACTGCAGTTCATAAGAGTGTTCTTTTGTATTGTAAAGTGTCAATGTATAGACTAATAGCTTTTTTTGGCAGATGTTTGACGTCCTGAACTGGATCATGCCCATGCAAAGTGTTTACTTTTCGAATGTGGAACTCCGGGCTGTCGTGAAATTTCTCTTCCTGCAGAAGACACCTGCAAAGGAAATCTATGAGTGTATGACGCAAGCATTAAGTGGCAAGTGCCCATCATATTCCATTCTTAAGAAATTGTTTGCCAACTTCAGTGTGGAGATTTTGAGACCGAAGATGCAGCGAGATCTGGGAGGCCTTTAAGATGGAGATAAAGGCATATCCAATGTAACCTTCTGCTCTTAGATGTCGCTGAAAATCGCGTTGTTTTGGCGAATCCTTGTTGTGGGGTCTTAGTTTTGTGAATAAAATTGATGATTTCTGAAAAAGCTTCCCTTATCAGATGGTGATTTCTAAAAAAGCTTTTGTCAGCATCTTAGATGACCACCGTCTGATATCTGATTTACATGTGTTTGCGGGTAGAAAAGCCAATAAACTGTAATGTAAGTGATTTAAATAATTACTGATATCATAAATGAAAGTGTATAATCGCTCAGTTATTATTGTTTGTATTACAATCTCTAATATTCAAGAGAAAGTGGTAAGCGGGAGCCACGTTTCCAGTACTTGACGTACGTAGAGCGCCACCTGTTAACGATATGCAACACTACTCCAACACGCGGAAATTTAATTTTAAAATATCCCGTGTAATGTTTCTCTGAAATTTGCAAGTCACTGTCCTATAGCTCAGTGCCTTCTTCATCCCTGTGCCAATTTTCACGAGTCAGGAAGCATTTCGTGTATGTGAACTTATGTAACTCAATTTCCACCGCTGCAAGTATAGCAGCACATTTTCACTTGATGTCCACTTCAACAGTGACAACATGTGAAATTATTGATCGTGTTCATAACTTGATTCTGTCAGATCGGCGAATCTCAGATAAAACAACAGTACAGACACTGGAGATATCCAAAGAACGTGTTGGGTTCATAATTCATGAACACTTGGATATGTAGAAGATGTCAGCGAAGTGAGTGCCCAAATGTTTGAAAACCGATGAGAAACAAAAACGAGTGGACACTTCCAAATCCAGTTTACCGGATTTCGAGCTATTTGGTGATAATTTTTTGCAGCGACTTGTCACCGTTGATGAAACGTGGTTACATGACTACGATCCAGAGACGAAACAACAGCACCTGCAGAAGCGGCACTCGGGTTCTCCACTGCCAAAGAAATTCAATACTCAATACGAAAGGCGTTTTACTGACTGACTATCTCCCGAAGGCCCAAACAATAAATGCTGAACACTATTCTAACTTGCTGTGCCGATTACAGGACGCGTTGACGGGGGAAAACCGTGAGGAAAACTGCAGAAAGGTGTTCTCTTTTTGTGGGACAATGCGCCGGCACACAAGGCTGGCAAGACTGGATGTTTTGAGGGATCTGGGGTTTCAGTGCTTAGACCATCCATCCTATTCACCAGAACTTTGATCCATCGGTCTATTTCCTGTTCCCAAATCTTAAAAAAGTTTGAAAGGGAAACATTTTTCGAATGATTCGGAGGTGATATCAGAAGCAGAGCAGTATTTAAGTGATCAGATTTCAGAATATTTTTCGAAGGGTTAAAAGAACTCTAGAAACGCCGTGCCAAGTGTGTTGAATTCGAAGTGTATATGTGGAATATTCTGTAAGTTTCATGACTCTCGCCCATTTCCCTCTTGTTGAGGCCGAGAACGTATCAGCATCCACTCGTAACACACTGAATTGGATTCCTAACTAGGATGACATGGAAGACAATCGTAAATAATAACACGAAAAACAGCATATTCATTTTAACTCTAAGCAAATCTCTTATCTCGCTCACCCCTTTTTCAAACACAGGGTGTGGTCATCTTATTTACAGTATGAGCGGTTCTTAGCCGTTACCAAGATACATACAGATTCTTGGAGGTCTGATGCGCGATTCCGAAAGAAATCATAACTAGAATGTAACGTAATTTCGATAAAAAATGAAATTCAGAGACAGGGTTAATTTTGAAATTTACTTCACACAGGTCCCACTCATTTGTGGGGGTGAACCCTGGTATTTAAAAATGTTTTCATTAGTTGTTTACCTCTTCTATAATATTTAACAAATATTTTCTTCACCATTTGTAATAACTATCACCTGTGATTTTGTCGGTTTTTTAAGGGCCAGTTTATATAATGCTTTTAACTCCTCCATCTGATTTGCATGTAATTACAAAATCATACGCAATCAGAATCTTCATGTAAGGTATAATTTAATCCTTGTTCTCTTGAGATTCTTTTCCATTTAGGTGATGCATTGATCAGTTAACGTATTTTGTCGAAATTTTTTAAGAGTTATATAATCATTTTCATTCTTAAAATAAAAAATACCTTAAAAATTGTTGAAAAATTAGTGAATTACGAAATAAAATGCTTACCCAGGAATTACGTTTTTGCAATACATCTAAATCACACCTTCACGACTTTTAATATTATATATCACTGTATCTTTCTGAGAAATATACACAAGGGCTGATCGAAAAGTAATATGAGTGATTTTTCGTCAGGAATAATACTGAGTAATAGGCCCATGTCTAACGTTAAAAAGAAGATAGTCATTAGGGCTATTTGTACCCACACGTCTTGTCTAAATCACTCTCGTCGAAAAAAGCTGTAGTACTTTTACTTTAAAAGTGTTCCGTTTGTTCTACATATCGAAAGCATGGATTTAACGCTTGAACAACGTGACCCCCAAGAAAGTTTGCGTTCGGCTGCAAAAATCAGGAAAGAAACATATGATGTTCTTCAAGAAGCCTTCGGTGATGAAGGGATATCAAGTGCAAGTCTGTTTTCTTAGCGTAAAGAGTTTACAGAAGACAGACAAACTATTGAACATTTGGCAAGGAAAGGACGTCCATCGACTGCGGTTTCGGACATTCTGATTAATTTTGTGAGCGCCGTTATGATAAACGACCTTCATATCACAATGAGGTAGTTATCGGATGCACTAGACATATGGAATACAAACACTCATCAGACTATCGTGATGGAACACTTGAGCTTGCGCCGTGTGTTCTGTCGACGTATTCTACGGGTACTCACAACAGAGATATTGTCATGCAGAAAAATATTTATAGCTGATCCTCGTTCCGCGTACAACTCAGATATAGCTCCATGCCACTTCCGGCGATTCCCATAATTAATGAAATCATCCCTGGTTCGTCATTTAAAGAGACACTGGGATGCAAAAATTCTGCGGAAGCGGTTTTGAAGCTTCTGGCCAAAGATCATTTGATGCAGATGTTCAAGAGCTCGGTTACATGCCATGACAAGCGTATTAGGTGCAAGGGAAAGTGTTATAAGAAAAACCATGTAGGCATTAATGATTAAATTTTCCTTCCAAAAACAGCGAGCTGAGTAGTATTACTTTCTGATCAGCCTTTGTATCTTACAAAATGTTTGTATCAGAAATACTAGTAGTTTGAAGTACGTTATCTGGAAATTTCAGGAGTTAACAAAGTACATGAATTTGAATCATGTTATATATACACTGGTCACAAAAAGTTAGGAAGGTTTCGAAGGGAAATGGTGGTGATATACAAATTTAGCCACTACTGGAAATCGGTTATCAGCTTGGGTAGCTACGACAACACAGCACATGACGTGCGAGCTCCGATAAACGTACCATACGAGAAGTGATTGATTTATTGATTGAAGGTTTAACGATCACCGTGAGCAACTCAATGGGCTGTAATCAGTCGCCCGTCCCTGATTTAGGGTCACTGGTTCCACGGAAAGGAGAGAACCAGTGCCGTAAGACAAATACAACATCCATGCCTTACCGGGATGGATGTTGTCGCTTTAAACCACTGCGCCACCAGGGCCGCACGAGAAGTGGAAGATGGGTAGTTTCTGTGCTTGGTCTAGACGTTTGCTGAATGTATTGCCTTCAGTGTGGAATTAACCTGAAATGATGTCCAGACGACGTTTAAGCATTAACAACAGAAACAGTGCTGTTGGCATGCTACAGGATGGTGTACGGCAGATCGATGTGACTGCTACTTTAGCAGTTTCGCAAAGTGTAGTGAGTGGGCTACACGCAAGGTTTATACGTCATGGAAATGTTGCAAGCGTGGTCACCCAAGGATAGACACCAGGAAGCCAATTCCGGGAATCACTTCCAGCTGGTTCTGGTGTCCCTCTGCGTACTCAAACGGTACGAAACAGTCTTCACGAGTACAGACTCAGGACAAGGAGACTTCTGAGACATCAGGTCAACATTAGCAAAGATATACATGGGTCCAATAGTACATGCTATATAATATGGAGTGGCACCATGTATTTTTCACAGACGAAGTACTTTTCTCTCTTTATCCTGGTACACAACGAGCTCCGGCACGTGTGGAGGAGATCCGGCACATGAATGTAACCACGCTATGTGAAGTCCATTCACGCTCACCAGCAGCGGTCACTTCCGATTTGGGCAGGATTGTGTTTTAAGGGTGAGGCAAAAGTAATGAGCCATTGAATAGGAAAACTTCAAACATGTGTAAAGTACAAACGAATACAATTCAACCTTCGAAACACAAGCCATTATGTTCTATGGTCTGAAGCCATCTTTCTGCCAAATTGTGAATTTCCGCTTTGTAAAACTCTTTGGAGTTTTGAGTTGAAAAACTCCTAAACCCCGGCTTCCACCTCATGACGGTTTCGGAAAGTTCTGCCACGGATGAAATGTGTCATCGACCGAAAGAAGTGGTAGTCACTAGGGGCAAGGTCTGGGCTATAGGCAAGATGTGAAAGAAGTTCGATTCCATCAAGCTCCCGGATCTTATCCCTCGTTGAACGGGCGGTATAGGGGGGCGCGTTATTGTGCTGAAGGCGAACCTCTTTTCTGTTGACCAGGGCCGGGTACTTACGGACCAGAACTTCATACATCATCTGTAGGTGTTGAGAGTAGAGGGCAGTGGAGACGCCTTGCCCAGCTGGAACGAATTCAAAGTGTATGAGCCCCTCACAATTCCACCAAACACACATGACTTTGTGTTCAAAGCGTACCAGCTTAGCGACGGACTCTGGAATCTGGCCCGGGCTAATCCACTGGTTTCGCATGTCGGGATTACGGAAGAACATCCACTTTTTATCAGACGTAAGAATTCGCCTGATGAAACGCTCGTTCATGGAGTCGTTCAGCAGCTCTCTGCACAATTCCATCCGCCTTTGAGCTTGTGCTGTGGTCAATTCGTGAGGTACCACTCGTCAGCTCCTATTGACCTTCCCAAGTTTGTGGAGATGGCGAACCACACTGGATTGTGATACCCCAATCCCGTCCGAGAATCTGCGAGTGCTTGTGGTTGGTGCTGCCTCTACGGCTTCACGCAGGGCTTCCGATTCCACCGTTGGGGTCTACCAGAGCGAGGTCCATCTTGAAGGCTGGTGTACCCCTTGTTAAAGCGAACAAACCGTATTTTTGCTGTGGAGTAGCTGATTACACCCACACCTTCCACTGCACAAATTTCGGGGACCGCATCATGTGCAGATAATCCTTTTTTCCAATAATGACGCCACAGTACTCGAACTGCCATTTTTTCGTCCATGTTCTGAAAGCAAAAAAAAAAAACCACACACAATTAATTCATATTCATGTCCACCACCAAAGCAAATTCTGATAGTCCATTAAATACTCTTTCTACCTAATAACAAGTTCCAGTCTAAACGTAGTTCCGAAAAAACAACGCCATCTCAAACTACCTCTCACATGGTTCATTACTTAGGACTAACCGTCTGTATTTGCGGCACTTCCTTGTATGTTTGTCAAAGCAACATGAATGCCTCGGTGTACCGAAACCAGATCATTGTGCCCATTGTGACTCTGTCTGATGCTGCTACTGTGTATGCATTCCGTTTTCTCGGTGACAATGCAACCAGTCACCGTATCTGGAGCGTGTTCCAGGAGCTGGAATTTAATGGAATTAAATCATTACAGCTGCCGCCGAGGTCTCCTGACCGTAATCGTATTGAGAACATTTGCGATACTGTGGTGCGACGTCTGTATATCCACGGTCCATACCGCAGTCCACAGGCACACCTCCGTATCGTGTTGCCTGTAATATTAAATGAGCTGTACCAGACACTCATCACTAATGTCATTTCCAGTTTGCCTCGTAGGTGTCAAGACGTTCTACGACATAGAGGTGTGTGACGTGCCTGCCCTGCAGGACGCACACGACACAAAACTAGATGGCAGCGAGAACGAACGTAGCTCAGTTGGTAGAGCGACTTGTTCCAGAATGAGTGGACTCGGGTTCGATCCCCAGCGTGGACCAAAAATGACGGAGGAATTTACTTCGTTGCAATGGCGCCCGAACTTCCCGGATGACCCGGCCGTTAAAGATCTCGCAATGGTGTGATGTTCTTTCCACACCGCGAGACAAGAAAAATAAGAGAATCCCTTCTTCAGCTATTCGAAAAAAAAAATGTGTGTGATGATGCATTCCATACACCAGATTGACTGGGAGTTCTCAATTGCACGTTCTACAGCGGATGGCAGCCTGGAACGATTCATGGTCACGGCTGACCCGTGGGCCATACACCCGGCCGTGATGCAGAACTTCCGGGACAGCCACAGAAAGTTGACGATGAAGAACTGGAACAACTATTGGACGCGAATCCCTGTCGCACACAGTCAGAGCTCGCCCAGGAACTCGGAGTAACACGACAAGCCATTGAAAAGCTCCTACACAAGCTTGGACAGATTCACAAGGAGGACTGTTGGGTGCCGCACCAACTCACAGCTGCGAACAAGTCAAGACGCTACGATGTTGCTGTGACCTTGCTCTCCAGGTTCAAGAAGAAGGACTTCCTTCACAAGATTTTGACCAGCGATGAGAATTAGATCCTCTACGATAATCCTAAGTGGTGCAAATCATGGGATTATCCAGGTCAGACTACCACGAGCCCCGCCAAACCGAATATCCATGCCAGGGAGTTGTTGGTGTGCATATGGTGGGATCAGCGTGGTGTCGTACACTATGAGTTGCTCAAACCTGGTGAAACGGTCAATGCTGAGCGTTATTGTCAGCAGCTCATTCCTGTGAGTGACGCAATGGAGGCGAAAAGGCCAGACACCGGCAAGGACAGAAGGTCGATCCTATTACTTCAGGATTACGCGCGTCCTAACACCGCGAAAACGACTTTAAACACGATCACCTACCTGGGATGAGATATTTTGTCCCACCCGGCGTATTCTCCAGACTTCGCTCCGTCGGATTATTACCTATTTCTCTCCCTGCAACATCACGTAAGTGATACGCAGTTCACTTCTGTCGAGGAGGTCCACACAAGTATTGATGACTTTATCAACTCGAAACAGTCCTCTTTTTTCCGCAGTGGCATTCGTCAGCTCCCTGATCGATGGCTCAAATGTATCCAACACGACGGGGATTATTTCCCTGATTAGGTACGTATATTTTTTACAATTTGCTGTCAACGTGTCGTGCCTATGGCCGAGAATTAAGTTGCACACCTAATAACATCCACCCGGCGTGAAACATTGCCGCAAATCAAAGACTCTATTCAATGCTGGGACCAGTAGTAGAACTGCGTTCGGACAATGCCACTTTCCCTGTGTTCTGTGGGGTTCAGGGGCCGACGGCCCACCCGGGCGCCATTGCTGACCCGACGACACAAGGCTGTGTGTCTTGTCTGCGCTTCGGGATACTGCCATTGGACGTAGGATGATTCGAAATATGCAGACTGGTCCGAAGAAAAACACGGTACCAACTATTTCGGCTAGACGGTAAATCTCTGGTGTGACAACCCCACGAAGCAATGGATACCACATGCCTACAAGGGAGAGTTCAGGCCGGCGGTGACTCTGTTGTGGTGTGGGATGTTTTCAGCTGGCACGCATTAGGGCACCTCGTACTTCTGCGGACCGTAGAAGTACGAGGTGCTCCAAAACTTCCGAAAATGTTGAAAAAAGTGTGGGAGCTCATGGTGAATGGTCGTCACTGTGAGAATCATTTGCTGAAGAATTGGGTATAATTAACGAAATAACCCAAACCATTTTAAAACATGATTTGGGGAAGCGAATATATGTTCTAGATCTGTCCCACACTTTAAAACCATCTGTTACACACTTTTCAACCGTGCAAAAGCTACACCAATTCGAGACCTGTCATTCTTATGGTCGATTGGGATAAGATATAAGTTTTTGACTATTTTTTATTACCTTGACTGAAATTAGCGGTGAAAGGATGCAGATTTGCTGACATTTCTGATATTCAAAGAATCGTGATGACCGAGCTGCAGACGATAATACAGGAGAACTTTTCCCATAGCTTCCAGTCTGAACGACGCCAAAATTGTATTGTATCCGGGGGTGGAGATAGATTTGAAAGCCTGTAATGTAAGTTTTCTTTGATTTAAAAACAATCAAATATTACATATTGTTTGTTTTTACCGTACATTCATTGAACTTTATTGACACACCTTTTATGTGTTCTGTGTTGGGATTTAATTACATTTTGAAACACTTTAAACTAGCTTAAAATCTTTAAAACGAAATGCCGTTCTATAAGCACAGTGATAAATATTTTAAACCCAATTTTCAGATAAATTGTTTAGTAAAAAAAGCAGGAACCTTCTCCTAAAGGACAAACTCTGTAATTGAGAAAACAAACAAATGAAGAAGCCAGTGAAAACATTCGATGCCTGAAAGACAACGCATTATTCTCTAACTGAGCTACGAGCAATGATATGCAAACTGTACAACACCGATGCATGATCGAAATCACAGTTTTATTTTTAGTGTCCTCTTTGTATACTGCCAAATTTGATTTTCATACTCACATAAATTAGCTGTGTCTTTGCCGATAAAAATTTCCAAGAATACGTTTTTATGAAGTCCTTAGACTTAAAGAAAGATGGAAAGTCTGAAGGTTTCAAAATGCTCAGTTCACCAATCTCATCAAGTAAGTTAGACTTATTTGACGAACACTGTCTTGCTTTCCTGATATTTACCTTACAACATTTGTGCTTATGTGGTTTGCCTTCATGTCGCTCTGAGTAGTACAGATTTTCGGTTTATGAATTTCATTTTCGTGTTATACAAAGCATAAAATCAAGCCTGGTCGAAAATCTCTAAGAAGAATGTTTTTTATTTGTTTGCAGGTTTAACGACCACCAGGAGTAACTCGATAAGCAATTGGCAGTCACCCGTCCCTGATTTAGGGCCACTGGTTCCAGGAAAGGGAGAGAACCAGTGCCTTAAGACAAACACAACAGCCATACCTGACCGGAATCGAACTTGGATGCATCTCAGACGAATGGTCACAAGCCAGCGCTTAGACCATTGCGCCGCTGAAGAGGCAACATTTTGGCAAATTTATATTCTGTATTATGTGATGTTATGTAATAAAAACACAGAAAAATAATTTAAAAAGTAAACCTACTACCGCAACGTCGAATGTAATGAGCTCGGTTTCTGTAGCAAAATGCAAAAGGAATTGAGATTCCACTTTTGAATGTTCGATTCTATTTTACAATCACATTGAATGTGTGGAACAATTTCGAGGAAACCGAAATATCTTTTCTAAGGACAGACATTACAACATGATGTTTTTCAAACCTCAATGCTCTATACTACATTTCCATCAATACCCAGGTACCTTTCTGCTGATAGTGAATTTGGTCCATCATGTCACACACGCATTTATAAATATGGTGATAGGCCCGTGATAAGACAATAGACTGACTGTGAATGCAAAATGCTGCAATTGACAGAATTAACTGATTACCAACGCGAATGAATAACATGGTATCACATAAACAATCGCTGCGTGCGTGCACTTCAGCAGCATTGAAGATCTCTAGGGCGACAGTCGGGGACGTGATATATAGGTTGTAGCTGGTTGTGTCTGAATCTGTGACGGAATGACCACGTAACATATGAAGTTAACAGAACATGACAGGATAGTTCTGCAAAAGGACTGTCTTCTCCGATCACAAATAGACATTGTCTCAATCGCACAAGTCCCAAGCAAGACTACGGACACTGATATTTGCAGCAGTACAGCGTGCAAAACCTTGTACAACATGGAATACCCCGGACGAGCGAGCGTCCATAAGACACTAATCACGCAGACTAATGCCAAATGCCAATTAGCATGATGTTAGGGATGTAGACTAATGGACTAACAGTCAGAGTTCACAGTTTACCAATGTGAAGGTCGTCTCTGGGTGTGGCTGATGCCAGGAAAAATTTACCTTCTAGACTGTATCGTCCCAACAAGGAATTTGGGGGAAAGCATCGTGATGTCATGGAGCTGTGTTTCGTATTTGAGCTGAGGCCTCTTAGTCGCTTGAACATAACTTTGAATTATGAGCTGTAGCTAGAAGTCCTTAGACAGTTTTGCTCTATTAAAGTTATTGCAGTAATTTTGGAAAGTCCCAAACCTCTATCAAAAGGGCAAACCAACATATCACACTACTCGTGTTATTACGAGATAGTTTGACGATATAACAGCCCAAAATTTAGAGTGGCCTGCTTAGAGTCCTGCTCTGAACGCTGTAGAGAATATCTGAAATGAATTCGGTTGTCTGATACGTGGAAGAAGAGATCGCTCAACAAACAAAGCTGATTTGGTCACTGATTTGAAGGTCAAGTCGTAGACCATATTGGCAGACATTGGCAAATATTTGGTGGACAGTTTTCCATTAAAACCCCTTTCTGTTTGGGGATATAAACACCGCCGTCAGCAACATAGTAGTCTATAAGTAGTGGGTAGTCTTGAATTAGGGGCCACCAGTTCCAGAGAAGGGAGAGAACCAGTGCAGTAAGAAAAACACACCATCCATTCATCGCCCGGGAATCGAACCCGGACATATCTTGGAGGAATCATTAGAAACCAATGTTTCGTACCACGAGTGCGGCGGAAATGTTTCAGAACACAATATTAGATTTTAGATAAATAGTGTTCACTTTTAGATATGCAGGTATCCGATTATGGATCATCGGACAGCCTATATTGCTGGCAACTACTAAGAAATGTATATGAAAATATGGAAAACTAAGAAAATCAGAGCGGAGGAGGTACGAAAGGTAGAAGTTTAAAACAGAGAAATTATGAAACAAATGAAGAGCGAAAATGAGGCATTATGGAAAACGGAGTGAGTGAGAGAGAGAGAGAGAGAAAGAGAGAGAGGGAAGGAGAGAGAGAATAAAATGAGCCGCCCTGGTGGCGTAGTAGTTTAAGTGATGACTTCTTATCATTCGCCCGAAATTGGTCGGGGTTCGAATCCCGTTGAGGCACGGATGTTGTTGTTTTTTTGTCTTGCGGCCCTGGCTCTTTCCCTTTCGTGGAACCAGTGGCCCTAAATGCTTATTGCCCACTGAGTTGCTCACGGTGGTCGTTAAACCCTCAATAAAAAAGAAAACAAGAAAAGGAAGTAAGACGACTCGGAGGAGAGAGAGAGGAAGCTTGAAAAGGCAGTATAAGAATACGAGTAGGTGGATAATGTTGAGTGATTGGAGCTAATGCAAAAAGAACGGGAGAGAAAGTCAGGTAGTAAGGAAGAGCAGGAGAAAACAGGAGCCAAAGAAAGATGAAAACAAAGCATAAAACAGAGTAAATGAAATACATCAGATTCTCGATGGTGTCGATGAGAAGGCTACAGAAAACAAAAGTTTGCGCGCACTCATCCACACGACACTTTTATTTTACCAAAGAATTATTATTATATTCTTTGGTTAGGGTATCCATCGTAGCTGAAGAGCCAGACAAAAAAGCCTAAAGCACATAAATAACAGCAGAGCACCTACTTGCAAACGTTTTGATAAAGCTATAAAATAGAGAGGGAATTTGAAACATGGGAACTTTGTTGCAAAGGAAGAGTTACCACTGTACATTTGTCAATGTTACTGATGTACATGTTGTCAATGTTTGCTTATATATATTAATACAACGGCTGCAAATACATTTTCATATTTTAGTTCCTTATGTTCCGTTAGTTTGTGCAAGATACATTAAAACATTTAGACATAGTATAAAGTGAGTATACTATAACAAGAGATATAATAAAGCACTCGCTTTGCATGGTTAATTTACCACACCTGTTTTATACTGCAGAAGACATTGGAAGTGAAATACATTAGCTGTCTTCGCATATTTTTACTTTTGACTTTTATTAGACTTATACTAATATCATAAATTTTAAACGAATTCTAGATAGTTCATCGTTTTTAAGCTCCTGGCAAAAAGTTGCATTTCGTAAGTAAGAAGTAAAAGATAGTTCATCGTTTTTAAATTCCTGGCAAAAATTTGGTCATTTCGTAAGTAAGAAGTAAAACAAAGCTCTGGTAAAATGTGATTTGTTAATCTTAATCTTCATTAATAAAGATTTTGCTCTTGCGAAGAGGCATCACTCCTACCTTGAATTCCTCGGGGTCATTATTTCCCAGAACTAATCGTTGTAACAAGCAATTTGTGTGGGTAGTTGAACATGGTTCAGCTAAACCACCGACACAATTTATCTCAAGAAGTTCGCATCAAAATACTCGGTAAAATACATTATTCAAAAAACTTACAAACTGTCTAGTTTTTTTAATACAGTGAATGTTAATATTTATGAACCTGCTTTCTGCTCTTTAGCTCTTTGGAGGTCAACAATATATAAAACTGAATCATACTTGCTAATGTTTTCGCACACTGAAGTCGCCATTGGAAGCCTTTATGCTGAAGTTAACGAACCATCGCTTGATTTGCGCCGTCGGCAGGTGTCTTCCTCATTGTGTATTACAGTTTCGCTCACCGCAATTTGTATTTGGTGACACTGCACCTATGTGTCGGACGAGATTAGATGGTCGTACTGGAAAATGAAAAGAAAAAGATAAACAGAAAAACAACGAGGCATATTCGTCCTAAGATTCCATTTGCAATTGACCAACACCATATCGACGCAAAATGCCGGTTTACTCCCCAGAAAAGGTTGTTTGAAGTGTATGACTTTAATCAAAGATAAATTCAGCAGAAATTCTAGGATTTAGACGAAAAGCTAAAAATGTTTTTTTATGGGTAAAACGTTTCATGGCACATTAATATCAGCAAGAATCCATTCATCTATCCACCCATCTATCTCGTCTGCCCACGGCAGATGAAGTCCCGCAAAAAAGACTATGCACCCTTGAGGGTCACTGGCAATTTAATGCAGCCGGCTTGCTATTTGTCTGCTGCATACGGATAAGAAACAAAGTGCGTCCAGAGCCAATTTCACAGACAACAATCTACCCAACTCGCGTTTCCAACCACAGGGAGCCTGCGGAAAACCGCGTAAAAAACCGCAGACTAGATGGCAGGCAGGACCGGGATTCGAGCACCCGTTGGGCAAGAATAGCATATATATATATTTTTTTATATATATTTTTGAAATGAACTACCATGTATCTTCGTGTATAAGCCGAGAGTAGGATTTTCACTGCAGAAATTTGACAAAAATCGAAAACTCGTGTATAAGCCGAGAGTACGATTTTCACTGCAGAAATCGGACGAAAAGCGAAACATGGTGTATTGTGTAAATTACAAAATCTCTCATATTATTTATCTCAGGATATTTATTACATGTGTGGCGATTGAAGTGGCAGCTACACACTACAAAACCAAACACAAACATACGGTAATCCATCTTATTAGGTACTGGACTGAGGATTAAAAGCCGATTGTAACTTATAAGCATTTGCGAATCTTGGTTGTGTTTATATACGGAGGGAAACGAGACCTATGCCCGATGTTAAGCAGGCGCCCGCACAAGGGACGGGGAGGACTCCAGCTGGGTCTCTATCACAAGCTCTCTCCTCTCTTTCTCCTCTCTCTCTCTCTCTCCTCTCTCTCTCTCACACACACACGAAACAAATCCTACTTTCTTTAAGTGAGGGGAGTGGGCTGAAGAATCCAAATATTACAGTTTTACTTCCGGTCTCTCCCTCCACGAAGAGTGAGAGAAGGCAACGGCGGGGCAGCACTTAATGGGACAAAGTGTTAGGAACTGAATGACACCCCTCCACGCATCCATGAAATACGATCTGCTTGTTGTCCCTTCCCACCAACCAGTCTAAGAAAAGTGGAAGCCCAGCCACACGGTAATGCTTTTGATTTGCTAAGGAAATAGAGCCAACGAAACGACAGTTTCAATTCAATTGTGGTATCCTTTCTGAAGCAAGGATAATTTTTGTTTTTATCAAATTGCTCTGCTTTATGATAGTTAGAAATTTTTCAGCTCTTCAGTTCCCCTAGCAATTTTAACTTTGCTTACGTTGAAAGATGCCTGGACATAAAAAGACTGCATATGCGGCTAGTTTTAAGCTGCATGTCATCGCTTTTTCCGAGCAATCGAACAATTCGATGGCTGCTCGTCATTTCTCTGTCAACGAAAAGCAAGTGCGTGAGTGGAAAAAAAAATAAGTCGGAACTTACGATGATGCCGAGGACAAAGAAGGCTGCACGTGGTCGTCCGCCGATGTTTCCTGACCTGGAGGAGAAGTTGGCGCAGTGGATTAGGAAGTTGCAGTGGATTAGGGAGTCACAGCAGAGCGGGTTTATTATAACCACAAATATCCGAATCAGGGCGCTGAATATGTCGAAAGAACCTGAACTCCTGCCACTAAAACCAGTGGACCTCGTTGCTTCCGTGGGATGGTGCGATCGATTAATGAACAGATATAACTTGAGTCTACGAACCCACACTAAGCTCTCCCAAAAATTGCCGAGTGAGTTGGAAACGAAAGTTGAATTGTCTCAAAAATGTATTATCTATCTCCGGAAGCAATAAAATTTCGATTTGTGCCAAATTGACAATAGGGACGAAATTCCTGTCACCTTCGATTCGCATTCGAATCGAACTGTGGATCTTAAAGGCGCTAAGACAATTTTTTGTTAAAACAACTGGACATGAAATGACTAGATTCAGAGTGATTTTGTGTTGTATGGCAGATGTCTCACGTTTACCCCTATGATTATTTTTAAACGTAAGACTGTGCCTAAGGGGGCGAAGTTCCCAAGTGGCCTGTTGGTGCGTGTTCACGTCAAAGTTTGGATGGATGAGAGTGGCACCTTGGAATGGTTGGAAAGCGTGTGGAGCAAGAGGAAGGGTGGCGTTTTCAAGAAGTAGTCGATTATCGTGTGGGACTCGTCTCAGACCCATCTCACCGATAAAGTAAAAAGAAGGGGTCATGAAATGAAAGGCCTCACCTCCCTAAGGCAGCTGCTCGATGTCTCATTGGACAAGACGTTTAAGTACAGGCTTCGGACCAAATGGATAGAGTGGATGGCGTCTGACGATAAGGCGGTGACGAAGGGTGGAAATTCGAAAAAGATAGGCATCGTCATGACGCGGAGTGGGTGAAGGAAGCGTGGTCGCACATTCCTTCAGAAACGATAGTCGGATTTTTAAAAAGTGTTGCATCATCAACGCTATGGACGTAAGTGAGGACCATATTGTGCCCGAGGGGGATGACGACGACAACAGTGAGGTGGAGCACGATGACATCCACACGGATCTTCCCATGACGGAGACTGAATACCGAGAACTGTTCGGGAATTTGGACTCAGATACAGACGTCAAGGGCGAATGAGAATGGATGAATTAAAAATAAAGGTAAAGTTCTTTTTCAGTCATTTATTCTGTGTTGTTATATATATGGACTATTATGTACATTATTTTAAGAATAATTTAAACATATTTAATTCGTGTTTGATAAAAGTAAACATGTTTTATTGCTATGCATATTTTATTAAGTGAGTTTTGGTGGGCAACGGTCCAGAGTCGTCCCGGCATATCAATCCAGACTGGGTTGAATGTGGTCGCCGATATGCCAGAAAAAACTGCTAAAATTATTGACTCGTATATAAGCCGACATCTGTACTTCAGTGGTGAACAAAAGTCTAAAAATTCTCGGCTTATACACGAAGATATACGGATATACGATATATAGATATAATGGCATTTTCCAATGAGATTTGGTCATAATTCTGCTAGTTTATGATGTACATCCAGTAATCGTATGGCGGTTGCTTAACGTTTCTTGAACGACAAGATTCAAAGAAATTCTGCTTCAAAGTGAAAATGGATATGCATTGATTCTTTGGTGTCACTTAGTCAGCATGAAAAAAATATGAAAGTTTTTAACTTTTCCTGAACAAAGTTAAACAAAAAGGTAGAAAATTCTTGTTAATATATGTCAAATACGTGGAGATAATGTAAATGGACGATGTCATCACTCTTTCCACGTTATTTTTTAAACAACGCATAGCGACTGAAAAATTGTATTCCGGCACTGCTGGGATCGAACCCCAGAACTCTCGATAACTAGTCGAGTGCGTTCGAATTTACGCTACAGCGCCAACAATTCTCAGCGCAATGCGTGGTTTATCAGTCAGCATCTGACTACACGAATGCGTATTGATGGTCTCAGCAACTGAGATGTCGTCATCTGGTGGCATTTAACGCAACAGCTATTTTAATTGTAGCTGATAAATTCAAAGGGCGATAGAAATGGTTAATATATGTCAAATACGTGGAGATAATGTAAATGGACGATGTCATCACTCTTGTGTTCTTGTGTTTCTTGAAAATTCTTGTGTGAAAATTCTCGATGTCATCACTCTTGTGTTTCTTGAAAATTCTTGTGTTATGCAAAAATCTGGGATATTTTAAAAACCCGTATAAAAGAAGGATTTAGAAAGAGCTGTAGCTCTTGGAATACCGGAAAATTTTATACTGAAATTCAGAGCGGTATTATGTAAAATAAACTTTCTCAAGAAAAGTTTATGTAATACAGTAAACAAACCCTATGGATTGCATTCTGTTTTTGCTTTCAAAATTTATCATCGTCATAATTATTCGCTATTTTAAAGTTCCTAATTATTTTTTGTAGTAATTTGAAAAAATAAATTACGATAATAGTAAAGGAGTTGACATTTACTTTCGTCACATCGCAGAGTGCGATTTTCGTCATATATTTAAAGCATTTTAGTCGAAAATAGTGCAAAGGGGCAAATTGCAGTGCAAAAGGGCAATATTTCAGGATTGATTAAGCCATTAAACAGAAGTACTAAAAACCAGCAAGAAAAATTTTAGCTGAACGAAAATTAAGCTTTCTAAGGTGTATAAACCAAAATGGTGTTATCAACATCCATTAACACGGGACTCTAATAGTTTATTTATTTTATAGTCTTATTTTGCGTTTCTCCCTTACCCAGATTTTTTTTCTGTTATTCTAGCTGTTCCTTTCGTGAAGACTTGAAATTTTCCAAACTAAAGGATATTTCTCTGTCTCTCACGTTGTGCTTTAACTCTTTCCCTTTCTTAAAAAGGTTTCTGGGAAATGTGTTAAAAAATCTCCTATGAACAAAATGTTCTTTTTTTTTACCGATTGTTCTTTGCTGCACGATATCAAACAAGTTTTTGAAAGGGACACAACCAAAGATGGAAATGGGTCATTAGGTATCATGCAGATCAAATGGTATTGGACCAACAGTTGGTTCCATTCAGAGGGTATTGAGAAGTCAGACTAATCGGGCACCCAGTTGGCGGATTGCTCTGACTTCTGAGTAGTCAACCGAGATGCGACCGAAGTAGAATCCCGGATTAATTTTTCATCTGGCGGTTTAACGACCACCGTGAGCGACTTGGTTGGCTATGAGCAGTTTTTCGTCTCTAAATTAAAGACACTGGTTACAGAGAAGGTAGAAAGTCAGCGCCGTAAGACAAACACAACATTCATGCCTTTTCGGAATACGAAAACGTACCGTTCTCGGCCGAATGGTGAGAAACCAGAGCTTAGGCAACTGTGCCAAAAGGACGGCCCCGGAGAAGTACCGTTGTGGCGCTTTATGATGGCACTGGCTCTGTCGCTTCCCTTTAGCCAGTGGCATTAAATTAGTGAACATCTTACAAATACGTAGCGTCAGTGAATAAACAAAGACATAGCTCTTTTCACGTTTAGCAACGCACAGCAACCGAAAAATTGCTATTCGGCATTAAATTAGGGATGGATCATTCCTCACAGCCGAAAAAGTTGGTCATTGTGGTCGTTAAACGCCAAAATCAAAAATCAAAACAAAAATGTATTGTGGCTTTATTTTTCAAGTTATTTAAGTCCGCAAAGGGCAAGATGAAAAAATAGCCAGGTAATTACTTTTTTGTTTGCGGTTGTCATCAGTGACGCTTTTTGTGTGTTATGCGAACAAACAATGGTTCACGATATTTTTTTCAATTAATGACGTCATAACAACATTGCTTACTGTTCATGTTGATAAATAAGATTATAATCGCATATGTTCAATTTACTGTGTAATCCACACAAATTATTAATTAAACGCACACATTTCATACAAAGTTTTGACGTATTCAGCGATAGCCTACAGTTTTGGCGCGAGCACTAGGACATTTACTATTTTAATGATGACATTCTGCTTACCTAAGTAGGCCTGCATCCAAAGATGTTGTCATATGACTTTTATAAATAGTGTTAACAACTACAGTACATCTTGCATAGTGCATTCTCTTCAGATAATTTGGCTATTGTGCTACAGATCTAGTCAGTATCTTGGATAACCTGGTAAGACGTTCACAAAGATAAGTTACGTTAACTGCTATAAACATATGTGATTTTCGCATACTTCAAAATAGCCTTGTTCAGGAATAACCGTGCAAATTCACTGAGTGACCACTGTATTATGACCACCTACCTAATACTTCGTAGGTTCCCCTTTTCCCTTCCGTACAGCAGCTGTCCGACGTAACATCGGTTCAATAAGATGCCGGAAGCAGTTGGGAGGTATAGCTAACCACGCTTTGTGTAATGCGACCTTTACTGCAGATATAGTGGTGACTGATGTATTCAGACAAGTATTTTACAGGATATATGTCGCACACGTATTTTACAGGATATATGTCGCACAAGTATTTTACAGGATATATGTCGCACAAGTATTTTACAGGATTGATATCGGGGAAATTCGGAGACCAATCAATATGATGTAAGTCTGAACTGTGTTCCTGAAACCATCCCTGCACACCATTGGACCTGTGGTTCTGCGCACTGTCATCTTGGAAGACACCATCGCCAATCGGGAAAACGTGCCATATTGCTGGGTGTACAGATACATCAAGCGATTCCCGATAGTCGGCACTAGTCATACGGTGTTCCACATGCACCAGTGGTCCACGTTCCTGCCAGGTATACATGTCCTTCACCATGCAACCAAGTCCACTAACTTGCATTGCGGACACCATGTAGGATGGATCGAGTGCCTCATGTTGTTTGCGCCAAATAAGTACACGACCATCTACGGAGTAGAGAAAAAACACGGCCGCCCCGGTGGCGCAGTGGTCTAAGCGATGGCCTCTGATCATTCGTCCGTAAGGGGTCCGGGTTCGAATCCCGGTGAGGCATGGATGTTGTGTTTGTCTTACGGCACTGGCTCTCTCCCTTTCCTGGAACCAGTGACCCTAAATTAGGGACGGGCGACTGCTTATAGTCCATTGAGTTGCTCACGGTGGTCGTTAAACCTCCAATCTAAAAAAAAAACGACTCGTCAGACCAGCATACGTTTTCCGAGTCATCCGACGTCCAAATTGCATGATATTTGCTCTAGGCGAGTCTTTTCCGCCGATGTACCTTTGTTAGGAGAGGGTGTCGTCAGTGTCGTCTGCTGTTATAGAACATACGTGCGAGCGTGCAATGCATGATCATGATAGATACTGTTCCGGATTGACCCGTGCTGTGTTGGGTTGTCAACTGTTGAAGAGTGTTGCGTTTGTTGGTCTGTACAAGTCTTTGGACCCAGCACTCACCTCTCACATCAAGCTTTCGCTTCCTGTGCGGTTTTGCTTCCGTGCCGTTGTTTGAATATTTTCACCCGACTTTAAATACGGCGGCTCACCAATAACCCACCAGTTCAGCTGTTTAGGAAATCGAAGCACACGCTCTCCGAACTCCCACATGTCCTTTCTCAAAGTCCGATAAATCCTTCAGTTTACGCATCCCGCTCCGAATTTTACTACCTACTGCTCCACTCACACCTTATAAATGCTACCTCGGTCGATTAATCCAGGCTTGTCGGAAATCACGTGGTCTACGGACCGCATCCACTTTTGCTAAGGGTGGTCATAATTCAGTGATCTCTCAGTGTAAATTATAATACGTGTACAAAGTGGGTCCAGGTTACAAAAATCAGACAGTGTCTGCTGTTATTTACCCAGAACTGTTTTTTTGTTTCTGGCTGCAAGAAATAACTTTTTGCACATAAATAGGCTTCTTGCCGGATTAGCATCATAATTTTCTAGAACAACTATACCCGTAATTGCGGATTTTCATCTTCTGTGTTAAAAGAAACTAAGCCACGATTGTACACCGGCATGTTAATTAGGTAAGCATTTGTCTAGCATTCTACTTCCAGAGTTCCTGATTTGGTCAAATTAGTTTAAATAAGGGAACACTCTCTAATTTTAAGCAGCTTGCTTTTTATGCGGTGTTCGAAACTGTGAGGTGAACAACTCTCCTCTGTCGCGAGATATAAGTTCAGGTTTTCATGAACCACATTTTCAAGTATAAAAAATGCTATATAACAGTTTAGACGAAATATTGGCGCTCACATTTAAAATAAAGTTTGGTATAGTGCTACCCGATGAGCCAATAAGAAGTGAAAAAGTGAACTGCAGAAAAAATTTCCGTTATAAAGCAGATGTGTTTTCAGAAACATATTCTCATTAGCGCCGACAGCTAACGGGAAATTTAGAAATCCGAGACAGTCCATAAATCCGAGACAGCTGTTAGCCGCACAGGACTTGTCAGTATATCAAGACCTGTCTGCATATTTATCTGAGTAGAACAAATGTTGAATTTGTTTTTCACTGTACCAGAGCGAGTTGTTATACGGAGGAATGCAAGCGCTTTAATCAGTTCTTTCAAAAAGGCACCATGAATCTTGGCAATGAGAGAGAATGAACCACACTTCTCAAGAAGCAACACAATATTATTGTGTTTCTAACTGCCATGAACAAATTTATTTTCTATATCCCTAGAGGGTTTGAACCAACATTTCGCCATGCACGTCAAATTACCCCAGAAGTTATCATGTTCCGTTAAATAATTTCCGTCTTTTGCTATTTCAAAATCGGTATGAGAAGTATTTCGCACTTAGCATCTAAGGCATACTTCATTTAACTCAAGGATCGTGTAAGCATTATTTACATTTTCCTCAAATAAGATAAGATATCCCGATCCTTTTCCGAGACGAGTAGTTCCTAGTTACGATTTTCTTCCAATTGTTTTCGTCGGAAAATTGAAGTGATTAAACAGTTGCCTTCCCCTTTTTCTTGGTTATAGATTTTATTTCATGTGAAATTTTCTTTCAATTTAGCAAGTTTCAGTTTGCATCAAAATATATCGCTAAGAACTTAAATTTTAAAAAACCACTGGCACGTCATCACAGACATATAACCTAACACGCATAGGAAAAAAAATTAACAGATGACCAACCGCAAAAATAACGACAGAAATAAACACCGGTTCATGAAGAGCTTCCTGTTAAAATGAATGATGTCTTCAAACGCAATAACTGTGTCATAGAAAGCAACAACTCCTGACGTTTATCACAGCTTCCGCGTAATTTATTTAAATTTGGTCATCTTTAACCTAAAAGGAGACAGTTCATGTCGTTTGTCATCTGGTGATGAGTCCATGCTTTTGTGGAAACAAAATGTTGTCCTCAAAGCCCATGATCATTTAAAGAGTGTTGGAGGTAATGAGATACTGCAAGAAAAGACTATTTAAGTTGTGCATTGTATCTTGTACGAAACCAGAGCGAGCTCCAATTATCTGCGAAGAGGAACTCAATCTTTCTATGTAATACAGAGCATTTGAACAACAATTTCTAGTAGCTTTCTTCACAGTTTGTGAAAGAAGTGCTATTTTCAGTGCAGCTTTCTTCAATAGCTTGTGTGTAATTGCTAGACGGGAACAAAATCGACGCATTATACATGGTGATTCATAAAAAAGTAGTTTGAAACGCAATATAAAACAAGAACAATGTAAGATATTTTATGTTACCTGTCACATAATTGTAGGGGAATGTTTGAAGTTTTTTTACAGACGGTAACAGATGTTCTATGTGTGTACCTTTAGTCACACGACACACATCAAGCCGGTAATCCATTTTCTCATAAACGCGAGGTAAAATATATGAATCAAGTGCAATGATAGTTGCAGAATCTGCACTTTGTATGGAATCACTTTCAGCTTCGTTCTATAAACACTCCATACAGTGGGCTGTGAAATCTGCACTTCACGACTCACGCTCCGCGTTGATTTTCCTGAGCTTAGTTGAATGGCGGTGCAAACATTATCGACGACTTTTTCGGATACACGCGGTCGTCCAGGACTTTTAAGCTTGCACAAACAGCCCGTAGTTTGAATTTTTTTTACGGCAATCGTAGATAGATTTTCTGGTTGGCGGTTCTTGTCCGAATCGTGATCGAAACTGTCGTTGTACAAAAGTTACAGATTCCGTTTTGCTCAATTCAAGAACACAAAACGCCTTCCCCACTGCAGATGCTTTCAATGTGACTGACTAGTCACGTGAGACGCGTACTATCACCTACGTCACTTCACTCAGTAGCCAGACACAAACTCTATGAGTACATCTCTACCTAACGGTTCGCAGTTGTGGTCCGTCTCTTCAACTGTTACTGTTTTACGGCAGCTGGAAACTGTATACATCTTTATGAATCAGAGTGTATATTTTTTTCTTCATTACTTGGGCAGTAAGTACTTAAAAACTATAAAAGGAATAAGATGCAAGTAATTAGACCAACTTTGACGTACTACAAAGGCAAAAAAATGTGTTTAGACGACAAATCTGCAGTGAGATATTCTGTCCACGTAGCTCAGTTGGGGGCGCTACTTACTCCTGAGTGCAGGGACACGTATTCGATGTCCGTCGCGGACAAACTTGTGTTTTCACATGGGGGCCTGTTTGTGCAAAATGGATCCACTAGCCGTTGGGTTCTTCGAAACATGTGCAATATTTGTTCCACACATTGTTTGGAATTAATGAGAAATTCCTATTTTGCTTCAAACACACACAAAAAAAAAAAAAAAAAAAAATAAGAGGGGAATGATGTAAAGTATATTTCTATTTTAGCTTTCCTTTTGAGTTTCGTTTTCTATGTAAATTTGAGTTCGTTCTCTTAGACATTTTCAAACCTTAACGTTATGTCTTTTCACTCAAACGAGAATGATGTTGGCAACACACTGAGGTCGGAGCAACAGTGACGTATGAATGTATATGATAAGAACGTTAGATAAAAACACGATGAAGAGGTTGGTTTGTGTGTGATGATGTTAAAACGTTACTGAGTTTTGATTGTAAACCTCTTGACTAAGATATGTGAAGTGGTGTGTACCACGCCCGTGCTACGTTTTGGATTTCGTCTAATACTGATAGACCAATAAAAAGTTGACGTAAGTTGGACTTCTTGACTAAGATGTGCTTTAGATTTCGTCTAATGTTCCTGGACCAATAAAAAGTTGACGTAAGTTGGACTTGTGTGTACGTTTATTGTGGCCTTTGTAAAAACCTTACTTTAACGTGAGCTATCCGTCACAATTAGTTGCATCGAATATATCCTTAGTTTAACATCTATTCAGCCGGAAATCTTACATTGCGTAAAAAGGGTTACGGTATACAACGATATTTTATGGTTCCAATTATAAGCCATTGTTCAATGGAAATATAAAGTTTCCTATTTTAGGAAAACAATAAATCAAAAAGATGCGAGGGTCGTCCAGAAAGTAATACCCGTTATGAAATAGAAACAAAATCATTTGTATTTCACTAATACTACATATAATCCTTCATCAGCTGACCGCGATCATATCGCACTATGAGGTTGAGTAAAAATGTCGCGGAGAGAGAGAACTGACTTTGAGAAAGGAAAGATTGTTGGGTGTTATATTAGTGGGTTGTCCATAAGAGAAACCGAGAGGCGTTTAAACATACCCGAGTCAAATTGTTTTGGATGCACTGAATACGTGGAAGACACGTGGCGTGCCTAAAGCAGCAAAACGTACCGGCAAACCAAAGAAAATCAATGATAGAGGAGGTCGAAGCCTTAGGAGGGTCGTTACAGCTAATCGACGGTGTACTACTGCACAAGACGTCAGTGTACAGGTGAGTAAAAATGCTGGAACCTTTGTATGTACACGTACTATTCGCAAAGAACTTCATTCCATTGGTTACTGTGGTCATACGGCTGCTCATAAGTTTTTATCTCTACTCGGAATGCTACTTGTCGTTTAGCATGGTATAAAGAACATTTATCGTGGACCGTAGATCAACGGAAACGGGTCCTATGGACTGATGAATCCAGATACACGATCCATCAGTCTGATGGCCGTGTTTGGGTATGGCGGCAGCTGGGAAACGCTATTTACAACAGTGTACTATTCTTACGGTCAAGTTTGGAGTTGGCAGTGTACTAGTTTGGGGGCGTTTTTTGTGGTGTGGTCCTGGCCTATTGGCTGTCGTGGACTAATTTATAGCTACATGTTCGTTTTTCTCAAAGAGCTGCACAATACCAAAGTCACTGTTTTCAACGGGGTGTTTCCATTACTTTGGATAACCCCTGTATGTCAGCACAACTACTAGAACAACATATATGTCAGCTCAGGATAACTTATAATAAATATATCACACATAACTAACAAAGCACTGAATCGAACTTCATGACAGGTGAGAGTAAAATTCTTCTTAAAAAGTCAGTTACTCTTTACTGGTACTTGATAGGCACTCATATATGCCAGCACAACACCGGTTGTAATATGATCTGTAGTGTTCTTTGGTTTTAAGAACATACACTGAAGTTTCAAAAGTCATGGGACAGCGGTATTCAAATTTTTAACTGGCACTGCGGTCGTATGAAAGATTCGACGCACGCCACGATTTCTTCAGTTGCGAGGTGTAATCTAGAGAGTCAGGTTGAACAAACGCCCGTAGGATTATGCTAAGCCGACGTGAATTATCTTAGTTTAAACGAGTCATGATCGCGGCAGCCAGACGGATGGGACATTCAATTTCCGAAGTTGTGCGTACATGCAACATTCCTTGATCCACCGTGTCCCGTGTGTACCGAGAATACCTCATGGAAAGCATTACCACACACCGTAGACAGCGCAGTGGCTGACCACGGGTGCTGAATGACCATAACCAGTGGCGTCTGACCAGGATTGCCCTTGCTAACAGACAAGCGACACGGGCTCAAATATCACCACATTCCATGCAGAAGGTACAAGAGATATATCCTTCAGGCCATTGGAGCGTAATTTAGTGTCCATGGAGTATAGGAGCAGAAGAATCACCAGAGTACGTTTCTTATCATCCCAACATCGGACGCAGCACCACAACATCGGACGCATCGGACGCGTGGTCCGATCAGTCACGCTGCGAGTTGTTACTAGCTGTTGGTGCGGTTCGCGTGTGGCGCAGCAGACCCCATGAGGCCATTGAAGAACCAACTGTCAACAAGGTACTGTGCAAGTTGGTGGTGGTTCCATACATATGTGGGATGTCTTTACGTGCCACGGTTTGAGTCGTCTGGTCCCCGTAAACACGTAATTAATTGGTAATCTCTTTGATGCTCTGCTGGGTGACCATTTGCAGCTCTTCGTGGACTTCATGTACCCCAACAACGATGGGATTTTCCAGGCGGATAATGCACCATGTCATCGGGCTGAAGTTGTGTAAAATTGGTTCCAGGACCATTCTGGCCGGTCGGAACCCAATAGAACACTTACGGTACGTGGTGCAAATGTGTATTCGCACCCAAGATCCTGCACTTACTGTTCTTGAGACGGCGTGGTTCAACAACTCTCCAGAAGTCTTCCGGCCACTTGTGGAATCGATGCCACGTCGAGTTGCAGCCCTTGGCCAGACTAGAAGAAATCCTACACGATACTAGGTACATATCCCATTACTTTTGGCACTTCAGTGTAGATGTATGTGAAATAGCTTGTTCGTTTCAAATGAAACCCTAGAAAGCTTAACAGTAAATGAGCATAATTAAACACAGGAATATCACTTCAAGAGATGTCTTAAGCTTTTATTCACGTTAGCAAACACAATGGTGACCTCAACAATAATGAAGGACAGTTTTCAATACAAGCATACCAATCAAGCTCGAATAACATAAGTCTCTGAACATATAAAATCGACTATCGAATAAGTAATATCTTTTCAAATCAATTACAAGCTCTAGCCAAATACAACAAACGTGAGTTAGCAAGTGCATATAACTAAAAACAGCTTCATACATTTAACGAAAAACAGCAGAATACTTCTAACGAGAGACTCAGCCTGAACATACATGACAAACCTCGTTCTTATCTCTGATTTTCTCATACATATCTAAAACTCCGACACAAATGCAATAACTAGAAAATGTTCAGTCGAGAGAGAAAATGTAATCGTTAAGGCTCTACGAGACCCGCTATCTTGTATTGCTGCCTTCTCTTGTTAACCAACGGGCAAGCGTATTTCACAAATTGCTCGGACAATTTTGCACATTTTGGAACACCGTTTGTGGCTAACGCAAGAATTATGATAAGTAGAGAGTTCCCCGGTTTCAGAATTTTTAATGACCTTTCCTTTCATTTTTCATCTGCAGCGAAAGTCGTCCCAAGGAGTCTTCCATAGTTTTATTAATTAATAAAAAATACTTAAGAAGTCCAAAATTAAAATCTGAAACCAGGGAACTCTTTATTTATCATATATCTTGCGTTAGCCACAAACGGTGTTCCAAAATGTGCAAAATTGCCCGAGCAATTTGTGAAATACGCTTGCACGTTGGGTAACAAGAGAAGGCAGCAATACAAGATGGCGGGTCTCGTAGAGCCTGAAGTTTGGAAAATCCATACGAAGAACGAACTAAAATTTGCATCGGTACAGAAATTAAAAAGAAAAGTTAAACTAGAGTATACTATATGTTACAGAAACCTAATTTGTATTCAATCAACGTTTGCTTCAATATGTGAATACAGCAGAGTTTCGGAACACAGAATACTCTTCAAGTCTTACTAATTCGACAACAATTTGAGACTTCAATATTAAAGAAGCATAACATTCAACGTAAGCGATTCAATTAAACTCGGATATCAACCAACTGCAATCAAACAACATCAAATCTCACAAATCGCTCTCATACGATATATCTCTGAGCTTTTAAACTATCTCTCTCTCTCTCTCTCTCTCTCAGCCATACATTTGAAAACAGCATTCTTATCACTCTCGCTTGAATAGGTCATTTACTTTTTAGCACTTCTTTTGTAAAAAAGGATCGTGCTCATGTTATCGGTTTGTCCGTCCGTCAGTCCTTCCGTCTGTACCCACGATGTCTCTGCAACTATTAGTCCGATTTAAAAAATTATTTTTGCATTCGGAAGCTTGAAATATGCGAATTATGATCCTTCATTTCGTTTTTTTTTACGATGTACAATTTCGCCGCTAGAGGGCGTAAATGCAGATGATGTCGAATTCAAAAGTACGTTTTATTCTACATATTCGCTTCTAAATATCCGATTGAAATAATTATTTTATCTTTCGATTCCATTTATGTCGAAGAGTATTTTAGATATAGCTACTTTTTCAAATTCCGCATAGATTTTCCGCTAAAAGGCGTAAAAGTAAATTACATTTTTCCTGATAACTCTTCTTCTAAAACTCCGATTTGAAAAAAAACTTTCTTCAGCTGATACATCTCCTAATGGAACATCTTTTGCATATAATTTCGAATTTTTGGTACAGTATACTTTGGCCACCAAGGGGCGTAAGTGTTAATTTTTGTTTCTGATGTATTCTCCATAAAATCTGAGCTTCTAAAATATCGATTGAAAACGTTATTTCGTGGACTGATGTCACTCACATCGATAAACTTTTTCGGAATATTTTCTTCCTAAAATATTCCACAGTTTCTCTGCCAGGGGGCGTAGATGTATATCTTATTTTTGTCAATATCTCTACTTCTACGAGTCCGAATTGAAAAATGCCTTCTTTGTTGGATAGTGCTTCTAGTGTGACATGTGTTTCATATAATTTCAAAAATTTCAAGTAATTCATAGACTTTCTGCTAGGGGGCTTAAAGGTAAAATGAGTTTCCTCCTATATCTCTGCTTCTAAATCTCCGACTTGAAAAATTCTTTCTGCACCGGATACAGCTCCTGATTGGAAATCGTTTGCACATAATTTCTGAGTTTCGTAAAGAAAATGGTTTGGCCACCAGTGTGCGTAAATCTTAATTTCCGCTTCTGATGTATTTGCAGCAAAATATGAGATTCTAAAATCTCGATACAAAAAAACGTCGTTTGTAGACCGATACTACTCATGTCGACAAATCTTGTAAAAACATTTTCTACTTAAAATAGTGCAATGTTTCAACGCCAGGGGGCGTAGATGTGTATCTTATTTTTGTTAATATCTCTACTTTTTTGGATGGATTGGAGATTTAACGACCACCGTGAGCAACTCAATGGGCTATTAGCAGTCGCCCGTCCCTAATTTAGGTTCACTGGTTCCAGGGAAGGGAGAGAGCCAGTACCGTAAGACAAACACAACATCCATGCCTGACCGGGATTCGAACCCGGACCCCTTATGGACGAATGATTAGAGGCCATCGCTTAGACCACTGCGCCACCGGGGCGGCATATCTCTACTTCTAGGGGTCCGATTGGAAAAACTCCTTCTATGTTGGATAGTGTTTTCAGTGTGACATGTGTTTCATATAAATTCAAAATTTTCAAGTTATTTATAGACTTTCAGCTAGGGGGCGTAAATGTAAATTCCGTTTCCCCCTATATCTATGCTTCTAAATCTCCGATTTGAAAAATTCTTTCTGCACCGGATACAGCTCCTGATGGGAAATGGCTTGCACATAAATTCTAATTTTTGTAAAAAAAGTTTGGCCACCAGGAGGCGTAAGTAATAATTTCCGCTTCTAATGTATTTGCAGCAAAATATGAGATTCTGAAATCTCGATTGAAAAAAAAAAAAAAAAAAAAAGTCGTTTGTTGACCGATACTACTCATGTCGACAAACCTTTTAGGAACATTTTCTTCTTGAAATAAAGCATGGTTTCTACGCCAAGGATGTAGAATTATATCTCATTTTTGTCAATATCTCTACTTCTAAGAGTCCGTTTTGAAAAATTCCTTCTTTGTTGGACAGTGCTTCCGATGCGAAATGTTGTTCCTATAAATTCGAAATTTTCAAGAAAATTATAGACTTCCCGCTAGGAAGCACAAAGGTAAATTGCGTTTTCTGCGTTATTTCTGCTTCTAAAACTCCGATTTGAAAAATTCTTCCTGTATCGCACCCAAGACCTAATGGAAAATATTTTTCATATAATTTATAATGTTTGGTAAAGAATGGTTTGGCTCCCAGGGGTCATAAGTGTTAATTTCTGCTTCTGATGTATTTGTAGCAAAATCTGGGCTCCTGAAAACTCAACTAGTTTTTTTTTCTTGGACCGATACCGCTCATATGGAAAAACCTTTTGAGAATACTTTCTTCCTAAACTAATGCATGGTTTTTTTTTTTGTTTTTTTTTGATTGGAGGTTTAACGACCACCGTGAGCAACTCAATGGGCTATAAGCAGTCGCCCGTCCCTAATTTAGGGTCACTGGTTCCAGGGAAGGGAGAGAGCCAGTGCCGTAAGACAAACACAACATCCATGCCTGACCGGGATTCGAACCCGGATCCCTTACGGACGAATGATCAGAGGCCAACGCCTTAGACCACTGCGCCACCGGGGCGGCTGCATGGTTTTCCACCAGGGGACGTAAAGTCACATCTAATTTTTGTCAATATTTCTGTTTCTAATAGTTCGTAAGCTCACGATTCCGTTTACAGCAATATCTGAGGGATTAAAAACCCAACTGAAAAACTTCTTTCTTCCGTCAGATACTATTGTTTTCCATACCGGTTCCATTGATTTTGAATAGCTTTGGTAAATTTAATTTGCGTCAGAACGGATTCAAAAGACGTGCTGATTACACCCGAAAATTCGGTGTCATCTTTCTTGTTAAATAATGTCTGGTTAACGGCCAACATTCACCAAAAGAGAAAATGGAGCGCTATGATTATAATATGCGCAACGAAAATGAACCAAAATTTACACAAGAGTACAGGAACCAAAAGGGAACAACAAGTTAAACTATGCGTTACAAATGAAGTTACGCAAATCATTTTGTCAGGATTCCAAGACTTTTAGGTAAGCACTAGAGAGATATACGGGTTTAAATTTCTGCTCCCATGAGGACAGATATTCACAATTTAAAGAAAACGTATGTATAAATTCCACCGTTTCAAAAGTTTGAATGCATCAGGATATTTAAATGACAAATTTTTTCTCACTAAAGTTTGTGAAAGAATAAAGAAAGTTTACATAATTTCATTTCTCCTCCTCTGGCAAAATCAGCAAGCCATATTTACGATATTTCGCGTCTTTGTTGAACATGAAATTCTGTCTGACACCATGTTACGTTCCGAGATTTGCCTTCATAAAAAGAATGAGAACCTATCACTCCTATTGGGTAGGTTTCGACCTATCTGAAAACTGCATTCACCAACATGGCAATTCAAACTTCTGATATGGGAAATATTCTTGTGCCAAGTATTAGATAAATACAGTACTTTTAAAATTCAGAAGAACTAAGATGTAGCCTTGATATTTCTTCTAGTTTCATCAGTCCCAATTAGCATTTACGAAGCTATGATTACACCCAAATAATAGTTTTCTGAATACTGTAAATAAGCAACTTTCGCTTGAACGCTGAAGATTGCCAGCATCTAAAAGTCAATACACACATAAAACAGTGTAGCTGATAGCACAGGAAAAGCTTGAGTAATTAACTAATACACCGAAGAGACAAAACATCATGACAACCTGACTAATATGATCTTGGTCCTCCCCGTGACGCAGAGAGGCATGGAGCCTACAATATTTCTGAAGGTGTCTTGTGATACCTGGTACCTGAACACGTTGCCAAAAAGATCATTTAACTCTTGTAAGTTACTTGGTTGTGCCGCCCCAGATCGGGTTTGCGGTTCCAACACAAACCACATATGCTTGACTGGATTGATATCTGGGGATTTCGTAGGTAAGGGCAATACCTGGATGTTCTCCTCATGTTCCGTGGACCATTCACGAATAATCCGGCATGGCGCATTTGACTGCTGAACTAAGAGGGAAGTACCACTGCAATGAAAGAATGTACCTGGTCTTCAGTGATGTTTAGGTAGGTGTTAGATGTCATAGTTCCTGTACATACATGACTGGATAAAGAGCTTAACAACAGAACTTTGCCAGAAACATTACACTTGCTCCACTGGATTTTATCGTCCGACAGTGCAACATGGAAACAAGACTGCCTCGGGTAAACGACGCACACGTACCCGGATGTCCGCATTGTTCAACAAGAAACGAAATGCATCGGAGTCGACGACGTTCTTTCAATCATTCAAGGTCCAGTTTTGATGTTCACGCGCCTATTGTAATACGCTTTCGACGGTGACCTTGGGTTAGCATGGATACTCGGAGCGGCCTACCACTACGCAGTTTTGTTCTATGTTGAAGTCGTTGACGAAATTCGTGCCAATAACATCAATTGCTAGAATGCCGTCGTTGCACGATATAAGATGAAATTCAAATTTAACGATGGAAAATTGCCTTTTTATTACACTGATTCAAAAGCTAAAAGTCAAAATCACATCACTAGATCTTTCATGCTGGCTCCCAGCACATCCTCAGGTGAATTCTAAAACAGGTATCGTAAAAATTTGAAAAAGAGTCCACCGTGGAACGTCGCTTTTGTTTATATACATCGCGTTCAGCACACGAATGACTTCAAAAAACGTCACCATACTCTGACTTATGATTGTTGTGTCTTAATTGTTATTGGGCGAGTTCCGAAATCAAGTTCGAGTTATTGGTTTATTTGCTTCTTCTTGTTCGAAATTAACTGCATCCAAGTTGGAGGTATGAATCTGGGTATTTCATCGTTAAAACATTTATCAGCGTTATTGACGATGTGTAAACTCTCCGCTAGCAAAGTCGCATTTTTGTTTTTGTGAGAAGAAATAACTCTTGCCTCATTCCACAAAGGGATGTGAGCTCCCTGGTTAACTAATCTTTCAAGTGCTGTAGAGTTTGAATGTGTTTTGACACTGTACTTGTGTTCCGCAATACGAAAGTTCAAATTCCTCATGGTGGATCCAATATAAATTCGATCTATGTCAACAGTATCCAGGGCCTGTAAAGGTATTTTGTAAACTCCGAATCTGCTATTACTCGGAATTGGGTCCCGATCTTTTTTAATAGTTGACATTAGGTTGTTTGTTTTAATTCCAAAATTCAAGTTGTATTGTTTACAGGAAGATTTAAGTATATTCATAACTTTCGGAATATAATCCATCCAGTGACCCAACATATTTGCGTTGACTGGATTCTTTAGTTAATGTAGAAAAGTTTGTGCTTCTTACAGTTGAACTAGAAAAGAATTGTACTATCCCTTTTTTAGACTTTCTGTTAAAGAGAAACCCTATATCACAAATCATTACTTTTTCAGTATACCGCAAGCCCAGTGCAACATCAGCAATTATACCATATTATTCAGCACATCCTAATACATATAAACTATTTGCATTCCAGTTTCTCATCCGTAGAGCATACACACATTGCTCAAGCGTTACTGCTAGGAGACGAGAATTAAATGAAATAAATACCATAGCAGACGAATATGGGTACCCCAGAAATATTGTTTTTTTTTTTTTTTTTTTTTTTTTTTGATTGGAGGTTTAACGACCACCGTGAGCAACTCAATGGGCTATAAGCAGTCGCCCGTCCCTAATTTAGGGTCACTGGTTCCAGGGAAGGGAGAGAGCCAGTGCCGTAAGACAAACACAACATCCATGCCTGACCGGGATTCGAACCCGGACCCCTTACAGACGAATGATCAGAGGCCAACGCCTTAGACCACTGCGCCACCGGGGCGGCGGGGAAATATTGTAAACCGGATTCATCGAAAAATAAGATTATATTCAGAAAGTTATGAATATACTTAAATCTTCCTGTAAAAAATACAACTTGAATTTTGGAATTAAAACAAACAACCTTATGTCAACTATTAAAAAAGATCGGGACCCAATTCCGAGTAATAGCAGATTCGGAGTTTACAAAATACCTTTACAGGCCCTGGATACTGTTGACATAGATCGAATTTATATTGGATCCACCATGAGGAATTTGAACTTTCGTATTGCGGAACACAAGTACAGTGTCAAAACACATTCAAACTCTACAGCACTTGAAAGATTAGTTAACCAGGGAGCTCACATCCCTCTGTGGAATGAGGCAAGAGTTATTTCTTCTCACAAAAACAAAAATGCGACTTTGCTAGCGGAGAGTTTACACATCGTCAATAACGCTGATAAATGTTTTAACGATGAAATACCCAGATTCATACCTCCAACTTGGATGCAGTTAATTTCGAACAAGAAGAAGCAAATAAACCAATAACTCGAACTTGATTTCGGAACTCGCCCAATAACAATTAAGACACAACAATCATAAGTCAGAGTATGGTGACGTTTTTTGAAGTCATTCGTGTGCTGAACGCGATGTATATAAACAAAAGCGACGTTCCACGGTGGACTCTTTTTCAAATTTTTACGATACCTGTTTTAGAATTCACCTGAGGATGTGCTGGGAGCCAGCATGAAAGATCTGGTGATGTGATTTTGACTTTTAGCTTTTGATTCAGTGTAATAAAAAGGCAATTTTCCATCGTTAAATTTGAATTTCATCTTATATCGTGCAACGACGGCATTCTAGCAATTGATGTTTGTTCTATGTGTTGTGACATATTACTTCCATCAACTGGATTAAAATTACGCGTGAGTTGCAAGTTGCACCACACTATCTCTTCTGTTGGCTCGTACAATACGGAATAGCTTTCGCTCACCTCTAGCGCCGATGAGCCGTGTTCGGCCCACACGTTGCCGGGAGGTGCGGTGGCTTTTTCACCTACTAGGACCACATTTTGAAGGTATTAATCACCACTAACCCTGAGCACTCCACAAGCCCTGCCGTCTCGGAAATGCTCTGATACAGTCGCGGGCCATTACAATTTGGCCTTTGTGGACACGCTTAAATCCGCAGCCTGTCCCATCTGAAGAACAAGAATAACACTCATTAACAGAGCTCTTGTCACTAGTTGCAAAGTGCTTGTTACATCATTCGACAGTACTGAAGGGGAAATCCGTAATGGCAAAATTTTAGGTGCTATGGAATATAAATGATGAAGTTATGGGGCAACAAAGAACACTGGCGGAGACAATACTCATGGAATCTCCATTATTCTTGCGGCCTGTATCGGAATTGTTTTTGGTGTTTTAAGCAATTGGTATAAATTACTAAGTATTCATTAATGGATATACAATATAGGGTGTTCAGTAATGGATATACATTGCACTCACCTTTCATAGACGACAAAAAATATGAAGATATTTAATTCTGAAATGATCCAAACAAACGTAGTTCTCACAGTGAGCACATTTCATGAATGCTGTTCCCTCGCAATCTTCTCTACCACATTCCACAATTAGGCTCGATTCAAAACAATATTGGAGAGGTGTTTGGAAGAATCCAGAGTGAGTAGCGACATAACTACACTTATAAAATGCAAAGCGGATTAGGTTTTGAAATCGAGGCGCAAAAAACTGATAGTGAACAAAAGAATGCAGACGGAGAAAGTGGTCTCTGGGTCAGAAATTCACGTCTGATGCTACCAACACGGTGTCCGTTATGAATTTAACCATATATTTATAGGAACTTCTTGCACTTATTTTTATAGAAAATAATTGTAAGGAGTTCTAATATAACATTCATAATATACATACAATATGTAATACAATGCTCATAAACAAGGCTCTAGTGGCTCCCCCTGTTGTCCATAGCAACTCAAAATTTGGATATAAACATATCTTATGCTCCTCTATCTAAACAACATACTTTATTTTTGCCATCAGCGACAACCACATGTCCGTTTCCTTGTCAGTATCACTTGCTATTTATGTCATTTCATGACATTCACAGGCGCTGTCGTTTACCTGAAGTTGCTTCGATATGCATGAGAACGCGATAAACATTCTGTTTTGTGTTTTATGTTTCTAAACGGGAGCTCCATCTCTATAGGCAAAAATTATGCATCGAGAAAACCCATGTTACAAATTTTAAACCGACGTTTACAAGCAAGGTTTTAATGCTGGGGATTCCTGTTCTTAAGATAAGAAAAATATCTCGTAGATGTAATAATATATTTTTTGAGGTAGCATCGTTATGTTTTGTCTTTTGTTTAAAGGAAATACCCTGGACTTTATTTTCAGATTAAAAGGTCCACAATATGTAGTCGGTAACGAGATATTTTACAGTGATAAACCAACAAATAAGTTTCACTACCTGATGAAATAATTTTATTAAAACGAAATGGACCACACTGCGCTTGGAGCTCAAAGGTCTAAACATGCAGCTCTTTCCTATTTCCGAAGTACAGGTATTCACCGGGTGATTAAAATGTATATAATCTACTGCGTACAATTTCGGCTTTGAAAACTTACGTTTGCCGCCCTGGTGGCGCAATAGTGTATGTAAGCGATGGCTTCTGATCATTCGCCCGAGATCAGTCCGGGTTCGCATTCCGGGGAGGCATGGGTGTTGTGCGTGTCTTGTGGCGCTGGCTCTCTCCCTTCCCTGGAACCAGTGGCCGTAAATTAGGGAGGGGAGACTGCTAATAGCACACTGTGTTGCTCATGGTGGTCATTAAACCTCCAATCAAAAAAAATATTAAGATTGACAAGCATCTATAGCATTAGCATTACGAAAGATGAAACAGTATCTTTGTTCCGTTTTACAGCTTCTGACAGCAGTTTTCGTGTCTCTCCAACGTTTCTCTGCCGCCCCGGTGCCGCAGTGGTCTAAGCGATGGCTTATGGTCATTCGTCCGAAAGGGGTCCGAGTTCGAATACCGGTGAGGCATGGATGTTGTGTTTGTCTTACGGCACTGGCTCGCCCCTTCCCTGGAACCAATGACCCTAAATTAGGGGTGGGCGACTGCTTATATCCCATTGAGTTGCTCACGGTGGTCGTTAAACCTTCAATCAATAAAAAAAAAAAAAACTTTTCTCAGCACGTTCAAATGTGGATGGCACCTAAGGACTAAATTTCTTAGTTTTTCACAGATTTCATAAGGTTTGGTAAGAATCCAGTCGCGGACTGGGCCGCCGAGATACCAGGACAGTTCCCGGTGGCTGTCGCATTAGGTACCGGTAGGCCTTATGCTGACTCAAGAAAAAAATGCATATACACTTGGACTTCACTATTCTAGTAGAAGAAAACCTAGTAAAGCTAAAACGGCAAAGTTTATTTATCATTTTCACTGCTACAGAAAAAAAAAAGGAAAGCAAGAAATGTTGCAAATATTCTTCTGTTGAGCCAAACACCCTATTTGATACGTCTCCCCCTCCCCTTATCGACTTTCAAATTTAAATTCCGTTCCTCTCAGCTGATTTCCTCTACCTCAATCCAGTTTTGTTAATGGCACAGTTCCAATTAAATAATCAATACAATGTAATCAAATATGCTATGAATAATGTGGGATAGAAACTCGAAATTCCTTTTCTATGTTAACGCGTTAAGGTTCATCTACGGCAAAATTTTGGGATTGTTTTGTTATTTAGTAGTCAGAAGAGAAATAGTAATGCACGTACCTTTTGTTTTCCTTTTGAACGAAATCTGGATCTCATTTGTCACTTTTTCTTCTTTACACGAACTATTGACTGCAGTTACGGAATGTCTGTCTCAACTAGACCAAATATGCTTCTTTCATTGGAAAGTAATTAAATAAAAATTAATTTTCCCATTTTTTAACTATTTTCACTTTATAAATTTGCACAAAAATCCTTACCAGTCTGGAGATGTTCAATTTTTTTCAGGATATTTTTTTCGTAATTATTTTGCTTATGATGGTTAAGTCATGAAATTTTTTTGCACATTTCCATTTCTGATCTGCCTAAAAGCAGAAAGCATATCACACATCTGAATTCAACTATCGCAATAAAATTTATAATAATGGAATAAAGTCTTCAATAGTCTTTCTGGAGATTGTACGTTGCCTAGGGCTTTTGAGCAACAGAACTAATTTTCTGACGTTACATTCTGCGTGTCCAAGAATATGGGCAAAATGTTACAAATAAATTATTGCCTCCATACAAAACCGGAATCAATCCGTTGTCTTATGTTGAAAAGTGATCTAAACAGGGCACGGTGACGCCGACATACCGTTTGTTTTAGGGGTGAGGCACCTTGATAATTTTTCCCAAAAGGAGACCTAACAAAATCAGCATCCAGGGCCTTTTGTGGATCGGCCGTCCACCACTGTTCCCAACCTCCAATAATGTAACGAATTCCATAAATTATGTAGTTTTCCTTATTATGTTGCATTCTTCTGCAGCCATCAGATTATATTTTTTATAAGACTGTTTTGCCAGTTTTCACAGGATAACCATTCCCCACATTTATACATGAGTGATATGATAGTGGCTTTGCTGATCATTTGATTGTACAAATTAAATTTGATAAGCACAATAACCTATCCATATAGGGATTAATTGGGGTCAGAATCCTTTCCTTGATCTACGACTCAAAAAAAATTATAGTTTGCTGGAAATGCGAAGTTCTCACAAACCAAACTTTCACGAACACAATTCAATTTAAACTAAAATGAAAAAAAAAATATAGTTTGGTTTTCTTTAATCGATGGAGTACCAAGAGAGTGGGAGATCCACCACGAGGCAGAAGTACGTATTCCACGTCGAAATGGAACGCACTTCCATAGTTGCAATATTACGAAGGACACTACCGCGTAATATTACCTCATCTCAATTTTCATCCCTTTCCTTGATTCTATCACAAACCAAATTCACGGCCGACTACTCAACAACAAAACGTTTTTACGAAATTGTGTGCCTTTTGACAAACAAGACAGGTTTTAACATATTGCAAGAAAGTAGCGCCACAAACTTATCGAAAATTTTAGACGTAATCCTAATATTTATATACAAGAAGATATCGCAAAACTCGAGAATGGTAGTGGCATATTCTGAATATTGTAAATCTTCCGAGAAATGGTCACGATGCATTTCTCATATGCGATGAAAATGTATTTCCGACAGTAAGAAAGATTCTACAAATATTTGCAATATTGCCAGTAACTCCCGTAGTAAGTGAACGATCATTCTCAACGCTAAGATGTCTCGAAACGCTGGAAACACAATCGGTGAAAATCGATTAAATGCATTAGCAGTATTAATTATACATTGAGATATGACTACTACAACTGATGCAGTACTTGATGAACTATCTAAAACAGCACGTCGAATTGAGTTACGTTTGAAGTAAGTCAGGAAATTAATATTTGATTCTGTAATGGCGGGATTGTTTATTATTTTTAACATTTAATATTGCGTATATCGTGCATTGTTGGGGTGTGAATTGACTGAAAGTTTTAACTGATTAATAAAAATTTCTAAGTCGATTAACAAGTTGATTAATCGTTCCTTCAAAAAATTCGCCTTCAACACTATTTCTCGGAAGACATTTTCCCCCTAAACCCTCTCCACACCAGCATCCTGTATATGCCACTCCAAACAGCATAATGCTATGAATGGGGAGCACAATATTTTAACGTCAGTTGATCTCCTAAAACGCAGTTGCGAAAAGTTAGTTCATAAAAAAAAACCATATTGGATTCAATCATGAAGAAATTCATATTCCTAATCATGATTTGAAGAAGTGAATAGAAATAAATATTACTGAAAAATTGATTTCTTTTGCGAATTTTTAAAAAAAATATTGCCATTTTTTGCACACTAGGTAGATTATTCCGATCAACACATTTCGTGCTTATATATATTATGTGCATCTTGAAGTAAGGCACACATATAGCTACGTGATTAAGTGAATCCCCTTAAAGACGTGTATCGTCTTTCTACACTGCTGGCCACCCAAAATGCAACACCTAAGAAGACATGAGATAGCAACGCCAGATTTACTGGACACATAACAACAGATACAAAGATGAAACGATTGAGCTTACAGGCCCGTGAAACTTGCTGAACACGCAGACATCAATATTTCGTGTGGCCCCCATGGCTGGCAATAATGGCCGCTACACGCCGCGGCATCGAACGAAAGAATATTTGGATGTGGGCTTGGGGTATGTCGGTCCAGGCTGCTTACACACGCTGCAACAGTTCATCAGACGTAGCCGCGGGTGGTACTTGCCGGGCCACTCGGTTGCCTATCAGCGACCACACGTGTTCGATGGGCGACATATCGGGAGAACAGGCGGTCCACGGCAGTTATGACACCTGGTGAGCCGTGAAGAATTGTTGCACGATGCGTGCCACGTGCGGGCGCGCAATGTCCTGTGGAAACGTGGCCGCTAGCAGGTCCTGCAGGTAAGGGAGGACTACGGGCTTCAAAACGTCGGAGATGTAGTGGTGGCTGTTGAGTGTACCGGCGATGCGTACCAGAGGGGTGCGGGTGTCATATCCAATTGCGCCCCAAACCATAACGCCAAGCGACGGACCGGTATGGCGGTGCATAATGCAGGCGTCATACAGTCTCTCAACGCGGTGCCACCACACGCGGATCCGACCATCGTGGTGTTGCAGGCAGAAGCAGGATTCGTCGGAGAAGACAATTTCGTGCCATTCCGTAGTCCAGGTGCGGCGTTCAACGGCCCTCTGCCGCCGCAGTCGACGGTGGTGTAACGTCAATGGTAATCGAAGCAATGAGTGCCGTGCGACAAGTCCACGCTCTTGCAGACGACGTCGAACGGTACGTGCTAACACATGTTGTTGCGCAACACACCCTAATTCCTGCGCTAACGTTCGTGATGTGGAGGTGTCAGCCGTCAATACCCGTCGCACAACATGCCGGTACTCTGGTCAGGCGGTGTGCCTCGGCTGCGGCAATCGCTCACGTCGTTCCGTCCGTCACTCCTGCACCCACCGAAACCATACTCGCCTCACTGTGGCTGGATGTCTTCCCACACGGGCGCCGATGTCTCGGTACGATGAACCGCTGTCGCCATAAGCCACTATTCGTCCTCTGTCGAACTCCGAGACCTGCTGGAATGACTGCCGTATTCTGCGACGAGGCATCAGGAAGCTTCCCACGCACAGGTCCGGCAGTACAACACATTTCCACTGCATACACCCCGCCTTCTGTGCACCCTTCTTATAATGCTTTTTGGTGGAGTGCCGGGCGCACATGATATGCATATGCCCTGCAATGCTAACCGTTTGCATGTCTTCTCGCGGGCGACGCATGCTTCGAATTTCAGGCCAATCGGATGCTTCCTTCTTGGTGTTGCATTTTGGGTTGCCAATAGTGTATATTCTGTTGCTCACGCTTAAAATTAATTACAGCCTATGGTGGTGCATAAAATGTAAAAATTATTATGTACAATTCAATTTTAATGTTCCACAAATATGCGACTTACATAAAATGCTTCATCATTGCCATCGACCAAACACCCCGAGTTTCGTTGTAAGAGATGAATGCGTGTAACAGTAATTTAATGAAAGTTCGTTTTTAGGCCTATCACTTTCAATCTTTTGTCGAAGCCAGCTGTAACTTGTAGGCACTGTGTAGCAAACTTCCTTACTATGAATTCTTATGTCCTTTTGTTGATACATATTTAATTCTTGAGGATTAGAACCTGTATCATCGCGTCAGCAGCGGTACCAGTTTATAAATTCGGTTCGGTGGGGACGTTGGGTCAAAGTTGTTATTTGACATAACATAAGTATCCTTGATGCGAAATATAAACTGAACGAGAAAATGCAATGCACGGGTTGAATATAAAGTCTCAGTTACACCATACACATCCACCACGCTCTGCTATCCTCCATATTCCCATGGCTCGTGGTGTATCGGGTCTAGCGGTAATCCTATGTAAGTTCGTTTTTAGGCCTATCACTTCCAGTCTTGTGTCGAAGCCAACTGTAACATGTAGGGCACTGGGAAGTAAGGTTCCTCGCAAGGAATTATGTCCTTCTATTATAACAAATGTAATTCTTGGGTATCATAACTTGAATCATCAAGTCAGCAGCTGGACCAGTCCACAAACTCAGTTCCGGAGGGCCGGGGTGGGGGTAAAGTTGTCAACTGACAAAACAGAAGTATCCTTAATGCAAAGTACAAGCTGAACGAGAAAGCATAATAAAAATATTAAATATAAAGTCTGTATATACACTATATACATCCACCACGAGCTGCTATCCACCATAATGGTGTATCCGGACGCGAGCGTTTCCCCAGCTTTGTCCCTGGCGTTTTCAACGGAAATGTTCATTTCATGTCAAAGACCGTTTCACTGAAAATCATGTACCATAGTGCGCATGGGCCTCTATGCAACGTAGTCTTCAATGCCATCTAGTGTTGAACCAAGTTTTTCCAATATTCGTCTGTGTTTATTTTTGTATCCCCCCCCCAGTTTCAATAAGTTGCCGCCATGCGTATGTTAATTTTCATGGGCTATTGTTATCGCAGTTGACTGCAATAACAATAGCCCCCATGTTAATTATCGTACACATGGAGGCACCTTATTGAAACTGAAAAGCAAATAAAAAATAAAAATAAGCACAAACGAATATTGGAACAACTTGGTTCATTACTAGATGGCATTGAAGACTACGCTACATAGAGGCCCATGCGCACTGTGGCACATGATTTTCAGTGAATCGGACTTTGACACGAGATGAACATTTCCGTTGAAAACGCCAGGGACAAACTGGTGAAACGCGCGTAATGATACACCATGAAATATGGGTATACAAGTATGGTGGATAGCAGTTCGTGGTGGATGTATATAGTGTACATAGAAACTTTATATGTAACCTTTTTATTATGCTTTCTTGTTCAGCTTGTACTTCGCATCAAGGATATTTCTGTTTTGTCAGTTGACAACTTAAGCCCTCCCCCGTCCCCCCGAAACGGAATTTGTGGACTAGCATTGCTGCTGACTTGATGATACAAGTTCTGATACTCAAGAATTACATTTGTTATAATAGAAGAACATAACAACTCATTGTAAGAAACCTTATTTCACAGTGCCCTACAGGTTACAGTAGGCTTCGACACAAAACTGGAAGTGATAGGCCTAAAAACGAACTTACATTGGATTACTGATAGACCAGATACACCGCGAGACATGGGTATATGGGGGATAGCAGATCATGGTGGATGTGTATGGTGTAATTGAGACTTTATATTCAATCTTTGTATTGCATTTTCTCGCTCAGTTTATATTTCGCATCAAGGATACTTATGACAGTTGACAACTTTGACCCCACGTCCCCACTGAAATGAATTTATAAACTGGTACCGCTGCTGACGCGATGATACAAGTTCTAATCCTCAAGAATTAAATTCGTATCAACAGAAGGACATAATAATTCATAGTAAGGAACTTTGCTTCACAGTTCCTACAAGTTACAGCTGGCTTCGACACAAGATTGAAAGAGATAGGCCTATACATAAATTTTCATTGGATTACTGCTAGACCAGATAAATTACGAGATATGGGTATATGGGGGATAGCAGAGCGTGGTGGATGTGTATGGTGTAAATGAGACTTGATATTAAACTTTTGCCTTGTATTTTCTCGTTCAGTTTATATTTCGCATCAAGGATACTTTTGTCAGTTTACAACTTTGACCCCACGTCTCCACGGAACCGAATTTATAAACTGGTACCGCTGCTGACGCGATGATACAAGTTCTAATCATCAAGAATTAAATTTGTATCAACAGAAGGACATAAGAATTCATATTAAGGAACTTTGCTTCACAGTGCCTACATATTACAGCTGGCTTCGCAAAAGATTGGAAGGGGTAGGCCTGAAAACGAACTTTCATTGAATTACTGTTACACGCATGCATCTCTTACAACGAAACTCGAGGTGTTTGGTCGATGGCAGTGATGAAGCATTTTATGTAAGTAGCATATTTGTGGAACATTAAAATTGAATTGTATGTAATAGTTTGTACATTTTAGGCACCGCCATGGGTTGTAATTAATTTTAAAAGTGAGCAACAGAAAATAGAAAGACGATACACGTCTTTAAGATGACATTTCGTGCTGTTTTGTATTATTAAGGAAATAGTTTTTTCAAAACCTTGAATGTAGTTTATCCAAGAAGGGTTCTAAAATACTGATCATATGTTTAACGTAGTTGCTTACTGAAAACGTAGTTATTCAATAACGGTTTTTTCAGTGAAGTGCACAGTTTGAAGTACTGCAGTGTGCTGTACATGGTGGTCCAAAATTCGCCACAGAACTTCGAAAAAGAAATCGTTGTTTAGAAATTAATGCAATAATTAACGTAAATGATATTGTAGTAACATAATTTTTTGAGAACCTGATTTGATGGTTGCGATGTGAAAAAAATGTTACTTATGCAGTCAGAAATCCAAAATGGTTGACTTCATAAGCAGTAAGCTCGCAGATTATGCTTTTACTGGTCAACAAACTGTGATGTTTTTTGTTATGGTTATCAAAGTTTTATTTTTTTGTGTGGGGGTTTGAGCCGCTGATCATGAAAATGATCATAAAATTGACATATTGGCTCTTATTTTTGAAAAGAAAAACATTCACTTTATTATATTCAAATAAGTTATTTGTTATTTACATGACATTAAGATGCGTATACAAACTTACCTGTTTTAAAAAAGGCTTCCTTTTGACTTTCGCTAGTATTCAGATTCTGGGGAATCCCTTTTTAACATCTAACAATAATTAATCAGCTAGCATGATCAATAACTGCGCGTGCATATTCAAGGATATGTTGACCAAATTGCTTTATAGTAAAATTGCATTTTAAGGATATGTTGCACCCAATTGCTTTATAAGAATCTATGAGATCTCCTTCAAGCTCCATGAAGTTTTCTGCTTTAGCATTTTCAGAAGAACAGCAAAAACAGGTCGAAATGATTTCCATGTTTTTTTCTCTCTTCTGGTCATTCGTTCGAAAAAACGGGTCCGGGTTCGAAACCCGGTGAGACATGAATGTTGTGTTTGTCTTACGGCACTGGCTCTCTCCCTTCCCTGGAACCAGTGACCCTAAATTAGGGACGGGTGACTGCTTATAGCCCATTGAGTTGCTCACGGTGGTCGTTAAACCCCTAATACAAAAAAAAGTTTCTATCAAGGGTTCAGATGCTACATTCTTGTTTCCGGGCGTTAAATTATTTTTTATTACGCCAAGTTCCCGTTTTGTAATGTTTATCTTTTGCACAGCGATCCCACTCACAGGGAAATCAACAAAACTTGGTGTAACCTTTTTTGTAATCCAAACAGAATGGTGATTACCTTTAAATGGCCACTTATTTGCCACTCATACTTCTGATAGCGTACACTAAACAGGATACTTTTTATTTGCATATTCTTCATTTGTGTGGACTGCATATGAAAATAAAGATTGAAGGACACGTATTTCTATTGTGTAATAATACAGCTTTAAGGCTCACTTTACATGCATCTATAAATAGTCGTCACTCTTCAGGAACGTGTCTCATGTTAATTGCTGCCAGTAATCCATGTACATCACTACAGAAAGTGAAGTCACCTTTTGTCTGATAACACTTTTCCAAAATCTTTATTTCTGGAACGAAATGTTGTTACTTTCACAGGATGGTCCAGAAGATTCTATTGCTGTAACGTTGATGCGAAAAGCTCAGCCTTATTCTTTGGCAGTTCCAGATCTCTGATCATGTCGTTAAGTTCAAACTGTGTGGTCATGTGTATGTGGCTATAAGGATCTGCGTTTGAACAAAATTGTGGATCTCTTGAAGTTGATAGCCGCTGCAATTCTCTGTGTAACCCATGTTTATCAATGTCGTCTTCCCCATCAGAGTTTACGGGAAACAATTCAGGCGGTTCAGGAATAGGTAGTCTTTCGCCACAAGCCACTGGACGAATATCTGAAGGTATACTTGGGTATGAAATTGCATTTCTCTTCTCCACAATCATACCTTTTTACACAGAAGGCGCCGTACAGAAGTCAGTCTGTTGTGTGGTTTGTTGGCTCAATCTAAATAATTGGCACTGCAAAGGGCATAGAACGTCCCTCAACCTTCACGCACGCATTCAGATTTAAAGAACAGGTATTGTATGTATTAGGGGTATGCAAACGTTTCCGCCGTTTTAAAGAGAAAAGAGACAGAGACAATCAGGAAACCAGTACACCTTTATTCAACGAAATATTGGCCGTTAGCATCAATGACCTTTTGCGATTTTTCAGTCAACAAACGAATGCCCCTGTGATAGAAGGACTCTGGTTTTGAGCTAAAGAACGCAGGGAAGACATTTTCTACCTCTGGAACTGTGGTGAACCGCTGCTGGGCTAGGGAATATTGCATAAAGCGCAACAGATAAAAGTCTGAGAGTGCAATGTCCGGGAAGTAAACCGGGTGCGGTAAAACCTCCCAGTGTAACTGTTCAAGGGTTGATTCCGTGGTGGCACCGACATGTGGTATGTCATTATGGTGTAACAGAATGACTGGGCGGCGTTCTTTACCAGTCCATGGGCGTTTTTGCTCGATTTTGGCGTTCAGTTTCATCAACTGGTTGCTATATCCTTGTGCAATGATTGTTTCGTCGGGTTTCAACAGCTCAAAGTACAGCACTCCATGCATATCCCACCACACACACATCACCTTTTCCCCTTGGATATCCTGTTTTGCAGTGGATGTTGTTGGCTGGCCTGTGTGGACCCAGGATCGCTTGCGTACGGGGTTGTCGCAGTAGACCCCTTTTTCATCTCCGGTGACAACCTTCCACAAAAATTCTTCCCTTTAAGTCTCTTCATCAACGACATGCAGATGCCCAATCGTTGACTAATAAAACACACCAGTAAAGTATGCGGAACTTCTGGATCTTCCCCAAGGCCTGTGGACACCGTACCACCGTCGATTAAGCCACTTTCAAACATTTCGCCAGTTGCGTCGTCGATTGTGTGGAATTCTCTTGCAACAGCGATCCCAGCTCCTCTTCTGCGGATTCCTTAGGTCTACCTGCACGTGGCTTGTCTTCCAATTTTAGATCACCTGTCTTAAACCTGGCAAGGCATTCTGGAAACGTCCGCTCACTGATAACCGTTTCGCCATACGCCTAACATATTCAACCGTACATTTCACTCGCACATTTACCTAAATTAAACATGAATAACAAAAAGTGCCGCAAATGACCTTTATCGACCACCATGCTTGGCTTCACGTACGAACTGACAGCACGGGTCGCCGGCCGGTTAACCCCTACAGCGCTCGTAGCGGTGGCAGAGGAAACGTGTGCGTACCCCTAATAGCATATATGTGCAGCTCATTTCTTGTCAAGATTGTTGATTTTGCAAACGAAATAAAGTAAATATGTTTTTTTCATAGTTTCACTTATCACACACTTTCTTGAGGCAAATGACACTTCTCCACATACATAACAGAATTTATATGGATTATTCACACATAGACGTGACATTTTTTCTTATTTCACGACAGAAATGAAGCAAAAAGAAGTTACCTGATCCTACTGAAGACTGAAACAATTCAAGAACTGAAATTCTGACTACTATATAGCAACTGAAAGCATGTGTCATGTAACACCTACCGCTGACCTGATCTTGAGAGAAGCGACGAATAGAAGGGATTACGTGTTCAGCACAAGGCGATACACCGACAGAGCACGTGGTGCAGAAGGAGCCTGCTGGAATGTCAGCTCATGTGATAAGACGCTGGTGCCACTAAAGTGGCAGTTTTGCTTTACTTTTATCGAAAAGTTTAACCAATAATGTGAAACACTCGTAATTGGATATCATGCGCGTAATTTAAAATTGAGACCCAATAGATAACTTTAAATGTCATTTTCGTATCCAGCACCCTAATATTAGCTAGGTTTGCGTAGTTTTGAGTTGATAACCTTTTCCTTGTTGACCTGTGTTTTTTGGTACAACGAAAATCATTCTGCTGCTATCATACAGTTACTTTTGAAAGAAAAAAATATTAAAAGGAATTTCCAGCATATTCTTCCATAACCGAATGTTATTCGTACTTCGTTTCAAGGTGATGCATAGCGCACTGTGAATCAGCTGTAGGTCAGCCTAGTCTGAAACTACAGTGAAACTTGTGAGGAAAGCATATCTAAGACATCTGCATAAATCATAGAACTTCAGGTGTGAAAAACAACTGTGTGGCGTATCTTGTCTAAAGAACTGAGCATGAAGCCATACTAACTGCAACTACTTTGTGCATTATCAAACAGTGCTAAGAAACACCGGCATGAAATCCGTAGCAATATGAGTGAACGGGTTGAGTAAGAAAACGTCTTTCTCACGTGGTTTACCTTTAGGAACTAGTTAATATTTCACATCAATGGCAAGGGGAACATGCATAACATGCGTATACACTGAGTGGCCACTTTATTATGACCACCACCTTAGTACTTCGTTCGGCCACCTTTTGCCTTTAATACTGCGTCGATTCTTCGTGGCATGGACTCCACGAGATGTCGATAGGTTCTTTGAGGAATCTGACACCATGCTTGATAAATAGCACTTTCCAGGAGTGTAAGATTGCAGGGCTGTGGATCCAGCTGCCTGATGGCTCGTTCAACTTCCTCCCACAAACTCTCAATGAGGATTGCGGGGGCCACCTAAGCAAAGTAAACTCACCGGCATGTTCCTGAAACCAATCTTGTACAATACGAGCACTATGGCAGGACGCATTATCTTGTTGAAAGTAGCCATCGCCATTGGGATAAACCAGTCACATGACAGAATGAACGTGGTCCGCAACGATGTTTAGATATGATGTTCCAGTCAGACGTTGATCAACACGAAAAAAAGGGCCCAAGGCATGCCAGGAAAACATTCCCCAAACCATAACGTTGCTTCCACCAGCTTGAAGGGTCGTAGCAATGCATTCGGGGTCCATGTTTTCGTGCTGTTTCCGCCAAATTTTCCCTCGCCCATCGGCATGGTGCGACGGAAAACGTGATTCATCGGATCACATAATTTGTTTCCAATTATCGACTGTCCAATCCTTGTGCTCCTGTGCGAACTGGAGACGTTTTCTCTTGTTAACTGCAGACAGCAAAGGTGTTAGAGCAGGCCTTCGGCTGTCATATCCCATCCGATGCAGTGTAAGGCGAACACTGTGTGCAGGGATCACTTGAGGGGATCCTTAATTAAACGGTGTCTGCACTGTTGCCCTTCTGTTGTCTGTTACCAGTGTAGACACTCTCCGTTCCGCCCGAGCAATCACTAGTCGATGACGACCACACGTTGTACGTAGAGGTCCAGTCTTTAAACACTTTAACAACAGCTGCTCTGGAACATTTCTCGAATGCGGCGGTTTCGGTGATACTCGCTCTATGGCTCCGAGCTCCTACAATCATCCCACATTGAAAGTCCGTCAAATCGCATTTTTTACCCATCTCGTCACCCAAAAACCACTTCTACTACTGTCGCAAGCACTATGCTTTTCCTTTTTGTACTAGCCTCGCCCTCTGGCGGCAACAGCGTGCAGCCATAGCTCATTTGCTTAAAACTGTCAGGTGGTCATAATAAAGTGGCCACTCAGTGTATAAGAAATACAACACGAATACGTCAGTCCCATAGCAAGCACTATGGAACTGTCATGTTCGCGCAAAACGAACATGATAGTCCCTTAGTGCTTGTGTTATTTAATGATAATTTTTCTTTGCGGAATAAACAGCCTTTGGCACCATTTATCTGGACATGCTGCAACATTTCCTGGTGCCTCAGCTGGAGGATGATGCAGATATGTATGCATTAGTTGTCAGTATTCAGTAAGATAGAGCACCATCCTACTTCTTTTTAAAAATGCGAGATTACCCAAACTTGAAATGCACGATTTGAAGAAGTGTCAAGAAGGACTAATGGGGCGGTCTCCCAGTCCCTATATTTGACTCCATCTGATATTTTTAGGGTGTACATTAAGGATCAAATGTATCCAACTCTTCTACCAACTACCTTTAAAACGCTAAAAGAAGGGATTGTAGCATGTTGCTACTGTAAATACTGCTTTCAAGCGTATGGGATGAAATTTCCGTAGGTATGTGCAACGTGACAAACCGCGTTGCACGTAGCAGCCACACAGAATATTTGGAAAAAGTGGTTTATAAAGAACATTCAGGATTTCACCTATAGAATATCATTTATTTTTTGTTGATTTGGGCTTTCACTCCTAAGTTATGACTTTTTTGAATAGGCGGCAAAATGTGTTCCATCCTGTATTGCGTGTACCATGAGTTAGACCTCAGGTTTTATATAAAAGATAACTGATAACCTATTTTTTTTAATTGCCTATTTTACTTATAATGGAGATTAATTATCAATCGTTCCTGCACACACGTCCAACATTCTTTTACTTATCTTAAAAAAACAAACAAACATTTTCTAATAATGTCAGTCAAAACAAAACAGAATTAAATGTAGCCGTGTAATGGAATTAAAAACTGAAATACAGGAATTTGCGATGAGAGATTAAAACACTCTTGTTGGAAAGTTCAGTAAAGGTTTCCTCTCCCATTACGGTTGAAATTCCTATTTTTCTTTCAGTCATTCTTTTCGTCTTTTTCCACTGAGGAAGCTGATTACTTTTGCCTCTGAGGTCAATAAACAGCAGCCTTTTTAATCTTTCATACAAGAAAAAACTTCTACAAGCTGTTTGAACAAATATTCTTATTTATTTTTCCATTTCATTTTTTTCTTTTGAAAACTTTCGGGTTTCATGTTTGGATTTTACTTTCAGAATCAGTATACTTTAGAGATTTGACGATACGTGGAATACACATTGTGTTTGTAGGCAGTTCTTTATTGCTTTTGTAAAAGAATTGTTTAGAAACTTAATATTTTCACCCTTCCAGTTTTTTAGTGAACTGGTTTTTGTTGGAGGGCAAAGAAAAAGAAAGTTTTTTATTTGACATATTTGCTTGTTGTGAACATTTCTTAAAAAACAAATGAAACACCAATAGCTAATTTTGTTTAACAAGTCTCTGAAGAACTTGGCTACTACTCTTCTCTTGTTGGAAAAACCTTTTCAATCTTGTTCCGCGTGTAACTAGAAATTCAATAAAAATGTGATGGTGTTATTTTGCATACCACGCACGGATAGAATACTCTTCATGAATTTTTTCCCAGAATGTTTTTTCGTGCTGTCTTCTGAAAGATTTTTCTAATTGATGTTTTATATCACTCTTCAAGGAACTAAAGGTATAACCAGATGAAAATGTATTCATATTTTGAAGCGAATCGGGCGAGTAATGTCACTTCACAGAGTTCTTCATGAAACTGAAATCAAAACGTCTTCACCTGTTTTGCTTCTGCTTTCGAGATGATTCTTCGGAAATAAAGAAATTAAATTTTTCTAGTGAAAAGGAATTGTGTGTAGTTCCACTGAGCTTAAACTTGCAGTGCACTTTCGACTTTTGGGGAAAGTAGAGGTGTGGACTAAGATACAGAGCTGATATTGCCCCTGTTCGGGATAGGGTAGGCTGAGAAAAAGGAACTTACATATGCACCATGTGTGAGATATACAATCATTTGCAAAAGTTTTGAGACTACCTGTTTGTATTAGGAAAAGTCTGCCGATTACGTCACCTACTGTCTGTATTACTTAAATTACTGTCGGTGTTGCATAATCCTACAGTGGTAGCTGTTGCTAGAGTCCGGGGAAAGTGTGCGAGTGTCAGTTTGCTTCTGGCTTTCATGCTGAGAGGTTTTGTACGTATTTTCTATTTAGCGAAAAATGGCCAAAAAAGCGTCATGATGTGTTACTCAGAGGAAATAAATAGTAACTTTATATCATGAAGGATATTACGAACGTGACATAAGGTGAATGTGAGCAAAACTGTTGTTCATAATACGATCGTGAAATATCAAGACACAGGTGAATTTAGCGACCGAAAGGAGAAGTAGATGTCCAAGGAAAACAACCCCACGTGATGTCAAATACCATAAAGCGAATAGTTATGCGTTCTCCTAGCAGTTCGTGCGAGAAAATCTATTAGTATAGCACTGTTTCCCGATATCTTAGCAAATATTTTGAATTAAAGTCTTATAAACCTGCACATAAACCTAGCGTAACCTCTGTCAAGAAAAAGAAGATACTCAAGTTTGCGAAGCGTAATCAATCGTGGACTGCAGGAAATGCGAGTTAAGTACTTTTTTCCGATGAATCAACTGTGCGTCAATTTGAATCACGTGAAGCACATGTTCGACGACCAAAAGGCAAAAGGTTTGATGAAAAATACACCATTAGCACCGTGAGACATCCACCTAGTCGGATGATATGGGTTGCTATGTCAGCATCCGGTACTGCTTCATTATCCTTTTTGCCGACAAGCACTACCATGAATGGCCCATTTTATGTGGAATTGTTACGTGGGAAGCTGTTAACATGCAAGTGCACAGATGCACAATCTTTATGCATGATGGTACTCCTTGACACATATGATCGCGATCTTAATTCCATCGAAAATTTGTGAACCATTTAAAAAGACAAGGCGTAGAAAAGCAGCTATCAAATTTCCAAGATTGGATTGACGCGATAAAGTGCGTGTGGTGCAAAGACATTTCAAGTGACTGCTGTAAATCCTTCATTGAGAGTACGCCACATCGTATTCTGTCCGTTATAAAACACAAACGTGGCCACACATAGTACTGATTTCGGTCTTTTCGCGTTGTAAAAAAATTTAAGTTTTCATCTGTGGTGTCATTTTTTCAAATATATGTGACTTAGCAGTTAGTTGTTTCTTTGAAAATCTTAATTTTCAATAAATTGACAGGTGGTCTTAAACTTTAGCAACAAATGACTGTGTTTTCTACAACGCCATTACTTTGCGTGAATTTTATTTTGCTCTCTTCAATGAAAAAGGTGTCTATTGAGTAAAATGGAACGCTTCGATGGTAGTAATTCTATCTTATCCATGTATAATCACTGAAAGCCTTTCTTTTCCGACAGGAGGATTCTGACACACAACTTCCTACTCCGGAGCGGCTATTGTCCCAATTGAACTACGCCGGCAGGCTTATGGCTGCTTCATTGTTCATTTAACTCTACGATGCATCATACCTCTCTTGCGAAAGGCGGAGACACGAAATCGCTAATGACGTTTTGAGTCAACCGACACGAACATAATTTCATTGCAAGAATATTATTTACGAACGTTGCGTGGAAGAACTACCACACAACTTTTCATCTTTCTTTTCATCCTCATGGCCAGAAAATTATTTTTCGCTCGGGCGCCGATATAATTTTTTTTTTTTTTTGCCGACAGTGGCATTTGAACCCTCATCTTCCTTCTTCAGAGCAGCTGTTCCCCCAAATGAAATACGCCCGCAGGCGAATCCACTGCTTCGTTGTCCATTTCACTCATCCGTCACATACTATAGTTATTCCTTCACAAAGGGGAAAAATGAGGAAATGCACACACAATTTGGCTTGGTTTTTCGAAATCAGTAATGAACATTGATTAAATACCAGAAAATTTGTAAGCCACGCGAGCGCGCAAACACACACGAACACAGCAGTACTGAGTATATCGAATGCTATTATACGTGACTTTGTACTGCTGCCAAAGCAGACAACCCGTCATCTGATAAATAGCACTGGTTTTGTTTTTACAAGACTGTGAAAGCGTTACGTTTTTTTACGAAAGTGCATTTTTTCGATAAAAAAACTTAGACATGAATTACTGGTGATGTTCTCGAGAATCATAACTCCGTTTTATGTTGCTTATCACTTTCGTATTGCTTTAAAAGTGTTCTAATTATCTGGAATTTTGAACTGGAGAAAAGAAATTTTCCGAAGTGATTACTTACAGTTTGAAGACCACAACACCTATACGAGCACTCGCTGCAACAACACACGTTGCTGTACACTCGCGAAACAATAAAGTCGAATTCACAAAGATGAGCTCAAATTAGTTGAAGAGGAACAATTAAAGAATCTTTTATGAATACTTTAACGATGAACTTTGTAAGAACGCGCATAACGTTGGCTAGCAAGTAATTCGCCGAAATAGTAAAATATTTCGTTGAAACAGTGAGGAAGTCAAATAACTTAAACGAAAACAGATCTTCCTTTTTTAGTACGTCTTTTGTAAAAAAGATCGTGCCTATGTTATCGGTTTGTCCATCCGCCTGTGGATACCATATCTCTGTCACTATTAGTCCTATTTCAACAATTCTTTTTGCGTTGGGAAGGTCTAACTGTGGGAATGATGATCCCGTATTTCGTTTTTTTATACGATGCACAATTTCGCCGCTAGAGAGGTGCAAATGCAGATGAGGTGGAATTCAAAATACATTTTACTACATATAATTGCTTTTAAACATCCGATTGAAAAAAATATTTTAGTTTTTGATTCCTTTATGTCGAAGACTATTCTAGGTGAAGTCCCTTTTTCAAGTTAAGCATAAATTTTTTGCTAGGGGGCGGGAAAATAAATTGCCTTTTCGTTGATATCCTTGCTTCTAAAACTCGGACTTTCTTTCTGCAGCGGATACAGCTCAGAATGGGAAATCGTTTGCGTATAATTTCTAAATTTTGGTAAAAAATTGTTTGGCCATTAGAGGGCGTAAGAGTTAATTTCTGCTGCTGAAGCATTTACAGCCAAAACTGAGCTTCTAAAAACTCGATTGAAAAATTTCTTTCGTAGACCGATATCAGTCACTTCGATAAGCTATTTTCAAATATTTTCTTTATATATATATAAACTATATTGACAAGTCACCGGACACCTTTCAAAAGCAAATTAACGGATACGCTGCGTTGTTAAGATGCGCGGTACAGCTGCAAACGGTATAAGAAGAAGCCTGCGGCTGAACGCGATCATATCGCACTGTGAGGTTAAGTAAAAATATCGCTGCGGGCGAGAACCAGTGGGCCGGGATCTAATAAAGGAAAGATTGTTGAGTGTTGAAGTGACTGATAAAGAAAAGACTGTTCAGTGTTACATAAGTGGGTTGTCCATAAGAGAAACCAAGAGGCGTTTAAACATACCCAAGTAAACAGTTTTGGATGTACTAAATAAGTGGAAGAAACATGGCGTGAATGAAGCAGGAAAACGTACCGGCAGAACAAAGCAAATCAGTGATAGAGGACGTCGATGCCTCAGGAGATTCGTTACAGCTAATCGACAGAGTACTGCACAAGACCTCAATGTACAGGTGAGTAAAAATGCTGGAACCACGGTATATACACGTACCATTCGCAGAGAACTTCATTCTATGGGTTACCGTGGTTGTGCGGCTGCTCATAAGACTTTCATCTCCACTCAAAATTCTACTCGTCGTTTAGCATAGTGTAAAGAGCATTTATCGTGGATCGTAGATCAATGGAAACGGGTCCTATGGACTGATGAATCCAGATACACGATCATCAGTATGATGGCCGTGTGAGGGTATGGCGGTAGCCGGGGCAACGCTATTTACCACACTATACTATTCCTACTGTCAAGTATGGAGCTGGCAGTGTACTCGTGTGGGGGTGTTTTTCGTGGTATGGTCCCACCCCATTGGTTACCGTGGACAAACCTGCTAACCAGCGCGTCTTCCTTGATATTCTGGACAATTATGTTCTACCAACTCTGTGGCAATGCTATGGAACCGAGCCGTGTTGGTACCAGCTGGATAATGCACCGAGCCGTGGTGGTACCAGCAGGATAATGCACCGAGCCGTGTTGGTACCAGCAGGATAATGCACCGAGCCGTGTTGGTACCAGCAGGATAATTCACAGAGCCGTGTTGGTACCAGCAGGATAATGCACCGAGCCGTGTTGGTACCAGCAGGATAATGCACCGAGCCATGTTGGTACCAGCAGGATAATGCACCGAGCCGTGTTGGTACCAGCAGGATAATGCACCGAGCCGTAAAGCAAGGACTGTTACGGTGTGGTTTGACGATAATTCCATGTCGTGTGTGGACTGGCCAACACAGAACCCTGACGATAATTCCGTGGTTTGACGATAATTTCGTGTCGTGTGTGGACTGGCCAACACAGAGCCCTGATCTTAATCCCATGGAGCACCCATGGGATGAATTAGAGCGCCGCATAAGATGTTTGGAACCAAGGCCTACTACTAAGTAACAGTTATCGGCAGTATTATGTACCGAATGGAAGCGCATACTTATCGCTGTCTTCCGAAAACTTGTCGAAATCATGTCTCAAAGAGTCAGTGGATGCATGAAAGCCAAAGGTGGACCGACACCGTACTAATGTATGTCAATAAATGCTATGTTGTGTTTCTCTTCTAGGTGTCCGGTGACTTTTGTTAGTATAGTGTATATATATATATATATATATATATATATATCATAGTTTTGTCAATATATCTGCTCATAAGAGTCCTATTTGAAAAATGTCTTCAGTGTTGGATAGCGCTTCCGGTGCGAAATGTTTTTCATATAATTTCAAATTTTCAAGTATGTCATAGACTTTCCGCTAGAGGGCACAAAGGTAAATTGCGTGTTCCCCGACATCTCGACTTCTAAAACTTCTTGATGGGAAATGTTTTGCATATCAATTCTAATATTTCGTAAAGAATGGTTTGGACACCAGGGGGCGTAAAAGTTAATTCCTGCTACTGATTTGTTTGCAGCAGAATCTGAGCTCCTAAAAACTCGATTAGAAAAATTATTTTGTTGAGCGGTACCGCTCTCATCGAAAAACCTTTTGAGAATGCTTTCTTCTTAAATGCATAGTTTTTCCTCTTGAGTTCCTAGATGCCTAGCTTATTTTTGTCCATAACACTCTTTCTAAGAGTCCAATTTGAGAAATGCTTTCTTTGTTGGAGAGCGTTTCCGCTGAAAAATGTTTCTCATGTAATATCAATGTTTAACTCACAATTCTGCCACCAGAGGGTGTAAGGTCACGTTTTAGTGTACAGAAATATCTTCGGGACTAAAAACCCGATTGAAGAACTTTTTCTTTGGTTACATACTATTAACTAAGCAAAATCTATGTGCGTTTTTTCTTCCTGCAATAATGCCCAATTTCGTCGCTAGAGGCGTAATAGCTTAATCTGTTGATATTTCTGCTTGTCCATGTCCAATTTGAAAAATTGCTGTCAACACTGGATGTCATTTACTTTGTACGACCCTTTAGGCTCTTGTATGAAAACTGTTGTAGTTCATATTTCTCTCAGCAGGTGGTGTTTTTGTAATTCAGTTTGCAGCTGTATTGGAGCTTTTAAAATACTATTGAAATTTTCGTTTTTACTGTATGCTGTTTGTTACAATAGAGATGTGGAGCATTATCCTCTTTAAGTAATGCAAAGTTTTCCCGGTAAGTGCGTAAAGATCAAAAAAATTTTTTTTTGTCCCTGCTTCCGGGAGACGTATTTGAAAAGTTATATTTCCTTAGTTTACCTTTTTACATTAAGAACATTTTTCGCCTATTTTCAACTTTTCCGTTATGCAAAATTCTTCCGCTAACAGACTTAGACTGATATCATGTTTCCTTTTCCATATTTCTTCTTTCAACTGTTCGATTTGAAAATCCCTTTTTCTCTAATACCTTCCTTGTGCTATGGGAAACTTTTTGTGAGCTATTGGTTAGTTTTCGTAACATGATTTTTAGCTGCTGGTGGAACTAACTAGACGTTCCTATTTGTGGATGTTTTATCGATTGTGTAAACCGGTTAATCGTTTTCCTTACCGGTTCCGTTGACTTTGAATAGCTCTAATTAATTTAATTCGCGTCAGAAAGCATGCCAAAGACATGCTCATTACAACCGAAACTGTAGTGTCATAATTCTTGTTCATCACTTCTTTCGTTTTTCTCCGCGTTGCCGGAGATGTCTGACATCTAGCGGTGCCACATGTAGAAGTAAAACTTGAGTGTCCAGCAGTGACTTTATATCCGGAAAGTACAAGGAGAGATAACAAAATTTGCTCAAGAGGCTGTAAAAAGAAAACACAATGTAAACAAATTTATACACGTCACACTTTATATGCTAAAACACGACTGAGGTCAGGCTGTTTTGTGATGTTCCTGTCTATTATTCACTTCATTTTCTCCTAGGCTTCTTCTTTATCTATTTAATTTCTGCTTTCATATCGACACACGAATTCGTTTTAGAAATAGGTCTAAAACAGTATTTGCAACTCTACACAGATCCTGTTGAGATATATACATGATCCCACCACACATTTTCAATTTCGGCAAAGGTTTGTTTTTAAATAGTCTCTCGAACGGGTTTCCTCCAATATTATTCATACTATGAAATGTGACAAAACCTTCGTGAACTCATGCGCCGCGTGTTCTTATTTCTCAGATTTTGTCAGAGTATTTATTCACCATGCTTGTTGAAATGCACCGCTAGCCACACTATGAATTATTTGTAGAAGCACCATGAAAATTGGTGTTTATATAGCAATAACTGGGTTATGTAAAAGTTTGCACATGCGTACCAATACGTGATAAGCGAGGAAGATAAAAATGCAAAATTAATAGGTGTAGATACTACATCGGAGTCATCTCGGTTGCGCCTGGATGATGACCGGGAATCCTGCCACCACACGGGCCCATTACCAAACCCTTCATCATAGGGACTAGGTACGGCTGGTTGCCTCTGCGTCGCATCGCGGTTCTGCAAGTCTTAGCAGAACGTGGAGAAAGGTTTTGGAGGAAAGTAACGTGCGTCGCTGTAGTGGAACTGATGCACATAGACAGACGTCCAGAAGCCTCGATTGCAGCATTCAACGGGAGGCCATAGCGGCCCCACGGTACACAGGGGACGGCATTCCACGAGATGTAGAGACAGCTACGGACAGCCCGATATCGACACGGACTGTGAACTGAAGATTGGCGGAAGCTGGATTCCAGTCTTGTCAGCCATTGCGACGACTGCCTCAAAACGAAGCACATCGCCTCCTAAGATTGCAGTATTACGGTACCAAACATGCGTAGTTGGACGAATAGGACCATGTAATATTCAGCAACGAGTCTGTTCTATACCTCAGCACAGATGACTGTTGATTGAGAGTCACGAGATGACGTGGTACCGGATTGATCTTGTTGCTATCCATGGGCGCCATACAGCTCCTTAGCGTGGTGTCATGTTTTGTAATGCTATCAGTTTCAATAGCGTTCAGAGCTCGTACGTATACATAAATGGTGTAATGAAAGTACGACGATACGTTGATGGGGTGCTACAGCCCATTTGGCTGTGGTATCTCCGTGGTATCCCTGATGCCAAGTTTCAACAAGACAACGCACACCAATACACTGCCTACATCAGCAGACAGTGCCTACAAAGCGTTTAGGTGCTGTCATGTTTAGCGCGTTCCCTAGATTTTTCCCCAACGGTGAATGTGTGGGACTTTATTAGAAGAGGACTTAACGTCTCTGCAAGACTACCTTTCAATGTTAGTGAATTGTAGATACAGATGAATGGTCAGCCACACTTTAGGAAAACGTCCTGGGATTTGTGCATTTGATGCCACACCGTGTCGCTGAATGTATAGACCAGCATGGTAGATATGCGACCTAAATAACCGGGACACACAGAACTATCTCCTGGCCATCGTATTAATGCAATATCTTAAAAATTAAATCACAATTTTCGAACATACTTCCCTACATGTGTGGTAAATTTCAGCTCTTTTCGTATATTCTTTTATGTCTTACCATTTTCTAATATCGAGCAGTGTTCTAAAGGTTTGCGCACAGTAATGACACTTTTTTAACACGTCTCATGCAAAACCAAAAGGAACATATAAAATGATATAATAGGTTTGTAGGTAATAGAAACACTGCTACGTCCATGCAAACGTTGCACCGAATCCTGTAATTAACGTAGCGCAAGCTGCACATTCTGTTAATTTCTCATCACCTGTCTTTTGAATCTATGTCTGCAAGCTCGAATTCTGTATTATTCCTTGCTTCAATACTGTACAAAATTAATATTGTATAACGCTCTTCAAGCTGAATTGGTCCTATTCTTTGCTTTGTCAGAGACTTTTGTTGCCTTACCAGACACTCGAGTGTGATTAACTGTTTTTTTACTATCATCAATGTACAAAACCATGTAAATAAGCAGTAGAGTAAGCTACAAGCATCTGTAAATAATTTTCTTTTGTCATATATCATTTGAGATGATTTATTCAAGCACATCTCCTGTATCTTTCTTCTAATAAATACTGTGTGAAAACTGCTACGTCCAATGAGAAAGGTGACAGCGACCTTTAAATAACGTATACTGGACATGCTGTCTAAATAGACAATTACAACAAATACGCTGTCATTTGCATTTTAATAGGACATTTCACGCTGATAAGTAGAAAACTTTTCCCGATCAGGATTTATTTTTTAAAAATGGGCTCAAGTACATAAAAGGTCTTGACGTATACTGTGAAACCTAACACGAAGGATAACTTAATTTCTTTTGCACGCTACTATTGAAATTGGAAGTTAACTGTTTGTAAACTCAGGAAGAAAATGAGCAATACATCATACAAAATTACATAAAAACGGTAAAGACATTTCGACTTTATTATTTTTGCTATTTCTGAGTTTCCGTCGCTAATTCAGAGCCATTGGTTCCAGTGAAGGCAGAGAATCATTACCATAAGGTAAGCCCATCGTCCATGCTTCAACCGGATATGGCGTGACGTACTGCAGAGGTCACGCAATGTTAAGAGGGGAAGTAGCAGTGATAAGCCCCTGGCGGCGTAACTTCATTGGGAAATCATTCGGCTTCGGAGCAGAAGGATGTGATTTTGAGGAAGCCACCGGCAAATTTGGATTTCACATTGGCCCCCGAATGTAAAAATAGATCTACTGGCCGTTAGATTCTTCGAAAAATGTGTGACGTTCCTTCCACACATCGTCTGGAATTAATAAGAATTCCTCCTTCATTTCGAAAAATGTGTGATAAATAGCAGTGATAGACCATTGCGGTCGTAACTTAATTGGGGAAGCAATCGGCTCTGGATCAGAAGGATGTGGGTTCAAATTCGGTACCGGCAGATTTGGGTTTCACACTGCCGCCCGAATGTAATTAATGGGAATTCTTCCTTCGCTTCGAAAAATGTGCGGCAAGTAGCAGTGATAAGCCGTTGCTATCAAAATGTGTGAGTAGGAATGATAAGCCCTCGCCGGCGTAGCTTAATTGGTAATGCATTCGGCTTCGGAGCAGAAGAATGGAGTCCGAGGTCTCCAGTGGCAAATTTGGTTTTAACGTTAGCGCTCGAACGTAAAAGTAAATCTACTGGCCGTTATGTTCTTCGAAAAATGTGTGATGTTCCTTCCACACGTCGTCTAAAATTCGAGTTCCACCACCGGGAAATTTGGGTTTCACAACGGGATCACGCGGATGAATGGTCAGAAGCAAGTATTTTACCACTGTGCCACCGGGCAGACCTACGTCATTCAAATATTTTATTTTGCCCATCGCGGTTTCCGAATATTTAAATTAATTCCCCTTATTTCATTTTCATGAATTGTGATTAAAGAACAAATATAAGGCTGTTTAATGTTATTTGATATAATTATGACATACTAGCAGGGGTACCCGGTATTTCCCTGGTAAATATTCGTGGAATCACCAAGTTCAACGGGCGAGATTTTATGAATGAAAGATACCCCTTCTAAAAACCATCTACGGTCTAAGTTAGAGTACCATGAGGTACTGTAGTATAATGAATTTGGTGGTTCTAAATTGAAAACTGTAGAAATTTTCTCGAAACTTTTGTATGGGTCCCCTTGACCGTCCCGGGCTCAGACCCCTTCCCAAAACCGTTTACGGTCTACGTTAGAGTACCATAAGATAATATTCCAAATTTGGTTGTTCAAAATTGAAAACTGTAGAACGTTTTACGAAAATTTTGTACGGGAGGCCAGTTAACCCCCGGGCTCCAACCCCTTTCAAAAACTGCTTACGGTCCAAGTCAGAGTATCATGAGATAATATGCCAAATTTGGTGGTTGCAAATTGAAAACTTTAAACTTTTTACGAAAATTTTGTTTGGGTGTCTTTTGACCCAGGGATCCGACCCCTTCCCAAAATCGTCTACAGTCTAAGTCAGAGTACTATGACATAATATACCAAATTTGGTGGTTCCAAATTGAAAACTGTAGAAATTTTAACTAAAATAACGAAAATTTTGTATTGGGCCCCCTTGACCTCCCTCCCCTCCCTGGGCTCCCATCCCTTCCAAAACATTTCTACGGTCTAAGTTGGAGAACCATGAGATAGTATACTGAATTTCGTGGTTCTAAGTTGAAAACTGTAGAATTGTATAGCGGACAAATATACAAACTTTCAATTTTATATTTATAGATTTCATTGCACGATATTTCGTAAGGTATATTTGGAAAAAAAACCAGTAATATATTTTAATTATCTCATACGCTTTCAGCCGAACTTACTTATACGTGTTTTGAATCTATTTAGCGTACATAAATAAGTCTAAGAAATATTGCATCGTTCCTTTGTACAGTCGAAGAACGTATGCTACTAAGTGGCAAGATCCATTAAGATTTTTGTTAAAAGCGAAAAGAGGTATGCTCGCAGGTAAAGGGTGGTCGAGGTAGAGGACAAAGAAAAAGTATATTCTCATCATTTCCTGAAAAATTGAGGATGCGTTTTATTGAAGCAGACAGTTCGGAACAAGGAATAAAAAATACATAAAGTTTCTCAAAACACAGCGTTTTTGTGCTCCCCTTATTAAACTGCAATGAAGAAAAATTTCGCAGAATTTTAAAAGTCCATTTGTTTCTCAGTGTTTTCACTTAAATGAAAATTGTATTAAATGAGGTTGCTTCTGTACTCAACCTTTTTGTTTACGGAAGTTTCAAAACAAAAACGTTTTTGGGAATTGCATGGCGTACTTTATAAGATTTTGGTAAAAAAAAAATCAGCCTTCCAGAGGTTATGGGAAGAAAAATAAGCAATGGAAAAACATGCAAAAAACCTTATGTTCTGTGATACGCGTGTGGCCCTGATATTTAATTGTTCTGTATTATTTTCTGTATCTTGGTATCCAGTCTAATATTTCTGTGTTCCGTCAGCTGTCAGTTCTAGCAATATTTCCAGAAGAATGTCATTTAAGAGATTTTAATTTGATCATGATGTTTACCAATATTGTCATTTTCCTGATCCACGAATTCCTCATCTTATCTTTCCTGATTACACCAAACGTAGACTCATGTCCAAACATTAAGGATCACATATATTTTCATAGCATACTTTTATTCTAACATAATGTGGATGAAAATATTTTAATAAGAAATAAACAAAGATGAAAAGGACATACACACAGATTAGTAAGCATGAATTTGTGCTTATTGATATGGAAAATCGTTAAAAAAACAAAACTTACCATTTTCTGATATTAGCTTACAACTAAAATTGACAGAAAAAAATTTATAAATTTTCATTGATCATTTTAATCGGATATATGTCCACACCCTGACTGCAATGCATGATTGGTATCGATGGGCCATGCTTTTTCACTAGATTGTCCAGAAAGTTTTGAGGGAGGTTTCCCCATGCTTCTTTCAGCGCTATCACCAGGTCTTTTTTGGTGCCAGGCGGGGTATCGCGTTCAGCAATGCGCCTCACCGGGGCATCCCGAAAATTTTGGACTACATTCAGGTTGGGAAAGTACGGAGGCCCTTCCATTCGATCGATTCTCTCGCTCTCCAAACCTTCATGCACACATGACGAAAACAAAACTGTCCATAAAAACGAAAGAATTTCCCACAGCTTGACGAAACAGCCTTACATGTTCTAAAATAACCTCATCACTACTCTGGGCATTCATTGATCCTTTCTCCAACACTAAAAGTTATGTACTCAAATTGGTCATGATCCTAGCCCAGAACATTATTTCACCACCCCTGTAAAGGTTAATTTCTGTGATGGGTCTCTATGAACGGGCAGTGCGGGTTTTTCGCCATATGTGCATTGCCGGTAGATTAAGACGATAAACAAAATCGGCTTTCGGTTGTGAACACAACATTGTCCCATTACTCTTCACTCCATCAGGAGTGTTCACGAAACCTTCGATAGCTGGTAGGCTTGCGTGTTGGGGTCAATGGAACACACTGTACAGGTTTTCGGGCATACAATCGGAAACTATGCAAACACTTTTGACATAGTTTGATGCGATATTTTAGTACCCGCGTATGATTCCAGCTGTTTTGCTAACTTTCCAGCAGTTATTCGGCGAGATTCTTTAGCCGTTATAACAAGCAAGCTAACGATCTTGTGATTGAGCAGTTTTGCGTATTCGACCACTACTGAACCTTCTTGTAGCTACACCATGTTCAAAAAGTTATTTCCAGAAGTGTGATACCAGGCTCTATACAATTCCGAAATCCATCGCTAAGTCTCTCTCTGTTACCCCTTCCAATTTACCTACAATTCGACTACAGGGAAAATCATCCACATGAGTTTTTTTAGATGTTCTGCAAGCCGTAATAACAACAAAAAAGGCAGATCCACATGTCAGCACCTGCAAAACAAACGATTTCTTCTCACTCACTCTTCACCTTTTATGGCCGATCGGCAGTACACAGCTGTCACGTGATTCCTAATAATTAGCATATGACCAAACTTTCTCTCATAGTTTGCTCTTATGCGTTTCGATGACGTCAGAATGTTCTTACCGCTAACCAACGAACTGCGAGTCCGACATTTAGCCTTCTGTGGTTGATCCTTAATTTTTGGACATGAGTGTATATACATATATGCACACGCCAAAGAGCCAAATCCTTATGACCGGCGCATCTTTATGCAAATCAAAGCAACTGCTTGTAAGCAACGGAAATTGTGAAGGCCAGGAAACGGTATAAATAACACTTGATTTTTTTTATTGGAGGTTTAACGACCACCGTGTACAACTCAATGGGCTATAAGCAGTCGCCCGTCCCTAATTTAGGGCCACTGGTTCCCGGGAAGGGAGAGCCCCTTTGTCGTAAGACAAATACAACATCCATGCCTCACCAGGATTCGAACCCGGACCCCTTTCGGACGAATGATCAGAAGCCATCGTTTAGACCACTGCGCAACCGGAGCGGCACACCTGATATTCAGCTCTGTTAATCACTGCAATTTTTCTTCTTTAAATGGGAAAGGCAGCGCGTCAAGCGAATTTGACAAAGATCAAATTGTAATGGCCAGAATGTGGACCAGAGCATTTACAAGACGGCAAATTTTGTGAAGAGCTCACGGTAAGCTGTAGTTAGTGCATTCAGTAAGAGGTCCTAAGAACAGAAAGCCACGAACCGCCGATTAGATGTGAGCCAAACGCGGCATATCGATGCTAGAGTGAACTGAAGCTATACTGTATGATACATGCCAAAAATAGTGTTGCGTAACTCGCCGGTGATTTGAATGATGGTGACGGCAGTAATATAATAACACACGGTATATCGGACCCTGCTGCAAAGTAGACGAAAGCACACATCGCCTTTGGATTCGAAATTTCCGTGAAGGAGACAGAAGCTGCATAGGTCAACCTCGTTCTCGACGTCCACCAGAGGTTTCTGAAGAGAACTTCAATCGAGCCATATGAAATAACCAACATCTAACCGTTGAAGAATTATCAGAAAGGTTTTTTGCAACCAAAACAGCAGTAGAAAGAAGGATGCATGGGCTTAGGTATATCATAAAGTATGACCAGTGGATACCACGTGACCTGTGCGCAAGCAATCGATCGGACAGAATTACCACTTGTCTCTCTTTGCTTGCACGTCACAGAAATGAACCGTTCGTGGAATGATTAATTAGGAATGATGAAAATTTGGTACTTTAGATAAATGCAAAGCATCAATGGAGTGTATGACGAGTTGCAGAGCCTGCTCCATCGACTTCAAGAAAAGGACTGCATCCGAGAAGGGTCTTGTTAAGTGTATAGTGGGATGTCAAGTGGCTAATTACTTGGAGCTGCCTCCACTTAACTAAAGGATAAATGCTACCTGTACTGCCAACGGTTGGAAAGGCTGAAAGAAAAAAATGAAATCTATATGTCCAGCACTGTTTAATCGCAACATGACAACGCAAGACACCGTACATCTTTAACCACACAAATAAAACTAATGGACATTAGATGGAAAGTGTTATCTCATCCCGTATTCCCCAGAACTTGCACCTACGGGCGACCACCCTTTTTTATCTCTTCATAACAAATGAGCTGGAAAAACCTTCGATGAAGTAGAAAGTGTCTAAAGTACATTGTAAGAGTTGTTTGACTCCAGAACGGAGGAGTTTTACAGAAGGGGACTTCAATTACTATGAAAAAGATGACGAGATATAATAGATAATAACGGCAATTATGTAAAAGAATAAAGATGTTTATTTATAAAAAAAAATGTTTTTCTTCTTTAGTAAAAAAACGGGAAGAACCTTTCCACACACCTAAGACATGTGCCAATGAACTTTGTGAAATTATACACATATCTTTAATAGAAGAGTCTTAGATACTGAACAAGCCTACATGATTCTTGAATTCAGAGATTAGTCTTGTGACTATTCTATATCCCACAAAAACAGCCTTGCTGGGCCAGCACTGGGCTACTTCAGGCTGCCAACAGTGCTGGCACTGGTCCAGCACTATGTTGCCGTTACATGAACCGTCACCAGATGGGCTAGTAGTTCAAGCCAGCAGCTGGCCAACAGTTGGCTCCCCATCAGTTGTCATATGCCAGAACAGAGCCATCAATTATTCATTACAGGCTGTGGCTGCCCCAAGCGGCACTTAAGAGGCCATGCAAGAAAGTGCCATAAATGATAGCTAGCCTAATGTGATACGTCAGTGTCCTGGCAGTGGGAGCGGGCAATCACGTGAAATAACTGATGTTTTGCCGAATCCTGTCCGTCAGTTTCCCGGTAGTAGTAGTAAAAAAAGTAGATCATCATAGTTTGCCAAAGGGACATACCCACACAACTGTTTTTTCCCCAAAAGAACTCCTACATGATGTCACAGCGCTGAGGAAATTTGCTGAATAGGTCAGTCAAACCGCCAGATGGATCTGACTGGCATCGAACCAAGGACTGTTTGTGTGCGAAGTGCATGCTCTAAACACTACACTAGTTTGCCACGCGTGACCGTACACTTGGAGGTGAGCCCGTCTCCTGCGCGATGTGAAACTAAAGGTCCTCTTTTTAATTTCGCAATATTGCGAGTTTGTTTTCGTAAATGTACGTTTCATATAATTCATAAATGTATATTTTCAACGTAACGATTTTTTTTATTCACTTTAAGAAAACTTCACTCACTTTAAACGAGTGTACCAACTTAAAACTTAAAGACGTTTTCCGAAGTTTGTGCTGTGTTTCTGGTCTTGAAAGGCGGTTATTTAATTAATACATTTACACATTCCTGTCACAATCTGTTACATTTTTAACGTTGTATCTTTTTCCCCCTCTGAAGCTACATTTGTTATAAATAGGAATGATATTTTATTTTACTTCCGGTTATTTTTAGCAGCGAATTCATCCAATCTTGTGTTTTCAATGAATGGATGAGTGTACATCTTATTCAGATAGCGTTGATTTTTTTTTTCAAATACTAGATAATTTTGTAAAGAAAATATCCATTTTGTACTTCTATAATTCTAACTTTTTTCCAACATAAAAATTGTTAATGTCTTTTCGGGACTTCTGTTTGAAGCGGTTTAGTGTATGAAGATTATACAGGAGTTATTTCTGGTTATTCATGGGATTAGAGTGAGTGTATTTCATGGCTGTTTGTATTCTGAATTCATCGTGCGTTAGTTCAGAAATGTTGCTACGAAATTAGTTTCTATAAATACACGAGATTAATTGATGATTTCTTACAGTTCATTAATTATTTATAGTATATTCCTCCGACGGTAATCTTCGTCGACGCGGTATTTCATTAGGAAATTACAAAATCCGTCTCTCTACATATGACATTTTTTTAACATCCAGTAAGACAACACGATGGTTAAGGCGTCGTCTTCAACTAACTGGTATCACGAAACACTGTGCACGTGTTGCTTCAGCTTATGCGCAGTTCCGCTGCTTCCACCTCCTGTTGGGGTGGCTTCGGTCGCTAGCTAAGGGCCACTAGTGGCACTTGTGTAGAGGCCCGTAGTTCACGGCGATGCTGCTGGGCTATCAATGGCTGCCAACTGATGGCGCAGCCACCAACGAATCGCTAACGTACTGTGGGTGGCAGATTTCAGCCAGCAGTGACCCATCACTGCCATCTGGTGGCCATCACTGACTCTTCACGGCCATCTGGTGGCCAGCAGTTTCCCAACACTTGTGTTTTTGCTGGGGTATTAGGATAACACCACTTTAGTCACAAATATTTTTTCAGTCGACCATGGTTTCGATGCGTATTGACCTAGCTGCATCAGGACGAATGGAATTTCAGGACTGATTTTTCTTACAGATTCGAGTAATTCGTCCTGATGAAACTAGGTCAGATCCCCGCGAAACCTTAGTCGACTGGAAAAAATAAATACTTGTGACAAGCGTACATGATCTTGTTATGTTACAAATTAAAAACTTTAACTAATACCAATTGTTAATGATCAGATAAAAAACTTTAACCATTGTCGATTGTTGACTATCAGATTAAAAACTTTAACCATTGTCGATTGTTGACTATCAGATTAAAAACTTTAACCATTGTCGATTGTTGACTATCAGATTAAAAACTTTAACCATTGTCGATTGTTGACTATCAGATTAAAAACTTTAACCTTTGTCTATTGTTTGCTCTAATAAGATTTTTCTTTCACATTCGAGTTTTTGAAACCTTTCCTAAGACCGTGGAGCCTCCTGTTTGGTCCAAACTTTCCTAATAATATTATAGCTTGACGTGCTTTTCTGTGCAGCTGGTGGTTGATTATCGACATCAGTAATTTTTTCTCACCTGTAAATTCTATTTCTTCTGCTAATTTAAAATTCCACTTCAGTGAAACAATTTGAAATGTAAATATTACACACATTTTTCCCAGGTTTTGGTAGCACGTGCATGGCGACCAACAAATCGATTTTTTTTTTGCTATTTCTCACGCTTACTGGGATAAGCGGAAGAACTGCCTAACACCAACATGACGTTTTGTATTCGTAATTACATATCGCATTTAAAATGGCATGGAGCGAAAGCGTTGCTGATAAGCCATGCCGACTTTAAAAAATCATAATCTTTAGAGCGGGAGAGAGAAAGTGAGAGAGAGAGCTATTTATTAATTTCAAATCATCTTAAATTTTGTTTATTGAAAAGTAGAATCCTTTGAGCAGATCCATTTGTGTTAATGATCAAAACAAAAGTTGCCTCTGATTTTGGGTTTTCGCAACAGGTGAAATATCGTTTTAGCCCATCATACCAGGTAATGCTTTGAAATAACGACGGGTTTCATCAGCTTTGTAAGTTTTCTGAGAGTATATGATGTTGTTTCTTGGCTTACATCCGTGAAAGAGAAGAGCTCAGCTGTTTCGAGCAGAATTCCTCTGCTTATTGGGGCTTATACGTTTTGCTTTCTTAAACTATTACAAAAATGATTTTTCAGATTTTCCACATTATCTTCTCCTATTTTCTTTCCCAGTTTAAATTTTCATTGGATGCAACCTCAGCAATTATTTCATTCCTTGGTTCCAAAATTTTGCTTAACGTAGTCTGCGGAAAATTTAGTTTCATTGCAGCCCACGTTTTTGAAGCAAATCGTAGACGTAGTCTGTGGAAAATTTAGTTTCATTGTTTGCCCACGTTTTTGAAACAAATCGTAGTTTTTTAGAATGGGTGCGCTGCTTTGACAAATTTGAGTCTTTATCCGTACGCCAGGAAATTTTTTCTGGATTCGCCATTGTAATTAAGTTACTTCCAAAACCAAGGCAGCAATCTCTAAGTGCACGTTAATGATTCTAATACTAGTGAAACACTAAGACTCGCAAGAGCTCCAATGATTTTAATAGCACACGAATTCAGTAAAATAAGAACAAATAACCTCATGAGATCTTTCGAGTTTCCTAAAACTCATCTTCAGATGAAAAACAAATTAAACCCTAAGTTCGGGTAATCATGGTATATATATATACATATGTAACACCTATGTCGGTGTGCACCGGGTGACGTACATAACCCCTCACCTTATTAATTGCAAGGATACTCATGTAGAAGTTTGACAACCGTGAGTAATTAACTATATAGAAAGAGTGAAGAAACAAGTGGGTGCGGGGTGGAGTCCCACCCTGAACTTATAACAGATTAACAAGAAGCTGATGGTATTATATAATAGATCTCATCACTACATCATAATATTCACAAAATGGTAATACTCCAGAAATGAAAAAAAAAATGATTACCCGAACTTAGGGTTTAATTTGTTTTTCATCTGAATATGAGTTTTAGGAAACTCGAAAGATCTCATGAGGTTATTTGTTCTTGGTTTCCTCAATCCGTGTGTTATTAAACTCATTGGAGCTCTGGCGAGTTGTTTTCACTAGTATTGGATTCATTAAAGTTCACCGAGTTTTTAGAAATAACATATTCTGCACGTTTTTAACTCGACGTCTTTTTTTATTGTAGTAAAGTGACAATGAAGTCTCACTCACTCCCAAGAATAAAAATGTGACGATTATGTTCTTAGGCGCATGTGCCTTTCGTTTTGACTCACGTTTCCACCCCATTCCAGCAAAATGATGAGACATCGTTCAGTTTGCACGAATGAAGGAATAGAAGAAGAATTTTCTACGGACTCAAAACTTCGTTCTCCGCAACCATTCACTCTCTCATCCGCTTGTTCTGCCGAGACCCACTTTCATTTCCTCCTAAGGTTGGTTTGATTGACAACTGCTCTCACTAAAGTAAGACAAGTGACCCAAGGCCGTGAACGCAACCTTCCTTCAGTAACAGGAGGATTTCTAAATGGGATAATATATCTGTTAAACAGAAGGTGAAAAATACGTGAAAAATAGGCGAAAATACTGGAATGTGAGAGAAGTTTTACTCATTGAAAATTCAAAATTTCGAGACAAAAAAAGCCAGATCTTAGCAACAAATTATCTGCTTGTTGAGCGGTATATCCGGCCAAATGGCTCTTATAATAACCGAGTTTTACATGTGAAACGTCTATTCTTACTGGAATTTCCACTTTTAAACCTTATAAGCGGCTGAGTCTTATAGCTGTGAACCTTATGGGCGGCGGTTATTGAATTCATTGCTAACTGCAGGGTGAACTTCGTTTTCTTAGAGCATAAGCAGATACGTGAAATTTTACACCCGAAATTATCTTATAAGAACACCCAGATGAACAAGAACATTGCTGCTAAAATTGGGGATATATGGATAGAGAGGCGACGCGTTTTGCAAAGGGATCTCACAAAGTCATATACGCTGTAATGGGTTCTCACGGTTTGAACTCTTGCGCAGTATATAGAAAGTTTCAGGTTTCACGATCTTTGTACAAACCTTCATTGCTGGAGCTCTAATAATTAAAACTCCGGAAAGAATCGTCACAGATTTTGGGTTTATTCAATCAGTGGAAATTGCCAGCCACGGGTGTTCCTCTTGGTAAAGGATATAGAAAGAAACAGAATAGTCAGATTTTATTTTGTGGCTATTCAATCAGTGGGATTTGCCACGGGTGTTCCCTCTTGGTAAAGGATATAGCAAAACATAGCAAAACGGGGACTTGTGATAGGAAAAGAATTCAGAGAATATCATTCAGGAGTGACCACAGCTGTTTAACAATAACGGATCGTACATACTGTACACATGGGAGCACTCACACCAGCAAAAAATATTCTTACGATATTGAACACACTGCAGTTTAAGAAGTTTAAAATGATTGTGTAACTATTGGTCTGCCTTCGAAACACACTGGTAAAATCATAGATGATTAAGAGAATGGTAAAAGTAGTGGCAAGGCTGCTCGCGATCTGTCTGACAATACGCTTGTATAAGCTAGATTGGAAATAGTCTTTCATATCAAAAACACAAAGCGTGCTCAATATGTCTCATTTTTTTAGCCAATCAGCATGCTTTTGTACACGACATTTTTACAGGTGCGCACTCAATGAATAAACCAAATTTATTACATTAGATATACGTAGAATAAACGCAGTTACGTTTTCTGGTGTGGTCTGTATATAAGCCCATGCACCCGCTGCTTTTTGAGACAATGCCGTCAGTTCCAGAAGTCCGACTGGCAAAATTCTTTTGTGAGTGCATAAGGAAAAGGCCGATCAAGAAGTCTGTTAAATATCTGTCTCTCAGTCAGACTATCTGAAGATACGGTACCTCTATTCCCTTCGTCATAGAACAATATTCCAGGTACTTGTCTGCAAAATAGAGAAAGCCTGTTAATTTCGTTTCTCCCTCAGCCCCTTTGCCGCAGAGGAATCTATTTATATATGCCATTCTTCCTTCATTTATATTCTTCTCTCTCCGCCCTGATGCCGGTGATACTCTTTCAACTCAAGAAAATTTCGAATAATTCCTATAATGTTTTGAGTGCACTATTGGTTGTGAAAACTGCAGCACCATGAAAGACTACTGGTAGTAGCTCCAAACTTACAGGATATGTACAACAGAATGGGACCTGCAAATGATTAAAATATCAGTTAAAATGCGCATGCGGTTTCGGAGCAGCACCACCTGAGCTGTCCGGTTTTGGGTATGAAAACCTGGCTCAAACGAGATGTTGCAATCAGTGAAGAGCCAACATTGAGTTGCAAGGGTGTTGCAAGGTTTGACATTTTCCTTTCGCGGAATTGCTACTCTTACGGGACGATGCGCCAGTACAGTGGTGCAGACATGGCGTCAGTAGACATGAGGCTCGGACGCACAAAAATTCGGGAAACGAATGGCAAAATTGCACGACTGCACGCCATGATAAAAATATCTACCGTATGGCAGTGACCGATCGCACAACGACATCCACGGTGCTAGCGCAGCAGTGGACCACTGTCGCAGGTCAGGTTTTGTCTTCCAGTACAGTTCGATGTCGTCTGCTTTGCCGAGGGCTGATTCGTTAGCAGTCCATTTCTGCCCATTCGTTTGACCCTCAACTGCAGAAACTTCAGGCTGCAATGGGATCTCGAGCACAGATATTGGCGTCCTGATTGGCAGCAGGTCGTGTTTTCTGACGAGTCACGATTCACCTGGATGCACCATGATGTTTGCATACGTGTTCGAATATGCCATGGTGAACGGTAGCTTGCAGCGTTATACCGGTTCCCCGCCAGGCGTCATGGTTTGAGGTGCCATTGGGTTCAGTTTGCGATCTCGCCCCTATACGAATTGAGGAAACCCTCAACAGCCAGTGTTACATAAGCGATGCTTTAGAAGTAGAGGTGGTACCATTCTTTTAGAGTTGCCCTGTCGTTATATTCCAACAGGATAATTCTCGGCCACATGCGGCTTGGAATCTCCAAGACCTCTTCCATGTACGGTAAATACTGCTTCTTTCGTGTCCTGTACGTTCGCCAGATATGCCCCCGCTCGAACATGTCTGCGACATGGCAGCTAAGCGACTGGCCCGTCAAGTACCTCCTCCAGTCACTGCAAATAGACACTGTTTTTTTTTATATCGTTTCCAGGACGATATTAAAAACCTTTTTGTTTCAATGTCACGCATTGTAGAGGCTGTAATGGTTGCTCAAGGTAGCTTCACACGAATTATAAAATTTGGAGCAAAAAAAATGTGTAGCTCTACAAATGTAATTAGTTATCTCCTATAGCTTGAGAAATATGTGATGCAAATTTCACAAGCAGTAGTGTAGTTAAAATTGGTTTGGTTATTTTCTTTTGGCTAAATATTCGGAGAGCCAGTCACAAAAATAACTAAATTTGACGAATTGCACTTAACTGCCAGTACCAAAAAAATAGTAACTTACGTAAATTTAAAATGGTTCACTATCCTGAACAGGAAGTTGCATCCATAAACACATTTTATCTTGGTTCATTCATGAAGTGACAACCGTATACCGTCAAGTTATCGTAACAGTAAGTCCATATACTTTTAATAAACATATCAATCTAACACATCAATCTGGTATATATACACTGCTGGCCACCCAAAATGCAACACCAAGAAGGACAGGAGATAGCAAAGCCAGATTTACTGGCCACATAACAACAGATACAAAGATGAAATGACTGAGCTTACAGACCCGTGCGACTTGCGGAACACTCAGACATCAATAGTTCGTGTTGCCCTCATGGCTGGCAATAACGGCCGCTACACGCCGCGGCATCAAACGAACGAGGCTTTGGATGTGGGCTTGGGTTATGTCGGTCCAGACTGCTTCCACACGTTGCCACAGTTCATCAGGCGTAGCTGCGGGTCGTGCTTGCCGGGCCACCACTCGGTTGCCGATCAGCTACCAGACGTGTCCGATGGCGACATATCGGAGAACAAGCGGGCCACTGCAGCAGTGATACCTGGTGTGCCGTAAAGAATAGTTACACGATGCGTGCCACGTGCGGGCGCGCATTGTTCTGTTGAAACGTGGCCGCTGGCCGGTCCTGCAGGTAAGGGAGGACTGCAGGCTCCAAACCATAACGCCAGGCGACGGATCGGTATGGCGGTGCATAATGCAGGCATCATACACTCTCTCGCCGCGGTGCCGCCACAAGTGCATCCGACCATCGTGGTGTTGCAGGCAGAAGCGGGATTCGTCGAAGAAGGCAATGTCGTGCCATTCCGTACTCCAGGTGTGGCGTTCAACGGCTCACTGCCGCCGCACACACCGGTGGTGTAACGTCAATGGTAATCGGAGCAATGGGTGCCGTGCAACAAGTCCCCGCTTTTGTAGACGACGTTGAACGGTACGTGCTTACACAGGTTGTTACGCAACACAACCTAATTCCTGCGTTAACTTTCGTGATGTGGCGGTGCAAGCCGTCAATGCCCGCCACACAACATGCCGGTCTTCTCGTTCGGTGGTGTGCCGCGGATGCGGCAATCGAATACGTCGGTCCATCCGTCCCCCCTGCACCCACCGAATTCATACTCGCCTCACTGTGGTTGGATGTCGTCCCACACGGGCGCCGATGTCTCGGTACGATATACCGCTGTCGCAATAAGTTACTATTCATCCTCTGTCGAACTCCGAAGCGTGCTGGAATGACTGCCGTATTCTGCGACGAGGCATCAGGAAGCTTCCCAAGTACAAGTCCAGCAGAACAACACGCTTCCACTACTTACACCCCGGCTTCTGTGCAGCCTTCTTACAGTGCTTCTCGGGAGCGTGCCGTGCGCACATGAATCGCATATGCCCTGCAATGCTAATCGTTTGCATCTCCTCTTGCAGGAGACGCATGCTGCGAATTTCAAGTCAATGGGATGCTTCCTTCTTGGTGTTCCATTTTGGGTGGCCAGCAGTGTATATTATATATGTATATATATGTACCACATGTTTTGTATCTCTCCACCACATATTAATATCACACGTCTTTCACCACTCCACACTTCTTACTTTCGCCCTTGCTTTGTATTTTCATTTGACTCACTGTCAGCGTTACCAAAACGTACAAGTTGTGCGGTGAAGTAAATGGCCCTTCAGTCGGAAAATATTTAACTAGGAAGTATCAAAATTAACAAAGTGGTAGAAACGCAAGAGAAAAGTTCAATCGGAGGGATGCACCACATCCCATACAGCACAAAACGTTTCAGATATGTATCAGTAATGTTACAATTTCTCATTTTCGTTACACTTTCAGAGATATCTTACAATTACGTTTTAGCAACATCTATGTTTGATCAAAACTCTTTGTACATTACGGTTACGTTAAAAATAGGATTCACCGATACTACTGCTTTATAGTTTCCATTGTACATAATTGTTACCTTGATGTTACATTCCTGCGATGTTTAAGATTTTTCATTTGGCAACGGCCTGGATGCGCATTAGCATTTATGCCATTTCATCGAAGCACTCTCGTAGTGGTTCCACGTGCTACTGGGATATTCTTTGGTGATACTGCCGTACTCGTGTTAGCTGGGTGTAGGAGAACTAACCACAAAAATTTTAAGGGGCCGTATAAAAATTGCATTTTTCTCGCTTAGTGTCCACGACCCCCAGAGTTTGGTTATCTGAGTCATATAAATTTTCCATAATTTCGTTTTTCTTTAATTGCGATTATTAATGTAATTCTTTATAAAAAAATGTTTGTGATCTACATCTCACCAAAAGATTCCAGGGTTTACGAACTACAAGTCTGCAAATTATATGAGGGCATGTGCTGGCTTAGGAAAATGGTCAAGAAGGGGGGGGGAAGGTAATACCAAAAATAAAACTAAACGTGTAAAATATAAAGAATTTCTGGTCCGATCGGGAAATGTACAGCATTTACAAGCAACAAGTCAACAAATAATCTGAGGGCATGTGCTGCCTCAGGAGAATTGTTGGGGGAAGGGTAACATCAAAAGTATAAAATATAAAGTTTTCTCGTCCGGTCGGGAGATCTTCCGCATTTACAAGCTATAACTCGACACATTATCTGAGGGCATGAGCCTACTTAGCAAACCTGTCGGTGGGTTACTACCCAAAAGTGTTCTGGTTCGATCTTGAGATTTTCAGCATTTAGGACCTACAAGTCAACATATTATCTGAGGGCATATGCTCACTCAGGAAACCTCTCTGAAGAAAGGGGTAATACCTAAAATATAAAACAAAGTATTTTTGGTTGTAAATGCTGAAAATCTCCCGATCGGACTATAAATTCTTTATAGTCTTCACTTTTGATATTAACCCTCCCCCCCCTGGGGTTTCCTGGGCAGGCACATGCCTTTAGATAATTTGCTGAGTTGTAGCTTGTAAACGCTGAAAATATCCCGATCGGACAAGAAATTCTTTATATTTCATATTTTGGGTGTTAAGCACACATCCCTCCCCCCGATCAGTTTATTGGTTTTGCACATACCCGCAGAGAATTTGTTTAGCTGTAGTTTATAAACCTTGAAAAATATCGTAAATAAGAAAATACGAAATTACGGAAATGTTATGCGTGTCAGATAACCAATCTCGGGAGACGTAGCCACGGAACAGTCCAGAACGCAATTTTTATACGGCCCCTTTAAAATTTCTGTGGGCAGTTCTCCCGTGGCAATAGTGGCTGAAGTAACGGGGAATACAGCCACACGAAATGTGTTTATGCAGAACAATTTATTGACACTGAAATTCCAATGTGTCCAGTTCTCCGGTGGCCACTTCTCCGTATCCGGAGTTAGCTAGTTAGTGTACACTAGTATCCGTCCTTAAATTTTGCACGCCAGTGTGTGGTATCTTAGTACGTTTGTTGGTTTTGAATCAGAAAAAAGTTTCAATAAAAGTAGTTGTTAGTTTGTAAAGGTAAAAAAAATGATGTTGATATATTGAGCAGTTTAACAACTACGCAAATTTTGAAGAAAAAAAATAGAGTAAGATATGCATTAAAAGGTACGTTTCGTTAAATAATTATGAAGAAATTTAAGTCATCCTACAGAAAAATAAAATGATGTATGGAAAAAATAATGCCTTTCTATTAAACAATGCATTCGGAAATCACTGGCCTTCTCGTTTAGTTCCTACAGAACGCTAAAATCGCGAGGCGTCATATGGTCGAGTGGGATAATACATCTGCCTAGACACACGCTGGAGAGGGGTTCGAACCTGACGTGACTTCGAGGATCTGTATTTCCTTGGAAAGAAAATTTCCCTAGCGTCGAGACGTCACACCGTAAAATTTCCTCAATGGGAAAAACCTGAGGCGTACAACATATATATGGCTGAGACCATGTGGGGAGGTAAAAACAAATTGGCGAGCAAAACATGTTTGGTAGGACCCCGTGGCACACAAAATGTTATAATTGAACACAAAGAGAAAACGGCGGATAAAAGATGGTCGGGAAGAACGATGGCTGTGACTGACATCATGATTGACCAGGAATCGACCACATGCGTCCTTGAGGTAGCACGTGGACGGGTTCCTTCTTACAGAAATCCCCTATTACCACGTAACAATAATGTAACGAAGTAACAAATGTCTTTCAAACACATAACAGTAACATGAAGTTGGTATCTTGAAGTTACAAAGACCTTTCACTGTAACGTATCCGTTATGTTAAAAAGTTATATACCGTTTGCGGACATTTTTACGTAACCGTAAGGTTTCTGAAACATTACTGTTACATTGCACACAGTATCTGAAAAGTCTCAATGTTTCAGTGTTACGTACCTGTAATATATACGAAATATTCGGTGCTGTGTGGGATCCGATTTGGCCATCTGATATTTATTCAGCATTAGTTAAAGTGAATCATATATAGCAAACCAAGGACAGAGTAATAATTCAAATTGAATTTTTCTGTTACTTTTCAGATGCGACAATGGTTTTCGGAATGTATGTTGTTTTCCTAATTAAATTATGATGCTATAAACATTGCGATAAAATCAGAAGGAACAAATATATTCAAATCTTTCTTGTCACACATGAAAAGTTAGAAAGCTGATATGGCAGCTGTTTTATTTAAAGTCGGTGAAATGCTTTCTAAAATGTATCATGTTTTTGTGCCTCGGAAAGGCATTTCATAACAAAGAATGTGACAAAGTTTTAATCACGCATGAATAAGGACAGACCAAAGAAATAAATTTTGTTTTATACCCTTTTTTCTTGTTGGTTACATAAAACATTCCATTCTAATTCTAACGGACTTCATCAGAGTTAAAACAGTAACAGACTGTTTTTGTACTGATTCACTAATTTATCCGTTCTAAATTCAATAAATACCTTACGCATGAAGATAGAATCTCTGGTGTCATGAACAGATATATTAATTCATATGCATTATGGTACATGATACACACTTCCCCCAACAATTGTGCAAATTTCATATGGCAAAAGTAGGATACATAAAGATTTCTCCAGTAATATTCTTTTCCGAAGTTATTTATAAGGCTATTCGTATCACTTTTGCACAAGAAATGCAAATTAAGTTGAACCACTGTTTCCTGTTGCTGCATCACTCGGGTAATGAACACTTTTATTTAGACTTAACCAATTACCTTTAGCAACAAACAAAACTTCTGTTTAGATACTGACGAAATTGTCACTGAACGTCTAATGATGAAATAAAGTCAAAATATAGAACTTTAAAGAGAGCTGCATTCGTCTCTAAAAGCAAATGGTGAGTGAATTCTTTACGAAGTAAAATAAAATGCAAATAATTTTCCGCTAAAACATTCTTTTCACAAAAAGTAAGAGAATTTCATTGTGTTGGTTTGTATGCTTCAAGCCCACGATGGAAAATTCTAAATCTTTTTCTCGGTCATCTTTCATAGCTCCCGTTCCATTAACATTTTTTCATCTGTTGTCATGTCTCTTCACAATGTTCCTTAGATATTTCCATTTCATTTCTTTGATTCTTATAACGATATGTCACTGAGTTTGTTCTCGTGTCCATTAATTTCTCTTTACATCTCTTGTTGTTATCTTTATCATTGATCATAACTCTACATGTTTGAGCTACACACGCAGTATCTGTTCTCCCTTTCATTTTTTCTGAAATCCATGTTTTACGTTAAAAATCATTACTAAATATACATCGGTTGAAGGTCACTATTACTTTCCTCATTTGGCCTAGCTTGCTTTGTTACCTTTACCTCCAACTCTATTATATCATTTTATGTCATTCCTTTCTTTTTACAATTTATTGCTTCTTTCGGGTATAAAACGTATGATTGCCGTGCAGAAAAAACTTTATGACACTGTTCGACGTAGAAACTGCCACACAATGAAAATATTCACGATATGAGAAGGAAAGGTACCATACATGTTGGTACGGAAATGAGAAAAAAAGTGATTAAATTTCTGTGGGATCACATAAAAGGCAAGGAGACAGTAATGTGGCTTGGGTCGTATGACAGCCAAGATTGGATATATATTCACGAACACGTTGTGGTTTTGATTGAAACAGTTCCCGGATGGTGTCCTGTGGTATCGCTGTCCATGTGCCGTAGACCGTTTGTTCAAAATTAATCGACAATGCAAAGAGGTTCATACAGAGGCGTTAGTTCGGCTGCCAATGACATACACCACGTGCTCTATTGGGGGAAAGTCTGGGAATTACGCTGGCCAGGGCAGCATGTGGACACCCAGTGAGTAGTGTCTGCTGATATCCTCAACGTGCATGTGGGCGTTATCTTGTTGAAACTAGACTTCTGGATGTCACGGTGATACGGTAAAAAAATCCGACTTCCGCAGCTCGCCGGCGTATTGTTGTGCTGTAATTATACCCACTATGCATACGAGCTGTGACAGCAGTTGAACTAATTGCGGCCGCCCCGGTGGTGCAGTGATCTAAGGCGCTGGCCTCTGATCATTCGTCAGTCAGTCAGGGGTCCGGGTTCGAATCCCGGTGAGGCATGGATGTTGTGTTTGTCTTACGGCACTGGCTCTCTCCCTTCCCTTGAACCAGTGACCCTAAATTAGCGACGGGCGACTGCTTATAGCCCATTGAGTTGCTCACGGTGGTCGTTAAACCTCCAATCAAAAAAAAAAAAAAAAAAAAAAACTAATTGCGCTGCAAACCAACAAATAGTTCAGGGCCCGTGTGGTCCTCGCGGATGTAAGCAACATCAGCATGGCGACCTTTTTGTCTTCAGACTTCCAATCGGAGAACATCGGCGCTGAAAACGAAGCGAAATGTGTTACTCAATACTGCATGGTTCCGTACGTCCAGCCGTGTTGTTCAATACAGTTCAAGTTTACTTCTACGGCATAAGTTTACTTCTGCATCATCGGATATCTAGTACGGCACCTCCACAACCTTGGGCGACAATGTTTTTGGTGATTGGCAGTCGTTGCAATTGCTTGGGAGAAAACAAACTTTCCGCAGCTGTTCTGCAGTTCACAGTCCTGTCGATACGGGGGTGTGCATAACTGCCTGTACAGCTCGTCGAAAGTCGTCCGCTGGCGACTGTGACGCAGCTACTTCTTGCAGTGTAATGCGGCGATCGAGCTGTTTGAATGTCCTCCTACTGGCCCACTACAATCCCACTTCGTCGACGCAAGTTATTTTCCTACAAACACTGCCGACACATCTGGCCAAAACGTGTTGTATCCCGCTGCGTATTTGCTGCTATGTGACGCTGGAACCAACCAGTTGTATGAAGCCCTGTGACGAAGCCTCTAGTAAAGGTTTATTTGTGAGGCAGGTTTCCCGAGGACGTGGCCCAATCACTCTGACTTAATTGTAGTGGTCTTCTACTTTCTCGACCGTGGTCACTACGATGAAGCGGTCCACATGCCCAAGTGAGGATGACCGAAACTACGCCGAGAAGTTTTGTCGTTTTATCTCTGTCATCTATCACATGATTTGTTCGCACCTACAATCATTTATATCAACAAACTCTTGATATGTATCCACCAACTTTGTTTTTTTGATTGCATATTTAACGATCCACTAATTTACATGGTGTTTCGACAAATACTACTCGATGGGACATTTCCTATATCGAACAGTTTGCTTCTGCATCATCGGAAACATGTGCCATATCCCATTGCCTTACTTAATTGAATGTCAAATGCTTCATTACAACCTTTCTGTTTGTTTCAGGGTTTAACAACCATCGTGAGCAATACTATGGGATATAAGGTTCGCCAACTAGTAATTTGATGCCACTGGTATCAGGATAGGGAGTCTGCCAGCGCCATCAGACAGCCGCACTGACTATTCCTCATACGAGGCTCGAACTTGGGGCTATTTCGGACGATCTGCGGTTTACTATCCGAATCATGACCGGGATGTTCACAGTCGTCTCTTGGAAAGCCGCCTGCAGTGGCCTGTGGCTGAGCATCGACCAAACTGCTTTACGCTGTCCTGCGATCTTTCTTCTTTCATATCATCTAACAGCAGATAGGATTGGTGATGAGGTATATGAGGCGTCTTGGCTCGTTCTATATATGTATCATCCCTCGACACTCAGTAGCTTTGTTCCGTTTGAATGAAGAATTAGACATGTCATTGCTTCGAAGGCCTATGCTTACCAAAGCTGAGTTCTGGTTCAATTTTAAGAACCCCAAACCGTCCAGGACATTAAACCGTGTCTGTTTCAACTGAGCAGTGGGAAGGAATTTCTATCTGTTTCTATATTACATCCATTCTTTGACCATTCGTTTCATCCTGTAATACTTTCGGCGGCGGGTTTCCGGAAAGATCGGATTGCGTTGCACTCTACGCACGTCACTCAATAGAATTAGCAGACAACTGTCGCCTGGAAATAGACAGCAACATTTTGTCGGAATACTATATATTTTTTATTATCTATAGTTCATGAAGAAGATTTTTCACTCCGCAGAAATCCACTAATACGTGGTCTATGGCATTTGCTACCCGAACCCGGAATAAATAGCGTACCGTATCCCACTCTCTATCCAGATCCAATTACCGAAGTACACTATTTTTTAACTAGAAAGTGTAAAACAGACTGGTATGCTAAATCATACAAAATCACATTTAAAAAAAGGATAGAATAATGTCTCTCAAAGCCCAAGACCAGGTCGCGGTAAATATTATGCAAACCGAGCCCGCTCGAGCCCGTTTCGAGCCGGCTGTGCTTCAGGATCACGGGCTCGGGCCGTCTCCCCTCTGGTGCCTATCATTTTATCTCACGTGACTGGTTTCATATTCGAATGATTTACATAACCCACCCGTCTGCACAAAACTATCAATTCGCATGGTTATACATGGACTCCTTTAATTAGGTGGAACAACTCAAATGTCGAGCAGGGTGCAAAGTGATTTTGATCAGTCACAATGCTAAATAAATCAGTAACAGAATGTATGTATAGTAGTTTTTTTAGCTTGTATTTCTATCTGGCAATCTGAGTAGTTCACATCTTTCATCCCCGTTGGTTGTCAAACACTCAGTGATTATGTTCTATTGGATTGTAAAGTCCACATTTTTAGCACGTCTTTCGTAAAAAAAGATCGTGCTTATGTTATCGGTTTGTCCGTCTATAATGAATTCAAGCTTCCTTCTACTAATGCTTCTTCTAATGCTTGTTGTGTTAATTATATCATGAATAAACTTGCCTGCTAGTAGTGTAGTAATAATAATGAACAAGCTTATAACTGGTAGTAATGTTGTAGTAGTAATTAAGATGAATAAAGTCTTATTCTGGTTGTTATTAATAACACTTAATGAAATAAACCTAACAGCCAGACAGAGGTCTGATAAAACTATGAACTGAGAAAAACGTACTTACTAAAACAACTTTTTATTAGGGAAACTCTTGATATGATCCAACATACACTTCACCGGACACACAGCTACTCAATAAAACGTAGCTCCTTGCACATGAACGAAGCTCTACTCACATAAACGAAGCTCTCCTTACGCATATGCCGAAGATCTCTTTACACATGAAACAAAGCTCTCCCTACGCACATCAACAAAAAGCTCTCCCTGGTTACGTTGAACGCGCCTATTTATACTGGCTACCACCACGTCATGACTTACACTCATTGCCAGATCTCATTCAGCGGGAGAAATAACATCTCGTTCAGTAAGAAGATAATTTACATAGTAAAATAAAATAACCAGAGATAGTAAAAATCAAAAGGAAAGTGAATCTAGAGTATACGTTACACGTCCGTCCGTCTTTCTACCCCATATCTCTGCAACTATTAGTCAGATTTGAAAAGTTCTTTTTGCATAGGGAAGCTTGAAATGTGCGAATGATGATCTTGCATTTCGTATTTTCTTTTATGATGTACAATTTTGCCGCTAGACGGCGTAAGTGCTGATGATATCTAATTCAAAATACATTTTATTCTATATATTTGCTCCTAAGCACTGACTGAAAAATTATTTTACCTTTCGATTCTATTTATGTCGAAGCATACTTTAGGCATAGTCACTTTTTCAAGTTACGCATATAAATGTTCCGCTTGGATTCGTAAATGTAAAGTCCGTTTTCTTCGATATCTCTACTTTATAAACTCCGATTTGAAAAATGTTTTCTTCGGCGGATACAGCTCGTGATAAAAAATATTTTGCATGTAATTTCTTATTTTTAGTAGAGAATGGTTTGGCCACTAAGGGGCATAAGTGTTAATTTCTGTTTCTGATGCATTTGATACAATATCTCCGCTTCTAAAATCTCGACTGAAAAAGTAAGTTCGTGGACCGATGCCTCTCACGTTGATAAACCTTTTCGGAATATATTCTTCTTAAAATATTGCATGGTTTTTCCGCCAGAGGGCGTAGATGTATATCTTATGTTTGTCAATATCTCTGCTTCTAATGGCACGCTTTAAAAAATCCTTCTTTATTGGATAGTTTCCGGTGCGACATGTTTTACATATAATTTCAAAATTTTTAAGTAAATCATAGATATTCCGCTAGGCGACGTAAATGTAAATTCCGTTTCATCCGTCATTTGTGTTTCTATAGCTCTGATTTGAAAAATTCTTTTTGCATCGGAGACAGCTCTTGATGCGAAATCTTTTGCATATAATTTCTACTTCTTGTTAAAAAATAGCTTGGGCACAAGTTGGTTGTATGTCTTAATTTCCGTGTCTGATGTTTTTGCAGCAAAATCTGCGCTTCTGGAATCTCGATTGAAAAAATATTCGTATGTAGATCGATTGCACTCACGTAAATAAACCATTTCGGAATATTTTCTTCTTAAAACAATGCATGCCTTCTCCGCCTGTGGGCGTAGATATATATCTTATTTTTTGTCAACATCTCTACTTCTAAATTCGATTTGAAAAATTCCTTATTTGTTGGACAGCTTTTCCGGAGCGACATGTTTTTCATATAATTTCAAAATTTTCAAGTAACTCACAAACTTTCCGCTTGAGGCCGGTATGGTAAATTGTGTTTTCCCCGATATTTCTCCTTCTAAATCTCCAAATTCGAAAATTCTTTGCGGATCGCATACAGCTCCTGATGGGAAATGCTTTTCATATAATTTCTAATATTTCGTAAAGAATGGTTTGGCCACCAGGGGCCATAAGTGTTAATATCTTTTTCTGATGTATTTGCAGCGAAATCTAAGCTTCTGTAAACTGGACTAAAAAAATTATTTTCTGCACCGATTCCGCTAACATCGAAATACCTATTGAGAATACCTTATTCTTAAAATAATGCATGTTTATCCATCAAGTGGCGTAGATGCATATCTTATATTTGCCCATATCTCTGCTTCTAAGAGTCCTATTTGAAAATTATTTATTTGTTAGAGATCGTTTTCGCTGCGTAATATTTCTCATATAATTTCAAAGTTTTCTTAACGCACAAGTTTGCAACCAGAGGGCGTAAGTTCACGATTCCGTTTACAACAACATCTGCAAGATTATAAACCCGATTGAAAAAAATATTTCTTCGGTCAGTTACTACTGTGTTATGTACCCGTTCCATAAAGTTAGAATAGCTTTGATGACATTAATTCGCGTTAGAACGGATTCAAAAGAGGTGCTCATTGCTCACGAAATTTCAGTGTCATCTTTCTTGTTTTTTCTTATGCTGCTTTGTTTCTCTTTGAATTTAGATTTAGTCTCAAATCTTCGAGCTGTCTTTCCCTTTTACCTCAAACAGAAGGCATCGTTCTTTTTACGTTTATAAGTGAGTCAAGGGGAAATTATCATCAGCCGCCACCGGGAATCGAATCCAGGGTCTTCCAGTTACGCGCCGGATATGCTACCACTGCACCACATCGGCCTCGAATTCTCCAGACTCACATACGACTAACTACCATACCGCATGGTAGGTTGTGGTTTGGCAGTTAGTCGTATGTGAGTCTGGAAAATTCGAGGCCGTTGTGATGCAGTGATAGAATATCCGGCGCGTAACTGGAAGACCCTGGGTTCGATTCCTGGTGGCGGTTGATGATAATTTTTCCGTGACTCACTTATAAACGTGGAAAGAGATATGCCTTCTGTTTGATGTTCCTAATAAACGTGAAGTGTAGTATTAATTTCCATTTTACTTTTATTGGTTTTAATGTAATTTTAAATGTATTTATTTACTACCGCTCTCTCTTTAGTTATCCTTTCCAACCCAATTCACGCAATTCATATGTAAAACCTGCATGAACACTACTATTCTTTCAGGCGACTCATTTTAAGTAGGACATTGCGTGATTCTGTTTTGCAAGCTTGCGATTTTGTGAAATAGATCAATACTAAAATTTTATTTTCTATTGAATCTTTTTCCGAAAGTTGCACGATAGTTTCCATAACTAATCCGTGTCTTTGGGGTTACTCTGAAAGAAAACATCTCAACGAAATACTAGCTGGAAAAAATAAACACGTGTTAGTAATGAGAGAATATGGGCGAACGTTTTGCCAGTTTCACTGACATGTTATTACGAAAACAAAATCTCATTGTAATTCTATTCTAAACAAAGAGGGCACAGATTATTCATTATCCATTGGAACATCTCTCGGTCTATGTAAAATTCTAATTTAGATTTACACAGACATATGCAAATTCGATTTCTTCAGGGTGGAAATCCACTTAATGAACATTCACCATTTGTGCATTTTGCTTATGGGGATGTGATTAATGTTGACATTAATTTTAAAATCATCTACTGAAGCACAGATGAGCTCTTTTGAGCCTGTGACTGCTAAGATCGTGGCTCGAAATCCATAAGCGTTAACACTATTTAAAGCTTCCGGTCAACACAGTGAATAAACAGAGTTTATTAAAGTGCTTTCAACATCTCCAGCGCTAGGAAGTTCCGAAGGGAATCACAATTTTGCTCCTTTGTGAAGTGCTTTCGCTTGTGATCACGTTCTGTTGTTAACCCCATAATGATATCTTGCGTTATACCCATGATTGACTTATGGTTGCGAACATTTATGGCTGCTACAACTATCTTAGCGTTCCTTAAATGTAAGCGCAGAAAGAGTGACTCTTCGCATAGTAATGACGCAACGAAACATAACATTTGGGAAATTAAAATCGAAAATATGTTATTTTGCCTTTCTCCCATTTTCGTCCTTAATGTTACCACGTTCATTCTTAACTTCTAACTTAACACTTGTAGTCTGTGTTACGACGCTTTATGGACATTATTTGCAAAGATAATAATGGGATACATTGTTTAGTAGTTTAGAAACCTCATTCTTTTCAGTGACAACGAGAAATTGCTCATGACGGGTTTAGAAGAACTATTAGTTCCACGAACGAGAACGAAAAAGGGTCAAAGAATTAGCGTAACCTTCATTACTCAGCCTTGGTTTTGTACTCAGGAAAAACGAATGTGCACCGCAAACCACTTACCTATCGAGAAACAATCCTTTCCAATATTCTTCTAATTTAAGTCAGCATATTTTATGTCAATGTTGTCAGCCAAAACATTCTTAAAGGGATGTCGTCTCAATGTTGTTAAAACTTCGTTTCGAGATTTTCTTCGGTTGTGCTCATATGTGGCAAAAAATATCAGTTATAGATTCTCCATCCTTTGATATGCCAGTTGGTAGCGTTGATTAATTTTTTACTCTGCAGCGTCTTTGGTCGATGAACCTACTGGGAAACACAACATGATACGTACATGCACGCTTCACGAATGACCTTCGCGTTGTTTCTGCTTCCCACGTCTTCAGTTACTTTCGTTTTGTTTTTCCGACCATCGAAGTACAAATCCACATATTTCTAAGCTATGATTTCCTGTTGCAGATGTTACCGTTATGATTTTTCTCCGCTGCAATGTTTTGATCGGGTAATTTTGTCAGTCACTTCAATTATTCCAGCATCCTCCAATGCATTTAAATCAATCAATTCAGCTCTTTTATCGGGCACCCGAGTTCTGTTCCATGCTGTTGGAAGTGCAGTAGTTTTAATTTCTTACGAGAAACAGTTGTCGAAGCATCTCTAATCGTACATCCTTATTCTCAATCACAAGATATACTGAAGAGCCAGGTTCCAAAGTGAGAGCAATTCAGTAGTTAAAATGTGGGAAAGTGACACTTTTTTGTCTTACACATTATATCTTCTTTTTTTTTTTGCAATTTCATGGAGATATAAATGTCAAGTCCACTAATGTATATCTTAACCCGTCATTGGTGGCGTTATAATAATTTCTATTACACTTCGCATATAAAGAGCGCCATTTACGTGGAAGTGATCCTGGGAGGAGCACCATCCCGCTCTTGCTGACTTGAAGGATATTCTCAGCAATCTGCTATCAGTTCCGACAAGGATCGGTGCGAGACCTTCCAACTGTCTGCATTTTGCTCTCATGTGCTTTGTGTAAACATGTTTTTCATGAAGCGACCACTGGCGTTTGTGTTTTGTATTTTTACACCAAGCTGAGTGTTGGTATGATGATCACGGATGGCAGCAAGATCAGCGCTGTAACAGCTTTGCCTCTGTATAATCTCAATTGGCGATCGTCAACTCTGAGTCAGAAACGAGATTTGTGGATGAATATGGCATAGTTCCATTTGTCCTGCCACGCATGTCTGTTACAGCACCACTGCAAATATGCATGTTGGCGGGCTGTGGAGAGTGTCAATAGTCACAATGGCTCGCGTGGGCGCAAACCTGCCTCAGCAGATCTGCGATTCACAATCCGTGTCGAAACGTGAATGTCCATGGATGACTGTAACCCTCGTAAGAGAATGTGATGCAGTTGACTTCTACGGATTACCTTCGAATGAATGCAGCGATCGAGGCGTTTGGAAATCCTCCTATGTGAATCAGGCTCCCTACTGGGACGCTCGTTACTTCCACCAATTATTACCGCCACATACGGTGGAAAGTTATTGCATTCCGACGACTTTCTACCGCTACACGATGCAGGAACCAGCCAGCTGTACATATTTCTATGTTGAGGCCTTTGGTAAAGATACCCGTGTGATGGTAGGAGTTCCGGTGACCTCGTCCACGAATTTCCAATTTTTATATATGCTTTCACCACAATGTGGAGTCCCATGCAGCTGCCCATAGTCTCAGGTGAAGGATACCAAACTTAGCTACGTTACGCCGTTTTGCAGTTGTACCTTCCTCACCTATCCCTTCATTGATTAGAGGTGGTTCGAAATGGGCCAAGGTTCCAGCTCCCGGATGAAGCACGGGTGGTACAGTTGCTTGATGGCTCTGATTATGAACCTTTTCCAGAACCATTGGCAATAAATTAAGAAAATGCTCGAGCTCATAACTTATATGATCACGAATACTGGTCGTTAAACTCCAAATCAGAAGGCCCATTGAAATCAGGTCGGAGTAGTTCAATTTAACAAATTTAATATTGCCTACTGCAAGTATGAAGAAATATACCTCCCCCCAAAGCTCACCTGAGGAAATAACTTAAAGTTAACAAAGCGAGAAGCGTAGAATTCTGCTTCGAGTTTCCGGAACTAGTTGCGTTATAGATTTTTTTTTCTTTTGAAAATCTAATATACTGTATAAAATTGAATGTTTGTTTGTTTGTTCGCTATACAAATCTACAGTTTTCTATTTGGAACCACCAAATATGGTATATTATCTCGTGGTACTCTAACTTAGACCCTAGACGGTTTTTGAAAGGGGTCGGATCCGGCTGTCAAGGGGCCTCCGTACAACATTTTCGTAAAAAGTTCCATTTTTCACTTTTTTATTTTGAATTGGTATGCTATTTCATGGTACTCTAAATTAGACCCTAGACGGTTTTTGGAAGAAGTCGGAGCCCAGGTTTAAGGGGCCCGCATAGAAAGTTTTCGTAAAAAGTTTCATTTTTTTTGCTTATTTTGAAATCGAATTTAAGACTTTTTGTTGTGATAAGTGCAAGAACTGATATTGTTTTGTGACACGTGCTTTCCGATAAAGAACTGCAACACAATTCAGCAGCGGAACTGAAGGTAAGAAAAAAACAAAAATCAAACGAAAAAATTAAAAACACTGTGTGCCTAAGACACTACAGATAATAAAATTCAAATTCAATGAAAAAATGAAATACAGTATGAAATTCATGCCGTAAAGAATCAAAATTTTTCATTTGATTTGCACAAAATTTAGGTAGTGAAATATCACCAAATTCTCCCGAGCAACGCCGGTCAATTCAGCTAGCCACTGATAATTTTTTTAATCCTTTAGAGAAGTATTCAAAAATCCAGCTTGCATTTTTTCCACTATTTTCGGAAAACTAGGATTGCAGTCGATGTTTTACATTATAACCACTCTAAGAGGTACATTGTCCTCTACTCCCGACGATACACTAACGAATAAAAAATATATCTTTAAAGCTTCTTTCCTTTCTTGTCAGAATTTTCGTCATAGAAACTATTTTTCAAATTATTTGTAATATTAGTTAAAAGCCAGTCAATAATGACGGGAAAATAAGATACGCAGAGTAAGACATTTTGCTAATGAGAGTTCTTATCCTTGTGGAACGGCAGGCAAGAACGATCCGGTCCCGGCACCACCGAAAGATTCAAAACTTTTGTCAGATCACCCACCTCCTGACCCTCAATTTACAGTGCCAATAGTCAACCAATCGTTGAGGGAGTTTTCCAGAGAGGAAATGAAAATCCTGCAGAAAGATCTAAAATTTGAACTCCCAAGCACAGTACAACCTAAGCGGGTCATTCCAGCAATAAAGGAAGTCCTCTACAATTTTCCAACTGAGGAAAGGGACACCATCCGTTTCAAGTGCGCACTCTGGCTAGAGAGGGCCATAAAAGCATATAATGAAGGTTGCAATTCTAGGATGAGAGAAACTTTGTCCAAACTACAAAAAGTGCCTGACTTCGTGTTCACTCTCACCGATCATTCTGGTCTGATTGCCGTGATGAATACAACTGAATACAAAGCGAAGTTGGAAGAATGTATCGCGCAATCAGAATCCGTACTCGTACCAAGTGATCATTTGAACTCCTGGTTGGCGAAAATACAAAGGGCCTCTAAAATGCCAAATTTGCCAACAGAAATTCAGAACGCAGCGAAGCCGCCTCCAGGTCACTGCATCCCAAGGATATTTGGCCACGTTAAACATCATAAGAGTGGGTTTCCGATGCGACCAATTGTATCAAAGAAGAAGGAGCCATCGGCAACTTTAGTAAAATCAATGGCAAGATTTTTCCTGCCGTTTCTTCATGTAACGAATCGAGTCCTAGTGTCATCTAAATACTTTGTTGATAGATTGAAAGGTTTCAAGCAATCAACCATGGATGTGATGGCAAGTTTTGATATGGAAGCCTTATACCCGTCAATCCCAGTAACCGAAGCAGCCGATAATCTAACAAGATTACTAGAAGCTTCCGGTTTGTTCCAGCAGGCTTCCATATACGCCGTTGCCAAAATTCTGAATCTACTTAACGATTCAAACTACTTCGTTTTCAAACACAAAATTTATCGGCAAACGAAAAGAGTCCCTATGGGATCTGCTCTTTCCGCTGTGTTAGTTGAAGCTGTACTACCTTTGGAGGATTCACTACTGCAGTCGCCAGGACAATCCCCATAATTATGGCCTCGTTACGCAGATGATATCTTATTCGTATGTAGTCATGGGCTTTTGAGGCCTTAAAAATGTTTCTCAACGATCTGAACGCAGCCCATCATGACTTACGTTTCACAGCCGAATACGAAGTACACGGAACCCTCCCGTTCCTGTATGTACTGGTATCAAAGAGCCCCACAGGAGAACTGCACACTCACGTTTTTTATACACCTTCTCACGTGCAAAACCCTATCCCACCTGGATTAGCGTGACCTCTTGAGCTCAAATACGCGCCCTTCAGACACCGAGCGAGCAGAGCCTATGACCTCACGTCTACCTCCAACGATCTTGAAGAAGAGCTGCGCAGCTCTCGTGTCCTAGCACAGAACGCTGAATACGACATGGGGCATATTGAGCAAATCATCTCTAAAGCAGCTAGAAAAGATGAGAGAAGATCGCTAATTGGTCTGACGCAGAGAAGAAAGTTCGTTGGGTCCATCCTGTACACTCCTGGGCTAACTTATGCCTTCAAAAATTCCTTAAAAAAGTTAAACCTTGACGTTGGAATTCAGTCACCAAAAACTATCACTGCCCTACTCTTACAAATATGTCGTAATATGGAGGTCGAGAATCAGACGGTAGTGTTCGCCGTACCACTCCAATACCCGGACTAATCTCGGAAAGTCTGCATTGGTATGACCAAGAGGTCATTCAAGGTCCGTATAAAAGAACACCAGCGTGATGTGAGGTATAGCAAACTGAGCACGGCTCTCGCGCGGGATGCCGCCAGTCTGTGAGCCTTACCCATTTGGTCTGATATGCGCATGTTAGCCCCTTACAATGGACCAAGACCTACGGCTGTACGCGAAACTATCGAAATCCTGACGCACCATGAATCCTGCAATACGGACGTCACGATGGAATCCTCTCCGATTTGAAGCAGAATTCTAGGTATACAGCAAGCGCGCCCGTCACGAGCAACATGACCATTATGAGGTCGCAAGCACTCGAGCTCCTGTTAATCAAACAGGACATATTTTAATTGCATTTATGCTCTGATCCTGTTCTGTTTTATCAATTTATTTTTCCGCTGCCTGACGAAGATTCCCGTTGGAAGCAAAAGCTTGCAAAATAAGTTAAGTTTCTACGCCTAATAACGGATCTTTGAGTTCTTGTTTATATTTACTTTAGAGTGGCGTATTCGAATCCAATTCTCTTTATTCAGTAGTAGAGTACTTTGCTTTAATAACCAGTTATTCAATTTCTTTGTTATGTCAAAATCTGAAATTATGTTTCATGAACATTACAACAATAGAAAAAAGTACTACGTCGTACAGTTGTTGCGTTACACGCTGACATAATTTGAAGTATCCATTCACGTAGAACCTTCACGAAGACTTCAAAAGTTGTGCGAAATGCGATACGTCACAAATGATTCTTTCTCCGTTGTTGCTAAGGTGATGTCACCTGCGTTAAAACACGAAAGCTGCCCCTGAGGAGCAGTAGTCTAATCTCTGGCTTGTGACCATTCCTCCAGATGGGTCCGGGTTCGAATCCCGGTGAGGCATGGATGTTGTGTTTGTCTTATGGCACTGGCTCTCTACCTTCCCTGCAACCAATAGCTCTAAATTAGGCACAGGCGACTGCTTATAGCCCATTGAGTTACTCGCAGTGGTCGTTAAACCTTCAATAAAAGAAACAAAATAAACACCAAAAGCTAAGCGTGTCGTCAGAAATATTTATTTTTCGGTTGTTGCTATGATGCTGTCTCTTTTCTTTGCGTCAGCAAAATGAGACGACCGTTCAACCGTTCAGATTATTGGAGAAAAGAAATTGTACTCTTTTAAATACGCTGAAGTAGGCAATTACTAGCAACACCTACTTAATAACGTGTTGAACCTCCCTTGGACTTCAAAACAGCCTCTATTCGCACGATGCGGTATGGATTCAAAGAACGTTTAGTTAACTGGATCTGATGCCGTCAGTCATTTGTTAAATCTTTACCGAAGTAGAATCTCTGTTACAAATGAACAGGTCAATCACATTCCACATGAGTTCAATTGGGCTAAGCTTTGAGGACTGAAGGTGGACATTTTAGCACTTTGAAATCACTGTTTTGCGCTCTTGGGACCACTGGGTGAATACACCAGCGCCATGGAGCAAAGATACCTCTCGGTTTCCAAATGCTGTTCCAGAGGCATTAAGGAATCCAACCCCCCCCCCCCACGAAAGCAGACCACAGATAATGTAATTTTAAATGCACCAGATTGTGAATTCCCAAGGAACACTTATAGCGTAGTAAATCCGTTTCTACAGTATTTTCGTGGTGTAATATGCATAAACATTCGCCAAGCTTTCACTATCAACTGGGAAGCTTTCTTAAGGCAATGTATACATAAAATGCAAGGCACTTTAAGAAGAACAATAGGAGTACCACTTAAAGCAATGAAGAACAATAGCAGCACCTCTGAAAGCAATGAAGAACAATAGCAGCACCTCTGAAAGCAATGAAGAACAATAGCAGGCATTCCTGAAGAACAATAGCAGCACCTCTTAAAGCAATAATAGACATAAATTGCCAGGCATTTTATGTCTATATTGCCTTGAAAAAGCCTCCCCGTGGAGAGTGAAAGCTTGGTGAATCTTTATTCATATTACACCACGAAGGTAAACACAGATTTACTACGCTATAAGCGTTTCTTGACCAAAATCTCAAATTATTACATCAATTCCATTAGGTTGTACATTTAACGCCATGCAGCTGTGATCCACTGGTTTCTGCTATTGATGCCATATTCTGAAAAGTTCGGTGTGAATTAATTCAAACCATGATTTATCGGACCAGGCGACAATTTTCAGGTGTCCAGGTTTGGTGATATCGTGCTCACCGCAGACGAATTTACCGTCTTTTCGCAGTGATGATTGGTACACGAGGGAGAGATCTGCTGTATAGAAGATTTACGCCAATGTGCACGTCTCTTTCTTCCTACGACTGGTACACGAGGAAGAGATCTGCTGTATAGAAGATTTACGCCAATGTGCACGTCTCTTTCTTCCTACGATTGGTACACGAGGGAGAGATCTGATGTATAGAAGATGTGCACGTCTCTTTCTTCCTACGATTGGTACACGAGGAAGAGATCTGCTGTATAGAAGATATACGCCAATGTGCACGTCTTTCTTCCTACGATAGGTACACGAGGGAGAAATCTGCTGTATAGAAGATGTACGCCAATGTGCACGTCTTTTACTTCCTACGATTGGTACACGAGGGAGCGATCTGCTCTATGGAAGATTTACGCCAATGTGCACGTCTCTTTCTTCCTACGATTGGCGCAACAGGAGAGATATCTGCTGTATAGAAGATGTACGCCAATGTGCACGTCGCTTTCTTCCCACGATTGGTACAGGAAGGAGATATTTGCTGTATAGAAGATTTTCGCCGAATGGGGCATGTCTCTTTCTTCCTACAATTTCGCCAGCCTCCGTTGCCTTCGAACATTCACCAGTAGTTTCTTTCTACGGGAAGACCACTGACACCTCTTCTAATTGTTTGTGTACAACTCATTTTACACCCTTGATGCAGTTGTTTATTCGTAGTTCTGGAGGTTTCCCATGTCTAAGACGCTTGTACCTGTCTATCTAACGCCTATTGTTATGCCTCTTTCAAGTCGCCTAAATCGCGAGACTTTCCCATTCTGCTGCTCTCAAGGCCTCGCGCTTTGTACACGTCTGAATAATTTTTTTAAGGACGCTGTTTGTAAATTCATTTTATAGTTGCTCACGTAAAAAAACTATTTGTGAACTGTTCGCGTGCTGCTGTGGTTAAAGTGTATCGTGATTGGAGAAACGGCACCATTGCGAATAAGCGAGGTGGAAACTGCGGAACACCAGGTGCCATTGATGTGAGAGGTGAACGTCAGCTGCAAAGGTGCATGAGCACCGATCGACACGCAGCAGTGGAGCAACTCATTCGCCGAATGAACCAGGGGGCCACCGGAAGTGTGGCTAAATCGACAGTTCAGCGAACTTTCTGTTTCTAATAACTTTCTTCATACTTCAGTGTATGTTTGGTAGTAAAATGTATCAGTGAATAAATACATAGACAGTTAACACGCAATAAATATTTTTACAGATATGAAAACCTCTCCATAACAGCATGGGATGCAAAGGAATTGAAGAGTCCCGAGTTTTAGCATCAGACTGTGACTGGAAACAATAGTAGCTCACGGGTTCCAGATAATTGAGAAATGTGCTGTAAGCCTCAATATCTCTCTGGAAAATGGTTAAGCTGAATTTGAAGCGCCTGCAGACCAAACTTCTTCTGAATATTTTTTAAAATATCGGAGCAGAATTTTGTGCCATTTGTGGGACAAAAGGCCATCGCGCTTTTTGAAGTTTCTACTTTACGTGAACAGGAATGTCTTAATTTCAGAACATTTATTATTTGAACAATTAACTAAAAATTATTTGAAAGAAATGTAAAAGTGAAAGCCCTACAATATATACATGCCAGAGCATAATCAAACTTTAAACAAATGGAGAGGCAAATAATATTTACCTAAATCATTTTCCCCTGAAACCTCCGCTCGTGATATGAATGATTCCGAAATATCGCATGATTTTGGTCAGATTTGTCAGGCCGTAAAAAATCTCTTATTTTCCTTGTTTGTATCTCCTCCCAGGTGCGATTACTTTGGTTGAAATCCGTTGATTTTCAAAACTTGTTTCAGTAATCAAGAATGAATATAGGGAATATACACTATACTGGCAAAAGTCACCGAACACCTAGAAGAGAAACACAGCATCGCATTCGTAGCATTTATTACGCTGTCTTTCCACCTTTGGCCTTAATGCATGCACTGACATTTCGAAGCTCGAAGTGGTTGGGTTTTGAGCTCCGAGATTTTCGTTGCTATAAGGTGTTTATTGAGTGCTTTAGTTTCTGTGGTTGCGTGTATCTTCAAGTTGAAGTTCTACGCTTTACGTTCGTGTATCTCCCAGTTTGGTGAGTGCCATATTTTTTCATTATTCACTGTTTTATTTTTCAACCAAGCTGGTCTTTTTTCGTTAAAGTCTCGCCATTGCTTCGATGGCGGAGGCAGAAAAGGGTGACGCCCACATCCTTATCTTGGCAGATCAACCAGCTTCCTCTTCTTCTTCTACCACTCAGCTTAATGAGGTGGCTCCCAAGCGTCATTGCGACGTCATGGACACCTCTTCTTCTCCAGCTATTACTCCCACCAAGTGCGGTGGTGCCAAGTCTCCTATCTACATCTCAGCAGATGATGACGTATCCGTTATCAGCAATACTGAGCTCATAGCTTCTACTTCTCATCAACTTTCCGATCCGCCCTCACTGCCATGAGCCGCTTCATCGAATTCTCGACCCATGTCTGCCCAAGCGTCCTATGCTTCTGCAACTTCTGGGGTCCTCACACCCCCAGTTTCATCTGCTATGCCTTTTCCTGAATCCTATGTCACTGTCGTCGGTTCTACTGCTACAATTGACATACCAGAGGATTCCCGAGCTGGTCACTTTTTTCCTCCACTATGGAACGGGGCGTCTATTTTGATGCGCTTCCCGACTCTAAGCTGTGGCAATATAGCCGAGCCCTCAAAACTATCTTACCAAAGGATGCAATAGACTTTATAGCTCGAAAACCCAGATCTGTCTTGGTCTATTTTAAGGATAAAGCGCATGCTGACCAGGTCCTTACGGAAGGTCTAACCATCAATGACGTGCATCTGTTAGCACAACCGGTTGCGCACCGCCCGGTGCAGGTGACCTTCTACCCCGTACCACCAGAAGTATCCGACGCTGCACTTTGCACCTTGCTCAGCAGGTACGGCAGAGTTGTTGGCTCCATAAAAACTCTCTCTGCGGCTCCCAGAGACCCTGAAGACAAATCGATTCGGGGTTTTCGCCGCACTGCTCGAGTCCTCTTTTCATCTGATGCTCAGCTGAAAGCGGTTCCGAATGTTTTGCACATTCGCTGTGGACAGCAACGCCGAAGAGTTGAGATAATCACTTCACAGTATTGCACTATATGTCAGATCGAAAGTCACATAAGGGCTCAGTGCCCACGTGCCTCCCTGCAAACAGCTCCACACACTACATCTTCTTCTACTTTGTCCACCAACGCTTCACAGACTTCTTCCTATTCGAGGAAAGTCGCGGAATCAAGATCTTCCAAAAGTCAGCTTACTGCCATTGGTCAACAAACGACTTGGATGCCTCCACCTCCTGCTGATCCTAAGAATTTTCCCAGGCTTCCAAAATGGACTCCCCCTTGTACTTTTACAACCACTGCTGATGTACATGTTGACCACTCCTCAGCTTTTACCGTTGGCTCCATGACACGAGTCACAGGTAACGCTTCGGGTTCAGACTCTCCAGGCGATCATGAAGCTTTAGTGGTTGCTGGAAAACGCAGTGGTGCTACTCGCCCCAAGACGAAGAAGTCAAAGACTTTGGCGTTCCGAAGATCATCTCGCTCTTCTACCCGCTCATCCACTCGCTCCGTCAGCTCTCGAAGACCGTTCTCCAGGTCGCCTCTACACACTTCCTCTGAGACAGCATGTGAGGGTGCCTCTCCCTCACTAGAAGAATTCACAACTTTTCTTGCTGAAAATGCTTTCCCTGCTGAGCCTCTGCCAAACGAGGACGTGCTGGATTGCCTTTTAGGGTCCTCTAGCCCTTCCTCAGCACGCACTTCCATTCAGCAGTATGAAACAGCTCTTCCACAAGTGCTGGTTCAATTACACTCACTTGAAAACACTCTTCGGCGCACTGCGGACGAGGTCCCGTGGAGTGCTTGTTTTCTCCGTCGACTCCACTCCATCACTACAGCCAGTCAATTCCTACTGCATCCCACAACTAACCTAGACATTCAAGGTGGTGTCACTTAATTGTCGCGGTTTTGCGACACCTCTTGCGAATGCGCTGGTACGAGAGGATCTTGCTCCGCTGAATGCTGATATATTACTTCTGCAGGAAACAAACTGTACTTCCACCACTCAATTTCATCAATGGCGTCAGTGGGATCATACTTTCCATCACGCCTACAGCCAACTGTCGCGTGGTGACATGGCAGTTGGTGTTCACTCACGTTTTCGTTCAACTCTTTCCTTCTTCTCAGTGAAAAACTTATGTCGAGACTTATTACAACGGGTCTCTTTCACCGTCGCAGCTGAAAAATTTCATGTATTCAACATTTATGTTCCTTGCACTCCTACTCACGTGCCAGAGCTGTTTGCAAAACTTCGACGGGCTCTGTCACGTATTCCCATCACCGACCGGGTACTTATCGGAGGTGACTACAATTGCACTCCACATCCCCTAACTGATCGCTCTTCTGCTTCCAGAGAACACCGTACGGAAGTAGTGCATCTCTTACAGTCTATCACTTCAGACTTCTCACTAGTAGATGTTCAACGCCATTTGTCACCAACCCAGACTACACATACATGGCGTGCACCAAGAGCCATTGATCCTCCTACAGCAAGATTGGATCGCTTTTATGCAACTTCTCTTCTTCTACCAGCAATACCAGATTCATGCTGTACACCCACAGCTTCCTCGGATCATTGCGCCATTGCCATAACAGTTTTTGCTACTTCAACACAGCCACGTACAATCCGACCTTGGACTTTTGACGACACTCTTTTAGATGACTCAGCCTTCTGCTCATCGGTGCGAGATTTTCTTGCGGATTGGCGTACAAAGCTTCATTCTGCACCGTGCCCCCTCAACGTTTGGTTGGAAGTAAAACGCCACCTCATACTACTGGTACGAAACCTGTCATACTCGATCATGACACAACGGAGGATGCGACTTGATCATGCTAGGCAAATGCTTTCTTTGCTCAATCTTGCTGATCCCCTATTTCAAGTCTACCAGGCAGAATTACATTCACTTTTGGTGCCGCTTGCAAAACAAGCCCTTCAACGCCTTAAACTACAACACCTGAAACCTGATGCTTGTTCGTACGAATTCCTTACGTCACTTGAGTCAACTCGCCGATCCTCTTCTGTTCTACAGCACCTTCGTCTTCCAACTGGAGTAGTTTCATCCGAACCAGTTCCAATTTGTTCTATGGTACGTAATTACTACATTTCAAAATTTTGTGAAACTCCTCCTCCCTCCCCTACGGCTTCTGCTCTTCTGTTCTCTTCTTTGCCTCAGGTCCCTTCTCATCTTTCAGCCAGCCTCCTCCATCCTCCCACTTTAACTGAGCTCTCTGACACTTTCTCGTCCCTCAACCCCCGGGCTTCACCTGGCCCAGACGGTCTCCCTGTTTCTTTCTATAAGGCTTTTCTTCCTGCCCTCCTTCCATTTCTCCTCTGTGCCTTTTCTACTGCCATGCATCTTACATCTCTTCCAAGGAGTTTCACGCTCGCACATGTTGTACTTTTCCCCAAGAAGGGTGATCCGCTTGACTTGGGGAATTGGCGTCCCATCTCACTCTTAAATACTGATTATAAACTCTATACTAAATTTCTGTTCCGCCGGCTTAATTTCATACTCCCTCATATTCTCTCCACTAATCAAACCTATACTGTACCCGGGTGCTCCATCTCCCATAATATTCAGCTTCTTAATGATCTAATTCACCTCGCTCGCTCTCGCTCAGAACCCCTTGCTCTTCTTTCCCTCCATCAACGCTCAGCGTTCGATAATATTTCTCATGATTACCTTCTTGCTACATTACTAAATTTCGGCTTTCCTCCTTCCTTTGCTTCTCTTCTCATCTCCCTCTACCGGGACGCAGTTTTCCACGTCAAGCTGCTCAACCTTCTCACAGCTCCCATACCCTTTCGTCGCGGCGTGCGTCAGGGTTGCCCCTTATCCGGGCAGCTCTTCGCCCTCGCAATAGAACCTTTTTTACGCGCAGTCCATCGATCCTTCTTTGCTTCACTACCACCGGTGGTAGCCAGCACACGTCATCATGTTGCTACCTATGTTGCCTACGCCGACGATATTACATTCTGCATTCGGCAAGACTCACAATTTCACGATCTCCACAATCTCTACAATACCTACGCCTCATGTTCCGGAGCAGCGCTAAACACAACGAAAAGCACAGGCCTATGGACCGGTTCGTGGACTAACCGCACTGACTCTCCTTGGGGAGCAGAGTGGTCCAACACCTCTCAACGATTCCTAGGAGTCCACCTTGGAAAACCAGCAACTGCTTCACTCGTCACCTGGATGACTCTCCGGCCACGCCTACATCGCTCGGTCGCAATCTGGCGGCGCGCACAATTCTGCACCTCCGTCTTTCAAAGAGCACGTCTAACGCACACTTACCTGCTTTCAATGTGCACGTATTCCTGGTTGGCTTCGAAGCAACCAGCACTACGTCTTCTTGAACTCACCCGCTGTCAAACTCAGGTTATCTGGCCCGGCCATCACTGGGTCGGAGCACCTCAACTCAGCCTGTCTCCTTCCAACGGAGGCATTAGTCTACCCGACGTCAGATCCTATTACAAGGCTTATCGTGTGTCTACGTTTTTACGATCACTTGCGGCACCTGCTCCCTGTGCAGTTGCTGCTCGTGATGTCATAGTCTCTCCGCATAACCCACGCTTTACTCTCCTTTCGTTCTTACTCATGGACCACTGTCCCCTTCTCACACTTTTCCCTCCTGTCTACAAAGAGGCTATCTCCTTTCTTCGTTCCCTCCCTCTTTCTCGCTCTCTCCCTGCCTCCACAAATGACCTACTTTCCGAACCTCTTTTTTTTCTTCTCTGCTACACCCTCCCCATCTCCCATGTTTTGCTTTTCCTTCATGGCTCCGAGCTGGAGTCGTTACTGTCAGCGATCTTGTTAACACCGATCTTTCCTGGCTCCCCTTCTCTTCTCTACCCTCTGCTCTCCGTTTCAATGCCAACGCTCACTTTGTTCACAACTCTCTTATTTCTACTATAATCTCCCTGTTCCCTGAGCTTGCTACTCCCTCAGGTCTCACTTCTGTCCACTCTGCCTCTCTCCTTCTCCCATTTTTTCTGTCGTCCGTTGGTCCACCTCTTCCTCTTGTCTCTTTCTCAACAGCTGATCTCTACCGTTTTCTCTCTCGCTCTTCCGCACCTCTTCCCATTTCTGGTATTCCACTCTGTTCTACCTCCGCAGTGTGGTCCGCTGCGCTTTCCCCACTTTCAGCACCCCTTGAAGTCAATTCACATTGGCTTTTCTTACACAACCGCCTCCCTGTGCCGTCGATTTTACATCGCATGACCATATTATCTTCACCCTCCTGTCCGTATTGTGGCGAGGAGGCTGACGTCCAGCATGTCTTCATGTATTGCACAGTATTAATGCCAATACTCCATCTCGCTTTCACGCTAGCGCAACGATCCTGTGAGACCGTCCTCACCTTCAGCGCCTACCGAACACTACTTCTGAACTCTTCTCGCCCTATTCACCTTCCGGCAGTCTGCTCCTACATCTTCGGGCTTGTAAAACATATAATTCACGTGTATCATCTTCAGCGTCCCCCCGAAGCTTCTACTGACATAAATAAATTCAGTACTGCGTTACTTTGTCATTTTCGTAATCGCCTACTCTCCCGCCTTCGACTAGAACTTACCACTGCAGTTGCACGCTGCAGTGAACCACAGTTCCTATCCACTTGGTCACCAGCAACCACTTGGTTTGCAGGGTCGCCCACAACGCTTCACCTTACAGTCGGAACTTTTGTTTCACCTACCTCCTGATAGATACAATTTTTGCCATGCTGATTTGTTTTCAATCTCTGCTTCATCAGAGACTATTTTTTGTCTTTTCCGACAAATTATCATACATAAACTGTATTCTCTCACCACTATATTGAGCTTTGTGAATAGGTCGTTGCGTCAGCTACAAGCACCTGTAAATCTTCTTTTCATATGTCATTTTGAGACGACTTTGCTATACACATTTCCTGTTTTTTTCTTGCTTCGCAACTGAGTGCAATCTTGTTCCTCAACATTCACTGTACTATATTATTTGTACTCTCTATTTTATCAGAATTTTTTTGTTTGTCTCACTATTGTACATCACTTTTAGTAGATCAATTATTGTATAGAATCCTATGAATTGTTCGAAGCTTGAGCTACTTATAATTGTCAATTTCTTTTCACGCTTTTTTTAAGACTCTGTTCTCATCCTCTTCACATGTATCATTTCGTGTATAACTCATGTGTAAATTTTTTTTGTTTTTCATTACTCATCTTGCTGAATTATGTATTCTCTCTGCGATGTCAGAGACAATTTCTTTTACCACCTCTGACAAACCAATATATATACATTGTAACTTCTCATTGTACAGAATCATGTATATAGGTCGTTTCACGAACCACAGACATCTGTAAACTTTGTCGTTTTTACAGTATATTCTTATCTTCAATTCCTGATTCAACAGTGTAATTTTACTTTTCAACTGTGTAAATTTGTGTTCTCCAATACTCACTGTGATGAGTTGTGTCTTCTCTCTGTATTTTCAGATATTATTTTTTCTTTTGTATTCTCAGGAAAATTATTGTATATAACTATTTTTCATATTTCATATCACTGTTGTATGTAACATGTAGTACCGCGAGCCACATTCATCTGTAAATTTTTCATCATCAGTCTTTCGAACTTTCGATTTCATGTTTGTCCCTTGATCACCTGCAACCTCCTGGTTTTCCAGGTCACCCACAATGTATCACCTTTCGGTCAGAACTTTTTTTTTTTTTTTCATCAATATTGTGTAAAATTTATACTCTATAGTGCTCATCATTCTGGATTGATTTTATTCTCTGTATTACCAGAGATTCATATTGCCTCGCCAGATTTCTACTGCACTTAACTGTTGTCATGCAAACGTTGCACCGAATCCTGTAATTAACGTAGCGCAAGCTGCACATTCTGTTAATTTCTCATCACCTGTCGTTTGAATCTATGTCTGCAAGCTCGAATTCTGTATTATTCCTTGCATCAATACTGTGCAAAATTAATATTGTATAACGCTCTTCAAGCTGAATTGTTCCTATTCTTTGCTTTGTCAGAGACTTTTGTTGCCTCACCAGACACTCGAGTGTAATTAACTGTTTGTTTACAATCATCAATGTACAGAACCGTGTAAATAAGCAGTAGCGTAAGCTACAAGCATCTGTAAATATTTTTTTGTCTTACATCATTTGAGATGATTTATTCAAGCACATCTCCTGTATCTTTCTTCTAATAAATACTGTGTGAAAACTGACCCTTCAAGATAGGCTTTCGACAAGGTTTTGGAACACAGCGATAGGTATGCGCTTCCATTCAGTACATAATGCTGCCGCTAACTGTTCCTTAATAGTAGGCCTTGGTTTCAAACTTCTTATGCGGCGCTCTAATTCATCCCATAGGTGCTCTATTGGTTTAAAATCAGGGCTCTGTGCTGGCTAGTCCACACACGATACGGAATTATCATCAAACCACGCCGTAACAGTCCGTGCCTTATGGCTTGGTGCATTATCCTGCTGGTATCAACAAGGCTCGGTTCCATAGTATTGCCACAAAGTTGGTGAGGCATAATTATTAAGAATATCGAGGTAGACGTGCTGGTTAACAGGTTTGTCCACGATAACAATGGGCCGGGACAATACAACGAAAAACACCCCCACACGAGTACAATGCCAGCTCCAAACGTGACCGTAGGAACAGTACACTGTGGTAAATAGCATTCCCCCGATGACCACCATACTCACACACGGCAATCAGACTGATAGATCGTGTACCTGGATTGATTAGTCCATAGGACCGGTTTCCATTGATCTACGGTCCACGATAAATGTTCTTTACACCATGCTGAACAACGCGTAGCATTTCGAGTGGAGATAAAGGCTTATGAGCAAGCGCACGACCACGGTAACCCATGGAATGAAATTTTCTGCGAATGGTACGTGTACATACCTAGGTTCCAAGACGTTTACTCGCCTGTACACTGAGGTCTTGTGCAGTACTCCGTCGATTAGCTGTATCGACTCTTCTGAGATTTCGGCGTCCTCTATCACGAATTTTATTTGATCTAACAGGACGTTTTGCTGCTTCAGGCAAGCCATGTGTGTTCCACTTATTCAGTACTTCCAAAACAGTTGACTTTGGTATGTTTAAACGCCTCTCGGTTTCTCTTATGGACAACCCACTAATATAACACCCAACAATCTTTCCTTTCTCAAAGTCAGTTCTCTCCCGCCGCGATGTTTTCACTCAACCTCACAGTGCAAAATGATCGCGGTCAGCTGCAGGCTTGTTTTTATACCGTTTGTAGCTGTACCGAGCATCGTAACAACGCAGCGGATCCGTTGATTTGCTTTTGAAGGGATGTCCGATTACTTTTTTCAATATGCTGTATGTGACGTAAGTTTTTCCGCTTTTTCGCGCTCTTTTATTTCACACCTGAAAAATGATAAGTCTAGGTTCTTTTTATTTATTTCTTGGGTTAACTACTTCTACGAGTATAGAAATCCGTATGGTGTCGTAGACAAAAGTCGAGGTCCATTTTTTCCATCGAAGGAAACGGACCAATTTCTTAGAACAAGCAGACTTCTCATGCTTCATGCAGAACCCGAATCCAAACCCAACGTGGCCGGATAGCGCCTCTATGACACGTAGTTATAACTACTGTAAAAGCTTTGCAGATTTTTGGGTGATTTCAAACACCAAGAATACAAGACAGCATACATACGTACTACGTAAAACTGCTCCGCTGACTTTTGCAAACTTATATGAAACAAAGTATGAAGGTTTCGAAATTAAACTTTTGTAAAAGGAAATATTGCGGCTTTGGAGCCGGTGAAGCATGGATGGTGTATTTGTCTTATGATTCTGGCTCCCGCCCGTCCTTGGAACCCGTCGTCCCAAATTAGGAACGAGCGACTGACTACCTATAGCCCATTTAGTTGCTGATGGACGTCGTTTAAACCCCAAACAACCATTTTTTTATGGCAGCGTCCATAACATCAACTATGACCGTTTAGGATTTCAAAAATTGCCGGCGAGGTGGATCCATTTTCTCACTGACCAACACAAAAACCGAACTTTCCAATGATTTTTGGCTTTTCTGAGGCGCATTTCCGCAGAGACACTGAAATTGTACTGAGAATCGTCATAAGTGGTATAATGAGTAAAATTCTCCGGCTGGACGTGTAGTGCAGGAAAGCTTACGTTAAGTCACGTTAGGGTTATTGAAAGGTTACTTGACGTAGTTAAATTGTGCTTAATCTTCAAAGTGCTAGAGTTTGTTTAGGTAAGACACGCACGTGCAATAAATTCCAAGAATATGGAATTTATTTTTACTCAGCGTTCCTCATTATCTTGAATATCAGTAATATAACTTTGGTTTTAGTACATTAGTACCTTGAAGGCTCCTTATTAGAGCGGTAAACACAATATACCCTGAACTTAACGAAAACACTTAATGAAATAGACTTAACGGCCAGACAGAGGTCTGACAATAAAATGAACTAAGAAAACGTACTCACTTTTAACCTTTTATTGGGGAGCTCCTGGTGTTACTCAAATACACACTCCAAAATAACACAACTACTGATAGCCCGAACTTTCGTACTATCGTAATATCGTAGAAACGTAGGTAAATCGCATATCAATAATCAGGAAGAACCTATCACATATAAAACGAACCTCTTTGGTATACTTGAGCGCGCCTATATATACTGCATACCATCACGTCATGACTTACACTCGTTGCCACATATAATTCAGCGGGAAAAACAACATCTCGTTAAGTGAAAAAATAATTTGCATAGGAAAAAAACATAACAAGAGATAGTAAAATCAAAAAGAAACTGAATCTAGAGTATACGTTACATCATCTCCCCCTTATATTTTTTTTTTTTTTTTGAAAAACCTATCAGATTTTCAGTGTAGTCTTACATTTCGCTGACTGACGTTTATCGTCCTACTTTTTTTTTTTTTTTTCGTGGCAGCAGTATTTGCAACTTTAAGCTTGGCATAACAAATTCAGTAAACCTGTGTCCGCAGCTATTGTCGTCTGTGAAGCATCAAACACTTTTTATACGTGTAGAGAACAAACCTGCATCGGCATACCTTATTTTTATTCTGCCCAGCAGGAATCACTTTTTTTATTTCATTTTACTTCCTCATATTTTCAACCCTATATATATTTATCGTTGATTACAAAAAAACTGTATCAGCAGCGAAGATTGCCTGTAGCTGCCTAACAGTAACAATTTTCACTATTTTACCCCTAATACACATATATATATAAAAAAAAACTCGGATTAGTAGACGGACATGGAATATATATATATATAAAAAAACTACATATATCACAAAAAGAATGCGTATGCTCACACGGAAAAAAAAAAAAAAATTCTGTCACGCCAACTGGTCGTGCAGGAAAAACCACATAATGAGAAAATAACCTGTCCACCAGAACTTACTTATCTCGAGGACGCATAAAAAACCCTAGTACGATATCTTTTTCCAGGCCTAATCGGACTGGTAAATTCTGGTGGAGCCGATCTTTTCTGCGACTTGAATGGATCTGGAACATCTGTAGTCTGTCGGTCAAGAAATTCTGAAGTCTTTCGGTCAGGAATTCCCTGCGTCTGACAGGAACTGTCGGGAACGGCTGAAGTCTGTCGTCAGGAATTCCCTGCGTCTGACAGGAACTGTCGGGAACGGCTGAAGTCTGTCGTCAGGAATTCCCTGCGTCTGACAGGAACGGGCTACCCCAGGCTTTCGATATGTTGTCCCTTTGTGCTGGTGCCTGTGTTGTGTTTCCAGCATTCTTTTGAAGGGACGTGGCTCCAGCCACATCGCTTGTTTTCTCTTTCTACTTTTTGGCATGACTGTAGAGTATGCATCGGCCCTGTTTGCCCTGAGCGTAAGTTCCAGGGGCGAAACCCGGGCGGATGCAAGGATCTCTGCCTTCGTCGCTGTTGCGGCGAAGCAGATTGGGGAGACAAGTTGCGTTTTCGACCAGCTTTTGGTGTTGCTGGACGTGTAGTGCAGGAAAGCTTACGTTAAGTCACGTTAGGGTTATTGAATGGTTACTTGACGTAGTTAAATTGTGCTTAATCTTCAAAGTGCTAGAGTTTGTTTAGTTAAGACACGCACGTGCAATAAATTCCAAGAATATGGAGTTTATTTTTACTCAGCGTTCCTCATTATCTTGAATACCAGTAATATAACTTTGGTTTTAGTACATTAGTACCTTGAAGGCTCCTTATTAGAGCGGTAAACGCAATATACCCTGAACTTAACGAAAACACTCAATGCAATAGACTTAACTGCCAGACAGAGGTCTGACAATAAAATGAACTAAGAAAACGTACTCACTTTTAACCTTTTATTGGGGAGCTCCTGGTATTACTCAAATACACACTCCAAAATAACACAACTACTGATAGCCCGAACTTTCGTACTATCGTAATATCGTAGAAACGTAGGTAAATCGTATATCAATAATCAGGAAGAACCTATCACATATAAAACGAACCTCTTTGGTGTACTTGAGCGCGCCTATATATACTGCATACCACCACGTCATGAATTACACTCGTTGCCACATATAATTCAGCGGGAAAAACAACATGTCGTTAAGTGAGAAGATAATTTGCATAGGAAAATAAAATAACAAGAGATAGTAAAATCAAAAAGAAACTCAATCTAGAGTTTACGTTACATCATCTCCCCCTTATATTTTTTTTTGAAAAACCTATCAGATTTTGAGTGTAGTCTTACATTTCGCTGACTGACGTTTATCGTCCTACTTTTTTTTTTAAACACTTTTTATACGTGTACAAAACAAACCTGCATCGGCATACCTTATTTTTATTCTGCCCAGCAGGAATCACTTTTTTTATTTCATTTTACTTCCTCATATTTTCAACTCTATATATATTTATCGTTGATTACAAGAAAACTGTGTCAGCAGCGAAGATTGCCTGTAGCTGCCTAACAGTAACAATTTTCACTCCTTTACCCCTAACACACATATATATATATATAAAAAAAACTCGGATTAGTAGACGGACATGGAATATATATATAAAAAAAACTACATATATCACAAAAAGAATGCGTAGGCCCACACGGAAAAAAAAAAAATTCTGTCACGCCAACTGGTCGTGCAGGAAAAACCACATAATGAGAAAATAACCTGTCCACGAGAACTTACTTATCTCGAGGACGCATAAAAAACCCTAGTACGATATCTTTTTCCAGGCCTAATCGGACTGGTAAATTCTGGTGGAGCCGATCTTTTCTGCTACTTGAATGGATCTGGAACATCTGTAGTCTGTCGGTCAAGAAATTCTGAAGTCTGTCGGTCAAGAAAATTCTGAAGTCTTTCGGTCAGAAATTCCCTGCGTCTGACAGGAACTGTCGGGAACGGCTGAAGTCTGTCGGTCAGGAATTCCCTGCGTCTGACAAGAACGGTGAGGAACGGCTGAAGTCTGTCGGTCAGGAATTCCCTGCGTCTGACAGGAACGGTCAGGAACGGCTGAAGTATGTTGTCAGGAATTCCCTGCGTCTGACAGGAGCGGGCTCCCCTAAGCTTTCGATATGTTGTCCCTTTGTGCTGGTGCCTGTGTTGTGTTTCCAGCATTCTTTTGAAGGGACGTGCCTCCGGCCACATCGCTTGTTTTCTCTTTCTACTTTTTGGCATGACAGTAGACCATGCATCGGCCCTGTTTGCCCTGAGCGTAAGTTCCAGGGGCGAAACCCGGGCGGATGCAAGGATCTCTGCCTTCGTCGCTGTTGTGGCGAAGCAGATTGGGGAGACAAGTTGCGTTTTCGACCAGCTTTTGGTGTTGCTGGACGTGTAGTGCAGGAAAGCTTACGTTAAGTCACGTTAGGGTTATTGAAAGGTTACTTGACGTAGTTAAATTGTGCTTAATCTTCAAAGTGCTAGAGTTTGTTTAGGTAAGACACGCACGTGCAATAAATTCCAAGAATATAGAATTTATTTTTACTCAGCGTTCCTCATTATCTTGAATATCAGTAATATAACTTTGGTTTTAGTACATTAGTACCTTGAAGGCTCCTTATTAGAGCGGTAAACACAATATACCCTGAACTTAACGAAAACACTTAATGAAATAGACTTAACGGCCAGACAGAGGTCTGACAATAAAATGAACTAAGAAAACGTACTCACTTTTAACCTTTTATTGGGGAGCTCCTGGTGTTACTCAAATACACACTCCAAAATAACACAACTACTGATAGCCCGAACTTTCGTACTATCGTAATATCGTAGAAACGTAGGTAAATCGCATATCAATAATCAGGAAGAACCTATCACATATAAAACGAACCTCTTTGGTATACTTGAGCGCGCCTATATATACTGCATACCATCACGTCATGACTTACACTCGTTGCCACATATAATTCAGCGGGAAAAACAACATCTCGTTAAGTGAGAAGATAATTTGCATAGGAAAATAAAATAACAAGAGATAGTAAAATCAAAAAGAAACTGAATCTAGAGTATACGTTCCAGTGGAACAACGTGAATGCACCACTTCACTCAAGAAACAAAAGGATCGTGGATGGAATAGAAGCATGCCTACTCACTGATCTTGAAAAAATGCAACTGTGCAGAGGCTCTGTGCATTTTGTCCACATGCGGAGCGGATCTGCAATAAATACTGTCATACTATCAAACATTGAATGATCTGAACAGAGCCATTATGGGCCAAAAGCGAAAAGAGTGAGAGTCGGACTGATTCCGTTGCACGACGAAGCTACGTCTTACAAAACTGTCTCAACACAGGAAATCAAGTGGAAAGCTTGGAATCTACGTTCTACACCCGGAACATATAGTTTATCATTTTCTTCGTAAATTGAAATAGCATATAAGAAAAAAGCGGGTTTTCTTATATGAAAACGCCAAAGAAGCGGTTTTAACCTGCTTAATGAACTTTCGAGCAAGTTTTAAATCTCAAGGAATCATACGCTTGGTTGAATGTGAAAGTAACCTAGGCGACTGTGTGGATGAGAAGATTCAGGTTGTGTCTACTTCGCATAATGTCTTTCACACATAAAATATATATATGCCAATAAAACTATTGGATCAGGGAAATAAGAGTGGAAGACATCGTGATGAAGCAAAACGTCTGAAATGGTAATGGGCTGGGCCGCCGATGGACAGCAGAAAAATTAGATTGGATACAGAGGGAGACCACGTGGATGGTGGATGGATGACATTTGAAAGCATGCTGGAGTGACATGGAGGAGACTGGATTAAGGGAGGCATTTGTGGAAAATACTTAGGAAGACCTTCATTCAGCAGTGGATTTGTTTTTATTGGAGGTTTAACGACCACCGTGAGCTACTCAATGGGCTATAAGCAGTCGCCCGTCCCTAATTTAGGGTCAGCCGCCCCGGTGGCACAGTGGTCTAAGGCGTTGGCCTCTGATCATTTGTCCGAAGGGGTCCGGGTTCGAATCCCGGTGAGGCATGGATGTTGTGTTTGTCTTACGGCACTGGCTCTCTCCCTTCCCTGGAACCAGTGACCCTAAATTAGGGACGGGCGACTGCTTATAGCCCATTGAGTTGCTCACGGTGGTCGTTAAACCTCAAATCAAAAAAAAAAAAAAAAAAAAAAAAAATTAGAGTCACTGGTTCCAGGGAAGGGAGGGAGCCAGTGCCGTAAGACAAACACAACATCCATGCCTCACCGGGATTCGAACCCTTACCCCGTTCGGACGAATGATCAGAGGCCATCGCTTAGACCACTGCGCCACCGGGGCGGCAGAGCAGCAGTGGATTAGTAATGGTTGATAATGGTGTTTATATAAGTATGGCATTGAAAAGAAATGAGCAGCCGAGTATCCTGGTGTTTAAAACGCAAAGATTGGGGTCCATACTTTCAAGCTGGGTCAGGGGTTGTGTCACGGATGCGACATGTGTACGGTGTATTTGTTTTAATAAGCTGGTACTTCTCCCTCCCTAGAACCAGTGGCCCTCAGACGGGCAAATGCTAATTGGCCTTTATGTGTTACATGGTGCTTGTAAAACACACTTTCTCCAAAAATTGGGGACTAGGAGAAAGAGCCATCATAAGCACTTCATGTTTTAGAACAAAGAGAATACTGACAACGGCATGTTAAAATTGTTTTGAGTAATCCCTTTGTTCCGGGTGAATGCGAACAAACTATGCGATTCTTCGTTATTTTAAGCTTCTGTAATGCAAACCAATTCTACTAGCTAGCACAACCGCATACGTATTTGTGTCTGGTACTCTGCGTTTTGAAAAATTATTGTAAAAAAAAAAAACGTTTTGCATTAAACACAAGTAAATGTGCCTTTGACTATCAGAGGATTCGTTAGTTATCTTCCTTTGCGGCAAGTTTAAAGTCGAAGTGATTCATGCATAATTTGGTATATTAATACTTTCGTAAACAGATAGAACAATTTATTCTGAGAAGCTAGAATTAAGCACAAAAGAAGCTGTCTGTACGTTTTCTAGTTTATCAAAAAGTAATTTCTACAAATGGCATAATTGTGCTTGCACACCAATGAGCCATTACATTACGACCAATCCCAGCGTAGAAAAATAAGCGAGATTGGAGACCGAACGGTGGCGCAGGTGACGTTTACAGATCAGTATATATATATATAACCCGAGGAGCGACTGTCAATTAATTTTCGAACTCAGAATGGGAAAAGCTGTCGATTTATCTCAGTTTGATAAAAGGACAAATTGTGATGGCACAGTGTCTTGGAACTGCGATCTCGGAAACGGCACGGCTTGTGGGTTCATTCACTTGCCGCTGTAGTGAGTACCTATCAAAAGTGGTGCACATATGGCCCAAACGACGAACCGTCGTCCGGCTGTGTGTCGTCCGCATCTCATTGATGCCATAGGGGAGCGGAGACTGTCGCGCATTGTTCACGGCGACCCAAAGCCAGTACGACAAATCCCCGGCAGCTACAACATTGACGATCAGAGCAATGCGTCACAGCACACAATTCATCGCAGCCTTCTGCGCGTGAGCCTGCTTAGCCGAAAACTCAGCCAAGTCCCCATGCTCACTGCACGTCATCGCGAACAACGAATGAAATGGACCCACGATAATCGAGATTGGGCCGTGAATGATTGGAAGAAAGTGGCCTGGCTTGACTAGTCAAGATTCCTGGTGTATTACGTAGACGGCCGAGCAGGGATACACCGATTACCAATCAAGGCTATGGCACCTGGATGCACTGTTGTGCTGAAAAAGTCGGCGGCGTTATGCTGTAAGCGATGTTTTCGCGACACTTTAGGACATATTATCACAATCCCTGACTGCTGTTAGGTCTCTGAACATCGTTGCTGACCAAGTTCACCCATTCATGGGAACTATGTTCCCTGGTGGTGATGGTCATTACCAACAGGATAATGCGTCACACCACAATGCCAGAATCGTCATGGAATGTTTCGAGAAACATGCTGGGGACTTTCTGTTAATTGCCGTGGCCTCTAAATTCACCTGACATGAAACCAATCGAACATTTGTGGTTCGACTTGGAAAAGCTGGGTGGCGCTAAATCACCACTACCCTGAAATGTGCGGGAACAGGAAGACCTGCTGTTGACATTATGGTACCAGATACTCCAAGATACCTATCGCCACTTGATCGAATCGATGCCTCGCCGAGTGGCCTCTGCTTCGCTGGCTAAAGGGGGTCCTACAGCTTATTAGGTAGGTGCTCATAATGTAATGGCTCACCGGTGTATTTCTGCATGTTTTGATATCTCCGTTTATATGACCATTATTTCTTGATCTAATGATTTCCCATTTAAGTATTTTATTGTAATTGTTCTAGTTAAATTATGTGCTTATTTATTTCGTTATTTGTATTTCTAAGGAAAACATGCGTTTTGTATCACAGACGCATAAGGTGCAGTGGTTCTTTATCTCAAAGACTACAGTCTTTGAGATAAAGAACCATGCAATGGTTTTTTGGATTTTTTTAGACCTTATTCAAATATGGAGGAGCAACATAAAAACAAGTATGAAAACGCACCAAATGCTGAGTTTCTCTTGCCAAAAATATGCAATCTTCGTGTATCTGTATGAACAAAATTAAGGTGTCTGTCTGTCGGTCGCCTACAATGAAACTACTGAACTTAGACTTGATATTTGTGATGAACACCGCGGTTAAGGGAACATGAACTCTGGAGCCTGTTATTTTTTCTAAATTCGAATTTACTCATTTTTAGTTAATTCATTAGTTTTGAAAGCATTTTAACATTGTTGAAGAAACCATTGTTGTAATCTAATTGTGAGGCAGGCTATCCCATGAAGTGACGCAAAAATAATGAATTTCGTTTTTGCGCAACACTGGATTTTTTATTAATCTTCGAACTATACTTCATCAAGTTTCACATAAAAGTAACAATATCTCATTGCACCTGCGTAAATTACGAGAACCTCATGCTAAATGTGATGAAAGCAAAAAATATATATACGTGTATATACGTGTTTTTATTGACGTAAAAACTTACAGTGGTGGTCAAAATTGTAGACACGTTTTGAGAATTTCATGTCTTGCAAATTTGCAGGCTTATAAGGAAACGTTAAGTTCCACTAAATGCATACATTAATAAATACTCAATAACATCAATTGAGGTTTACAGAGTTTACGGGGATTTCATGTTAATTACCTCAGTAACTATTCCGTTTTTAATTCTGTTCAATACGTTATTGATAAGGACTTTTCACTTTGGCCACGGGCTTGCCATAGACATTCATGAATTCAAAGCAATTACTAATTAGCTCAAAAAATAAGCAATTGCTTACCTTGTCTATTGCTGTTAGTCATTAATATTCGGCTCTTTTTAATATATTTTAATACTTCGTTCTATCCTTGTTCGGAAACTTGATGTTTATGTGCATGCTATGTCCCAATATTTTCATGGTCACCATGAAAATATTGGGACACATTATGTATACACATAATATTTTATGTATACCATGTATACACACTACAATATTTTTATGGTTACCATGAAAATATTGGGACATCGCATTCACATAAACATCAAGTTTCCGAACAAGGATAGAACGAAGTATTAAATTATATTGAAAAGAGCCGAATATTATTGACCAACAGCAATAGACAAAGTAAACAATTGCTTATATTTTGAGCTAATTAGTAATGGCTTTGAATTCATGAATGTTTATGGCAAGCCCGTGGCCTAAGTGAGAAGTCCCTATCAATAACGTATTGAACAGAATTAAAAACTGAATAGTTACTGAGGTAATTAACATGAAATACACGTAAACTCTGTAAATATCAATTGATGCTAATTGATTATTTACTAATGTATGCATTTAGTGAAACATAACGTTTCCTTTCAAGCCTGCAAATTTGCAAGACATGAAATTCCCAAAACGTGTCTACAATTTTGAGCTAATTAATAACAGCTTTGAGTCCATGAATGTCTATTGGCAAGCCCGTGGCCAAAGTGAAAAGTCCCTATCAATAACGTGTTGAACAGAAGTTTGTTCAGAACTCAATAGCTACTGAGATAATTATTCACTAAATGCAAAAGTTTAAAGTGAATTTAATGCTCAATTCAATTCAAAAAACTTAATTAAATGTCTGCAGTACAAAAAACGTCATTGCTGCGAATATTGCAATCATGACAAATCTACAGAGCAATCCAATAAAATGATACCAGATATAATTACGATTGCAATGCACTTACTATCAGTATTTACTTGGGTAGCCTTTGTTGTTTAAAACAGCAGCAGTGTGACGTCTCATTGAACCAACAAAAGTTTAAAGCTCTGCCTTCGCTGTGCTGTGGTGCGAGGAAGCAATTACATCCTCAATTAATTGCCTTTTATTTGATAGACACCGCATTCGTAAAAGTTTTTTTAAACGGTGCCACAAATCTGTTATCGGGTTGAGGTCAGGGTTGTTTCCTGGCCAGGTCAACAATGGAATACTCTTTGCTGTGAACCAGTGTGTGAATACTTGTGCTGTGTGGCAAGGAGCTGAATCATTCTGGAAAAGAAATGGTGCATTTTGGGGGAAGATATCCCTAATAGAGGATAGCCTTTCTGATTCCAGAATGGTGTCAATGTATTTTGTTGCATTCAGCGTGCCGTCGATTACATGAAGACCCAAACCACTTGCTGTCACACATGCCAAAATCATAACGCATGTTGGGATCTTTACATTTACCTCCATGCAGTCAGGATGTAGCTCTTCTCCCTTTAGATACCTCACATATTTTTCCCATCATTACCAAATAAGGATATCTTACTTTCTTCACTCAAAATAACTTGCTTCCTCTGGTCTTCTGTGCATTAAATGGGTTATTTTGTCTACTGTATTCCTTTCTTGAGCTGCTGTAGTTTCAGATTTGGCGTTCTTCTCAGAATCCTATCTCTCAGTCCCATATCTGGTAGTCTCCTTATCGTTCTTGAATTGACAGAAACACCAGTTCCACCGAGTTCAACTCTGATGACCTCAGATGAAATTCTTCTGTCCTTGAGACACAGCCCTTTTATTCTTCTGTCAACAAAATATTTTGTGCACTTTTTCCAACCTTTTCGTGCTTTGGTTTTTAGGGACTTTGTTTCCTGATAATGCAAACACAACTTTCGTACTTCATATATCGTCAGCGTTGCACCTACGTTTTTTTTTTTTTTAACGACCACCTTGAACAACTCAATGAGCTATAAGCAGTCGCCCGTCCCTAACTTAGGGCCACCTACTCCAGGGAATAGAGAGAGAGTGAGTGAGTAAGTGCCGTAAGACAAGCACAACGTCCATGCATCGCCGGTGTTCGAACACGGACCCGCCTTGTACGAAGGATCAGAAGCCATTGCTTAGACCACTGCGCCACCGGGACGGCCCCACATACTTGCCTTGCAATTTGGGCATAGGAGAGACAGTGGAAGATCACATAATACAACAATCCTGCTTCTTCTCGTGAGTGTCTGATCAACTCTTTGCTTTGGTGCCATTGCTCTATTTATTATTTACACTTTAAATTTCAAGAAATATTAAATGTGTTTCAATCATCGTTTTGAATTTGATATAACGCGTTCGATTTAAAATAACTAATATGATCTTTCTGTTTATTGAGTTAGACTTCCAAAGTATTACGTATTCTGCCACCCTAGCTGCCTGCGGGTTTGTTTAGGTTTCAGACTACGGCTCTCCGTGTGTAACTACTCATCATAAATAGTTCCAAGTTATTCGATAGGAATACTTTGAAATGGTTTCTTTAATTACTGTTTCAAATTTGACATAACACGCAAGATTTGCAATTTAAAATTTGATTTAGTTGTTTACTGTGTTAGACTTCTGAAATGCCGCGCGTGTGCTTCCGCCTCAGTTGCCGGCAAGTTTGTTTGCGTTTCGCATCGCGATTCTAGCTGCACGCTATATGAATAGTTCCACTATTTGAAAACCAGCGGTTCTGCGAGTTGTTGAAAAGAACTATACATAAATGAAATGCAAATTGAATACATAAACTGAAATGAAAGGAAAATTTTAATTTTCTCGCTTTTAATTTTTTTCAAATTTTAATATCACTATTCTCCATTTGCGCATTCTCCCACATCATCGTAAGGACTTATTTTATCGTGATGAAATATGGTCCCTCCGCACTCTATAGTGGTACATGACTGATTGTCAAGGAAATCATGTCAAAAATGTCATGCCACCTACTATCATGACTGATAATGCTGCACGAGACCATGATTTTATCCCACGTATTCAAATCGTCCCCTGGCTTTCCACTTTAGTTTAAACGCCTACAGTTTCCCGTTTTTCTCAGTTTTGCCATAAATATCAACAGGACACAGGTTGAAACTTGAACTCAACCTACAAAATACAGGCTTTTTCCATGACCAGCTCTATGCTCGTTGCACAAGAGTTAGTAAAAATAAAAAAACCTCTTCCCACTGGTTTCAAATAAAAGAACACTAAACGTCTTTGACCCAGAGGCTCTTCAGGGATAAACTTACCTGCCCTTCGAATTAACCGTACGTTACGCAGAGCACAACATGATGGAAAAATGTGGATGTGTCAGATATTTCAAATTTCCTATACTCGCATTGAACTGGTTTAAGCCAATTGTGCCGGTACACGTAAAGATTTTGTTGGATTTTTTTATCATTTTCTTTTCATTGCCGGAACACAAATCAGTTAAATGTGCCCGTGCAATATACAATACTGTGCAAATTAATTGGGACAAAGTACAAAATCACTCTTTTTTCCAAAACTATGCCTTTATATCATTCTATGCCTTGATATACACTGATAAATACCTGTATTAGTATGAAGTATGTCGTCCTTTAGCAGAAATGACCTCTTGAATTCGTTTTGGCATTGACTCCACTAATTGAGTGCACATATTTCTGACTTCATAATCGTGGAACCACACTTTTAAAGCATTTGTTATCATGCGTTCTTGGGTTGTACCTTCCATTTTAATTAAACGTCTCTTCAAAATATTCCACAAGTTTACTATGGGATTTAAGTCTGGTGAATTTCCACGCCAATCAAGCAAATGAATTTGTTTTCCCAGCATGAAATGTTTGACCAATTTCGAATTGTGACATGGGGCCAAGTCATGTTGAAATGCCCCGTCAAACGTTTGCAAGAATGGAACAATCCTACGTTGTAATACTTCTACGTACTTGGCTGAATTCATCATACCTTGAACAGGAATTAAGCTTCCAGTGACATTTGATGTGAAAAAGACCCAAAACATCTGTTTCAGAGGGTGTTTTACAGTTTGTTTGCATGCTCAGGTCTTAAGGGTTCAAAGTTGCTTCGTCTAACGACATTTGCTTGGTAACCCTGCACAAATAAATGTGTTTCATCACTGAAAATTACCTTTTTTCAGTCGTCAGCAGACCATGATTTATATTTTGTGGCCCATGCTAAACGTGTTATCTTCATTTTCGCATTCAAATATCGTTTTTTCGTTGGTCTTCTTGCCTTCCGGCCAACTTCCAGAAGACTACGGCGTACAGTTGAATCACTAACATCACAACCACTAGCCAATAAATCTCTTTGAAGGTCGGTGCTTGTTTTTCTGGATTTATTTTACTATTTCTGATTAGATATTTTACGGTTCGTGGAGTTGTTTTTCGTTTTCGTCCACATTTACTTCTCCTTTTTGGAGACGATGATCCAGATTCATTGCATCGCGTAAGCAGTCTTGATGCGCTTTATTTGCCTACAACAACTGCAGAAGCGATATCTCTTACTATCATAGAAGTGTGATCCTTCAGAGCAATTATTTTTGTACGCTTCCTTGAGGAAATATCCATTTTTCAATACACGAAAGCAACACGTACTCACAAAGAGCAAAAACTAACATCCACCTGTCACACACGAAAGATCACAACTGAAGCTGAAGTGCCTATTTCCTGTTTAAACCACATTCTTACTATCAAGTTCTAACAGTCACACCAACCTCACAGCTGATAAAACTGGTTTACGTGGGAGTCTGACATCAACTGGCGATCACATTACAGTTCTGAGAATAAAATAGCTTGTCCCAATTAATTTGCACGGTATAGTATTCTATTCAAGAAAGCTTGGATAAAACTGGCCCAGAAGCTTATTTATGCATTGTTCGTTAAACCCGCGCAACGCCGAGTACTTCCGCTACTAATAAACATACGACGCTGTTATCAAACATTTCGTTTGTAGCGCCTCAAACTTCTTTGGAATTATCTCTTTTTTTAATTTTTATTAAAGCTTTTCATGTTTTCGGTTTCATTTTGTTGACATTCGGAAAGCATCTGTTGTTCAACTTCACCCAAAAAAATTTCCAAATTTCATATTTCAAGAATAATATATTACTAAAACCTAGATGTTATTTTGTGTATTTAAGTTCTTAAAGAAATGAAATCCATTGTGAAGGGAAAAGAGACGGACTAACATTGATTGTCAAAGTGAGTTCTTAATTTTTGTGTCATCTTACAGTTTCGTAACAGCAAAGGTTTCATGAAAAAATCGACGAGTTCTGTCGCTCCTTTTCTCCTGAAGCAACCATTCAGACTGGTATCCGATTACTTGAGAAATTAATTTTATTTTGTTAATCAGAAGGTATTGAGTAATCAGTTCTATAATTTTAAGCAAAACTTTCCATAATTACATTTCTACTTTTGAACATGATTTAACGTACCTGACTGATATTGAACGCACCTAACGACCATTTATTATTTACAGGAAACAGGATCTTTTGGTATCAGAGTACTGTTTTTTATGGTTTTCAGAATTAATGGATTCCCTGCTCACATCGCAATTTTCGTAGGAAAGAAGCATTTCCTAAACCCAATTTTCTGCTTTGACTTTAGTTTTTATGAAAAGCCTTTAAACTGTCTCGCAGTTTCTTTATTGTAAGGAAGTCTGTCTGTTTCGTTTAGTGCATTAACTCAAATGTTTTTGGATTGTTATCTTCTAAATGTTGAATTTAATTACAGTGTTTATTAACCACTAGAAAATGCTCAGTATATGGTTTTGATTTTTAGATTTTCAAGGAAAGATTTTTGATGCATAAATATACCTAATTAAAATGCTTAGTCTTGCTGAACTAAGAGAATATATGTATTCTCTTAGTTCAGAAACCATCAAAGGAATGTGATCTAAATAACTTGTTGATAATGTTTCACAGGAGAGGAGCGCAAACATCAGTGAAGCACAGATGTAAGATTGAAACATGTGATAGGTACTTCATGTTGTTCAATCGTAATACGTTTGTTTAGGACGTAAATGAAGAAAACTCAATCTTTTGAATGAGAGATGAACAGAATAAGTGGATTATATAATGCATGTACACTACCAATCATCTGGATTCTCACAATGCTAACTTATTGGACAGCGCGAGCCTTTATTTTCATTATTTTTCTCTTGCTTTGTTCAATGGTAATGATTCTGTCGTTCTCTCGGCTTTGCATCTGTTCGATTTAAAGTGAATGAATGCCGTTATTCTTCTTTGTGAAACGCATTTTTATGAACATTAAACTTTGCTACGTACAAACATCACAAAAGGAAAGTAAGAGATGATATACCCATGGGTATCGTAAGGAAGTTTAAAAATGACAGGGATGTAATTCGTTATTTACCGTCAACGCAATGACATCAATGCTTCTGTATGGCGCTGCCAATTTATTCATTATTCCTCGCTAGCGCTAAATAAATGTCATCTCTTATGAAAAATTCTCAAATAATTTTGAATGCATTAAAAAGACATTCTGTGTATAATTTGTAATCCACTGGTTTTATTACTTATAATACCTTTTCACTCACTTAAATATAAATGAATCTGCAAAACTATAAAAATATGAATGCAAAATCCATTAAAAGTATAAGATAAGCTAAATCCACTCAGCGCCTCAACAGATGTCAGATGACAGTTTAAGATTACTGAAGTTCGTTGCAAGTTTTGTACCACTACCTTGGTAAGCAAAAAATATAATACACTTAATCTTCATATATGTTGTTGCCATTTTCAAATATTCTTTGTTTTTAGTTAAAAAGTAGTTGTTAAGCATTTAATAATCTCAGGAAGCAAACCATATCTAGAAATCATCCTCATTACCCATTTTTAATTCACTGCTGAATGAATGCTTGCCCAAGTCTCTTGAGCAATTCCCTTCCATGTCATCCTGGTATGCTTTAGAATTGCATCCACAAACCTTTCCCTTGAGCAGTTGCTTTGCATGTCATCCTAGGATGCTTTTGAATTCCATCCACAAATCTGCAACGTTACCTGTTTTTTTCCTGCGCCTTGGTATCCAGTCTAGTATTTCAGTTGTCGAACGGTGGACAGTTCTGCTTGATATTTCTCCAGCTCTTTAGTACTTAACGGTCTATAATTCGATCATCAACGCTTCATTACTTTCTTCATCATGGAGTCACATTTCCTATCTTCCCTGGTTACAACAAGCATGCAGCTCTCCATGATTTGACCGCAGCACTTGCATGTCATTCGTAGTTATAAGCTATGTCACTGATCCATAAATAAGAAGTGGAAGGATGCGCACATATTAAGCACTTATCTTTAAAAGACATCATGGTGAATTGCACATGGAATTTTTTTTTTTTTTTTTGATTGGTGGTTTAACGACCACCGTGAGCAACTTAATGGGCTATAAGCAGTCGCCCGTCCCTAATTTAGGGTCACTGGTTCCAGGGAAGGGAGAGAACCAGTGCCGTAAGACAAACACACCATCCATGCCTCACCGGGATTCGAACCCGGACCCCATTCAGACGAATGATCAGAGGCCCACATGGAAATTGTACGGTTTCTTCGAAATGCAGTTAAGGTTTTACGGCTATTAATTTGCATCCTATATGGCGCTCTTTTGATAACTGTAACCAATGGTAAATGTAGACACCATTTACTCCTACATTTCAACCATTAGGCTATAATCCTTGAGTTCTTGTTAAAGCATCGTACATTAATTTTGTTCTCAAAATTCGTCTTTAATCCCACCTTCACTTTTGTAGAGTTCCTAGATCATACTCTGCAACTATGAGAAAGGAAAATTTACACAATCATTAGAAAACGCTTCGTGGATTAAACTGTCTTCGTTAATTATTATGCCCTTGTCTTTCCAGTTCAGTGAGGGAAAAGCGTTTTACAATGGAGCACTGACGAGCTTGGTTAGACATAATGCCGCATTGTCTCCTCCCTTTTCAATTTTTATACGTGCTGTATACTCAAGGAGTCTGTGAAAACAAAAGTGTCTTAGCGACGGGCATCGAAACCATGTCCCTTCGCTCCGGAGTAAGTCGCTCTCGCAACTGAGATGAGCGGACAGAATGTCTCTTTGTCGATTTGTCGTCTTGACACGTGTTTTCACCGGTTCTACGTCAATTCGTCGCGTGCGTCAATTCGTCGCGTGCGTCAATTCGTCGACTGCGACGATTCGTCGCGCGTCAATTCGTCGACTGCGTCAATTCGTCGCGCGTCAATTCATCGACCACGACGATTCGTCGAGCGTCAATTCGTCGCGTTTACAGATTTTGGTTACATACAAAACGAATGCAGGAAAACGTATGATTTCGAACGTCTTGCTCCCTGATCAAATTTATAAAGTTTGGACACGCAGACAGGATAGGAATATTACGTTTTTCTTTGGCACTAAAAATATTAGACGGTAGACGGTTTTTGGAACGGGTCAGGGGCCCGGTTGGTCAGAGCCCCCATACACAAAATATTCGTAAAATCTACAGTTTTCAATTCAGAACCACCAAATCAGGTATCCTATCTCATGGTACTCTAACTTAGACGGTTGTCGGTTTTTGAAACGGGTCAAGGCCCGGGGAGTCAGAGCCCCCCCCTCAAACATACAAAATTTTCGTAATATCTAGTTTTAATTTCAGAACCATCAAATTTGGTTTCATGAAACTCTAACTTAGACGCTAGACGGTTTTGGGAAGGGTTGGAGCCCGGGGGTCAGAGCACCCCCCTCATAAAAATGTTCGTAAAATCTACAGTTTTCATCTTAGAACCATCAAATTTGGTATACAATCTCATGGTACTCAAACTTAGACAGTAGACCGCTTTTGGAACGGGTCAAGGGCTGGGGGTCAGAGCCCCCACATACAAAATTTTCATAAAAACTACAGTTTTCAATTCAGAACCACCAAATCGGGTATACTATCTCATGGTACTTTAACTTAGATGCTAGACGATTTTTTGAAGGGGTTGCAGCCCGGGGGTAAGGGCCCCCTCATAAAAAAATTCGCAATTCGCAAAATCTACATTTCAAAATTGCCTTTATTCTTCAGTAAAATAACATTTCTATGTACATGACAATGGAATTCTGCCAATAAATACAGCGGTATATACATCAGCTGGAAAGTTCCAGTGAAACGTAAAACAAAATATTGTTAAAATCATAAAAAAAAAAATTATTTCGCCACGTAGGGCGAAGGAGAGGCAGACAATAAAGCACGAGCGATACAAACGAAAATGTTTACCTACAGTATTGTAGACAGGGCAAGACATGATTCTATACTATGCACAAATTCCAATTAAGCATTACTACCATACTAAAGATTAAACATTAGGTACTAATTCACAGAAATGCAACAGTGATGCTACATTCAAAATTTACAACATATGTACAGAAGTATTCAGTGACAAGGGGAAATAACGCTAAATGTACTCAGAAGGGCATCTTGTTACATTATATTATACACACAGTGACTAAAATTTTAAAAAATATTCAACATAATGAAGGGGACATTGCGTGGGCAGTAAACTGTGCAGAAGGAAGAATTATATACAACAACATAAAACCCAACATTATCGAAGAGAACATGGGAAACATGGTGAGCTATCTTCAATGGCACATTAAAACAGAAAAATCACAAATAGCGAAGCACCAAAATTAATACGTAAAAACATGATTTGTTACAGTGAACGTGGGCGACAACAAAAATCCCACTTATAGGTTGAGATGTAACTGCAAATTGTGGATATGGAACCACCCAGCCGATTGGGCCCAAGTGGATTGAAAAACGCTATCGGTGTTTGTTGAGGCAGCACGAGAGTGCTCCATTTGGAGGCGAGTGGTTAACCGTGCTAGGAAGCGTCTCCGAATGATAGCACTTGCCTCCTGAGGAGGTGGAATAAGAGCGGGGAAGCGTTGTTGAAGATGGAAAGCATAGACAGTGAACTTCACAAGAAGAAAAAAATATAACGGCACACGGGGAGGCAAGTGAGTAGGTGGATGCTTTGTTTGGAGTAGCCAAGCATATGCAAGAAATGGTAACGATCGAGCACAAATTTGATCAGCAAGACGAAATGCTGTGTTTAGGACTGGCAGGAGAACGGGGCAGAATAGGTATTGATGTTGGACGTCGCTGACTTCAGGGCAAAAGGAGCACTGTGGAGAGGTGAGAAGGGTCATGCGAAACAGTACTGATGGGGCGGGGAGACGAAGGTGAAGAAATTGCCAATGGACATTGAGTTCAAGAGGGGAGGAAAGGGCAGAGGTAGATGCTGTCCAGATGGCGGGGAGAAGAGAAGGAGGAGTAGAATGAACAGAAAGTGGAAGTGCGGGAGGGGAAAGAAGAAGCCAATAAAGAGAAGAGGAGGAGAGAGAAGTAACTAGAACCGGGGAGCTACGAATGAGGAGAAAGAACGGTAGGGAAAGATGAGCAGAGGGGACCGAGAAGAGACCATCTGGTGAAGCGAGGAGTGGAAAGAGGCTCCAAAGCGCTGTGCGAAGAAGAAGATATTCGTTAGCAAGAGTAATGGTTGGAGATAGAAACAGGGAAGAAAGAGGTCTCCAGGTTAGATCAGAAGTTACGAGAGAACGGACAGTTATCACACCAGAGCGGATCCAATGAGGAAAGTAAAAGTAAGGGAGGTTAGGAGGGTGAATAAGAGAAGAGAAGAAGAGAGGTTCATCTAGGAGATCAAGAGTTGAAGAAGGAAATGAACGGAGAAGAGGAAGCGAACGAAAGAGAGAAAGGCCCTCTCGCAGGACAGGAGGGAGGTGGGACGGGAGAAGAGAGTATGCATCCATCTTCAGAAACAGTAGGAAGGTGAAAGATGGGTCACGGAAAGAAGCTAGAACATTCAAGGTAGTGGTAAGGGACGGAACAGTTGAAGTGGCAAGGCGAATGAAATGAATAATGCGATGTGTTTTATAAAGAAAAGCTGGATCAGGAAGTTGGATGCCACCCAAAGAGGCTGGCAGATGAAGCGTGGCAGGTTTAACCCAGTGATGTGAAGACCAGATGACGGAAGTTGAGAGGCGAGTGATGGTCATCATTTGTGACACGGGCACAACCGTCGACATCCAAGAGTATTCGCATAGAGAGATAAGTTGTCGACGAACAACGGCTGCTCGTTGACGGAACGATGTGAAAGGACGGGCCTTACTCCAGTAGGCAGCAGTCCGTTGTATCCGGGGAAGAAGAGCAGTCCAGGTGGCAGATGCAGAAGCCAAGGGCAATCCGACATACGCACCGAGGATCTTCTGTGTAGTGGCTGTCCACTGCGCACCCCAAGGAGCATCAGTGCGGGCAACCCATGCCCCGCACCATAAGCCAGTACTTTTAGTGGCATTCAGCGCTGCTCCAGATAATGCAACATACTGTTGATATACAGAATACAGGCGATCAAATTGAGATTCATCCCGGACGCAAAAGGTCACATCATCAGCATAGGCGGTGAAAATTATTCGATGATGACGAGTACTAGCCACTGTCGGCGGTAGGACATCCAGGAGTGATCTTCGGGCTGCTAACAGGAAAGACTCAAAAGCGAGAGCGAATAGCTGGCCGGAGAGCGGACATCCTTGCCGGATGCCTCGCTTAAACGGAATTGGAGCGGTTAGAAATGTGGCCGCTCGAACATGGAAACTGGTGCCCTGATAAAAGGCCAAGAGTGCGGAAGAAAAGGTAGGAGGAAAGCCAAATTGTGAAAGGACAGCAGAGAGATAAAAATGAGAAACGTTATCAAAAGCGGACTTTTGATCCAGATTGAGAAAGGCAAGAGGTTCACAAAAAGAGCGAGCGAGGAAGTGAAGATGAAGGAGAAGAGAAACGTTAGTGGAAATAGTCCGACCAGGCACAGTGTATGTCTGGTCAGGAGAAATAACGAAAGAGAGAACAGAATTAAGGCGACGGGATAAGAGTTTTGTATAGAACTTATAGTCAGTGTTTAGGATGGAGATAGGGCGCCAGTTTTCAAGATCCAAGAGGTCACCCTTCTTAGGAAGGAGGATGGTGTGTGCCAAAGTAAAGTCGGGCGGTAACGCAGGAGAGGAAAAAGCAGACGAGAAACACGCAGACAGAAAAGGCAGAAGGCACGGTAGAAAAGCATGATAAAAGGACAGAGGAAGGCCGTCAGGTCCAGGAGCGGCATGAGGATTGAGAGTAGCGAACGCCTCGCGGAGTTCGCGAAGAGAGAAAGGAGAGAGTAAAGAAGTAGATAAAGTAGAGGGGACCTGAGGAAGAGAGGAGAGAAGAGGAGAAGCTAATGAGGATGAAGACTGCGTTACCGCACTGTACTTGGCGATGAAATACTGTCTGGTGAAAGTGCATAGCTTCGATGGGTTCGAAGTGATGGAACCATCCTGGAGGCGAAGATGACGCAAAGATGTAGCAGAACGATGTTGAGATTCCAAGGCGGTTAAGTAATCGTGAGAATCAGCTGTAGGGGAGAGATGCAAGAAATGCATCCTGCAGGCTGCATCCGATGCGCGAGGAAGAAGCAAAGCGTGGAGATCTGCCAGATAGCCGGGGTATTGCGGATCATCAAGAGAGAACATCGACAATAGAGCACGTAGATTCGCAATTTTCATATCGCTTTCATTCCGAGAAGCATGGGAGTAGCGCCGTACAAAAAGGACCAAGTCATGTTTGACACTGAGCCACAGTTGCATCGCGTCGGACGTAGTATCAAGAAGGGGCTGACGACTTCGGAGGAACTCGCGCACAGCAACACAAAAGTGTTGATCATCCAGGAGCGAGTCCGGAAAAGTCCATACTCGTTGAGTCCTTGAAGGTGAAGGCGAAACACACACCGACAGACTGACAATACTGTGGTCTGAAGCGGCGGAAGGATGATGGGCAGCAGCTGCGATCGACGGGAGAAGAGCATTCGAAACATAAAATTTATCCAACCGTGCTGCCGTAGTGCTGCCATGGATGGAAGAGCGCCAGGTAAAAGAGATTTCCGACGGGTGTAGATGCCGGAACGCATCAACCAATTGAAAATCATCAACTAGCTGGGAAATCTGTAATACACGTTGTCTGCGGTATTCTCCAACGGTTGAATTGCGGTCAAGGGCCGGCAACAACGTACAATTGAAATCTCCGCCGATGAGAATGTATTCAGACGGTGGGATGCATGACAGCTCTGTACGGAGTGTGGAGAGAAGATCAGGTAACAGACGTTCATCACAGGGGACATATATGTTAAAAACATGATAGGTCACGTTTTCAATGCAAAAGACAGCGACCTGGAGGTTGTCCACATGTAAGGCACGAATCACTGGCGTCGAAATACAGTTTTCAATTTAGAACCACCAAATTTGGTATACTATCTCATGGTACTCTAACTTAGACAGTAGACCGTTTTTGGAACGGTCAAGGCCCGGGGGTCAGAGCCCCCACATACAAAATTTTCTTAAAAACTACAGTTTTCAATTCAGAACCACCTAATCTGGTATACTATCTCATGGTACTCCAACTTAGACGCTAGACGGCTTTTGGAAGGAGTTGGAGCCCGGGGGTCTGACCCCCCTAATAAAATTTTGTTCGTACAGTTTCAATTTAGAAACACCAAATTTGGTATACTATCTCATGGTACTCTAACTTAGACAGTAGACCGTTCTGGAACGGCTCAAGGCCCGGGGGTCAGAGACCCCCACAGACAAAATTTTCTTAAAAACTAGTTTTCAATTCAGAACCACCTAATCTGGTATACTATTTCATGGCACTCTAACTTAGACACTAGACGGTTTTTGGAAGGGGTTGGAGCCCGGAGGGTCGGACCCCCCCGAATAAAAACTTTTTCGTAAAATCTATAGTTTTCAATTTAGAACCACCAAATTTGGTATACTATCTCATGGTACTCTAACTTAAACAGTAGACCGTTTTTGGAACGGGTCAAGGCCTCGGGGGTCAGAGCCCCCACATACAAAATTTTCTTAAAAACTACAGTTTTCAATTCAGAACCACCAAATCTGGTATACTATCTCATGGTACTCTAGCTTAGACGCTAGACGATTTTTTGAAGGGGTTGCAGTCCGGGGGGTAAGGGCCCCTCTCATAAAAAAATTCGCAAAATCTACAGTTTTTAATTTAGAACCACCAAATTTGGTATACTATCTCGTGGTACTCTAACTTAGACGGCAGACCATCTTTGGAACGGGTAAAGGCCCGGGGGTTCAGAGCCCCCGCATACAAAATTATCTTAAAAACTACAATTTTCAATTCAGAAACAGCAAATCTGGTATACTATCTCATGGTACTCTAACTTAGACGCTAGATGGTTTTTGGAAGGGATTGGAACCCTGGGGTAAGAGCTTCCCCATAAAATTGCCGTAAAGTCTACGGTTTTCATTTTAGAACCACCAAATTTGGTACTATCACATGGTGCTTTAATTTAGACGGTAGATCGTTTTTGGAACGGGTCAAGGCCCGGGGGTCTGACAGTTTTCAATTTAGAACCACCAAATTTGGTATCATGAAACTCAAACTTAGACGCCAGACGGTTTTTGGAAGGGGTTGAAGCCCAGGGGTGAGAGTCCCCCCAACAAAAAAAAATCGTAAAATCTACAGTTTCCAACTTAGAATCACCAAATTTTGTATACTATCTCATGGTACTCCAACTTAGACGGTAGACCGTTTTTTCAAGGGGTTGCAGACCGGGAGTGTAAGGGCCCCCTTCATAAAAAAAAATCGCAAAATCTAGTTTTCAATTTAGAACCACCAAATTTATTATACTATCTCATGGTACTCTAACTTAGACGGTCGACGGTCTTTGGAACGGGTCAAGGCCCGGTGGGTCGGAGCCTTTCCCCGCCACATACATACAAAATTTTCGTAAAATCTAGTTTTTATTTCAGAACCATCAAATTTGATAGTTCTGAAACGCTAAAGGGTTTTTGGAAGGGGTTGGAGCCCGGGGGTAGATGCCCCCCTCATAAAAATTTTCGTAAAATCTACAGTTTTCAATTTAGAGCCACCAAATTTGGTATACTATCTCATGGTACTCTAACTTAGACGGTAGACCGTTTTTGGATCGGGTCAAGGCCAGGGATCAGAGACCCTCCCCCATAATATTTTTTTCGTAAAATCTACAGTTTTCAATTCAGAACCATCAAATAGGATATCATGAAACACTAACTTAGACGCTAGACGGTTTTGGGAAGGGGTTGGAGCCCAGGGGTGAGAGCCCCCCCCATAAAAATTTCGTAAAATCTACAGTTTTCAATTTAGAACTACAAGATTTGGTATACTATCTCATGGTATTCTAGCTTCGACGGTAGACTGCTTTTAGAACGGGTCAGGGCCCGGGGGTCAGAGCCCCCCACATACAAAATTTTCTGAAAAACTACAGTTTTCAATTCAGAACCACCAGATCTGGTATACTATCTCATGGTACTTTAACTTAGACGCTAGACGATTTTGGAAGGGGTTGTAGATTTTTTTATGAAGGGGGTAAGGGCCCCTTTCATAAAAAAATCGCAAAATCTACTTTTCAAATTATAACTACCAAATTTGGTATACTATCTCATGGTACTTTAACTTAGACGGCCGACGGTTTTTGGAACGGGCCAAGGCCCGGGAGGTCAGAGCCCCCCTCCCCCTCCCGCACACACAGACATACAACATTTTCTTAAAAACTAGTTTTCAATTCAGAACCACCAAATGTAGTATCATGAAACTCTAACTTTGACGCTAGACGGTTTTTGGAAGGGGTTGGAACCCGGGGGTAAGAGCCCCCCTCCTCATACAAATTTCGTAAAATCTACAGTTTTCAATTTAGAGCAACCAAATTTGGTATACTACTCATGGTTATCTAACTTAGACGGTAGACGGTTTTTGGAAGGGGTCGGGGCCCGGGTCAAGGGAGCCCCATACAAAATGTTCGTAAAAAGTTCCGTTTTTTACTCGTAAGAATACCCTATCTACGTACTAAGGCGCTCTTTGGCCCTTTGAGGGCCTTGCACCATAAACCATCAACCAACCAACTGACCAACCTACGGTCTAAGTTAGGGACTGTAGATAACAATAAAGTGCAAAAATATGCGTTTAATGGTGTATTAAAAACACAAATCAATATAGTTTAGCGCTCACTACCAACGAGCGGCTTATCAGAAAGAAATATAATGGAATTTAAATAGAGAGTTCCAGATATTCAAAATTCAAAACGGTAAGAAAAAGATGATCAATGCCAATGTGAAGTCGTACGCATGCGACATCACATAGGTACATTGCATTTCTGTGTCGCGGGATTCACAGAAGCACACGCCAGATGTGCGGCAGTTCTATAGGTGTCTCCTAGAAGGTAAGTATTCCCATTCCTTTTTCTTTCTTTTTTGTTTCACAAAATTAAAATAACTAAATCAAAAAGTTTAAAATAATTTTCCTGGAAAATTGCAGGAATATCTTTTTCATTCATTAACTTTCACCCGCTGAACTTGGTGATTCCACAAATAGTAATATGTTCCTGGCAAATAACTGGTATCCCTGCTAGTACAAATTATATCAATGATTTATTTGCGTCCAGTTCAATCTAGTATGTCCATAAGAGTGTTTGGGGCCGTATGAAAAATACATTTCAACGTGTGCCGCTACGGCGGCGGAGGGATCTAGGCGCTGGCTTCTGACCACTTGTCGAGAAGGATCTTGGTACAAATCCCGGTGAGTCATGGACGTTGTGATTGACTTCTGGCACTGGTTGTCCTCCTTCCCAGAACCAGTGGCCCAAAATTGGGAACGTCCGACTGCTTATAGCCCACTGAATTGATCACGGTGGTCGTTAAACCCCAACAAAAAAAAAGTAAAAAAAAGAATTGCGACGTGTCCATTGCTATTTGTTATGGACCGTACAAAAATTATGTTTTTGATATCAACGTTTCCACTTCCATGTAGGCTGGCCATAAAATGTTAGGGGATCGTACAAAATTGCACTTTTGTTTTCACCTAGTCAGCGCTTCGGTACATGTTTGAAGTATACGTATATATAGTTGGGCCATTTCAGCACGTAGTTTGGTTTATATAGAAAATAAAGATAATGTTACATTTTTACTCAGCTACAACATTAATCCCAAAGGCTATTTGTTGAAATCTTTAATCCGCCGTGCTCATATTCACAACGTTAACATAACATGTCAAGATATTAATGTTGCAGTTTTACCCTGTAACAAAACTTTAGTTACAAGACCTTAGGCTTAACCTTTTTTAGGAATTTTTAGTCCGACGTATTCATAAGGTTTCGATAACATGCCAAGGTTATAGTACTGCGTTTTGACTGAGGCACATAAATTAATAAACAGGCCTTAAGCCTTTTTATCAGTTTTCAATCAACCGTGTTCATATACCTAAAATTTTCAGAGAAAGTCAAGTTTATTGTGTTGCGCATTTACTCAAGTACAAAACTATAAACAGCCATTAACTTTCACCCACTTAACTTGGTGATTCCTCAATTCATCCATTAACAAGTCTTTTAAGTGATTGTATGCTATGGTCATATTGATAATGTTTGGTGACAAGTCAGTTTAATGATGTTGCACTTATTAAAGACTTAAAAAGGTGTAGAGGCTGGTAATTATTATTTGAAGTCTAAGTAAATGCTCATTTTTAACTTGACTTGTCATGAAATCCTTATAAATACGGCATTTATTTTACTTTGGACATTTTACAAAGCGTATCCATTTTTTTTGGCATTTGTTTTATTTTGTGTTGTACTTGTTACATAGCGTTTCGCATTTTTGTAATGCTTGTGACTTGTGATTGCATTTTGAATTTTTATTTGTTTCACATTTTGGATTACTTTTTGACATTTTATGTTTTTGACATGCTATTTTGAAAATTGTGTCTTTTTTAATTTTGCGTTGTGTTTTACATTCTTGCATCTTCGGCGGAATTACATTCTTGAAAAATTCAAATACAAGATAGTAAAAGGTATAATTCAATTAGTGAGAAATACCAGCACATTTTAGTAAAGGGTAGAATTATATGAAATTCCTCTTAAAAGGTCCAGCATGTTAACTTTGTCTCTGTGCGCCAAAAAAGTTCGAATTCCTTTTTATCTTGCCAGCGTTTATCTTCTGGGTGGATTTGTTGGAATCTGCGCTATCACTCTTTCGATTTTAGCCATAGTTGTTCTCTGCTCTTTCGCAATTTCACTGATTATTTCGTACAGTCACAGTTTTTTCTCTCCCAGAATTGTATTCCAGCGTCTGTCCAATCTTTCAAGTTTGTTTTGTGTTCTGGGAAAGCCAAATAAATTGTTTTCACTTACTGACCAAATTGTGGGCGAGAAAAGCGGAGGGCTTTTGCTTGGATTGTTTCTTCTGCTTCCACGAAATTTTCCAAGAACATAATTTTCCTCAAACCACTGAACTACAGAATCTGCATATTTTAGTAAAATTTATTTCACTTCTTCAAAAGCAGCTGGAATTTTATCAGATGAAAAAAATGCGAGTGCTTGCAAATGTCTGACTTTGAGAGCAAACTCACTGTTTTCCCTATATTCCAAGGCTATGCCAGAGGATGGATATTCCTCAGCACATTTTTTTCCGAGATGAAACCAACAACATTTGTGTGTGCTGCTTCCAAATTCCTTTTTAGCAGCATTATAACGGTAGCTATTTCAAAATTTATTATTATGCGTATATTGTGGTGCAAGCTGAATATCATAGTCTGATGCATATTCTTGTAAATCCTGCAAAAATACTGTATAATAGTATTATATTTTTTATACTTGCTGGAAAGTAATTCATAAACTAGTGGGACAAGTCTGTGCATCTCTGGATTCGTTTCAACCATAGCATGAATGGTACATAATTGCCTAAAAAGGGTTGGACAAGTTTCAAATGGCCCATCCATAATCCAGAGGGGTGCTTCTTTAAGCTTTCGTAAATTATTCTCTGTTAAAAATAAAATAATTCTTTGATGTCCAAATGCGCTATCTCTGCCAAGAAATTTTGCGCCATCTCCTCCTGTAAATTTATTGGGGCATCGATCCGTTCTGAAGTCGTAGGCTCCGCAGGCATGTCTTCTCTTCGTATTCGTTTTACAACTTGCCTTAGTGCATCCATATTAGGCATGTAAGCTGTATTTACTGTAGCCATTGACGTTGTCACGGTTTGAATAATTTGTGCAGGGGCTTCGTCCGTATTTCTCGCTCGTTCTTTTATTTCCGCTCTTGCAACAGCAACATCACTTTTCTCCGGTCTTGGAGCATGATTATGTGGTTTCTCATTGCGCATCCTGTGTTCATCTCCAATAAGAATAGTACTAGCAAAGCCAGTACAATTTCCATAATTTCTTTCAATACAGTGCCAATACCGTAAATCACCTCGCACTGTGTTATGGCAAAATAAATGCTCTTTCCATTTCAGCAAATCATTTTCTTTGTATGAGTTAACTATTCATGTTGCATTCTTTATCTCCATAGTGCCTTCGGAAAATAATGCACTTTCTCTTTCCAAAATATTTAGAATGATATATTTCCACTATTATCACTTGACAACGCACAACAAAGGTTTCAACAAGCACGTTCCCTGTTTGCCAGTCAACTACGAACTGATGAGCAACCATTCAATAAAACACTCAGATCGCAGACAATCACGTGAAGCTTGTTCCTCTAGTTAGGGTTTAAGCGAAGTTCAAGATTTTTGTACCTGCGGCCACAAGAAGTGGTTAAGTTTAAGGAATCGGCATCTTATCTTTTGTTTTTCCAAAACGCAGAGGTACATGTATTTTACAGCAGGGACGCTCCAGGCGGGGGATCAACAGATGCGAAGAACCCGGGAGCCAGGTTCCGGAGGCGGCAGCAGGCGCGGATTGGGCAGCTGTACTCTGGGCCGGTAGGCGTCATGCTAATTCTCAAAAATAAATTCAAATTTTTTCTGTGCTGCACCATGCGTATGAAAGAAAATTGTTATACTGAAAAGACAATTTGTTTACCCCGTAACGTATTAAACGAAACCTACGTCCCTACGTGCCAAATGGTCTGTAAGCCAAACACAGTTTTTCATGCAACACCTTCCCCCGACTTTCTAAGTTCAGATCTGTCTCGTTCGACTTATTTCCTGTACCGCCCCTCTCTTTCGCTAATTTCAGTTAACTGCCGTGAAATTGGTGTTCTACGTTGGGGTGTATTGCCGTGTGTCCTGAAGACTATACTGAAAGCGGTGAACCCCAGGGCAAAAGTATTCCATCAAAAGCAACAGAAATCCAATGCGAGAGCAAAACTTTGTTCGTTGGCAATACATCCAAGCAATTTAGGCGAAGTAAGAAGTGTGTTTTTCTACTACGACACCAGAAGATTGTCGCGAATGCTCAGGCAATTACAATACAGATGTGTACTTAAGACTTCTCTTTCAAGACGTCCAAAGGCCGGCACTAGGGGATGGGGAGGGATATAGTGCTGATGACCTTTTTTGTTGCAGTAAGAAATTCGTAAATTCATTTTTCCTTAAAACGTTGCCTGGCTACCAGTAAGTACCGTCTCATGCCTCAACCATTGCACAGATTTGTTGTTTTTGTTTTCATTCTTTGAGTTAACAGCGGGAAAATATCTGAACTGCGTTGTTTCAGTTGGAAATATTTTGTTTTACTTCAGCAACAGGGCTTCACGTATAATTGCAAAATACTTCGGTAGAATAAACACACCTTACGTAAAAAGTTTGCATGAAAAAATAGATTAATAATAAGGAAAATATTCTAAAACCAAAAAAAGAAATTGCGGAGCCGAAAAAGCTAGGTAGAGGAAACAAAAGGCTCTAAAAAAGTTCATATTTAAAGAAACCTGTAGTCGCTTAATGAGTAAGTGGTATAAATCAATACAAAATCATGTGCTGTATTTGAAAACAAAATTATAAGCAAGTAGGCATCGTGAGTGTCCACAGTTTCCCCTTTTCATCCTGTCGACATTACAACCACCACAGAAAAGAAAATAACAAAAACATAACAAAAACACCCATACAAAGTAAAATGCCCAAAACATAAAAACAAGTAACCACACAAAATGAAATGCCCAAAACATTAAAAAAACTGCTACCACACAAAACAAAATACCCAAAACATGGTAAGAAATTCTGTTAAAAGCACAGTGAAGGTAAACGATAGGAGAAATATATGTTTTTAAAACTTAATACAAGTGTCAAAACTAAAATAAAAAGAAACAAAAAATAAATATTCCAAATTTCATTGTTATTTTAGATATTTTGACCTGTTGACATTTCGTAAATTGCACTTGCACTCGGTCAAAAAATATTACTTACAAGGACTCTGTAGTAACTTTTAATCGCTGTGGTCATATTTATAAGGTTTGCATAACAAATCAAGTTATTAATGTTGCGCTTTCACTTTGGCACCAAATAATAATTATTGGCCGCTAGGCCTAGGCCTTTTAAATAACTTTTGATAAGCGTAACACTCTTAAATTGATTTGTCATGCAAACCTCATATGATCACAACATTTTAAAATTACTATAAATGCATATCCCTAGGTCTCGGGCGTATCCATTAATGCTTTGTGCTCGAGTAACATTTAAACAGAATTCATTTAATTTTCTATGAAAACTACATAAATATCAGCTCGGAGGACTGAAAACTATCAAAAAGCCCGAGGCCTAGGGTCTGCTTAATAGTTCCAACCTCAGAAAAGCGCATTGCTAAAATCTTGGACTTCTATGCAAACCTTATGAAAATTAGCACGGTAGACTGAAAATTGCTAACCAGACCCAGTCCTAGGGCTTTCCAAATATTGTTTTGTACCTGACTAAAAGTGTAACATTATTTTTAGTTCTTACTAGCAGGGGTACCCGGTATTTCCCGGGTAAATATTACTATCTCTAAAATCTTCAAGTTCAGCGGGTGAAAGTTAATGAATGAAAAAGCTATTTCCGTAAATTTCCAGTAAACTTATTTTAATTTTTTTGATTTAGTTAATTTAATTATACGAAGCAAAAAAGAATTTACATTATTTCCATTACATTGTATTTCTGCCGGATAAGGCAACCGTTGGTGGTGAAAGCTTACGTTTATTAATTTGTGTTTTTAATACACCATGAACCGGATATTTTTTCACTTTATTGTTATCTACGGCCTCTAACGTAGACCGTAGGTGGGGTAATGGAGTGCTGTTATGGGATGCAGTTCATAAGAGTAAAAATTGTAATTTTTACGAAAATATTGAAAGGGCCCTCTATGACACCGGGCACCGACCCTTTCCGTCTGCGGTCTAAGATAGAATACAATGAGGTAGTGTACCAAATTTGGTCGTTCTAAATTGGAAACTGTAGGCTTTACAAAAATTGGTATAGGGGCTCCGACCCCCTGGCACCAACCGTTTCCAAAAACCGTCAACATTCTAAGTTACAGTACCACGAGATAGTATACCAAATTTGGTGGTTCTAAATTGAAAACTCTAGTTTTTACGAAAACATTTTATGGAGAGGGGGCTCTTACCCCGTGCCCGACCCGTTCCAAAAACCGTCTACCGTCTAAGTTAGAGTACCATGAGATAGTATACCAAATTTGGTGGTTCTAAATTGAAAACGGTATATTTTACGAAAATTCTGTGGGGAGAGAGGGGGGCTCTTACCGCCCGGGCCCCGATCCGTAACAAAAACCGTCTCCCGTCTAAGTTACAGTTTCATGATACCAAATTTGGTGGTTGTAAATTGAAAACTATAGATTTTACGAAAATTTTGTATGTGGGGGCTTTTACCCCCCGCGCCTTGAGCTATTCCAAAAACCGTCTACCGTCTAAGTTAGAGTACCATGAGATAGTATACCAAATTTGGTGGTTCTAAATTGAAAACTGTAGATTTTACGAAAATTTTGTCGGGGAGGGGATTCTAACCCCCCGTGCCCCGACGCGTTCTGAAAACCGTCTACCGTCTAAGTTAGAGTACCATGTTATAGTATACCAAATTTGGTGGTTTTAAATTGAAAACCGTAGATTTCACGAATTTTTTTATGGGGGGAGGTCTGAACCCCGGGCTCCGACCCTTTACAAAAAACCGTCTACAGTCTAAGTTAGAACACCATGAGATAGTATACCAAATTTGGTGGTTCTAAATTGAAAACGCTATATTTTACGAAACTTTTGTACGGAGGGTGGGCATTAACCCCCCTAGCCCCGACCCGTTCCAAAAAACGTCTACCGTCTAAGTTAGAGTGCCATGATATAGTATTCCGAATTTGGTGGTTCTAAATTGAAAACTAGATTTTTCGGCAATTTTGTAGGGGGGAGGCTGTGACCCCCCGGACTCCAACCGCTTCCAAAAACCGTCTACAGTTTAGGTTAGAATACACGAGGTGTAAGTTAGAATAGCAGATTTAGTGGTTCTGAATTGAAAACTGTAGATTTTACGAAAATTTTGACGGGGGGTCTAACCCCCGTGTTCCACGCTTTCTGAAAACCGTCTATCGTCTACGTTAGAGTACCATGATATAGTATACCAAATTTGGTTGTTCTAAATTGAAAACTGTGGATTTCACGAAATTTTTTTAAGGGCGGGGGCTCTGAACCCCGGGCTCTGACCCTTTACGAAAAACCGTCTACAGTCTAAGTTAGAACACCATGAGATAGTATACCAAAATTGGTGGTTCTATAAATTGAAAACAGTATGTTTTACGAAACTTTTGTAGCGGGGGGGCTCTAACCCCCGGGCACCGACCCGTTCCAAAAACTGTCCACCGTTTAAGTTTGAGTGCCATGATATAGTATACAGAATTTGGTGTTTCTAAATTGAAAACTAGATTTTACGAAATTTAGTAGGGGTGGGGGCCTTTGAACCATGGGCTCCTACCCTTTCCAAAAACCGTCTACCGTCTAAGTTAGAATACCATGAGATTGTATTCCAAATTTGGTGGTTCTAAATTGAAAACTGTAGATTTTACGAAAATTTGAAATTTTGTACGGGGGAGCCCGTTCCAAAAACCGTCTCCCGCTAAGTTAGTGTTACATGACACAAAATTTGGTGGTTCTGAATTGAAAAATATAGATTTCAAGAAAAAAAAATTTGTATGTGGAGGGGGGGGTCTTACCCCCGGGCCTTGACCCGTTCCAAAAACCTTCTACCGTCTAAGTTAGAGTACCATGAGATAGTATACCAAATTTGGTGGTTCTAAATTGAAAACTATAGATTTTACGAAATTTTTTTGTGTAGCGTGGGTTCACCCCTTGCACCGACCCCTTCTGAAAACCGTCTACCGTCTAAGTTAGAGTACCATCATATAGTATACCAAATTTGGTGGTTTTAAATTGAAAACTCTAGTTTTTACGAAAAAAACTTATGGGGGAAGGGCTCTGACCCCGTGCCCGACCCGTTCCAAAAACCGTCTACCGTCTAAGTTAGAGTGCCATGAGAGAGTATACCATATTTATTGGTTCTATATTGAAAACTGTAGATTTTACGAAAATTGTGTGGGGGGAGGGGCTCTAAACCCCCGAGGCCCCGACCCGTTGCAAAAACCGTCTACAGTCTAATTTAGAGTACCATGAGATAACATACCAAATTTGGTGGTTCTAAATTGAAAACTAGATTTTACGGCAATTTTGTAGTGGGGAGGCTCTAACCTACCGGCCTCCAACCGCTTCCAAAAACCGTCTACAGTCTAAGTTAAAATTTCGTGAGATAGTATACCAAATTTGGTGGTTCTAAATTGAAAACTCTAGTTTTTACGAAAATTTTTTATGGGTATGGGGCTCTGACCCCGAGGCCCCGACCCGTTCCAAAAACCGTCTACCGTCTAAGTTAGAGTACCATGAGATAATTTACCAAATTTGGTAGTTCTAAATTGAAAACTAGATTTTACGGCAATTTTGTGTGAAGGGGGATTGCCCCCCTGTCCAACTGCATCAAAAAACCGTTTACAGTTTAAGTTAGAATACCACGAGATAGGATACCAGGTTTGGTGGTTCTGAATTGAAAACTGTAGATTTTACGAAAATTTTGTATATGGGGGCTCTGACCAACCGGGCCCTGCCCCGTTCAAAAAAACCGTCTACTGTCTAATATTTTTAGTGCCAAAGAAAAACATAATATTCCTATCCTGTCTGCGTGTCCAAACTTTATAAATTTGATCAGGGAGCAAGACGTTCGAAATCGTACGTTTTCCTGCATTCGTTTTGTATGTTACCAAAATCTGTAAACGCGACGAATTGACGTAGTCGACGAATTTGTCCGCTACGAATTGACGCAGTCGACGAATTGACGCACGAGACGAATTGACGTGACACCGTTTTTATCACTGTAGTACGTCACATCATCTCCCTCTCAATTATTTTTTGTCTTTGAAGCAAAGTAGGAATTTTTCACCAATTCCGAACAATGTGTTGAACAAACATTACACATTTTTCGAAGAACCCAACGGCCAGTGGATCCATTTTCCACGATGGGCGCCAATGTGAAAACACAAGTTTGTCCCCTCACCCCGGAATAAGTCGTTCTCCCAACTGAGATATGCGGACAGAATTTGTGTCTTATTTGTGCTTTTCCCGATTGGATAACTTTCATCTTACCTGAGCATCTTTAAATTAGCCGCTCCAGTGGCGCAGTGGTCTAAGCGATGGCCTCTGATCGTTCGTCCAAAAGGGGTCCGGGTTTCGATCCCGGATACCTTTCTCTCCCTTCCCTGGAACCAGTGACCCAAAATTAGGGACGTGCGACTGCTTATAGCCCATTGAGTTGCTCATGGTGATCGTTACACCAGCAATCAAAAATAATCTTTAAATTAAAGTTTCGTGCTCTCTTTCTGTGTACTTGTCAAGTCTGTGAGTACCGTATTATTTCTACAAGCATCATTTTTATTTTCGACCAAGCTGGTCGGTTGGTTCCTTCGTTAACCCTCGCCATTATTCATGGCGGCAGCAGATAAGGGCAATGTCCACGCCCATATCGGAGACACTTCTCCTCTAGGAGACCAATCAAAATCACCGGCTGCCGGCACATCCCTCCGTCAGCCAGCTGATGCACGTGACTCATCTTCTCTATCTCAGACTGTTTTCTCTGCTCATACCTTTGATGCTGATGTGACGCAACTCCCCGTCCCGATCTACAACGCCATGGATTCTTCTGGAGGCGCTGCTCTTCTACCTTCTGTCTTCCCTCAGCTACCGAGTAATCCTTCGATGTCTAGCACGGTTTCGGTACCTTTCGTCCAGGCTCTGCTTCTCGTTCATATTCCTCTGTAACCTCCGGAATCACGGCACCTTCAACTTCGTCAACAGCAGTTACCATAGCTTCTTATACCAGCGTTGAAGGAGATACTATCGCGCTTGGCATCCCTCCCAAATCAATAGCAGGTCAGCACCTGCTGTCAACATTAGATCGGGGGTTTGTCCTTTGATGCTTTGCCTGACATTAAGTTCAAGCAATACAGGTCAGCCATTAAGTCCATCCTTCCATCAGCAGCTATTTCTCATATGGCCCGCAAACCTCGAACTATTCCGGTATATTTTGAGAAATAATATGCTGATCGCATTTTACCGTCTGGTGTGGATGTCAGCAACACGCATCTTCTTGCTGAGCCTCTCGCCCAGCGTCCTGTGTAAGTGTCGTTTTATCCAATTCCACCTGACATTTCAGATGCCATGCTCTGTGCCGCGATCAGTAAGTGTGGACGAGTTATTGGCTCCGTGACAACCTATTCCGCAGCACCAAAAAACCCGGAAGATAAGACCATCCGTGGTTTCCGCCGCTCTGCCCGAGTGATCTTCCCATCAGAAGAGTATATCCGTAAGTGTCCAACCTTCCTTAACGTTCCCTGTGGTTCTGAGTTCCGGCGTATTGAAGTTCCTCACGTCTCTCCATTGTACTTATTGTACTCATTGCAAAGGAGCTGGTCATTTCCGGGCCAATCGCACCCATTTTGCTTCAAATGCTCCCTCAGCCTCTAACTCCACTACTCACGCTCTCCCGAGCCGTAATGAAACGTCTGTTTCTGCGGGTTGAGTCCTAAAGCCCAGTTCTGCACAAAGTCTGCCTACAGCCGTTGATCAACACACGTCTAGACCCAGTGCTACGGAAAGTCTAACTACAGTCGTTGATCAACACAGTCTAAACTTAGTTCTACAAAAAGTCTGGCTACAGCTACTAATCAACGCACGTCTGGACCCAGTTCTGAACAAAGTCGGCCTACATCTGTTGCTCAACGCACGTCTCACCGATTCCTCCAAATATTGCTCACCTTAATGCCTTTTCACAAGACTCTTCACTCCCACCTCGTTCTGTTCCAGGTACAACAATACTTAATTAGGATTTTCAACCAGTCTTTGCTGTTGTAACTCATGATACTGACGCCGATGACACTTCAAGCCATGGCTCTCCACCCAAAATTCATCAGTCGGGTGCCTCTGCAAAACAGCCTGACATTCGCATTCGCCCTGGACGTCGCACGAGGAACAAGAAAACTTTCCATTCCAAACAAAGTAGGACTGACCGCTCTCGATCCCCTGGTCGCATACTCTCTTCCCCTCCAGAGCAAGAATCTTCTGAGTCAATCTACACGGGTGTCCCTCCTACACTCGAATAATTTACTACTACACTTCAAGAACTTGGTTTTGCTCCAGAAGCCCTTTCCATATGAAGATTTTTATCAATGCCTACTATATTCTTCCTCTCGCTCTGATACTCGTGAGTGGCTATTGTCGTATGAAGGCATCCTCTACAATTTACGTACTAATTTGAAAAATCTCTCGTGTGCTCTTCGGAAGAATGTGCTGAACACGCGTCCACCCCGTGGGGTGCAAGGTTTGTTGTTCGCATCAAGTTTTTGCTTTCCGACATAGACTCACTCCTTCAACTAAAAATTGACTTACGTATTCAAGACAGCCTCACTTAATTGTCGTGGGTTCGCGTCCCCCATCATCAATGCATTTCTACATGAAGACCTCGCCCTTTTGGGCGCAGATCTGCTGCTACTACAAGAAACCTTTTCCATCAGTGGCGCCCATGGGATTATACTTTACATCATGCTTATGGATTCTCTGAAAGAAGAAGTATAGCCATCGCCGTCTGTCACAAATTTCAATCCTCTATATCCACGCTATCTGTTAGAAATTTATACAGAGATCTACTACAGTGTATCACCTTTACCATTACCTCTGTCTGTTACCATGTATTTAATATTTATGTACCGTGATCTTCCACCTATACACCAGAGCTATTTTCATGCCTCAACAGTGCTCTCGCTAACATCCCTACCACCGATAAGGTGATCATAGGTGGAGATTTTAGCTGTACTCTCAATCCACGACTCGATCGTTTACCCTTCTCCAGAGAATTTCGGGGATATTTAGTTTGCCACTTGCACTCCACAATTACCGATTTCTCTCTAGTAGATGTGCAAATACGCTACCATCCAGCAGATCCATCTCACACTTGGCGATCATCCCGAGTCACTCTCCCGGCAACGGGCCACCTTCACAGATATTACGCTTCAACTCCGCTCCTCCCTGCAGTGACTGACTCTCTCCGTCATCCTACCGCTTCCTCAGATCATTGTGCTAGTACCATCACAGTACATGCTACACCAGCACGGTACCGAGCAGTCCAACCATGGACTCTTGATTCCACTCTCATCGATGAGCTTCTGTTCTTCTGTACGTGCTTTCCCTGCTACTAAACGGCCTGGTCTACAAACCACTATGTGTGCCCTTACCTACTGGGTTGAGGTCAAGCTACAACTAATTCAGTACATACGTCAGCTCTCATTTACAGGAACCACACTTAAGCGGATGCAACTGGATCATGTCCGTCAAATGCTTTTCTTACTCAGCCTTTCAGACCCTCTTTTTATAGTTTACCAAACAGAACTGAAAACACATCTCCAACTTCTTGCACTAGCTTTTCATCGCCTGCGTCTACAACATCTTAACCCAGACGCCTGCGGCTATAACTTCTTAACATCAATAGAGTCTACTCGTCGAGCATCTGCATCCCTCACTTATCTACGCCTGCCCACCGGGGAAGTGTCTTCTGATCCTATCACCCTGTGTACTCAGGTACGGAGTTATTTCATTGAAAAATTATGTGAGGCTCCTCCTCCGTCCTCCTCTGCCACTTCTTCTCTTCTTTCTGACCTACCTCAGGTCCCTTCCAATCTCACTTTTTCTCTCCTCCTCCCTCTGACCTGTACTGAACTTTCGTCAACCTTTTCCTCCTTCAACCCCCGCTCCGCTCCGGGTCCGGACGGCATCCCTTTCCTTTTCTATAAAACTTTCCTGGATGATCTTCTGCCTTTTCTCATCCACGCTTTTTCTTCTGCCTTTCTCTCTTCAGCTCTTCCGAGGAGTTTCACCGAAGCCAATGTCGTCCTCTTCCCCAAGAACGGCGATCCACTTGACTTGAGGGATTGGCGTCCCATCTCTCTTCTAAATTTAGATTACAAATGCTTCACTAAACTCCTCTCATGTGGATTCAACTCCATCCTCCCCTACATTCTTTACACTGCTCAGAATTACACCGTTCCTGGTCGCTCCATCTCCCACAATCTTAACCTTATTCGTGATCTAATCCACCTTGCCCGCTCTCGCTCTGAACTTCTTGCCCTTCTTTCGCTTGACCAACAAGCTTCGTTTGATAATATCTCTCACGCATATCTTTCCCCTACACTCCTTTCTTTTGGTTTTCCCTCCTTTTGTTTCCTGTATTCTCTCTCTCTCTCTCCTCTCTACCGAGAGGCCACTTTCTGGGTCAAGTTGCCCGCTCTTCTAACAGCATCAATCCTATTCCGTTGTGGTATGCGACAGGGCTGTCAGCTTTCCGGACAGCTTTTTGCTATTGCTATTTGAGCCATTTCTGCGCTTTGTGTTGCACTCGTTCCACGATTCTCTACCACCAACTGTAGTCAGCTCAAGACATCATGTTGTAGCATATTCAGCGTATGCAGACTATATTACGATTACGTTCTGCATCCGTCATGACTCACAGTTCCAAAGTTTCCGCCAACTCTATGATCAATATGCCTCATGCTCTGGTGCCTCCCTCAACACCTCAAAGAGCTCCGGCCTATGGTGTAGCGCCTGGTCCCACCACAATGACTCCCCATGGGGTGCAGTGTGGACTGCTTCCAATCAAAGTTTTCTCGGCATTCATCTTGGACCACCCCAAGCTGGCTACGATGCTTGTTGTGCGACACTTCGTCCTCGCCTACAACATTCTGCTACTTACTGGAAACGCGCTGAATTTCTGTGATGTCTGCAAAACATCACACTTTACCTTACTAAAGTGATCTGGACCAGTCATCACTGGATCGGCGTTACCCAGCTATGCCTCCCTCCGGCGTACGGTGGAATTGGGTTAACTGACGTTCCTACCCTCTACAAAGCGCATTGCATCTCAACGTTCCACCGCCTTTTGTCTGTAACTGTACCCTCAGCTGTCACTGTTCGTAATGTCATTGCCTCCCCTCGCAATCCTCACTTGAATTTCCTTTCTCTACTTCTCATGGACCACTTTCCTCTCACATCCTCCTGTCTTCCGTGTGTTTACTCCGAAGCTTTATGCTTTCTCCGCTCCCTCCCTCTCTCTCGTTCCCTACCTGCCTCCACCTCAGAACTCCTCTCTGAACCACGTTGTTCTCATCTGTTTTACACCACCCTCATCTCCCATGCTTCTCTTTTCGGTCCTAGCTCCGAGCAGGAGTACTAACCCTACGTGACCTCACTACTTCTGATCTTTCCTGACGACCCTTTTCCAGTCTCCCCACAGCTCTCCTCTCTACCCCCACCACTCGCGCTGCCTATGATTCTATTCTCTCAGCAATCATCTCTCTGTTCCCCAATTTCACCTCCCATCCAGAACTTCTCTCAGTTCCCTGCCTCTCTTCCTCTCCCTTTTTTCTTACCCATTAAAGGCACTCTCTATCCACTTTCCTCACTTTCAGTGTCTACCCTCTACCGTTTTCTATCTTTCTCAAATTTTTCCTCACCCCGTCTTATTTCCGAGGTTCCTTCTGCCTCCATCTCGACTGTTTGGTCCGCAACCCTCTTTCCTCTCTCTGCACCTTTTGAGATTAACACCCATTGGCTTTTTCTCAATTACCGTCTCCCGTACCCTCTAACCTACACCGAATGACTCTTCTCTCCTCCCCACTTTGCACATTCTGTGCTGAAAAAGCAGATGTGCCACACGTGTATCAATACTACACAGTGCTACTACAGTTATTTCATCTTGCCTTCTCAATCGCACAATGTTCCTGCGCTGCGGACCTCACCTACAGTGCGTATCGCACACTTCTTCTCTGCACATCTCCACCAACCCATTTTCCTCCAGTGGGCTCTTATATGTTTACACTGGTGAAACATATTATACATGTCTATCATCAGCAACAGCGTTCTGCAACCACCTCTGTCTCTCCGCAGCAAGCTAGTGCTGCGTTACTACTTCATTTTCGTGATCGTCTCCTCTCACGCCTACGACTTGAGTTTTATGCCGCTACTGCCCAGCGCCGTGAACAAAATTTCTTCTCTACATGGTCCCCGGCGACTCCTTGGTTTGAAAGTTCACCTTCCTCGATTCGTCTTACGGTGGGAGGTTGTTTGTAACCCACGGTTCTTTAAACCACCGTAATTAACTTATAAACTGACTTTTCCTCGCACTTCAACGTTTACCAAAACCGTCTTCATTTCAGCTCATCCTATTGTTTTCTACGGTTTAAGCAGATTCCGGTGATACTCCTATTCATAGACTGTTCGCATTTTTGTGGACTTTCGTCCCTTCTCTTCATAATATTGTATACTACGAAACTCGCATTGACCTTGTACATTTTGTAAATATTCTAATATTTTGTTGCATTTTCACGCATCTTTTACACTATATTATCGTTTCATCATATTGCTTTTGTCATGCGATTTCGTACCTGTATGACTATTATTATTAGTCTCACTGCTGCGTCAGCGAAATATTTGTTTTTCGTACACTTCTCCCACATGAACACTCCATAATGCCGCCATTGTACATACCACTAACTGTGCTCATCAATGTGTTCTGTTAATCATTTCATCGTCCACGTTCTTCTACATTTTATTATTATTAATAAAGCGATTTTGAGAACCTCTTTAGTCCGTCACAAGTTGAACATTTGCCCTTATATTTGCACAGATCTTATCAATAACATTGGTGTAAGTAGCTTTAGAAAACAGTATAGAATTATCAATTATGACATTTCTTATCACCAAGAATTTTACAAAACAGATACATCATGACTTTACTTCTTAAATGCTATCATCACATTCAGGTTGCTTGCTAACGTTCAGTAACCGGAAACTCCCCGTAAAGTACAACAAAGTAGCACATGAATGAAAATAAAAGCACGTAATAACATCAAGCGATTAGTGCAGCTTTTCATAAATTTGAATTGTCTGCAAATTTTTATTCGAAAGGAACAAAACAATTGACAGATATTTCCTTTTATTGATAATTTTCTGGGACTTCAACAGATTCTCTTAAAGATTTCCGATTTCCAACTCTGACAAATTTCTCAAGATTTGAGGAATTTCCCAGAATATAGAAGTATTAAATGTTATCACAAATAAAAAGCAATTGCGTCAGTTACAATGTTTTTGCTTTAAAGCAATCTTCGCGTTTCTGTTCGAGACAAAATTCTGTTAAACTGCAAGAATAAAGTTTGGTATTTTGAAACAAAATATTAAAATTCCGTTATTAGAAGTTTGTTTGATTAGTTCTTTCCCTAAAAAATAATAATAAAAACCTATCAAAGGTTGTTAGTTTTACGTTTCAGTGATTGCGACTTCCAACTCGAAGTGATATCCAAGCACTTCAACCTGGGAGTCCCAGTCACAAATCAGTAGGTTACCCCAAAAAAATTCAGTACAGTTCAAACGTTTACAGTCGCAATTATTCAGTGTTAAAAATTATATAAAAGTTTTTTTCTTTTTGAATCCTAGATTATGTCCGATATATAACGAAATTACACTTTGGAGTCACATTATTGTAACCGCCAGCTGATATCCAGAGTAACAGCCGTGAGAAGAGCGGACAGCAGCTATACGGGCTGGAAGCGACCCAATAAGGTGCTGGAAGGTGTTGTGACGTATATTCTAAATTAACTTTCCTTTTTAGTTTCTTTCCCTATGTAAATCGTGAGTTTATTCTGTTATTCTTCACTCTTAACGTAATATCTTTTCTCTCAAACGAATACGTTTGGCACCACAATTGGGGTTGAATGTACGTGACGTATGCCTGATATTGATAAGAACAAGAGATAAAAGCGACGACTAAATTGTTGCTTGGAGAGCGTTGGGTTGTAAACTGATTATTGAAAGGAGCGTTGTGAAAAGAGTGTTGTGTTAAGAGTTGTGTGGTGTGTGGAGAGTTTAGTGCAATATGCTATGCTACGATGTGTTTGCTACATCCTGAATAAAGCATCTTTTCCGTAAGTGTGACTTCTGTTGTTTACATGTTTCGTCTGGACGTTAAGGTTTCTTTCATTTAGGAAATATTTCTTAGTATGTTGATGTTTTAAATTAACGTAGAAGACAAGACTTATACGTCATAGTGTTCACAGGTATGTGGAGCTATCCTGACTACAGTGCATCTGACAGCTGCCGGAGGGTGCATGGTGGAGGATCCATAGAGCTTACAACACGATCGAGCTGGTCCCACAGAAGCTCAATTGGGTTTACGTCTGGGGAATTAGGGGCCCAGGGAAGTACTTTGAAGTCATCATAGTGCTCTTCCAACCACTCTCGGACATTTCTAGCTGTGTGACACTTTGCAATGTCGTGCTGAAATATCCCATTCGCCCCAGGGAAGATAATCGGCATGTATGGTTTTACGTGATCTGCAAGGATGGATTCATAAGGAATTTGGTCAATAGTGGCTTTCCCAGGTATAAGTGGACGCAAGGAATGCCACGAACACATTCCTCAGATCATAACGCTGACCTCAACAGCTTGTGTTCTTCCAGCAATGGTTGAAGAGTGTTTGTTCTCCGATGTTCCCCGCAATGTACGCCAAAGTTCATCCGTTCAATGAAGCAAGAAACGTGGCTCATCGGAAAAGGCAATTCTTTACCAATCAGCGGAGGTCCAATTCCGATACTGCCGTGCAAATGTAAGCTTTTTCTGCAGATGCACCTTCGTTAGAATAGGTGCAGTAACCATCTGTCTGCATCGGAGCCCCATACGGAGCAGGATTCGCTGAACTGTCGTTTTAGGCACACTTCCGGCAGCCCTCTGGTTCATTCGGCCAGCAGGTTTTTGCCCTTGTAGCGTGTCGATCAGCACTCACGCACCTTCGCAGCCGACGTTCACCTCTCACATCAATGGCACGTGGTGCTCCGCAGAGTCCACGTCGCTTATTCGCAATGATGCCATTTCTCCTATCACGATACACTTTAACTACAGAAGCACGCGAACAGTTCACAAACTGAGCTGTGTCAGAATTACTGCCACCCTTAGCCTGAAAGCCGATCATTATCCCTTTTTTCAAATCTGATAAATCGTTCCTTTTATCCATGACAGCAACGAGTGATATGTTTTCAGATTGCCTACAACACACCTTATATACCCTGCAAGCCAGCTCACGACATGTGTCTCTTTCATTGGCTACGCGCTGTGGATGTCAAAAGTAGGAGGTGGTCACAATAATGTGACTCGACTGTATATTTAGTTCCTAATATTAACAGGATCCCTCTTGAAACGCCAACTGCACTGGCACCAAACGCTTCTTTCATTGCAAGCAGTTTCTCTAAGCTAGGGACTTGCGACTTTCGTAGATTCCGATGCTTATTGTATTTGCTGGAATCGTAAACAATAAACACAGTCTTCGGTCCTGTGTAATTGTCTTGTATCAGTGATGTGGGAAACTTGTCCGTCGTACCGGAGCCTGTTTTCAATTGTTAGGTGGAATCGAATTTTCACGATTTTAATTACCTCCTTGTTTTTAACACCCTGATCACTAACAATGAATTCAATAACCGCTGTCCTTCTGCCATGATATATCTCTGGAAATGTAAGAAATGATTGTCAGAATCATTCCAGCCCATGACGCACTTTCTCACTATGCTCTGTTTTACACACAAAAGACGTACTTACACTGGTGTGCCAAATTTATGGACGATCCAAGTTTTGACTTGTAGCGTCGCACTGGAGCTGCCTGGATACGAGAAATTCAAACCATAGGAACTCCATTACCTATCAAAATGGAAATAACACCGACACAACTGCAGATACTAAAGCATATAGGAACTTTATACAGAATTGGCTGCATAGCACTGGGTGACGTGATACAAATGCATTACTGCCATAGACGGTACGGAAGGAAGAGGAATACTCAATAGAGGAGATGATTACCCCTTACGTCGGTGCATGATTTGCACCGTCTGTCTGCACTTTGCACAACGTTGGTGATAAGTTCTTGCTGTAACATTGACCATTCTTCCGTAAGTGCCGTGTTCAGCTGTTGTAGTGCCGCAGCGAGTCTCCTAAGAGCGCCCCTAACTTGTTCTGTGGAATGTAGGTCAAGGAAACGTGCTGGCTACTCCCTCCCCTGAATGTCTTCACTTTCCAACAGCTCATCAGCACCCACTGTAAGATAGGGTGTGGTGTTATCGTTCATTACCACGACATGTGCGTCAATAGCCACCTTCGAACAAACGAACATGGGGAAAATTACCTCATTACATTTGCGCACATCGGTTACTATACCTCCTTTCAGAATCTGCAGTTCCGTACGTCCATCGATCAGAATGCCTTCCCATTGGAGAACACCGCGCACGCCATATCTGCCCCTTTCACTGATGGTTTTGGGGCGATACAGAGTGCCTACCTCACGCCAGATTTTCTGACTCCCAGAATCGATAGAGACACAAAATCTACACTCATCAGTAAAGAGTATGGTACACCACTGTTGTGTTTTCCAGTTTTTATGTTCTCTGGACCACTGTAAACGGTGTCTCCGGTGAGCAGTTGTTAATGAAACACAGCGTACTGGTCGTCAGGCAAACCGTCCATCTCTGTGTAGTCATCTAGCCACTGTAAAGCGCGATATTGTGTGGCCTGTGCTGATGTTTAGTTGTTCAGCAGCGTTACTTGCTGTCTGGCGTTTATGTCTCTTGGCCTTTAGGAGCAAAGAGCAGTCCCTACTGGGGATAGTTTGTGGTGAACGAGCTCCACCGGTCGTTCCCACAGCTGCACCTTTAATTCTGAAGGCCAGCTACACATCGATACTATACTATGGGCTATACCGAAATATTGGGCCAGACATCGATACCCTACTATAGGCTCAACCAAATTCTTGGGGCAGCCCCGGTGGCGCAGTGGTCTAAGGCGCTGGCCTATGATTATTCGTCCGTAAGGGGTCCGGGTTCGAATCCCAGTCAGGCATGGATGTTGTGTTTGTCTTACGGCACTGGCTCTCTCCCTTCCCTGGAACCAGTGACCCTAAATTAGGGACGGGCGACTGCTTATAGCCCATTGAGTTGAGTTACTCACGGTGGTCGTTAAACCTCCAATAAAAAAAAAAATTCTTGGACCACACTCATCACAGTTCGACCCTCCTCGAGCTTCCCAATTATTCGACCACGAGTAAAATCATCAAGATGTTCTCGATGGGCCATTTCGTCGTCGCTAGCGCACGACTCACACAATGAAATGGCTATAACACTTATTCACACCGTCCAGTGTCTTTCGTTCTACTGATCCTATTGGAATGCTCTCACGTCATGCAAACCGCACGCCATGTTTCATTATTACGCATGTGCTGTTGCTCCTACTTCCAGACATGGTCCTGAATTAATTTGTGGTGTCTGGTTGCCGCTGGCATTTACAATGTGAGTTTTTCCACTTTGTCTTTAAGTTTTGCACAAAGTGTATAAATATTTCTATCGAGAAGAAAAATACAAAAAATTCTTAAAGGAAACTGTAAATCGACTACCACTCAAATAAATACGAAATTGTGCAGTTTCTGGGCCTAACAGTTGGCTTCGGCAGACGTTTTACTTAATGGAAATACGTTTAATCACTTTGAAGAAAACTGTGATAGCTAAAGTACATACTTTTCTTACCCTCAGGTGGATTCGATTACGAGTAACTGGAGTTTATAGAATATAAAGAATTTTGGAATACGGGATAACGCAAGCAGAAGGTACTATATCCTGTCGCGCAAATTTATAAATTTATGTTTAGTAAACAACTCGTCCAGTTACAGATGGAACTAGCTCACTCCAACATTTGTTCCCCAAAAACATATTTTTTTCATTTCCATACTTACAGTATGGTTAACTGACAGGCTATGGAATAGCGAAAAGCAGCCCGGGTGGCGTTGTATAAGAGCCGGATTCTGAGAATTACGCCGAGATGGGTCAATGTTAGAATCCCGAGAGATATCACGTCACTGGCTAACTCCGTTGCATGGAACGGTCACCCTAAATTAGGGACAGATCACTGCGGTTGTTAAACATCCAAACAAAAACAAAGATAGCGAAACATATTTCATTCTTTAATTTAAACTGACTGTATGCATCTCTCGCACACTTAAACTCGTCGTGGGTGTATGGGTGTAAACATGGAATAGAGTATCGTTAAATCGGAATGATCTATAGCCGTTTTTCTAAATCAATCGCAGAAATACAAATAGCTGCTCCGGTAGCGCCAGCTGCTGACCGTTCATGAGAGAGCGATGAGGCATGAATTGAGTTGATGCCTTACGGCACTCGCTCTCTCCCCTCCCTGGAACCAGTGACTCCAAATCATGGACGAACGACTGCGTATAGCTCTTTGAGCTGTTCATAGTGTTCGTCAAACCTCGAACAGGAAAAAGTAGAAAATAATTATCCAATTATCCTGAATAATCTACAGAATATTTGTCGCCCAGGTGGCGCAGTGGTCTAAACGCTGGTTTCTTACCACTCAACCGAGGGGTTCCGGAGTCGAGTTCCGGTGTGGCACGGATGTTGTCTCAGTCCTTCGGCACTATCGCGCTAATTTCACTGGAATCATTGGCCTTAAATTAGGGACGGGCGACTGTGTTGGTCATGGTTATCTTTAAACCCACAAGCAAACAGAATATTTTTCTAAATATCTTAGGGTAATTACTTATTATAAATATCTCCAAAAAGTTTCCCTAAATTATTCACAGGAATCATGAAAATTTATCTAAGTGTTCTGAATAAACAAGATATTTTTTTCTAAATAATTTACAGAATTGTCAAATGGCTAAGAAGCCATGTTTTTTTTTTGAACAAAATACTGTGTTTTCCATCCTTTTACACTTTCTGGATAAGCACTTTTATTGCATACGATATTTTCGTCATCGAACTTCACTAAATTCATTAAAAGGTCCCAGTCAATGATGCACATAATTTCGGTTTAAGACCGATAAAACATTTGTATGTCAAGTGGAGACAAACTCTGAACTTCCTTTTGTGAGACTGAATAATACCATTAACCAAATTTTACTCAATTTATTAGGTTAAGTGTTATCAGAATTCCCAACGAACATTAGAATTCTGCTTTATTCATTTATAATCTATGGTTTAAGAAATTTTGCTATGTTAAAACTTGATATATATAATCAAATTTCACTTCGCCATGTAGTCCTCAGTATATCATGGAGTTTCCTTTTAAATATGCACGTTTTCTGACTTTTCAGACATTTGAATGATTTGCATTGCAGTACTCAGGGGGAATGAATCGATTCTAAATACGTTTCTCTGAAAATCAAATCGCTGTCCATAAATTTTCTCATTTGTAACGGAGATACATTTTGATAGCCAGGACAGTAAATTGCTAAGGAAAATTTAAAAAATAAGTATGACTTATGGAGCAGGGAAGGGATTACTGAAAACGCTATACGAACTTATAATCTTATACCATTCGATAAGAATTCTAAGAGAAGAAAACAAACACAAAACGGCAGTTAGTTTCATTCAAGTTATCAATCATTCCTGGAGACGCAAACGCTCACCATTACTCGCAGATAAGAAAGAAATCTTTAAAATAGCAACTCCAGCAGTGGTACGAAGATGTTATTATTACATTACAAATCGATCATACTGTGTCATCCTTTGATGGGTTTCGCATAGCAATGCGTTCTCAACTTTTAACAACAATTGTTCTTGTAGTCTTCACCAAAAATTTAATTCCTGAATTTTCTTTGGATTTATGTGCTTATTGAAACGCCATTTTGCTTTATTTTCAACCTGGTGTCAGTTGATTCCACAACATAATATTTCTTTCTCTTATATTCAATAAGAACTTATGCAAAATGTTGAATTAAAGTTAGTTCAGTTTGTCGGTACTCTTGAAATCTTTTTGACATCTATTTATATATAGTGTGTTAGATAAATTTGTTTTTCTTTTAAAATCAGTTTTACTTACATGAAACCTTTTGTTTACATAAGAGCAAGTGTTCTTTCCAATAAATTCAGAGGTTATCGCGAAAAAAATTTGAAAACCTGATTTTATTTTTCCCAAAACAGTTTTACACGATAACAAAAATATTATTTTTAATTACGATTTTATATTATAATTGAAAATAAAAAACTATACTAATATTTTTTTAAATTGTATTAAAATTTGCATGGATTATCAAGGTCTTTTTATTTGATTAATAGTCAACGGGAAGGCATTTTATTCTAGAAAATGATCTAGGATTTTAAGATTTGCCTGTTATTAATGGCTTTATATTTTCAGATCCACTTATGTTAGGTGCTAAAAGTAACGTTACATTTCTTTACGTCACAGATCCACTTATGTTAGGTGCTAAAAGTAACGTTACATTTCTTTACGTCACCTGGCTTTCCATGGAGTACTTTGCTTTCCGATGGAGTACTTTGCTAATCCTCAACTTATGTGCAAAGCCCAAAGCAGCACTAACTCCTCTGCTGGGAAAACAACGGGAATGTGGCACTGCTACATAGTTCTTCTGAATCTAATTAACTCAAGTGACGAAATGATGACTAATCGTTTTTTAAATTGTGCTGACATCTGTAAACTTGTAATAAAAGTAACGTTACATTTCTTTGCGTCACCTGGTTTTCCATAGAGCACTCTGCTCTTCGACGGTAAACACGTTTCACTATAACTCAACTTACGTGCAAAGCCCAAAACATCACTAACTACTTTGCAGGGAAAACAACGGGAATGTGGCACTGCTACATAGTTCGTTTGAAGCTAATTAACTCGAGTGACGAAATTGTGACTAATCGTTTTAAACAATTTACTATAAGTTTACAGATGTCAGCACAAATTAAAAAGCTGTAAAAAGAGAGAAATTGTGTTTTAAACAATACCACATCATTTGCGTGTGGCGGCACAATTTACATGGCAGGAAACTCAATATTTCGGGTTCAGTTTGGCACAAAACCTCGGAAAATCGGGTTATTCTAAGAAACGAAAATTCCACTGTGAGATCTAAATTTAAATAATTTTAATTTTCCTTTTTTAAATGAATAAAAACTTAAATGCATGTTTTATCGTTCTTATCTTCACGCGTAAGAGACTAATTTTGTCCCACCCAAATTTATATTTCCCGTGAATCGCGTTTCGTTCTTCTACGTTTCAACTTCCACAGATGATAAAATTAATAATAGGATATTCAGAGTGATTCATAAAGAAGTATACAGTTTCCAGATGCTGTAAAACAGTAACAGTTGAAGACATGAACCACAACTGCGAACCTTTAGGTAAGTGTACACATAAAGTTTGTGTCCCGCTACTGAGTAAAGTGACGTATGGGATAGCGCGCGTGTCACGTGACTAGATTATCTCGATGAACATCTTCTTCACTGATGGATTGGACGAGCCGCGGACTACAACATGTCAGTGACCCAATGGCCACCCAGAAGTCCTGACTTAATACCTTGTGAATTTTTCCTGTGGGGATTCGAAAAGGACAAGGTATTTGCCCCTCCCCTTCCTGTTGATCCAGCGGAGCTGAAACAGCGTATCACAGCCACTATCACTGCACTTAATCCAGATATCTTACCTCGCGTTTGGGCGAAAATGGATTACCGGCTCGATGTGTGTCGTGTGACTAAGGGTGCACACATAGAACATCTGTGACTGTCTCTAAAAGATTTGAAACATTCCCCTACAATTCTGTTACAGGTAATATAAAATATCTTACATTGTTCTTGTTTTATAGTGCGTTGAAACAGTATACTTCGTTATGAATCACCCTGTACTTATCTAGAACTTCTACAGCTGTTTTAAATTAGTTTGGTATAATAAAAGAAAATGCGCTGAGTCACATTACTATTTTTTCTCTGTGCATTTCAAGTGTCATGCGTTTAGATTTTGCTCTTTCAAAAAGTTTCATGACATTTCGCTCGTGACGGAATAAGTTTTGCGAATTAAGCTACTCGGTCATTTTTGAAAATAAAGCATAAAGACTCAAGATTAAACTATAAATTTGAGTTGTGTGCGGATCGATTATAAGAGGACAATAATGAATTCTATTTAGAGGATGATCTGTGGGCTCTTCAGTCAAGCAGCTAAAATCAGAACCGAACATATTCCGTGGTTGGCAGTGAGATATTTCTTGAAATTGAATTTGCAGGGGAATGTTAAATAGGATTATCTCTCAATTTGTAGCTAATTTTCCGAACTCAAAGTATTTTGAAATCTTTTAATTGTTCTTAGCATAGGCTACATTGAAACGGTACCGATTTTATGCTATGAAACGAAACACCCTAGTCACACCATAGTCAGATTTCCTTTTGAAAGGAGGTTCTTTGTGAGACTACAGTGCTCATTTTATCTAGATCCAAATCTATTTTACCAAATTCTATTAACAGATAGAGTTTTAATCTGCATGAAAGATCGCTACGGAAAAGTTCCGTGAACTTCGTTTACCTAAAATTTCAATAGCATTTAACAACGTTAAGCATAAAAGTATTTTCAATGGCATTCAGATATGGATTGTAGGCACAGATTTAGATTTATGTGTTTGGCGTAATGCAAATTTCTTCCATGACGTAAATCTGCATTTTGATTAAGGCAGATTTACCTCATAGAAGAAAGTAGTGGGAAGGTTCAGTCAACATGTTTATGGAACACCATGAACAACTCTTGGCGCTATAAGCAGTCACCTATGTCTAATTCAAGGGCACTGATTCCTGGAAAGGAAAAGATCCAGCACCGTAAGACTGGAACACTACCTTTGCCTTATCGGGACACGAACTGCGCGGACGATCAGTCTGGAACGTACGCCTTTGAACACTCGCTCAGCAGAGAGTCGGGCATATTTCCCTCTCAAAAGGATTTTGCGTCCGAAAAAATTAATTTAGGAAAGTGATAAATCTCCATTATTAGAAGGAGTAATAGACTGGCAAAGGAATATTGGCAGCCAAGGAGTGTACTTTTAAATAAATTCTTGGTTTGAAGATAAATCCTTTTTGTGTCAGTATCCAATAGGGATAACGGTACGGTGTAGGAAAAACGAGAGGTGTGGGTATAAGTTTAAAATAAGAAATAACATAGAACAAGTTAGTAAAATCATGCAATGCATTGATAATGATAAGCTTTCCAACATAACAGAAATCATTACTCAAGTTATTACTCAAGTTATGAGGATAATAGCTGTGAAATAAATCTCGCTCCTATGAGCTGACCTTTGGCCCCATTTCGATGATATTTAACAGAACCAGTAACATACACTTCCGGAACAACATGATAAAGTTGTGTCTCAGTCGAACCATTTTTACGCAAGGTATGACGCATAAGGGCAATGGACTGCATCCCGCTCCTATATCCTGCGCTTTGATCCCACTTCGCCCATTTTCATTAGGGTGCGTCCCCAAGTGGTCCCCTACCCCATACTGATATTTCATTGAAATCGAACCATTTTCACGCCAGCTATGACGCATAAGGGCAATGGAATGCATCCAGCTCCTATGTCCTGACCTTTGACCCCATTTGCCCACTTTCAATAGGGTTTGTTCCCAGGTGGTCACTTATCACATACAAAAATTTCATCGAAATCGAACCATTTTTACGCAAGTTATAATGCATAAGGGCAATGGAATGCATCCCGCTCCTATGTCCTGACTTTTGACCCCATTTCGCCCATTTTCAACAGGGTTCGTTCCCAGGTGGTCACTTACCACATACTGAAATTTCATCGAAATCGAACCATTTTTACGCGAGTAATCGTACGGACAGGCGGGCAGACGGAAAAAGCTTGAGCATACACGCTTCTTTAGCCTACGGTTGGAAAGCGTAAAAAAGGCGAGGCAGAGAAAATTCGAAGAATGCGCAATAAATCCGCAGGCTTGGTCATTTTCTGCAAATGCACTTCATGTACGCGTTTTTACCACGGCAGTCGTTCATTTGCATATGTAAAAGATTTGATCATATTTTTTGCTAAGAATCTTCATTGAGCCTAGGTCTAAGAGCCTCTTAGAGCCTGCAGAACTAGGTCTTAGAGCCTAGTTCTGCAGTGCAGAAGTTTTCCGGCGTTTCCTCTACAAGGCTTGCTGTTCAAAAAGAACATATAAGGAAATAGTGAGTATATATAACATAACCTGTTTTACATACGAAAGAGTCATAATATTATGGCCATCATCCTATTAGCGTGTATGTCAACCTTTCGTCGCGATAGCCGATTGCAGCCGGTGTGGCATCGATTCCACTAGACCGCATCATGTGTCGTCCTGTATTCTGTACCAGCTGAACAAGATGCCCAAGAGTTCGGCGAGGGAGAGAGACACTCGTGTAGTCTGAAAATTTTGCGTTCTACTGCTCTTCACAAATGCTTCACGGAATTCAAGTCGAAGAACTTAGAGCATTGTCCTGTAACCATTTCTGCTCAATAAGGATCTTGTGAGACTGAGCATTGTGAAAAAGGCGTGGCTTGTACAGATACAAGGTAACTGTGCTTGCTACCACTTACAAGGGAAAACTATCGGACCTCCCGACGACAATCGTCACGGACCATTCTCTGGTGGACAAGCATGACACCAAAGTAACAGGTGTGAAGTATGGTATTTCGTAATCGCCCGCAACCCCTAGAACATGGCGTATAAAAGTGGGATGCCCGCTTGTAATGTATGCAGCCATAAAGTGTCAAACAACATGTAAATGTGGGTGTGATGTGATTGGGTGATACTGCGCATGCCTGGAAGGTGTCCTGTGTTGTGTACGTCAGTGACTGTTAAATATGAGTTGTGTGAGACAGCGCACGGGCCTGTTCCTACGCATACAAATATTGTGTTGTGTGTTTTAAAAAATGGCTTGTGTCCCACATGCTGTAATACAGATACTGGTGAACGAGGTGACGCAGAAATACCAAGCGGACGATACGGCTCCATCGTTCATCGACAGACGAATTTCAAGGCAGTTGTATAGCGTTTTGGAGCGAAATGTCTTGGAGGCGCTGACATGTTTGAAGGACAGACATTGTGCCGTGATAGTGAAGAAACGTCGGACACGTTATCTGAACATAGGGATACACCGGGTACTCCATCACACGACGTGCCAAGCAGTTCGAGTTCCTATGAACCAGCACCTCACAAAGTGAAACCGTAAAGCATTCACGAGCAGTTTTCCGAACAAACCATATGGAGTGTCTATGACAATGTAAAGGTCGCAAAGAAAACCGTTGCAGCAACTGCCCGTAAATACAAGATATCACCAGAGAAAGTGCGGCAAATAGTAACGTCTGTTGAGAGTGGTGGTACGATGGAACAAAACACTGCCCGCATTCGCCAGCATATGTACACGAAATTCCAAGATGCGCCTAATATGGGACTATCAATTCACTACTGGCAGTTAAAGACGTGGGCGAAGGAAGCAGCTAACGCAATGGGTATCCCCAATTTTAAAGCCAGCACATATTTCATGCACAAACCAAACGTCGCTATAAAATCTCATCGCGCAAGATCACGAGGTTCGTTGCCAGGCGGAATGTTACCATTGACATGATCGTAAGGAACACCGCATTGGAGTTCTTACGAGATGTTAAGGACTACATTACTGTCAATGCAATTGATGCCGACATGGTGTTCAATACAGACAAAACTCGATTTGAATACGAACTCACGTCAAACAGAACGCTATCACTGACTGGGAAGAAGACAACTGAAGCTGTTGCGCAATCCGTTGCATCGACTACCCACTCCTATACCATTCAGGTGCTTATGTCCATGTCAGGACGCCTTGCAAAGAAACTGCACATCTGCTTTCAGGAAGCGGGTGGTAAGTTTGGCCAACGTGCTTCCAAACCAGTACGACGTAACCAACCTCCTAATATAGAATGTGACTGCAGCAGCAGTGGTAAGATGTCCATAGCTTTCTTTCTGTCCTGGATGCGTAAGATATTGGAACCAGAGCTAACAGGACCTTCCCTTCTCTTACTAGACTCGTGGTTTGGTCAAACCGATGCTAGTTTGCCAGCCAAAGCCTTCGGTGACAGTGGCGTCAATTTGCACACAAAAATCGTACCACCAAAAGCCACCAAATACTGCCAGCCCCTTGATGTGTATTTCTTTCGACAATACAAAGTGTTTGCACGATGCGTGGAAGCGTACATACGTTCTGATGAGGTGCATGGCGTCAACGTGCATGACAGAACCTTCCTTTTCAAGTTGCATTCATTTATATACAACCAGGTGTGTGCACCACAGTACCAACATATGCTTCGCTATGCGTGGAAGGCGTCTGAATACTTGAAACACGAAACGCCTCTATCGTTCTGTAATGGGTTGGACATCAATTTTGCTGACATGTGCAACGCGCTTGATTGTGGTTCCAGTGCCGCCATTATCTGCGCTCGTGGTGCAAGAATCACCTTTGCTTGCAGCACTGCCTTCTCTCAACACATTACTATGACGTGGAGTGAGGTATGTATATAACATTTGCAACTTAATGGTGGTGTACGTGGTCTCTCTAGACATTTAGGTGCTTCATATCTAACAGGTAAATGTTGTTTGACACTTTATGGCTGCATACATTACAGGCGAGCGTCCCACCTTTATAAGCCATGTTCTCTGGTTTGCGGGCGATTGCGAAATGCCGTACTTCACACCTGTTACTTTGGTGCCATGCTTGTCCACCATAGAACGTTCCGTGACGATTGTCGTCGGGGGGTCGGATAGTCTCCCTTGTTAGTCCAAATCAATTTCTTGATAGGATCTGGGGTGAGGGTATGTTCAACAAGGTTACCATACCCCATAGTATGAACCCCGTCACCGGCCTGGTTTCATTTTAGCCGAATTACTGGGCATCGTGGAATATCGATCCGTCCATCAGCATGTTGGAGATCGAAAATACAATCATCGGATCTTGCAACCCTTTTCCAGTCGTCCAGCATCTAGTCTCGGTGCTTATGTGCTTACTTCAGTCAGTGATGGCTATTACGATCGGTCATCGTGAGGACACAGCTATTTTGGACCTAACACAAGATAATCTGCTGGAGTGTGTGCTCCGCTGCCATTGTCTACGCAGCCAAGGCGTTGTTTGCCTTTACGTGAGACAGATTACAACCAGGGTTCACAGAGTTAATCTCGACACCATGTGACAACGATCGTTTTTTTGCTTGGTTGAGGGTTTAACGACCACCGTGAGCAAATCACGGTGGTCGTTAAACCCTCAACCAAGCAAAAACTCCGAGGAAAGAAGAGAGCCAGTGCCGTAAAACAAATACAGCATTCATACCCCACGGGGATTCGAACCCGGAAGCACTTGGGCAAACGATAAGCCATCGCTTAGACTACTGCGCTACCGGGGCAGCAACGGGCGTTCACCTCAACTATAAACCAATGGCGGATGTGTATTCCTCTTCAGACAATTTCCCACCACTCCTTCACAATCGCGGCTTTTAAAGAGCAAAAAATGTCTGCATTCACTAAGATGCTGACAGCCACCATTCTCTCACTTAAAATTGTCAGCGTTCAAACTTCACAATAGATTCTTCTTCCCAATTTCTCAGCTTTCGTACTGAAGAATACACACGCTGTGCCAGTGCCATCCATATGCAAGACATTCCGCGAAGGTACGTGTCGTCATTGCTGCGCATTGATGGACGCATCCTTTCGAGGAGTCAAATGTGGTCGTTTTGATATCGCTCATGAGTATACAAGCAAATTATCATACGCACTTAAAGTATAATTTTTCTGGTACATGTTAAGACAACACTCTTAACATGATTTAAGGCATAAATGCTTTAAAATCCCACAAAACAATTTTCTGCGTATATTTCTATGTACACTCACACAATAATCGACGAGATACACCTGAAATATCCAGCAGAAAGGCACATACGAAATGGCACTAGAACATCAAAGGAACCCGTCTGCCTGGTTTGAGATAGGACGTTACTTTTGCCAGCTGCTGAGAAATCCGACCACATCACTTTCTGCTGAAAACTAGTTCCAGAGGGCACACACCCGTCTGTTGCTACAGAAGCTTGTATGGCGTCAGAATGATTTTTTATTTCGCAACTGCCCTGACGAAACTCACAGTTTCACTCTCCGTAGGAATGCTGTGTATTTATTAAGAAAAGCAGCAGAGAGAATAGTTCCATGTTTTAAACATTAAGTACAGATGTTTCACCTTTGCTTTCAGGTTCAGAGATTGCACTTTCCTCTGTCCTGCTTTCACACTAGCAGTTCCTATATTTTGGAACTACCGTAGGCTTAGGTCTTCAATGTCCCCTCGTTCCACCCAAGCAGACCTTCCTTCAAACTGTATTGCATTTTCCCTGTGTGTGAGAGAACAGACTGAAATTCATATTTACCTGACTGGTAACACGAGGAAAACTGTTTTTGTTTTCTGAAGACTATGAATTTCCTTCTCTAAGGATATAATGAAATAAAATAAACTCTTTATTCGACTGTCTGGCTCCTTGTTTCGAGGTCCTACCTCCATGCAAACTGGAGACAAAGGTTACGGTGCTGTCATGGAAACGGTGTATGAAGAAATGCTCCTTTAGCTCCCGAAAATTCCTGCACCAAAACCGGGAATATTGATGTGAATCAAATTTAGCATTTTTTGTTAAGTAGGGTGCTAAAAGGAAATTAATGCCACCTGAAGAAATAATTACCCAATTGCAGATAAAATACTGAGAATCTTAAAATCAGAATGTCAGCTAGTATTCAGATATTTCAAAAGAGGAGTTAGAATGAGGCTCAAGCACATATTGCAAAAAGCATAGAATAATCATTTCAGTTTCTTACCTTTCTGGCTACAAAATGTGTTTACAAATTGGCAAAATCTTTGAAGAAACCACGTGCGTACTTCACAGAGCTTTTCGTAGCCGGTTACAATTTATTATAGCTAGTCGAAGAAGTTTGGCAGCTTACATTTACCACGCTGTCCTACGTAGAGCTGAACCTTGGTGGAAATCAATTAATTTTCCAACCAAGGCACATTTCGTCTGCTTTCCAAGAAGTTAAACACCATAATATTCCTGTTGCTACAACTCATACTCTTGAAAAACTGAATAAAAGATAATTTATTTGAAGTCCAATGTCCCAGAGAAAGCGTCGTTAGCGTCGATTTTTCAGGAAGCGAAGAGATGATTGCGCTCTCTAAAAGAAGCTCATTCTTTTCAAGTTTTACAGAAAAACCGTTTTTTAGATCACTTGAAATTCATCTTATTATGACAACAAACTCTCTGTAGCCTCGTTCACGAAACAACAGCAAACAAAAACAGCAAAATGTTCAATGACGATAGAATTTAATATTTCTGACAGACTACTTAATACGACTAGAATGCTTGTCGAATCATCACACAACTCTTAGGTCATGCTAAAAGCAATAATACTAGAAAAAATTGTTCACAGGCTGTCAGGAAGAATTTAGGTCACGGATAGTAAATAATCACTATTTTTAGCGCTCTCAATGCCATTTATTATAAAACAGTTTTAGAAACATCACAATATTTACGTATCTGCAAAATGTCATTAGCTACAGTATTGAGAAATTACATAAAAAATAGTAATTATGTATTTTTAAGACGTTAATACTAAAAATTGCATATTTATCGAAAACCATGCTAAAATAAACCTGTCTGGGAATAAAATATTGTTTAAAAATCACAACCACTCAAAGATTTAACTCTGCTAATGCAAAAGGGTAATACGTTCATATTATATGCGCCTTACTCGCAGCTAACTCATGTAAGAAAAGGATGTTACGAATTTCGCAATTCTCATTGTGAGGCGTTGGACTTCACTTTCTTTTCTTGAATATCTTCTGCTCGTGAAGCTCTGTTATCAAAATGATCAAAACCCTGTTTCAATACTTCGAGAAATAAGACGTCCGAAAAGACTGCAGCTGACTACAGAGAAAATAGGTTGTATTTAATAACGCCGCACATACTAGGTAGACTGGCATTCCTTTTATTTTTTGGAAGGGGTAGTGAGTTTAACGACCACATGTCAGCAACTCACTGGGCTATAAACATTCGCCCGTCCCTAATTTAGGGCCAATAGTCCACAGAAAGGAGGGAGCCAGTATCTTTGGACAACCACACCGCCCATTCTTCACCTGGAGTTCGAACGCGGACCCATCTTGGATGAAATATTAGAAGCTTCGTACCACTCAACCACCGAGCTGCTGGCTGACATCATGTTTTCTTCTTCTATTTGAGGAGACAGGATTGCCGACAGTTGTACCAGGAACAGGACGCAAATCTATTTGTCCACAAGCTATCGATATGTTTGCTACTGCAATCGTAGAGCAATCGTTGGTGATGCTGTGTAGCCTCAATCTGGGCACATCCACTATAAAAACAATCTGATTTGCCTTACACAACTGAGTGATAAAAAATCTCATGCAAAATGTTTTTGCATCAGAAGGTTTGTAACAAGGTTGCTGTGGCGAAGTTTCACAGAGACAAGAGGGATCACACGCTCATTTCCAACAAGATGACCACCGCGTTCACCAGACATTCGCTCCTGAGATCTTCGGATATGATGACATTTGAAAGCATAATGCATGGTAATAATACTCTTCGCTTACTAGACTTGAAGGGAAGAATCGTACAGCATGTGAGAAACACCACTTCCAGTCATTAGCCTTCGGTCGTTGAGAGCATTGTTCTGCGGACTCAGACTTTTGGCGCATCAGAACAGGGAACCCATTCTAAAATGACTATAATCATCAAGAGCGCCCCGTAGCCTCCACTGGCTTCCTGTATTGAATTACTCGTGGTACTTCATATTATTATGTGGGAAGAAACTAAATAATGTTAATAGGTTGATTAAGCGGCACATGTCGAAGACAACGTTTCATTTACCAATCCCACACTCATACATATCACAAAATTGCCGTTCTTTCCTTTCGCAGCTATACATTTTCAACTGGTGGTTATTTTTCAATTTTCTTTTTAATTTCCATAATCTTTTTCTCGTGTATTAGGAAGTGTTGCTATCAGGTTTGGTTGAGTCCATCCAGATGGCTTTTAGTACGTACGGATAGTTTTAATCACCACCACCTGTTTATAACCACCTTGTATAAACAGACTCTTTGAAGAAAACAGCAGGAAGAAATAATGCATGTAATTTTATGTTTGATAGCAACGACAATAAATTTCCTTTGTAAAATATTGTCGCAAACATTAAGTAGATCCAGATTTTGCATAACATTTCTGAGCTGAATTTAAGTAGATCTCAATCCACTTGGGAATTGCGTATTGCAAGTAGGGGTGACTGGGGCACATAGGACCGTTGGGGCACAGCCATTTACGGCAATATTAGCGCGGAAGGTGCTGCCACGTACAAGTAAATACATGAAATACGAACATTTAAACGTTTATGTTCAGTGTGTTGTCAGCTATTGCTGAAATTAGTAGGAAACCTGTGCTGTCGTGAGAAATTGTGATTTTAGAGGTAAGCGCTACATCATTTTTAATGAAAATTACAATACTAATGTGTTTTACTACAAGCGTGTAAGAAATATTGAGCACTTGGATATGTTGCGTTAACTATCATCGTCTGATTTCAAGAACAGTCGAAAGAAACCGTTTGGTTGTAAGGTTGTTGCATTATGTGTAAAAGAAAATGACGTTTCGTGGCAGAAAGGACCAAATCATTTATGGCACAGAGGACAGGTGGTCCTCTGTGCCCCATGGATAGGAGTATTTTCTTTGTGATTACGAAAATACTTTATAATGGTTGTATAGTGGGGCAGATAAGTGCATATTTTAATACGAATTGTTCAGATGTGGGCACAAGTACCAAAATCGGCACACATACTAATTGAAAATCGCACTCTTCATATAAAACGTTAGCCACTCAAAATTTCTAAATGGTCGCCATTTTCAAGATGGCCGACACACGATAACCAAATATTTTAATAAAATCGTTCTAATATTTATGCAAGTAATAAACTTTATCATTGAAAAGCACGGTTTTCATATAGACTATTAGCCAATCCAAAATCCAAAATGGCGACCCTTTTCAATATGGCCGAGGCATTTACCAGGATAGTACTCCATGTTTAATGTTTGAGCATTACAATAAATGTTTTTATTATTTTCCTGTTGATAATGTTAGAAACTTCAATTATGAACTTCTGTTCCAGGTAGAGAAAGAATAAATCCTCGACAGTGAAGGACGTACAATTTAAGAACATGGCGAATTCTTCACCATTACCTCCAACATGGCGAACTGACTGGACCAAATGCTATTTGTGCCAAAAGGATACGAACGAACAACTGAAATCACCAGCAACACGTTATAACTGGGAAAATGATAGATACAACATGATTGCGACTAATATTCCTCTCTTTCATGCCATACATTATTTACCCATTGTTCTGGATCCTGGAAAACTTGATGAAGGTGGTAGTATAGAAGAAACACTGAAAAAGAACGAAGCCCAGTACCACCAGAGCTGTCACCTTCTGTTCAACAACATCAAACTTGATCGAGCAAGAAAGAGAAAAATGCATGCAGAGAACAGTACTAAGTATGATGGAGGGAGCAGTAAGCTCCCAAGACGTAGCCATAAACGACAAGATTCTCAGTGCTTCCTGTGTGAAAAAGAAGCTCCAACATCCGAAATAAGACAAGTCATGAAAATTCATTTTAATCAAAGACTGAAAGATTGTGCCCAGTCTTAATGATGGAACGCTTCTCTCAAGAGATTGGTGGAGATGCCATTGCACTTGAGCTGAAGTACCACATTGCATGTTTGGCTAACTTGTACAGCTGAGACAGAATACACCTCAGAAACATCAGAAGACAGGAAAGGGACCAGACACCAGAACATGAAGTTTACCCACTTGCATTTTCTGAACTAGTGATCTACATATTGGAGACAAAATCTAGCACTGCGGGTCCTGCAATCTTCCGTCTTGCAGACATGGTTCATTATAAACAGAAGCGGCTAGCGCAGTATGGTGTCAAGGCTCTTCATGTAAACTCCACTAGACTGAAGGAGAAGTTGCTGAAAGCAATGTCTGAGCTGGCAGATCCCATGCTGGAAAGATATATCCTTCTGGCTTTTACAGAAGACTATCTCAAGTCTCAGACTAATGTGAAGCCATTAGCCTGGGTAAGGCTGCTGAAATTTTGCGAAGGCACATGCTTGACTACAAGTCTACATTTGATGGGACATTCCATGATGGTTGTGTGGATGAGGATATTTCTTCCACTGTTCTTCAGTTTGTTGGCATGATTGAACATGGGGCTGATATAAAATATCAGCTTACGTTATAAAATATCAGCTTACATTTTGTTCCACGAAAAACGATCTTTCATTATCCCAGCTATTGCAGTACCATTGCTACACAAGGGTCATGGAAGGGGCATCTACTCACAGACACTCGATAAACCATGAAACATCATTCCCTGTTTACATGGGGAGGCTGCTTGTCCATGCAAAGACAATGATGATATCTTTTGTGGATCTGCTTCATGAGCATGGTCTTAACATTTCCTATGACAGCGTTTTAGAAATATCAGCACAGTTAGGGGATGCAGCAGTTAGCAAATATGTGGAAGATGGGTTCGTATGTCCAACAATTTCGCGAAGACAGTCGTTCACCACAGCCGCCATGGACAACATCGACCATAACCCTACTGCAATAACAGCACCCACCTCTTCCATGGCACCAGTATCTCTCTGTTTCAGCACATAACCGAGAACAGCAAAGGTGAACATCGTGGAAAGCTCAAGTTCGGCGAGAAGAAAGTGAGCAAAGTTCCTGAAGTCCCTGACTCTTTCACAAATATCTGCCCTGCCTTCTTCACCAAGAAGGATATTTCACCACCAAAGACAAATGTCACAGATACTACAGATATAGACAAGATTGTGACAGATACTGGAACATCTTTGTTGAGATCGCAACTGGCACTAAAATATGAGTGCCCGGAGAAGGCAAGTGTGACTGATGGCCTAGTGGATGTTACTTGGTAAGCCCACCACGCATTAAAAAAGGGCAGCCCTGCATTTGAGGTCAACATTATCTCCCTTTTACCTCTGCTTCGAGATCAGGCTCACTCAGTTTCTACAATCAGACATGTCATGAACAAGATCAACGACATAGTTTCATTCATGAACCCAGGCCAGGTACCTGTTATTGCAGCTGGCCAACCCATCTATGCAGTAGCCAAAAAATTCAGTGGCACTGGCCTGAAAATTATAGAGAAGACAAATGTGTCATAATATTTGGAGGCCGACATATACAAATGTCTGCATTGAAGTCACTCGTTACTATACTGAAGGGCAGCGGTTGGACTGGTGCTCTTGTTGAAGCAGGCATAGCATCTCCCGGTACTGCAGAATCATTTATAACAACCTCCACGTTAACTAGAACACCGCAGATGCACCAAGTAACAGCATGCGCTTTGTACAAGGCTTTGAAGAAATCCTACTTTGGATACTTAATGAAACAGTTAGCAACACTGAGGAAAACTAAGCTTCGAAGATTGGTGTGAGAGTCGTAAACTAAAAAAGCCCACAGTTTCGTTTCTGTACTTTAGTTTTGTCAATAGAACGGGTGATCTTACTAATCATTCGATCACTCGGGAGCCAATTTCAGGCTGTAATGTCACTCACTGGCTGAGTTGCTACCTTAATATTTTACCAACAACAACATGAACTATGCAAGATGGCTACCGACACACCCCAGAAACATGTTGATATTGAAACAAAAACACGCTGAGGTGGCCCAGGAGTTTCAGAATGGAAGATTCGTTGTGCGCAAATCAATGCGAGAGTTCTCAGCTATGGCCATAGACCAAGCTCATGAGTAATCAAATGCTGTTGTTAAGGCAGATGGGGGTGCTATCGGCGTGACTGAGGATCCATGAGCACTCAAAAAGGTGGATGGTAGCTAGTCCTGAAATTAGCCCTTTGGTTGCACCTTATGAGGCCGCATTTGAAGCAAATGAGGGTCAACACAAAACACACCATGAACAGATACAACGAACCCAGAATTTGTTTCTAACATATTTCGTTTCATCAAGCTTGGTGTAATTATATTAGTTTGTGCATTGCTAAAATTAGCGTATTGCTAAAAATGTAACAAAGAAGCTTAAGATGTTTGATGCGTAACTGTACATTTAACTTCCCCATTTATGTGACAAACAAAGAAGTCAATAAAAGTAGTTGAAACAAGTCCAGTGGGTTTAAGTCTGCGACATAAAAACTGGGAATGGCAGCCATGTTGGAATATGACGGCCATCTTGGAAATTCAAATGGCTAATGTTGTTTCTCAAATTATTGGACCATGACTAATAACCGCACCAATTTTAGTGCTTGTATCTACATGAGAACGATTTTATCACTTATCTGCCCCACTATGTGGGCCTACCTATGTTTTGATAGTACTTTTCCGTAACTTCTGTAAAGTCATGTTTTTTTTTCTTTTTTGATTTGCAGTTGGTACGTACGTACAAACGAAAGACGAATGGGCCCAAATGGACGGCAGAAACAGTTTCAAAAGCTGTTAAAGCTATAAATGATGGACTGAACATTAGGAAAGCAGCAGCTTTTTTTGACATTCCTAAGACCTGTCTGTTAAGAAGACTTAAAAAGTAAGCAAGCCATAGGACCTAGAAACGATAATTTCAAACCTGTAGTTTCGTCAGAGGAGGAAAAACTGCTAGTTGACCATCTTTTGCAAATGGGAATGAGGTTTTACGGTTTGACGTCTCAAGATGTAAGAAAAATAGTCTATGGATTAACGGGAAAACTAAACCTGCCACACAGTTTCAATAACAATACGAGACTTGCAGGCTATGACTGGCTTGCATCGTTCAGAAAACGGAACCCATCAATAACGTTAAGAGATCAGGAACCTACAAGTGTTGCAAGTGCATCTGGATTCAACAAAACCCAAGTTGATCGTTTTTTGATATATTAAAGAGCGTAATGGGAAAATACTCTTTGTGGGCTGGTCAAATATATAATGCAAATGAGACGGGACCAAATACAGTTCCCACTCCTAGGCGAATCATTGAATGAAAGGTCGAAAACAAGTTGGAAGAATTGTAAGCGCAGAAAGAGGAGTGAATGTAACTGCTGTTTGCACGTTTTCTACCAGTGGGCAATATATCATACCATTTCTCTTATTTCCCAGACAACGCATGTCACCACAGTTTTTAAAGGGTTGTCCTCCTGAATCTAGTGGTTATGCGAATGGTTCAGGATGGATGGACAGCTTACATTTTGTGAAGTTCCTTGAGCATTTTTTGAAGCGGGCAAAACCAACGTTGGAAAGGAAGGCGTTACTAATTATTGATAACCATGAAAGCCATAAAACTCTTGAAGCTATAGAAATGGCTAGCAAAAACAACATTATGTTAATATCTCTTTCACTTCACACTAGCCATAAGGTGCAACTACTTGATGCTACCTTTTATGTTCTTCTAAATGCCCAATTTGCACGGGAATGTGACAAATGGATGACACATAATACTGGTCAACGTATAACAATTTACGATACAACAGAAATTTTTGGAAAAGCTTATCTTCATGTGGGAACACAAGAAAAGGCGATAAAAGGCTTCTTAGTAACAATTATCATGCCCTTCAACCCAGACATTTCTTCTGATGATGAAGTTTTCCCATCTCTGCTTAATGAAGATTAACTTAGAAACATCATCTAATCCTACTGACTAACCGGATTCACCAAGAGGTGATAGCCCAAGACAAACACTTCATACAAGTCCAGGATGTTCTACCAGTAACGAAGAGACAACAACAGTCTCAAACCCTTGAATTTCAAAAGGCCCTCAATGAAATTTCACCAGAGCCTGTCATTAAAACTGTTAAAAAACAAAAAGCTACCGTTGCTAAAAGAAAAACACAGAGAGCAAAACAATTGGCAAGCTCCCCATTTAAACGTGCAAGAGGTTAACAAGATGAAACGCGCAAGGTTAACAAAAGAGCTTCACACAAGGGAAATAAGACTGTAAACAAGCGCTCAAGTAACGCAACGAAAAAATGCAGGAAACAAGAATGTGGCAACGACCCTGAACATCGTTTGACTGAATCAAAACTAATGTCTCCAATTCCATCACCTAGCTCTTACACGAAATCTGTGGCATCACGTAGCAAAAAAATGAAAACAATACCAGCAAAGAAAATAAACCTTCGCAATAGACAACTTTGGAAGTCAAGTGCTGAGAGTAGCGAAACTAATGATGATGATGATGTTCTATGTATCTATTGCAAAGAGGGATTTTCTTCATCCAAAGACGGAGAAGGGTGTATACATTGTTCTGAGTGCAACAACTGGGCACACGATGCCTGCGCGGGTGTTGATGAACACGACGACAATCTAGTATGCATGTTTTGCCAACAGCTTTAAATAATTTGCCTATATTTTGTAATTTGAAAGTTATGGACCATCACGTATGTTTATGCTGCCAATAGCTTCGTTAATTTGGCCATATTTCGTTATTCTAATGTTATGTTTTATATTTAAGCAAAATATATATTCTTTATCATTGTAACATTGTAACTTGTATTGCATACATCTATATATATAAAAATGTTAAGTTGGTTTGTGTACGCTTCAAAAACTCAAAAAGTTCTGCACCGATTGAGCTCAAATTTTGACACGATATACAACCCGCTTCAAAGATTGTTTTTATCTATTTTTCGCGTCAGTAACATCCCCGCGATCGCGAGAAAACAGCTTTTCCTTCGACCATATATACTAATGGACTGCGCACTGGTAATAGCTGCATCAGAGCGTAATAAATGTATTCACGAATGAAAAGTCGTAATGGAATTCTAAAAAAGAAATTCCTAAAATTTATGATGAGCACAGCACGAGTTAACCATCTTTTTGCCCGAAGTCACGTGATTTCGTGGCTTGCGATGTTGGAGCCAGAAATTTTGATGCCATGCGCAGTCTACCAGTATACATGGTCGAAGGCTTTTTCAACGGTCAGCTGTGTACCAGCAAACGCGCCATCTGCCAGAAGCGAGGGGAACACTCTCCATACTAGGTGATCGTGTTGTTTTTATCTATTTTTCGCGTCAGTAACATACCCGCGACCGCGAGAAAACAGTTTTTTCAACGGTCAGCTGTGTACCAGCAAACGCGCCATCTCCTGGAAGCGAGGGGAACACTCTCCATACTAGGTGATCGTGTCGTGATTGAGCTGCGCCGTTCGCCAAATCGTAAGTAGAGGTTATGTTTTGTCTCTTATCTCTCATGGTTTTCAACCTAGAGCTGTGAGAGCCATGAGAGGTTATAATCTTATCCCTTCCTTCTGTTCCAGTGAAAACCGAAATAATGCCTCGCAAAAAAACGAATTTCGGTCGTCGCACTCGCCACACAGAAGGATCGAGAAGACGGCTTTCGAATATGACTGAGGAAGAGCGGGCATACGTACGAGAGAGGAACAGACTAAGCACCATCCAGATGCGTAACACGGAACCAGTAGAAAGACAAGCAGCCAGGCTTGAGGATGCACGATTGCGAGCACGGCAGTCGCGTTCTGCAGCAACAGATTTGGTTCGTTCTCAACGGAATGAACGCGAGGCGTCGAGGATAGCTGAAACACGTACCCAAAGAACAGCAGATCTGATTCTGCAATTCAATCGTCTTGCATTCCGGTACAATCCAGCTGTTGATTATAGTTCAAGTCCGCATGTTGTCATTGGCCAGATGAGTCATGTCTGTACCTACTGCCAGGCTCTAAAGTTCAATAATGAAACGAATGGGATGTGTTGCGCTGGCGGAAAAATTAAATTGCCTCAACTTGAAGCACCACCAGAGCCGTTGAAAACTCTACTTGCTGGATCTACCGCTGAATCGAAGCATTTCCTATCGAACATCGGGAAATATAACTCTTCTTCCAAATGACGTCATTTGGTGCGGAAATTGTGACTGCTCAATTTATGCCAACTTTTAAAATCAAGGGACAAATATATCACAAAGCTGGCTCCCTGCTCCCGTTCCGAGATAGTGACCATAAATTCCTTCAAATGTACTTCATCGGTGATGATAGAGATGAAGTCGATGCACGTTGTGGAATACATACCTCGCTAAGAAGATCCATCATTTTGCAACTACAGGAGCTCCTTCACGAAAAGAACAATTTGGTGCGTTTGTTCAAAACGGCAATGGATATGATGCCATCAGATACCCACAAGATTGTCATTCACGCCGAGAAAACGCCCGCTGGAGAACATGTCCGAAGATATAATGCTCCAACTATAGACGAAGTAGCAATTGTCATAGTCGGAGATCAGTTCCAACCTAGAGATATTGTTCTTCATCGAAGGAACGATCAATTGATAAACGTCGCAGAAACTCACCGTTGTTACGATGCTTTGCAATATCCAGTTATCTTCTGGGATGGTGCCGATAGATATCATTTCAATGTGAAGATGATAAACCCAGTGAATGGTGCAGAAATTAATTAAAAGTGCAGCGCAATGAACTTTTACGCCTACCGCTTAATGATTCGGAGGAACGAGGGCAATTATATTTTGAAATGCCGTCCGTTGTTTCACCAGTACATTGTGGATATGTATGCAAAAATTGAAACGGAACGTTTGCTATTTCTTCGTTTGAATCAGACCAAACTCCGCTCCGAAGAATACATTCATTTGCGAGATGCAGTTGTGAATGACTGTAATACAACCAACGTTGGAAAGCTTACTATTTTGCCATCTTCATACATAGGCAATTCAAATCACATGCAGGAATATGCTCAAGATTCAATGGCATATGTTCGTCATTACGGGCGTCGAGACTTATTTATCACCTTCACGTGCAATCCAGCTTGGGACGAGATACAGCAGCTGTTACTTCCTGGGCAATCACTCGTGGATAGGCATGACATCACAGCACATGTTTTCAGACAAAAGCTTAAGTCGCTGATGGATTTCATTGTGAAACATGAAGTGTTTGGATCTGTGCGCTGTTGGATGTATTCGGCAGAATGGCAAAAGAGAGGATTGCCACATGCGCATATACTAATCTGGCTATACGATAAAATAGCTTCAGACGAAATCGACGATGTGATATGCGCTGAGATTCACACGGGCTGACGTCGATAAGGATTTTCATGCAGTTGTTATCAAAAACATGATACATGGACCATGCGGTACACTAAATCCGAATTCACCATGCATGGTAGACGGGAAATGTTCTAAGCAATATCCTCGAGCATTCGCAGCCAACACAGTAACAGGAGACGATGGATATCCTCAGTATAGGAGATGATCAACTGAAGATGGCGGGAATTCGGCAACTATACACATGCGAAATGGTGATATTGATGTAGACAACCGTTGGGTGGTCCCATATTCGCCTCTGTTGTCAAAAACATACAAAGCGCACATAAGCGTAGAATATTGCAATTCGGTCAAATCGATTAAATACATCTGTAAGTATGTGAATAAAGGCAGCGATATGGCAGTTTTTGGTGTGCAACCAGAAAATAGTGACAGAAATGCAGTACGAGTTATCGATGAAATTGCACAATACCAGGCTGGAAGATACATAAACAGCAATGAGGTTGCATGGCGAATTTTTTCATTTCCCATGCATGAACGCAATCCAGCTGTGGTTCACTTAGCAGTACATTTAGAGAATGGACAGCGTGTTTATTTCACAGATGCAAATGTGCAACAAAGAGCCCTTAATCCACCTGGTATAACTCTAACTGCTTTCTTCACCTTATGTCAGGAAGACGCTTTCGCCAGAACACTGATGTACACAGAAGTGCCCTCTTATTACACGTGGAATGTAACTAAAAAAGCATTCGTACGACGCAGACGAGGGGAGCCAGTCGACGGTCAACCTGGCATTTTCAGAGAAAATACAATTAGTAGACTTTATACAGTGCATCCTAATCAAGATGGATGTTTTTTCCTTCGCATGCTGTTGGTAAATGTGCCTGGTCCTAGATCTTTCCAGCAATTGAAAATTGTTGACGGCGTCACATATGCCACTTTCCGCCGTGCGTGTCAAGCTCTTAATTTATTAGAAAACGACCAACAGTGGGATATATGTATTAGTGACGCCTGCAACACTGCACATCCAAACCAAATTCGAGCACTATTCGCCATTATATTGACCGCCTGCTTCCTTTCATCTCCCACAGAGTTATGGGAAAGATATCGATCGCATATGGCTGAGGATATTTTGCATAGAGTACGCCTAGAAAATGCCAATATGACCATGGAATTTACAGAAGGCATTTACAACGAAACATTGATAAATACTGAAGACAAGTGCTTAGCTATTGCAAATAAAGTTCTTAGTCAATTGGGAATGCCAGCACCCAACCGAACTACGACTGCTTCATTTGATGTGGATTTGCGCCGTGAACAGAGTTACAACACCGGTGATCTCCAGTCATATGTCCAATCAAATATTCTCAAATTAACATGTGAACAGAAGGGCATTAATGATCGCATAATGCAAATGATAAATGACGGAGTTGGGGGGGGCTTCTTCTTGGATGCGCCAGGAGGAACTGGGGAAACATTCCTTATCAGATTGATTCTTTCAACGGTTCGATAAAAAAATGACATAGCCTTAGCCCTCGCTTCGTCTGGAATAGCTGCGACATTGTTACCAGGTGGAAGGACTGTTCATTCAGCTCTGAAGTTGCCATTAAACATGCGAATCATCGAGAATCCCACGTGCAATATTTCCAAAGCATCCGGTATGGGAAAAGTATTACAAAAATGTAAACTCATTGTTTGGGATGAATGCACGATGGCACATAAAAAATCGCTTGAAGCTCTTGATCGATCGTTGCGAGATTTGCGTGGAAACGTTCAACCATTCGGGAATGCATTGATATTGCTCGCAGGAGATTTTAAGCAAACATTGCCTGTAATTTCTCGATCGACACCAGCGGACGAAATAAATGCTTGCCTGGAATATTCAACATTTTGGCGACACGTACGTACATTGCAGTTGTCTACGAATATGCGTGTCCAGCTGCAGAACTATCAATCAGCCGAGGTATTCTCACGACAGTTACTGGACATTGGGAACGGACAACTGCCAGTCGATGAGACGTCAAGACGAATATCATTTCCTGATAATTTTTGTAATTTAGTAACATCGAAAGAACTGATCGAAAAAGTATTTCCTAATATTCAAATTAATTATAAGAATCACGATTGGCTCAGTGAACGAGCTATCCTTGCCGCGAAGAATAAAGATGTCTATCAAATTAATAATGTTATTCAATCCAGCATTCAAAGTGAGGAAATTACATACAAGTCGATAGATACAGTTGTGGAAGCAGATGAAGTAGTTAATTATCCAACGGAATTTTGGAACTCACTTGATCTGCCAGGGATGCCACCACACATATTAAAATTAAAAATAGGTGTGCCAATTATCATGTTGCGGAATATTAATCAGCCAAAACTCTGCAACGGCACGCGACTCGCAGTTAAAAAACTGATGAAAAATGTAGTGGAGGCAACGATTTTAACGGGGCCTTTCGAAGGTGAAGATGTCCTCATCCCTCGAATTCCCATGATCCCGACCGATACACCATTTCAATTTAAAAGATTGCAATTCCCAATTCGATTGGCGTTCGCAATCACAATCAATAAAGCTCAAGGTCAATCTTTAGAACTGTGTGGTTTAAATTTAGATGCGGATTGCTTCTCACATGGACAACTGTATGTTGCGTGTTCCCGTGTCGGCAAACCAGATAGCGTTTATATCTACGCAGAGAATGGAAAAACAAAAAATATTGTATACCCACAAGTATTCCAAAATTAAACTTCTATGAAACGTATGCTTTGTTTTGTTCCTCACTTCTCATCCATGCAACCACAATGTGCCACAGCTACGCATGGCCGGGTATAGCTAGTTGTTAATAAATCACAATACTATCCGTGAATAGAAGATATAAACTGAAAGCGATTTCAGTTTCATCTTCTATTTACGGATAGTATTATGATTTGTTAACAATGTATTCAATACAAGGAACCGTATTATGATTTATTAACAATGTATTCAATACATGGTACCCCACCTTATGGGGCAGATATGAACATTTAAGTTACTCTGAATTTGGTGCTTTTTCCCCAGAAATAAAACGAACATATAAATAAAAACCATGCCATAACCACGAAAATATTACAAATCTCATCATGTTATTTTATTTTCTCTTTACTGCTGTTTTAAGTTGCGATTTCTATTCGATTTTCCTTATTAGGTCCTATGTGCCCCTGTCTCCCCTACTTAATTATCCTTGTAATATAGCGAGAATTCTTGAGTATCAAATTTTATACTTTCCCAGACTCTTTTTTAACATCAATTCAAGTCCTAATGCCTTGTTGAAATTCCAAGTTGTACAAATAATATCCTAGAGCCAAGACTTCTGTCGAGGCTCTAATCTTTTAGCTCCCGTGACGCACATTCTTTACCCCTTTTTGGACACCACGTGACATGCATGTACTTGTAAATAAATGAGGAACATGCAATGGAGTTTCGTACACCTGACGGTCAGTCAGTCTGTTCAAATATTGGCAGTCTGTTCAAATATTGTTTTTGGAGTTCCTCTGCCGACGTAAGCAAATCTAATGGTTACAATCAGTAACCCGTTCGTTATTTGGGGCTACTGGTTTCATGAAGAGGTGAGACCTAGGTAGCTCACTCTTGCAGTTTAACATGGGCCGACGTTAAATAGCAAGGTTGTGAATACGCGGGGAGCCAGCGCTGTAAGACATGCACTCTACTCATGATTGATCGAGGGCTCGAACCGAGCCCGAGATCAGACGGCTAGCTAGAAACTAGCGGCAATGACCACTCGGCCACAGTGGTGGCGCCTGATATGTATTTAGGGTCCATAGTTAGTATTGCAAAAACCGCATTTGGCTGTCTGAGCAATAAAAATGATTTTGCTTAAAAAACCGCATTTGGCTGTCTGAGCAATAAAAATGATTTTGCTTAAAAAACCGCATTTGGCTGTCTGAGCAATAAAAATGATTTTGCTTAAAAAACCGCATTTGGCTGTCTGAGCAATAAAAATGATTTTGCTTAAAAAACCGCATTTGGCTGTCTGAGCAATAAAAATGATTTTGCTTAAAAAACCGCATTTGGCTGTCTGAGCAATAAAAATGATTTTGCTTAAAAAACCGCATTTGGCTGTCTGAGCAATAAAAATGATTTTGCTTAAAAAACCGCATTTGGCTGTCTGAGCAATAAAAATGATTTTGCTTAAAAACCGCATTTGGCTGTCTGAGCAATAAAAATGATTTTGCTTAAAAACCGCATTTGGCTGTCTGAGCAATAAAAATGATTTTGCTTAAAAAACCGCATTTGGCTGTCTGAGCAATAAAAATGATTTTGCTTAAAAAACCGCATTTGGCTGTCTGAGCAATAAAAATGATTTTGCTTAAAAAACCGCATTTGGCTGTCTGAGCAATAAAAATGATTTTGCTTAAAAACCGCATTTGGCTGTCTGAGCAATAAAAATGATTTTGCTTAAAAAACCGCATTTGGCTGTCTGAGCAATAAAAATGATTTTGCTTAAAAAACCGCATTTGGCTGTCTGAGCAATAAAAATGATTTTGCTTAAAAAACCGCATTTGGCTGTCTGAGCAATAAAAATGATTTTGCTTAAAAAACCGCATTTGGCTGTCTGAGCAATAAAAATGATTTTGCTTAAAAAACCGCATTTGGCTGTCTGAGCAATAAAAATGATTTTGCTTAAAAAACCGCATTTGGCTGTCTGAGCAATAAAAATGATTTTGCTTAAAAAACCGCATTTGGCTGTCTGAGCAATAAAAATGATAAGCATAAAAATGATTTTGCTTACAGTTACCCACTCTACTCCGGAGAACATTTTGTACTACACCTGACAAAATATTTTATTCACGTCTTAAACGGAGTATCTGAGTCGAGGAGAAGTACTAAATGCTTTCAAAAGCAATTCAAATAGCTATCTGTATTAACATAGACTCATAGTATGGAAGAAAAGAGACTTTTAGGCAAGATACTTTTAACACTGAAGAAAATATAATAAAAGGGGGCATTCGCGCATCCCCTGTTCAGAGAAAGCAGCGTAGGGGAGCGAAGAGTGTTTGGGAGCCCCTGATTTGACGAGTTCAGACGAATTAGGCCGAGAGCTTTGAAACGGGGTGGTTAGATTTACTGCGTGAAAAGAAAAGAAATGCTCTCTTGTGTGTTGCATGACTGACTGCAAGAAACAGGAGAAATGTGGAATAATTTCTCTCTGAAAATACGGTCTTGTTACACGGATTGATTTTGAACCAATAAAGGCAACCATCGCAATCTCAAAACATTACGGAAGGAAAAGTCTTCTAACGGCCGAGACGGCATACCGTAGATCATCTTTATAAGTGTCAAGCAAAGACTAACGCACGGATTCCTGTTCCAAATCAATCGCATCGATCGATGTCGGTATCCGTGCACGCAGATGTGTGGATGGCGTCACACAAGGGTCTAGAGTCAATCTGTGTGTGTGTGTGAACGTGGACTTGGGGCATGATTTTCCCACTCTGGGTGCAAATTAACAAATGTGAGTGCTTCCCAACCTTGGAATGAGTTGTATAAGGGGATTACTATCTTACCGGAGAGCAGCCATACAGTATAAGCATGTAACATATTTTTGTGCGTGGTAGGCTTTCTGATTCAGTGAACTCCAGTCAAAAAGTAGAGAACAGTTTCGTCAGAGAACTCAGTTATGCCGGACAATATGTGCCCGCGAAATATCGTTAAACGCTAACGATATATTCAACCTACGAGCTAACTAAAAGCGGAGAGATAATTAATTACCTGAGTAGATGCTCCTTCTATTTCCTGTGTATGTAAATCTACTACTTTATCATTTCCATTATCTGTTTAATATACACTGCTAGCCACCCAAAATGCAACACCAAGAAGGACACGAGATAGAAAAGCCAAATTTACTGGACACATAACAACAGATACAAAGATGACACGATTGAGATTCCAGGCCCGTGCGACCTGCGGAACACGCAGACACCAACAGTTCGTGTGGCCTACATGGCTGGCAATAACGGCCGCTAAACGCCACGGCATCGAACGAAAGAGACTTTGGATGTGGGCTTGGGGTATGTCGGTCCAGGCTGCTTCCACACGTTGCCCCAGTTCATCAGACGTAGCCGCGGGTGGTGCTTGCCGGGCCACTCGGTTGCCGATCAGCTACCAGACGTGTTCGATGGGCGCATTATCGGGAGAACAGGCTGGCCACGGCAGCAGTGACACCTGGTGGCACGTGAAGAATGGTTGCACGATGCGTGCCACGTGCGTGCGCGCATTGTCCTGTTGAAACGTGGCCGCTGGCAGATCCTGCAGGTAAGGGAGGACTACGAGCTATAAAACGTCGGAGATGTAGAGGTGGCGGTTGAGAGTACCAACGATGTGTACCAGAGGGGTGCGGGTGTCAAATCCAATTGCGCCCCAAACCATAACGCCAGGCGACGGGCCGGTATGGAGATGCATAATGCAGGCGTCACGTAGTCTCTCGCCGCGGTGCCGCCACTCGCGGATCCGACCATCGTGGTGTTGCAAGCAGAAGCGTGATTCGTCGGAGAAGACAATGTCGTGTCATTCCGTAGTCCAGGTGCGGCGTTCAACAGCCCACTGCCGCTGCACTCGCCGGTGGTGTAACGTCAGTGGTAATCGGAGCAATGGGCGCCGTGCGACAAGTCCCTGCTCCTGCAGACCACGTCGAACGGTACGTGGTGACACAGGTTGTTGCGCAACAGACCCTAATTCCTGCGCTAACGTTCGTGATGTGGCGGTGACTGCCGTCAATGTCCGCTGCACAACATGCCGGTCCTCTGGTTAGGCGGTGTGCCGTGGCTGCGGCAATCGCTCACGTCGTTCCGTCCGTCGCTCCTGCACCCACCGAAACCATACTCGCCTCACTGTAGCTGAATGTCGTCCCACACGTGCGCCGAACTGTCGGTACGATAAACCGCTGTCGCGACAAGCCACTATTCGCCCTCTGTCGAACTCCGAAACGTGCTGGAATGACTGCCGTATTCTGCGACGAGGCATCAGGAAGCTTCCCACGCACAGGTCCGGCAGCCCAACACACTTCCACTACCTACACCCCGCCTTCTGTGCACCCTTCTTACAGTGCTTCTAGGTGGCGTGCCGGGCGCACATGATTTGCATTATGTCCTGCAATGCTAATCGTTTGCATGTCCTCTCGCGGGTGACGCATGCTTCGAATTACAGGCCAATTTGATGCTTTCTTCTTGGTGTTGCATTTTGGGTCGCCAGCAGTGTGATACTGTATAATGCCTGTTGCATTTCGTGAAGTGAATGGGCTGTTTTGTAGTGTTCGAGAAATTTGATTTTGATTGGCTACATTTTCTTAGGCTAAATTGTCTTTGCACAATCATCAGGCCTTCTGCCGTAAACAAACCACGAATAACTATTTTTAAATTACAATGCTTACATACGAGCTGTCTACCAAAAGATATATTTTAATAGTTTAGCGCCCTAGGTGTAAACGTATTGTACAGTAGGTTTACTGATTAGCACAAAACAGTTGTATAATTAATTTAAAATTTCAAAGTTATTGAACAATGCATGGAAGTGGACTAAAATTTCTGTGCTTTTGCGTTATTACTGTTTATAACAACGTATGTTATAGTCCCACATGCAAAATGCTAAACACTCACTCAATCTCTTTCTCCTTTTGTTAGTTACTTTTCGTATGCCCCTACCTGCAAATAAAACCTTTTTTACAAGAAGGCATCAATACGTTTTCTACCATTTAATTTGATGTATTGCTATAACAGGGAGGTATATACAACCAAGATGACTTCCTCATGTTTCTTAATGATTTCTACCTTGGATGTAATTCACGACTTCACTGATAAGACATTTCCTACATGGCATCGCTTTCCCCAGTGGACGCGGAGTGTAGCATCGAAATATTTCGCGAGGATTATAGGGCCCATGACGGCATAACGAGAGATATGCAGTAGAGTCAAAATTAGTGACCACCTATCAAATATGATGCTGCTCCTGCACGTACCGTGAAAGAGTCACTTACCCGGCGAGGCAAGGGCGGTATAAGATTTCTAAAGGGGTCTTGTGGTATCCGGTACCAACACGTTACGTGTAGATCATTCAACTTTTGTAAGTTATGTGGTTGAGCCGCCGCAGATAGGATTTGCTGTTCCAACACAAACCACAAATGCTCGATTGGATTGATGATGACTGGACTCAAGGTTCCCAACAGAATACTACCAAAAGCATTACACTTCCTCCAGCAGCTTGATTTGTCCCATGATGCATCCTGGAGCCCACACTTCCCCAATAAACCCTTTAAGCGGCCGGTGTTACTTACCCAAATGGTGTCCAAAATTTCCTTCGCTCCTCAAAGCTCACATAGCGGCCGGGTTTTACAAAAGCTACGGCAAAACAATTCATTCCCCTCTCATCTGAACACTACAGTCCATAAACCTTTCACAAGCAATAATCACCAGTGCCCACCTGGTGCTACGAGCTTCCTTCTAGTCCTTTGTTCTCTGCTCCATGACCGAAGGCATGATGGGAAAGGGTGAGTACCACTGGCAAGAGCATCATGCCACTGGGTCGAAACAAGTGACTTAAACATCTTCTCTCTCCTTTCTTAGGATCGTAGCCATTATTACAACCTTTTCAGCAGGTAATTACTCTGAAGTTATTAGTGTCATTCATTCCCATGAATGACCACTTTGAATAAGAAAGCTAAGGGGAAAGCAACGCTTTCTGATGCGCAGGTTTACTCCGAACGGCGTTCGGTCCACTTTTTAGACAGCGAATATATTCGTTCGATCTGATTTTAGCCCATTTTTCTAACCCCGAGTTAACTTGTTCTAACCGGTTAAAGGGTTAAAGGACGCATACCTGTCAGGCACTTCACGTGGCACAACACGAAACGTGATCAATTGAACCAGACGACCTTATTGCAATCATCCAGTGTCCAGTTTTGATGCTCGCGTGCCCATTGTAGGCACTTTCGGCAGTCGACCGTGGTAAGCATTGACACTCGGAGCGGTATACGTCTACGCAGCTCCTTTTTTAACAGCGTTCCATGTACTCTGTGCTGTAACACATTCCCGTAACCAGTATTCAAATTACCGTCGAATGGCGTCAGAGTATCCATTCTGTTGGCTTGTACCATGCGGCAAATCCTTCGCTCAGCTCTAGCATCGATGAGCCGTGTTCGGTCCACAACTTCCTGGAGGTTCGTGGTTTTCCCTCCTGGGACCGCTTTTTAAACGTTCTAACAACGGCTCACCGTGAGCACATCACAAGCTTTGTCGTCTCGGAAATGCCCTGACCCAGTCTTCTGGTCCTTATGATTTGGCCTTTGTCAAACTGGCTTAAATCCCCCGCTTTTCCCATCTGAAGAACAAGAATAGAGCTTAGTATCAGGTTTTATTTATACCCTCGGATGAGCTTCACAAGCGCTTTTTTTTTCTGAAGTTGCTTCGATTTGCATGCAGATGCGCTGGTAATAATGTTTTGGCTCTTCGGTGTATTTATATGGAAGATGTCCTCTTTGTGTAGGACTTCTTTCTGTGGAAACAATCTTGTATAATAGTCATTAAATTCGTAACCAGAAAAGAGCTTTCGTGGAGAGAAATCGCACACAGGATGTACCGAAAGAATGTTGTGGAGAATTCACCCAGATTATAGACACTATAGTGGTCAAGATATGCTACTCGATAAGCATGAACTTGGTATGGCACATTAAGACTGAAATTCTTGCAGCACTTTGTTTTGTCATGGAGACAACAAAGTACACGCCTTTATTGGAGTTGCGGAAGCGCAAAGACTAATTGAGGAACTATATCATTGTAAATGTATAATGTACACGTTTCATCTATATATCAGCAATTCTTCATTTAAAAGAGAATACGTGATGTAAAGCAATTTAGACACAGTTTCCAATCTATTTCGAATATTTCTAAAGATGCAAAGAAAAGTTAATTTTATGCAAAATTAGGGGTACAAATTAAATAAACTTAACAAAACTCGATAACCTCTTTAAAATGCGGTAATTCATGTAGCACGCATTTGAAGTAATCTCAGAAGACTGACTAAAATACAGAGCATAGATAGAAATCCGTCATCCGGCAGTAACTGCTACATCAAGAAGTATCAGATTTGGGTTACTCATGGACGATGGCTTTTCATTCCTCTATTTAGGCGCTTGCATATTGAAACGCCTGCATCTGCATCAGCTGCAAACGCAATCCTCTCATACATGAGTGGAGGCCATAGGAAGTTTTCTAATGGAGGCACTAAACTACTTGGATGGCAAAATTCTCAAACGCCGACGCATTTCGGTCGGTAACTTGATTCTCGAGGTGTTACGAAAGTACTCTTCCTCACGAAAACACTTCAACACTGTTATTCGTTCTCACATACCTTAGGGATGGAATCTTCAATTTGGTTAAATCACGAAAGCTGCGAAGCACGCACATACATGTAAGTTGCCACAAAAGCAGCGACGTAAGATAAGATGATTCCTGCTTCAGCCATGGCATCAGGTATCTTCATATAATGAATATTTACAAGCTCCGAAGGATAAGAGGTTAACTCCTTTACCAAACAGTTTACCTGCCTCACCCTGACGTTTTAAAAGTGCCCTTGATCTTCTTTTGACAAACACTGAACAATGACAGCTTGTTCAATAACAAAAATAACAACATTAAAAGTTTGATCACGCATCACGGTATTCTTAGGAAATTGAAAATATTTTTTCCCCAACCTAATGTTTTCTATATTATTTACATGATGATAAAGCAACATGAAAACACGGTTTAAAGTTTCTGGTACGTATCTCTTGTAACATTAAATCGAGTGAAGCGTTATGATTTCGCTCTAGTAACATTTCTATGCTGTAAGAAATATGAGGTTTAAAATTCGAGATTCATAATGAACAAATCCTATTTTTCAAGTGAATAATTATTTTAATTTACTGACTCTTATATTCAAGGAGAGAGAGTATTGTACTTGGGTACTGCTGAGTTATTTCTTTTAATACGTCATATTTGAGAAAACTCGTTGAAAACTGGCAAGCTTGTTAAACTCGTTTCCTTAGTTGTGCTGAATTGAAGATGACAAATAACTTTTTTATTAAAATGTTAGCGGCATATTAACACTTATTTCCATATTTTTTAAAGTAAGGTATCATTTAACTTCAGACTGAACGCTATTTATTATAGCTAAATGACGTGAGGAACATAAAAATATATTTCAGGATCAATTCCTTTTAATCTAATATACACTATCTACCAACATTTGGACACCCCTGCAATCGATGATATCTGCGGTCCTGATACCCGTCACGGCCGCCGCCGTTAAATATCTTGTGGGAAACAACAACGCAACCAATCGCATGCAAGATGCCACGCAGTTAGGAGCTCTCTGATTTCGAGAAAGGTATAATCGTCGGGTATCACACAAATGGCCGATCGATACGTGACATATCCAGCGAGTTGTAGTACCCAAAATCGACAGTGGCCTACGTGATTGGCAAGAGGAAGATGAGAGGTGACTGTCGGCCCGGCAGACCCACAAAACTGGGAGTTAGAGACCGACGGGTGCTGGCCAGAAAAATTCGGAAGAACCGCACCTCATCGATGGGCCACATCCGCGAGAAGTTTCAACAGGCATCCGGAAGTGTTCTTTCGATGAATACCATCCGTATGGAAGCCCATGTGTTCGGTTATCATGGACGTGCTGCCTCCCACAAGCCTTTGATCGCCAAGAACAATAGCGCTGCTCGACTAACGTGATGCAAAGAACGTCGACAGCGGACCGTTGAACAGTGGAAACAGGTTATCTGGAGCGACGAATCAAGGTTCACCCTCTACCGTTCGGATGGCTGGGTCTGGGTTTGGATTCTACCTGGAGAACGTCTCCTGCCGGAATGTATTGTGCCAACTGTGAAATTCAGCGGCTGTGGAATTATGCTATGGGGGTGTTTCTCCTGGTATGGCAAGGGACCCTTGGTCGCAATTCTTGGTAGATTGAACGCCGAGACCTACTGCACCATTTTGGATGACCATGCGCTTCCTACGCTGTGTCAGCTTTACGGGATGGACCCATGTTACTTTCAGGATGACAATGCCACCTGTCATGTTGCGAGGTCCACCATAGCTTGGTATGGTGACAATGGGGTTAATCAAATGGACTGGTTGGTTGGTTGGTTGGTTGGTTGGATGTTCAATTTTTATGGCGCAAGGGCCATGTTTGGCCAAAGAGCGCCAGACACAAGACAAACAAACAGTACAAATGGACTGGCCTGCGCAGAGCCCGGACCTTAACCCTATCGAGCACCTCTGGGACGAGTTGGAGCGTCGGTTTAAGGGGTTCCCCACCGTCCGAAATCGGTGAAGGAATTGACCTGTCTTCTCCAAGCCGAGTGGAAGAAACTACCGCTAGCCGTCGTACAACACCTGGTTGAGAGTATGCCACGGAGGATCGCGGATGTAATCGCCGTTCGTGGAAGCTCCACGAGCGGCGATTATTGAAGGTGAATAAACTTCGTTTTCCTTTGCTATCACAGGTGTTTAATTACTTGTTGGTAGATAGTGTATATTCTATTTTATTAATAAAAGTGGTGTTGCTTCTATTTTTGGATAGTATAACATATGCAAACATAGCCGTTATATATTTTCAGGAGTCCTTTCCACCAAATTAACAGAGTACTTTTTAAATAATTATTGCTAAGGTCTCAGAACTAGGGACATCCGTCCTCAGAATAGGTAAAGATCCAGGTCTTTACAGAGTGATTTGCTCCTGGTAATGATCCCTACCGGTAATGATGGGAACAATGGGTATTGTAGGATCCCTGTCGTGGGCACTCACTTATAAGCCTATTTCTTGTGTTAGAGTTTTTACATGAACGCCCGCAACGAGGGTCAAGCGACCTCTCCTGGAAATTTTATAAAAACTGAAACGGTTCTGCTGATAGTTCAGTAACGTACGGCGTGTATCTTCATAATTTACACGCAGAACCAAGGTAGTTGTACTACTTTTGTCGTTGTTGTTAATTGGAGATTTAACGACCACCGTGAGCAACTCAATGGGCTATAAGCAGTCGGCCGTTCCTAATTTAGGGTCACTGCTTATAGAGAAGAGAGAGAGCCAGTGCCAAAGGCAAATACAACATTCATGCCTTCACCGGGAATCGAACCCGGACCCTTTTCGGACGTATGATCACAGGCCATCGCTTAGACCACTGTGCCACCGGGGCGGCATACCACTTTTGAAAAGACAAGTCTTAGTAACGGAAACATAAGTATGCAGGAAGCGCAGAAGTTTTACCGTTAGTTTAAAAGGCACTACAAATCGCACCCACACTCTCATCATGGGCTATTGAAAGACCTTTCGCCGCCCCGGTGGCGCAGTGGTCTAAGGCGTTGGCCTCTGATCATTCGTCCGTAAGGGGTCCGGGTTCGAATCCCGCTCAGGCATGGATGTTGTGTTTGTTTAACGGCACTGAATCTCTCCCTTCCCTGGAACCAGTGACCCTAAATTAGGGACGGGCGACTGCTTATAGCCCATTGAGTTGCTCACGGTGGTCGTTAAACCTCCAATCAAAAACAAAAAAAAAACAGACCTTTCAGAACCCTGCGTAGGGTGATATCTTATTTTTGATCAACCGCGACCGAGGAAAGAGTAGATGGTCGTTGTGTATAATGAGTTTCGACATGAACGCCCGCAACGAGGGTCAAGCGATCTCTCCTTGAAACTTTATTAAAACTGAAACAGTTCTAGAACAATGTCCGTAGAAATTTGTTGTAGCGAAATGCAGATTTTATAAGAAAGATTGTCGACACAATCGTGAAAAGGAGTACAATACTGCAATTTTTATTTTCTTCCAACCAGGAGTGACATAACCATAATCACAGCGTAAGGAGTGCAGCAAAATACGTTTCTTAACATTTATTGAATTATGTTTAACTACAAAAAAATACTCTGTAGCATTAGTTTTATTTTTGTCTTAAATATGTTTCCCTTTACGTAGTGAGACTTAGACTGCATTTTTGTCCTTTATCTGGGACATTTTAGAGCTTACAGAGGACTTCTGTATTAAATGTTTGACACCGCATGGAAAAATTTCTGCGGGCGCCCGATTTCCCGGTAGCTGTAGTTATAATACGTTTCTCTTAACTATCTGTAGTTGCATTCCGTTTTTCTTAACTAGCTGTAGCTACATTAGGTGTTTCTTAACTAGCTGTACGTTTTTCTTAAATATCTGTAATTGCATTACATTTTTCTTAACTATCTATAGTTGCATTACGTGTTTCCTAACTAGCTGTAGTTATATTACGTTTTTCTATACTAGCTATAGTTACAATACGTTTTTCTTAACTAGTTATAGGTAATACATATTACGTTTTTCTTAACTAGATGTAGTTACATTACCTTTTTCTAATTAGCCATAGTTACATTACGTTTTTCTTAACTAGCTGTAGTTGCATCCAATGTTTCTTAACTAGCATTAATTACAATACTTTTTTAACTAGTTATAGTTGCATTACGTTTTTCTTAACTAGCTATAATTACAATACGTTTTTTAACTAGTTATAGCTACATTACGTTTTTCTTAACTAGCTGTAGTTGCATCCAATTTTTCTTAACTAGCTATAATTACAATACTTTTTTCTTAACTAGTTATAGTTACATTACGTTTTTCTTAACTAGCTGTAGTTACATTACCATTTTCTAATTACCTATATTTGCATTACGTTTTCCTTAACTAGCTGTAGTTATATTAGGATTTTCTTAACTAGATATAGTAACACTAGGTTTTTCTTGTTATATTAAATTTTTCTTAACTAGCTATAGTTACATTACGTTTTTCTTAACTAGTTGTAGTTAAATTACCTTTTTCTAATTAGCCATAGTTATATTACGTTTTCTTAACTAGCTGTAGTTATATTACGTTTTTCTTAACTAGATGTAGTTGCATCCCATTTTTCTTAACAAGGTATAGTTGCATCTCATTTTTCTTAACTAGCTATAGTTACATACCTTTTTCTTAACTAGCTGTAGTTATATTGCGTTTTTCTTAACTAGCTATAGTTACGATGCGTGTTTCTTAACTAGATATAGTTACACTACGGTTTTCTTATTACATAACATTTTTCTTAACTAGCTATAGTTACTTTACGTTTTTCTGAACTAATGTTTCCAGACGTCAATGTCACGCAGAACAACGGTGTGTTCCAAAAGAATTTTGAAAGTACAAACACAGTGGTCCGGAGATACAAATATCAAATATAACTGGAAATAAGCATAAATATACATGTATATGCTGCTTAATATAGGTCAGGTATTACGAAAATCAGCTGAAATATGCAAACTCGGGACCCGTGCCAGCCACAACATATACAGGGGTCGTAACGGGGCAGGGCGCACGTAATGCATGTAAATCTTCCAATATACACTCATTTTTATGAAAATCCGCGCACCAAGTAGGAGGCGTTGGACTGAAAGGAGATTTTAGTAGTGAGATGGTACATACCAAGTACAGATGTGATTACAATATCACAACAGCAGGACGATTTCCCGCAAACATACGGTACATATTCCGGTCAGAGTTAGCACCGCGTAGGACCCCTTCGTTCTCAAATACATGCGGTGATACGGTCCGGCATGAAGCCAAAGAGACCTCGTATGTTTTCCTGGGACAGGTTGGCCCTCACTTCTTGCAACTGACGCTCTACCTCACAACACTGAGGCATGTAAAAAGCTAGCGTCCCATCTGGTCCCACACGTGCTTGATGGGGGATAGATCAGACGACCTGGGCGGCCTCGGAAGCGTCGAAGCATGATGTAGACAGTCCTGGGAAACCTGAGGCGTGTGCAGACAGGCGTTATCTTGTTGGAAAATGCCTCTGGGCCTCCCCGTCAGGAAAGGCAGCATATGGGGCTGCAGGATCTCCTGTACGTAGCGCTGAGCTGTCAACGTCCCTCGGATCACTGCGATGGAACTGCGGCTGTCATACGCGATGGCTGCCCAGACAATCACGTCTGCAGTTCAAGACGTCTGCCGCTGTACAGTGAGGTTGGTATTGTAGCGCTCGCCTGCAGTCTTCCACACTCTGACGCGATGGTCGTCCGTACCCATACAAGAGCAGGATTCGTCGTTAAACACTAAACGTCACCAGTCCGTAGCATTCCACGTTGCTCGCTGATGACACTATTGCAATCGACGTCGACAATGGTCAAGTGCTAATGACAGAAAACGTAAGGGCCATCGAGAGTGCAGATTCGCCTCTGCCAAGGGTCTGTAACTTGTACAGCCGCGAACATGTCTCCGGATATTGGACAAGGACGTTGTTGCACCTGTACGTGCAGCTCTCACGATCCCACGGTCCACTCTGCTGGTTTTATGTCTGGGTGTCTTCCCGTGTCCATTGCTCCCAACACGATCGCACCGTACTGTGCGACCGGGCCAAATGGCGGCCAATTCGGCGCGCTGGCCACCCTGGCTCTCTCACCCGGACGATACGGCCTCGTTCAAACTCCGCCAGTTGCCCGTACGCACATCTACGCGGCTCCTCGGCATGTCTGTCGCTCAGGGATCTTACCTAACTTTTACCGTACACTTCGGCACAAATGTAGAATATGGTATGGTATTTGAAGAAGTTTTAGGAAGGGAGTGTCTAACTCCAGGTCTAAAACTGCCCTTAGAAATAGGAAACTAGGAGATCACTGCGAGGGAAAAAATGCAGTAAGTGAACTCAATATGAAAAACAAACAGAAAAATGTAGTGAAAGGAGAAGATGATCCGTGACAGCAGTCCGGGAGGTATTGGGTAAAGGGAAACGAAGCGTCGCACAACAACACAGAGAACCACAACACCACCCGGCCGCCGACGCACCAGGGAGTGACTGAAACTCAATGATACCAAATTCAAATGTCCGAGCAGAATCCATTTTCACCATCTCGATGCCAATCTGGAAAAAATGGGGGTGGTGGTCTGTCTAACACCGACCAGTGTACACATATCTACTCTCTCTGTCAAAGGGAGGAGCGGATCAACGATCGCCGCCTTAGTTCTGGAATACCTAAGGAATGCGCTGGTATTGTAATCAACAGCGCCCCTAACAAGTCCATTAGGGTGGGTTTCCGCTTTCTCGAAGCACTTTTTGGCGAGTCTGGTGGAAAACTCATGTGCCTTCTCGGTTCCAAGTCTGTTCCTCAGGTTCCGAAGTGGAGTCCAAAGGGGAGCCCCAGTGGAGTCCAAAGGGGAGCCCCAGTGATCATTCGAGTTGCTCGACTCTGCACCCTCTTGATTCTTTCTCGCTGTTTCCTACTAATACCAACCCAGATGGAGGATGCGTAGGTAAGTACCGGCCTGACGACCGTCTTGTACAGCAGTACTTTGTGCCGTGTTGTAAGGAAGTTCTCCGGCAGCGTAGTGGAGCTAGCTGCCCAAGGCATTGTCTAGCTTTATTCGTGCGGTAACTGGCGTTCGCCACCCACGAAATTCGACAATCTAGTTGAAGCCCTAGGTACTTAGTGGAGGTAGCCCAGGGGATTGTCTCTTGAAACATAACGAGCTTTGGTACTCCTTGGAGATATCCAAAAAAGAACAGTGCACTGCTCTTAGAGGGATTGATTTTAATCCGGCAGTCAGTGTAGTAGGTTTCCAGCTGAGACAGAAAGTCCTGGAGGAGCTTCACTGCTCTGCTTTGTTCAGGGACCTGATGACAACATCTGTATCATCTGCGTACATCATGACCTGCGCTTGTTTGGGTTTGGGTAAGTCGTGCAGACAAATTCAGATCAGCGTTGGTCCAAGAACCGAAACCTGAGGAACACCAGCCCGAATGTTCTTTTCCGAAGAAAGCTCACCGTTAATCTTAACAGTGAAACTTCGGCTGTTGAGGTACGAGCCAATCAGCTCAACAAATGGGCGAGGGCATCGAAGCTTCTGCAACTTGGTCAGGAGAACATCATGCCGAACGCGGTAAAAAGCCTTGCTGATGTCCAGAAAAACAGTAGTGGAATGCTCGCTCTTATCTCGTCCTTCAGAAACGAATTCCGTAAGTCTGATCAACTGGTGGGACGTAGCATGCTTCGCCGGAAACCACACTGTTCGTCAGGAATCACACCATTAGCTTCACAGAATTATAGAAGCCTAGAGAGGATTACCCTCTCAAAGAGCTTACCCAGGACGGGAAAGGCAGATATTGGACGGTAGTTCTCAGGTAAGGTATGATTGGTTCCAGGTTTGGGCAACACCACTACCACTGCTTTTTTCCAGTCCCTGGGGAAATACTTCAGCCTGAGAGACTTGTTGCAAATCTCCACCAATACCAGAATACAGCTCTCAGGGAGCAGTTGAACAGCTCTTGCCGAAACTCCATCTCTTCCGGGAGCTTTCTTCACCTTTAGCTTTTTGATGTGTCGAGTTAAATCGAAGTAACTAACAGGCGAGATGACCTTGTCTGTATCATCAAGATCGTATGTAGCTAAAGCCTCCATGACTCTATCCGTGTGACTAGGATTTTAGTTAATACACCGGTTTTTTTCGAAGGATCGTCCACACATCATCCTGTCTAGGTTGACCCACGTTGAGAGGGTACTTGTTCCATTGGAGTTCCTTGAACGGGAGGATTTCTGTCCTGACGAGATCGCTACATGAGTTATAGCGAACCCTGTCGTCGGCAGATCTCAATCGCTGCAAGATCCTCTGGAACTTCTTCTCCCGGATCATCCGGAAAATGCGTGGCGGAAGTGCATAAGGGTCTCAGGGGCAGGAGCTGAGGCCTTCCTGCATCGATCCAAGATTTATTGTATGCAACGAGTGATTTCCTCCACCGCACTGTCGACGTTCGAGAGAGTACTAGTGTCCACTGTAGGCGGATCAACATGAGCAATAATTTCATGAAACAACTTTCAATCAATATACATCACCGTCCGCCGGGTAGCTGCGACTCCGTTTAATCCCAGTAGGACTGGGTCATGATCAGAGTCAAGCCCAGAAACTAAATGAAATTGCCTCACAAACTGAAGGACTGCAAAATAAATGACATCGCCAACCCCGTGTGACGGGGTGTAAGTAGGATGGACCGAACTTGCAACTGTAAGATCCAGCTTGTCAATGTACTGCGATAGTGCCACCCCAGCACTATTAGTTGAACGACAAAACCAGTCAGGATGTTTAGCATTCCAGTCTCAGCCACTACAGTGGAAATGGGGTCCCTAAAAAGGATGTCAAGATCATCGTCAGAAGGCACCTTCCCTGGTCTGTTATAAATGGAAGCTAAATTAATCAAGCCTGAGCTTGTTTTTAGTTTAACAGCCAGTGCCTCAACATCCTTGAGATCCTTGAAGGGTGCGAAAGATGCACTTAAACAATTTCTGACTATAATGGCATTACCTCCTGCTGCTTGCCTGTAGAGGGCCGGATCTCTGTCCTGCCGGAACACCTGGTAGTTCGCAACTCACGGATAACAGCAACGTCGATGTCATGATCTTTCAGGAAGCTTACAATTAAGCAAGTTTCTTCCTGATACCGTTCGCAATCCAAATCATTATGTTGAGACTGTCCATAATGCGCTACTACGCACGGGAGCTCAGGCTTAAGCCGCCAGACAGGCAACCAGAACCCGTTTGAGCACACGAAATCAGAGTTCCCTGCGCTGCGCGTTATAAGCTTCAAGGATTGCGATTGCAGCGCCGGTCTTAGATGCGCGGACATGCGGAATCGCACGAAATTGCACGAAAATTCAATCGTTTGCAGTCTGCCCTCAACGTAGCCATTCGCCAAGTTTCGCGTTAATCGCACGGTTTTTTCTTGGTGCGCGGGTTTTTATAACAATGGGTGTGTAGTTTGTGATCAACTCTAATACACCTACACTGAAAAGGTCCTTCATGACAGGAATAAAAGTTGTAACCTGTAACATATGTAATGTAAAACACATTGGGGTGGAAAGAAAGTAATGTCCGATGAAGAGGTACCCAAAGTCGAACTCCCGGCTGCGGTGCACTTTGGCCAGGACACCGGCACGCCGTCAGTAGATAGGTGGCTTAAGTCAGTGGTAGTTAGCTGTTAAAAGGCGAAGAGTTTAACCGCCAGCCGACATGTAAGTGGACAAGGAGTACATCCGCCATTGTATGCTGAATAAGTTTCGCCACGGCAGAACCTCCACACGTGCTGTAAGGAACATTGCCAGTGACTACCCCAGTGCCATATCACATCGTCAGCGCTGTTATTGGTTCGAGCGGTTTCGAGAGGGAAATTTTGACCTGTTAGACACTTCCTAAGCCGGGAGACCAGCAACCTACGTGTGACCACTCGGGAGTTGGCAGAGTAACTGGGGACTACCCACACGAAAGTGGAAGGTGCACAAGAGGGGAGTTTGGGAACCCCATCAACTCACAGTTGAGCAGAAACCAAACTGCATAACTGAATGCGTTTCCCTGCTTGCACATGACCACGTTGAACCGTTCTTGGACCGCATTGTGACGTGTGACGAGATGAGTGTTGTATGACAATGTCAGCGCCCGAAAATAGTGATTGAACCCAAAACAGAAGCCCACGCCTACAGACAAAGCCGGCTTACACCCACTTAAAACCCTGCTGTCCGTTTGGTGGAAAATGCGGGGTGTCTTGTTTTATATGCTGTTGCCGAACAACAGCACTATCACCGCAGATGATAGTGCACACCTAATATCATGATATTCTACGCGAAGATCTGGAAAAAAGTTGCACACCTAATATCATGATATTAAGTTGCACACCTAATATCATGATATTCTACGCGAAGATCTGGAAAAAAACAATAGTTGGTGCCAAACTGGTACCTCGCATTCTGACTGGTGACCAGAAAGAGATTCGTTCATCGATCTATTCTGATCTGCTGTGCACTGCAGCTGAGGATCCTGATTTCTACTCCAGAAGTACTGCAGGAGATAAAACATGGTGGCTGCAGTATGATCCAAAAACATGGGAACTGTTCCCTGGAATAAAACGTACATTAAAAATACAATATCATGCAGAAGTGCCAAAAGTCATGATATAGTAGTATGCAAATGTTTACTAGCGCTACTGTCGTATAAAGGTTTCGACGCACGCCTCGATTTTTATCAGCTGCGAGGTGTAATCTCGTCAGTCAGGTTGAAAAAGCCGCCAGAAGTATTATGGCAAGCCGACGTGAATTATCGGAGTTCGAACGAGGCACGGGTAGTGGGAGCCAGACGGAAGGGATATTCAATTTCTGAAGTTGTGCGAACATTCAACATTCCCCGATGCACAGTGTCGCTTGTGTACCGAGAAAACCTCATGGAATTCATCACCACCCACCGTGGTCAGCTCTGTGGCCGACCACGAGTGCTGAATGACCGTGAAAACACCAAATCATCGGACACAGAGCCTCACCTGGGCTTGTGAACACGATAATTGGACCCTGGAAAACTGGCAACATGTGCTGTGGTTCAATGAGTCACGCTACCAGTTGTTACGAGCTGATGGTAGGGTTCGGGTGTGGCGGAGGCCCTATGAGGTTATGGACGCAAGCTGTCAACAAGGCACTGTGCAAGCTGGTGGTGGTTCCATACATGTGTGGGGTGTCTTTACGTGGCACGGTTTGGGTCCTCTGGTCCTCGTAAATACCACATTAACCAGTAATCGCTTTGTTGCCCTGCTGGGTGACCATTTTTACCCCTTCATGGACTTCATGCACCCCAGCAACGATGAGATTTTTCCAGGCGGACAATGCAACATGTTATCGGGCCCAAGTTGTCCAAAATTGGTTCGAGGAGTATTCTGGACAGTTCCGACGGATGGTGTTGACAACACGTTCGCCCGACATGAACTCAATTAAGCACTTATGGGACGTGTTGGAAAGGTCCATTTGCACCCAAGATCATGCACCTACAAATAACAGCGAACTGAGGGAGGCTGTTCAGGTGGCCTGGCTCAAGATCTTTCCAGAAGTCTTTCGAGCACTTGTTGAATCGATGCCACGTCGAGTTGCTGCACTTCGCCGGGATTGTGGAGGTCCTGCACGATACTAGGTACGTATTCCATGACATTTAGCACTTCAGTGTACATCTGTCGATGTAGCTGTGACAAAACAACTTGAGAACTTCCCGAAAAGTGCCTTCCAGAGCAATCGACAGGATTTTCAGAAACCCAAAAAACTGTGTGTTGATTCAGTAGGGCGATATTTTGAAGGTGACCAGCATTAATTTTGACCATGATACTTTTCTGTAATTTTTATTGCGTCAGTACTGGAACTTTTTGGACATAGGTTGCATTACTCCAAGGTAGCTGGCTTACAAACTGTCCGTTGTTTTATGAAAAATGTGGTGCAAAATATTCTCCATAGTGTCCATCCCAAAATATGTTTTTTCATCACATTCTTCGAATAGGCTATTCACTTTTAAATAACAATGTACACTGACGGACTTCGCTGCTGGTGTGTTAATCACAAAATTGTGGAAGGTATGCGCTAAATATTTTTCACAGCGGGAGCTATGCTATCGACAAATTATTTTTCAAATACGAATTTTAGAAGCAGAGATAACGGAAAAAAATCCCAACACCACGAAAAAAATTGTTGTAGAGGAATGAAATGGCGGCAGTACATTCGTATAGGTAACATATTTAATCCATTAAGGTTTCAAGATCACAGCTTATTGTAAGCGCGAGAATAGCCATTTTATATGTGAAATGCTGGTACATTAATAACCGGTGTAACCGCCAGAATGTCGAATGCAAGCACGCAAACGTTCATGCATTGTGTCAGTTTGTGGGATGGAGTTCCATACCTGTTGCACTTGGTCGGTCAATACAGGGACGGTTAATGCTGGTAGGGGGTGACGCTGGAGTTGTCGTCCAATGATGTCCCATACGTGCTCGACTGTTGAAAGATGTGATGATCTACAGAGTGTCGACATGTTGCCACGGCAACATGTCGACACTCTGTAGATCATGTTGGGTTACAACAGCGGTATGCGGGCGAGCGGTATCCTGTTGGAAAACACCCCCTGGAATGCTGTTCATGAGTGGCAGCACAATAGGTTGAATCACCAGACCGACGTACACTGTGCCTTCAGGGTGCGTGAGATAACCACGAGAGTGCTCCTGCTGTCATAGGAAATTGCTCTCCAGACCATAACTCCAGGTGTAGGTCCAGTGTGTCTCGGCCGCAGACAGGTTGGTTGCAGACGCTCACCTGGCCTCCTTCAAACCAACACACGGCCATCACTGGCACCCAGGCAGAACCGGCTTTCATCAGAAAACCCAACAGTTCTCCACTCCGTCCTCCAATGAGCTCTAGCCTGACACCACTGACGTCGCAAACGGCAGTGGTTTGGAGTAAGTGGAATGCACGCTACAGGGCGTCTGGCTCGGAGCTGTCCTTCAAGTAACCGATTTGTAACAGTTCGTTGTGTCACTGTGGTGGCAACTGTAGCTCGAATTGCTGCCGCAGACGCGGTACGGTGCGCCACGGCCATACGCCGTACACGGTGGTCTTCCCTCTCAGTAGTGCCACGTGGCCGGCCGGAACCCGGTCTTCTTTAGGCAGTACCTTCCCTTGACCACCGCTGCCAACAATCATGCATAGTGGCTACATTCCTGCCAAGTCGTTCTGGAATATTGCGGAAAGAAAATGCACCTTCTCGTAGCCCTATTACACGACCTAGTTCAAACTCCGTGAGCTGTTGATGATGGCTTCTTCGTCTTCTTAAAGGCATTCTTGACTAACATCAACACACTACGTCGAATCTCAACGATAACTAACGCTCACGAACGTTAGAGCGCGTATTTACAGCAAACCTGCTTTGCATGTTCCGAGGGGCGCTACTAGCGCCACACGTATGCGCCGAGCGCGAAATTTGCATAGACGTCATCTTACAGATGTACTCTCACCGCCTACCAACTGTTGTTTATCTAACACAACCCCTTCTTGGTGTTGGGATTGTTTTTTCCGTCAGTGTATATAAAAAAATGTACATACACGCCAATAAGCCAGAGAACTTTCCATTGTTTGAAGCAGAAGATGTTTGCAATTTTTCCATAATGAATGCCATAAAATACAAAAAGCATGTTTGTAATCCGATTTCCAGATGCCACAGTTGTAAACATAAATTCACACGTATGCCACCTAGCCTCAGAACTGTGCTCATAAGAAATTCAAGGATAGATACAAAGTCTTACTGGAGGTGAAAGCTATTTTGCGCAAACGGAATTTTTTAAATTGTACTTTTAGGAGCAGAAAACTCGTGAAAAATGAAACATATGTACATGCCCCGTACCGAGAAAACTTTACATTATTTTTGTCAGAAATTGTGAAAAAGACATCGTAGTGAGAGGTGACGGACCCAGTTTTGCGTTTTGAAATGAGTTTTTTGACTAGACGATGCGCCTGGAAACATGGCCTAACCATAAATATGCACTTATACTTTTTAACAAATTGATAATCATATGCAACATATTTTTTACCTCGAAAGTTGTACCCCAAAAATAAAGTTTAAAACCGGACCGTTAAAAGATGATACATTAAAGGATAATGTTATCTACGCAGTCCAGGGGAACAACTGTGAATATTTTGAAGAAACTGTTCTCAAACCAGCAGTGCGATATTTCCAATTTTTGGGACCCCCCCCCCCCACAAATATGCATTTAACAGCCTTAAGCGCATCACCGATCATTTAGGCAATTTAAAATTATCTTTTTCCGTACCCTTTTTTAAATTTGCATATGCATGTGTTTCATCATAAAAAGGCAATGAGAGAAAGTGAAAAATATGTATCTTGGTTCCTGCATCTAAATAAATTATTAATGAATGAGCTACGAATTACAAAAATTTTACCAGTTAAAAAAGAAAAACATGTGATTTTGGAAGTTTGACGACAGCTATAATAATCATCTTGAACAATTATTACTAATATCACAAAAACGTTTTTAATGGTACCACTTCTTTCAAGTCCAGTCGATATGCTTTTATGGGAGCGAAGGCTTTTATACCTTTAAAATCAAATTATCCCATAAGTTCAGCATTTGCTATAAAACTAGCCAAACTGGAAATTCTCAAATCTGCAGATGAGTTCCTGAGATAGTTCTTAAGTGCTTTAAGAACACCAAAAGACTTTCGCCAGATTAATTCGAAGTCATCACGCTCAACAAAATTTTTAACACAATGTCCACATTACGAAAGAGTGAAGTTAATTGCTTGTCACGGAATACTCTCAGGAATGTCTCTACCAGATGATGGCCCTCTATATCCTTAGTGAATTCCTGGAAGTGTACACACTCTTCACTTAGCTCCGCAGCCAAATTTTGTTTGCGTATTTCAAGAATGTCTTGGGTCCTTTCTCTAACTTCTTCCACATTTAGTTTTAGTAACTTTTATTGGAACCCAAAAGTTTGAATGCATCTTTTAAATTTCCTTTAACTTTGCAATCAACTGGTCAATGGTGACCAAAAATATTTTACACTGATTTTTTCTCAAACATCAAAGTGATAGAAATCCTGTTAATGTTGCCCTTTTTCATCCTTATCATCAAAGTAGTTTCCTACTTCTGGAATCGAATGCATATGACTTTGTTTACCGAACAGCTGTTTCGTCTTATGTTGTGAGCTCACATTTTGGTAGGGCCACACCCGCCTCTCATGTAGCTCCCACAGTCCGCAGCCCTAGAACACGGCCTAGATTGATCTAATCGTAAATCCACCCCAGCAAACCAATCTTCGTGGTAAAAGGTGTAGGATTCAAACAGATTTGTTTCTACCGGATTTTCAGAAACAATAATATACAACAAACTATATTTTGAATTGAATAGTGTCTGTGTTTCCCCACGTAGCGGTGAAGTTATGCATTGGAAAAAGAACAAAAGGCAAGATCATCGCTCTCATAGTTCAGGTTTCGCAGCGCATAACCAACATTCTAAATTGGACTAACTGCTAAAGAAATTCATGATGCCCACCTTCCGACGCATGAGTACACACACCTTCCGCTGAATTAGAAAGTTTTATACAGATGTACGTAAAAGTCACTTACGCAGAGTATATGCAAAATACGTGGTCATTTGCGTCACCACTTGCTATAAGCAAATATTTCTTGTCAGTAATCTTCATTGGTGCTGATCACAATGGGAAAAAATGATCTTTCGGAGCTGGATAAAGATCTTATTGTGGGTGACAGTCTGGCTGGAGTGACGATTTTGAAAACAGGAGCGATGACTGGTTTCTCAAAAGGTAAGATATGTCGGATCATTAATCAGTGGAAAAATAATAAGAGAGCGTATACCCATTCCTCGTGCATTGCTGCTCGGAATAAAGAACGTCTTTTTATTAAGACGATTGTGATGGAACATGGGTATGATGTTGGTATTGTGAAAAAGTTGTGCGCTCGGCATATCAGAGGTAATTTGACTTCGTTATGTGTTGAGAGCGAGCAGATTAGTTACGTGAGATCAGTGTCTTAAACTTCGGAGTATGCTGAGGAAGGATCGTGAGCCCAAACCCATTCAAAAACAATGGGGGCATGTACTGTGCGCTCTTGAAGACTGACACTGCTGCCACTCCTAGTTCATGGTACATAGGCTCCACTCTTCGTAATTTAGGAATTAGGGTGACTGAACATCAGTACACTGTAAAAACTGGATCTACTACTACTGCCCTTGCAAGCCTGGTTAAGTCTGGATCTCATCTGCCCTCTTGGTCTGAGACTTATTTGTTACTTAAGACCAGAGGTAGATATATGGCTCTCTTCGCCGAAAGTTTGTACATTGACGTTTTTTAGGACGTATGCTATAATGATGACTTACCTGCACATGTACATGCACCATGGTTTCGCTTATTTAACTTCTTGTGTCTTGAGAAAAACCCTATTGCGGGGGTTGATAACTAACCTTCTGTTTACTTATCACTTCGGTAGGTATGTATTGGTCACCTATCAAGTGTTTTTTTTCCTTCTCAGCTTTGTTTCTCGCTGCAACCTAGTTGTGACGCGGATATCATGCCACTCACCAGGATAGCTGTTTTCTTCGGGCTACCTATACATTAAGTGTGTGTGTTCCCCTAGCGCAAGTTCTTTTAACCTGATGACGCACAGGGTGCCTTTTGCGAAGGATCTTGTTTTTACCTAATATATATTTTTAGTAGTAAAATTCTATCTGTACGTTTTGGGGTGATTTTCTATATGCTCAGACAGCTGCCTTTTTATTCTTATTTTATTCTTATTAAAATAACCCACATTGGTTTTCTAAGGGACGTAACTGCCGCGCGACGACGCTATGCCAGAAACGAGATCGCCGTCTTCTCAGAAGGCTTGCACGGAGAAGCATATCTTCCTATGCGCAGCAATTGACCGAAGCATTCCATGAAGTATATTCCTGAATCATATATCAGTTATATATACGCAGGGAATTAAATAGGGTAGATGTTGACAGTCGCATTCATATACGGATTTTTTTTCTGCGAAGAACAGGCACATTCGTCTACAGCGGTGTCTGGAACTCCGTGACTGGATACTCGAAGACGGAAAAAAGTCATCTGGTCCGGCAACTCATGGTACAATTTGTATTGTACCGACGGCAGGCAAGGGTTTGACGGGAACTCCGTGAAGCAATGTACCCTACTTTTCTTGTAAACATAATTCACGTTACTGAAGGTAGTGTCAGGGTGTGGGGCAACGACTTCCCTGATATTGTTGGAAGACTGGGTGTCTCCAAGAATTATGTGGACATTGTTGCCGATCAAGTCCATCTTGCAATGTTGACTTTCTATCAAACAGGTGATGACTACTTCATGGACAACAATGTTACTGTCCATCGCGTAAGATGTGCTCAGAAGCGATTTAGTGAGCATAAAGGACTGTTGTGTGAACCCCTGTGAAATTCACAAAACCTGCGCATCATTCTGCTCCGGATCCGAACGCTTTCCCAATAAAACTACACCGACGGAATTTATAACTGCAACTTTGCCTTGTTATTACATATGTTTCACCTATGTAGTATCTCCCACGTCATTTTTTCATATCATCTCCCACGTCATTTTTTTTTGAAGCAAAGAAGGAATTTTATTTAATTTTAGACGATGTGTGGAACAAATGTTACACATTTTTCGAATAACTCAATGGCGAGTTGATAGATTTCCGCAATCAGGCGCCAATGTGTAATTCGCAAATCTTTCGGTGACGATGATCGGATTCGTATCCTTCTGCTCCGGAGCCGAATGCGTTATCAATTAAGCTACACCAACGAAATTTGTCGCTGCAAATTTGCCGTTTTCTGAGATGTATTTCACCTCTGTAGTACATCATACTCTTTGTATGCTTTAGACATAGATGCACTTCAGAGCATTGTGTAATCTATGCCATATCGCCTATGTGTAATCTATGCCATATCGCCTATGTGTAATCTATGAACCTTGTAATCTATGCAAAATCAAATCGATATGTGTAATCTATAACCGCATATATGTAATATGCCAAATCGCATATGTGTAATACACTGAAGAGCAATTGAATTAGAGACAGCTGGCGTTATGCAAATGTGGCGCTGTGGGCGGCCGTGTAAACGGAAACGACATGACGTATGCAGCGATACCACAATATAAGAAGTAACGCGACGGGAATCAGTAAGAGTCGGACGCAGTATGGGTAAAACGAAGGATCTAAGCGCATTTGATCGTGGGCAAATTGTCGGAGCCTGACGAATGGGTCACTCCATCTTGGAAGTCGTGCAGGCACTGGTATTTTCTGGAGCCACTGTGTCACGGGTGCACCGTGAGTACATCGAATCCGGTAAAACCATCCCTGCAAAAGTCAACTGCCGTGGACAACAACATGTGGAGGAACGGGGTCATCGTCGGGTAGCTCGCACTGTAACAGCGGATAGACGGGCCACAGTGGAAGAAATCACTCGGCAATTTACCGCTGGTGCACTAAAACGTGTAAGCAGCCACACCATCCAGAACTATCTTCTCGCTATGGGGTACAGAAGCCATCGTCCCACGAGGGTACCGCTGCAGACCGCACATCACAGGGTGCAAAGATTAGCATAGGCGCGGGAACATCGCCACTGGACACTAGACATGTGGAAAAATGTTGCCTGGACTGATGAGTAGAGATTCACGTTGGTACATGCAGATGGCAGGATACGAGTACGGCGCAAACCACATGGAGCAATGGATCCTTCTTGCCAGCAGGGTATTCTTCAAGATAGTGGGAGTGGCATACTCATCTGGGGACTGTTTTCGTGGAATGAAATGGGACCCCTGGTACATGTGACATCGTTCCTCACAGGTCAACGTTACCAGGATATCCTGGACGACCATTTGCTCCCGTTTGTGCGTCTTCAACATCCCACTAGAGACCTCATCCTGCAACAAGACAATGCACCGTGCCATCGCTCCTGAATAGTATCCGAAAGGTAGGATGAACACTCCACCGACGTGACCTCGCTTCCTTGGCCAGCTAGGTCAGGTGACCTAGCTGGCCAAGGAAGCGAGGTCAGCATCTGCCCCCTCCATCAAATCTTCGTGAACTTTTTTAGCTTGTTCAGGGGTCGTGGATCCGTATGGCTTCCCAACGCCTCCGGTGTCTTGTCGAGTCAACGCCGAGACGAATCGCCGCCGTCATCAGGCCAAAAGGTGGGGCTACACGTTACTAGACAGGTATCTTTAATTCAATTACTCTTCAGTGTGTATAACCTTTGTAATCTATGCCAAATCGCTTATGTGTAATCTTCAGAACGTTGTGTAATCTATGCCAAATCACGTACTCTAGTTTTCAAAAGATGTGTTGTCAACACAAAGCATATATTTTAGAAGCAATATTTTGATTGCGAATAAAAAGTTACCGGCCACAGCGGGAAAACGATGATGTGTTTAAGAAGCAAAGCTACAACCATTATAAGGATTCCGAAGCACTGTTCGTAAATTTAAAGAAATGCGACCAAAGGAAAGCAAGTTCCTGTCTCAAAACGCGTTTGATGAAGATCTGAAGAAGAAAACAAACTTGAAAATAATCATGAATGAAATGGGTTAATGCTTATATTCAACGAAGAGTGACGAAAGTCTAGACAATTCTTCAAAAAATAATAAAGCTAGGACGATTTGATGTATATGAACAAACGGAAATCGTTGCACCAGTCGTCTGAAAAAGTTAATAATTACAAGCGATTGAAGCAATTTGTCTGTAACATCAATTTCGTAAGCGCCAAAAGAGAAAAGGATCTGAAATTGTAATTCGTTATTTAACTTTCAAATCTCTTTAAAGATGCTCGCAAAAGTTACCACACCACGAAGACGAATAAGTACAATTCCGCCCCAGTGGCGCAGTTGTCTAAGCGATGGCCTCTGATCATTCTCCTGAAAGGGATCCGGGTTCGAATCCCGGTGAGGCATGGATGTTGTGTTTGTCTTACGGCACTGATTCCCTCCCTTCCCTGGAACCAGTGACCCTAAATTAAGGACAGGCGACTGCTTATATCCCATGGAGTTGCTCACGGTGGTCGTTAAACCTCCAATCAAAAAAAAGTGCAATTTCTTAAGGACGCAACGTTAGCTGGTACGCAAGTTATGGACACCTCAGTGGAAGTGTTATGGTTTCCGAGATAACATAAGGGTGATCCTGAGAAATTATAGAAAGGCTTTAGTTTCTACAAAAACAGAAAACAACATAAAATCAATAAAGAGATCGAACTTTATTGCATTCTAATTGTTCATACTGTTTATAATAATGCAAAATCAATGACAACACAGAACTAAGAGCAACAAGAAGACAATTTTGCTAAAAGGATTAACACAGCGTAATTCTCTGACACACACATCAGTTGCTGCAGCACCGGAATAACTATTCCCAGATGTTCATCGAAACATCAATAAATTAAACAACGAAATGTACTATCGTCGATTCTGTATTGGCATTTTTTCACTAGGAACTCCTCAACGTGTTAAAGAAATTCCCTGTGAAATTCCTGCACTTAAAATTGAGGAGCGCAAAACGGAGAAAAGTAAGGAAAAACGGAAGCGATGAGATGCACGACAGAAGACTTCATTATCCGACATGTAAAAGCTGCAGAATGGTTCGTGTAAATCTCCCTGATAAGTGGCAAATAATCGAAGTTCGCTTTGAAACATAGGAATAAAATTCAAAGGACACAACGGCAATATTGTATTTTTACCCGAAAGAACATTATACCAGCGTCTCTGGCGGGGAAGACTTTTGCCAAACCGTCCTTCAGAGGTTAACGTCTGTTCAACAAACATAAATGCTTAGTAACGAATTGCCGTAGCAGCTGTAGTGTAATACACTCATCGTCAAAAAAGGTAGTTGCACCTTTTTTGACGATGAGTGTCAAAAAAGATAGTTGCACCTTTTTTTCCTGGCCCCTCCTTGCTGGCGTCACATGCGACGCCGAGAGTGATATTTCAATCATTTGCATGTTTCACGATGTCAAACCTACCCACAACATTTCATTCTTGTCGGTTGCCTCCTATCGGGTGCAACTATTTTTTTGAAGATTAGTGTATAAAAAAAAGGAAACTGGTTTGACAGAATGGTGAGACGTGCGGTTTTCTACCTAATCTCCTAAGTAGTCCCATGCTTAATTTCCTGTTGAAACGGGGTGGCGCACTTGTTCTTCTTAACTGGCGCTGCGTCTTCCCATGAGCCAGTGGCTCTAGATTAGAGGTGGGGAATCTTTATAGCAACGGAAGTCCTTAAAGCCCAAAAGAAGAAAATGAAAGGGATCGTGTTGAAAATTGACTTAAAATGTATTGAGAAAAACATCTGTATATTGATACGAAAATTTGGGGTGTAAATTAATTAACTATAGACGGGAAAAGGGCTCGATAAGCGTGACTAAATTATGATAATGTTTAAGTATTCGGCGAATTCCAGAATTAACCTGAAAAATGAGTATGTTTAATTAGGGAAGTCTGGGAATTCGCTTTAGCTGGGTGGAAACAAAGGGATTGTAAATCGCTTTATATAGCCCACCCTGAAACAAGGGGACCACCCAGCTGGTGAGGAAACGGCATACATGCCCTCGTACATATGCCTCCATTTATGCGATTTACGTGAAAAAGCTTTTAGCTGACGTTCAAAATACGGATATCGTGGGTCGAAGGTCGGTAACGACACCAGTCTCACTGAGACGATGAACGCTCTGTACGAAGGGGGGGGAGGGCGATTCTAAGTTGTTGACAGAGAAAGAACAAGGCGAAGACACTTGACATCGGAATGGAGAAATTTTAGTTAGCCGCTGAGAAGGGGCAGACGAGAAATAAGTTCAGTTGGTTTTTACAGTCCGCAGTAGTGAGACGAGCAAGGGGCTGGAGTCCCGGGAAAGAAATAGCGACGGTACCCGTTTCGCAGTGGTCAGTCGATAAGAGTACGGGTAAGCCGACTATGTGGCTGTTGTAAGACCACCGTCATTTGATTGAGGGCGTCAACGGAATCAGCAGTAAGCCGATTCGACCGTTGGATAAAATAGCGATGCGATCTTTTTGTAGGGTCATAAACCGCTGTCAGAGCGCTTGCCTCGTGGGAAGAGTCTATCATCGTATATACAGCTCCCGTCAGGAATCCATAGCAAGGTGCAAGCGCGAAATTAGAAATGGATGCCTGGCAGTCCAAGTAAAGTTATCTCCCGTCCTGCCAGGAAACCAGCATCGCAAGAGTTTGCCTTGGAAGAAGAGGAGTGGAGGTCGCTGACCTCCGTGACGACGCCAGCCGCAACGTGCACCAAGCTGATAACGGACCTTTCTGCGGGGTAAAAGAGTGCTATACCCCGTCCATCTTGCAGCCATCCACCTCCGCCGAGTCTCGGTGGGCGGAAAGAAAGTGGTTCGCTCATCGAGGAAAGCGAAACGAAAGGGAGTTACCATCCTCCCGTATGTCATACAGGCTACCGCAAGCTTCTCCGTGTCACCTGCGTGTGTGTGTGTGTGTAGTGAAAGCGTCAAGGTAACTAAAATTGGTGGGTTTGGTGAGACAGGCCATTCTCATATCTTGGATTAATCATTCCCTGGAAGCTATATGTGAGTACGTTTTCTTTATTGTCCTTATTTTACATAGTTTTAGGGACTTGATATCCGCGGGTCACAAACGTTTGGAGCTCTGGTACGCCTAGCGGCGAAAGACTGTTTCTCAGAATCTAGTGCAGACTTTAACTCTTTTAGAAGGAGAATATCTCCTGCCTGTAACGCCGAGGGCAACGCCCCGGACGATAGTTTCCGCCTCTAATGAAAATGCTTGAGGTTTTATCTCTTACTCTCTGTTCTCTATTGGCTCTGGTATCAAAATTCCTGTCTGACGGCTGGCTAACAGTCCTTCTCGCCAACCAAACCAGTTCCCGGATTGTAGGAACGCACGCCACAAGTGGTGAAACAAAACCGCTCGGACACGCATCAGTATAAAATAATACAAAAACTGCTACCGAAATAGAATCGGACAGGTCGTCTGGTCGTAGCAATTAGTAGAAAAGACTGGAAATCGGTGGAAAGGCATCAGAAAATGGAGTGATCAAAGAAGGATTTGAGAGATGAGTTAGTGAGATTTGAATGCCGATATTAGATACAACAGAGTAGTAGCAGAAAATGGGAGAAATGTCAGAAACCTCTGCCTGCTGTTTTTCTGATGCGTTATGTCTCCTGGTGGTCCAATGATCTATCACGCAGGCTTATAGCTGGTAGCAGTGCTGACAGTCTCGTCTCGAAAGGCAGGCTAAGATAGGAATTTTGCGTTTGTCCTTAAACCAAAAGTGCTCTTAATTTTCTGAAACTAGAAGCTCTAAATTAGAAACGAAATACGCATTAGGTCCTCAGGTGCTCTTGCGGGGCATTTAAACTACAAAGCAAAACAAAATATTGCTTGTAACTGTACCGGTGTTGATGAGAAAGATGTATTTGTACTTTGAAGCTTTCTTTCTTGTGAAGCTTAATATTCACTTCAGGTGGTTCTACCTAAAATATCTGCCTTATGTTTCCAATTGTAAAACATCTTTACATATTTTCTTCGCAATAAATGTATTCCCAAGGATAAAAATTTGGACATCGATAAAACTAACTTTACGTTATACACTGGTGTGCAAAAATTAAGGACGAAGAGAAGAAATTAGTATAACAGCGGAACGAGCAGGCAGAACGAACCGAAAGACCACTCAGGAGATAGACTAGGGTCCGGAACGGTAGAGCATGCGCATATATGCAGCATGACGTAGGCGGGGGAGTGTCGGAAGGGTATAAAGCACAGGGGCGGTGTCCGCTCAGCAATTCGGTAAAAGCTATTGCACGGTGTACATCGGTTTGAACGACGTCGAGTTGGTGCCGCCGTGTGATATGGTCAACAGGCAATCCAGTAGACGACATCTGGATGACTTTACCCGAGGTGGTGTCATTGGAAAGTTGGAAGAAGGCCGAAGTGTGACTAGTGTAGCCGAGGAGTTCGGGATCGCTCACAGAGTTTAGCAGTAGTCGTCCACGAGCAACCATGGCGGCGGACGACCGGTATATTGTCCCACAAGCGAGAAGACACAGACGGCAGACAGCGGGAGAAATCGCAAGGCACATGCAACAGACAACTAGACGTCCGTTATCGCGTTTTACCGTGGCCAGGAGGCTGCACAAAGGTGGTCTATTTGCACGACGACCAGTACGGTGTGTGCCATTAACGCCTGCTCATAGGAGACGGCTGTTTCTGTGGTGACAGGAACACAAGAACTGGACACATCAGCAATGGGGTCGAGTTCTCTTTACGGATGAGAGCCGTTTTAGTCTGACGAGCGATTCTGGACGTATACACATTTGGAGACAGCAGGGAACACCCAATCACGCCTCAAACATCATCGAAAGAGACCGGTTTGGAGGTGTCGGAGTTCTCGTTTGGCGCGGTATCATGCTTGGTAGCAGTACTGACCTCCACATCTTCCAAGGAGGTTCAGTCACTGGTGTCCGCTATTGTACCGAGGTTCTGCTGCTTGACGTGCGTCTGTTTAGAGGTACTGTGTGTCCTGAATTCCACTTCATGGACGACAACGCTACACCTCATCGTACAGTGGCTGTCGCAGAGCTGTTGGAGAGTGAAGATATTCACCGCATGGATTGGCCCGCAATTTCCCCGGACCTAAATCCAATTAAACACGTGTGGGACATTCTCGGGAGACACTTGGCAGGACGTCACCAGCCGCCAGCAACAATTCCGCAGCTGCGATTGGCGCTACAAAAGGAATGGGCCGCGATTGGCGCTACAAAAGGAATGGGCCGCGATGCCACAGCAGCTCCTTCTTAACCTCGTCCTCAGTTTGGACATGCGTTGTAAATCCTGCAACGCAGTCAGGGGTGATCATATCTTGGCAGCCGCCTGTCACATGCACGTTTCTGTGTTCTGTCCAGTTGTACTCGAAGCTACCTTTTTAATAAAGTGCCTTTGTATCCTTTGGATTTCTTGTTTGGACGGTTTTGCTCACTTGTCCCATATTCTTACATCTTGGGGATCTTATGGTATGATTTGAGTCGATGTGGAGTACTTCTGCGCGACGTTACATTCGCAAAACCGTCTCGTCCTTAATTTTTGCACGCCAGTGTATAATGTAAACGCAAGTATGACTAAGAAGAAATAGTTTCTTATTATAAAAATAATAAATATTAATGAAAAAATGCCCGATTAGCAGAAGACAGATTGAGCAGAACACGATTCACATCGTCTCCATTCGTGCTACCATGATCATCTTTACGTTAAAAGAACGACACCCGGAAGTTGAAAGTAATATTCTCTCATTCTCATTCTGTATTCTGCGTAGCTCTCTCGCAAAAAGATACTGCCATTGTAAACTGCGTAGCTTGCTCGCAAATTGAGTATGCCCTTTTTAACTGCTCTTAACAATGGCATACGTCTGTTATTGAGGGCGGATGATGTGATCTTTCGGACATTTGGTTAGTAATGTTCAGAACTCTTGGCCAAAAATATATTAAGGCGACACTGTTTTGTTTTTTCAATGGTAAGATTATATTTAAATTTCGACTCATTTTTAATTTGCTGTGAATAAGTTTTTTTTTCAGCCTGGGCAATCAATTACTGGACGAAAGCTTTCGTCGATTTCTTGCATCTGAGTTTTTGGTACTTTCCCATTATACCGACCTACTGACTATCTATTCGAAAATTGTTTTTTTACGTATTGTTGCGACGTGTTACTAAGGACTACGTCACTTACCTACATGTCGTCATGGAATACGTAACATAGCGACTGAACCTGTTTCCAAGGGTCTGTGGACAACGTTCGAACGCAGATGGTTTTCATAATGGCAATTTCTAAGGTCAAGACGTTGTGGGATCTTCCAACTAGTGAAAACCAAGCTGTAAATTTTATGCAAGAAGTGGTAGTTTAACTTTTGAAAGAATATGTGAAAAATGCCATTCTATGAAAATGTGTTTTGGAGCAAAAGAAGTACTATGGAAATGTTTGTGATGTGTGAAAAAATTGGGATTTCGAAAAGGGACGTGGATGGAAGGAAGTCCGTTGTCATTCGTATCGTGCCTAAGATTAATTTACAGTTGGTCTGAGGGTTTTAGGCTTACAAAGTCATCTGTTAATGTCAAAAAATACAAATGTTGGTTGGGCCATTATAATTATATGCGAGAGGTTATAGTCGAGACTTTGGTCATGTAAAGGAAATAAAATCAGAGGTGAAGGTAATATTGTAGAAGTCGATGAAACTTTGTTTACGAAACGTAAGATTCAAGCTGGACGTATTTTGCCCGAACAATGGTTGGTTGAAGAAATAAGCCGTGAAACCAAAGAATGCTTTGTAAAAAAAATAGTAAATCGAAGTGCGCATTGCTTAGCATCAGCAATAAAATAATATATATTACCTGGCTCAATTACACACTATATTGACAGATTTCACCGAACACCTAGAAGGGAAACACAACAGAGCATTTATTGACATACTGTATATTAGTACGATGTCGGTCCACCTTTGGCCTTAATTAATACACTGACCATTCGAGACATCTTTTCGACAAGTGTTTGGAACACAGCTATAGGTATGCGTTTCCATTCAGTGCATAATGCTGCCGCTGACTGTTATCTAGTAGCAGGCCTTGGTTCCAAACTTTTTATGCCTCTAACTGTTACTTAGTAGTAGGCCTTGGTTCCAAAATTCCTATGTGCCGCTCTAATTCATCCCATATGTGCCCTATGGAATTAATATCAGTGCTCTGTTCTGGTTAGTCCACAAACGATACGGAATTATCGCCAAACCACGCCATAACACTTCTTCCTTTTATGGCTCGGTGCATTATTCTCGTGGCACCAACAAGACTCAGTTCCATAGTATTGCCACATGGTTGATAGGGAAAAATTGTCCAGAATATGGAGATAGTCATACTGGTTAACAGGTTTGTCCACGATAGCCAATGGGATGGGACCATATCACGAAAAACACCCCCACACGAGTACACTGCCAACTGCAAACTTGACCGTAGGAACAGTACACTGTGGTAAATAGCGTTCCTCTGGATGCCGCCATACCCACACATGGCCATCAGACTGATGGATCGTGTATCTGGATTCATCAGTCCATAGTACCCGTTTCCATTGGTCTAGAGTCCACGATAAATGTTCTTTAGAGCATGCTAATAAACGAGTAGCATTCCGAGTGAAGATGAAAGGCTTATGAGCAGCCGCACGGCCATGGTAACACATGGAATGAAGTTCTTTGCGAATGGTAAGTGTACATACCGAGGTTCCAGCATTTTTACTCACCTTTACACTGAGGTCTTGTGCAGTACTCCGTCGATTAGCTATAACGACTCTCCTGAGGCTTCGACGTCCTCTATCACTGATTTTCTTTGGTCTGCCGGTACGGTTTGCAGCTTCGAGCAAGCCATGTGTGTTCCACTAATTAAGTACATCCAAATCTCTTATGGACAACCGAGTAATGTAACACCCAACAATATTTCCTTTCTCAAAGTCGGTTTCTCATGTCGCGAAATTTTCACTCAACCTCATAGTGCGATATGATCGCGGTCAGCTGCAGGCATGTTTGTATATCATTTGCAGCTGCACCGCGCATCTTAACAACGCAGCAGATCCGTTTATTTGCCTTTGAAGTGGGTCCGGGAACTAATGTATATACCGACTGCTGGAAAGAATATAAAGCACAAGATTTGTATGATGTTGGATATACTCATGTGACCGTTAATCATGAATTACATTTCGTTGATCCGGAAACTGGAGTTCATACGCAGAATATTGAAAGACTTTAGGGTTTATGCAAATTGCGAAACAAAAAACAGAGAGGAACGCACAGAGCACATTTGGATTCGTATCTCGCCGAATTCATGTGGAGAGAAACTCTTAGTACAGATCCATTCGAAATTGTATTAAAACCAATTCCGTTGTTCATGTCTCCACACACTGAAACGTAGATTTAAAAAAAGTTTCACATATTGGTTTGTTAGTCTTGACGTTAAAACCAATTCTGATGTTCGTGAGTTGAAAGGGTGCAATTCTAAATATTTATGTTTTCTTTTTTATTACTAATATTTGTTTATTTTAATAAATAAAATCATTGCATTTACTGATCTACTTTCGTTTATATTATATAGTAATCCGATGATTTCAATGTTATGTGTATAATAGGTCGGTATTATGGGGAAGAAGTACCGAGTTTTTCCCATGTCAGTGAGATTCACACTTTACCTGCCAATTTCATTACCTTCTGCCAATGCTGTTGACCAGGTTTTCACTTTGTCATCTCCCTAGTCCGTTTTCCTATGGAGTTAAACGCCTTGTCTGTTTCCATCTCACTAGCTTCTTGTTAGTTAATGTTGTGACGTACTACAGAAGTGAAAATGCAGCGAGACATTCTGTCCGCGTAACTCAGTTGGGAAAGCAACTTACTCCGCAGTGAGGGGACACGGAGTCGACAAACTTGTGTTGTCACATTGGCACCCGATTGTGGGAAAATGGGATCACTGGCCGTTGGGATCTTCGAAAGATGTGTGATGTTTGTTCTACGTATTATTTGGAATTAATGAAAAATTCCTATTTCGCTTCAAGAAAAAATTAAGAGGGAGATGATGTGACGTACTACAGAGGCAAAAACATTTGTCAAAGAAGACAAATCTCCAGCGAGACATTCTGTCCGCGTAGCTCAGTTGGGAGAGCGACTTACTCCGAAGTGAGGGGATTCGACTTCCGTCACGGACAAACTTGTGTTTTCACAATGTCTCTTGTATTCTTGCTTTTCGCACTGCCCACGTGTTTGTTATTGATGCATGCGAATTTCCACACTTTGACGGTTCCTTAAAGTGCGGCTCCCTTAAATTTTTATATTTTATTGTACCTCATTGTATTTGTTTTCTACGTATGTTTCAGCAGAGTATAATAGAAATGGAACAACACCGTATTTATATCACGCCCTTATAAGAGGCACTATGAATTATTCTTCTCTTTTTTGTGATACTATTATATTTATCAACAAATATACTGCAACACAGGATACGTTACGGTTCGTATATTATGGAATTAATTTCTTCAGAATGTATAATTTCTGTGGGTGAATTAGTTACAAAGCTCTGCCTTAAAATATGCGGCAAGTATTCTTGAGAAAAATGCACAGAATGTAGACGATTCGTGAAAAAGAAAATTGAAATGAAAATCCCAGTGATTTTACCTCATCTAAATATTTGTTGGGTACACTGAAACAGCTCTTCCGAGACAAGCTCTCGTAAAGCCACTTGAAGTGCTCCAGGGCCGGACGTAAGTTGCGCTCGATGAAGGACACCAAACGCAACCAAGCGTATTACGACGCGCGATCATTAATCTTCCACATCATTATGATGTTGCTGAATCACCGAGGGAATAAAACAAGTGATATTGATGTGATACAGATAGGTTCACTCGATCTTGCCTGTGTTCGCATGTTGTATTTTCTTTCTGTAATGGTGTTTTTTAACATCCAATCCCTTAATGTATCAGCATCAAAATTATAGCTATGATTGCATAATTTGTCTTCACATCCTATTCGCTATCATTGTATGATAACGCGATGACCTGAAGTTATTCAAGTTTCAATCTCTGTTAAACAGCGTTGCTGGAGTTAAGAAGTATTCAGAGTTTAGAAATTAAAGATACTACGAATGTGTGTTCCGTTCAGAGCGACTTGTGGAATTTGTTTGCGCTTTTTATTCCCACATTCTTGAGTGAGTGAAACACTTCTATGAATTCTCGCTGCATAAATGTTAACAAATTTTATGTTATATCCTGAAACTAGAGTTTTGATTGAGCATGCTACTGCAGTTCTCAGAGAAGAAACGAGTTGGTAAAATCATGCAATGCATTGATTATGATACGCTTTCCAACATACAAGAAATCGCGCGCAGGCAAATTCTACTCCCTACCCTGACTATTGATTCGTTCAGTATACCTCCGGAACAACAAACTAAAGTTTTGTCGCAAAAGAAGCATTTTTACTCATGTTATTAGTCAGGTTATGAAGATAATAGCTGTGGAATAAATCTCTCTCCCGTGCCCTGACCTTGACCTCATTTCGATGATATTCAACAGAACCGGTTCAGTATACCTCCGAAACAACATGAAAACATTTTGTCGCAATCGAAGCATTTTTACGTAAGTTATGACGCATAAGGACGATGGAATGGATCCCGCTCCTATGTCCTGACCTTTGACCCCATTTCGCTCATTTCCGATAGAGTTCGTCCCCAGGTTGTCCCCTACTACATACTAAAATTTCATCGAAATGAAACCATTTTTACGTGAGTTATCGTGCCGACAGACATGCAGACAGACAGGCAGACGGACAAAGCTGGAGCATATACGCTTTTTCAACCTTCGGTTGGAAAGCGCAAATAGCCGCCCCGGTGGCGCAGTGGTCTAAGCGATGGCCTCTGATCATTCGTCCGAATGGGGTCAGGGTTCGAATCCCGGTGAGGCATGGATGTTGTGTTTGTCTTACGGCACTGGTTCTCTCCCTTCCCTGGAACCGGTGACCCTAAATTAGGGACAGGAGACCGCTTATAGCCCATTGAGTTGCTCACGGTGGTCGTTAAACCTCCAATCAAAAAAAAAAAAAAAGAAAGAAAGCTCAAATAACATCAGCAGTAGCGATTTCAAAGTTCTGAGTAAAGAATGAAGGCGTGTGCCGTTCCACTATGGTGATGCATTAGTCAAAACGGCTGGCTCCAGTGATAGGCCTTGCTGGCGTAATTCAGTCGGGAAAACATCCCCCTCCGGAGTAGGTAGACGTGGATCCAAATGCATCACTGGTAAATAGGGCACTCCTGCGCATTGGCCCCCGAATATAAAATAAATCTGCTGCCCGTAAGCTCCGACAAAAATTGTGTGTTGATTCTTCCACACATCGATTGGAATTAATAAAAATGTCATCTTCTGCAGTAATAAAATGTCATCTTCTGCAGTAATAAAATGTCATCTTCTGCAGTAATAAAATGTCATCTTCTGCAGTGAGCTCCTTCAGGCATGGTTTGTTGGCGGACATGAAACCTGCGATTTCGTTCCCGAACTATTTAGGGGAATATATGTGATGTACCACAAAGCTGAGGTACGAGTCAAAACTGCAAGTTACAGAGATATTCCATCCCTGTGTAGTTCAGTTGGAAGAACAATCCGTTCCGTAGTAGAAAGACGTCAGGTGGAATTCCATCACCGGCGAAAAGGTTTTCAGATGAAATGGATTATTTTTCAATATACCACTCGTACTCCGGGAAGGTAATTCGGGAAAGAAAATACAGCTCACTAGTTGTGCTGGGAGTACATTGAGCTTGTCTAACAGAGTTTAGTAACCATAGTGACTTTTGGGGCTGCGATTTATTAAACCAAGCATTTTGCACACAATTGTCAATGTTAAAGTTCCTTTTCGAAAAGTAAACAAATGAAAAACATATCTTTTTAAGAGCAAGAACTCGCCATATTCTGGCTTGTATGCTGGTTTTTACGCTTTCCAACCGTATGTTGAAGAAGCTTATATGTCCGTCTCTCCGTCTGTCTGTCCGTCCGCCCGCCCGCCCGATAACTCGAGTAAAAATAGTTTGATGTCGATGAAATTTTAGTATGTGGTAGGGGACCACCTGGGGACGAACCCTATTGAAAATGGACGAAATGGGGTCAAAGGTCAGGACATAGGAGCGGGATCCAATCCACTGCCCTTATGCGTCATAACTTGCGTCAAAATGGTTCCATTTCGATGAAATTTTAATATGTGGTAGGGGACCACTGAGGACAAACTCTATTAAAAATGGACGAAATTGGGTCAAAGATCATGACGTAGGAACGGGATCCATTGCACTGCTCTTATGCGTCATAACTTACGTAAAAATGCTTCGATTCCGACAAAAATGTATCATGTTGTTCCAGAGATTTACTGAACCAGTTCTGTTGAATGCCATCGAAATGGGGTCAAAGCTCAGGACACGGGAGTGAGATTTATTCCACAGCCATTATCCTCATAACTTGACTTAAAAAACATCTATTGCGACAAAACTTTAGTATGTTGTTCCGGAGGTACACTGAACCAATTCCATTTAATATAATTGAAATGGGGTCAAAGGTCAGGACACAGGAGCAAGATTTATTCCACAGCAATTATCCTTATAACTTGAGTAATAACTTCAGTAATGATTTCTGGTATGTTGGAAAGCTTATCATAATCAATGCTTTACATGATTTTACTAACTTGTTTCGTAATGGACTTACCGTATGATACATTTCGCCCTGTATTCTAAAATTTACAAGGCCATCTATCCCTTCAAAGGCAGCTATATTTGAGCTACCACTGAAGTAAAAAATAAATATAGCAGATTCTCCTATTCTCTCTGATATGGTTTCTTTGATTTCAGGCCTTTGGCAAAAATTCAGCAAGCAGCTGTTATAGAAATGCAAGTACTCCTGCAAAACATCTCTAAAAACTTTTCCAGCATGATAACGTTTTGTGTATTTACCTGATGTATGTATTAGAGTATTTTGTTTTGCAAAATATGCTGTCACATTTTGGATTATCTACATTTGGTTCATTTCCGTGAGGTACTTCATTTGGTTCATTATCGTTGGCGGTTTCAATATTTAAGCTTCTGATGACTGCTTCCATTCCGGGATTCAACATTTAATCTCCTACTTTTTCATGCAGTTCATCTCTATATATGAGTTTAACCACTAGTCATTATACTTTTACTCCATTAGCACTTCCTTGTGAACTATGTGTTCAGTCGGACTCTTTTTGTAATCCCTCGCCTACTTGAAAGCATCACAACTCTGAAGTAGGGACGGCAGGAAAAGTTGCTAAACAGAAGACACATATCTAAACGGAAGGAAAATCTAAAGCACACCATATGATAATAAAATAAAATTTCAGGACCGCTGCTGTTACGAGAAATGTTTAATGCACTGAGTCTAACTGTGGTTATTGTTCTTCAAAGTAGTCCCCCTTCTTCCTGATGCACCATTTTGATTGCTCCACTAGATGTGTGAAGCACTTTTTGAATTCATTTGCAGGAACGCTGTTCATTTCCGCGGTAACGGTTCTTTCGATGTCCTGAGCAATCATGAAACGTCGTACTTTCAACGCCAATTTCACTTTGGGGAACAGGAAGTAGTCAGAGGGTGCTAAGTCGGGGGAGTAGGGCGGATGGTTGAGTCCGGGTACTCCGGACTTGGCGAGGAACTGTGTCACCGACAGTGCAGAGAGGGCAGGCTCGTTGTTATTTAGAAGGAACCGACTTCCACGTGCTCGCAGGCGTGACCTCACACGATGAGTTCTCTTCCGTAGGCGATCACGAACTTGCAGGTAGAAGGTATGGTGACTGTTGCGCTCTCTGGAAGCCATTCACCGTGAATGACGCCGCTGCTGTCAAAAAGCGTGATCAGCACAGCCTTCATTTTTGGCAGCTGCAGGAGAACATTTTTGGGTATCGGTGAACGTGATGCCCTCTACTCCATGCTTTGCATGTTTGATGCTGTATCGTGTTGAAAGCACCACATCTCATCACCTGTCACAATGCGGTCCATCATCGAAGGGTCAGATTACACGGCCGCAAGAAACGCATTGAAGCTTTCGACTCTTTGCCCTTTCTGTTCTTCATTAAAACTGTGCGGCACAAACCTTGGCCAAATCTTTTATTTCCCGAGGTCTTCCTTCAGAATATGCCGGATTGTTTCACGGTTGATATGGAGCTCTTCCTCTATCACTCGTACAGTCATTCGACGGTCTGATTGCAGCAGAGCGCGCACTTTCTCCACCATTTCCTCAAAACGGCTGGTTCACGGTCTTCCAATCCTCAGGTCATCCCCAACGTCCTCCCTTCACTCGCGAAAGCAAGCATACCATTCAAAAACATGACACGGGATAGATCATTGTCCCAGCAAACAGTTTAGATCATTTCGAAGATCTCCGTCGCTGACTTCCTGGACCTGCAGCAGAACTTGATGTTTATTCTTTGCTCTCTGTTCAAATCCATTACAATGGTCTTTGGGGTACCTTCTATTAACGGTCCTCATAATCGACAGGTCTGCACGTTCTTAGATCTTCATATGTCCTGAAAGAGAGGGAAAACACAGTTACGAGTTTACTAATTGAACATATTTTTATCACTGCCATTAACTGAGTAATACCCATTGCCTTGGAACCTTATTTTCAGACGGTGTATACTGCACAGGACACATCGTTAACCGTTAAACAAAGGCATCGCCATCACAAGACTAGTATTCATATAAATGAGCGACTCAAAGCTTAACGAATGTACCTTTGCTGGTCAGCAAATTTGAAAACTTTTGTCTGTAACAAACTAAACCTCAATAAATACATATTCTTTTTTTTTGATAAAATGATTAAAAACCCGTCTCTGTGCGTTCAAACAACGTTAGTCCCAATTCACAAGACTTTAATTAAAATAAAATATATACACTTTAAAAGCATTAGCACTTTCGGGCTACTATAGCCCATCCTCAGATGCAAGTCAGATCTTTTGGTTAGTACAGCACATATATACATACATAAGAAGGCAGCGCAAAGGATCATGGGGAAGGAGGCGGGGTCACCGTGGCATGGTCCCGTACAGAGAGCTGCTGCCTTAGTATTGTATCCCTCCAGACGGTGGGTATATCGCAGGGGACATAGTCATTACAGCATGTTACGCGGTGTTGAATTATTAACAAACTTTCAGTCATTAACAGCGTGGCCTTATTTCTTGGGGTTATAATGATTTTCGCATTATCCCAATCAGGACTATATGTTCCGTTATAGATGTTTCGGGCTAAGCGGAACATATAGTCCTGATTGGGATAATGCGAAAATCATTATAACCCCAAGAAATAAGGCCACGCTGTTAATGACTGAAAGTTTGTTAATAATTCAACACCGCGTAACATGCTGTAATGACTATGTCCCCTGCGATATACCCCCCGTCTGGAGGGATACAATACTAAGGCAGCAGCTCTCTGTACGGGACCATGCCACGGTGACCCCGCCTCCTTCCCCATGATCCTTTGCGCTGCCTTCCTATGTATGTATATATGTGCTGTACTAACCAAAAGATCTGACTTGCATCTGAGGATGGGCTATAGTAGCCCGAAAGTGCTAATGCTTTTAAAGTGTATATATTTTATTTTAATTAAAGTCTTGTGAATTGGGACTAACGTTGTTTGAACGCACAGAGACGGTTTTTTAATCATTTTATCATATATGACGTGCGTATTTGTATTTTAACTCTATTCTTTTTTTTTTATTGGAAACCCAACTAAAGCCCAAGGAATTAGCAGCGTGGGAATCCTTTAAATCATTAAATCAGAAGTTAAAGGTTCTCTAAGTGGAAAAAAGGGGCAGAACTACACTCACGTGCAAAAGTTAAAATACAGAAGTATTTTTCGTCGTAGTAAGAAAAAGAATGAAACATATGATCTGAGACTTTTACAGGGAGTGCAACAGACTAAGACGGGGTGTGTAAAGTAACGCATGATCACATGATAACACACGTACGACGTTCCAGTGGACGTTGGATGCGGTGATCTGCTCGTTTGGGATGGCATTACAATCAACCGCCGCACACCACTCCACGAGTTCGCGGGAGGTAATGTGAATGCTGAGTGCTACAGAAGCGAGATTCTTGATCCCTATTTCAGAACCTTTTTTGGGAGCTATTGACCATCAGTCCCTCTTAGTGGATGATAACCCTCTCCTGTACGGGGCACAATGTGTCAATGATTTTCCGGAGAGGGAGGATATTTGAGGTATGGACTGGCCAACAGTTGTCCGGACCTGAACTCTATACCTGGGATATTCTGAGACCACACGTAGCAGATCATCTGATCCCACTTTGGAACCCACCACGAGCTATGCACCTCCCTCTTTGAGGATGGAATTATTTGGCTTCAGAATTCATCAACAGCCTGGAGATGAGTAAGTGTTGTCGTTGTGAGAGTTGTCTATCCGTATGAGGTGATCACGCTCCTGCTAAACTCATTTTAACGTAAGACTACGTCTAATTGCGTGGATAGTATGGGGCGACTTACGGCCGACCGACTGTGACACAAATAGGTGCCAATTGAAATCCTTATAGTGTTGAAAATACGTGCCTCACACTAGTCGTGTTAGCATATCCGCAAACAGCATAAAATTCAATTCGCGTACTGCGCAATACATCGTGCGCGTGACGCTCCCCTCGCTTCCTGTACGCGGGGGAGATGATGCAATATTTCTGGGTGTGCCCCCGCGTTTGACCCAGGCTCTCCCGACAACCGTGAGCACAACTCGACTCTGCGTGGTATCGCGGTACCTTTCGCAGTGGTTTGAACTGAACATTTTAAAAATTACTTTCTTGTGAACAGGTGAAAACTTTTGACAATATCGCAGTTTATGTGGACAACCGTGAGTGCAAAACGACTGTGCGTGGTATTGTTTTAAAGCCGTCGAAGAGATCTATTCAAATATATAAAGAACATATCGCAGTGGTTTAAAATAAAATGTTTAACAATTGTTTTCGTGTGAACGGTTTAACATTTTCGACAATGCCGCTGAATTCACAGAATGAACGCAAGCAGAAGTGGAGAAATTCAAAATGAGAAGCCATAGCAAGTGATGAGGAATGTGAGAAGCCCAAAAATACAGAACACCACGTTAGACAATTCGTGTATCGATCTGCTTTGTAATCGCAATGTATCCAGCATTATTCGTAAAAATTATGTAAGCTACTTCTCATATATTGTGCCTGTGTTGGATATAACAAATTACACTAGGACAATCCCCCAACGGTAACCGATGACTCGGGTACAGTTGGCAAATTTTGAGCGAAGCTACTGCAAAAATCGAAACTCATTAAGATGTCTATTATAACAAATTCTAAAAAACGAACGCGTAAAATGTATGACTTCCAGAACAAAGTACGAAGCATTCTAAAAAAGATATGCCCAAAATTTATTGTGAGCTACTTTCCTTCACGCCTTCACATTGGTTGTGATCAGGTTGCTGGTAAACAAAGTGGAAAGATATGTACACTCAGATCGGGAACCACGTTTTTCATCAAGACTCACTGAAGCGACGTAATTGACGCCATATTGCTGGCCTCGACCGCGACTTTAGCAGTTACAGTTAGAAACGAAACAAAAGCAAAACAAAAACAAAACAAAAAGGCTTGATGGTGCCAATTCTAACATTTGCTAGTGCCCACAATGTGTCCGCTTCCTGTTTTATGAGTTTGAACCAAAATAATTTCAAATTGGCGTCAAAAGAACTAACAAAATCGAGCAAATTGCGTCGTGAAAAATTGCGACTATCGAACGTAAACAAATGTAATGGAATGTTCGTGCGTGTTTTTTTTATTGAAAACAAATCAATGATTAGTGGCATCGGGTTGGTGTCATGGTGATTAGTCGTGCCCGATAGGAATAATGCCAATTAAAAAACGGATCACTTTAAATAATTGTAATGGAAATTCCTGAGTGACACGGAATTTCGGGAATCGGAAGGCGTCAAAACCTGAACATGTACGATGTCCAATAGCATGCCAAAAATCATGGTGTTCGGATGTGTCATGTCGTGCCTATGCCCCAACATCTAATTGTCCCGAGTCTCGTATAGAGAGCGGAATTTTTCGATTATTATTAAAATTGCTCAGTTTTTTAATGATCATTATTTTTATACTACACAACCAATCACGATGATAACAATCCCATGTCACTAACCATATCTTTCCCTTTCTCTGTGGCAAGTGTCTCCGTGATCGACTGAAGGTCTTTGGAGGAGATAGGTAACAAACGATCCCTTCTCAAAACCTGGAAAACACCCTAAAAATGCAAACCTGACCATGGACGATGTCCAATCGCATGCAAGAACTCACGGTGATCGGATGTGTCATCTCGTACCTATGCCCGAACAACTAATTGTCTCAAGTCTCGTAAAGAGAGCTCCGCTCAATAAACGCTTTGAAACCATTCTCGACTACCTCATTTCAACTCTCCAATCTACAAGTCGTAGTCCTATGTTCCAAACTGATGGTTCAATGAGAACTCAGCCTACCAGCATTTTTTTTTTTTTTTGGTTAAATTTTTACATCTCACCTTTGTGATATTTGCGAATGCGACCCTATATCCGCAAAATGTGTATATATTTGTCTGTTGTTGTAAATTGTTTATTGTCCTTATCATTGGGACTCTTTACATTCCAAACGTCTCTACCTGCTATTGCGTGTTTTCCGTTTTATCCTTGTAATTGCCTTCCGGACTGGAATTTTAAACACAAATGTACGAACAGATGGAAACGTATTTTTTGCTTAGCAGTCTGATCGAATGTGAATATATTTTGGACGCTATAACGTTTGCTATTATTTCTGTAGAAAAATAATATTTTTTATTTCTGTAAGCAAACGCCTAAGTATAAACTACGTGCAAGTGCAATTATAGCATTTCGGTCATATGCAATTCAGTTACATGCATTTACTGTACTTCGCATCCTTATGAGTACATTCTGTATTCAGAAACCTGGCTTCTCAGCGCTTCCACGGAAAGCTGCTGTGCCTCAAAATAATAGGCCAAATATCTGTGTATGATTTTTTTTCGTAATAAACTAGGCTTTAAATGCATTTAAACTCGAACCGATAGTATCAAAAATAACAATGGCTAGAATAGTTTACGTAAGTACTTAAAAGTAGCATGGAGCACTAGAAGTAGCATGATACATGCCAGTAGATGTTAATAAACATAACATTTTGAATACAGAACAATTATATCAATATGCTTTGAGAATAAATATGCTTAAAAAGATTAAACAGAATATCAACATAGATATCATAGATATAAATTTGGATATCTATGATTATTAAACTAGAAATAGATTTCAGATAAAGCCATGCTTGCCCAGAGCACAACAAATGGAAAAAAGAATCAACTATCAGGGATCAGCCTTTTTGAATATTTGACCTGAAGAACGAAAACACATTAATGATTACAACTTCTTTAAAAACAGATTAAAAACATACTTCCTTAATTTATAAGAAGAATTCCTCAAATTACTATAAACATTTCAATCCCCTTCTAATTGCTACTAATATCTACTAACAACTGCTGCTCTACCGAATGACCTGCCCACTATTTACATTAACTTTTTGACAATTTTTACATAACTTGTATCTATCAAGCAGGGAGATCAAGACTTTAGTCAGGTCATCAAAGATATTTTCCCTGATTTCCCTTGCTGTTATAATAATTACTTTGGTTACACTCAAATGTAAATATAAACTTGATGTAACAGCTAAAACAATAAAATTATTATTATTATTATTATTATTACTCAGCTCAGAGAACATTTAAGTGTATACGCTATTTCGCTCTTTCTACTGTTACCCTGAGCAATAAATATATGTAGAGCAGACAATATTACCATTTTAGACGACGACGTAACGGAAAAGAATTGTCTCTGTATTACAACATGCTAGGTGCGAAATAATATGCAAAGGAATAATTCAGTGTGTCTAGTGGAAATAAAGAAAAGAGGAAGCATAAATTATTGCAAGATACCGCTCCTAAGTCTTGGTTAAATTTTGCTAATGTTCTATTTATCTTTCTCCGCTATCTCCTTTGTTTTTACATCAAAATATATTACGCGTCATTAATTTTTCTCTTTTGTTTACTCTAATGAGGATTCCAGAAAATTCCAGTGATTTAATTTCTAAAATTATATTTGCCATCTAAATTGTAACAATAAATTGTGAATTGCAGCTACATAACCTTACTCATTATTTGAGATTTAATATACATAGAAAAACATCTTTCATATTCAGTTCTTTCTGTTCATAAGTCTATTTGCATGAATATTTCTGGGGTTACGCCTCCCCAAAGAAATCACCTTGTCCATCTAAAATGGCCAAATTCATTGATCAATCTCAATCATCGCTACTACCCATTAATTCCGGGGTTCCTCAGGGCTCGGTTTTGGGTCCCTTATTATTTAAGTTATACACTGCTGGCCACCCAAAATGCAACACCAAGAAGGAAGCATCAGATTGGCCTGAAATTTGCAGCATGCGTCATCCGCAAAAGGACATTCAAACCATTAGCATTGCAGGACATACGCCACCGAGAAGCACTATAAGAAGGGTGCACAGAAGGCGGGGTGTAAGTAGTGGAAGTGTGTTGTGCTACCGGACCTGTGAGTGGGAAGCTTCCTGATACCTCGTCGCAGAATACGGCAGTCATTCCAGCACGTTTCGGAGTTCGACCGAGGAAGAATAGTGGCTTATCGCGACAGCGGTTTATCGTACCGAAACATCAGAGCCCGTGTGGGACGACATCCATCCGCAGTGAGACGAGTATGAATTCGGCGAGTGCAGGAGGGAAGGACGGACCGACGTGAGCGATTTCCGCAGTCGCGCCACACCACCGAACGTGAGGACCGGCATGTTGTGCGGCGGGCATTGACGCCTCACACCGGCACATCACAAACGTTAGCGCAGGAATTAGGGTGTGTTGCGCAACAACCTGTGACAGCATGTACCGTTCGACGTCGTCTGCAGGTGCGGGGACTTGTCGCACGGCGCCCATTGCGCCGGAGAGTGCGACGGCACTGCGCCGTTGAACGCAGCACCTGGACTACGGAATGGCACGACATTGTCTTCTCCGAAAAATCCCGCTTCTGCCTGCAACACCACGATGGTCGGATCCGCGTGTGGCGGCACCGCGGTGAGAGAATGTATGCCGCCTGCATTTTGCATCGCCATACAAGTCCGTCGCCTGGCGTTATGGTTTAGGGCGCAATTGGATATGACACCTGCACCCCTTAGGTACGCATTGCCGGTACACTCAACAGCCACCGCTACATCTCCGACGTTTTGGAACCTGTTGTCTATTGCCGCGGCCCGCCTGTTCTCCCGATATGTCGCCCATCGAACACGTCTGGTCGCTGATCGGCAACCGAGTGGCCCGGCAAGCACCACCCACGGCTACGCCTGATGAACTGTGACAACGTGTGAAAGCACCCGATATGGACATACCCCAAACCCACATCCAAAGCCTCTTTCGTTCGATGCCGCGGCGTGTAGCGGCCGTTATTTCCAGCCATGGGGGCCACACGAACTATTGATGTCTGCGTGTTCCACAAGTCGCACGGGCCTGTAAGCTCAATCGTTTTGTAACGTATACTCTAGATTCAGTTTCCTTTTGATTTTACTATCTCTCGTTATTTTATTTTCCTATGTAAATTATCTTCTTACTTAACGAGATGTTATTTCTCCCGCTGAATGATATGTGGCAACGAGTGTAGTCATGACGTGGTGGTAGGCAGTATAAATAGGCGCGTTCAACGATACCTGAGAGAGCGTTTGTTTATGTGCGTAGAGAGATCTTTTGTTTATGTGCGAGGAGAGCTTTAATGTTATGTGGAGAGGTTTTGTTCAATGTGAAAAGAGCTACGTTATTTTGTGTCGAGAGCGTCGTTCTATGTGATTAGGTTCTTCTTCATTATTGTGATACGATTAGTGTGACTAGTAGTGTGTGTGTTGGATGATACCAGGAATTTCCTAATAAAAGATTTTTAAGTAAGTACGTTTTTCTCAGTTCATAGTACTGTCAGACCTCTGTCTGGCCGTTGGGTCTCTTTTCATTAAGTGTTACTATTAACAACCAGCATAAGACTTTATTCATCATAATTACTACTACAACATAACTACCATTATAAAAACTAATTCATTATAATTGGCGCCCGAACTTTTTCTGAACACGAGGTCTTGACAATTCTTACATATGTCTTCATTACTTGAGACAACTTCAATATTTCACCCTAAGGCAAGTTTCGGTGGTGATGGGATTAATTTCGACCATCTGCAAGAAGCCTGTGGGGCTCACTTTAATGATACTGATTTCCAAGTACCCACGCATTCTTCACAATTTCGTAATTCACCAGCTCCCTATCACTCTGAGTCTCGGGTCGTACCTGAGAGATTTCAATCCTCTCAGAGCAGCAGAATGCTTGCCCATTTCGTGCCGCATGCAGGAACAATTCTTTTCAATGGTTTGGAGGGGTCCTTAAAATTTCTTGAGGATTTGGAGGATCATTTTGATCTATACAATATTCCTCAAGACTGCAAAGTGCAAATAGCATGCACTTGCTTGAAAGATACCGCTAAGACCTGGTATCGGCAGTGGAGAGTGTCGAACCCGGATTCTCATTAGGAGAATTTCCGAGCGGAATTTTTGGAAGTCTTTCCTTTCGGCCTCAGTCAAGCTAGCCTTGCACAACAACTTTTTTCTCGTCAGCAAGGACCCAACGATAGCCCTGTTGCATTTGCTTTAGAAACAACACGCTAGTATAACTTATGGGATCCACATGCCAGTCATGTCGACATGTTGGACACCCTATTGCAACAGCTCGATCCATTTCTACAGGATTTTCTTGAGGTCCGACACCCGGCTACAATTCATGAATGCCTTCGCCTCATACGAACGTATGAAGAGCGACACAGCAAACATGGTCCAACTCACCATGCTCGGGCACCCCGCGAGGCTTATTACGAAAATCCTCAGCGGCATAATAGGCCTAATGACTTTCAACGCAAGAGTGTACACAGGTGTAAGTCCAAGCTTCATACGTTCCACCGCATACAAGAGTGGTACACCAACCGCTAGTTTCTGAACAATTTTCTGGGTACAGTGCAAATGCACAGTATGCTCGACCCCGTTCCAATCCGCAGAATTCGGAACGTTTTCATGCTCAGGGCAATGATGATTTTTCTGCCCGTGCTGAGGGAAGAAGTAATAGAAATGAAAATTTCAACAGATATGCGGAGTTCCCGCAACAATTTTCACGCAGTTTTCCTCATCGTGAAAACTTTCCCAATACCCGGCAGGGCCGAGGTTTCAGAACGCATGATAATACAACTAGGAATCCTTTAAACTTCCAAAGGAAGTAGACCAAGGGTCGGTACTGCTTCCTGATACCAAACATTCTGACCCTAAAACAGTATTAGTGACTGTCCAAACTCCTCAGTTGCCTGATGTGTTCTTGACAATTGAAGATATTATTGTCGAGACAAAGTTCGACACTGCTTCTGAAATATCAGCCCTAAATACAATGTTTTGCACTGAAAGTTTTCCTGCAATACAAGTCCACCCTGCGACGCAGTATTTGCGAGGTGCAAATAACGAAATATTCAGTATCACAGGAACTGTCACATTATCTCTAGGGCTGGGAAAGGCTCGTTTTACGCATTCTTTCCTGCTAATAGACGAACTACCTTTTAAATGTCTAATGGGCATGGACTTTATCAATACTTTTCAAGTTACCCTGAATTTCGTACAACATGTTATTTCCTTTCCGGAACCTGTCGAAGTGATTCCTACGCTTCCTATAGATATAACGAGTTTGTTATTGAGTAACCAACTGAATGAGAGGCAACGAAACCAGCTTTCTCTACTTTTGCAGGAAAGCCCTGGTTTATTTTCTGATCAACCTGGTTTCACACAGGTGGTTTATCACATCATTGACTTTGATAGTTCGAAACCGATAGCGACGAAACCTTACCCTTGTGCTCCCCATAAAAAACAGGAAATGCAACGTCAAATTTCTGAGATGATTAAACAGGGCATAATAAGGGAATCAACAAGCGCTTGGGCCGCGCCTGCTTTTCTGTTTCCAAAGAAACAACCCAATGAATTTCGTTTCGTGACAGATTTCCGCAAGCTCAACCAAGTCACGAAAGCGATACATTATCCACTACCTGTCATGTCACATATTTTGCATGACCTATTGTCAACTAAATGGATGTTAACCTTGGATTTGGCGAGTGGATATTGGCAGATGGCGGTACATCCAGACTCCGTCGATAAAACAGGCTTTAGGACTCCTTTTGGGGCTTATGAATACCTGCGTATGCCCTTTGGACTAGCTTCTGCACCTGCTACTTTCCAAAAGCTTATGGATACGGTTCTCAGACTTGTTCTAGGTCCCCATGTGCATGTATATTTGGATGACATTATTATTACATCCGAGACTTTTGACGAGCACCTTTCTCTGCTCAAACAGGTGTTCCAACTCATATACAATGCTGACTTGACGTTAAAACCTAGTAAATGCCAGATAGCGAGGGACGAGATTGTGTATCTGGGGTTGAAAATCACTCCCCACGGCTTATTTACGGATAATGAAAAAATTAGGCATATTGTTGACTTTCCTCGGCCTAAAACAGCAAAAGAACTATCACGCTTTCTGGGAATGACCGGATGGTATCAGCAGTTCGTCTCCGCTTATGCTACAATCTGTGAGCCATTGTATGCTTTGAAACGTAAATACAAAAAGGTTGTTTGGACACCTGAGGCTAACGCTGAATTTGAAGCACTGAAGTCTGCGTTGACTCAGCCTCCTCTGTTGGCTTTCCCGGATCATACTAAGGAATTTGATATTTATACTGACGCATCCGGAGTTGGTCTTGGTAGCGTTTTGTCACAAGCTGGGCATCCAATAGCTTTTGCGTCTCGTACTTTAGCCAACGCTGAACGCAATTATTCAGCTACGGAACGTGAATGTCTTGCTGTAGTGTATGCTCTTGACAAATTTCAATGTTATCTTAACGAATTGACAGTTAACATAATTACTGATCATTCTGCCGTTCAATATTTGAATTCTGCTAAGCACCTTTCTCAAAGACTTATGAAGTGGGCTCTTAAGTTACAAGAGAGCAATATCAAAATTTCGTACCAACCAGGTCATAAGAATCAATTACCGGACGCATTGTCTCGCGTCCCGATTAGTGGGGTTCCCACAGAAACTACTCCTGGATGTCAGCCTTTACTTCTAATAGCTGATATAACATTCAGAGAGCAGATAATGGCAGAATTAATAAATGATCCAGATTTTGGGGATATCTATAATTTCTTGCTTGCGGGTTCACCACAGCAAAGTGATTCTTATCTGGCTGGGAGGTCACAGCATTTTGAAGTCATAGAGGGTCTTCTTTACTATACGAAATCTCGGACTACTAGGGCAGAGTTTCGCCCATGTATTCCGCGAACCCTTAGAATGGCCCTTTTAAACGAATTTCCATGACAAACCTATTGCAGGCCATTTAGGCATTCGCAAGACCCGTTGTAAATTGCGGGATGTTGCCTATTGGCCTGGCATGTACCAAAGTGTGCTCGCATACATTCAATCATGTCACTTGTGTCAGATTCATAATTACCGTAATGTAAGACCGGCCGGTCACTTGAAATCTAGTTCAAGTTCTCATGTTTTTGATATTATTTCAATAGATTTATTGGGACCTTATCCTTTATCTGTTTAAAAACAAAGCTCGTTACGTTTTAGTATTAACTGATAATTTTTCTAAATGGGTTGAAGTTTTTCCCATTAAAGCCGCTACGGCGGAAGTTATTTGTAATGTATTAATTAATGAAGTATTCTCTCGATATGGGGCACCTTATAAAGTAGTTGCGGATAATGGTCCCCAATTTATTTCTGACATTTTTGAAAGAATGTGTGCGAGACTACACATTAAGCATAAATTCATTTCCCCATATCATCCCCAGAGTAATCCCGCGGAACGAGTAAACCGCACTCTAGTTAAAATGATTGCTACATTTGTCATGGATCATCACGAGCGGTGAGATGAACATCTTGAGCTTTTTAAGTTCGCCCTCCGCTCGTCTGTTCACGAATCTACTAAATTTACTCCTGCTGAACTTTTTTTGGGTCGAAAAATTCAGACCCCTTTTCAAAAATTAAACGGGGATTATCGACGAACTAAACCAGCGAACAACTCCGCAATCAGTACGAATCATGGCAGAAAAAGCTCGTGTTGCAATGATCGGAGCACAAGCGGCTCAAGCAAGATACTATAATACTAGGCGTAGGGAACCAGATCTTGTCGTTGGAGATCTCACTCTCGTGGAAACGCACTTCCAGTCTTCTGTTTCTCATACTTTAGTCAAGAAATTTGCACCCAGCTACGAAGGTCCATATCGGGTGGGAAATGTGTTTGAAAATAACATTATTCTTGAAAAACCTGACAATCAGATTTAATACGTACACGTTGCTTAGTGTCGCAAATATCATGAACGAAATATAGATTTTATCATCAACCCTACTCAACCTTCTGTTCCACAGACTCAAGAGTCTATATCTCACGATCAACCTCCAGAAATTTTGGACGAACCGACAAACATTTTTGAAGAATCTCCAGTGATTTTTTTCTTCACCCTCCTTTCCACAAGACGGGCTTCCAAAAACGCAACCTGATTCAACCATAAGACGAAGGCTCGAATCAAGTTCTTCAAATGCTAGTATCGTTCCTTTCCCTCCAACCATTGCCAAGACTATTGCTGCACCATTCCCTACTAACTCTGCACCAACACAAGCTCCTACTTCCTTGAATACTTCGTCTGAGGGTATTCCTATAGGCAGAAATAAACATCGCCCTGCACGACCACTAACTTACAGCAGCGACTCAGAGTCATCAAACATTTCTGATTTATCAGATATAGACAATAGGGTGACGATTCCTAAATGTCGGACACAAATTACAAACCTTCCAGCAAAACCAAAAGCTGGTCGAAAACGTAACTTGTCTCCCCAATTTGCTTCGCCGCAACAGCGACGAAGGCAGAGATATTTGCATCCGCCCGGGTTTCGCCCCTGGAACCTACGCTCAGGGAAAACATAGCCGATGCCTGCTTCTACTCTCATGCCCAGAGGTAGAAAGCGAAAACAAACGATGTGGCCGGAGCCACGTCCCTTCAAAAGAATGCTGGACGGACAACACGGGCCCCAGCACAAAGGGACTACATATCTAAAGCCTGGGGGAGCCCGTTTCCGGTCAGCCGCAGGGATTTCCTGACCGACGGACTTCAGCCGTTCCTGACCGTTCCTGTCAGCCGCAGGGATTTCCTGACCGACAGACTTCAGCCGTTCCTGACCGACGGACTTCAGCCGTTCCTGATCGACGGACTTCAGCCGTTCCTGACTGTTCCTGTCAGACGCAGGGATTTCCTGACCGACAGACTTCAGCGGTTCCTGACCGTTCCTGTCAGCCGCAGGGATTTCTTGACCGACAGACTCCAGATGTTCCAGATCCATTCAAGTCTTTGAAAAGACCGACGCCACCTGAATTTACCAGTCCGATTAGGCCTGGGAAACGTTATCGTACTAGAGTTTTTTATGCTTCCTCGAGATAAGTAGGTTCTCGTGGACAGGTTCTTTTCTCGTTCTGTTGTTTTTCCGGCACGACCAGTTGGCGTGTCAGAATTTTTTTTTCGTGTGGGCCTATGCATTCTGTTTGTGTATATATGTGGTTTTTTTTATATATCTTCTATGTCCGTCTATTAATCCAAATTTATATATATATATATATATATGCTTAGGGGTAAAATAATGAAAATTGTTACTGTTAGGCAGCTACAGGCAATCTTCGCTGCTGATACAGTTGGTTTGTACTCAACGATAATATGTGGACGTAATTTGAAATCTATATATATGTGCGTAGGGATGAAATAATGAAAATTGTTACTGTTAAGCAGCTACAGGCAATCTTCGCTGCTGATACAGTTGGTTTGTAATCAACGCTAATAGGAAGACGTAATTTGAAATCAAAAAAGTGATTCCTGCTAGGCAGTATAAAAAAAAAAGGTATGCCGATGCAGGTTTGTTTTGTTCAAGTATAAAAAGTGTTTCACAGACGAATACAGATTTCCTGATTTTGTCATGTCAAGTTTGATATTGTACATACTGCTGCCACCAAAACAAACAAAAAAGAGGACGATAAACGTCAGTCAGCAAGTGTAAGACTACACTCCAAAATTTTATAGGTTTTTCGACAAAAAAAAAAAAAAAAAATAAGGGGGAGATGATGTAACGTATACTCTAGATTCAGTTTCCTTTTGATTTTACTATCTCTCGTTATTTTATTTTCCTATGTAAATTATCTTCTTACTTAACGAGATGTTATTTCTCCCGCTGAATGATATGTGGCAACGAGTGTAGTCATGACGTGGTGGTAGGCAGGATAAATAGGCGCGTTCAACGATACCTGAGAGAGCGTTTGTTTATGTGCGTAGAGAGATCTTTTGTTTATGTGCGAGGAGAGCTTTTGTGTTATGTGGAGAGGTTTTGTTCGATGTGAAAAGAGCTACGTTATTTTGTGCCGAGAGCTTCGTTCTATGTGATTAGGTTCTTCTTCATTATTGTGATACGATTAGTGTGACTAGCAGTGTGTATGTGTTGGATGATACCAGGAGTTTCCTAATAAAAGATTTTTAAGTAAGTACGTTTTACTCAGTTCATAGTACTGTCAGACCTCTGTCTGGCCGTTGGGTCTCTTTTCATTAAGTGTTACTATTAACAACCAGCATAAGACTTTATTCATCATAATTACTACTACAACATAACTACCATTATAAAAACTAATTCATTATAGTTTCATCTTTGTATCTGTTGTTATGTGTCCAGTAAATCTGGCTTTGCTATCTCGTGTCATTCTTGGTGTTGCATTTTGGGTGGCCAGCAGTGTATATAAATGATATTTTTGACATATCATCTAACAACCCTATAATTCTGTATGCTGTTGATACAACAATATTATTCCACGGAAAAAATCTTAACGAAATGGTTGCTCAGGTAAATTATCAGTTATAGATTTACTTGGAATGGTTAACATACAATGAACTTATAATTAATGTTAATAAAATAAAATTTCTTATCTTTACTGGACAAAAATATCACATACGCAAGTTCCATACTTACTTTTAAACAATACTCCTATTGACATTTACAGGACGTATTTTGGAATTATTCCAAGTTCCGACTTAAGATGGAACAACCATATAGACTCAATTGTAAATGGGATCTTAAAATATTGGGATTTTCAGTAAAATTATTTTATATTTAACTACTAAAACACTAAAATTTTTATACTTTACACTTTTCCAATGACACATTAATTATTGCTTTTCCTTATGGGGACAAACTACTGAAACCAACATCAATAAACTATAAAAATTATAGAATAAATACATTAGGCTATTAGACTTAAGAAAAAATTCTTCTCATATCAACTTCCAGCCTTACACTTTACCCGATACCCATGTCAACCCCAACCGCTATGGAATTTTTTCCATAAAACAACTATTTGATTTCAAAATAGGTACACACATGTTTCAAAGAATTAAACAGAACTTACACACAGATATCATTGAATTTAATTTACATACCTATCACTACAATACGAGACACAGATCATTACTAAGACCCGTACATCCAAAAACCCTCATGATGAAGAAGAGCTTAAATTATATTGGTCCTGAATATTGGAATACATTGCCACCTGAGGTAAGCACAATAAATAACCTAAAGTTATTCAAAAACAAACTTAAAAAAAATTTGCTAATATAATTAATAAAATAATAACTTAAAACAAAAACTGTTTACAATATAACTTATATTTAACATTACTGCTGTGTTTTATTGAATCTAAGTTTGCTTGCTTATTGTCTTGTGAAATCAGGGCTTATCAGGACGATCTGAGGCCTTTCCCCCGATTTTCCCTGCTGTTTTTATGAAATAAAAATTATTTATGTATATTCACAAAGCCTACAATGTAACAGCAAACATTTAAAAAACTATTATTATTATCATTATTATTACTTCAGTACGAAACATCTCTGAAAATAAATAAGAGATCTAAAGAAAAAGTTTCAGTAAATAATCTCAAGCAAAAATAGATTACATCTGAAAGTAACACGATTTTATTGATCCTGAGATCCAAACGCCTATACAAATTATATTAGGGATACCTGAATTCCCGGAAATCGGGCATTAATCATACCGGTGGTTTTAATTTGTTTTTCAATACCTACATTTTACAGTCCATGACCATTGAATTATGATCACTATGTTCATAGCTTGTTGGGTTTCCTGTTCCTGGCATCGTGGTTGCATGTGCGCTACGGTAAATGGGGAGCAATAGCACCCATCATGTTGTTTAAAATCACTGTCCCTTGGCTACAAGTGGTCTGGTTTACACAGTGGTTTTACATCACATGATGTGGTTTAAAACCAAGGTCCCCCGTTTACGGTCATTTCATTTTGCGTACCAGCATCATGATAAAGCCAAAGACGGGAGTGCTCAGCCACTGAACTTTCCCCCGGTCGTCGACCCTTCAGTTTTGAACTTTCACAGCATATAAACAACACGTGTCTACCGAAACTATTGCTATTGCACTCTATTACTTGAAGAGTTCGTCATATTAGCATTCCAAAAGCCTGTATTGCTATCTCCACTCTTACCAAAGTAAAAGTCACGAGTGGTTTTTGCCTGAGCAAAGCTGAACACGTTCTGTCCGTGTATCGCTGGTTATTGAAGGTTTTAGCCTGCTACACTTTCTGCATCTGAAATACAGACTCCTGCAGCCTGGGATCCAACAATAATATATCTTTTTATCTCTCAAATGGAACTTCTTTCTATTGATTTTCCTAAGAAACTGTCTTGCATTATTAGTTCCCAGTTGCTGTTTCATGAATGCTTTGTTAATGGACTTGCATGTCTTATTTTTAACCGAATTCGCCTTAAATGATGGCAAAGTGGAGGGTTTTAGCAGTTTATTCAGTATATTGATTTTGCAAAACTATGCTATTGCTCAAGGATCCAAATCCACAAACAAAGTGACAGTCGGACAGTGTTCTTGATTTTCAAAAGTGATCTTCTATGGACCGTTGAAATAATCATAATTTCTGTAGTACACCTCAGGGTTGGCAAGGTAATTTACTCGTTACGTATTTTACGTAAATTACGCGTAATATACAGGTAATTTACTTGGCGTAGGAAACCAGTTTTTTACGCAGACGTAAAAAATTAATTTTCTTTCATGTGTGTGTATAAATAGTAGAATATAAAAAGCACTTTAATTACATTACATGTTAAGCTTAACAATTCGTGTATATTTCACTACGAAATCATTATTCTGCTACGATTGTTCATACAGCTCAGCCACCTATTAACAGATTTCTTTTTAGAAATTATAATGTATCTGTTCTCTCTTGTATATTAAAAATGGAGAAACTAATCTACCTCTTGCACCAGCATCGATAAAAAACACAATCTATATTGAATAGAATTCAAGATTTTATTAACAGCTTCACATTTGTCGACTGTATTTTTATATTTATGTAGTTCTATAAAATAAACAATTTTATGTTCAGTTTGTTCACCAACGATAATATTTTGACATGAGTGTCTATGGCATGTCTATAATGCAAAATATTGTACATTTTCATTTAATAATATTTGTGTTTGACGTGTTATCCAGGTGTACACTTCAAAATCATAAATTTAGCCTTTTACAACTCTAAACGTTTTTCTTTTTAAGCGCTCCAAACTTTCCAGATTTTTCTCGATACTGTTGAAGACTGGTTATCCCACAGGCGTCGAGGTTTTCTAAAATTAACTCCTCTACTTGTTCATGATGTTTTTCATTTATTTTCTGCCCCTGGTACACAGGATGGAGAACATTGGCTGCAAGACTGTATACATTTAGCGATTGGTTTCTCCTTTTTTCTACATGTGGCATGAGGTCCTTATGGTACTCAGGTAAACGTAAGTCTATCCACAGTTCAACTGCATCTGCACCAGTGGCTTCTTTTTTCTGGCATATATTTATTAGCTGATTTACTGTATTAAGCACTGCGATTGTATCGGCAACTTCTTTGAGAAAGGCACTATCATAGAGGCCAGGGACTTAATTTAAGAACACAATTTCTCAGCTTCATCAGTGGCAGCAACTTTCCTCATTGCACTTAGATTGTTAGTCAAGGACAAACAAGCACCCTTCTGAAAACAACAGCGAGTGTTTGCAGCAAAGCATACTTTAGAGCCACCATTTACACCATTTTCTGTCAGTTCATGTTCTCGATCATGGTGCTTGAAAGTCCTCAACACCATGTTCACACGAGATAGAATGTTTTTCGAGAGAACATCCTTAGCTAGAAGATTTCCATTATGGGCATTACAGGCAGAATGCCACAGGCCGTGATTTTTACCCATTTTAACCATGTTACTGGCGTTGTAGGAAACTGTACAATAAATATTCCCATTGTATCATTGTTTAGCTAACTTTTTTGATTCCCTGACCATATCACAAAGTGCTTCACCTGTTTCTGGTAAACCAGACATGTTGAAAGCATCAAGAAAAACCTTTTCAGCTCCAGAAGTTTATCAGAAAGGGCTTTTCTTGTTGGTGGTTTATAGGCAGGCCGCATTTTTTGACAGAACTGTTTAAAATGCACCGATTCTACCACACTAAATGGGATGTTGTAACCATAGAAAACCTTGATAATAGCAAGATCTATTTTCTGCTTTGTGGAGGCATTCATCCTGTCCAAAAATCGGTTATCTGTCGTTTAACTGTGGAAGGTTTAGAACTTACAATGGTGGGTGATTCAAGGTAGAAACTGGCTTCCTCTTCGTGAGATGAGGAGGGTACACTCGTCACCACGGACACGGTTGAGCAGGAAGTGGGGCTTGCAACTGGAACCAAAGGATCGTCAACGTCTATAGACATTGACGAGTCCGATCGATGCAGGGTAGAACTCGAACTCGCCGTAGGTGGCAGTGGCAGCGGTTCCGGAGCTTTGGCAGAAGTTCAGGCGCAAACCTTCCTGTGGGCTTTCAGACGCTTCCTTGCTGTATTATTGGCAGTTAATCCACATTCACAACACTTGGCACAGTTCTCGTGTTTTACTTTAAGTGGAATAAATCCGAGTTCCTCGTACACATTATGAAGAGGTCGACCGCCGCGATTTATAGTGAGAAGAGTCTTCAATTAGAATGTTGAGTCTCCTTCAACTAGTGAGGATGGAAAAAAAATGGTGTTTAATAAGAACGCTCTCAGCTTTGAACTGAAGACAACACTAAAACCTCCCGCATTTAAATAACAAAAAACATTTGTAGTTCGCATTGTTATAGTTTTACCGCCGAGTCAACGAGAAGTTGCCGACGCTTTGTCGGCGGCCGTCGCTGTTGATTTTCTGCGTCTGCCTAGCAGTGAATCACTGTAGAGATAGGAGCCGCCAGCCGGTAGCACGCGCATGGGTATCAAAGGCGAGCCGCGAGGCAACGTCTCATTATGATTGTGCCTATTGCCTCGTTTTACTTGAAACTACACCGCGGGGTGTCTTCTGACTTCCTTTGACGAACATAATATTTTAAAGTGGGCCTCACACTAATTGTGAATATGAAGGCTAGGAAATTTTTTTTACGTGATACTGATGTATATGTGGTATCCTGGTGATGTCACCTCGACTTGGCAGTTTGCACTTTTCCAAGGAGATCATATAACAAGTTAGTAAAATCATGCAATGCATTGATTATAATACGCTTTCCAACATACCAGAAATCATTACTCAAGTTATCACTCAAATTATGGGAATAATGGCTGTGAAATAAATCTCGGTCCTGTGCCCTGACCTTTGATCCCATTTCGATTATATTTAACAGAACCGGTTTGGTATACCTTCGAAATAACATGATAAAAGTTTGTCGCAATCGAAGCATTTTTACGTAAGTTATGATGCATAAGGCCTATGGAATAGATCCCGCTCCTGTGTGCTAACCTTTCACCCCATTTCGCCCATTTTTAAAATAATTCGTCCCCAGGCAAGACCCTACAACATACTAACATTTCATCCAAATCGAAGCATTTTTACGTAAGTTATGACGCATAATGGCGATGGAAGTGATTCCGCTTCTACGTACTGACCTTTGACCCCATTTCGCCCATTTTCAATAAGGTTTGTCGCCAGGGGGTTTTCTACCACATAATAAAATTTCATCGAAATCGAACCTTTTTTACGTTAGTTTTGACGCATAACAACAGTGGAATGGATCCCGCTCCTATGTACTGACCTTTGACCCCATTTCGTCCACTTTAAATAGGGTACCTTCCCAGGTGATCCCCTACAAGATACTAAAATTTCATCGAAATCGAAGGATTGTTACGCGAGTTATTGTGCGGACGGACACAATCACACAACGCGTGACGTAATGAGGCAGATGGGAATCGCGACCATCGCTCGTCGCAAAAGTGTGACGTCATAAAACTTTAATAGAATCCACACACAACGCGTGACGTAATGAGACAGATGGCGTGACCGCGCGCCAACATTCGCAAACGTGGCGAGATTGTGACGTCATAAGATTTCTAAGCATTGGTACCATTAATGGAATAATGGAACAACGCCATCACTAAAAACATTATAATTCGGGGTGGTTATTTAACTCACTGAACGAATTCTCCTAAAATCGAGATCAAGCTAAATTGATTACTAGTACCAGAAAGCGGTAGGTTAACGACTTTCATCAAAATTCTTAGAGCTGTTTTCAAAATAAAATGTGCATACATACATACATACAAGAATCGCTACTTTAAGGTGGACGTCAAGTAATTTTGCTTCCTATACTTCCAATGGAAAAACTTCTGTACACATTTTCTTCACAATTAATGCGTTCCGAAGGATGGAAATTTGAACATCGACTAAAATATCTTCATTTTATAACTTGCAATACTTAATATTTTCTATAACATAACCATAATTATGCAATTCAACATTTGTTTGTATACTGACGTCATGAAAACACAGGTCGCGCCGTCTTTTTTCTGGACAATTAATGCGTTCAATAGGATGAAAATTTGAACATTGATTAAAATAGCTTCATTTCATAACTTGGAATACTTAATATTTTCTAAACCATAACCGTAATTATGCAATCCAACATTTTTTTGCCCACTGACGTCATCAAAGTACAGGTCGCGCCATCTTTTCTCTGGTTTCAACACAACCAAAGGAAAAGTTATTGATTTTTAATATGATTATGGTTATGTTTTAGAACATATTAAGTTTTCCAAGTTATAATATAAAGTTATTTTAATCGATGTTCAAATTTTCATTCTTGGGAACACATTAATTGTGAAGGAAATGTGTACATAACTTTTTCCATTGGAAGTGTAGGAAGCAAAATTACTTGACGTCCACCTTAATAATATGGGATAAGGGCAATAGAAAGGATCGCAATCCTATGTCCTGACCTTTGGCCACATTTCGTCCATTTTCAAAAGGGTTTGTCCCCAGGTGGTCCCCTGCCACATGCTGAAATTTCATCGATATCGAACCATTTTTACGCAAGTTATGACGCATAAGGGAAATGGAATGCATCCCGATCTCATGTCCTGACCTTTGACCCCACTTCACCCATTTTGAATAGGGTTTCACCCATTTTGAATAGGGTTTGTCCCCAGGCGCTCTCCTACCACATAGTAAACTTTCATTGAAATCGAACCGTATTTACGCAAGTTATGACGCATAGGGGCAATGGAATGATCCCGCTCCTACGTCATGACCTTTGACACCATTTGTCCCATTTTCAATAGGGTTTGTCTCTAGGTGGTCCCCTGCCACATAGTAAAGTTACATTGAAATCGAACCATATTTACGCAAGTTATGGTGCATAAGGGCAATGGAATGATTCCGCTCCTACGTCGTGACCTTTGACCCCATTTGTCCTATTTTCAATAGGGTTCGTCCCTAGGTGGTCCCCTACCACATACTAAAATTTCATCGAAATCGAACCATTTTTACGCCAGTTATTGTGCGGACGGACGGACGGACAAAGCTGGAGCATATACGCTTCTTTAACCTACGGTTGGAAAGCGTAAAAAATACCGAAGGGTAAGCTGATTTTTAAAGGATCTCCGTTTTTGTGGTATTCGTACATAGCAATTAATGAACAGCACAATGCCATGGTTTTTTAAATAATTTTTCGTATTTTACGCGTTTTTTACATATTTTACATTTTCTACGTATTTTACGCGTAATGTACGCGTCACGTAGAAAGCCTTTTTTTACACGTAATTGTACAACCTGGTATACCTACACTGAGTCATTTATGAAACTGCAACGTTGAAGGAAATTCCTGATTTTCAGTTATTGGTCATGTAATCACAATTGAGATAAGTAGTAATTCTCGGTGTGGTTATATACGCACCAGATAAACCCAAATAAACAGATGAAAACTGTCTAGGCACGTTAAATAATTTATTCGTAAAGGACTTTCGAGAACTTCAGGTGTCCTCTTCATCAGGTGTAAGAATTAAAAGTCATAAAATACACTTCATGTAGTCATTTCGTCAGTGGAAATATTTCTCCACATAAATTAAATTTTGGCATATGTGTACACTGAATAAAGTCATTTGTTCTGTAAAGTCATTTTCGTCCACAGACGTAAGTCTGTGGACGAAAATGCGGGTTGGTCAAGCCGCCGTATCGCCCAGCCATTTGGGTCGGAGCGACGAGGCAATCCGGCGATGTTGGTTACAATGGGTCAAGCAAGGCACAACGCAGCGGCACGCGGGCAGTGCACGGCCGAGGGCAACGACAGAACACGACTTTATGAAGTGTATTTTATTCTTTTCAGTTCTTACACCTGATGAAATGACCACCTGAAGGTCTCGAAAGACGTCGTGTCTTTTATGAATAAATTATTTAACGTGCCTAGAAGGTTTTTATCTTCCTACTTGGTCATGTAATATTTCTTCAGATAACGTTTCCACTATTCCTTGCTTCTGAAATATCCACGTTGCACGTGAAGCCAAATATCTTTAACACTGAGGTAAATCTCGTTATACACTGGTAGGCCAGTTTATTATGACCACCTGACTGTTTTAAGCAAATGAGCTGTTACCGCCAGAGGGCGAGGCTAGTATAAAAAGGGAGAGGTTAGTGCTTGCGACAATCGTAGAAGTGATTTTTGGGTGACGAGATGGGTAAAAAATTTGATTTGGCGGACTTTCAACGTGGGATGATTGTAGGAGTTCGGAGCTTTGAAGAAAGTATCACCGAAACCGCCGCATTCTAGAAATGTTAAAAGGAAGCTGTTGTTAAAGTTTTTAAAGACTGGACTGTCAGATAAAAAACTAAAAAACTATGTCTCTACGTGCAAGGTGTGGTCTTCATCGACTAGTGACTGCTCGGGAGGAACGGAGAGTGTCCAGACTGGTAACAGACAACAGAAGGGCAACAGTGCAGCAAATTACAGACCATCTTAATCAAGGATCCCATCAAATGATCTCTGCACACACTGTTCGCCGTACACTGCATCGGATGGGATATGGCAGCCGAAGGCCTGATCGAACACCTTTTCTGTCTGCAGTTAACAAGAGAAAACGTCTCCAGTTTGCACAGGAGCACAAGAATTGGACAGTCGATAATTGGAAACAAATTATGTGGTCCGATGAATCAGGTTTTCAGTTGCACCATGCCGATGTCAGAGTGAGAATTTGGCGGAAATAGCACGAAAGTATGGACCTCAAATGCATTGCTACAACCCTTCAAGCTGGTGGATAGCCGCCCCGGTGACGCAGTGGTCTAAGCGATGGCCTCTGATCATTCGTCCGAACGGGGTCCGGGTTCGAATCCCGGTGAGGCATAGATGTTGTGTTTGTCTTACGGCACTGGCTCTCTCCCTTCCCTGGAACCAGTGACCCTAAATCAGGGACGGGCGACTGCTTATAGCCCATTGAGTTGCTCACGGTGGTCGTTAAACCTCCAATCAAAAAAAAAAAAAAAAAAAAGCTGGTGGATACAACCTTATGGTTTGGGGAATGTTTTCCTGGCATGCTTTGAGCCCTTTAATTCGTGTTGATCAACGTCTGACTAGCACATCATATCTAAATATCGTTGCAGACCAAGTGCATCCTGTCATGTGGATGGTTTATCGCAATGGCGATGGCTAGTTTCAACAAGATAATGCGTCCTGCCATTGTGCTCGTATTGTACAAGATTGGTTTCAGGAACATGCCGGTGAGTTTACTGTGCTTAGGTGGCCCCAATAATCTCCAGATCTCAACCCCATTGAGAATTTGTGGGATGATGTTGAACGAGCCATAAGACAACTGGATCCACAACCTTGCAATCTCACACTCCTGGAAAGTGCTATTCATCATGCATGGTCTCAGATTCCACAAACCACCTATCAACATCTCGTTGAGTCCATGCCATGAAGAATCGACGGGGTATTAAAGGCAAAAGGTGGACCAACGAAGTACTGAGGGGGTGGTCATAATAAAGTGGCCACTTAGTGTATAAACTTGACCGGCCATTGCATATAGGCATGGCAACGCAGTGCTTTCAGGGTCCTAAATTTAATTCGTAAGATCATTTCCATGCTGAGTAAAACACTTTTTTATTTTCACTACGGTCTGAAAAATCAAGAATCTAGGAATTCATTGAAGTATGTACTAAACATTTCAAACGCACACTTAGTAAAAAAAAAAACACTCTGTGAAAGTAGTTCGCTCATGATGCAATACGGCATGCAAGTACCTCAGGACCGAATATTCAAATGATTAATAAATAACGACCAAACACCAAATAGTGGCCCACCACAGCGCAAAGGTGGGGGTATCGAAAACAACGCTCGCACGCAGGGCCAATTGTGACAGCGGATTGCCGTCACATTAACCTCCACGGACAGTGAGAATGCGTTGACGTCGGATACGTACACAATACCAGCAGTTGAGCAAGTTTGAGAGAGGACGTATAACTGGGCTGAGAAATGCGGGTTAGTCAAGTCGCCGTATCGCCAGGAATTTAGGTCGGAGCGACGGGGCAATGGGACGATGTTGGTTGCAATGACTTAAGCAGGGGACAAAGCTGATGAACGCGGGCAGTAGACGGCCGATGGCAACGACAGGACACGACGATTGAGCGATTGTGACAGCCGCGCGAACAGAACTGCATTCGTTTCTCTCAACCGCCCGTTTCCATGTTGCGTCGTCTACAGGTACGGAAGTACCCATCTGCACCGTTGCCAGATAACTTGCGGCACTGGGATTACATTCGAGAAGTCCACTCCACTGCCTACCACAGAGCAGCGAGCATCGCCGACACCGGTTGCAATGATGTCGGGCCCGATAAACGTGGGATAGTGTCCAGTGGTTTCGCGTTGTCTTCAGTGATGAGTCACGGTTTGCACTTGGCGCCGATGATCAGTGCATAAGTTTCTGGAGAGGAACCAGCCAGCGCACGAATCCTGCCATTACCGAGGAACAGCACACGACTCGCACGCTGGGAGGGATTGTGTGAGGAACCATTTCCTATGAAAACCGGATACCCTTGGTAGTCCTCTGTACCACTCTCACGGGCCAGCGGTACGTTGACGATATTCCACGACCTGTTCTGTTGCCATTTCTGTCGCAACATCACCGAACAATTTTTCAGTAAGTATATACCTGGGATGTAAGGTCAGGTGATGCGTAACATCACAGCCTCTCCTTGACAAATGTCAACCCCGCCTTCTCGTGGTGCATCCTGTTCCCACTAAAGGGGCTCTGACGACCGCCCATAGCGGTATAACTATACCATCGGGATAAGAGGAAATTCTATCCCACACTCACCAACCCGCTTGGCCAGCGTGGTGAGTTATGGCCAAACCCCTCCAAAATGATTCCACAACTTAAATCTTGGCCCTCAGTCTCCGGCAGCTGGAATGTACCTGGCCAAGGCAGCGGCCAGTGCGACATGAAGGCAGAGGGTGCTAAGAATCCCCGGAGGACCGGACTAGGCTGCCATCTGATGCTGACCTTGGCTACTTACAATGGACGCTCCCTATCTTCTGATTCAAGGCTTCTTGAATTGGAAGAGGAACTACAAAGGATCAAGTGGGACATCGTGGGGCTAAGTGAGGTAAGGAGAAAAGGAGAAGATCTCATCGAACTGAAAAGTGGACATCTCTTCTACTATCGTGGGACAGATACTGGCAGAACTAGTGGTGTTGGATTTATAATAAACAAGAAACTGAAGGATAAAGTTGTAGAAGTTGAAAGTTCCTCTGACAGAGCTGCACGACTTGTTATCCAACTCTCGAAAAGATACCAGGCTCAGATTATTCAAACTTATGCACCCACCACAAGTCATCCTGAAGAAGAAATTGAAGAATTTTATGAGGAAATTTGTCATCTAAATAATAAAGGTAAGCAGCACTTGAAAATAATTATGGGAGATTTCAATGCAAAAATAGGGCAACGGCAACAGAATGAAACTTCAGTAGGTAAATTCGGTCACGGCAACAGAAACCAGCGTGGAAATACTCTCGTTGAGTTTGCAGAGGCAGAAGGGTTTTTCATCTTGAACTCCTTCTTCAAGAAAAAGCCACACAGGAAATGGACATGGAGACATCCAAATGGGACGACAAGTGAAATTGATTTTATTATGTGTAACAAAAAATTCGTCATAGAAGACTGCAGTGTGCTAAACAAGTTCAACACAGGTAGTGACCATAGATTGGTGAGATGTAAGATGCACCTCAACACTAAACTTGAACGTGGCAAGCTCATAAGACAAACAAAATCTATTGACATAACCAACCTTAAAAAACACCATAATACCTTCAAGTTAGAACTGAAGAACAGGTTCTCTGCTTTAGAAGAGGCCTAACATCGGAAGAAGTGGACATCTCTGAAGTTAACAGAAAAATAACCAAAGCTCTTATGGAAACAGCAACAAAATTAGCTGGGTCTAAGAACAAGTTGCATGTGAACAAATTATCAGGAAAAACCAAAATGTTGATGCAAAAAAGAAGAGAGATGAGGACAACTAAAGAAGATGTGACTTCCAAAGTGGAATATATAGAGCTATGCAAGACAGTAAGAAAAAGTATCACTGAAGACGTAAGAAAATTCAACTGTGAACTAGTGAGGAAAGCAATTGAAAACAACCAAAGCCTAAAGATAGCAAAGGGACATCTCAGTAAGGGAAGAAAACAGATTATGGCACTGAGAAAAGAAGATGGTTCTGTAACAAGAAATAGAGGCGAAATTTTGACAAGAGTGAAAGATTTCTACTCCAAATTATATGAAAGGGATGATATATGCACTCCAGACATCATGAAAGATACCAGTACCAGAGTTCCTCCAGTCCTTCCAGCAGAAGTTGCACATGCAATCAAGAACATGAAGCGAGGAAAAGCTCCAGGAAGATGGAATTACTGTAGACATCATACAAGAAGCAAGTGGAGAAATCGAAACAGTACTCGCCCAAATTTTCACTCGATGCCTTAATGAAGGAAAGATTCCTGAGGATTGGAACACCGCTACAATGATCCTGCTACATAAGAAAGGTGACATTGAGGATCTCGGAAACTACAGACCTATCAGCCTCCTATCAGTAGTTTATAAAATCTTCACTAAAGTTCTTTCACACCGCTTGAAGGTAACACTGGACATGGCTCAACCGAGAGAACAAGCTGGATTCAGGAGTGGCTACAGCACAATAGATCATATCCACGTGCTGAGAGAACTAATTGAAAGAGCGAGGGAATATGAACTTCCATTGTGCATGGCTTTTATCGATTATGAAAAAGCCTTTGATTCGGTGAAACCATCAGCAGTTACAATGGCTCTGAAAACCTGCGGTATTGAAGATGCATACATTAATATTATTAGTAACATCTATGAAAATGCAAGTGCAAAGATTAGGCTGTTTGAAAATACAACACACGTAAAAATTGGAAAGGGAGTGAGACAAGGTGACACCATATCTCTCGAAGCTCTTTAATGCCACATTGGAGGGTGTTTTTCAGTCGCTGAGCTGGGAAAACAAGGGGATAAAGATTAATGGAGATTATCTAACCCACCTTCGTTTTGCTGATGACGTAGTCATTTTTGCAACTACCCCATCAGAGCTGCAGAGTATGATCCAGGAACTTGCTGACAAGAGTAAAGAAGTGGGATTAAAAATGAACTTTCTGAAGACAAAAGTGATGTTCAATGCTTTTACAAGAAATGAAGATTTATCGATTGATAGAGAAAAGCTGGAGATAACAGACACGTACGTTTATCTTGGACAGCAGATATCAAGTGAGGGTCACATTGATGAAGAAATTAATCGGCGTACAAAACTTGCCTGGAGAGCTTTTGGAAGAAACAGCATAATTTTCAAGAGCAATATGCCATTATGTCTTAAAAGAAAAGTGTTTGATCAATGCATCCTTCCAGTGCTTACGTATGGTGCAGAGACGTGGACCTTAACTAAAAGAGACATACAAAGGCTGCAGACAACTCAAAGAAGCATGGAGAGGTGCATACTTGGTGTAACGAGGAGAGATAAGAAGAGGAACTCGTGGATCCGAAAAATGACAAGAGTGGAAGACATCATGATCAGAGTTAAATCCCTGAAATGGCAATGGGCTGGACATACTGCCAGAAGGACAGATCATCGATGGACAGCCGAAATTTTAGATTGGATTCCAAGGGACAGGAAAAGACCCAGAAGAAGACCACATGGGAGGTGGGTTGATGAAATTCGAAAGTATGCAGGGGTGACATGGAGGAGACTGGCACAAGACAGACCGTTGTGGAGGAAACTTGGGGAGACCTTCGTCCAGCAGTGGATTGATAATGGTTGACAATGATGATGATGATGATATACCTGGGAACACAAGGCAAGGCTCTGCCAGGCCTACCTCCGTAATGTCGGCAGCCTTCCATGTCCAGCACGATCGCCTGATCTCTCAGCGATCGAACATGTGTTGGGACATGATGGGACGCCACCTGCGCCCAACTCGGAATATCGGCGAACTGGCTTGCAATTTGGACATCATCTGGCACGCTAAATTTCAGAACACTCTCCGTGATCTGTATGGGTCTATGACACGCCGGGTAACCGCTTGTATTCAAACCAGATGTGGCGCTACACTGTACTGAGTTGTTCCACTCGTGCATATGTCTTATCCAAATAAAGGGACCAACTGCTCTGGAACTGCACGTATTTCCTTTCCCATACATGTATATTGAACATACCAATTTTCATTTCGATTGGCTAATTCCTTTTGGGTGCTCCGTTTCTTTTTTTTTCTTTTTTATGCAAAGAGATTATTTTAAAACAAATTCGGCATTTTTAGCATTCGATATCGTTAGTTTTGAAACGTTTCTTTTTAACGAATATTACTTAAATGCAGTGCATGTGATGTTACGAACAGTAGTAGGATAAGTGTTTAGATTCTCACTATCTCGGACGTTTTGACTCATCAGAATTGTTTAAATTTACACGAATAGATTTACAAGTATTTAAATTGGAAGTCGCTGAGTTCGTTTCTGTGAACCTGATGCATAACTAGAATGAAATTCTGAACTAAGATTAACGGCTAAATTTTGGACCGTTTCCTACTTGATTGAGAACTAGTTACACTAAAGTAACTTGATGTACACTCCGAAATTGAAAGAAACGAAGCTATTCAAAATTCGAAGACGAGTGTGGAAATATTTCATGATCACAAGACCAACACAGTGCAAACGTTTAAAAGGTGAAGCTTTGTTTGGATATTTTCAAATGTTTAAAGGAATGTGAAAGAAATTATTTTCGAATAGGTTCAGTAGTTTGCTTGGAGGTTTAAAGAACACCCTGAGCAATTCGATGGATTACATGCAATCTCCCGTTCCTAATTTGGGGCCACTGTTTCCAGACAAGGGAGAGCTAATGCCATATACACTATTCGTGAGGCACCCTGGATTCGAAACCGAACCCATCTCGGAAGAATAGCTAGAGAACAGCTTCTCGTACCACTCGTCCCGAGGGAAAGGCACTTCGTAATTTTCACTAAATGTGTGTAAGCAACAGAACAAAGTATGAGTATTGGCAAAATCACAACAAAGAAGGAGCAGATTGTAGATAGAAAGTACTAATTCTTATCCTAGACAGAAAGTACTATGTGTGGTGTGATGCGAGAATGATAAGTGTTCTTCAGGTCATGTTTATGAGGGTGATTAATTACGAAAGCATTCAGATGCAAACGAGAATTTGATTCTAAAGAAATGATTCACGTCAAAATTGAAAAATCACGCATACTACTTTTCAATGCAGCCCTTGTAAACTGCAATGCTCTTGTTCCAACCTTCTCAAGCTACTTAACTCGATTTTCAAAGAAGAATTTTGATTGTTTCTGAATTCAACTTTACACAGCACTAATGACTTTATCATTTTCTCGGAGTCTCTTTTCCGAAAAACATTCTTGCACACTTCCTTTCCTTGACCCAGTTGTGAAGTAGTGGACCCAGTTATGATCACCGTTTACAACAGAGTCAAAAAATGTGCTTCTATTTTTTCGTATTGCTCCAAATTTTGAGTAACGGCCACCTAACGTCTTTTCTTGTGCTTCGGTGACGGAAGTCTGGAGAACCACCTTCCGCTCCCTTTATTGAATTTCAGCTGGTTGAGTGGAATTTCCTCTTCTCTCCCTATACTACTTCCAAACTCCTGTGAGAATTAACGAAGTGTTATCCCCGACGACTGTTTAGGATAATTTCCTCAATTCTGAAAACATCGTCGGTAGTGACGGAAGTTACTGGTCTCCGAGCGAGAGGTTCATTTTCGAAACGGTCTCGTCCCGCTCTAAATGATTTGATCCAAATGTCTACCCTTGCATGTGCAAACAATCTTCTCCAAACTTGACTGGCAGCCTGTTAAATATTTCGGGAGGACTGACACATTCCTTCGTGAGAAGTATGACACTAATTTTATTATTTTCTCTTCTACAGTTCTTTACCAAGCGCTATTTATAAGCTTTAACATGTCTTTTTCTTGTCAATGCATGCCTCTTCACACAAGCTGATTTGTGCTGGTCTAAATTCTTACTTCAACGTCCAACATGTAAATACAGGATAAAGAAAAATATGAAGGATTCAAGATACAGTACATTTCCCTGAGAGTTGCGACGTTGCGAAGAGAGAAGGAAAACCTGAGGCACAGCTTCTTTTATATCAAAAATAATAACAGAAATATTACTGCAAATGTATTTTACCGGCCTGTGGCCAAGCTGTCAGATGCTCAGATTTCGAACTATTCGTAAGAGCTAGGCCGGTTTCGAAATCTCCGAATTGACATTGATGGCGCGTTTATCTAACGGCGCTGACTGTTTCTACTATCTCAAAGCAACATCCCTAAATTAGGCGGGGGGGGGGGTTACCTCTTATATTCCTAAGAGTTGTTCAACGTGATCGTTCAATTTTGAAGAAAAAAAGAAAACAGAAAAATAACAATAACGCACAAAGCATGACATCTATTTTATCAAAAGTAATGACCTCAATATTATTGCAAATATGGTTGACCGTATCTGTGACTGAGTGGTTAGAGGTGTTAATTCTGTCTAGTCACCCAGGTTGGACGCGAATCAGAGTTCCCATGGGACATGAATAGTGGAGTTTTCCTACGGCCCTGTCTCCATCGCTTTTCTCGAACAATTGGCGCCAAATTCGAGACGGGCGACTACTTATATCCCTACAAATTGCTCATGGCTGTCGTTAAAGAATGAAATTATACAAGAATGGGATCTTTGAAATACGTCGTACTAAACATAATGCTTGCGGGCTGTGACACGCATATTTACATTTGTGCTGTAATGCACTTTACTCTGCATGCATACTGCACCTTCTTTTGTCTTAGAGTTTTTTTCATAGACAAGTGTTGATGGACTATGGATTCAAATTAAATACAAAAACGCTGTCAACGAATCCCTGATGAAAGAGGGTATTAGCTCTGTTCGTGGGTTTAACGATAACAGTGGGAACCTCGATGGGCTATAAGCAGTCGTCCTTCCTTAATTTAAGGCCACTAGTTCCAAGGGAGGGACTGATCCAATGCCGCAAAACAAACACACCACCTATCTCTTTTACGAAACTCAAACCCTGACCCGTCTAGGACGAAAGCCAAAGCTAGCAGACAGCTTCAGACAACTCTACTACCGGGGCGGCAAGAGGGAAGTAGCGTTTTAAACATTATTCCCCAATACCCATGGTGTACGGTAACCAGACAGTGGTTGCAGCAATGTGTGAAAATGCCTGAAGTTTACCAAAGTAAAGAAAACCACCCATCACAAACCGGGCAGTGGAAGCCACCACAATGAGAACTGACAACTGAGAGATTCTACCATTTTCTCCTGGACTGGAGCATTACCTCCAAGATTATTGCTGGTTACTTGTGTTGCTGTCCAGGTGCAGTGGAATCAATCATCAGAAGGTTTGACTGTTACAAAATGTTTAAATTATGGGCTTCTTCTGAGTGGATTTGAGAGACTGTAGAACTCATCCAAGAAGTCCAAAAATCAACGATAAATACAGAAAGTCATTTTTACAAACTTCTGGTATGGCAAAGCTGTCCTCATTGATCTCCTGAAGAAGGATGCAAAAGTGAAGAACACCCGATGTATTAGATCACTCAAGCAATATCGGGATTTATTAGAAAACAACAGAACGATCTACAAAATTACTTTCTAAACAAAATACCTAAACATTGGCACCAGTATTCTCACGCCTATATCTCGGGCCCGGTGGCGCAGTGGCTTTAGCGCTGGTGTCTGAAAGCCAGCTCGGAGGCGCTGGCTTTAGCGCTGGTGTCCAAGTGGGTCTAGGTCAGGTCACTGGTTTTCTCCTTTCCCTGGAAGGAGTGGTCCTAAATTAGGGCCGGGCGACTGCTTATAGCCCATTGAGTTGCTCATGGCGGTCGTTAAAACCTAAACCGAAAAAGAAATATATCTATGGAAAATCATGCAGTTGCAAAGGTAGGCCAGTCTGTGACGCCACATCAGCCTACAGCACGGATTTGCTACTTTCCAATTTTCATTTACTTTGACAATGAAAATCAGTAAATAGTACCCAGAAAAAACTCTGCCTGCCCGATGGAGCAGTACTCTAAGTGCTGGCTTCTGACCATTCGTCCGAGATGGGTACAATTTCGAATCCCGGTGAGGCATGGATGTTGTATTTGTCTTACGGCACTGGCTATCTTCCTTTCCCGGGACCAGTGGCCATAAATTAGGGACCGCTGGCTCCTTATTGCCCATCGACTTGCACACGGTGGTCGTTTAACCCAAACAAAAGTACTCTAATCTTAACCATTTAACCAACTAACTCGCTAACAAAATAGGCTGAAATCAGCTCGAACGAATATATTCGCTGTTTAAGAAGTAGGCCGAATGCGATAGACACGAGTGAACCTACACATCAGAAACCGTTGCTTTTACCTTAGGTTTGTCATTTTAATTGGTCATTTTGGGGTTTGATTGTCATTAATCTTCCCTATCTGATTATCTTTTCCGCTAAGAATGGTATAAGAAGGACAACGAACCTAAGAAAGAAGAGAAAAGATGTTTAAGTAACTTTTTTTCTTTCCTCTGGCATGATTTCCATGTCTGAAGGATTACTTCCGAATCATTCCTTGGGTGATGAAACACAGAATAAAAGACTACAAGGAAATCAGACTACATACTGTAATACAAAGGACTACAAGGAAGCACTTACAACCAGCGACATATTTATAGTCGATACACCTGAGATGAAAGAAGGAAAGGAATTGTTTTACCGAAGCGTTGGTATAACCCGGTCACTATGAGAACACTGCTGCTTTAGGAGCGCGGAAAAATTTGGTTAACTTGTGGTTCAAGTACGTCGGCCGCTTAAAGGGTTAAGGAGACCATTAAATCCATCTTGAGACGTGGATTACACACTTCTTGCCAGAGTACTATGGACAGGATTCCAAACTTAGTTCAACAGTGGTGCAAGTGCATCGCTCTTGCAAGAATGTACTTTGAATGGTACATTTTTTGTAACGAAACTGAGTTTACAAAGATGTGCAACTGAAGCAATCCATTCATTAAAATAAAGAGATTTTCATTTCAGTGGAATTACTTTCGGTACAACGTGAATTTTCATGTGTAATGTTTTATACGGAGAAATTCTAATTCCTTTCTTTTGCTGAGTGGTGAGAGAAGTTTCTTTTTTAGGTTTACAACTGCAATTTTCGTATAGGATTCTTTTCTAATCACTTTGTTGTAGAAATACCGTAATTAACAGCATACCTCCTTGCATGCCAACCCTGCAGGAAACTTTAAGATTTTTTCGTCTTATTGTATGAATCGATCCCAGCTAAGGTTTATATGGAGTGTGTGCTTATATATTTAGAAAAAAACATATGCTATAATATAATTTGTTTTCGGTCATTTACGTACTTTTTCCGGCCTTGAATGAGATGGTAGGTCACGCACCTATAATTTACAGGTGTTGTTTCCAGGAAAGCTTGTGTACTGGAACCGAAGAACATATTCAGTACCCATGTCTCACTCATGAAATAGAATCTGGCTTTTGATGTAAAAAGCTGGTTGACCTTCAGCGTTGATAGCGACTCAGATACGGCGGATTCAAAACGTTTAGAATGAATATGTGTGGTAATTTTGGAATCTTCTCAGTATATTTGGCTTTTGGCCTAGCACGACCAAGTCTTTTTATGTGGAATTACCCTATTTTTAAAAATTAAAGCAACATGTTTTACCCCTAGCTTTGCTCTTAACAAAACGTCAAATATTTTCAAGCAAGATGGCATACCAGAGCCGTAAGTCAGGTCAAGTTACGATGTTGTGGTTCTGAGCAGCCCAAGCAGCTGTATTAAATTGGTATCTTGGGTGCGTTTTCCTTGATATTTTTCGATATAACTGCTATTACACGCTCATTAGTGTTCTATTCGTCGGATAACAAGGGGTGAGTGGTGTTGGTTATCCTGTTCGACGGAAAACGGTTTGCTTACTACTACCACATCAAATTGATTTACTGTGACGTAAATTAAGCAATGACTTGACTTATCCACTGATGAGTACTGCGTCATTCTGTCGTCTGCTGATGTTATAGTAATTTGTGTCCTGTCGTCTGCTATCTATTCAGTAACCGTTTCGGATCACTTGCCCAACGATTTCATCTGCGTGTGTTGTTTCCACATTAGTGCCATCAGTGTCATCGGTTGTTTCTTCGGGTGAGTTGCAGTTGTTTGTCACATTATGTCTCGGATAGAGTGCTTCATCAGTTGTGATAGTTTATTAGTGTAAGATGGCGCTCAGTGTTATGGAAAATGTGGAGGAGTCTTTCACTGTGCATGCTGTTCACTTAGTGAAAATACATACCGTCGAATGACTAAGGAAATACATTTGCGATGGCAATAGGATGGCGGTTGTAGGCGAGGGATCATTCCTATAGCAGGCGATCCCACTGCTGGATCGGGATCATCTGATGGTGGAGGGCTGACTGGAGAAATGCCGGGTCAGGCCTCCAGTGGTGAACGTGTATCTGAAGAATTATTGGAATCTGTTAACCAGAAGTCGGACATAATTGCTGATTTAAAGAACGAAATATCAGACTTGCGAAAATCAGTGGAATTCTTCTCCCAGAAATATGATGATGTTTTGGAAAAATTATGTCAATCTAATAGGATGCTTGAGGAATCACGCAAGGATATAGTGGTTCTGGAGCAGAGAGTAAAGACTCCAGCAAGTGATATTAAACATTTGACGGAGAGGTTAAACAACTGGTAACGGTACACACGTAACAAAAATCTTTAAATACATGGAATACAGGAAGATAAAGACGAATGTGAAGATAGTTTGCAGGACTTGGTTCATCGTATATCAGGGAAGTTAGGAATTGAAAATTTCTCTAGGAGTGACATTGAGGCAATACATAGAATGCGTAGAATGCGGTGGTTCATCATAGAATGCGGTGGTTCATGGAGGGTCTCACCGATTATAGTCAAATTTAAAAGTACAGCAGCTAGGGACGTATACCTCACGAGGGTAAGGGCTGTCTTGAAGGTGTCAGATGTTGTTCCCGGATATTCAGGAAATAAGAGAATCTATATAAATGAAGGGATGTAAGATCAGGTGATGCGTAACATCACAGCCTCTCCTTGACCAATGTCAACCCCGCAATCTCGTGGTGCATCCTGTTCCCACTAAAGGGGCTCTGACGACCGCCAATAGCGGTATAACTATACCATCGGGATTAGAGGAAATGCTATCCCACACTCATTAACCCGCTTGGCCAGCGTGGTGAGTTAGGGCCAAACCCCTCCAAAATGACACCACAACTTAAATCTTGGCCCTCAATCTCCGGCAGCTGGAATGTACCTGGCCAAGGCAGCGGCCAGTGTGACATGAAGGCCGAGGGTGCTAAGAATCCCCGGAGGACCGGACTAGGCTGCCATCTGATGCTGACCTTGGCTACGTATAATGGACGCTCCCTATCTTCTGATTCAAGGCTTCTTGAATTGGAAGAGGAACTACAAAGAATCAAGTGGGACATCGTCGGGCTAAGCGAGGTAAGGAGAAAAGGAGAAGATCTCATTGAACTGAAAAGTGGACATATCTTCTACTATCGTGGGACAGATACTGGCAGAACTCGTGGTATTGGATTTATAATAAACAAGAAACTAAAGGATAAATTTGTAGAAGTTGAAAGTTCCTCTGACAGAGCTGCACGACACGTTATCCAACTCTCGAGAAGATACCAGGCTCAGATTATTCAAACTTATGCATCCACCACAAGTCATCCTAAAGAATAAATTGAAGAATTTTTTGAGGAAATTCGTCATCTAAATAATAAAGGTAAGCAGCACTTGAAGATAATTATGAGAGATTTCAATGCAAAAATAGGGCAACGGCAACAGAATAAAACTTCAGTAGGTAAATTCGGTCATGGCAACAGAAACCAGCGTGGAAATACTCTCGTTGAGTTTGCAGAGGCAGAAGAGTTTTTCATCCTGAACTCCTTTTACAAGAAAAAGCCGCACAGGAAATGGACATGGAGACATCCAAATCGGACGACAAGTGAAATTGATTTTATTATGTGTAACAAAAAATTCGTCATAGAAGACTGCAGTGTGCTAAGCAAGTTCAACACAGGTAGTGACTATAGATTGGTGAGATGTAAGATGCACCTCAACACTAAACTCGAACGTGGCAAGCTCATAAAACAAACAAAATGTATTGACATAACCAACCTTAAAAAACACCATAATGCCTTCAAGTTGGAAATGAAGAACACATTCTCTGCTTTAGAAGGCCTAACATTGGAAGAAGTGGATATTTCTGAAGTTAACAGAAAAGTGACCAAAGCTCTTATGGAAACAGCAACAAAATTAGCTGGGTCTAAGGACAAGTGGCATGTGAACAAATTATCAGGAAAAACCAAAATGTTGATGCAAAAATGAAGAGAGATGAGGACAACTAAAGAAGATGTGACTTCCAAAGTGGAATATATAGAGCTATGCAAGACAGTACGAAAAAGTATCACTGAAGACGTAAGGAAATTCAACTGTGAACTAGTGAGGAAAGCAATTGAAAACAACAAAAGCCTAAAGATAGCACAGGGACATCTTAGTAAAGGAAGAAAACTGATTATGGCACTGAGAAAAGAAGAAGGTTCTGTAACAAGAAACAGAGGCGAAATTTGACAAGAGTGAAAGATTTCTACTCCAAGTTATATGAAAGGGATGATGCATGTACTCCAGACATCATGGAAGGTACCAGTACCAGAGTTCTTCCAGTTCTCCCAGCAGAAGTTGTACATGCAATCAAGATCCATGACGCGGGGTAAAGCTCTAGGAGAAGATGGAATTACTGTACACATCATACAAGAAGCAAGTGGAGAAATCGAAACAGTACTCGCCCAAATTTTCACTCAATGCCTTAATGAAGGGAAGATTCCTTAGGATTGGAACAACGCTACAATGATCCTGCTACATAGAAAAGGTGACATTGAGGATCTCAGGAACTACAGACCTATCAGCCTCCTATCAGTGGTTTATAAAATTTTAGCTAAAGTTCTTTCATACCGTTTGAAGGTAACACTGGACATGGCTCAACCGAGAGAACAAGCTGGATTCAGGTTTGGCTACAGCACAATAGGTCATATCCACGTACTGAGAGAACTAATTGAAAGAGTGAGGGAATATGAACTTCCATTGTGCATGGCTTTTATCGATTATGGAAAAGCCTTTGATTCGGTGAAACCATCAACAGTTACAATGGCTCTGAAATTCTGCGGTATTGAAGATGCATTCATTAATATTATTAATAACATCTATGAAAATGCAAGTGCAAAGATTCGGCTGTTTGAAAACACAACACACATAAAAATTGGAAAGGGAGTGAGACAAGGTGACACCATATCTCCGAAGCTCTTTAATGCCACATTGGAAAATGTCTTTCAATCACTGAACTGGGAAAACTAAGGGATAAAGATTAATGGAGATTAGCTGGAGATAACAGACACGTACGTTTATCTTGGACAGCAGATATCAAGTGAGGGTCACATTGATGAAGAAATTAATCGGCGTACAAAACTTGCCTGGAGAGCTTTTGGAAGAACTAGCATAGTTTTCAAGAGCAATATGCCATTATGTCTTAAAGAAGAGTGTTTAATCAATGCATCCTTTCAGTGCTTACGTATGGTGCAGAGACGTGGACTTTAACTAAAAGAGACATACAAAAGCTGCAGACAACTCAAAGTAGCATGGAGAGGTGCATGCTTGGTGTAACCAGGATGGATAAGAAGAGGAACTCGTGGATCCGAAAAATGACAAGAGTGGAAGACATCATGATCAGAGGTAAATCCCTGAAATGGCAATGGGCTGGACATACTGCCAGAAGGACAGACCATCGATGAACAACCGAAATTTTAGATTGGATTCAAGGGAAAGGAAAAGACCCAGAAGAAGACCACATGGGAGATGGGTGGATGAAATTCGAAAGTATGCGGGAGTGACATGGAGGAGACTGGCACAAGACAGACCGTAGTGGAGGAAACTTGGGGAGACCTTCGTCCAGCAGTGGATTGATAATGGTTAACAATGATGATGATGATGATATAAATGGAAATCTCACGGCACTTAATCCAGAAATGATGTCAAATTATGCTGGTACAGAAATGGGCGGATATTCTGCCGAAAGGCAGAGGATATGAATTTGGTTTTAATTACTAGCAAGGATGATTTAATCCTTAATCATGTTAATGTGTTTTTTAGTTTTAAGTTGTGGTAGCATTATACTTGTAAATAATTCTGATTTTTATGGGTTTTGTTTGAGATGTTGTGTCAGTTAGTGATTTACAGAGGTTTTTTGGGGGGTGGGGGGTGGAGGTTTAACGACCACCGTGAGCAACTCAATGGGCTATAAGCAGTCGCCCGTCCCTAATTTAGGGTCACTGGTTCCAGGGAAGGGAGAGAGCCAGTGCCGTAAGACAAACACAACCTCCATGCCTCACCGGGATTCGAACCCGGACCCCGTTCGGAGGAATGCTCAGAGGCCATCGCTTAGACCACTGTGTCACCGGGGCGGCATTTACAGAGTTTAATTCCTTCTCAAAAGTTTCAGCTTAAATTTTTACATATCAATGCGCGTAGTTTATATGGTAAATTGGATTTAATGACTGGATTACTGCATGCACTGGATTGCCAACTTGATTTTATTTGTATCTTAGAAACTTGGTTTAGGCCGATGGTCCAAAATTGTATCATATTCTGGGTTACCAGGTCTTACCTGTTTTCCGTTCCGGGGTTCGGGGGTGTAGGTGTGATGTCAATATATTCTAGGAGAACGTTTTGTATGTTTTATGTGATAATAACTCAATTATTAATGATAATTACGAATTGATTACTGTTGAAATGCAGCAGTCTATTATAAATGTTGTATATCGTCTTCCACATGGTAATTTGGCTTCTTTTTTTAGGGGGGGTGTTCTTCTCCGACTTTCTAGACGATATTAATTATTGGGGTACAATCCTTTATTTTCTTGGTGATTTTAACATTGATATGAATACTTGTAATAATGAATCATCTTCATTTAGTGATATAATCATTGCTTCTGGCTTTGTGAATGCAATTACCAATCCAACTAGAGTTACCAGTACCACCATTTCTATATTAGATTTGTGTATAACTAATAATTTTGAATAATGTTCGGGTGTACTTTATTTTCACATTAGTGATCATTTACCGACCTTTTATATGTTAAGGTGTTCTGTTGGTAATAACTCATCCTACATTCGATCTTATATGATGCATAACTATAGTCAGGAAAGTCTACTGTCTTTTGGTATAGATGTGTCGATTGGTCACCTGTGCTACAGACTGATGATCCCATCTGTGCTTATGATGCCTTTTGGAAGATTTTTTGGAGTTATTATGATTCATTCTTTCCTATTTTGGTTGTTACTCGTACTCCTCGATGTAGAAAGCCTTGGTTTACCAACAGTCTACTAAGGTACTTGAATAGGAAAAATAAACTATTTAAGATGTTTTTCCGCTCCAGAGATCCTGTTGATTTCACAAACTTTCGTAGATATCGAAACTGGTTTAATTCCAACGTTAGATATACTAAGAAAAATTATTATTTAAACCGGTTTGCTAACACTGCCAATTATAAGAAGATTTAGCACTCTATTAATGAACTATTATCAAAATCGGGGGCTTCGGATGCTCCTATTGAAATAGATCATGGGGGAACTAGGACGTCCAACTTAAACCAGGTGGTTAATATATTTAATTCCTTTTTTTTGGATTTCCGGGAAGTTTGTTATCTAATATACCTGTGTCTGTTGGCCCTTTCACTGAATAATTGTCAAGCCAGTGCTTCCTTCATTTTTTTTAATCCAGTTACAGACGATCTCCTGTTGGTTTTGAAAGAGTTGGATTCATCTAAGGGTGAAGGTCCCGACGATGTCCAGCCAAGGGTTGTTAAGTATGCTTCCGGGCATCTGGTTGTTCCATTGGGTCATATTTACAATTTTATTTTTTAACTGGGTGTATTCCTTCTCCTTTAGCTTCAAGTCAGATTAGTGTAATTCATAAGAAGGGCTCAACAACGGAGGTTGCCAATTATATCGTCCTATATCGGGTACTTCAATATTCGCAAACATTTTGGAAAGGATTATTTTAAAGAGGTTGTTACGTTTTCTTGATACTAACAATATTTTACATCGGAAGCAATATGTCTTTCGTAAAGGCTACTCAACTGAGAAAGCGTTGTTGCGTGTCTTAAATTCCTTACATTTTAATAATTGAATAAATAAATCCATCACTCTTTCCAGGTTTAGCAACGCACAGCAACCGAAAAATTGTTATTCGGCCGCCGCCGGGGAATTGAATCCCGAATCTCTCGATATATAGCCGAGCGCGTTAGCATTACACCACAGCGTGTAAGGCTAACGCGCTCGGCTAGATATTAGAGGATTTTCACTTCTAATAATTGATCGTGGAGAGTGGGTCGTGGGCATTTTTTGCGATTTGTCTAGGGCATTCGATACCGCTCGTCATGATATTTTATTATCCAAGTTGCACAATATTGGAATTAGGGGAGTACCATTTACATTGTTTAAAAACTATATTTGTGGTAGGAGGCAGTCTGTTCAGAAAAAAGGTATTTGTTCTAGTGTTGAGCCAGTATATCACAGTGTTCCTCATGGATCAGTTCTGGGTCCTATTCTTTTTTGATTTGTGTTAATGGTCTGTGTTTTGATTTGTGTTTCTGGTGTGAACTTTTCCTCTAGTTCACACCAGGTTTTATTTGCAGATGATAGCAGTTTTCTTTGGTTTTTTTTTTTTTGGTAATTCTGTGTCCGAGTTGATGCCTCGTTTTAATTTGGATCTCCAGGAGTACTTTCGTTGGTATTGTTGTAATTCTCTTATAATAAATGTAACTAAAACAAACTGTGTCTTTTTTTCCGGGTCACAGATTTTGATTATCTACTCCTTCTGCTGTTGTCTTGAATGGGGTTTCCTTCTACTTTCATGCATCAGTGAAATTCTTGGTTGTTCATTTACATGAGAATTTAAGTTAGGATTCGCATGTTGATCACTTGGCGGCTGGTCTGAGATTTCGCATCCGTGTAATTACTACAACCCCAAGTTTTTTGTCGGTTAGGATCGAGTTGGTCTTGTATTATTCAATTATTTATCCATTACTGTCTTATTGTATTCTGGCTTGGGGCCAGAAAACGAGGGGTAATATTAACAGAATTTATGCTCTTCAAAAAAAATGTATTCTTCTGATAAATTTGTCGATTGATGTTGAAATTCTCTTCTATCGTTATCATGTACTATCTGTTGATAAATTATATAATTTCAGACTTTTGTTATTTATGCATGAAGAAGTTTATACATATAGGTATTTTAATCTAATAGCACTGTATTATTTTTCTTATCTCTGTGATACTCGAAGACACACTGAGTTTGTGATCTCTAGAGCACATACAAATTTGTCGTTCAATAATATTTGCCCAACCTGACCTCTTTTTTGGTACGGGTTGCTGTTACATATTATATCTATATAAAGCAAGTATAATAAACTACACTGTAGTATAATAAACTACACTGCTTTTAAAAGAGTGTTGAGGGGATTCTTGTTGTTTGGTTAAGTATTGTATTCGATACTACAAAAATGTTTATTATACATGGTTGGCAGTTAAACTGAACTTGATGATTTCTTGACTTCGCATATTATCCGTAGGGGTTCAGGAGGTCGTTAGGCTAAATAATTTAGCCTTTTTACCTGGTCCTTTGCTATACTGTATCATACATGTTTGTATTACATATCATTGTGCTTCTGATTGTACCTGTATTGATATTATTTGTGAGTATTCGTTGTCTTTAATAGATTTTTTCCCTTTATTATGATTGTGGTACAAACGGATTAACTATATTTATAATATTTTACGTATAGCTAAATCGTATTATCTTTTATTTCTGGTAATTTCCTTCACCAATAAGTGTCGTAAATGGCATGGACATCTTGATGTATTCACATTATGATTTGGACATTTTCTAGTTTGTATTGTTATGGTGTTTGCTGTATTTATTGCTGTTTGGTGTGGTGTAGCAAAAAATTACCATAAACCCAAATTCAATTTTAAATCACGATCTGTGAAATTTGTCGTTCCTACCTTTCAGAGGAATTTTGAACTCGATGATGTTCTCAAGACAAAATTATTTCTTACACTTGTCTGACGTGTGAAATAACGTATATGAACTCTTAATAAGGAAGCGAATGGGATATGCTTTTGTTTTAAAACTGAATGATGTCGGCTTGGTAGACCATGTTTTAACTTCATTTGTGGGTGTGTTTTTTTTTCATTTATCCTTTATAAAATTAATGATTTAGTGCTTATGGCTTGTGAGTTAACGTGATGTTTTAATAAGTTGTAATGTACGAATTCATGGAAAGAAATGTTATGTCATTATTAGGTATCCATCCAGAAAGTGATTATTTAGTCTTTTGTCTCCTTCAATATGAGTAAACGTGGGTAAAATACAGGGTGTGTCTAAAGTCTTTCCTTGATTACGATAAATCGTATAAAATGAACCGAGCTAGTTAGACGTACGGGGTTTGTTGCATTGATTGGGTCATATTATTAAGTTTGTTGTTCGTTGTACCTTTGGAACAATAAGCGGCGCTGCACGTCTGCAGCGTAGTTTGTTGTTGAAAGCGTCAGTCGGCAAAATGGCGTCTATGCAGGAGAAGGCTAGTTGTGTTCTGTGGTTTCATGGAACCAAATCTGAAATTTCAGTGCAGCGGCAGTTTAGGCGTGAGTATGCTGGAGCTCCGCCTGATGTGAAGAGCATTAGGAACTGGCATCAAAAGTTTAAAAAGACGTTCAGTGTCGGTGACCGTGCAAGAAGTGGAAGACCTTCCATTAGTGAGGAAACTGTCAACGCCATAACAGATCGACAGGCAGAAACGGTGCAATACCCTAGCCACCAAGATCCCCAGACATTACGTCTCTTGACTTCTTTTTATGGGGCTATATTAAGGATCACATTTATGTGACACCAGTTTGGAGATATTAACACTTTTGAAGGGAAGAATTACTGAAGCGTTTGCAACCATCACAGATGATATGTTGCAGCAGACATGGAAAGAGATAGAGCACCTACTGGATATCCTTCGTGTAAGAAAAGGAGCCCACTTTGAGGTATACTGATGACCCGGAAAAAAACTTTGGATTTCAGGTAAAGTTCAGGTGATGCGTAACATCACAGCCTCTCCTTGACAAATGTCAACCCCGCCTTCTCGTGGTACATCCTGTTCCCACTAAAGGGGCTCTGACGACCGCCAATAGCGGTATAACTATACCATCGGGATTAGAGGAAATGCTATCCCACGTTCACCAACCCGCTTGGCCAGCGTGGTGAGTTATGGCCAAACCCCTCCAAAATGACTCCACAACTTAAATCTTGGCCCTCAGTCTCCGCTAGCTGGAATGTACCTGGCCAAGGCAGCGGCCAGTGCGACATGAAAGCAGAGGGTGCTAAGAATCCCCGGACGACCGGACTAGGCTGCCATCTGATGCTGACCTTGGCTACATATAACGGACGCTCCCTATCATCTGATTCAAGGCTTCTTGAATTGGAAGAGGAACTACAAAGGATCAAGTGGGACATCGTCGGGCTAAGTGAGGTAAGGAGAAAAGGAGAAGATCTCATTGAACTGAAAAGTGGACATCTCTTCTACTATCGTGGGACAGATACTGGCAGAACTAGTGGTGTTGGATTTATAATAAACAAAAAACTGAAGGATAAAGTTGTAGAAGTTGAAAGTTCCTCTGACAGAGCTGCACGACTCGTTATCCAACTCTCTAGAAGATACCAGGCTCACATTACTCAAACTTATGCACCCACCACAAGTTACGCTGAAGAAGAAATTGAAGAATTTTATGAGGAAATTCGTCATCTAAATAATAAAGGTAAGCAGCACTTGAAGATAATTATGGGAGATTTCAATGCAAAAATAGGGCAACGGCAACAGAATGAAACTTCAGTAGGTAAATTCGGTCACGGCAACAGAAACCAGCGTGGAAATACTCTCGTAGAGTTTGCAGAGGCAGAAGGGTTTTTCATCTTGAACTCCTTTTATAAGAAAAAGCCACACAGGAAATGGACATGGAGACATCCAAATGGGACGACAAGTGAAATTGATTTTATTATGTGCAACAAAAAATTCGTCATAGAAGACTGCAGTGTGCTAAACAAGTTCAACACAGGCAGTGCCCATAGATTGGTGAGATGTAAGATGCACCTCAACACTAAACTCGAACGTAGCAAGCTCATAAGACAAACAAAATGTATTGACATACCCAACCTTAAAAAACACCATAATACCTTCAAATTGGAACTGAAGAACAGGTTCTCTGCTTTAGAAGGCCTAACATCGGAAGAAGTGGATATTTCTGAAGTTAACAGAAAAGTAACCAAAGCTCTTATGGAAACAGCAACAAAATTAGCTGGGTCTAAGAACAAATTGCATGTTAACAAATTATCAGGAAAAACCAAAATGTTGATGCAAAAAAAAGAGTGATGAGGACAACTAAAGAAGATGTGACTTCCAAAGTGGAATATATAGAACTATGCAAGACAGTACGAAAAAGTATCACTGAAGACGTAAGGAAATTCAACTGTGAACTAGTAAGGAAAGCAATTGAAAACAACCAAAGCCTAAAGATAGCAAAGAGACATCTCAGTAAGGGAAAAAAACAGATTATGGCACTGAGAAAAGAAGATGGTTCTGTAACAAGAAAGAGAGGCGAAATTTTGACAAGAGTGAAAGATTTCTACTCCAAATTATATGAAAGGGATGATACATGTACTCCAGACATCATGAAAGGTACCAGTACCAGAGTTCTTCCAGTCCTTCCAGCAGAAGTTGCACATGCAATCAAGAACATGAAGCGGGTAAAAGCTCCAGGAGAAGATGAAATTACTGTAGACATCATACAAGAAGCAAGTGGAGAAATCGAAACAGTACTCGCCCAAATTTTCACTCGATGCCTTAATGAAGGGAAAATTCCTGAGGATTGGAACAACGCTACAATGATCTTGCTACATAAAAAAGGTGACATTGAGGATCTCCGGAACTACAGACCTATCAGCCTCCTATCAGTGGTTTATAAAATCTTCACTAAAGTTCTTTCACACCGGTTGAAGGTGACACTGGACACTGCTCAACCGAGAGAACAAGCTGGATTCAGGAGTGGCTACAGCACAATAGATCATATCCACGTACTGAGAGAACTAATTGAAAGAGCGAGGGAATATGAACTTCCATTGTGCATGGCTTTTATCGATTATGAAAAAGCCTTTGATTCGGTGAGACCATCAGCAGTTGCAATGGCTCTGAAATCCTGCAATATTGAAGATGCATACATTAATATTATTAATAACATCAATGAAAATGCAAGTGCAAAGATTCGGCTGTTTGAAAATACAACACACATAAAAATTGGAAAAGGAGTGAGACAAGGTGACACCGTATCTCCGAAGCTCTTTAATGCCACATTGGAAAATGTCTTTCAATCACTGAACTGGGAAAACAAAGGGATAAAGATTAATGGAGATTATCTAACCTACCTTCGTTTTGCTGATGACATAGTCATTTTTGCAACTACCCCATCAGAGCTACAGAGTATGATCCAGGAACTTGCTGACAAGAGTAAAGAAGTGGGATTAAAAATGAACTTTCAGAAGACAAAAGTGATGTACAATGCTTTTACAAGAAATGAAGATTTATCGATTGATGGAGAAAAGCTGGAGATAACAGACACGTACGTTTATCTTGGACAGTAGATATCAAGTGAGGGTCACATTGATAAAGAAATTTATCGGCGTACAAAACTTGCCTGGAGAGCTTTTGAAAGAAACAGCATAATTTTCAAAAGCAATATGCCATTATGTCTTAAAAGAAAAGTGTTTGATCAATGCATCCTTCCAGTGCTTACGTATGGTGCAGAGACGTGGACCTTAGCTAAAAGAGACACACAAAGGCTGCAGACAACTCAAACAAGCATGGAGAGGTGCATGCTTGGTGTAACCAGGAGAGATAAGAAGAGGAACACGTGGATCCGAAAAATGACAAGAGTGGAAGACATCATGATCAGAGTTAAATCCCTGAAATGGCAATGGGCTGGACATACTGCCAGAAGGACAGACCATCGATGGACAGCCGAAATTTTAGATTGGATTCCAAGGGACAGGAAAAGACCCAGAAGAAGACCACATAGAAGATGGGTGGATGAAATTTGAAAGTATGCGGGAGTGACATGGATGAGACTGGCACAAGACAGACCGTTGTGGAGGAAACTTGGGGAGACCTTCGTCCAGCAGTGGATTGATAATGGTTGACAATGATGATGATGATGATGATGATATTGGAAAACCGTATTTGTCTAACGAGCGTGGTTCATTTTTAAACGATTTATCGTAATCAGGGAAAGACTTTAGACACACCCTGCATATCTATGTTGGAAAGTAGATTTATATACGTCATGAGGATTGTTTCTTGTCCATCCAGCAATGAGCCTATTTTAAGGACTTTTCCTCTAACCACAATACAAACAAAATTCTACTAATATGTGCCTAGCTGGATTTATCTAATAAAATGTGGGTAGTTGGTCTCGTTAACGATATAACTAAATGCAGCGTATTTCTATCAGTCAGGTCACGGTAAACACTATGCGTTTGTGATTCTGCGTAATATTGCATATTGCACATGAATATATTTCAGGTATCTTATTTCCCTTGTTTTCTTTCTTTCTTTCTTTCTTTTTTTTTTTCTTTTTTGAAGTTGGGGGACGTGTGCAAAAATCAAAATGCTATGGAAAGACATACTCATCCGATCAAAATGTAATTTTTGAATTAGATCTTTTTGCCAATCACTTTTTCGTAGAAATACCGTAACTAACAGCAGACCATGAATGCCAACTGTGCAGGGAACGTGATGATTGTGTCGTCCTTTTGTAAGAATCGACCTCAGCTAAGGATTTTCGCACGAACACACTACACTAATTATGCCCAGTAAAGCACGTTTCCAAGGAACTGAAGAGCAGTAATCTAACGGAACACAAGGTCTCTCCTGTGGAGTCGTCCGCTGCCTCCCAATAGCAAGAAACATTTCATCTCGTAAAATGGATCCATTGGAGAGAGCATCAGATGTCACATAACACCATGTTAATTAGTTAAAAGTATCTTCACCAGTACATGACGGGCATAAAAATGTTCATTATTGTTGGAAAAAAATGTCGAAATAAACCTTTCTTATGTATTGAAGTGCTCAAACATCTTGAAATTTGTATCATTCTGTAGCGGGTATCTAACGTGCATCGCTTAATTTCCTTTTATTTTGGCATGACGAGAAAGTGGGTTCCTCGAACCTTATTTTCGTGGCAGCTACTACTGTAAGGAGTGGACGCGGTAGGACATGCATACCACCTATCTCGATCAGTCAGAAACCCACATATCTGATTACTCAGCCGCGGAGGCGGTGGTTGCTCTGACTACGTCAATCTGATTTGTGTTCCAGTTTCCGTATTTTTTTATTTCTTTGGAAATGCATTATTCTGTGTAGAGTAACTTTGGCATACTTGGACGGAATTTGGAAGATGGGTGTTCTATTCCCTCCACAAAATGACTGAACTTTAGAGCTATCTGAGCTATGCTATGTGTGTGTGTGTGTGTGAGTGCGTGTGCGCAGAGAACTTCAGTACGTCATTTTTATGCTAAGGCTTATTCAGTTTGTATAGTATTACATTTGTGATGATAAATTTCTCTTGCGGATATTATAGATCTTAGGTAAATGCATTTGCTACCCAGAGTAGAGAATTTCACCCCATGAAATCATCAGATATGGAGGAGTACGAAATACAAATCAAGTATATACATTGGTATCCAAAAGGTAAGCGTAATAAACAAAGAAAGTGTTAAATTAGAAAAACGAAATGGCACAAAGGAATAGGCTGTTAGACTATATATACCCGTATATAGATAACTTAGGAGGATCTAAACGCACAGTACAAATCACAGAAAAGAAATGACGAAGCAGGAAAATGTACCAACAGTCCAAAATGGTGTAAAAGAGCAGAAATTTTCCGCGGCGTTTCTGATTGGATAAAACGGTCTTGTAGTAAGGTTCTTTTGATTTGGTACAACAGTCTAATAAGGCGCATGCTGAATTCTTACAGCAATACAAAAATACAAATGTCGCATCCGTATGTCTCATGATGTTTACAAGGAAAACAAGAAGACACAGTGGCAACAAACCTTACTCCTCAGCAAGATCAGATCAGAGCTCCTCAAGAGTTCTGGCAGCAAATCGTTGACCTGCAATGCGTCTCCCAATACATCTCACATATGATGCATTGGGTTGAGATCTAGTGAATGCGTTGGTCAGAGCATATGTGGATATTTTCATTTTCTAGATAATCATCGACAATAGCAGCTATCGTCCTTAATCAGGAAATCTGGGCCAATTGTAACCCAAAAGGGCTTCACGTAGAGATCAAGAATTTTATCTCTGTATCCCGGACCTCTCAAAGTACCACCAGAATTGGCATGGAACTGTGTAAGCCCGTTGAACATAATGTCATCCCTGAGAAGTACAACACCACCTTTGTAATGGTGCATTTTTCGGATGTTTGTGGGGTAATAACGAGTTCCAGGTTATTTAGCTGAGAACACGACGGCTGTCACTTTTGAGACTGAACGTGCATTAATTGGTGACGAGGACATTGGCCCATTAATTTTCGTGCCAGTATCAATGTTGTCTGCACCACAGTATCCTGGTATTTCTTGTTGACGGAGAGAGTGGGATGCAAACTGCAGGTCTTCTCTCGTACAGTGCTTGTCCGTTGAACCATCTTTGCCTTTAAACAGCTAATCCACCAGCCGTAGACAGCTATAATACAAACGCTCTCGATGACATCGAGCTGTTATGTTTTGCTGTTAGTGTCACATGCCTATCACCCTTGACCCCCGCTGTAATGCATAGACGACCTGCCATAGATTGACTGTTAACATCTCCTGAAAGTCTGGGTGTAGTGGAATGATTCACGAAACTGTCTCTGTTAACATTACTCCTCGTCAGTCCGGATTACAACATTCCGATATTGAGACCACGGGTAAACAATATCCACTTGCCGTCTCTCTGACATACTGCTTAAATATAAAAATAAATTCTACTACTAGCAGGCCACGATGACGACAAGATAATACTTTTATCGCATTTTTGAAGCTCTTTCTCAATTCAGCAAATGTGCTGCTTCGACTTTTATGTAAATTATCGATCGTCACATAGTACTGCGTCATAATTTCCACATTTGTATACTCCCACATCCTCTGTACTTTACTACGCTCCTTTACCATTTCGTTTTTTTTTTCTAAATTGTCTTTTTCTTAACTAGGCATAACTTTTGGACACCATGTTGAATGGAATTCCAGGTGTTTGTTACTTCCTCTATTCAATAAATACATTAGTGTCCAAAATTAAAGTTCAGATGGCATTCGCAGTGATAAAAAGAAAAACACGTAATAGTAAGTATAAATGTTCGGCACGTTACGCTGCACAATTCTAAGGGTAATAAACGTTTTTAAACAACAGACAAATATGTACACAATTTGCATATACGGGGTCTACAGGTTGTTAAACTACGCAGTAAAAGAATTTGACACCATGATGAGGGCAGGGCGGTGCGAAGCTCGGGAAGGGTCCTGGGAAGGGGCTGAGGGGCTGCTACGTGTCGCCCCAAATCCTTCCAGGCATGCTGTATACGTTTCAGGTCCGGAGACCTAGCTGATTAGTCCATACGCCGAATATCTTCGCTCTTCAGGATATCATCGGCAATTGAACCCCGTGAAGGCGAGCGTATCATTCATTAAAATGAACTGAGGGGCAACATCTCTCTAAAACCCGACAACATAGGGCTCTAAGGTTCACCCCCATAGCGCTTAACATTTGCATTCCCTCCAGAGAACGCGTGGAGTGGTGTGCGACCTTTCACATAAAATCAGAATCTTATTTACATATGGATCCCAGCTCAGTAGTACAATAAGGCAATATCTTTTTTCTCAGATAACATGACTTTCGGGATTCAGAAAGTCCAGCCGCTTCGAACCCGCTGTTTGCTTTGTCACTGGTGTAGTATGAAGCCATTTTCGCTTTCCTTTCATCTTATTCAAGTGAGGGTTTTTGAAGAAAATTCAAATTCTTTCAGCACTCTCTCATTACCGGAGAATTACAGGGGAACCCATATGTAACAAAACTGCATGGAGAGTAAAATACGTACGACATAAATGCGATCTTGGTTACAAACAAACATTTACAAAATGACTATTATTAACATATTGCATTACGTCAGGTTAGCACTAGCCGATCACTAACTGCTTATAATTTTATCAAAGGTAAATAATATTTGTTGAAAAAAATTACAGTAAGTAATAAAAGTGTGAATGCGATTTTCAAGAAGCAGAACGTTCAATTAGTGTAAAAATAAAAGTAACTGTAAAAATTTAAAATTTCACTAATACTCTAAATAGTATAACTAGTATACTAATTATCCGAATTTCGTGGTGTGGAACAGCAGTCAAAGTTTCCAAACTTTTGCACATCAACCAGATGGGTTTTTCAAGGACGGTAGACAGCAGACTTCAAACTGAATAATAGAACGCTTCAACAATTTTAGCGCGGTGACTTGACAACAAACGAAGAGATGCAAATGTTATTACATAATCGAAGATTCGAAGTATCATGTTCGTTTTTCACGCGTAATCCTTGGAGGAAAACAATAGGTTTTCACTCTTTGAAGAATTACTTTCAAATTCGTGGTAACTCTAGCGAGACGCTGTCATTGCAGACCTCATTATTGGTAATGACCTCCAAAGTTTCCCGAATGAGCGTGGATTTAGGAGTAGAGTAGGAAGCCAATTTACTTATGTCATCCCATATAGGATCAGCAGACATGAACTGGACTTTTTTGGATAGGGTCATGGTTAATATGCCGCTCTTTATGTTCCTCCTGTGATCGTTGACTCTAATTCTAAATGAACGTTTGGTCATTCCAATGTAGTATCGTTTGGAGCCGTCCGGATATTGTAGAGGTATGTCGTAAACACCTGCCTTGTTGGAAAGTGGGGTATTGTCGGCATTTTGCTTAAGCATATCATATAAAGATACCGGAGACCTCGTACCGACAACGAGGTTCTTCTTCCTGAGTGCGTTCTTGAGTTTATAAGAAACGTTTGGTATGTAAGGAATAGAGCCCAGACAGCGTAGCCGTGGCGTAGAAAGATTAGCATTACCATTTTTGTTTCTTTCGATATATCTATCTACCGTGTTCGCGTCGTATCCTGCCTCACTGGCCAGTTCTATAACCCTTTTTAATTCATTTAGCCTAGAAGGAATATCGGATGAGATGGCGAAGGCTCTTCTGATTTGAGAACGAAATAAAACTGTCTTGTAATTAGCGGGGCAGAATGAGCTGCGGAGCATCAAGTTGGGAACGGAAGTGGGTTTATAATAGACGTGTGTACGGAGGCGATTTACTCAGTAAAACATCCACATAAGGCAATGCATTATTTTCTTCTAGCTCCATAGTAAAATTGATCCTAAGGTGTATATCATTGATTTTATCCAGGAACAGCGCGAGAAACTTCTTTCCATTAGGCCATATGAAAAATACGTCTTTAGTTATCGCAGTCAAGTCAAGTGGTACGTCTTGGGGTAACGCCGGTGAATATGTGCCGCTCGACTGGGCGAAGGGCTGCTTCCGCGAGAATTGCTGAAAGTGAAGACCCCATCGTAGCGCCATTTGTCTGTTTATAGATTTTGCTCGGAAACTATAGTAGATGGAATTTGAGACTGAGTCCATTAATTTGAAGATGCTGAGGCAAGACTCTTACGAATAAGGTGATGAACTAAATATGGCCTCTTTTAACGTTCTGATGACTGCCGGCACGGGGACGTTGTTGGACAGAGATTTGATTGATTTTCGCCATAAAATCCATAGTGGAATTTATGATAAAGTCCGATTCAGGGAGGTTATTAGCCAGAAATTTGCAGAGTGCCTTCTCAAAATGATACGCCAGTGCGGATCTCCTTGGCACGATGGGCCTCAACGGATTATCGGGCTTGTGGTGTTTAAGTCTTCCGAAGAGTTTCGGGAACTGGGAGCCTGGTAGTAACTTCATGAGATCGTCCGGGATAGTGGTCAACCTGGCAGCTCTTTGTAACTGTGCAATCAAACAATTTATAGGGTTGGTTCGCAGTACTACAGATGCAAAAGTGGAGATGAAGGCATCGAGTTTCTGGTTGTAGTTTGCGGCATCCATAATATCTATTTGGCCGGATTTGTCCGTTGCATGTAATACTAGAGAATGGTCATTTCTAAGGCTCAAAATCGGTCTCGGAATTTTAAACGTATTAGACGATTGTTTTCAATTGTACAACGATGGAAGCCTTGAGCTACAGAGTCGACGGTGTTTTCTGGAAATCGCGGTGTTACGCTCTCCAACTCAGAAATGACGCTTTTTGCATGAGGTCTTGCTTGGAAGCAGAATTTTGGTCCGAGTTCCAAAACTTTCGATTCTTCCAGTGTGAGCGTCCGGTTCGAATTGTTAACGAATGGAATAGTGAAACCTTTGGGTTTTGAATTCTGTGATGATTTCAAGTAATCCAGCTTCCTTTTATGTCCTCAGGATAAAGACGTTTGGAGGCTTTCGACTAACATGTCCACTCGGAGCATAAGGTTGTTAAAAGTGATCGGGTCGAAAAGTATATGTAATTTCATATATAGGGCACAGCACTTGGATTCCAATGACATGACGTCCGTTCTTTTCAGGTTCACTATTCTTGATAGCGTCTGGCGAAGATGTTTCTCTTTTTCTTCTCGAACGATGATTCTTTTACCGATGTCTTAAAATTAAGGAACTTTGGGATCAAGCCGAATGTCTTGCAAGTGGTTAGGAAGTCGAGGTGGGACCGTTCCTTCTACAGTTCCAGTCTCAGCTGTCGGAAAAATTTAAAGGCGTTCCACATTGTTTGGAGAGTGCAAAACGTAATTAATAAACAGAAACTGTGCACCAACTGTACTCAAAAAAGTATAACTATGATAATGATACAAATTTCTTGGCGTAGAACCGAAATCAAAGTTTCCAAGCTTTCGCACATCAACCAGATGGCTTTTTGAAGGAAGGTAGACAGCAAACTTATAAATAGAACGCTTCAACAATTTAAACGCGGTGACTTGACTTGACAATAAACGAAGAGATGCAAATGTAATTATACAATTAAAGACACTAGGCATCAGGTTCGTTTTGCACGCGGAATCCTTGGAAGAAAACAATAGGCTTTTCCTTCGTTAACATTTCAAAAAGGACCCTCATACTGGAAAAAACGAAAGTTTTGGAACTCGGACCAGAATTCTGCTTCCGAACGAGACCTAATGCAAAAAGCGATATTTCTGAGTGGGAGAGCGTAATATTGCGAGTTCCGGAAAACACCAGAGGCGAACTACGCCAACTATGTAGCTCTAGGCTTTGCTCATTGTAAAATCCAAAACAATCGTATAATAGGTTAACAATACCGAGACCGATTTTGAACCTTAGAAATGACCATTCTATAGTATTAACGCTAACGGACAAATCCGGACAAATAGTGATTATGGATGCCGCAGACTACAACCAGAAACTCGAAGACTTCATCACCGTTTCTGAATCTGCATTACTGCGAACCAACCCTATAAATTATTGGATTGCACAGTTACAAAGAGATTCCAGATTGACCGCTATCCCAGAGAATCTCAAGAAATTACTACAAGGCCACCAGATCCCGAAACTTTTCGGAAGACTTAAACACTACAAGCCCGATAATCCATTGAGGCTCGTCGTGTCAAGGAGATCCGCACTGGCGTACCATTTAGAGAAGGCACTCTGCAAATGCCTGGCTAATAAACTCCCTGAATCGGACTTTATAATAAATTCCACTATAGATTTTATGGCGAAAATCAATCAAATCTCTGTCCAACAACGCGACATTATTGGCATTTTCGACGTGGTTTCTCTTTATCCTTCTGTCCCCGTGCTGGAAGCCATCAGAACGTTAAAAGAGGCCATATCTAGTTCATCACCTTATTCGCAAGAGCCTTGCCTCAGCATCTTCAAATTAATGGACTTATTCTCAAATTCTAGCTACCATAGTTTCCGAGGAAAAATCTATAAACAGACAAATGGCGATCCGATGGGGTCTTCACTTTCAGTAATTCTCGCGGAAGCAACCCTTCACCCCATCGAGCAGCACATATTCACCAGCATTACACCAAGACGTACCACATCGCTGCGATATGCTGATGACGTATTTTTCATATGACGTCATGGAAAGGAAACTGTCCCGCTGTTCCTCGATGAAATCAATGATATACACCTTAGGATCAATTCCACTATGGAGCTAGAACAAAATATTGCATTGCCTTATCTGGATGTTTTACTGAGTAAATCTCCTGATAAGCGTCTCCGTGCACAAGTATATTATAAACCCATTTTCGTTCCCAACCTGAAGCTCCGCAGCTCATTCTGCTCCGCTGATTAAAAAACAGCTTTCTTTCGTTCTTGAATCAGAAGAGCCGTCGCCATTTCCTCCGGTGTTCTTTCTAGGCTAAACGAATTAAAAAGGGTTATCGAATTGGCCGGTGATGCAGGATACGTCGCGAACACGGTAGATAGATATATCGAAAGAAACAAAAATCGTAATGCTAATTTTTCTACGCTGCGGCTACGCTATCTGGGCTCTATTCCTTACATACCAAACGTTTCTTATAAACTGAAGAACGCACTATGGAAGATGAATATCGGTGTCGGTATGGGACTTCCGGCATCTTTATATGATATGCTTAAGCGAAATGCTGACAATACCCCACTTTCCAACAAGGCAGGTGTTATGTCATACCTCTAGAATACCCGGACGGCTCCAAATGATACTACGTTGGAATGATCAAACGTCCATATAGATTTAAAGTCAACGAGCACAAGAAGGACATAAAGAGCGGCAAATCAACCACGGCCCTGTCCAGAGAAGTTCAGTTCAAATCAGCTGACGCTATGGGGGATGACATAAATAAATAAGCTAACTACTCTACTCCTAAATCCACGGCCGATCGGGAAACATTGGAGGTCACTAGCAATGATGAAACATGCAATGACAGCGTCTTGCTAGAGTTACCACGAGTTTGGAACCAATTATTCAAATCGTGAAAGCCTATAGTTTTCCTCCAAGAATTCCACGTGCAAAACGAACATGATGCCTCGTGTCTTTAATTATATAATTGCATTTGCATCTCTTCGTTTGTTGTCAAGTCCCCGCGTTTATATTGTTGAAGCGTTCTATTTTTCAGTTTGCAGTCTGCTGTGTACCTTCCTTGAAGAAGCCATCTGGTTGATGTGCAAAAGCTTGGAAATTTTGATTGCTATTCTACGCCAAGAAATTCGGGTCATTAGTATAGTTTTTCTATTTTGAGTACAGTTGGTGTACAGTTCCTTCTTATTAATTCACTCATTACATTTATTTTGCTGTTAATATCAGTTAATTGTTGTTGCTTTTGTGTGCTAGAAGTTCTCAAGTTTTCTACTGAATTTAACCCGCAGTTGGAATATCTCTTGAAGTAAAATGCACTCAAAGATTTTCTAAACTTTCGAAAGCAAGTCTCTCTGAAATTGCTTTCTTTTCTATGGAGATTTTTTTCCATTTTATTATTTGATCATCATTCTTTGTCTGAATGTGCTGCATGTCCACATCTTTGTTTATAAATTCTGTCAAATGATACCCGTCAATGGTCACATAATGTTGAAAGAAACATCGACGAATCATTTTTCCCACAGATAACTCCACGTTTAATTTATTCTATCTTCGATCTCATTTGCAGATGGGTCTCCACTGTTTACCTAAAAGTCTTTTCCGAAACAAGAATGTTTCCCACAGTTTTGACCTGTTTCTTGTGAAGCAGCTTTCCAAGCACAGCTTAGCTTATCACGTGTGTCTAACATCAGTAACCGCTGTTTCATCTTTTTCTAAATTAATTTCATCTTTCCGAAGTATTGTTTTTCTGTATTTTTAAATATTTATATTTTCTATTATTCCTTGATCCATTGGGATTTGTCTTTGTTAGGGGGAATGCAGTGAACACTTAACAACTGCCTTAATCCGCGATATTGTGCGTGGGAAAGAGCTGATTCTTTCTTTCATGCCGACTGCCTTATCTGTAAAGGGAACCACGAGGTGTTGTCAGTAGCAAATATTCCCTAGTCTTCGGTCAAAACGGGAAGAGATAGAAACTGAGTGAATACCACTTATTTTGCTTGGAAACAGCTGTACTGAACTTTGACATATGCGGTTTCTTCAAAAAAAGAATCGTTCGTAATGTAAGGTTCGAATAAAAAATGGAAAATACTGCGAAGTTCAAGAGATCTACAAAATCTGCGATTTATGCGGAACTTCGTGTTATGCGAGTTCTTATATCTGGGTTCGATTGTACCGTATATGTAAAATAATACAATTTCTATGGTTTTTCAAACAATATCATTTAAACGCAGTCGAATATCGTCGCACATTTGTAAATTTAAAGTAATAAAATATTCAATATTTGCATCACGATAAAAAATGATGGATGCATTCACTTCTTGATTTATCAACATGCATATTTAAAAATGTGCTCCTCTTTTATAACGGAAACTGCAGAATACCGTGAAATAAAAGCAACTTTGTTAACTTTCCAATGTTTGCTTTGAAAAGGAAGAGTCCAAACGTGATTAAGAAGAAAACTTATGACTGCAAAGCAACCGGCAACGTAAGAATTCCTCTTCCTGACTAACTTCAAACGTTTAATCTACGTCCTATAAAGGCAAAAGCATTTTTAACCTCTTATCTTGTTACAGTTGCAGCTTATCCATTTAGAATCAAATGAAAACTTGAAATGCCTTTGCCTGAAACTGATTAGGATGCCCTTTTAGTCTTTTCAAACCAACTCTTACAATGGCGTATTCGGAACTAATGGGTACGATTTATTTTGAAATATTCCTAATTGCACCAAAAATGTTTCTGCACAAAAATGAATGGAATGCAAATGCCTGTAATGGGCACTAATCCATGCCGCAGGACGAAGTGTTATAAGGGGAAGGTCGTTTAAATAAGCTGCAGAGCAACTGCAATTAAAATCTGAACTTACTCTTGAGGTGTTTTCTTCTTTCAAAATTAAATAAGATATCGTAGGAATTCCATATTAATTAATTTGAGATTTTAAGTGTAAATATGTTCTTATCAGCCACGGGTGAGGAATAAAACAATCAATGCCGCGAAGTAAACTTTATTTGAACTGACCCGAATGTTTTGTAACGAATTATAAAGTTAACAACTCCTCCCGTTTCTGCAATTTTACAGTAATGCTGTTAAGGCTATGTCTTTGGATATTTACTAATGTTTTGGTGTGACGCTATTCGTTACTAATTTCTTAGAAGAATATATTTTACATAACTGTTTGCTGCTTTTATCTGCTTCTAATGCTGATTTATTGGAACTCTATCTATAAATAATTTATTTGTGCTAATAGAGAGGAAATCTTAAAATCTGAAATTAGCATCAGTAATTCAATTCGACGGCAAAGCGCCTAACTCTTCATGTGGGCCTAACTTTAGAGCCAGTAATTTTAGAACAAATACGCAGAAACAGTTGCTGCTAAATTACTTTTTTATTATTTTTTTTAATTTCCACAGAAGTATGCAACTTTTCAGTTAAAAAATCACTTTTTTTCTAAAAAAGGGATTTTAACTGCAACGTTGTTCATTTTTTAGCTATAAAACATTTTGCCGCTTTTCCCTATCTTTAATTTGGACTGTAGGTTCTAAAGGTTGTGGGTTTAGTATACACTGAAGAACAATTGAATTAGAGATACATGTCTAGTAACGTGTAGCACCACCTTTCGCCCTGATGACAGCGGCGATTCGTCTCCGCATGGACTCGACAAGACACCGGAAGCGTTGAGAAGCCATACGAATCCACGACCACTGAATAAGCTCCCACAGGTCACGAAGATTAGATGGAGCGGGGTCAGAGCCTCGAACATCTCTCTCGATGGCATCTCAGATGTGCTGTATGGGATTGAGGTCAGGTGACCTAGCTGGCCAAGGAAGCGAGGTCACGTCGGTGGAGTGTTCATCCAACCATTCGGATTCAATTCGGGGGCGATGGCACGGTGCATTATCTTGTTGCAGGATGAGGTCGCCAATGGGATGTTGAAGACGAACAAACGGGAGCATATGGTCGTTCAGGATATTACGGTAACGTTGACCTGTCAGGGACGATATCACACGTACCAGGGATCTCAATTCAATCCACGTAAACAGTCCCCAGACGAGAATGCCACCCCCAACAGCTTGAAGAGTACCCTGCTGGCAAGAAGGATCAAAGCGCTACATGTGGTTTGCACCGTTCTCGTATCCTGCCATCCGCATGTACCAACCTGAATTTCGACTCATCAGTCTAGGCAACATTTTCACACATGTCCAGGGTCCAGTGGCGATGTTCCCGTGCCCCTGCTAATCTTTGGACCCTGTGATGTGCGGTCAGCAGCGGTACCTTCGTGGGATGATGGCTTCTCTACCCCATAGGGAGGAGATGGTTCTGGATGGCGTGGCTGCTTACACGTTTTTGTTCACCAGCGTTAAATTGCCGAGTGATTTCTTGCACTTTGGCCTGTCTATCCGCTGTTACAATGCGAGCTAGCCGACGATGACCCCGCTCATCCACACGCTGTTGTCCACGGCAGTTGGCCCTTGCAGGGATGGTTTTACCGGATTCGATGTACTCAGGGTGCACCAGTGACACAGTGGCTCGTGAAAATCCCAGTGCCTGCACGACTTCCGAGATGGAGTGACCCATTCGTTGGGCCCCAACAATTTTCCCACGATCAAGTGCGCTTAGATTCTTCGTCTTACCCATACTGCGTCCGACTGTTACTGATTCCCGTCGCATCACTCCTTATATTGTTGGATCGCTGCATACGTCATGTCGTTTCCGTTTACAGGGCCGCCCACAGCGCCACATTTGCGTAACGCGAGCTGTCTCTAATTCAATTGCTCTTCAGTGTAGTGTACCTGGTTAAAGAACAGCAGTTATTATTGAGGATAAAATATTTAAATTCAAATTATGTTTCCTATTTTTAGTGTTGTATCTTTGTACGTTATAAGAGCAGAAGTGGAACTCATCATTATGTTTTTTTTCATTTACTTTAGAACAGTGGCACACTAAAATGAATGCATTATTCCTGATTCCTAAGTTTGACTGCTAAGCACCCATATTAAGATTTTTGCAATGTATGCACACTGTTAAACATTTTGCGGTAAGTTCCACCAAAAAGTGCTGCTACATTAACTGCAACACTTTTTGAGAAACGATACACTATTGTATGGTAGCAACAAAACTAAACAACATGGTAAAATTCTGCATCACGCTATGGTACAAAGTTGCACCATATTGCGGTGTTTTGTTTGCACTATAAAATGGTGTATCGTTTCTCAGAAAGTATCGCAGCTGGTGTAGCAACACTTTTTGGTACAACCTACCGCAAATTGTTTAACAGTGATCGTGATTAAAGTACACGTGCTCAACGCTGCCTAGAAAGAAAGGTAGCAGTCCACATACACCCAAATTTCGTACGGTGACATTTCAGGACATGCGGAAGATATTTCCTTAAAAGAAATAGTACCAATACTTGCCACACTCACCGCTATGGCACTTGTGGCGCTGCAAGTAACAAATATTTTGTTTGTACAAGGCAATCATGGTATACAGAGATACTGCAATCAGATATGCAAGGGATACTGCTCAGTGTTGTTCCCATTCTGAAGTTGTAAACCTTGAAGGCGATTAACACTGTGTTCAAAGGCCGACCGTAAATGATCATCAGCGATTCTTCTCACGTAAGCAGTGTGATACTGTCTTTCAACATGTCCTTCATAACTATACCATTAAGTGTTCCCACAACCAGAAACAAGAAGGATTATGAACCGGAGAACGAGGTGGCTACACTGTGCCACAGGATAAATTCAAGTGCTATGACACTGAACGTGCATTACTGGAGTGTGTCACATTATTCATTGGCTGTTCAACAACAGCTGTGGCAACATCTTCAAGGACTTGTGAAGTGATAGGTTGCGCCCTCGATCTCGTTTAACACCTAAATGTCCGGTTTGATTGAATCGAGTGATGATTCTCCTGACAGCTTGTGGAGTCAATGGACCTCGGCGTAATTTTTTACTCCGGCGAAATTCCCGAATTGCAGCCGCAACATTGCCGTTGTTCTCATAAAAGATTTTCACGAGGAATGCGCGTTCAGGCATGGTGATGATCATCGTAGCTGATAGGAATGACATTTAGAGCAGCTCAGAGCATTTGTAGAGGATTTTAGGTAAAATGTGTCTGACCCCAGGCATTGAACAACCTTTAGAAGTAGGAAGCTAAGAGATTTGGGCTAAAGTGCCCGTTAGGAAAGTCACATGGAAGCGAAATAGAAAGGAGATGGACGACGTCCTTATTTATAACTAAGGGGCCAGTACCTGTAATCCGACGAATTAAGGTTTACATCCGTCGTACGATGGATATTTAGGGGTTCTAGTGTTCGTACTTGCTTGGGATCGAACCTGAAACTTTTCGGTAGCAATCACGAATCTTGACTACTGAGAATGCCATTCAGCTTTTGAGGCCACCTTTATACCAAGAACTTGGCAGCAGCAAGCGTGTTTATGCCGATAAAACTAATTGAAATGTCTTCCACATGTCCTGAAATGCCAAGATACGACATTTGGTTGCATTTGGACTGCTAAATACACTATACTGACAAAAGTAACCGGACGCCCCTTCAAAAGCAATTGAACGGATCCGCTGCGCTTTTAAGATGCGAGGTACAGCTGCAAACGGCATACAAACAAGCCTGCAGCTGACCGCGGTCATATCGCACTCTGAAGTCGCGGTTGGAGAGAACTGACTATGAGAAAGGAAAAATTGTTGGGAGTTATATTAGCGTGTTGTCCATAAGAGAAAGAGAGAGGCTTTTAAACATACCCAAGTCAACTGTTTTGAATGGACTGAATAAGTGGAATGCACATGGCGTGCCTGAAGCAGCAAAACGTACCTGCAGACCAAATCCAAATCAGTGATAGAGGACGTCGAAACCTCAGGAGAGTTGTTACAGCTAATCGACGGAGTACTGCACAAACCTTTAGTGTACAGGTGAGTAACAATGCTGGAACCTCGGTATGCACACGTACCATTCGGAGATAACTTCATTCCATGGGTTACTGTGGCCGTGCGGCTGCTGATAAGGATTTAATCTCTACTCGAAATGTTACTCGTAGTTCAGCACGGTGTAAAGAACATTATATCGTGAACCATAGATCAACGGAAACGGGTCCTGTGGACTGATAAATCCAGATACACGATCCATCAGTCTGATGGCCGTGTGTGGGCATGGCGGCAACCGGGGGAACGCCATTTACCACAGTGTACTGTTCCTACGGACAAGTTTGGAGCTGGCAGTGCACTCGTGTGAGGGTGTTTTTCGTAGTACAGTCCCGGCCTATTGCTTATCGTGGACAAACCTGTTAACCAGCACGTCTACCTCGATATTCTGAAAAATTATGCCCTAACAACTCTGCGGCACTACTATGGAACCGAGCCTTGTTGGTACCAGCAGGATAATGCACCAAGCTATAAAGAAAGGACTGTCACGGCGTTGTTTGGCGATAATTTCGTGTTGTGTGTGGACTGGCCAACACAGACACCTGATTTTAATCCCATAGAGCACATGTGGAATGAACTAGAGCGTCGCATAAGAAGTTTGGAAGCAAGGCCTACTACTAAGCAACAGTTAGCGGCAGCAATATGTACTGAATGGAAGAGCATACCTATCGCTGCGTTCCAAAACTTTGTCGAAAGCATGTCTCGAAGGGGCAATGCATACATTAAGGCCAAAAGTGGACCAACACCGTACTAATGTATGTCAATAAATGCAATGTTTTGTTTCTCTTCTAGGTGTCCGGTGACTTTTGTCAATAGAGTGTTTATTTCTAGATAGCGTTGAATAGGGGTACTTTGGTTACGATGACCCGGTATAACAAGAATTTTCCGGAGAGTTGACGCACCCTATCCATTGCTACAAAATCTGTCATTCACTACAATAAAGCCAAAGTACGATTTTATTCCTTCGCAATTTCCTTTGAAACGTTTTGAGAGTAACAATTCATGCCATTCACTACAATTAAAACCTTTCGCAACTACAATTAGATTTGTAGAGAGGTGAAGGTATGGTGAGATTCTGACTCGAACATGTCTGAATCCTTTTTCTGCATATTCCGAAGTCTTATTACATTTTCTCTTTCTACCTTTTTCATGTTTTGCAACCACTATGACTAGGGCAAGCCGCCAACGGTAACCGATAACTCGGGTACAGTTTGCAAATTTTGAGCGAAGACATTGCAAAATCTAACTCACTAAGGCGCCTATTATAACAAATTCTAAAAAAACGAATACGTGAAATTTATGACTTCCAGAACAAAAGTACGAAACATTCTAAAAAAAATGTCTAAAATTTATCATGAACTACTTTCTTTCACGGCTTCAGATTGGTTGTGATCAGGTTGCATGTAAACAAAGCGGAAAGACACACTCAGATCGGGAACCAGGTTTTTATTTTGTATCGCAAATGACACACACACACACACAAACACACACACACACACACACAAACAAATACACGAACTTCCTTTTGTTATTATAGATTTAGCAAGTGTTGAGCTAACAGACGGAGTCATTCCATTTCTTCGTTTTCCAATTCAAACGATTTTTTAAATTAATGTTCGTGAGCCGACTTTCGTGAAATGGTTCAAGTAAAAGGCCATTTAATTTTAATTGAAATTCTTCAGTGGAACGGAATTTCGGGAATAGGAAGGCGTCCAATCGCACGCCAAACATCCCTGTGATCGGATGTGTCATGTCGCAAGTATGCCCGAACAACTAATTGTCCCGAGTGTCGTATAGAGAGCGGATCTTTTCAATTATTATTAAAATTGGTCAGTTTTTAATGGTCATTATTTTTATACGACACTACCAATAACCATGATACCAACCTTATGTCCGTCGCCATGTGCTTTCTCTGTGGCAAGTGTCACCGCGATCGGTTGAAGATCTTTGGAGGAGATAGGTAACAAACTCCCCGTTATCAAAGCCCGAAGAACTCCCCTAAAATGCAAGTTTTTGGACGATTATTCCTCAATGACACGGAATTTCGGGAATCGGAAGGCGTCCAAACCTGACCATGGACGATGTTGTATCGCATGCAAAAAATCCCGGTGATCGGATGTGTCATCTCGTACCTATGCCCGATCAACTAATTGTCTCGAGTCTCGTAAAGAGACCGTCCGCCTCGCTTCGCTGAATTACGTTTACGTGCTACAAGCAGCTCCCATTCAAAATTTAAGCCCACTGATTCCAGGGAGGTAAGTGATCCAGAGCTTTCAGACAATCACGCCATACCCACCTGATCCGGAACTCGAACTATCACCCATTTCCGTCGAATGGTCAGAAGCCAGCGTTCTAGACTGAAATGGGGCCCAGTAGTTCTTCCTCCAAATGCTATGAAGGCCACTGGTGTGGGGCCCAGTAGTTCTTCCTCCGAATGCTATGAAATGTTCAAACTACTGCACAACACATTTGAGCGGCGTTATTTTTTAGGGGACCTGGTAGGATCAGTAACTTAAAAAACATTTATTTTTTACTGAACCAATGATTTGAAAAATTAGACTTTCTGTAAAACCTGTACGTAACAGATAAATCTGATCGTCACTTTTGAAACTGGTACATCGAAATTAATAGTAAACAGTCAATAATTATGAAAAAATAAAGTAGAGATTTTGTAGGACAACATTTCCGGAGGCTAATATTACCTGTACTTTTCAAGACAGTCATCATTGATGATTGGGTCGTAATTTCCCATGATATTTGTCAAGCAAACATGAAGCACGTACGAGATAGCCTGAGTACTCCTGATTCAAGACTTTGGAGGACTTTTTTGTATTAAAAAAGAAAATGTCTGATGTTTTCGATATTTCATGAGTGATCCAATAAACCCCCGCTATAATGTTAGGTCAGGTTTCCGCAGCAATTCGAGGCAGCACTAAAATGAGCCGATCCTTTGAAGCGGTAGAAGTTAAATGAATCTTGGCATTTTTATGTATTTCCCCAAACAGTATCTTGGAAGAGTGTATAACTAAATATTAGACAGAAAATGCTACTCTCGGAAATTTATTAGTCAAACTTCTTTTTGCTGTTGTAGTGATTTCAGAATTCCTTATACTTTAAATTTGTTCAAAATTTACGATTTTCTAGGTTTTCAAGTAGCATTCCAACGGTGTGATAAAAACGTCGCTTCCAGTCGCTGTTTCTATCATTTTTGTTCACTGCTTCGTGTTTCCTTTCCTAAATTACGTTACGGATTTTACTTAGAATTGTGCAATATCTTTAAATACACTGATGTCCAAAAGTCCAATATAGTTTAAAAGAAACATGTCAGAACAAACTGAAGGAAATTAGACAGGTAACAAAGCAAACTACAGAAGACGTGAGACTATGCAGATGGGCAAATCTTGTTGCAATACCATTTGACGAACGATAATTGTTATACAAAGCGTAGCAACACATTTGTGCAGTTGAGAAAGAGCTGAAAAAATGCGAAAGGTGGCATTTCTTGTCGGTATAGCGCGCTGCTAGTAGTAGAATTAATTTTTTATTAAAACAGTATGTCAGAAAAATTGCAAATGGATATGTTTACCCGTGGTCGGATTTACACTGGCCTCCCCGGTGGCGCAGTGGTCTAAGCGATAGCTTCTGATCATTCGTCGGAGACGGGTCCGGGTTCGAATCCCGGTGAGGCATGAATGTTGTGTTTGTCTTACGGCACTGATTAACTCCCTTCCCTGAAACCAGTGGTCCTAAATTAGGGACGGGCGACTGCTTATAGCCCATTGAGTAGCTTACGGTGATCGTTAAACCTCCAACTATAAAAAGAAATACACTGAAGTGTCAAAAAACTGCGTTACCTCTCTGGTGCCGCCGCGATGGTCCTCCGCGCGATCAGATGACGGTAACAACACGACGGGGAATGGACTCCACGAGATTTCTGTAGTACTGTGGAGACAGTGCACACCATGCTACCTGCAGAGCGTCCAACAATTCCTTACTATGTGCCGGTAGAGGATTCCTCGCACTGACGGCACATTGAACAACATCCGAAATATGCTCATTGGAGTTAACAAGAGCGCCAAGTCAGGATGAAAAACTCCGTGGAATGTTCTTCATCTCATAGTTGGGCAACTAAACTGTGGACGTGTGCGGTGGTAAATTTTTGGGTTGAAAGAGGTCGCGGCCGTCGGAGTGGTTGCATCATATGTACATGTGCAAATGATCCCGAAGAATGATTACGTAACCTCCACCAGTCATAGCAAACTGCAGAGGTATAAGTGCTCCTAATGCGTGCCAGCTGAAAACATCCCACACCATAAGAGAGCCACCACTAGCCTGTACCGTCCGTTGTCGGTATGCGGGATCAATTGCTTCGTGGGGTTGTCGTCACATCTGCCGTCGGCCATCTGGCCGAAACAGTTGGCACCGCAATTGGTCGACCCATCTACACATTTCCAGTCACCATGTGTCTAATGACGGTGTTTCCGAGCCCAGGAGAGGAGAAAAGCTTTGTGTCGTCGGGTCATCAATGGCACCCCGGTAGGAAGTCGGCTTCGAACCCCATAGAACTCAGAAAAACGTGTGCTGAGATACGCAGTAAAGTTGCACGCCGGGCGGATGCTACGATGCGTGCCAGATGCAGTTGCCCCCGATCGTCCAGAGCTTCTCCACGGCCACACCGGTCTCGCACTCCGTATGTTTTACCTGAGATTGTGTCCAGGTACACCCTTGAAATATTTGACCGTGTAAATCCAAATTTCGTAGTCATTTCCGAGATGGAGTGGCCCATCTCCCGGGCGTCAACTATGTACCACGTTCGAAATCACTTAAATCCTGAAAAATTGCCATCTGAACTGCGAAAGCTACACTTGAGCTTGCGGAGATATCTGCCTCTGAATGTACATCGTCTGCGGACAATACGATTTACGGTGTGAATGAGGTGGCATGCAAAATGGTAGCACCCTTCCCAGTTTGTTTTGGCATCTCAGTGTACACTGAATAGCAATTGAATTAAAGATAGCTGGCGTTATGCAAATGTGGCGCTGTGGGCGGCCCTGTAAACGGAAACGACATGGCGTACGTATGCAGCGATCCGGCAATATAAGGAGTGATGCGTCGGGAATCAGTAAGAGTCGGAACCAGTATGGGTAAGACTCTAAGCGCATTTCATTGTGGGCAAATTGTCCGGGCGGGATGAATGAATCACTCCATTTCGGAAGTCGTGCAGGCACTGGGATTTTCACGAGCCACAGTGTTATGGGTGCACCGAGAGTACATCGAATCCGGTAAAACCATCCCTGCAAGGGCCGACTGCCGTGGACAACAGCGTGAGGATGAGCGGAGTCATCGTCGGCTAGCTCGCATCGTAACAGCGGATAGACGGGCCACAGTGCAACAAATCACTCGGCAATTTAACGCTGGTGCGCAAAAAACGTGTAAGCAGCCACACCATCCAGAACCATCTCGTCGCTATGGGGTACAGAAGCCATCGTCCCACGAGGGTACCGTTGCTGACCGTACATCACAGGGTGCAAAGATTAGCATGGGCGGGGGAACATCGGCACAGACCCTAGACATGTGGAGATATGTTGCCTGGACTGATGAGTCGAGATTCACGTTGGTACTTGCGGATGACAGGATACGAGTACGGCGCAAACCACATGAAGCGATGGATCCTTCTTGCCAGCAGCGTACTCTTGCGTGGACTGAAATGGGGACTGTTTGCGTGGACTAAAATGGGACTACTGGTACATGTGACATCGTCCCTCACAGGTCAACGTTATCGGGATATCCTGGACGAGCATTTGCTCGCGTTTGTGCGTCTTCAACATCCCACTGGGGACCTCATTCTGCAACAAGACAATACAGCTCCCGAAATGTATCCGAATGGTTGGATGAAAACTCCACCGACGTGACCTATCTTCCTTGGCCAGCTAGGTCACATCTGGGATGCCATCGAGTGAGATGGTCTCCCTCCATGAAATCTTCGTGAACTGTGGGAGCTTTTTGAGGGGTCGTGGATCCGTATGTCTTCCCAACGCTTCCGGTGTCTTGTCGAGTCCATGCCGAGACGAATCGCCGCCGTCATCTCTAATTCAATTGCTCTTCAGTGTATCTGAATATTGGAATCCGACCAGACGCCGCCTATTGTTTCCAGAGCCACAGGAATGAATCAATCCATGGTATCCAGCCTTTTGGGGCAACGGAGATGTTAATCGCTATTCCATGCCGTGTCGTCCACGGATTACAACGGCTAAGAATGCTAGGTATGTGGCACTAAGAGCGAGACGTAAAAGCTCGATGTCAACGAGAGCGCTATCTTTAGAGCTGTCTGCGGCTGGAGGACCAGTCGTTTCAAGGCAATTAATACACAGACCGATCAAAGTACAAGGAGACCTGTAGCCTGCATTCAACTCGCACCCTTAGCAAAAAAGTAGGGAAACTGTGGCCCTGGCAACGACGATACTGGAAAGAAAACCAATGGTCCAATATCCTATTTCCTGATGAATCCAGGATCAGGTTTGGAAGTGACAACCGTCGTGTTCTCCTCTGGAAAGAACTTGAAACCGTTATTTCCTACCAACAACCGAGAAATGCATCATCTCATAGGTGGTAGTGTCCTTTTCTGGGGTGGTATTATATACAACGGGCGCACGCAGAACCACGTCTATTCTGGTGGAACTTTAACTAGTCGCAGATACAGAGACGAGATCCTTGATACCTACGTGAGGCTTTTTCGGGCTGCTATGGAACCATTCCTCCTGTTCATGGACGATAACGCGAGGCCTAATAGAGCTGCCTGCTATCGGCGATGACTATCTGAAAAGTGAAAATATCAACCGTATGTTGTCATGAGGGCATTTTATTCTGTTTTGGGTTTAACCACCGTGAGTAACTCAATGGGCTATAAGGAGTGGCCCTTCTAATTTAGGGCCGCTACCCAGTCTTAGCATAAATACTGTTAAAAAGGTTCGACAGATGGCGCTCAACCGGGACGCAACGCCATCAACCAGCCACGAGGCTTGAACCAGCTAGTGAATTATTGTGCGTTCAGTCACAGAGGAGTTAAATTGTTTCGTGAAGTACACTCTCACTACTCTTTGTGCCTTACGGTTGCACGAATTCTTGAACTGCCGTTCTGGAAAGTCTGTTTCAGTGACAGCAAACATACTTTTTCAATTTGAATGTAAATATATTAAAATTAATTTTTGTATTCTTTAAATTCTCTCATTTAATAAATTTGAAGTAAGATTTTTGGATGTTTTCAATTTTTTTCAAGAGATTTTTTCATAATTAGTTTATTAATGATAGTTAAGTCTTGAAAGAGAAATAAATTTTCGGCTCATCTGGGTATCCGTTCTCATTAAAATAGAAGAACCTATTACAGATTTCAAATTCAGTTATAGCAATAAAATTCATAATAGAATAATGTCTTCGACAGTTTCTCCCAGAGAAGGTACCTTTTGTGTTGCTTCTCAGCAATGGAAGTCATTTTGTACTTACATTGAATTGTACTGGGGGTCTGCGATTCAGAAAAATGGGTAAAATGTTAATTATTACCTCAGTACAAAAAACTGCAGTCATTCGTCGAGTTGTGTTGAAGAGATGTTCAAGTAGTGAACAGCTATGCTGATATACCGTTTTTTAAGGATAAGACCTCCATAATTTTCCTCAAAATGGGCGCACAAAATAGCTTCCAGGCCCGTTTATGAATCGCCTGTCAGTCACTGCTACTGATTTCACCTTTCTGAACAGTTGGTACGTTTCCCTGGTTCGTCATTTTTATATGATTTGTACTAAGTATACAGTTCGTCGCTAAGATATCTATGTATAGTACACATACTATGCCATTGTGCCTTCTCGTTTTTGTAATTTAAGGCTTTTTGTTGCTTATGCTTAACTTTTGGACACCAGCGTATATTGCTCGAAGAACAGAGTTTGCGTGGTTTGCTTCTTATTTATCCAACTTAATAAGTACATTATTTTCAGCCATCGCAGATCTTAACTGAATTGCTTTTAGTTCACAGTTTTACATGTATAACGGAAATTCGGTTATTTGTGGGAACAATTCCCGTTCCAGGGCCGATGAAATTTTAAAACTTCTTGAGGAGCTGTTACCTGGAGAAAGGTGAAATAGGACTAAGTCAGTAGTGACATCTTCTTCCACAAATTATTTCCCAAAATAAAATGCTTGTGAAGGAAATAAAATCTGTATAATAGGCTACGTCTATCCCTAACGCTCTGACATCATTCAGTACTTGCAGCGCTATCTGCTTTTTTCCGGTGGCCGAAATCCGAACTAAGCTCACCGCTATCGCATGATACGTAAAAACAAGGAGAAATACTGGAAAATAAAATAAAGTTAGTAAGACAAAAGACTTAATCTGTTTCAACACGCACGTGCTCGAACAACTACCTGCGATGTTTGTTCTGTTAGGTAGGTGTTATGTCCTGTTTTATTTTATTTTCTTCACATTTCACAGTAATTTCGTAAAAAGGAAAAAAATTGAAGAGTAATTGCATAAAAAAAGAATCAACGTTATTTAATTTCGTAAACAGGAAATAACTGCAGGCGTAGTTTTGATTCACTGTGATGGAAAGTTTAAAAAATTATTGATACCATGGAATCTTTTCTTTGTAGTACAAGATGGAAGAAGATAAAGCTGATAGAAAACGTCGCTTGAATGGAGAACGGCAATTTAATGAAGCTCAAGTGGTTGAACGTAGCTGTGGTCCACTAAACATTCTCTGCCAGTTCTGTATGTTAAGAAACTTTTCTGCTGAGTGCTCATCTGATGGCAAATTTAACAGCTGCTGCCGAAAGGGCAAGTTAAAATTGCCGCAGCCTGTTGATGAGCATGGAAATCATCTTAGCTATTCCAACTTTCTTCGTGATCTGATATCAGCTCCTAATAACCCTACCTATAGAAATTTCCGTGACAGTACTCGTTCTTAAAACAGCGCAGTATCCTTTGCATAAATGGGAGCAAACATTATTGAGTTTCAATGTGGCCCATATGTTTTCAGAGTTCATGGCCAAATTTATCATTGAACTAGCCATTTTAAGCCAATAAACAACCAAACACGCCTATCTTATAGACTGCCCATTATTAATTAAGCCGTTTATTATAGTTATATAACCTTTTATTATAGTATTTTACGATTCGTGTTATACAAATTTCAGTCACAGCTTCTTCACTCGTGCATTGCACGTGCTGTGAGCTAATTTCTTCAATAATTTCCATGATGGCGTTCAATATAAGGTTTTCATTTTATTTCTAATTGAATCATTACTTCTAAACTCTATTCACAAGTGAACATATTTCCAATATTACTCTATCAGTGGTGCATATTTTACCAATTTTATAAGATTTGCAAGAAATTTTCCGGACGAACTTTCTGTTTCACTGCTCTAAACCTTCGCACGTACAATACGATTAGTCTGGTTTCAAAGATAATGTTACTTACACATGTCACTGGACACCTAGAAGAGGAACACACCATATCATTTATTAACATACGGTCTCGGTCCAACGTAGCCCTTAATGCATGAACTGAGCCTTTGAAACATGCTTTCGATAAGATTTTTTTTTATAAAGTACGGCGTCGGATCAACTTAGGTCTTAATGCATGAACTGAGCCTTCGAAACATGCTTTTGACAAGGTTTTGGAACACAGCGATAGGTATGCGCTTCCATTCAGCACATAATGCTGCCGCTAACTGTTGCAAAGAAGTAATAGGCCTTGGTTCCAAATATTTTATGCGGCGCTCTATTTTATCCCATAGGTGCTCTGTGGAATTAAGATCAGGGCTTCAAGCTGGCCAGTCCACAAACGATACGAAATTATCGTCAAACCACCACGTAACAGTCCTTGCTTTATGGCTCTGTGCGTTATCCTGCTCGTACTAACAAGGCTCGGTTCCATAGTATTGCCACAGAGTTGGTAGGGCATAATTGTCCAGAATATCGAGGTAGACGTGCTGGTTAACAGGTTTGTCCACGATAACCAAAGGGCCGGATCCATACCACGAAAAACACCCCCACCGAGTACAATGCTAGCTCCAAACGTGACCGTAGGAACAGTACACTATGGCAAATAGCCTTCCTCCGGCTGCCGCCATACCCAAACACGGCCATCAGACTGATGGATCGTGTATCTGGATTATTGAGTCCATAGGACCCGTTTCCATTGATCTACGGTCCACGATAAATGTTATTTACACCATGCTAAACGACGAGTGGCCTTCCGATTGGAGATTAAAATCTTATGAGCAGCCGCAGGACCACGATGACCCATAAAGAATTATCTGCGAATGATAGTTCTCTGAGAATGGTACGTGTACATACCGTGGTTCCAGCATTTTTACTCACCTGTACACTGCGGTCTTGTGCACTACTCCGTCGATTAGCTGTAACGACTTTCCTGAGGCTTCGGCGTCCTCTGTCACTGATTTTCTTTGTTCTGCCGGTACGTTTTGCTGCTTCATGTACGCCATGTGTCGTCCACCTATTCAGTACATCCAAAACGTTTGACTTGGGCATGTTTAAACACCTCTCGGTTTCTCTTATGGACATGACACTAATATAACACCCAACAATCTTATCCTTTCTCAAACTTAGTTTTCTCTCGCCGCGACGTTTTCACTCAACCTCACAGTGCGATATGATCGCGGTCAGCTGCAGGCTTATTTTTATGCCAATATAGTGTGTTTCTAACATTTACGAAAAAGAGAAATCCTCATATTTACAAAAAGGAGGAATTTCGTAAATGTAAATAAAATTACTTTTGTTTCTGTAGATGAATATCAGGGTTTTTTTTTCTTGGGGGGGGGGATATTTTGTAGATGAGTATAAATGAATTGGAGGAGATTTTGTAGATAATTTTGTTTTTTTTAGATGAATATCAGATATTTTTTTAAACAGACTTTCCAATAAATTTGAAAACAATCTCTTGAATTAAGCTTCCTTTAAATCGCATTGTTTATTCCTATGTACTGCTAACTAGAACGTGTTGTGCACTTAGATGTAGTACATAAAATGTTTAAATAATATCCCTCTATTTCTGTTGTAGTCATCTCTTCTCCATGAGATTGCATATTTCATCGACTTAGAGTATTTAATCGTTTCCAAGTAATTCAGATAGCAACAGTAATAAATCCCGCCAATCTTGACCGACGTGGTTATGCAGAATTTCCTGAGTCTCCACACGCAGTGATAGCATTCCTTTGCATTTTCCTTTGAAAAGTCTTGAGAGTAACAGTTCATGCATTTGACAGTTTATGCCAAAATGAGATGCGTCTTATAGAAGAGCGCAGGCTGTTTCTTGGGCTACAGCTGTCACTTTAATAGTTCCGGGAATTCATTTTGCTGCCTTCCCTGTCAATTTCATCATAGAACAAAAGGAGTTTCCCACCTATCTTCGACAGGTTCCCCCCGGATTTTGCATTGGCTGTCTCATTATCTATACATCAGGCGTTAGAAATATGATTAAGGATTTCATGAAACAACAGTAGGTTAAAGTTTATATAAAAGTTCGTTTCCTTCATTACTATTCTGATCGTTGTTAAAAAAATAAATATGTGTTATTTAAATCTACGAAGATAATAAAGCAAATATGTATGGTTTTAATATTTTTAATAAAATTGAGGTAAACAAAGAATTTATTAATATAAGCAAATGGAATTTAGGACAGGATGATCGTTTCACCTAAAAATCCATGCACGTTTCATTTACTTCAAATGAAAGAGAGGTAGGCGTGTGAAAACACAAATTTCCCAGGTAGCACAACCTTGAAATTTAACGTAGGTCCAACACTGAGCCACCGTCTTCCATTCCTAAAAGACGGTGGCTCAGTGTTAGGCCTACGTTAAATTGCAAGGTTGAGCTACCTGGGTTGTCTGTGACGGAGATCGAAAATGCGTATCCTCGCTCCGGGGTGAGTTGCTCTCACCGATTAAGCTACACCGAAGGAATGTATCGCTGCAGATTTGTCGTCTTGACACGTGCTTCACCTTTGTAGCATGTCACAGATGCATGAAATAGCCAACAAAAAAAAAAACCTTGAGCACTGCGTGCAGAAAATACATGTAGAATTTATTGGAGATGGCGGTGTGCTTTCCTGGTGGAAAGTACAACCCAAACTGAATCATTTGAAACCAGTCTACTGATTGATGTCTGGGAACAAATGTGTTTTGCAGGTCCCCCAACACAAATTCTGAGCTGAATTCCTGCCAAAGTATTTCAGACCATGAATGTGTATCTTGCGAAACATGTTGGCACGTATCCTCTAACCAAGTTAGTTTAGTTAGCAGAGGTTTGTTAGAGAGTGACAAGAAGCCCGCAAAACACAGGTGTACAACTAACGGCGATGGGCTGTGACAAAGCCGTACAGAATTTAAAACGTTCTCTAGGAATTCCGTGTTATGTATCAAATGTTTCCGAGTGACACGTAAATATCGAACCACACGCTAGATTGATATTCTACAATGCGAAGCCTGGTTTCGCCCTTCCAGAATACATCGAATCTCAGAATACACACAGTCATCTTTGAATGACCACCCCTATGAAAAGTGGATGCGGCCCGCTGACCAAGTGATTTCTGCGAGAGCGCCATTACTCGACCGACATGGCATGTATAAGATGTGAGTGGAGCAGTTGGTAGTAAAATTCGGAGTGTGATGGGTAAACGGAAGGATGTATCGGACTTTGAGAAAGGGCAGATTGTCGGAACCCGAAAAGCAGGTGCCTTGGTTTCCCAAACAGTTCAACTGGTGGGTTGTTTGCAGGTCGCCGTAGTTAAAGTTTATCAGGACTGGGCCTGAAATTGGTCAAACAACGGTCTGGAAGCAAAACTGCGCAGGACCGCGAAAGGTTGATGTGAGAGGTGAGAGACGGCTCCGACGATTGGTACAGGCCATCAGAGAAAGCACTGTTCAACAGTTGACTACCCAATACAAGAGAGGTCAACCCCGAACAGTATTTCTCATGACCATGCGACTCGCCTGGTGCAAATATCAGATTCGCCTGGTGCAAATATCAGACTCGCCTGGTGTAAATATCCTGCAGGTAGGACGTCGGATGACTGGAAAAAGAATGCTGGTGTGGCAAGTCGCGTTCTTTACTCCAGTCCGTGAATAGTTGTGTATGTACTTGGCGCAAACGTTATGAGACACTCGATCCATCCTATATATTATCCGCAGTGCAAGCCAATGGAACCGATTATATGGGGGCGGGCATGTTTACCTGGCAGGAACTTGGACCTCTGGTGCACGTGGAACAACGTATGACTAGTACAGACTATCGTGAATTGCTGGCTGACTCTGTATACCCAGCGATGTTGCACTTTTCCCGATATGACGACGGGTTCTTCCAAGATAATAATGAACCGAGCCAAAGTTCAATGTTGTGCAGGAATGGTTTGAGAAACACAGTTCAGACTTCCAGCATACCGATTGGCCTCAGCAGCACCCCGATATCAATCTCATTGAGCACTTGTGGGACACTATGGAACGGCATATCTGACGTCTGGAAACGCCAATCACCTCCATAACTGCATTGAAAGCAGCACCGCACACAGCTGAGTTGGCCATACCTCCCAACTTCTTTCGGCATCTTATTGAATCAATATGAGGTCGGATAACCGTTGCATTGAGAGCGAAATAACCACCTACGAAATATTAGGTAGGTGGTCATAATTCGGTGACCACTCAGTGTATTTTCATATGTTGGGAGGAAATATCATCATACAGAATTGCGGAATCCTCCTCGAACGAGATTGTAGTAGTAAGGTGCAACAAATGGACTCTATTATAATCTTTGCGGAAGTGATTGCAAAGTGAAAACATGAATTATCTGTCGCCATGATCATTTCTTCTTTACAAAGAGAATCCGAGTTTAATGTACATATTCGTTGTTCCGATTAGCACGTTACATGAAAAATTATCAACAGAAAAGGAAATTTAGCGCAACTTGTTAATGTGAAAATAATTCGGGGTAAATGTTGTATTTCTTTTTCTTCTGAAATGTATCCGCCTGTCTGTCTGACTGTCAATCGCCTACAAAAGAAACTACTCAACGTAGAGCTCTGAAATTTAAGAGAAGCGAGTCGAGGGACATGAGGGTGTGTGCACCATGGTACTATTTCCATGAAATTTGCATTTGCAAAATTTTAGTTAAAGTATTGCTACGGAAAGACGTTGACTTGGTTTCTTGAACCATTGTTTAACGTGAGAGATTTACAAATTGAAATTTAACTTTGCTGTTTCCCATGTTATAAGCTTCAGCAACTACGTATTTTCATTGCGCGAGTGCGAAAGTTTAAGGGAAACAAACTACGCGAACTTTGCGCCAAACCTGATGGAACAAAAATGATAATAGGCTGTGCCGAAATGTTTGGGATGGACTTCTGAAGGTATTTGTGTCTCCATCTCCCGTACTTACCGGTGCTGTCTATTTGTTACTCATCACTATGAATAATTTCGCTATAAAAATGAGTTATGTGATATACTTTTTGAGAGGAAATATGTTTCATTGAAGTGAAAATTTAATATACACGAAATGAAGTGTGAAAAAATCTCTGAATGTTCTCGCATTTAATTTCTTCAAAGCTTAGTGTTGCTACTCCTCCGTTTACTCGTTCTGCGACCTTATCTTAACTACTTATTTCAAATTTCCTATTTTTGCAATCAATAAAGACTGCTGGTTTGGCCAACTGTGCTGTCATAAGTACAGATTTCATTCTTTTTAGCAAGTCTTTTGCAAAAAAAGATCGAGCTTATGTTACCGGTTTGTCCGTCCGTCCGTACCCACGATATCTCTGCAACTATTAGGCCGATATGAAAAATCCTTTTTGCATTGGGAAGCTTGAAATATGCGAATGATGATCCTCCATTTCGTTTTTTTTACGATGTAAAGTTTCGCCGCTAGAAGGCGTGAATGCAGATGATGTCGAATTTAAAAATACGTTTTATTCCACATATTTGCTTCTAAACATCCGATTAAAAACATTCTATCTTACGATTCCATTTATATTGAAGAGTACTTTAGATATAGTTGCCTTTTCAAATTTCGCATATATTTTCCGCTAGGGGGCGTAAGAGTAAATTACATTTTTCCCGAACACTGTTCTTCTAAAACTCGGATTTGAAAAATGTTTTCTTCAGCGGATACACCTCCTGATGGAATATATTTTGCACATAATTTAAAATTTTTGGTAAACAATACTTTGTCCACCATGGGGCGTAAGTGTTAATTTTTGCTTCTGATGTATTTGCCATAAAATCTGAGCTTCTAAAATATCGATTGAAAAATTTCTTCCGTGGACTAATGCATCTCACATCGATAAACATTTTGGGAATATTTTCTTCTTAAAATATTCTACAATTTCTCCGCCAGGGGGCATAGAGGTATATCTTATTTCTGTCAATATCTCTACTTCTAGGTGTCCGATTTGAAAAATTCCTTCTTTGTTGGATAGTGTTTTCAGTGTGACATGTTTTTCATATAATTTCACGAAAATCGTTTGCACATAATTTCTAATTTTTGTAAAAAAATGGTTTGAACACCATTTTTTTACAAAAAATGGTGTAAATCTTGATTTCCGCTTCTGATGTACTTCCAGAAAAATATGATCTTCTAAGTTCTCGATTGAAAAAAACGTCGTTTGTAGACCGATGCTACTCATGTCAACAAACCTTTTAGGAAATTTTTGTTCTTAAAATAATGCATGGTTTCTACGCCAGGGGTATATCCTATTTTTGTCAATATCTCTACTTCTAGGAATCCGATTTGAAAAATTCCTTTTATGTTGGATAGTGTTTCCAGTGTGGCATGTTTTTCATATAATTTCAAAATTTGCAAGTAATTCGTAGACTTTCCGCTAGGGGCGTGAAGGTTTTTCTTCCTATATCACTGCTTCTAAACCTCAGATTTGAAAAATTATTTCTGCACCGGATACAGCTCCTAATGGGAAATCCTTTGCACGTAATTTTTAATTTTTGTAAAAAATGCTTTAGCCACCAGGTGGCGTAAGATTTAACTTCCCCTTCTGATGTATTTGCAGCAAAATATGAGCTTCTAAAATCTCGATTGCCAAAAAAAGTCGTTTGTTGACCGATACTACTCATGTCGACAAACATTTTAGGAACAGTTTCTTCTTGAATTAATGCATGGTTTCTACGCCAGGAGGCGTAGATGCATATCTTATTTTTGTCAATATCTCTACTTCTAGGAGTCCGATTGGAAAAATTCCTTCTTTGTTGTATAGTGTTTCTGATGCGAAATGTTTTTCCTATAATTTCAAAATTGTCAAGTAAATCATAGACTTTCCGCTAGGGAGCACAAAGGGAAATTGCGTTTGCTGCGTTATTTCTGCTTCTAAAACTCCGATTTGAAAAATTCTTTCTGTATCGCATGCAAGGCCTGATGGAAAATATTCTTCACATAATTTCTAATGTTTCGTAAAGAATGGTTTAGCCACCAGGTAACATAAGTGTATATTTCTGCTTCTGATGTATTTGTAGCAAAATCTGAGCTCCTGAAAACTCGACTAAATCTTTTTTTCTTGGACCGATACCGCTCATCTGAAAAGCCCTTTTGAGAATACTTTCTCGCTGAAATAATGTATGGCTTTCCCACCAGGGGACGTAAAGTCACATCTTATTTTTGTCGATATCTCTGTTTCTAAGAGTCCGATTTGAAAAATTATTTCGGTGTTGGTGTGCGTTTCTGGTGCGAAATGTTTCTCATATAAATTCATGTTTTTCTTAACGCACAAGTCTGCAACCAGCGGGCGTAAGCTCACGATTCCGTTTACAGCAATATCTGAGGGATTAAAAACCTGATTGAAAAATTTCTTTCTTCCGTCAGATACTATTGCTTTCCATACCGATTCCATTGGCTTTGAATAGCTTTGATAAATTTAATTTGCGGCAGAACGGATTCAAAAGATGTGCTTATCACACCCGAAAATTCAGCGTCATCTTTCTTGTTTAAATTCCTTTTTTTTGGTTGCTTGAACATTTTTCAATTAAAGGTTTGCTTTCAATGTCTCTGATTGATAATTTCACAAAACCTCTGACTACGCTGAATCAGAAGCCTGTTCATGTAAATTATGTTTTGTAAAAGAAGGCAAATCCTGTGCCCTTTAGGTTCTTTCCAAAATTCTGATTTTATTTAAAAATTCGTCTGTTCTCTTTTTATATGTTTAGTTCCTTGTGTCATATTTTAAACCAAATCAGGTAATTATTTGCGATAGATTAATCGTTTTGATAAATACTGCAGCTAGTGTGAATATATGGGTATTCTACTACACTGCTGGACAATTGCTAAGGACGGACCATAAACGGCTATATAGCGCATAAAAAAGTAAGTGGGGTTGGATGCCAAGTGAAATAAAATAATGTCAGAATGCCAGGACATTACAAGAAAGACAATTTATTGTGCTCTGAAATCCAGAAGGTTTTGGAACGTGTTCAAGGGACAAACAGGCCATTTTGTGCAGAATACGTAAACGTGAAAAAAATGCAATTACCGTCCGCAGACGTTCCGGCGTAAGATGTCAATACGGGATATGGCCACCATGGAGGGCGATGCAAGATTCCACACGTCGTGTCATGCTTTGCACAACATTATCAAGCAGCTGTTGGGGTAATTTATCCCATTCCTCAGTCAGTGCACGGATGAGGGTGTCCTTGTTTATTGGAGGGCATTTGCGACCAGCAAGACTCATCCCCAAAGCATACCACACATTTTCAATGGGATTCAGATCTGGAGAACGTGCTGGCCATACGAGGCGTTGAATATCCTCGCTCTCAAGACACTCCTGGACAGCGACTGTTCGATGATATGTTGCGTTGTCGTCCATGAAAATGAATCTATCACCTACAGCACCACGGAACATGTGAACATGAGGTAGCAGAACATCATTAATGTATCGTTGGCCAGTCATAGTCCCAGTTGGAAGCACATAGAGGGACGTACGGCAATTGATCATGATACCAGCCCATACCATGACACTACATGTCGGATATCGGTCCCTTTCCTGTATGTTTGCTGGACAATATGCAGTACCACTATCACGCCAGATCAGTTGTCGTCGACAATCAGACGATTGACTGTATCTACTCTCATCTGAGAAGAGGACAGCAGACCAGTCGTTATCAGTCCAATTGCGATGTTGATGGCACCATTGCAAACAGGCGGTACGGTGACGTCTGGACAATGGGATGCACACAACAGGACGGCGGGCGTATAGTCCTCCTTCATGCAAACATCTGGCGACAGGTTTTCGGGAGATCCGCTTGCCAGTAGCAGCCATAAACTGATTTGCTAACCTCACTAGCTATGCTGCGCCGGTGTCTTTTTGTTGATAGCACTATGCACCGATCTTCTGCGGGTGTCGTACTGCGAACACGACCTCCCCTGTGACGTTTGCTACACTCTCCATTTGTTTGAAATGATTTCCAAAGCCTTGAAACAACACTGTGGCTGACGTCGAACTCCCTGGCAACATCTGTTATTTTTCGCCCTTCTTCAATTTTTGCCAATAATACGGCTACACGTAAAATCATCTAGGTGATGTCGGGAAGACATACTGAAAATTGCAAGTTCGTCAATCGATTCTTTACCTTTCAACTTTGCGTTTGAACAACAACGGTCAATACGCGTCAAATCCTTTATATCTCTTATCAGCGCTATGACGTCACGAACAAGTTCGGCATTCCAAAATTTGCCTACGCACAACACGTCTTACTGTATCCCGCACTTATGCTAATTTCCACATTTTCCTGCCTTCCATTTTATGGTTTGTATCGTTGCTATTGTCATCCGTCCTTAGCAATTGTCCGGCAGTGTATAATAGAAAGGCAAGAAAACTGAAATTCTGTGAAAAGTCCCTACGGGCACATTTCTCACAAAGTATGTAATGCATTGTGGATCGCTCGGAAGATATTTTTCTTTAGCCAGAAAATTTCGTTTCTGGTACGTACCGTGATTCATATTAGCACAGGAGCTTGAAAGAAGAAGTATCTTACCCATTCTTTTTCCGATATTCCCCAGTTGCTCTTGAAGACTGACGGCAGCTTCATTTGTTATCCTTCATTTCTCCATAAAAAATGTCAATATTACCGAGGCCAGAGATCTGTTCTGGAACTTTGTCGTTCTAGGGATTTTAAAATTATGCCCTTATAAATGGTCAGCAAACTACACATCAATTTCAGTTTGCACATAATTGAGAAATGTTTAAAATTTGCAGTCTTTGCAACGAATTGCCATCATCCATTGTTCTGCAGTAGTTTACTCGGAATGGAAGATTTCTTTGGAATTAATAAAAAATGAATCGCCTGCACTGTGGGAGTCTCTTTTAATATCGGCTCATTTAATGTTCATGATCAGCCACGTTATTGGTTTAGATGTTAATACGGTACGAAATGCAATCGAATTGGAGTAATATTTCAATAGTAGGGTTCAGTATGATGGAAAAACAAGTGGGACTGTTTTTCCAGATACGAGGCTGTACCTAAAGTAGTGCAAAAATGGGTATAACGTTTTTATTAACTGACAGAGGTCGTTCAAATGGCACATGGTGGTAGAGTAACTCTTCCTCTATAGTAACCATTCTTTTTCATTGCAGGTAAATAATGGATTCCAAGCAGAAGTAACGTGCCGCCATTGAGTTCTTGACTTAGGAAGTGTGCAAGCTGTCCGACATCCATAGAAGGCTACAGAATGTTTACGGAGATGACACCATTGACAAGAGCAGTGTGCACAGATGGATGAAGACGTTTAAAGAAGGTGAAATCAGCATTGAAGAAAAACCACGCGGTAGGAGGCCATCATCTGCGACAACTGACACGAATCGTCCGCGAGTGAATGTATTTATTCGCGCGGAGAGACCAGTCAGAACCCGTAAGTCTGTTGAACAACTGGACTATAGTCACAATGCCATTCAGAAGATGGTGGAAGACTTAGGGTATCGGAAAGTGTGTGCAAAGTGGGCACCTCGGCATATGACACCCGATTTGAAGGAGAGAAGGGTGGAAGCCTTCACTGATCTGCTGGAAGCGTTTGAAGCCAATGAAGAAACTTTTTTCTGATCTGGTAACAGGGGATGAAACATGGGTGTATCTTTACAATCCGGAAATGAAGAATGAATCAATAGAATGGCGTCACAACTCTTCACCAAGGCCTAAGAAGTTCAAGAACCAGCGATTAGAATTGAAAGTCATTGTGGCGGTTTTTTGGGATGACAGGGGCGTCATTCTCTTTGAATTTCTGGAACGTGGCCGTACCGTGAATGGAGAGCGCTACATTGAGACACTCAAGACGCTTAAAGAAGCCATAAGGAGGAAGATACCGAAAAAGAATGTGCAAAGGATCCATATTCGCCATGACAATGAGAGACCACACACATCTTCGCCAACAAATCAGGAGATAAGCAAATTAGGCTAGTCGGTGGTTCCCCATCCACCATACAGCCCAGATCTGTCGCCCTTCGACTTCATCTGTTCGGTCCAATGAAGGATAGTCTCCGGAAACAACGATTTGATGACACAGATGAGGTGAAAGTGCCTGTGAAGAAGTGGGTACAACAGTCCACACCTGAATTTTTTCAAGGAAGATTCGAGAGCTGGGTTTAACTATGGCGCCAATGCATCGCTCGTGATGGAGACTACCTTTGTGTAGAGGAAGAATTACTGTACCAACATGTGCAATTTAAACAACCTGTTTCAGTTAATACAAAAAAGTATGCCCACTTTTGCATTACTTTCGGTACTACCCACGTATATCTCGCTTTTCTAGTCGTAAATTTACTCTCTGAACATTTCAGTTCGAAGTTTGATGTAAACAATGTTTGCTAAACATAATATTTTTATTTGATCCCCCACCTACCACATGTTTCGGGCTATTAGTATGTGTAATCAAATAACCAAATTAAGGTTTGAATTCTGCCGTAATAAATCTAACTGAACCTTTAGTTATACATACCCAATATGTGAAAGTAATTTAATAGAAAGAAAAATGTTATTGGATAATTTCAATTACTTTACGAGAGTTTTAAACAAACTATCTTTTTCCAAGTCTATCTCAGCTTATGAGGTAATAAATAATACGTGTTTGCAATTAAGCCTTCAAAATCTTTTTATTGATGATTACAATTTTTACGACTAACTTTGGCATATTTTGTGAAGGTATGCCGAATAGTTTTGGAACTCCAGTTAAATATACATGTAGGGAATTACAGAGAGGTATGCCTCCCTAATGTCTGAGTCGTTTGTGGCCTTTCGTTCAAGGCGAACGCGCTCGAGTTCTAGATTACGCATGGATGATGGATTTGTTATATGACGCTGGCTCTCTTCCTTCTCTGGAACCAGTGACCCTAAATAAAGAACGATCGACTGCTTTTGCCTGTTATATTTGCTCATGGTGGCTATTAAACCCTGGAAATTTAAAAAGAAGAGTATCCATGATTTTAAGAGCACACATGTATTCCTCAAAAGAAATCAACAAGGACATGCAACCACTTTTTAAAATTTGATCGTACATTACAAACTAAAAAAAACTACATTTGTTCTTCGAACTGAGATCAATTTTCGAATATCTTTCAAAAATTTTAATTTCTTGATTTTCCGAGTTGGTCATGACAGATATGTGGGACTACGAGGAAAATTATTAAAGCGAAATCAATTCCTGGCAGCGATAGAAAGATGTTTTTTATTAATGATGTTTTCAATACTCGTTTGAAAGATTTAAAATATCGATAACCCTAGTGCTAAATGTTAGAGGATAACTGGAGCACTGGAATAAGTAACTTTATTTAAGCTCTGGCTTCTGACCATTCTTCCGAGATGGATCCGGGTTCGAATCCCGGTGAGGCATGGATGTTGCTTTTGTCTTACGACTGTGGTTCTAACTCTTTCGTTCGACTAGTTGGCCTCAATTAGGGACGGGCGACCTCTTATGGCCTATCGAGTTGCTTACTGCGGTCATTAAACCCCCAAAGTCAGAATACACACTCATTGTCAAAAAAACATTTGCACCCAGAAGAAAGAAACAGACAGGAATGAAACTTAGTGGGTGGGTCTGACATTGTGAGATATGCAAATGATTCAAGTATCACTCTCGGCCGCGCATGTGACGCAAACAAGGAGGGGTCGTAGCGCTGTGCTTCACCGGCAATATCAGGTCGTCCCGCTGTGTGTGCTTCCCATTCTAACTCATGCAGTTGTGTTGGTTGCATCCTTCGCAGGTGAAGTATGCCTTGTAAAAACGTTCGGAAGCAATACGAGTATTTGGAGGAGTTCGAAAGGAGCCGCGCCGTCGGGCTCCGGGAAGCGGGGTGGTTTTATCGCCGCATTGCGCTCCATACTAATCGTGCGGGTATTACCATAGCACGTTGTTGGAGGCAGTGTGCTATGGTGATAGCCGCGCGATAACTTTGAAGGGTCTGGGAGACCTAGAGGAACCACGGAGAGAGAGGACCGACAGGTTGTCCGACATACGCGGAGTGACCCAACAGCCTCGACTGCGGATATTCAGCGAGCAGTGGTGCACTCCATACATCGTGCGATTAGTGCCAGATCCATTGGCAGACGGCTGCCCGACTTAGGATTAAGCGGAACAAGACCGTTACGACGACTGCCCTTAACACCAGTGCATCGTCGCCAAAGATTACCATGGTGTCGTGCCAGTCTGTCATGGAGCCACTCAGAATGGCAGCGGGTGATCTTCAGTGACGAATCCCGCTTTTTTATTGGAGGAGACGACCACTGAATCCGTGTGTGGAGGCACAGCGCTCAGCGCCAAGATGAACGGTTTGTTGTCGAACGTCGCATGTCAGAAGGCCTGGTGCCATGGATTGGGGTGCAATTGCATATGATGCCAAATCACCTTTGGTGTTCATTACAGGTACTTTGACAGCCCAACAGAACGTTAATGAGGTCCTGAAACCGGTGGCTCTACTTTTTCTGAATGCTCACTGCGGTGCAATTTTCCAACAGGACAACTCTCGTCCGCATACTGCTGCTGTCTCGAGAGCTTGCCTCTAAGGAAGTGACACTCTGCCATGGAAACCTATCGCTGATTCAACCTATCGCTGATTGAAAATGTGGAGTATGCTATTGGACGTGATATCCACATTCCACCCCTACCCTACAGCACAATCTACAGGAACTGCTTGAGAAGATTCAAGCTGCAAGGGATGGCTTATCGCAGGGCACCATTAGGAACCTGTACAACTCCATGCCGAGATGTCTGGCATGCTGTGTGAGCAAACATAGCGGTCCGACGCCATACTGAGAGACACTACTTATTGGCCTGTAGATCAATAAATATTGCCCATATTAGTCGCAATGTTTAATCATTTATTGTTAATGGTAACATTTACATTTCTCCCGAATAACATTGCAATCCAACACGTCCTTCTCGGTGCAACTATTTTTTTGACGATGAGTGTACAATACAAGAATTCACATCCTTCAGAGTGTACTAAGCTTCACAAAGAAATGCTTTCTGTTCCTGAAACAGTAAGAAGGAAAACGAGTTTATACTTTACAGTTTCTCAAGTTTCAGGAGTTTCAAAGATTTTCGCGTATATAACATCCGGTGCTATTTGACGTACCTACGCAACTGCATGTCTTTAATACTTCTATTATTTCATAGACTTAACATATTTGCGTAGAATCATACACATAACTTCGTGACATGTGTAGGTTGTTTTTCTTTGACACACAATGCGAAAGGTTGTTCATGGCTCTAGGATATTTTGGACGGAGCATGCGAACTTTATACATGAGAATGATGACGGTTAATCTTACAGAACAGTGACAAACATATTGAAACTAATTTTTATTATTCTTAATTTTTTTCCGTATATGCAGGCGAACGCAAAGCAAAGAAATTCGTCTAACACTTAGAATTTCAAAACTCTTGAGGGTTTTGGCGTATCTATAAGAAGGAGTGTTTTTGCATTGGGTAAAAGCACCTGCTGTGGGAATCAAATGTTTCAAGGGTGTTTTGAAAGTGATTTTTACTTAAAGTATTTGACGAGACGGGATTTGGAGGTGTTCTTTTTATTCTCTTTGTGAAACGCACATTTTCGGTTGGCTGAACTCAAACTCACATTCTGCCAATCCGGAGCTGAATGATTTCCCAATTAAGCTACACCAGCAAGGGCTTATCACTGCTATTTGCGGTCTTTACATGTGCGTCACCCCTGAGGTATGCACGTCACATCTTGGTTGATTTTTATATCTAGAGATATTCTTAAACGCACTTCTTTTATGCTCAGTGAAACAGGAACCACAGCGGCATATAATTATAGCGTTTTCCAATTTTTGCATATATTATAAGGATACACACATTATGATTACTAACGATCGTTACTCTCACGGTTAAGCCTGTAGATACATTTGATATTTCGAGGACACCGTCAGAGGAGTACATAAAATACAGTGGAAAAGGAACCCGGATTGAAGCACATACCTAAGTACAGAAATTTGACTGAGATGGAACCTACAGATTTGTTAGATTACAAGTACATATATGGTGCCAGAGAAGGACAGTTAGTTACAGTGCAGAATGAAACCAAGTTTTTGGCACGTCTTTTGTACAAAAGGTCGTGATTATGTTATTGGTTTTTCTGTCCGTGCGCCTGTGGAAATCATATCTCTGCAACTAATAGTCCAATTTCAAATATTATTTTTACATTGGCAAGCTTCAAATGTAAGAATGATGATCTTAGCCTTTGTGTTTTTTTATGCAAAACTTTGCCGCTAGAGAGCGTAAATGCAAATGATATCGAATTCAGAATACATTTTATTTCATATATTTGCATCTAAATATCCCATTGAAAAAATCCTTTCTTCCATTTGATGCCGTTTATAACGGAGCCAATTTTGGGCACAGTTTCATTTTCAAGTAATGTATATATTTTCCGCTAGGGGGTGCATAGTTGAATTGAGTTTTTACCGATGACTCCGCTTCTAAATGTCCGATCTGAAAACTTCCTGCATCGGAAACAGTTCCTGATGGGAAATGTTTTGCACATAATTTCTAGTTTTTCGAAAGGAATGGTTTGTCCACCAAGGGGTGGAAGCGTTTATTCCTGCTTCTGATGTATTTGCAGAAAAATCTAAGATTCTCTAAACTCGACTCAAAAAAATGTTCCTGGACCGATACAACTCATCCCGAAAAACCTTCTGAGAATATACCTCCTGCTAAAATAGCTCGAGGTTTCCCACCAGGGGCGTAGATGTTTACCTCAGTTTTGTCGATATCGCTGCTTCTAAGAGTACGATTAAAAAAAATCCTTCTTTGTTGGAATTTTTTTCCGCTGCGAAATGTTTCTCGTACAATTTAATATTTTTCTTAGCGCGCAAGTTTACCACTACGTAAGTTCACGTTTCTGTTTACTGCAATATCTAATTGAAAAATCCTTTTTCAGCCAGGTAGTACTAACTATTAAAACTTTTCTTTCTATTTTTTTCCCAAAATAATGCACAATTTTGCCGCTAGGGGCGCCAATATTTACTCTGTTTTTCTGAATATCTCTGCTTGCTCTGCTTCTACATGTGTTATTTAAACATTTCTTTCAGCAACAATTCCCATTTACCTCGTAAAACACATTAGGTTGGTATTTGAGGAGTTTTATAGTTTCCAGTTCTGTCGCTAAGTGGTGTTTGCGCACTTCTGTTTGCAGCTGTATCTTCGCTTCTAAAAACCCAATTGAGATTTTTTTTAATGTATGCCGTTCGCTAGAATGGAAATGTAGAGCGTTATCCTCTTTAAATAAAGCACTGATTTCGTGCTGGGGGGCGTAATGGCTAAGGCTTTTCTCCCTATCTCTGCTTCGTGGAGACGTATTTGAAAAATTATTTTTTCTTAGCGTAGCATATCCATGAAGAATATTTTCCCCCATTTTGAACTTTCCCGTTATGCAAAATTCTTCCGCTATAAGGCGTTGAATGATAATACGTTCCCTTCTATATATTGGGTATATAAATACGTTTTGAGAGATTTGAGGTGAAAAAAACATGTTGCTGGAGAACAGAAACAATATTTTAATATTAATCGAAGTATACTCTCTCTGAAGCTACAACTTTACAACATCTTTCGGGCAGTGAACGTATGCCCCGAAGGAAGAATTCCGGTTCCTTGGAAGAGATCCAGTTGTCCAGCCAATTTTTGATGTCTTCATAAGAACTAAACCGTTCTCCAGAAAGTGCTGAATGCATCGACCGGAACAAATGGTAAACCGATGGCGCAATATCTGGCAAATTGGGGGTAAGGTAGAACTTCCCAGTCGGATCCTTCTAAGTATTTTTTCACAGGTCGAGAAACATGTGGTCTTGCGTTGTCATGCTGTGATATGACTTTGTTGTGTCTATTCTACCATTCCGGCCGTTTTTGCTTGAGAGCTCGTTTTAAGCGCATTAATTGGGTTCGATACCGATCACCAGTAATAGTTTCTGATGGTTTCAGCAGTTCATAGTGGATCACACCCTTCTGATCCAACTAGATACACAGCATTACCTTTGAACCATGGATATTGCGTTTTGGCGTTGAATGACCTGGTTCACCTGGCTTCACCCATGCTTTCTGCCGTTTAGGTTTATCGTACCATATCCATTTCCCGTCGGCAGTAATAATACGATGCAAAAAACCCTTTCTTTTTTGTTTTTGAAGCAGCAATTTGCAAATGGTTTTTCGACGTTCAAGGTTTCTTTCCCGCAGAGCATGTAGAACCCAATTCCCTTCTTTTTGTACCATCCCTATAGCAGCTAAACGTTGTGAAATACATGGTTGACTAACTTTAATGCTGCTGCAAGTTCGTTTTGGGTCTGGCACGGATCCTCGTCGCATAAAGCTTCTAATTCGGCATCAGCAATTTTTTTGGATGATCCAGAACGTTCTTTATCACTGACATCGACGTCGTTCCTTTTGAATCGTCTAAACCAATGCTCACATGTTTTTATGGATGGGGAATGTTCACCGTAGATTTCTGACATTAAGTGATAGCTGTCGGCAGCACTTTTCTTGACAATAAAGTAATGCACTAATACTTCCCACAAATGCTGTTTTGGATGGACGAAAGTTGCCATTTTCCTTCGAGTAAAACAAATATGTCTTCGCACCTCAATCGAACGTCGTATACTGACTCTGACAGCTGGCATCTCGTGCTGCGATATCGCAGTGTTGCCGTGTTAAAATACATGCAAGCAGTAATAAGTACGACACCGAACGGAAATCCCTCAAAACTTATTTATATACCTATTTTCTTTTAAGGTGGTTCCACCTAAAATCTCTGCCTTATATTTCCAATGGTAAAACTTCTTTACATATTTTCTTCGCAATTAATGTATTCCCAAGGACGAAACTTCGCACATCGATAAAACTAACTTTAAGTTATAACATGGGATACTTAATACCTGCTAAATCATAACCATAATTATATTAAAAATCAATCATTATTCTTTGGGTAATGTTCAGATCTGTTAATAGATGGCACGACCTGTACATTGATGGCATCAGTAGACAAACTAATGTTGGATTGCTTAGTTATGGTTAAGTTTTAGCAAGTATTAAGTATCCTATGCTATAACTTAAAGTTAGTCTTATCGATGTGCAAATTTTCATCCTTGAGAATTCATTACTTGCGAAGAAAATACGTAAAGAAATTTTACCATTAGAAACATAAGGCGGAGATTTTAGGGGGAACCACCTTAACTTTTCGATTTGATACTCATTTTGTCTCAGATACGTTCCTTCTGCTATGAGAAGCTTTTTTGCGCTATTTATTAATTTTCGTAACATACTTTTTAGCCGCTGTTGTAAGTAAGTAGCTGTTTCTGCTTCTGGTTATTTTATCCATTGTAAAAATCTGGTTGCTTTTTTTTCTAACCGGTTGCTTTGACTTTGAATAACTTCGATAAATTTAATTTCGCGTCAGAAGTGATACAAAATACGTGGTTATTACAACCGAAAATTCGGTATTACCCTTCTTGTTTTCTTTTGATTTCGAGGTTAAACGAGTTTTCGTATGATTTATGTAGAAACTCTAAGGGCTATAAGCGGCCGTCCATGTGTAATTTAGGGCCATTGACACCAGGGAATGGAGACAAAGACTACTGTAAAACAAACACACCACACATTCATTGCTCGGAGCTGAAAGCCTCACCTACTCGGAAGATCGGGTAGAAATTCAGAAGGTCTTTATTGCTCATAAAATTATGTACAATAAAAAACGTCGCCGGAAAAAAACACTTCCGGCGTCACAATCAACAACCGTAAATAATAAAACATTAAAAACACTACCAATTGGCAGTATGTAACTTTCAGCACTATGAGTATGTAACTTTCAGCATATAGTCACTTGCAGTATTAAAAAAATTGTGCCTGGGGGAAAGACACATTGTAATAGAACAAAAAAAAAACAATAAAAAAAAAACAAGTCATAACACCTAAAGAAAAAAACAACATAAAAACCATTAAAGAAGAAACGAAACACGGTCTTGATCAATATAGCACCACGTCCCATCAATTTTCCTGGTTTGAAAAAAGGACGACACACGATCAGCTGCTTTGGCAATATCAAACTCAGTTTGAAAGATAGAGATGATTGATGAGCAAAATTGTATGCAGAGAAAACAGCGAGCAACATGATAGCTACGCAATGCTGGATCATCAACAGAAGATTGATGCAAGTGATAGATAGTAAGTTTAGCCTGAAGAAAAAAACGCACACAGTTGATTATGGTGAATTGCAGATTCATGTTGACGGGGAAGGTAGAGAAAGTGCATCATGGTGTGAAGTGAAGGGCAAACTTTTTCGGTAAGTGAAAACATCAAGGAAACTAAAGGCTGTAAAACCAAACAAAGAGAGTAGGAATGATGTACATCACCAACAGTGGAACAAAAAAAAAAACAATCCGGAGACAGAAGATGACGAAATCGATGAAGGGTGCGTGGAGTAAGAAGACGTTGATGAAGATGGAGCCAATGAATATCTTTCGCACGTGGTGCAGCAAGAGAAATATTGGTATCCATCCAGGTAGTATTTAATTCAGCAGCAGGAATGGTACCAATCGGGATTGGAGCAGTGAAGTATGTCAAGAAATGATAGTTAAGTGGCTTTATAGATATTTTCTGCAAAAGATAGGGATCATCATTGAAATAAACAAGAAAGGGCAAACAGTAAGCAGCTAAAGGGGTGAAAATCCATCCATTTTGATCTGCAAGGGAAGGGTAAAGAGTTTGGATGCACTTTTAAATAAAACGGAGTTGAGAACGTGCAGCTGATGTGTCAGGCACCGGAGGAGATATAGACTGAAACGATTTCCAACGAAGTGCAGAATCAACGAGTTGAGAAACCTTCACCACTCCACAAGCAAACTAAGTGGAGAAGTGAAGGTAAGTGTTGGTAGAAGAATGGATAGCAGAGGAAAAGAATAGAGGTTCTGCCATTAAATCATTAGTAGTGGAGGGAGGGAGTCGGACTGGACATAAGAAGCGCCAAAAGGAAAGCACAAAAATGTAAGTATCGGGGAAATGTCTGGGAACAAAAGGAAAAAAGTCCATCTGCAGAAAAGTCGAGACAGTAAGAAATGGGCTACGAGGGAAAAGCAGAGTATCGATAATGGTGTGTGAAGAAGACAGAGGAAGGGAGAATTCACGAACAAAATTAAACAGATGAAAGAATTGGAATTTCAGAGACACATAAGCAAGACCAAGGCCGCCAAACGACAGAGGAAGAGTTAAAGTAGATCGGTGAACCCAGTGAAGGGTACTCCAGATGAAATATGTAAACACGCGTTGAACATTCTTCAAAAAAATCTTCGATGGCGAGTTGGCAATCCAGGTATGAAAAAACATCGGTGAAATAAAAGTAGTGATTAAATAAGCTCGATTGAAGAAGGAAAGTTTAGTTTTAAGGTAACGGAATGGAACAAGACTTCTATTAATTTTCTGAATAAGCGGTGTCCAGGTTGCTGCTGTAACCGCTACCAGAGAGCCCACGTAGATACCAAGCACTTTGATTATCGAAGAAGACCATTGAGCTCCCCATGGGCAGTCTCCTTGGGAGCTCCACGTACCAGCCCAGAGTCCTGAGCATTTTGTGACATTCAAAGCAGAGCCAGAAATGGCGGCATATTCTTGGTAGGTTGAACGTAGTACTTGAAAAGAATCACTGGAACGGAGAAACAGCGTGAGATCATCGGCATAAGCTGTTAAAACAATATGATGGTGTCGCTTGGTGAATATATTTCGTGCAATGGTGGAAGAAATTCCGAAACGAAGAGCAATCAACAATGGTTCAAAAACAAGAGAAAAAAGTTGACCAGACAGGAGGCAACCCTGCCTCATACCGTTGGTAAACGGAATAGTGGAAGTAGAAAAATTGGCGGTACGAACACGAAAGGAAGCGTCAGTATAGAGATTAGAAATAGCAGTAATGAAAGTAGGAGGAAAGCCAAAGTGGCGTAGAACAGTGAACAGATAAGAATGGTTAATTGAGTCAATAGCCTGTTTTTGGTGAAGGGAGAAAATTGCCAGGGGTTCCGAAAGCCTGGACGCCAGTGAGTAATGGTTACGTATCGTGAGGTTATTAGAGGAGATCGGGCGGGACGGAACCGCATAAGTTTGGTCTGGGTGTATAATGTCAGAAAGAACAGGAGTAAGGCGAAGGGCAAGAATTTTAGCAAAGACTTTGTAATCAGTATTAAAAACCGAGATGGGCCGCCAATTAGTTAGAAAGCTGAGATTACCGGATTTGGGGATAAGACGGAGAATTGCAAAAGAAAAATTGAAAGAATCAAAGTGTCGAGTAGAAAAGTAGAAAAAATAAAATTTTAAGCAGCAACCAACAAAGGAAGAAGGATTGGAAGAAATAATTTAAAAAAGGAAGGGGAGACCATCTTCTCCCGGGGCAGATCTGTCATTAAGGCTGTAAATGGAATTTTGAATCTCGGCTGGAGAAATCGAAGAGGAAAGTTGAGTAGTGAAATGATCAGGAACTTGCGGAAGATGTTGAATGAGTGGAGAACTGAATGCATAAGAAGTCAAATTAGGGCTAAAGCGTTGTCTCTAGAAATTAAGGGTGGCTTCACAAATTTTGAATTGGTCATTTGACTCGGATCCATCGGGAAGAGTAAGAAAAGTAATAGTTTTATTTTTAGCAGCAGAGCGTTCCAACTGGCGAAGATTATCAGTGGAGTTATCATCAAAACGAAGGGTAACATACTTGAGTCGGGTAAGGGCAGATGAAGCAAAAGAATTATGAAAAAGACGAAGTTTAACCTTGAGTATCTCTTGATTTGGCGACGTTAACGGGGTTTGAAGTAGTTCTTGATTCAAAGAAGCAAGTTCCATGGACTGAATCGTGCGAAGCTGAAAAGAGTAATCCCGAGAAAATAAAACAATTTGATTTTTCGTGGCAAGCCACAGAGCAGCTGGGTCATCGATGGAGGACAGAACAGAAACGGCATTCGAAATAATAGTCTTAACTGCTGGAACAAAAACTGATTCTTTAAGAAGGGAATTATCAAAAGTCCAAACATGAGAATGCAGCGTGACGGAAATATTAGGGGAAAAGACGAGAACAACCGGCCGATGATCTGAAGAAACGCTGGGAATATGGGAAACAGAACTAATAGCAGAATAGAAAAAATAAGAAACATAAAACCGATCTAATCTAGCAGGTACACAAAAAAGAAGCAGCGTGGGGGAACCAATTAAATTATTTTGCTGTAGGATAAAGTAATCTGAAAGCATCCTGAAGGTTGAAATTAGAAATAACTTGAGTAAGCTGTGAAACGAGTAAATGACAAGATTCCGTGGAACCAACTCTGTCATATGTAGGATTAAGAGTGCAGTTGAAATCACCGGCAAAAAGAATACTATCAGCAGGCGGAATAACCGTAAGAATAGAAGCAACATGAATAATAAGAGATTCAGCTTCAGTAGAATTTTGGGGGACATGAATATTGAGCAGATGAAAATAAACTGATTGGAGACGAAAGGAAATATATTGAAAAATACCTATCCTGCTCTGTGACTCATGAATATCAGAGATTAAGGAAAGGAAACGAGTATAAAAGCCAATAGATGTACCAGAACCAATATGAGAACGGAAATTATGAAAGAACTGATATGGCCAACGCCGCCAACAGGATTTATTGGTGGTAGAAGAGACGTTTGTCTCTTGCAACATGATTATATTCGCCTTCAAGTGTCTGACATCCTCAAAAACCAGAGCATTCGCTGCCGAAACAGCGAGACCCTGGCAATTGAAGGTAACAACAGTAATTTTGTTCGCCATTACGGTGGCTGTAAGTGACTATCATTATACTGGTTGAGCACTTTTAAAACATATTTGGTGCGACGACCATACTGAACCGACCAATCTGGCAGTTCAGTATTGTCAAACAATTCATCAACAAAGGATAATTGATGAATGACTTCTGGCAAATTACTTAGATGCTTTCTAATGCATGTGGATTTGAATAGAGAGCATGTTTTTGGACAACTATATAAATACATCAATGCAGCAAGATTTATTGGTGAGATAGGATTTGTGGAACTTTCCAAATATGTAGGAAGTTCGAGGATCTCGTGCGGGGAAATACATTCCCCAGTGTCTTCCTCTGGCACACTCGTTGTAAGTTCAGTATCAAAAATAACAGGAGTAATGTCTATACAGTCATCAGCATTACTAAGTAGGGTAAATCTGTTTAAAGTGGTTAAGTTTGAAGAATCGCTGTCAGCTATGGAAGAAACAGAACTGCGTGAAGAAGAATTAACTTTGTTGCGCCTTTTTTTTCCTCTGGTTCGGGACCGGGTTTGTGGAGGTGAAACTGGCTGGACAGAGCGTTTAGCTGGGATAACAAAAGTAGAGGTATCTCTTAGTGGAAGGAGTGGAAAGTCAGTGTCCATGGAAGCAATAGGCTGCACTTCAGACGTTGGAGATAATGGTTTCGGACCCGGTTGAGGCTTTTCAAAGAAAACCTCAGTGGTGGTCGCGACCTCCGTGGGCAAAGCAGTTAAAACAGGACTGGCATCATGAGTTGGTTGGGTGAAATTCTGTAGATTAGAAACTGGCTGGTCTGGAAAAAAGTTTTAAGAGCAGGGGTGCTGGCTTGAGGATTTTCAAAAGTTTTAGTTGCTGGAGAGGAACGTCGTGGACATTCTCGTACTACATGCCCTTCAGCTTTGCAGCTGAAACGTTGAACTCCTGTAAATAAATTGATTGTAAGTTTATTGGAGCCAAAATCCAACAAAAGCGACGAAGGTCTCCGTAAAAAAAGGTATTCGCTGGGAAACACTACTCGGTATTGTCGTCTCCCCCCTGCACGTTCGCATAGGGGAGTCTTTCCCAACTGCTGACAAAATCTTGGTATGGCCAACAATACGGCCCAGTGGCCCCAAAGCAGTGATAAGGATAGAGTCCGGGAAGGCAGTAGGAACTGGTGAAAGCGTTACCGTAATCGGTCGCTGTATGCAAGGAATAGCTGAAAGATGAATTGGTCCAATGTCAATGCCCAAAAGTAAAATTTTTTCAACAGCAGGTCGAACCTTGAACTGAGCCATCACTCCCCCTCCCATACGTATGACAGAAGCAATACGTTCGGATAAACATGTTGGCAAATAGCATCAAGTTATAATGGGAGGGGTGTCACGCAATGCAGGAAAGTATACGCTCAAAAGTAAAGCATTAGAATAGCTCTTACCTTCCTCAGACATCTCTGGAACTTTCACGTTAAGCACAGCAGCATCACGAAAAATTATCACAGTAGTAGAGCCAGACTTCATATAATGCACATTAGAAGCACTATTATTACTAGCAGCTGCAGCATATGAACAAACAGGGCGTGGGAGGGGAGTGTTTACACCATCCACAACACCCAGAATTTGTGGAACAGCACTATACACAATATTAGTAGAAGGACGAACAGTAGACATATCCACAAGCCTTACTTTGGTGGGAGCAGTAGAAACAGAACCACTTAATGATCCACATGCAGCAGAAACACTAGACGAAGACAAAACTGGAAGCTGGGCTAAAGCCATCTCAGCCTCTAGCCCTAACGAAACTGAGTGTTGCAATTCGCAACAGCCACAAAAGCAAAAAAAAAGGAACCACGTAATTGTAGTGATCCACTAACACAACTAATGAACTATAAGGTAAGTAAAAAACTCAGGAACAAAAGTAATTAGTATAAAACTGTCAAAAATCACGAAATCCCAAAATAATCTCGGGAGCTCCGAAACGTGCGAGTGTTCAGTTGTCAGAAGCCAACGCTCAGACCACTGCACCACCGGCGTGACAAAAAGATTTTAGAAGTCACTTTTGGTAATAACTTGATATAGGCATTCGATTTGTTCCAAATAATGACCAAACAAATCACCGTATTCTAAATCATACAGGAAATTTTCCAGCAGCTTTTCGAAGAGCGGCATTTAATCTTAAAACCAATTATTACCAAAAATTGGTTGGCCATGTTGTTACAACGTGCGGTTGAAAAACTTAATTTGCACTCCACGGTGTTGCGACGTGCCTGCCCCGCAGGACGCACATGAGATAAAGGCAGATAGCAATAAGAGCACATGTCCGCGTAGCTCAGTTGGGAGAGCGACTTACTCCGGAGTGAGGGGGACCCGGTTCGATGCCCGGGGGGGACAAGTCTGTCTTTTCACAGTGTTTTAACACATTTATGTAAGTGCGCACGTGTCAGTAATGTACTTCACGGCACCCTCCCGAAATCATTTCGAAAGAAAGGAACTGCCACTTGTTGTAAAACATTTTTATTTCAACTCGTTTGTCTTAAGCTGTAAGGCAGGTCCACACACACACTCGCACACTTACATCAGCTTTCCAGCAAAGTGTTTTCAGAGTATACAGAGCATTGACTACATGATGCTTGTTGTTGCACTTCTTTGGGAATATTTTTGTTTTAAATCACAACAATGTGCAGTCAGTCTTCCACAATGTATATTCACATCGTAGTTAGGAAGTTTCTCGGTAGAAGGTTTAGCTATTCCTATTCACAAATGACGGACGTAACATGAGTTGCGGTTGAATGTGTAAAAGATGTGCTCCGATTTCCCTTCTGAATTCAAGAATTTCATTTAAGTTTGCACTATTAAGGAGCAGCTGTCCCTATACAAGGCTACTAATCACGATAATCTGGGAGCAACACTGGACATCGCAATTAACATGCTTTACACGCACATCTCTCCAACATTCATTTTGAAAAGAAAACACTTTTGCATTTGCTTTTTCAGTTTTCTTCGAAAAGTTTAATCAATTCGTAATACTGCATAGGTCAGTGTTCAACGCCGGGGGAGCAGTAACTGACTTAGCGAGGGTAAATTCCTTACAGTCATAGAAAGGCAAAGCCTACACTTAGACCCTCAAAGAGATAATAGCAGGAATTCATTTAAAATGCTGCTTAAAACTCAGTTTATTCTTTTATCAGATTATCCTGATCTTCAAAATATCAGTGCTCCAGTACAATATTATGTTTGTAACTTCAATGGTGAAATTGGTTGCTCAGGATTTCCTCCTTTCTTTTCGTTTCTTAATTGATTTTCGTCTTAATTTTTCTTCTCTGGAACTCTAATGGCTAACGTTTGCTTATTTTTCTATTTTTTTCCCTGCAGTAATGAAATTGTTTTATTGCGGGGTTTAATGACATTATCAGGCTGTTTTTAATTTCAGGGCTTGATGACTACCATGAGAAATTTTCATTTCATTTCATTTATTTCATTTTAGTTGTCGCATACAAATTACATAAATTAATTGACGGTGATTATAGAGCGGATAAGCAACAACAGGGATGAAAAGAGGGAAAAGGCCAGATGGGCCTAACTATCCCTCTTCTCCCAAAAAACTAATCCTTGAAACAAACATCAAGTCAAGAAGATATACTAGTGATTGGCAGCCCTGAGAGACAGTCATCATTATAATTGCAAGTTAACTGCAGAAGCGTCTACATCCGATATTGTTTTATCTATATTAAAAGTGTAAACTAAAACAATACAACTCAAGATTTTACAATATTAGTAAAAAGTCCGAATGATTATGTTCAGCATTAAGATTGCCAGTAATATCAAACATTAGTTTATTTAATGATTCAAGGGTTACAATCATTATTATTAATATATAATAGTAAATTTAAGAACTTGTAAGCATAGTGACTGTTCTAATTTTTTTACGAAGTAGCTGCTACCTATGTAGGAAAAATAATAAAAAATTACAGGCTGATCGTAATAAATATTGTTTAAGATTTTTTTTTAAATAACCAAATGTTATTTAGGCTCGTCAAATCATCAGACAAAGTATCCCAAAAGGTTTTCAACAAATTTTATTTAAGAAAAAAAAAAAAAAAAGGCTGTTACATCATTCGCGCCCATCAAAAACATAAAAATACACATGATAATGATTCAAGGGTTACAATCATTATTATTAATATATAATAGTAAATTTAAGAACTTGTAAGCATAGTGACTGTTCTAATTTTTTTACGAAGTAGCTGCTACCTATGTAGGAAAAATAATAAAAAATTACAGGCTGATCGTAATAAATATTGTTTAAGATTTTTTTTAAATAACCAAATGTTATTTAGGCTCGTCAAATCATCAGACAAAGTATCCCAAAAGGTTTTCAACAAATTTTATTTAAGAAAAAAAAAAAAAAGGCTGTTACAACATTCGCGCCCATCAAAAACATAAAAATACACATGACGTTTATAATGATATGTACACATGACAGAGGGTAAAACTACCCAGATTAAAATAATAAAAACACGAATGCAGGCAAGCATTCTATGATTATCGTAATGGTACAGGAATCTGGGGTCACGTGCAGTCCCATAATACGTGAATTGCAACTAGAGAAACACAGGAAGCATATTTAGCATATGAGAGCAAATAACAAAATGATTTCGGGAGTGTGTGCTAGAACAGAAAATGTAAGTAAATACAACGATGTATGTAATAAACAAAAACAATACTCAAAGCACAAGATACAACATCGCAAAGTCGGTAACACAACAAGAACTTTTATCAGAAAATACAGTTAATCCAGCATAATTAATATGTACTCTGGAACGTTCTGTTTGTACAAGCATAGGCACTAGTTGAGTTTTATTTCTAGTAGAATGTTGATGGGCGTGAAAATATAGTGAAATTAAACTCCGGTAAAGATTATTTTTTATTATCTGAAATATTAATATTCCTAAGTTATAATTATATAATTGTTCAATAGTTAAGAGATTAAAATCATTAGGATGTAGGCCTAATCGAGTTGTCAAACTTCGGGAACAACTTTTTTAATTTTCAACTCCAGAAGTATAATGAATTTATTTGGAATCGTCATAAATTATTAATATTATATTTAGAGGTTTTTCCCCAAGTCATAATACAGTACTTCAGGTGAGTTTTCTGAAAATTGAATTCTGAATGATATAAACAGTCGCTCGTCCCTAATTTAGAGCCACTGCTTTCAGACTGGGGAGTGGAACCAGCGCGTTCATAGCATTTGCTAACACCGGAACACTTGTTACACGCACTGTCAACGAGAAACGGTGGTGCAGTGGTCTAAGCGATGGCTTCTGACCATTCGTCCGAGATGTCTCCGGGTTCGAATCGCGGTGAGGCATGAATGTTGTGCTTGTCTTATAGCACTGGCTCTCTCCCCTCCCAGGAATCAGTGGCCCTAAATTAGAGACGGGCGAATGCTTATAACCCATTGAGATGCTCACGGTGGTAGCCAAACCTGAAACATAAGAAAAAAATAACAACAACGAGAGCTTCCACTTCATTCCCCTGTTAGCTTTAAGTATGTAACTCAGTTGAGTTATATGCACATATTAGAAAGCATTTGCTCGCTTATACGCAAATTCCAATGCGGGCATCTGTTTCTCGTGTCAATTGGCATATGTCCTGTAAACATCATAACATTCTACTCAGCGCTTTGGATTCCTTGCCCGCTATTGCCTTTCGAACCACAATTTTCTACACCAGTATATAACTTCATATAATATTGATAAGAAGTCCGTTTTACTATAAAAAATAACTTCCATATGCGTTGTTATGATACGTATATGTTAAATTAATTTAATTGATAACTAGGCAAGCCAGGCTGAAGAATGAATATACAAAGGGCATCCTGAAAGTAATGCCTCGTCCCTCATAAGATTTTTATTTTTACAGCAAAAATGTGAAACTTGGGGGCAAAATACTTGGACATGTTGTTAATAATGCTAGTCTATTCAAAGTAGTGTCCATCATATTCTATACATTACCGCCATCTTTGAACCCATTGGTAAAATCCATTTTGGAAAAATTCCTAATGCTGTAGTTTCACTCATGAGTTCACAGCAAGTTTAACTTCTGTCACTTCGCCCAAATGTTCCCCACGAAGCGGGTTTTTCAAAGGGTCAAACAGGTGAAAGCCTGATTGACCCAAATCAGAACTGTAGGGGGCGGGCATCACCGTCCACCCCATTTTGGCAATAGCCTGTGTGGTCTCCATTGAGGTGTGCAGACGTGCGTTATCATGGTGCAAAGTAACCCTATGAAGTTGAATGTCATGTATTTTCCGTCTGATAGCTTCCTTTAGCTTCTTCACTGTCTGAGCATCCGTCTCCCGGAAGCAGAGATAGCGACAAACAAGTTTTGACTTTAGTCCCTCTAGCGGCAAATCTGTGCATTATTTAAATGCGATAATCCTCCCGATCTTTGTTGTAGCGAATGGCATACAGTAAAAAGAAATTTCTCAATAGGGTTATAGAAGCGGAGAAATAGTTTCAAATAGAAGTACACAAACGCCACCTATGGACATAACTGTGAAATATAAAACTCCTAAAATACAAACTTTAAATGTTCCAGAAAGTAAATGGCATCCGGTGTTGTAAGAATATTTTAAATCGCAGATGTAGAAGCAAAGATATTGAGAAAAACCGATTAAATATTTGCGCTCCCTAGCGACAAAATTGTGCGTTATTTTGGGAAGAAAATGCGCACAGAGTTTTCTTAGTTAGTAGTATGTGACCGAATTTTTTTTTCAATCGGTTTTTAGTCCGGCAGAAATTGCTGTAATGGTAAACGTAAACTTACGCCCTCTAGTGGTGCACTTGTGCGTTAAAAAAATTGACGTTATCTGAGAAACATTTCACACCAGAAACGATCTCTACCAAAGAAAGCATTTTTCGAATCGGACATTTAGAAGCAGAGATATCGACAAAAATTCGTTATACATCAATGCCTCTGGCGGAAAAACTATGCATCATTTTAAGAAGAAAGTATGTTGAAAAAGTATGGGTACACGAAATAATTTTTCCATTCGAGTTTCCAGACGCTTATATTTTGCTGCAAATACAACAGAAGCAGAGATGAACACCTACGCGTACTGGTGTCCAATCCATTCTTCATTAAAAATTAGTAATATATGTAAAACATTTTCCATCAGGGGTTGTATCCGGGGCAGGAAGGATTTTTCAAATCGCAGTTTTAGAAGCACAGATATCGGGTAAACGCAATTTACCTTTCCGCCACATAGAGGCAAATCTATACACTACTTGAAAAATTCGAAATTATATGAGAAACATTTCGCACTGGAAATGAACTCCAACAAAAAATGTATTTTTCAAATAGGACCCTTACAAGCAGAAATAAAAACACAAACAAGATGTACATCTATGCCCCATTGCAACAAAACTATGCACTATTTAAAGAAAGAGGCATTCTCAAAAGGTTTTCCGAGATAATAGCATCGGATCACAAAATAATTGTTTCAATCCAATTTCCGGAATCTCATATTATTTTACGGCAAGAACCTGAGAAACAGAAATAGACGCTTACGCTCCTTGGTGGCCAAACCATTCTTTACCAAAAATTTGAAAAATATATGCAATACATTTCCCATCAGCAGTTGTATCAGATGAAGGAAGAATTTTCCAAATCTGAGCTCTGGAAGCAGAGATATCGATAAAACGCAATTTACCTTTACGCCCCCTAGCGGAAAACCTATCCATTATTTGAAATAGAACTAAATCTAAAATAATCTTCGATATAAATGACATCAAAGGGAAAAATAAGTTTTCAAATCGGGTATTTATGAAAAAATATGTGGAATAAAATATACGTTGAACTCGATATCATCTGCATGCGGTGAATTTGTGCACCGGGAAACACTGGAATGCAATAATCATAATTCTGACTTTTCAGGCTTCCCAATGGGAATTTTGTCAAATCGGACTAATAGTTACACAGATATGGTGTCCGGAGGCCGACTGATGGACGGACGGACAAAGTGATAACATAAGCACCATTTTTTTAAACAAACGATGTGTTCAAAATAAAGGCCAATAACTAAAGAGTGGACCACCACAGAGCATGAGAACCGCGCATCGAGGACTGTATGTCAACAGCAAAATTAGCACAAAGGGACAATTTTGAAAACGGATTGCGGTTGCTTTAACCTGTACGGACTATGACGCTACCTCGACTCTGAATCCCTGCACAATACGAGAGGTTTAGTGAAATTGAGAGAGGATATATGTACACGGTCGTGTCACATTATTGAGACCAATAGCTAAAATCCAGAGTAACCGCCGTGTGCAGCACGGACAGCAGCTAGACGGGCTGGGAGTGACTCGTTAAGGTGCTGGAAGGTTTTCACAGCTATATGGAGCCATGCTGACTGTAATGCATCGGACAGCTGCTGAAGGGTGCAAGCTGGAAAATCCATAGAACAAACAACATGATCGAGGTGGTCCCACAGATGCTCAATTGGGTTTACGTCTGGAGAATTAGGGGGCCAGGGAAGTACTTTGAAATCCTTATCGTGCTCTTCGAACGACTTTCGGACATTTCTAGCTGTGTAACACGTCGCATTGTCATGCGGAAAGATCCCATCCGCCCCAGGGAAGACAATCAGCATGTATGGGTGCACATGGTCAGCAACGATGGATTTATAACGAATTCGGTCCATAATGCCTTCCACAGGTATGAGTGGACCCTGAGAATGTCACAAAAAGATTCCCCAGATCATAACGCTGCCACCAACAGCTTGTGTCCTTCCAGGGATGGTTGAAGAGTCTTTGTTCTCCGATGCTTCTAGCATTATACACCAACGTCCATCTATTTGATGAAGAAGAGATCATGACACACCGGAGAAGGCAATACTTTGCCAATCAGCGGAGCTCCAATTCTGATACTGCCGGGCAAATATAAGCCTATTCTGCCAATGCACCTTCGTTAGCATAGGTGCAGTGAACATCCGTCTGCATCGTAGCCCCATGCGCAGCAAGGTTAGCTGAACTGTCGTTTTAGACACACTTCCGGTAGCCCCATTGTGCATTGAGCCAGTGAGTTGCTCCACTGTAGCGTGTCGATCCGCCCTCACGCAGCTTCTAAGCCGGTGTGTGAGGGCTGATCGACACGCTACAGGGTATATATATATATATTACATCATCATCATCATCATCATTGTCAACCATTATCAATCCACTGCTGGACGAAGGTCTTCCCAAGTTTCCTCCACAACGGTCTGCCTTGTGCCAGTCTCCCCAATGTCACCCCTGCATACTTTCGAATTTCATCCACCCATCTCCCATGTGGTCTTCTTCTGGGTCTTTTCCTGTCCCTAGGAATCCAATCTAAAATTTCGGCTGTCCATCGACGGTCTGTCCTTCTGGCAGTATGTCCAGCCCATTGCCATTTCAGGGATTTAACTCTGATCATGATGTCTTCCACTCTTGTCATTCTTCGGATCCACGAGTTCCTCTTCTTATCTCTCGTGGTTACACCAAGCATGCATCTTTCCATGTTGCTTTGAGTTGTCTTCAGCCTTTGTATGTATCTTTTAGTTAAAGTCCACGTCTCTGCACCATACGTAAGAACTGGAAGGCTGCATTGATCAAACACTTTTCTTTTAAGACATAATGGCATATTGCTCTTGAAAATTATGCTGTTTCTTCCAAAAGCTCTCCAGGCAAGTTTTGTACGCCGATTAATTTCTTCATCAATGTGACCCTCACTTGATATCTGCTGTCCAAGATAAGCGTACGTGCCTGTTATCTCCAGCTTTTCTCCATCAATCGATAAATCTCCATTTCTTGAAAAGCATTGAACAACACTTTTGTCTTCTAAAAGTTCATTTTTAATCCCACTTCTTTACTCTTGTCAGAAAGTTCCTGAATCATACTCTGCAGCTCTGACGGGGTAGTTGCAAAAATAACTACGTCATCAGCAAAACGAAGGTGGGTTAGATAATCTCCATTAATCTTTATCCCCTTGTTTTCCCAGCTCAGCGGCTGAAAGACACACTCCAATGAGGCATTAAAGAGCTTCGAAGATATGGTGTCACCTTGTCTCACTCCCTTTCCAATTTTTATGTGTGTTGTATTTTCAAACAGCCGAATCTTTGCACTTGCATTTTCATACATAATATTAGTAATATTAATGTATGCATCTTCAATACCGCAGGATTTCAGAACCATTGTAACTGCTGATGGTTTCACCGAATCAAAGGCTTTTTCATAATTGATAAAAGCCATGCACAATGGAAGTTCATATTCCCTCGCTCTTTCAATTAGTTCTATCAGTACATGGATATGACCTATTGTGCTGTAGCCACTCCTGAATCCAGCTTGTTTTCTCGGTTGAGCCATGTCCAGTGTTACCTTCAAGCGGTGTAAAAGAACTTTAGTGAAGATTTTATAAACCACTGATAGGAGGCTAAAAGGTCTGTAGTTCCCGAGATCCTCCATATCACCTTTTTTATGTAGCAGGATCATTGTAGCGGTGTTCCAATCCTCAGGAATCTTCCCTTCATTAAGGCATGGAGTGAAAATTTGGGCGAGTGCTGTTTCGATTTCTCTACTTGCTTCTTGTATGATGTCTACAGTCACTTGCTTCTTGTATGATGTCTACATCTTCACCTAGAACTTTTCCCCGCTTCATGTTCTTGATTACATGTGCAACTTGTGCTGGAAGGACTAGAGGAACTCTGATACTGGTACCTTTCATGATGTCTGGAGTGTATGTATCATCCCTTTCATACATGTATAATTTGGAGTAGAAATTTTCACTCTTGTCAAAATGTTGCCCCTATTTCTTGTTACAGAACCATCTTCTTTTCTCAGTACCATAATCTGTTTTCTTCCATTACTGAGATGTCCCTTTGCTATCTTTAGGCTTTGGTTGTTTTCAATTGATTTCCTCACTAGTTCACAGTAGAATTTTCTTACGTCTTCAGTGATACTTTTTCTTACTGTCTTGCATAGCTTTATATATTTCACTTTGGAAGTCACATCTTTTTCAGTTATTCTCATCTCTCTTCTTTTTTGCATCAACATTTTGGTTTTTCCTGATAATTTGTTCACATGCAACTTGTTCTTAGACCCAGCTAATTTTGTTGCTGTTTCCATAAGAGCTTTGGTTACTTTTCTGTTAACTTCAGAAATATCAACTTCTTCCGCTGTTAGGCCTTCTAAAACAGAGAATCTGTTCTTCAGTTCCAACTTGAAGGTATTATGGTGTTTTTTAAGGTTCGTTATGTCAATAGATTTTGTTTGTCTTATGAGGTTGCCACGTTCAAGTTTAGTGTTGAGGTGCATCTTACATCTCACCAATCTATCGTCACTACCTGTTTTGAACTTGTTTAGCACATTGCAGTCTTCAATGATAAATTTTTTGTTACACATAAAAAAATCAATTTCACTTGTCGTCCCATTTGGATGTCTACATGTCCATTTCCTGTGTGACTTTTTCTTGAAAAAGGTGTTCAAGATGAAAAACCCTTCTGCCTCTGCAAACTCAACGAGAGTATTTCCACGCTGGTTTCTGTTGCCGTGACCGAATTTACCTAATGAAGTTTCATTCTGTTGCCGTTGCCCTATTTTTGCATTGAAATCTCCCATAATTATCTTCAAGTGCTCCTTACCTTTATTATTTAGATGACGAATTTCCTCATAATATTCTTCAATTTCTTCTTCAGGATGACTTGTGGTGGGTGCATAAGTTTGAATAATCTGAGCCTGGTATCTTTTTGAGAGTTGGATAACGAGTCGTGCAGCTCTGTCAGAGAGACTTTCAACTTCTACAACTTTATCCTTCAGTTTCTAGTTTATTATAAAACCAACACCACTAGTTCTGCCAGTATCTGTCCCACGATAGTAGAAGAGATGTCGTGGGACAGATATATATATATATATATATATATATATATATATACTTAAGAGCAGAGCCGAAAACATAAGAAAAACTTCAAAATTTAAAAAGAAATTTGCAAAATAACCTGAAGATCAAAACGCGCGACGCAGCAGTTATGAAAATTCAGAATTCACATTCTATTAAGGAGAGACCGAAGCAAAAAATTTTTTTGACTCGTACCAAGTACAACATAGAAAAGGTTATGTATTGACCGGTGTGAGTAAAAAGAAAAAAATAGAAAAAATAAATGTAGAAAGTGTCGAGAGTACTGAGCCTTGGCTTTATCAAGGACCAGCAAAAACTCTGCATTTTCTCACTTCCACAAAGACCTATTTGGAAATGGGTTTCTGCAAAGTCATAGATGCAAGTAATAAGCCCTCCAAAAAAATTTAAAAATATATATATATGGCATAACCTCCATAGAGTTGTATGACCAAGCTTTAGTTAACAATTGAGCTTGCATCCCTAACTTTCCTGGCCCGACGCATGCTCTTCATCTGTTACTAATAAACAGAAAGAAGATGATTATAGAAAACTCAAGTTGTAAGAGTGACATAATGAAGCAGAAATAATGTTCAGCAATAACAAATTGCCAAGTTACCTGGTCGCCTAAGAGATAAATTAAACCTGAATAACAATACTAAAGTACTACAAATTCTTAAACATTGCAATAAAAAAGGAAATATTTTTTTTCTAAAGCACAGATTCTTGAAAGAAAACTGGATTATAAAAACCCCCTACTCCACAACTTCTGACAACACAAGAACGAGAATAAAATAAAATAAAGACAATAATAAACTAAAGAAATGCTTTGTGAAGGTTATATGACATAAACAATTAGTTGCAATATGTACAAAGTATTTCACAAGTGCTTTAAGTGCATGATTAAGTAGTTATTAAGACCTTAACTACATTGAAAACACACCGTAGACTACAAGAACAATGGAACGGCCGGCTGCTTAGCTTTAGTGCCCTAAAAACGCGCAAAGTAACCAGGAAAAGAAAGAGTTAAAATTCGCAAAAAGTTAATAGACTTGCTAGTGCCGAAATGCTTAAAGCAAAAAATAGAAAAATGTTCAAGAAGTTCAAACATTGAACTTGGAAAACCTAAAACCTAAAGACAATGAATAGAGCTTACCTCTTATGCAACTTAACTTCTTCCACTCTTGAGGAAACATGGCCGACCTTTTCCCCAAACTTCTAAACACCCCTGTCACTCCCTAGTCACTGGGGGGCAGTGTGGGTGGGGCTGAAGGCCTCCACACACTGAAAAAAAATCCTACTCGCGGATATTTTAACTAGAGAAAAATATAATTAAGATTGTGGACCTGTTTGATCAGAAAGAGCAGAATTAACTCTCCAGAATACATGATAAATATTATGAAATACACTAGTAGTGGATTTAATAATTTTGCATGTATTTAATCACCTTAGTGAGCTTCTGTAGACTATTCAGAATCCTATTAATTTTAAAGTTAGTTTTACTATTTTTAGTATAGCTATTCTAGTGAGAGAATAGCTAGTTTTCTTTTATATTTATTTTTATTTTCTTTTATAAACAGAATTTTAAAGTTTTTTTGTGATTTTGTCTATATTATTTAATTTTTTATTTTTAATAGGACCATCTTATCCATAGCACTAAAGTTCTTTTTTGTAGTTAATAGACATCCTCTAGACCAACTTCCAAAAGGCTTTCGTTATTCAGAATCATATTATTAACTGTGTAGAAAATTAAAGCAGATCTGCCAACCTTACTCTATTATCCAGAATAATTTTTCTTAAAGTTCTTTTGATAAAAGAAGTAGGAATTTTGTTCTCTAGAAAACTGTCTAATAGTATATTAATGTGGTAATTGAAGTCCAAATTGTTGCTGCAAATTCCTGAAATTCAAAGCACTTGAGAAATTAGTACATTCTCAATTACTTTTGTTGACATGTTATTATTCCAGTGTAGATATTTAATTACTTTGAAAGAAAAATTAACTCTTTTATCAAAGAGGCTAATAGATGGGTTACCGCTGTTAAGTTTAATGCTTAAGTCTAGGAACTCTAGTTCCTGATTACTGTGGTTGGTCTTACATAAGTTAAGAGAGCTAGGATAGATATTATTAAAATCACTCTCTATAACTTCTGAATTATTTATACACAGCAGATCGTCAATATATCTAAATGTGTAAAGGTAGTTATCGGAGCAAGTGGAGTGATTTTTAATGAATTTATATTCCTTAAAGAACAGGAATAGATTTGCAATACTTGTGGATGTTGACGTTCCCATTGGGATCCCCTTTACGTGCTTATAGAGAGTATTATTATATAGGATATGGTTATTATTTTTGCCTCAATTGAGATAAGAGTTCCAGGCATCTACATTAACAAATTGGTTAAGTTTAAATTCTGCATACAGCTCTTTAAAGGCAGTGATTATATCTGATAGAGGCAGATTAGTATATAGGTTTTCAAAATCATAACTATTAATATCTAAGGGATTTACTTCGAGTATAGTGGAAATTACTTAGTAATTAATAGTTATGATTTTGAGAACCTATATACTAATCTGCCTCTATCAGATATAATCACTGCCTTTAAAGAGTTGTATGCTGAATTTAAACTTAACCAATTTGTTAATGTAGGTGCCTGGAACTCTTATCTCAATTGCTGCATAAAAAATAAAACATATCCTATATAATAATACTCTCTATAAGCAAGTAAACGGGATCCCAATGGGAACGTCAACATCCACAAGTATTGCAAATCTATTCCTGTTCTTTAAGGAATTAATTTATTAAAAATCACTCCACTTGCTCCGATAACTACCTTTACACATTTAGATATATTGACGATCTGCTGTGTATAAATAATTCAGAAGTTATAGAGAGTGATTTTGATAATATCTATCCTAGCTCTCTTAACTTATGTAAGACCAACCACAGTAATCTGGAACTAGAGTTCCTAGACTTAAGCATTAAACTTAACAGAGGTAACCCATCTATTAGCCTCTTTAATAAAAGAGTTAATTTTCCTTTCAAAGTAATTAAATATCTACACTGGAATAATAACATATCAACCAAAGTAATTGAGAATGTACTAATTTCTCAGGTGCTTAGAATTTCAAAAATTTGCAGCAACAATTTGGACTTCAATTACCACATTAATATAATATTAGACAGTTTTCTAGAGAACAAAATTTCTACTTCTTTCATCGAAATAACGTTGAGAAAAATTATTCTGGATAATAGAGTAAGGTTGGCAGATCTGCTTTAATTTTCTACACAGTTAATAATATGATTCTGACCAATGAAAGCCTTTTGGAAGTTGGTCTAGAGGATGTCTATTAACTACAAACAGGAACCTTAGTGCTATGGATAAGATGGTCCTATTAAAAATAAAAAATTAAATAATATAGACAAAATCACAAAAAAACCTTAAAAATTCAGTTTATAAAATAAAATAAATATAAAAGAAAACTAGTTATTCTCTCACTAGAATAGCTATACTAAAAATAGTAAAACTAACTTTAAAATTAATAGGATTCTGAAAAGTCTACAGAAGCTAACTAAGGTGATTAAATACATGCAAAGATTATTAAATACACTACTTGTGTATTTCATAATATTTCTCATATATTCTGGAGAGTTAATTCTGCTCTTTCTGATCAAACAGGTCCACAATCTTAACTATATTTTTCTCTAGTTAAAATCTCCGCGAGTAGGATTTTTCAGTGTGTGGAGGCCTTCAGCCCCACCCACACTGCCCCCCAGCGACTAGGGAGTGGCAGGGGTGTTTAGAAGTTTGGGGAAAAGGTCGGCCATGTTTCCTCAAGAGTGGAAGAAGTTAAGTTGCATAAGAGGTAAGCTTTCTTCATTGTCTTTGGGTTTTAGGTTTTCCAAGTTCAATGTTTCAACTTCTTGAACATTTTTTCTATTTTTTGCTTTAAGCATTTCGGCACTAGCAAGTCTATTAACTTTCTTGCGGATTTTAACTCTTTCTTTTCCTGGTTACTTTGCGCGTTTTTTAGGGCACTAAGGCTAAGCAGCCGGCCGTTCCATTGTTCTTGTAGTATACGGTGTGTTTCCAATGTAGTTAAGTTCTTAATAACTACTTAATCATGCACTTAAAGCACTTCTGAAATACTTTGTACATATTGCAACTAATTGTTTATGTCATATAACCTTCACAAAGCATTTCTTTAGTTTATTGTTGTCTTTATTTTATTTTATTCTCGTTCTTGTGTTGTCAGAAGTTGTGGAGTAGGGGGTTTTTATAATCCAGTTTTCTTTCAAGAATCTGTGCTTTAGAAAAAATAATATTTCCTTTTTTTATTGCAATGTTTAAGAATTTGTAGTACTTTAGTATTGCTATTCAGGTTTAATTTCTCTCTTAGGCGACTAGGTAACTTGGCAATTTGTTATTGCTGAACATTATTTCTGCTTCATTATGTCACTCTTACAACTTGAGTTTTCTATAATCATCTTCTTTCTGTTTATTAGTAACAGATGAAGAGCATGGGTCGGGCCAGTAAAGTTATGGATGCAAGATAAATTGTTAACTAAAGCTTGGTCATACAACTCTATGGAGGTTATGACGTATATATATATTTTAATTTTTTTTGTTGGGCTTATTACTTGCATCTATGACTTTGCAGAAACCCATTTTCAAATAGGTCTTTGTGGAAGTGAGAAAATGCAGAGTTTTGCTGGTCCTTGATAAAGCCAAGGCTCAGCATTCTCGACACTTTCTACATTCAGGTTTTCTATTTTTTTCTTTTTACTCACACCGGTCAATACATAACCTTTTCTATGTTGTACTTGGTATGAGTCAAAAAATTTTTTGCTTTGTCTCTTCTTAATAAAATATATATATATATATATATATTTGGACTCAGAGAGGCCGGTTGTTCAAGTCGCCGTAGCGCGATGCATTTTGATCGGAGTGACTCGCAAGCTGACGATGTTGACCCCAATGGGTCAAAGAGGGCACAACCCAGTGGTACGCAGGCAGTGGATGGCTGGAGGCAACGTCAGAATGCAAAGATCGAGCGACTGTGAGGGCCCCACAAACATAACTGAATTCGTTGTTCTCAACCATCCGTGGCCATGTTGCGTCGTCATCTACAGTATGGAAATGGGCATAGGAACCGTTTCCAGGCAACTTGCGGGAAGGAAGCTACATTCGAGGAGGCCACTTTGCCGACTCTCACTGACCAGCGAGCATCTCGTGCACCGTTTACAGTAGTGTCGTGCCCGATCAAAGTGGGTGAGTGTCCAGTGTCGTCTTGTCGTCTTTAGTGATGAGTCGCGGTTTTATACTTGCACCGATAACCAACGCATAGTGTCGGGAAACGAGGCGGTCGTCACACGGACCTTCCCTTTCCCGTGGAACAGCATACGACTAGCCACCCTTGGTAGTCCTCCATACCACTCTCATGACTCAATGGTACATCGACAACATTCTACCGGCTGCTGTGTTGCCACTCCTGTCGCAGCATTACCGAGCAGTTTTTCAACAGGATAATGCCCGGCTTTATACGGCACGGCTCTTCTATGCTTTTTTCAGTAATGTAAATACCGTTTCTTGGCCAGCCGGATTGCCCGACCTCTCACCGATCGAACATGTCCGGGACATGATGGATTACCCCCTTCGCCCATCTCGGAATGTTTGCGAACTGGCGTGCAATTTGGACACAATCTAGAATTCTATACTTCAGGACAGAATCCGTGAACGCTATGCGTTTGTTCCACGCCTGTTAACTGCTTGTATTCGAGCCAGAGGTAGCGCTACAACGTACGGACTTGTTCCTCTTGTGTAGCTGTTTTATCCGAATAAATGGCGCGACTGCTCTGGAGTTGCAATAACTACCTTTCCTATGCATGTGAATTGCACGTACCGAATTTTTTTTTTGCAAAGAAATTTGTAGTATGTGAAGTACACATACGGCATGTAATTGTTGACATTCTACTGACGTTACAGCGACAAGATGCTGCGTGATTTGCCTGTGTACAGAAGGAATCCGTAATTCTTCTACGTTCTATTATGCTTTCCCAACTATGGACTTCTCCTGGGGATATTCTTTTCCAAGGAGCAATGAATTTTTGCCCGATATCTGGTTCCCAGAATCATTGTGCGTGGTGGTCTCTGCATTGAAATTTCTTTCAGACGTGAATAAATCCTCTGCTTTTGGTTCAATTTGGGAAACTTAAGGATACCGGTATTGGTTTTGAAAAATATTTGTGGAGTCCGTTTCTTAGAAACAGAGAAGCATAACAAATACAAATATACAAGTATTTTCACCTAGGCTGAAATTCTGCATCAAAAATAAACATATTTGCGGTAAACTTTTATCAGCTTAGCCCTCTCCATTGCGAAAGAATTTTTCTTGTTCCACTTTCGGAAAAGGAGCTATGCGTACCCTTGTGGACAGATGTACAGAAAAAGCGAAAAACTAGAAACATCGTATTTCATGTACCTATGCACAGAGGATTTGATAGAGTAAAGATGGGTAAGGAAATAAAGAGAGACGTAGGCTGAGAAACGGAAACATTGAAGAATCTTGACATCCGTAGTATCGAAGCAAAATACATACGAATTACATGCAGTCGTGTCTGAAAATGTTTGCTGCTTGCTTCAGAATAAAAGTAAGATTCGTGGAATTTCCAATGCGTTTTCATTACAGACGCCTGAGATGGTTTGACTTAAAAGCGAATAGTTTTCTTTCGTGCTTGTGCCTTTCGCTGAGCTGTACATGAAACTCTGCAAAAAAACAACAGAAAGCGAATTACTTCTGTAATAATATGCGAACATGCAGAACAAAACAACTAAATCTTTTGCATTTGTCCTGACTTATGTAACCTTGCTCAAACAGCTACACTTCTCGTTCGTCTTATATTTGTTGTTTTGTAATGTATTATGCATGGCAACGAACGGAGTAGCTTAGAGCACGCTAATATTTAAAAAAATGCAGTTATCTATGGGAAATACGTAACTCTTAATCTGTTCTTAGCTATGCGTTATTAAAACAAAACTCACATCGCTGATTATACCGGTACTCGTACTGATAAATTACTGCTTCCACAGTCCTTCAGTCTTTTAAAAATGTATTTTATCTCCCGCCTTTAAGAACTAGCTCTTTTTGAAAGAAAATCTTTATTTTAGATGTGCACTGAAATAGCCAATTATTAGGAACACCTATCTCATAACGTGATGGCACGCCCTTGGCATTCAAAACAGCAACACATTTAATGTAGTATGAATTTAACGAGGTGTTATCGTTCTACAGATATGTTCAGCCAAGAGGTTGCGGCCGTGTTTACCAGTTATCGAATCTCGGCTGGAGTAGGACTCTGCTACGAATAGCTCTCTCAAACTCATCTTGGGGGCGTTCAATTGGGTTAAGTTCCGAGCTCTATTTAGCATGTATAGGTGTGCTTCTAGAGCAACTGCGTGACGACACGAGCCTTGTTGTATAACGCATTGTCCTGCTGGAGGTTGCCCCTCTACATCAGGACCCATACAGCACAAAACGTTTCAGATATGTATCAATATTGTCATAATCTCTCATTTTCGTTACACTTTCAGATATATCTTACAATTACGTTTCAGCAACATTAATTTTGGAACATTTCTCTTTGTACATTACGGTTACGTTAAAAATAGCATTCACCCGTATTACTCTTTTATAATTTCCATTGTACATAATTGCTACCTTAATGTTACATTCGGCGATATTTAAGATTTTGGGTTTGGAAACGGCGTGGATGCGCATGCGCCATTATGCCATTTCACAGAAGCACTCTCTCAGTCGTATTTCCATGTGCTACTGGGATATTCCTTGGTGATACTGTTGTACTCGAGTTATATGATTTAATATTTCATCCTTTTTTTTTTGTGATTCAAGATAATCTGAAAGTAAGTATTTTTTTTATTACTATGATTTTAAATTCCAAAAAGCATTTTATAAAATCTAAGTAGATGGCTACAAATTTGTATTAGTATACTATACCAGCATGATTTTTTTTACTTAAAGCTGAGAAATTTCATATTGGTAGATATTTAGAGAAATGACGAATTTGATTTTCTTTCTTTTTTTTTGCTGAAATATAGCCTATTCCGCATATATAATAGAAATTCGACCCCCTCATTTGGGACCGATTTTTATTTCTTTTGTTATCAATATATAAATGCCGCCACTGTTTCCCATGGAAAGTGAACTGCATTGAACCTGTGAAAACGTAAACAACTCTTAATACAACTCTTGTAGGTTTTGAAACAGCTGTCGAGTGTAATACTTTTTATTGTGATTTTACAAAGTTTATTAAAACTATATAGTTCAGCTTAGTAAATACGTAACAGCAATATGATGAAGTCACAAATATCTTTCAAATACATAACCGTAATGTAACGAAGTTAAAATATCTTTAAAATGCGTAAGTGTAGCATGAAGTTGGTATGCTGAAGTTACAAAGACCTTTCACTGTAACGCATCGGTTATGTTTCAAAGTTATGTAACGGTTGAGGACATTTTGGCGTAACCGTAAGGTTTCTGAAGCATTACTGTTACATTGCGCAACGCATCTGAAAAGTCTCAGTGTTTCAGTGCTACGTACGTTTAACATATAAGAAATATTCTGTGCTGTGTGGAGATGCACTACGAACATGTACCAACGTGTTTAGTCCGAAATGATGTTAAGATACCCCATGATATCCAAATGCAGTTACAGAGGTATTTAGAAACACAACGACCGCCATCAAAAAGACGTCAGACCATTCCACGGCCTCCACAAGTATGTACAGTTAATGTCAAGATGATCGGATCCAATCATTTGTAGTATTCACCCACATTGTGCCCCGTACGTTGATGTCTGTTAACTGGAAATGTGATTCATCGGGCGAAGTGATATTTTTAGCACATTTTTGTAAAAAAAATCGTTCTTATGTTATCGGTTTGTCCGTAAGCCTGTGGACACTATATCTCTGTAACTATCAGTCCGATTAGAATTTTTTTACATTGGGAAGCTTGAAATATGCATGCGAATGATGATCCTTTATTTCGTTTTTTTTTTTTTTTTTTTTTACGATGTACAATTTTGCCGTCAGAGGGCGTAAATACAGCTGATATCAAATTCAAAATACATTTTATTCCATATATTTGCTTCTAAACATCGGATTGAAAAAGTTATTTTCCCTCTCGATTCCATTTATGTCGAAGAGTATTTTAGGTATAGTCACTTTTTTAAGTTACGCGTAGACTTTCCGCTAGGGGCGTAAACAATAAATTGCATTTCCCTGATATCTCTACATCTAAAACTCGGAACTGAAATTTTTTTTCTTCAGCACTAACAGCTCCTGATGGAAAATCTTTCACATAAAATTCCTGATTTTTGGTAAAGAATGATTTGGCCACCAGGGGGCGTAAGCGTTGATTTCTGCTTCTGATGTATTTGCCACAAAACCTGAGCTTCTAAAATCTAGATTGAAAAAAATCGTTTGTGGACCGATGACACTCCGTCGGCAAACCTTTACGGAATATTTTTTTCCTAAAATATTGCATGGTTTCTCCGCCAGAGGCGTAGATCTAAATCTTATTTTTGTAAATATATCTACTTCTAAGGGTCTGATTTGCAAATTCCTTCTTTGTTGGATAGCTTTTCCGATGTGAAATGTTTGTCATATAATCTCAAAACTTTCAAGCAATTCATAGACTTTACGCTTGGGGGTTAAGGTACATTGCGTTTTTCCAGATATATCTGCTTCTAAAATTCCGATTTGAAGAATTCTTCCTGTACCGCATACAGTTCCTGATGGGAAATGTTTTTTTCATGTAATTTCTAATATTAGATAAAGAATAGTTTGTCCGCTAAGGGGCATAAGTGTTAATTTCTGTTTCCCATATATTTGCAGCAAATCTGAGCTCCTGCAAACTCGAATGATGATTTTTTTCCTGGACCGATACCGCTCGCTCACATCGAAAACCCTTTTGAGAATACTTTCTTCTTGAAATAATGCATGTTTTTCTTCCAGGGGGCGTAGATGCGTATCTTATATTTGTCGATATCTCTGCTTCTAAAAGCCCGATTTGAAGATTTTTTTCTTTGTTGGAAAGCGTTTCCGCAGCGAAACATTTTTAATATCATTTCAAATTTCTCTTAACGCACAAATTTGCAACCAGATGGCCTAAATTCACGTTTCCATTTACAGCAATATCTGCGGAATTAAAACCCGATTGAAAAACTTTTTCTTCGGTCAGATACTATTGTTTTCCATAGCGGGTCCATTAACTTTGAATAGCTTTGATAAATTTAAGTCTCGTAAGAACGGATATAAAAGAGGTGCCCATTACACCCGAACATTTGATGTCATCTTTCTTGTTTGCTTGAGTGTTTAAGAACCACCGTTAGCAACTCGATGGTCTATAAACTATACTGCTCAACAGAATTAGGGGAGCACCTTTTTTAAACGATTTTATTCAAAGCAGTTGGCTTAAAATGTTATTGAACTGTCAAAAGATTCCTTCCGAATAATGAAAAACAGCTGTAGAAAGTACTTCGACATGCAAATTAGCAAAAATGAGTTTAAAAGTGATGTCGATGCGACAATCACATAAAACGGGTGGTTCTTCCGGAACTGTATTATTGTACCGCTGGTCGCTGGAGAAACAGTTTGTTGCGTTTTCTCATGTTATCATGCCGAATCAACAGGATTTTCCAGAAAGCACTGCGTGGCGAGCCACAGGAAGGTTGGAAACCGGTCAAAGTCAACGGATAGTAGCGTCCGCCATTGGAGTGAGCCGAAGGGTAATTGCACACTTGTGGAGTCTGTTCCAAGAGACGGAAGTGTTCGAAGACGTCGTGGTGAAGATCGCCCACGAGTTACCACCTCAGATAGTGACCGTTATTTGTCATTAACAGTCCTTCGGAATAGGGGTCACAATGCCACCCATCTGCAAAGACAACTTTTAGTGGCAACCGCAAGAAATGTATCGACACAAACAATTCGTAGATGCCTCCATGCACGTGGATTGTATGCATGTAGGCCAGTTGTTTTTGTCCCACTGACCTACCGACATCGTTTGGATCGAAGAAACTGGGTTGAAGAGCACTGTGATTGGAAACCTGCCGAGTGGAGCCAAGTTCTCTTCTCCGACGATTACAGATTCATCCTAGAGCGGGATATTTGACGACTTCTGATTTAGAGAGAACTTGGCACCCGATACAATTCAGTGCATGTCCAAGAAAGATCGCCTTTTTAGTGGAGGCGGTGTTCTTGTTTGGGCAGAGAAAAGCTTAGGGGGGTACTGACCTGTCAGTTATTCGGAATAGGTCCCTTACTGCTCAAAGATATAATGACGAAATTCTTAAACCCTTGGTCGTGCTTTATATTGCTGCCATCAACGATTCATTCAGCCCTTTTTTATGGATGGCAACTCCCGACCTCATCGAGCGTGCCTTCTGAATCAGATGCTTGAAGAGGAAACAATAGAGCGTATGGAGTGGCCGGCATGTTCCCCGGATTTGAATCCGATCGAACATGCTTGTGACACATTAGGCAGACGCATTGCCGCTAGACCACAACATCCGTTGACTCGCCTTCAGTTGACAAACGCCCTTCTTGAAGAGTGGGGAAGAATATCCCAAAACCTCGTCGACCACCTACCTGATCAATTCAATGCCCCACAAGTGTAAAGCCGTCTTGCACGTTCGAGATCCCCACACATCTTATTATACGGATGACAAAGTTCGGCAATGCTCATTTTTTCTTCTCCAAAATATATGGATAATAATGTTATTTTATGGCACCAGGTAAAACATGATTTTTCACCTGTTCAATCCTTTATTTTCTTGTCCCTTTCATAAATATATTTTTATATTATGCTGCATATTTACCAGAAGTTCTCTTTTCTCGCTAAATTACCTGCTCGCTCCCCTAGTTTTGTTAAGCAGTGTAGTCGCCAGTCGATAATTTAAGGCCACTGGTTCCAGGGAAGGGAGAGAACCAGTCCCGTAAGACAAACAAAGCATCCATGCCTCACAAGATTACAACCCTGACCCTTCTCTGACGAACGGTCAGAAGCCAGCGCTTAAACCACTGCGACACCGGAGCATCGCTGAAACCTCACTCGAGCAGTGACGTGGTTATGAGAATGATATTGCTAATAATGTCAGCCCCTCCTTCCAGAGATGAAGGTATGGATCTTCCTCCTTTGGTCAAGACTATTTGATATTCAAATTTTGTGAATCGAATTTGAACTCAATGTTTGTATTTCAATTACGTTTATTTCTCATGCAAGATTTATTGAACATCTTACATATACGCTACAATTTATTTTGGATCATTCCATCTCAATAATTATTTTGAAATACTTCTAGAAGATAATACCAGGTCTGGAGCTCATTTTGCGGCACTATGTCGCCTTTCAATACTGTCGCTATATCAGAAATTGGTAGAATTCACGAAAGTCGGGATTGTTTTTAAAATGTTAATTTGTCCATAAATTTATGATAATATATTTATTTTGGAAAAGGCTTGTCATCTCTCAATTTAATACACTCTTTACCAAAACAAAAAAAAAAAACAAAAAAAAAAACACACACAAATAAGATTAAAAAAAAGCAACACAAAAACGAGGCACCCTAAGAATATCGTTCGATCCTGATGAAATGTTTGGCAAAATACACTGCTGGCCACCCAAATTGCAACACCAAGAAGGACACGAGATAGCAAAGCCAGATTTACTGGACACAAAGCAACAGATACAAATATGAAACCATTGAGCTTACAGGCCCGTGCGACTTGCGGAACACGCAGACATCAATAGTTCGTGTGGCCCCAATGGCTGGCAATAACGGTCGCTACACGCCGCGGCATCGAATAAAAGAGGCTTTGGATGTAGGCTTGGGGTATGTCGGTCCAGGCTGCATCCACACGTTGCCACTGCCACAGTTCATCAGGCGTAGCTGCGGTTGGTGCTTGCCGGGCCACTCAGTTGCCGATCTGCGATCAGACGTGTTTGATGGGCGACATATCTGTAGAACAGGCGGGCCACGGCAGCAGTGACACCTGGTGGGCTGCGAAGTACTGTTGCGCGATGCGTGCCACGTGCGGGCGCGCAATGTCCTGTTGAAACATCGCCGCTGGCAAGTCCTGCAGGTAAGAGAAGACTACAGGCTCCAAAATGTCGGAGATGTAGCGGCGGCTGATGAGTGTACCGGCGATGCGTACTAGAGGGGTGCGTGTGTCATATCCAAGTGCGCCCCAAAGCATAACGCCAGACGACGGACTGGTATGGCAATGCATAATGGAGACGTCATACAGTCTCTCGCCGCGGTGCCGCCACACGCGGATCCAACCATCGTGGTGTTGCAGGCTGAAGCGGGATTCGTCGGAGAAGACAATGTCGTGCCATTCCGTAGTCCTGGTGCTGCGTTCAACGGCTCACTACCGCCGCACTCGCCGATGGTGTAACGTCAATTGTAATCGGAGCAATGGGTGCCGTGCCACATGTCCCGGCTCCTTCAGACGACGTCGAACGGTACGTGCTGACACAGGTTGTTGCGCAACACACCATAATTCCTTCGCTAACGTTCGTGATGTGGCGCTGCGAGCCATCAATGCTCGCCGCACAACATGCCGGTCCTCTCGTTCGGTGGTGTGCCGCAGCTGTGGCAATCACTCACGTCGGTCTGTCCGTTCCTCCTGCACCCACCGAATCCATTCTCGCCTCACTGTGGCGGGATGTCGTCCCACACGGGCGCCGAGATCTGGGTACGATAAACCGTTGTCGCGATAAGCCACTATTCGTTCTCTGTCCAACTCCGAAACGTGCTGGAATGACTGCCGTATTCTGCGACGAGGAATCGGGAAGCTTCCCACACACAGGTCCGGCAGCACAACACACTTCCACTACTTACACCCCGCCTTCTGTTACCCTTCTTATAGTGCTTCTCGGTTTCGTGCCGGGCGCACATGATTTGCATATGCCATGCAATGCTAATCGTTTGCATGTCCTCTCGCGGGCGACGCATGCTGCGAATTTCAGGCCAATCGGATGCTTCCTTCTTGGTGTTGCATCTTGGGTTGCCAGCAGTGTATTTTGGGAAAATCTTGTATAAAATATAGTTAAGTAAACAAACATCTATGTCATTTTGCCATAAGGAAAACTTTGTCAATACGGAAATATATATCGCACTAATAAAAATATTACCCTCTTTGCCAAAAAAAAAAAAAAAAAAAAAAAAAAAAAAGAAGAAGAAGAAGAAGAAGAAGAAAAAGAAGATAAAAAAATTACTTCTGGGTGCCTTCGTTTTCTTTGTAAAAAATTGTACAATGGCTGATTAAAAAAAACTAGGATACGAATGAGATGCATTGCATTAGTCTTTATTTTGCTTAGTTCGATGACCACTTCTAGACATAGAAACTTTTACACCACGATGTGTTTGTCTGGGCGCCATGAAAGTATTGCCATGAAAGTTTTTGGATAGGTGTCCACTGTTTGGTTATGTATTATAAATGGCTGCAGTTGCGAATCGATCATATGATAGGTGGGCGACGCAAAACGTCTCGGCGTTGTCACTTTTGTTCTGCCTCACCTAAGCTTGTGGATAACTACATTGGAATGATCACGGTGGCGAAAGTAAGTATAAGGAGTACGAATATCTCGGTGATGTCCACATAAATAAATGTTATCGCTCTTGCACCCTTACCAGAGTCTTCATCATAGGGCTACGTATATCTCGATCGTTCCTGCGTCGCATCGCAGCGGAAACTTTTCGACATAGATCAACTGTCGGCTGAATGTAACTACTGAATTTGGAGAAAGGTAACCTGCGTCACCACTGTGGGACTGGTGCAAATAGATGGACTTCTAAATACCTCGATTGCCCATTCAACATCAAGCAACAGCTGCCGCACAATCCACAGAGGACGACAATCGAAGAGACGTACAGGAAACTATGCGCTGATGGCGACACAGACTGTGATTTCAAATTGGCCTAGGAAGGTCAACTGTCTCGATATTCAGTGCGATGACTGCAGCTTATCGCAGCACATTCTCGCGCCAACTTGCGGTGGTTCCCTACCAGACATGCGTGGCGGAACAAATGAAATTATGTGAGGTTCAGCGACCAGTCTAGCATTTGCTTCAACGCCGACGACCGTCGATTGCGAGGTCTGAAAACGATGTGGTCACCGGGCTGATCTCGCAGCCGCCTGTGAGCGTCATGGAGCTCCTCTGTTTGGTGTAATTGTTTGACGCCCTGTAGATTTCTACAGCTTTTCACCGGTAGTACACATAGTGGGTACAATGACAGCCCAACGGTACGTCGGTAAGGTGCTACATCCCGTTGTGTTGGCGTACCTTCGTTGTATCTCGCATAATTTATTTCATAAAGATTATGCTCTCCATCATACTGCGAACCTCAGCAGACTGTGCTTACATTCCAAGACCTCTCCCCAGAAGAGAACGTGAGGAACATCATTTGCAGACGATTTAACATTTCTTAACTACTCCGTATCATTGTCGATGACTTGTGGGCCCAAGTTAACGATACGTGGTCAATGATTTCACAGTCAAACTCCGGGTACATTTACACTCGATTTCAGGCTGCGTTGCCGACTGTATAGCCCATCATGGCGGCCATACGACGTACAGACCTCGTTGACAAATTAGTGTCTCCGCTCTCATCGCCCTCGTGCAATCTTTTAGAAATTAAATAATTTCTTTTCCAACTACTTGGCTATATGTGGGTTTTGTGCATACCTTTAGGCTGTGCCATTTTCTATGTTGAGCACAGTACATGCATTGTATGATCAATGCATTAAAATAAGTCATGAAAATGTTATTTGCTCCGTTTCTATGTGTTGGTCATAGAAACGGAGCAAATGGCTTTTCGAAAATGCACATGACTTGTGCACGGAATGAATTTCAATTTAAGGGCTTGGCGTTTATTTTCTTAAAATATCTGAATGCATTTGAGAAATCCCGTGTACTCTGTAATTGTATTTAGCAACCAAATATCGCCTATGAACAGTGTAATAAATATCAAAGATACACTATTTTTTATTTTCCTTTTAATGTGTTACCTGCCACAAGGATTGGCTATCATAGATGTTATATACACGTACTATGGAACTTAGAAGCATACTATGGCACTTTACAGTTATCATTAAAGAAAGTTAAATTGCTTTAAACTTTTTTGAGTCCTTAAATCCTGTGCTAATTGTTTCTAAAATAGGTCCGAATCAACTTTTTGTTTTTGCTTGCCTAACGTAATGAAAAAAATAGCTATAATGCAGACTTCATACATCAAGCTGCAACGAAACTCGGTGGCCTCTTTGTATCCAAGTAGTTTAGTAAGTACTCGGTGGTCCCTTTGTATCCAAGTAGTTTAGTTCCGGTTTCAATGATAATTTCCTCAAAACTTCTCGTTAAGGAAGAAGTGTCGCTTAATGGAGACGAAAATGTTACATTTGAATTCATTTCAGTAAAAATATCGTATAGCACAGAAAAAGGAATCTCAGTATTCTACGTCGTGTAAGAATTTGTCTTTTTCCCTTCTGAAAGTGAAGCATAATACTTAGCTAGATTTGCTTTATCATTTAGAGATGTGCTGTTTTTAGAGAACTATAAAGTGACCAATATATGCCCAGCCGTGGATTTGAAATATCACTACTTAGGAGGAGGGGGAGTTAAGTTTCACTATGCGTCAAGTTAAACCTATAAGCAGTCACACGTTGCTAATTTGGGTAGACTGATTCCGTGGAAGAGTGAAAGGTGGTGCCATAAGCCATAGACACCACCTATGCCTCATCCAAGACTCGAACTCCGGACGAACCGGAGAGGTTGTCCAGGAACCCACGCCTCTGACCACTCGGATACCTGGGGCGGTGGGGGTTAAATATCACCAACCCAAGGGAAACATCTGTGTTTCACTTGCCGGCCTTGGAATCCAGGTTGTCCTTCTTTGGTGCTCGTGTGTTATATTCTAAAGCAAAATATTAAAGAACAATTATAACTGTCCCTTAGGCGCCGTACCGGCGACGCAGTTGTCTGAGCGCTGGCTTCTGACCATTCGTCCGAGATGAGTTTGAGTTCGAATCCCGTGAGGCATGGATGTTTTGTTGGTCTTACGGTACTGGCTCTCACTCTTCCCTGGAACCAGTGGCCCTAAATTAGGAAGGTGCGCATGCTTATAGCGCATTGAGTTCCTTACGATGGTCGTTAAACCCCCAAACAAAAAGAAACAAGTCTTTCACGCATTTTTCTGCCACCCCGGTGGCGCAATGGTCTAAGCGTTGGCCTATGGTCATTCGTCCGGGATGAGTCTAGGTTCGAATCCTGGTGAGGCATGGATGCTGTGTTTGTCTTACCGCACTGGCTCTCTCCCTTCTCTGGAACCAGCGACCCTGAATTCGAGACAGGCGAGCCCATGGAGTTGCTCACGGTGGTCGAAAAAAAAACAGTATTTTTCAAATTTCACTTGACGAAAAATTAGCACTTTGTTTTCACCTCATCATTATGTTTCGATTTGAAATACTCGTAAAATCTCGGTAGCTTCAAAATTTCGTAAAGCACTGCATTTCCTACAGAATGGACATATTGGAACTTGAGCAGTAGAACATACAGTTTCAAAGTTCTTGACGTACAGTTGAACATTGTAAGCGTTTTCCGCTTTTTTTATTGTGTAACTGCAGTGCTAAGAACTGGTAAAAAGGAGAAGCAAAATCTGGTATCGGAGTATAAGAAGGAAGCGAAATTAGAAGCTTATCCCTTGTTTGCCTTTATTACAGCTGCAAAGAAATGACAGAAGTGGGGCAGACCCGAACAATGGAAAATTTATACCAGTTCTTCAAAAAGACAATCGACGAATGTTTTTGTTTGGTCATCAACAGCGTACAGATGTGTTGTTTTCAATTATCCTCTTATAAGGCTGCGTCGAATAATGGAAAACAGAAAAACGCACTATTTGCTCGTCGTGTTCCACGGAACGGGACGCAATGTTCAGGGGTATGATGAAGTATAAAGGAATGATGTTAGGTATCAGTTGATTAAATGTTAATTCCCCTACATATAACAATAAAATGGGAAAATGTTGAGCGACACTGTTGCATACAGTTCAAGCCCATATGAAAGGCACCATGTCTCTATTGTGCTATGAACACCGTTACTTAATATTTATTTGATATAATACGTGCAGCGTTTACATATGCATCAATGTTTGAACCTTGAATGAACGAATTATTTGCGCAGCATCATGTCAATGAAGTTTAGCGCTACAAATGTTCTTGTTTGTCTAATATTTCTCAGAAATTATGCAATGCATAGCGTTTATCTGAAAGCCAATGCTGCCAACCTCTAAATTTGCAATCATAGTACCATTTCTGAAATACGTGACCTTTTTATGAACATTATTATACGTCAAAAGCAAAGGAATATAAAATAACAAAACAACTCTTTAATGGACTTCCATGATTTAAAAAATAAAAATAAAAAGTTGTTCCAACTTTTCCCTTTTTTGGATTTTATTATACACTTATGATTAGTTATATATTTCTAAAAATCTTGGTTTATTTTTCTTATTTCAAATTTTTGAAAGGAATTCACATCCTATTTTTTTACGTGTTGATACAGAGATGGTATATTTACCAACAAATAGGCATTCTACATCTAGTCTCATGCATCTCCATTCCAGTTCAAAAATGTTTGTGGTTACGCTGTAGCGGCAACCCGTACACAGGTCGCGATTTTCACAAGAAACAACAGCTTTGATTTGTCTTTCCTAAAAAATCAGAAAAACAATACAAGAAGAAATGAACCTGAAGTTTTCAACAGCACAGATAACAACCTTATAGTACGTTAGTCAATATTTGGGTAACATAATACTCACTATTGTTCATGAAAGAGTGCGCTAAATTATAGTAACTATATAATAATTATAGCATGGTTAGGAAAACTGACGAAAGCTGAAAACGTTTGTATCGATTTTGGACCATATTTCAACAATGGCGGGACAAAAAACTGTAAAATGCATTGACACAGTTTTTTTCATTTCCTGAAATATTGGTGTAGAAAGAAAAAATGTTTATAAATGCAAAGCAACAGGAAAGTATACAGAAGTGGAAGTCAGTCAAAATGTAGTCGCCATCATCTGGGCAACTGTTGGATACCATCCCTATAGAGTTGTGGCGGCCCGCATTTCCTGGACGCCACAGCATTCCTTGTAGAATTGTGGCATCCGGGAAATCCTGCAACGACAGAAAAAAGGTGATTGTCGATGTCCCGGGAATAAGCTTGGGGCGGCAGCACTTCCCAGCCCAGGTCCCTGATCCTGTGACAGGTCACCAGTTCTGTGTGAGGTCTCAATCCATCCTACTAAAGGAGGACCCCCTTGCTGTTCAGCAGTGCTGGTCTTTTCTACGTGAGCGATGCGTGCAGATCGTCGAGCAGACGGCAGTACACATCGGCGGTGAAAGTGGTGTTGTCCAGCGGCAGCTCAAAAACACGACAACCAGCATTTCCCACCAAACAGAAAGTAGCGCCTCGCGTGGATGTAAGCCCGCCTCGCGGGTCGGTCTTGAGCTCTATTTTCAATCCAACTACTGTTTCTGGGGGCTGACATTTTCGTACAGGACCCATGTTTTGTCACCTGGCACAATGCGATCCAAGAATAGTTCAGTTTGGTCACGTGCAAGAAGGGAAACGCATGCATTCATGCGATTTGCTTTCTGCTCAACAGTGAGTTGATGGCGTACCCAAACTCCCATTTTGTGGACCTTCAGCTTGTTCGCCCAACTCCCGTGTCTCCAGCTTGTTCGCCCAACTCCCGTGTCTCCAGCTTGTTCGCCCAACTCCCGTGTCTCCAGCTTGTTCGCCCAACTCCCGTGTCTCCAGCTTGTTCGCCCAACTCCCGTGTAATCACATGTAAGTCGGTCTTCACTAAGGTCTTTCGACTTTGGGACAGTGACAGGTTGAAATTTCCTTTTCGAAAGCGTTCGAACCAACAACAGCACTGACGATGTGATATGGTATTGGAGTGTACCCTAGCAATGTTCATTACAGCACTTGCTAGGCGACGAAACTCCTACAGCATACAATGGCGGATGTTCTCCTTGTCCACATCCATGTTGGCTGGAGCTCACATTATTTTCCCTTCTGACGGCTAACTGACACTGGCGTAAGCTACCTACTTGCCGATGTCATGCCGGTGTGATGCGCAAAGTCAGTCGCCAATGTGCGCCATGGACGGGGCTTCGATTTCGGGTACCTCGACATCGGATATTACTTTATTTCCAAACCAACAGAATCACACAGTTACTGTATGTTGCACTTTGTACACAAAATGGGAAAATAACGGAAGTGAGGGCCTTGTGAATGAAACAGGTATGCAGATCGCGTTGTTTATTTGCGAAATCGTCACAACGATTACACTGATCTGCAATTTTTCAACTTTTTTTCTGATGTTTTCAAATGAATAGGTGTATCTGAATGGATGTTTTGCGCAGATTCCGAAAATGCCTTCAAAATTCCTTATCACGTCAGGTTTTTTTGACAAATGACGGAAATGTGAAAATTTAAAATACTCCGTTATTTTTTAATGGCATTGCTATATGGCAACGTTTGTAACGTGTGAAAATGTTCTCTGGAGGGTCGGAATGATTGTTTAAGGAATAGATAAACTATAAATACATATTCAAAAGCAAACATACCTAACATTCGCCACTGGGCCCCCCTTCTAACTTCCTCTTTTTGGATTGTCTTCGATGTGCGTTCGTACAGTCTCTGTTCAACATCCAACAATAGTCGGCCATCATATGTACAGTCCACTTCCCTTGGTATCTCTTTTCTATCACTTTAATATCCTGATGGAAGTGCTCGCCATGTTGTTCCGAAAACTCACCAAGATTGTTAGGAAAGTAATTTAGATGAGCAAGAAGAAAGTGAACTTTGACGCTCATGTTGCAACCAAGCAGTTCATAGAATTCCAGCATGTCCTCGACTAAAGTGGTGTAATTTGAAGCCTTTGTGTTCCCCAAAAAGTTGTGTACCACATTTCTGAATGCAGTCCATGCTCGCAATTCGCTCTCACTCATGGTTTCCTCGAATTTGTTGTCTGCCATTAATTTTTGTATTTAATGCCCTATGAAAATGCCAGCCTTACTTTTTTCAGATGTGATTGATGGAAACTTACCACCAAGATACTAAAAGCATTACTGTCCCTGCTTAAAGCTGTTACGAATTGCTTCATTAAGCCAAGTTTGATGTGTAAAGGTGGCAACAGTATTTTCGATGGATCAACCAGTGGAAGTGAAACAATGTTTTTTTCGCCAGGTGTGAATGTACTTCTGACTGGCTACTGCTGCCGAACCCAATGTTCCGTCCTTGCTCTGGAGTCCCATTCACACAAAAAGCAAGGAAATTTGGTGTGGCCTGCTTGTTGGCCGAGCAATATTCCAATCACCTTTTAATACCAGCACAAAGACCATTCATGAAACTTGTACTGCACACTTTCCAGCAGTAATTTAAGGTTCTCGTATTTTCAAAGTCACAGAATGTGCTACTGGAATGGATGGATGAATGTTAGTATTGTGTAATAAAACACCTTAAAAAACGGAACAAATTCTGCTTCTTGGTATCTGTACCAGGAGAATCTAGTATTAGGACATGGTAAATTCTTTTCCTGAAGTCGTGATCCTAAAAGCTCTGCTGCGTCTTTACGTAAATTCAGATCACGAACCAAATCATTCAGTTCATGCTGGGTAAATGGCACTGGGGTTTCATCCTCCATGCTGTCCGGTTGGAACATTTCATCACTTGTATCACCGTCTGAATCCGTGTCTGTTGGGGGCTTGATATTGGACGGGGATGGCACAGGGATGGATTCACTATGGGGCACTGGTCTTATGGCAGATGGGATATTGGGATACACAATGTTACGCTTACTGGTTCTGGTATGGCCCACGATATTCACTGTGCAGAATTTTTTTTTTATTGGAGGTTTAACGACCACCGTGAGCAACTTAATGGGCTATAAGCAGTCGCCCGTCCCTAATTTAGGGTCACTGGTTCCAGGGAAGGGAGAGAGCCTGTGCCGTAAGACAAACGCAACATCCATGCCTGACCGGGATTCGAACCCGGACCCCTTACGGACGAGTGATTAGAGGCCAGCGCCTTAGACCACTGCGCCACCGGGTTCAGAAGTAGCAGTCGTCACAGTGATTTTTTGGCTCACGCCACACCATGGGTACACCAAACGGCATTGATGCCCTTTTTCTACTTTTCCAGTTCCTCAACCCCTCCACACATGCACGGCACACATTGTGAGGAGACCAAACTTTTTCCTGATCTGCTAGTTTAATGCCAAAGTATTGAAATAAAGCATTTTTCACGAAAGGCGTAATATTTTGCTTCTGTTTTTTTCCTGTCGTATAACAGCCACATATGTAGCAAAATATGTCTGGATGATTTACACAACCACGAAAGGCCGTTGCACACGCAACAAAGAAACAACCGAACTCTTTGCACTGACTAGTGTAGCACGATCTGCCCCGAATGACGCCACATGTGACCAATAGAAAGAAGGGAGCAGAGGCGTGAGGTATGAGTCATAATGCCATGCCAAGATAACATTCTCTGATATTCCGCCTTTGTGAGTGGCGCAATTCTTGATGTCATACATATAAAACAGATACATTTCCATTATCAGCTATATATTTATGTTTATCTATTCCTTAAACAATCATTCCGTCCCTCCAGAGAACATTTTGACACGTTACAAACGTTGCCATATAACAATGTCCTTAAAAAATAACGTTTCTTTAAATTTTCACATTTCCGTCATTTGTGAAAAAACTTGACGTGATACGGAATTTCGAAGGTCATTTTTGGGAATCTGCGCAAGAAATCCATTCAGATACACCTATTCATTTCAAAACAACAAAACCTTGCATATTAGTGTTATTTAGGAGATCAACTCAGTACATGAATTCATTTTTTTTGTTTCCTTTACAGGCCCAGTCATTCTACTGTGCTCGTATATTTGAATATACAGGATGTACCCTAAAATTTTAATAAGACTCTGTGAAACACGCTGCAAAGTTTGCATCCGTGTGTTAAAACAAAGTCGACGAATCTCCTTTAGCCGCCCAGCTGGCTGATTACACTGAGGCCCCAGCGTTTAAACATTCGTCGTAGGTTGGCCCGGGATCTACTCCCGGATGAGAAGACTGGCGATGCGTTATACATTGTTTTCTAGATGTACCTGGGACAGAGTCCTTGACGAATGGAGTTTTTGTCTCGAAGCACGGATGCTCCCTTCGTAGAACTAGAATTTTTAAATCAGAGAATCTAAAGAGGCGATGGTGGGGATCGTTAAATCGCGTACCAAAAAAGAATTTCTTTTCCCGTAGTTGCAGCTCAGAGAACACATTCTGTAATTAAAGATATATATATATATATATATATAGGGATGTAAGGTCAGGTGATGCGTAACATCACAGCCTCTCCTTGACAAATGTCAACCCCGCCTTCTCGTGGTGCATCCTGTTCCTACTAAAGGGGCTCTGACGACCGCCAATAGCGGTATAACTATACCATCGGGATTAGAGGAAATTCTATCCCACACTCACCAACCCGCTTGGCCAGCGTGGTGAGTTATGGCCAAACCCCTCCAAAATGACTCCACAACTTAAATCTTGGCCCTCAGTCTCCGGCAGCTGGAATGTACCTGGCCAAGGCAGCGGCCAGTGCGACATGAAGACAGAGGGTGCTAAGAATCCCCGGAGGACCGGACTAGGCTGCCATCTGATGCTGACCTTGGCTACGTACAATGGACGCTCCCTATCTTCTGATTCATGGCTTCTTGAATTGGAAGAGGAACTACAAAGGATCAAGTGGGACATCGTGGGGCTAAGTGAGGTAAGGAGAAAAGGAGAAGATCTCATCGAACTGAAAAGTGGACATCTCTTCTACTATCGTGGGACAGATACTGGCAGAACTAGTGGTGTTGGATTTATAATAAACAAGAAACTGAAGGATAAAGTTGTAGAAGTTGAAAGTTCCTCTGACAGAGCTGCACGGCTTGTTATCCAACTCTCGAAAAGCTACCAGGCTCAGATTATTCAAACTTATGCACCCACCACAAGTCACCCTGAAGAAGAAATTGAAGAATTTTATGAGGAAATTTGTCATCTAAATAATAAAGGTAAGCAGCACTTACAAATAATTATGGGAGATTTCAATGCAAAAATAGGGCAACAGCAACAGAATGAAACTTCAGTAGGTAAATTCGGTCACGGCAACAGAAACCAGCGTGGAAATACTCTCGTTGAGTTTGCAGAGGCAGAAGGGTTTTTCATCTTGAACTCCTTCTTCAAGAAAAAGCCACACAGGAAATGGACATGGAGACATCCAAATGGGCCGACAAGTGAAATTGATTTTATTATGTGTAACAAAAGATTCGTCATAGAAGACTGCAGTGTGCTAAACAAGTTTAACACAGGTAGTGACCATAGATTGGTGAGATGTAAGATGCACCTCAACACTAAACTTGAACGTGGCAAGCTCATAAGACAAACAAAATCTATTGACATAACCAACCTTAAAAAACACCATAATACCTTCAAGTTGGAACTGAAGAACAAATTCTCCGCTTTAGAAGGCCTAACATTGGAAGAAGTGGACATCTCTAAAGTTAACAGAAAAGTAACCAAAGCTCTTATGGAAACAGCAATAAAATTAGCTGGGTCTAAGAACAAATTGCATGTAAATAAATTATCAGGAAAAACGAAAATGTTGATGCAAAAAAGAAGAGAGATGAGGACAACTAAAGAAGATGTGACTTCCAAAGTGGAATATATAGAGCTATGCAAGACAGTACGAAAAAGTATCACTGAAGACGTAAGAAAATTCAACTGTGAACTAGTGAGGAAAGCAATTGAAAACAACAAAAGCCTTAAGATAGCAAAGGGACATCTCAGTAAGGGAAGAAAACAGATTATGGCACTGAGAAAAGAAGATGGTTCTGTAACAAGAAATAGAGGCGAAATTTTGACACGAGTGAAAGATTTCTACTCCAAATTATATGAAAGGGATGATACATGCACTCCAGACATCATGAAAGATACCAGTACCAGAGTTCCTCCAGTCCTTCCAGCAGAAGTTGCACATGCAATCAAGAACATGAAGCGGGGAAAAGCTCCAGGAGAAGATGGAATTACTGTAGACATCATACAAGAAGCAAGTGGAGAAATCGAAACAGTACTCGCCCAAATTTTCACTCGATGCCTTAATGAAGGAAAGATTCCTGAGGATTGGAACACCGCTACAATGTCCCTGCTACATAAGAAAGGTGACATTGAGGATCTCGGAAACTACAGACCTATCAGCCTCCTATCAGTAGTTTATAAAATCTTCACTAAAGTTCTTTCACACCGCTTGAAGGTAACACTGGACATGGCTCAACCGAGAGAACAAGCTGGATTCAGGAGTGGCTACAGCACAATAGATCATATCCATGTGCTGAGAGAACTAATTGAAAGAGCGAGGGAATATGAACTTCCATTGTGCATGGCTTTTATCGATTATGAAAAAGCCTTTGATTCGGTGAAACCATCAGCAGTTACAATGGCTCTGAAAACCTGCGGTATTGAAGATGCATACATTAATATTATTAATAACATCTATGAAAATGCAAGTGCAAAGATTAGGCTGTTTGAAAATACAACACACATAAAAATTGGAAAGGGAGTGAGACAAGGTGACATTATATCTCCGAAGCTCTTTAATGCCACATTGGAAAATGTCTTTCAATCACTGAACTGGGAAAACAAGGGGATAAAGATTAATGGAGATTATCTAACCCACCTTCGTTTTGCTGATGACGTAGTCATTTTTGCAACTAGCCCATCAGAGCTGCAGAGTATGATCCAGGAACTTGCTGACAAGAGTAAAGAAGTGGGATTAAAAATGAACTTTCAGAAGACAAAAGTGATGTTCAATGCTTTTACAAGAAATGAAGATTTATCGATTGATGGAGAAAAGCTGGAGATAACAGACTCGTACGTTTATCTTGGACAGCAGATATCAAGTGAGGGTCACATTGATGAAGAAATTAATCGGCGTATAAAACTTGCCTGGAGAGCTTCTGGAAGAAACAGCATAATTTTCAAGAGCAATATGCCATTATGTCTTAAAAGAAAAGTGTTTGATCAATGCATCCTTCCAGTGCTTACGTATGGTGCAGAGACGTGGACCTTAACTAAAAGAGACATACAAAGGCTGCAGACAACTCAAAGAAGAATGGAGAGGTGCATGCTTGGTGCAACCAGGAGAGATAAGAAGAGGAACTCGTGGATCCGAAAAATGACAAGAGTGGAAGACATCATGATCAGAGTTAAATCCCTGAAATGGCAATGGGCTGGACATACTGCCAGAAGTACAGATCATCGATGGACAGCCGAAATTTTAGATTGGATTCCAAGGGACAGGAAAAGACCCAGAAGAAGACCACATGGGAGATGGGTGGATGAAATTCGTAAATATGCGGGAGTGACATGGAGGAGACTGGCACAAGATAGACCGGTGTGGAGGAAACTTGGGGAGACCTTCGTCCAGCAGTTGATTGATGATGGTTGACAATGATGATGATATATATATATATATATATATATATATACACTCATCGACAAAATATATTGGCACCAAGAAGGAGGCAACCGACAGAGATCGACCTATGTGGGTAGATTTGACATCGGGAGACATGCACATAGTTCAAGCATTACTCTCGGCCGCGCATGTGGCACCAGCAGGGGGAGGGGTGTCGTAGTGCTGTGCCTAACCGGCTATATAAGGTCATCCTATTCCGCGTGCTTGCCATTCTGAATCGTGCTGTTTTGTTGGTTGTATCCTTTGCAAGTTAAGTACGTCTCGGAGAAAAGTTAGTAAGCAATTCGAGCAGCTGGAGGAGTTCAGGAAGGGCCGCATTATCGGGCTCCGGAATGCGGGATGGTCTTATTGACGTATTGCACGCCATACCGGTCGTGTGGATATCACCAGAACACGCTGTATGCGGCAGTGGATAGAACAAGGCACGCAGCAGCGACAGAAGGGTTTGGGAGAACTAGATGAACCACGGAGAGAGAGGACCGACGGGTTGTCCGACACGCGCGGAGTGACCCAACAGACACGATTACGGATATTCAGCATGAAGTGGTGCCCTTAACGCATCGTCCTACTAATGCTAGCACCATTGACAGACGGCTGCACGATGTAGGACTACACGTACTCAGACCGTTACGACGACTGCCCTTAACACCATTGCATCGTCGCCAAAGACTGCAGTATTGTCGTGCCAGACTGTCAAGGAACCACTCAGAATGGCAACGGGTGATCTTCAGTGACGAGTCGTGTTTTTGTCTTGAAGGAGACGACCAACGAATTTGTGTGTGGAGGCAACGTGGTCAGCCCCAAGATGAACGGTTTGTTGTCGAGCGTCACACGTCCAGAAGGCCTAGTGTCATGGTGTGGGACGCAATTGCCTACGATGCCAGATCACCTTTGTTGTTCGCCGTCCCGGTGGCGCAGTGGTCTAAGCGATTACTTCTGATCATTCGTCCAAGATGGGTCCGGGTTCGAATTCCGGTGAGGCATGGATGTTGTGTTTGTCGTACGGCGCTGCTCTCTACCTTCACTGGAACCAGTAACCCTAAATTAGGGACAGGTGACTACTTATAGCCCACTGAGTTGCTCAAAATGTTCATTAAACCTCCAATAAAAAACACCTTTGTTGTTTGGTACAGGCTATTCACTTTGACAGCCCAACGTTACGTTAATGAGGTCATGTAACCAGAGGCCCTGGTTTTTCCGAACCCTCACTCCGGTGCAATTTTCCAACAGGACAACGCTTATCTGCTTATTGCTGCTGTCTGGAGAGCTTCCTTTCAACGAACTGACACTCTGCCATGGACAGCCGCATCGCCAGACCTATCACCGATTGAAAATGCGTGGAATGCTATTGGACGCGCTATCCACACTCCACTCCTACCGCACAATCTGCAGGAACTGCGTGAGAAGATTCAAGCTGTATGGGATGGCTTATCGCAGAACACCATTATGAACCTGTACAACTCCATGCCGAGACATCTGGCATGCTGTGTGAGCAAACATGGAGGCCCGACGCCATACTGAGAGACACTACTTATTGCCGTGTAGCTCAATAAATATTGTCCATATCAGTATCAATGTTTAATCATTTATTGTTCCTGGTAACATTTACCTTCCTCCTGAGTAGCATTGCAATCCGACACGTCCTTCTGGGTGCAATTTTTTTGACGATGAGTGTGTGTATATATATATATGCTTGTGTTTTTAAGAAATATTCAAAATGAATATTGAAGTGGTACATCGCGGCAAATATATTGAGTGCGACCAAGATTAAATGATACTTCTCAAGGACAAATGTCTCATCCATTACACAAGAATTCACTTGGACCTAGGTATTCATTAACAATTGAAACATTTCATTAAAGGCTTTTGCATATTAAATGATAAAGGCTAATTACAAACCCAAGGAGCATAACTACATAATCATGCTTAAAATTTCACGTACCAAGGTTCACTCTGCAATTTCATTTACTTAATAAATTATAATCACATCTGTTGACTTCCCATTAGCAATTTTAATTTATGTAATAGCATGTCTTTTGTTCTTATTTTTGAAACTACTATAATGGAAGCCAAAGCTGATACTTTCGAAATATAAATATTTCATTACTTCAACATTAACCCTTTAAGCTGCTCGAACGAAGTAACTCGGGGTATGTGTTTGTGGCCCGTAGCGGCTGGCCCGAAGTAACTCGGGGTAAAAAATCTTTGCATTACCCAGCTCGAATGAGTGACTTCGAACTCCGGACATCAGTGAACATCGCATTACCCCTTTGCTTTGTTATTCAAACTGCTCGTTTAAGGGGATGGTTGACACTAATCCTTTCTGACTGATTACCTGCTAAAAGGGTTCGGACAATGGCACCGAACTAGAGATGTTTGGATGTCATTGCAGTTTCTACATTTTTTTATCTTGGAAACATGAATTAACGAAATGCATCGAATAAAACTGAAAAAAATTTTTAGAGTATTTCAGTAATTCTGTAATCAACTTGATAAGGAGAAATATTACTTCCGGGAACACAATCTTTTAATTTGAAAATACTTAAATAATGCGATTTTGTTCAAAGAAATAGGAAATCAACTGTGAAACTGAGTTTTCGGTTTGCAACAAACACGTAAAAAGAATTTAAAGGATATGACATGCATGTTTTTACATGAAATTTCTCATTAGCTGGTACTGAAAATAAAAATTACATTTCGAAAGTTATTTTATTTTGAGACTTTTCAAAAGTGCTTTGCTATTTTAAATGAAAACAGCAGCAATTTGAACTATTAGTGAGAACAGACAGTCAGATATGTGTAAAGAATAAAAATTAGATAAAACACACAAGACACAAGGACGATTTTCTTTAATTTAACAGGAGGAAATAGTAGGTCGGTTGTCGATCAGCGTGCTTTGTACGAAAACAGTTGCAGAAAAATTTCCCTCTTTTCTTCTCCCCATTTTCTTCCATTAAAATATTTAATATTTGTAGTGTATGTATTTCCCTTTTTCCGAGAGTTTCTTCTGCGTCTGCAGCCCCTTTTTCTTAACAGATCTATGCAATTAAAAGATAAATTAAGTGTTCGGGTTTTATTATATCATCATCATCATCATCATTGTCAACCATTATCAATCCACTGCTGGACGAAGGTCTCCCCAAGTTTCCTCCACAACGGTCTGTCTTGTGCCAGTCTCCTCCATGTCACTCCCGCATACTTTCGAATTTCATCCACCCATCTTCCATGTGGTCTTCTTCTGGGTCTTCTCCTGTCCTTTGGAATCCAATCTAAAATTTCGGCTGTCCATCGATGATCTGTCCTTCTGGCAGTATGTCCAGCCCATTGCCATTTCAGGGATTTAACTCTGATCATGATGTCTTCCAGTCTTGTCATTTTTCGGATCCACGAGTTCCTCTTCTCATCTCTCCTGGTTGCACCAAGCATGCACCTCTCCATTCTTCTTTGAGTTGTCTGCAGCCTTTGTATGTCTCTTTTAGTTAAGGTCCACGTCTCTGCACCATACGTAAGCACTGGAAGGATGCATTGATCAAACACTTTTCTTTTAAGACATAATGGCATATTGCTCTTGAAAATTATGCTGTTTCTTCCAAAAGCTCTCCAGGCAAGTTTTGTACGCCGATTAATTTCTTCATCAATGTGACCCTCACTTGATATCTGCTGTCCAAGATAAACGTACGTGTCGGTTATCTCCAGCTTTTCTCCATCAATCGATAAATCTTCATTTCTTGTAAAAGCATTGTACATCACTTTTGTCTTCTGAAAGTTCATTTTTAATCCCACTTCTTTACTCTTGTCAGCAAGTTCCTGGATCATACTCTGCAGCTCTGATGGGGCAGTTGCAAAAATGACTACGTCATCAGCAAAACGAAGGTGAGTTAGATAATCTCCTATAATCTTTATCCCTTTGTTTTCCCAGTTCAGTGATTGAAAGACATTATCCAATGTGGCATTAAAGAGCTTCGGAGATATGGTGTCACCTTGTCTCACTCCCTTTCCAATTTTTATGTGTGTTGTATTTTCAAACAGCCGAATCTTTGCACTTGCATTTTCATAGATGTTATTAATAATATTAATGTATGCATCATCAATACCGCAGGATTTCAGAGCCATTGCAACTGCTGATCGTTTCACCGAATCAAAGGCTTTTTCATAATCGATAAAAGCCATGCACAATGGAAGCTCATATTCCCTCGCTCTTTCAATTAGTTCTCTCAGTACGTGGATATGATCTATTGTGCTGTAGCCACTCCTGAATCCAGCTTGTTCTCTCGGTTGAGCCATGTCCAGTGTCACCTTCAAGCGGTGTGAAAGAACTTTAGTGAAGATTGTATAAACCACTGATAGGAGGCTGATAGGTCTGTAGTTCCTGACATCCTCAATGTCACCTTTTTTATGTAGCAAGATCATTGTAGCGTTGTTCCAATCCTCAGGAATTTTCCCTTCATTAAGGCATCGAGTGAAAATTTGGGCGAGTACTGTTTCGATTTCTCCACTTGCTTCTTGTATGATGTCTATAGTAATTCCATCTTCTCCTGGAGCTTTTCCCCGCTTCATGTTCTTGATTGCAAGTGCAACTTCTGCTGGAAGGACTGGAAGAACTCTGGTACTGGTACCTTTCATGATGTCTGAAGTACATGTATCATCCCTTTCATATAATTTGGAGTAGAAATCTTTCACTCTTGTCAAAATTTCGCCTCTATTTCTTGTTACAGAACCATCTTCTTTTCTCAGTGCCATAATCTGTTTTTTCCCCTTACTGAGATGTCCCTTTGCTATCTTTAGGCTTTGGTTGTTTTCAATTGCTTTCCTTACTAGTTCACAGTTGAATTTCCTTACGTCTTCAGTGATACTTTTTCGTACTGTCTTGCATAGCTCTATATATTCCACTTTGGAAGTCACATCTTCTTTAGTTGTCTTCATCACTCTTCTTTTTTGCATCAACATTTTGGTTGTTCCTGATAATTTGTTCACATGCAATTTGTTCTTAGACCCAGCTAATTTTGTTGCTGTTTCCATAAGAGCTTTGGTTATTTTTCTGTTAACTTCAGAAATATCCACTTCTTCCGATGTTAGGCCTTCTAAAGCAGAGAATCTGTTTTTCAGTTCCAATTTGAAGGTATTATGGTGTTTTTTAAGGTTGGTTATGTCAATACATGTTGTTTGTCTCATGAGCTTGCTACGTTCGAGTTTAGTGTTGAGGTGCATCTTACATCTCACCAATCTATGGTCACTGCCTGTGTTGAACTTGTTCAGCACACTGCAGTCTTCTATGACGAATTTTTTAGAAGCAGTAACGCACTGAACCTGAAACGCTTACAAAATTCCTATGCCTTGGACTTTTTAACAAAATTTAACTTTTACAGTGGAGTTTTAAGGTGAAGTGTGTTCAAATATACATTCTAAAATTGGTATAGGAGAAACAGTACTTAAACCCTTAGATGGTTACATCAACAAAAAGGCCTAAGGCGTTTTTACGACGTTTTCTGTTAAATGCTTGATATTTCATTTATGTATACAGATGATAATTACCAATAAAAACATTATGCTACACATGAAACTTGTGCAAAGCCCTTAGGCTTTTCAGCAACATTTTTGTTACATTCATAATATTTGATATGTTTAAATAAATAAGAAAAAGTGATAAATAGATATCAGTATATCAATGATCGGATGTTTAAAGCAATATATCAGTCATCAGGTATGTCTCAAACTATTTGATGCCACATTGCAAATGTTCTTCAGTCACTGAACTGGGAAAACAAAGAGACAAAGATTAACGGAAATTATTGAACTCACCTTCTTTTTGCTGAAGACGTAGTCATTTTAGAAACTGGTACTTTAGAACTGCAGAGTATGTTTTAAGAACTTGCTGACAAGACTGAAGAACTGCTATTAAAAATTAACTTGCAGAAGTAAAAACTGATGTACAATGCGAATTTTGAAGATATGAATCCGTTTTTTGGTGTAAATATGACATGGAGGGTAAGTCGGATAATATCCAAAAACTTGAAAATTTCGTCGTCCTGCAGCGGGAATCGAAGCACGTATCCTGATGAATGGAACACTCGTCACCCGGATAGCACCCGAGTATTCGATTCCAGCTCCAGGGCGACGAGATTTTCAAATTTTCGGATATGATCTGACTTACCATCCATTCCATTTTCACACCAAAAAACGGAATCGCGTCTTCCAAATTTGTATTGTATGGTGTAATCTTGTATTCCATTCATGATGTATAATGATTTTACAAGAAATGAAGATTTATTGATTGATAGGGAGAAGCTGAAGATAACCGATACCTGAATTCACCTTCGACAGTAGATATTAAGCTAAGGTCCCATTGATGAACAAATTAACCTGCGTATAAAACTTGATTGGAGTGTTTTTGGAAGAAACAGTGCATGTTTTGAGAGCAATCTGCTATTATGTCTTAAAAGAAAAGTGTTTATATAATGCATCCTTTCTGTGCTTACATGTGGAGCGTAGACATGGACCTTAACGAAAAAAGGTATACATAAAATACAGACAATTGAAAAGAAGCTTGATGTAACCAGGAAAGAAAAGAAATGGATCTCATGAATAAGGAAAATAATTAAAGTGGAAGGCAGCATGATCAGGATAAAATCCATGAAATGGCAATGGGTTGATATATTGTCAGAGGGACGGACCATCGATGCACAACCGAAATTTTAGACTGAATTCCACGGGACAGAAAAAGACCCAGAAGGAGACAGCATGGGAAATGGATAGATGGAATTCGAAAGAATGCGGGAGGGACATGGAGGAGACTGGCTCTAGGCAAATCGCTGTGGAAGAAACTTAGGGAGACATTCATCCAGCAGTGGATTGATAACGATTGACAAATGATAATATGGGTGGAGAAGAAATGGCCACCGAAGAACTGGCCACTCGGAGAGCTGACCACCGGAGAACTGGCCAGCCGGAGAGCTGGTCACCGGTCAACTGGCCACTTCGAGAACTGGACACAAAGATATTAAGGGACAGTATAATAATCGTCCATTCGACAGCTCTGTGTAAATATTCCGAGTTGTGACTCATAGAAACGCTCATTATTTTGTGTCCCTTTTAATTTACATATTTAGTGTATTATAGAGCTGTGAGATTCTTCCTCAGTTCTTTTTCCTGTGTTATTACTATGCGGTTTGTCCCAAAAGTGTAAAGTACAAAGAAAAAAAAAAGAACAATTCTGATCTTTCTTTTCTTTTTGTCTTTGATTGAAGGTTTAACGACCACCGTGAACAACTCGATGTGATATAAGCAGTCGCCCATCCCTAGTTTAGGGCCACTGGTTCAAGGGAAGGGAGAGAACCAGTGCGGTAAGCCAAACGCAAAGCCCATGCCTCACCGGAATTCTAACACGGGCCCTTCACGAACGAATGGCCACAAACCAGCGCTTAGACCACTGCTCCACTGGGGCGGGGTTCTGATTTCTGCCAGATTTTGTAGGTTTTTAGAGTACAACTCGACAAAGGCTCTAGAGCGTCCGCCATACATTCGCAGCCTTTAAAGATCGTGGTAAGGGGGCTAAGCATTCCGATTGGGGCCGCCCCGGTGGCGTAGTGGTCTAAGCGATGGCCTCTGATCATTCGTCCGAAAGAGGTCCGGGTTCGAATCCCGGTGAGGCATGGATGTTGTGTTTGTCTTACGGCACTGGCTCTTTCCCTTCCCTGGTGCCAGTGACCCTAAATTAGGGACGAGCGACTGCTTATAGCCCATTGAGTTGCTCACGGTGGTCGTTAAACCTCCAATCAAAAATAAAATCCGATTGGGGGCATGTTTTATGAGTTTATTAAGTAAGACTCAACAAATTCCTTGCCAGCATCGGCTACCGATAGTAAGAAATTGTGTATACGCGCGCGTGTGTAAGGGGGGGGGATTATAACGACATACAATATAAAGAATTTCAAGACTATCGGCAGCAAATTTTCAAAGTTTAAAAACCACACAATTCAACAAATTCTCTGGGGGCGTCCGCTACCGTGGAAACCTGTGTGTAGGTAAGATAGGGTAGGAGGGATTGACACCAAAAATATGAAATACAAAGAATTTCTGGTTTCATCGGGAAATTTTCACCGCTTATAAACAGCAACTCAACCAATTCTCTGCGGGCATGTGCAAACCAACGCAAGAAACTTTCGTGGGAGGGAACCGTTAATACCGAAAATATAAAATATAAATAATTTCTAGCCTAATCAGGAGCACATTTTCTGCGTTTACGAACTGCAACTCTACAATATTAGTCTGGGCGTGTGCTTCAGCAGGAACTTGTCTGCGGGAGGAGGGCTAGCCCCCGACATATGTCCTGCGTTAGCACATACCCGCAGAGAATTTGTTGAGTTGTAGTTTTTAAACGCTGAAAATCTCCTGATCGGACCACAAATATTTATATTTTATATTTTCGGTATTACACCTCCCCCCCCGCCGATATGTTTCCTGCGTTAGCACATGCCCACAGATACTTTGTTGAGTTGTAGTTTGTAAACGCTGAAAATCTCCCGATCGGACCACAAATCTCTTATATTTTATATTTTCGGTATGAAGCCAACAGGTTTCCTGCGTTAGCACATGCCCACAGAGAATTTGTTGAATTGCAGATTGTGAACCGAGAGAATCTCCCAATCAGACCAGAAATTCTTTATATTCTATGCCCACCTCCCTCCCAAACACACACACACACGGTTGGTCCTGTAGCGGTTTGAGTTGTTTTTTCAGCGTAGAGAAATTGTTTACTAGGGAAGAAAATTAACAAAAGAATGAAAATGCAAAAACCACCAAACTTGCGTATAGGTTTTCTTTGAACACAGAGTCCCCCCCCCCAACGAGTCTTCAACTCCTCCTCCCCTGCCCTGAGTCCTAGCAGCGGCTCTGCAGAAACATTTTGCTATAAAAAGTACAATTCCTTCGGACCCGAGCCATTTACATATATTTAACCCTCAGTGCCATATAAACAGCTCCTGTTAGGGTTCACACACCACCCTACTACCATAACGGATCTCTGAAAAACTGAAAGTAGAATAAGTGCTTCCATAATTTTTTTTTGGTTATTTTTAACAATTTCGGAAGTTTTAATGTAATTTTCTTGATCAAACTGTTATATTTAACGCCTAATTTCTCTTCTTTGGCGAGGTTTTCTTTGATTTCCCACATTTCAAAAGGGAAAAAATATATATAGTTGCCACTAATAGAGGTTTTCATACACCAGCAGAGCGGTAAACCATTATGCATTTTAGCAAGTACGGGCTACGTTTAGGAACTTCAATTTCAATGAAAAAAAGCCCCCCAAAAATTCTGTATTTGCTTCCAATAGACGTTTCATATATTGGCTGAGCTTAAAACCCACTGCGTATTTTAATTACTGAAAGTACGTACTATGGCTATAAATTCCAACATCAAACAGAAGTCATCGCTCTTTCCACCTTTATAAGTGAGTCACGGAAAAATTATCATCTGCCGCCACCGGGAATCAAACCCCGGTCTTTCAGTTAACCGCCAGACATGCTACCACTGCACCACAGTGGCCTCGAATTATCCAGATTTACATACGACTATTCTGTGACTCACTTATAAACGTGGAAAAATCTGACTTTTGTTTGTCGTTCCTATTTCACGTCAATTGTGTGTATTAATTATAAATTCAAAATTTCAATGGACTTCACCCTTCGGACTTTGCTTCAAATTGTGACCCACTACATTTTTTGCTGCAGTGTGGTGGGCCACCGCAGAGCTAAGAAAATGGAAAATGCACAACACCATTCTAAGAAATAACGTCCATTTCTCTTGATCTGCTATCAACGAAATTATTCCATTGCATTTTGATAAAATTCCTACTGTTTCATGTTGACAGATTTCATAGATTTTCAATGATGTAAAATAATCAAGAACAATTTTGAGAGGATCAACACTGGTTCTCCAATTTCTACCAAAGTCAAGTTAACACATCGTCTTGATAGCTATAACAATGTGACTTATGATGGCCATAAACCATACATACACATTTAAAAGTATAGACAAAGAGACACAATCGCAAAAAGTGTATTTCCATTAAAATACCGAAGAAGAATTTTTCTGTTTCCCTTAATATTTCTCACATTAACGTATTTATGAGAAGGAAAAGTTTATGAAAAAACATAGGAGGCAGTGAATTTCAGATTTTATCAAAATATCATTCTTAAAACTTGTACAAGGAACACTATTTTCTACAAAGACGGAATCTTTTTTTTTTTTCAAACAGTCCGCCCTTTAATTTTGTTAAAGCTTTTCGATTATTTTGGGAAGAAGAGGGAAGAATAGCATCTTGGCTACTCATGCTAATACTGTAAAATTGTGAACATGTGTTCGATAATTCTTTGCCACTTACCGATCAACTGGCGGGAGAAATTAATTTCTATCAATGTTGACTTCTTTTAAATTGTTTTCGTTATCAGCTAAGTCCCCCCCTCTCTCGGTCTTTGAACGTTTTCGAAAGATGCGTGCTTTGTTTTTTTTGTCATTTGTAACTATTCAGTGTGTGCTGGAAACAACCTGGTTCGTCGAAAGCTCCAGAAACTTATGAACATAAACGTGGGACATCTTCATCTGTTCCTGCAACCATCTCTTTTTCCGAATTACGGATGATGTCCGGGGAAGTCCTTTGTTATCTACTGATTCTAATCTCCACATACAATTTACGCTGTCTGCTTTGGTTTTAGGGTGAGTCTCGCTTTGTTCTCTCATAGGCGCCTCTGAAAGTCCTTAAGACCAAGGTGCGGGCTGCACAATTCTGGGTTTCAAAAGCATTGGTATTAACGTATTCGAAGAAAATCCGCAGAACAGACTATCTACCGCAGCTGCGGGGAAGTATAAAGTACCTACAAATAAAGGCACTCCACACCTAGCTACATCAAGCAGGTAAACATTCACGAACTGCAGAAGAAGCCAGAGGATTATTACCCTTGAGAATAAATTTAATCTCCTTAGTCGGTTGCCGTGCGCTGGGTTTCAGTAGCATTAGCAAAGTTTAGCTGCTTTGTTTGGTTGGGGAGAGTTGAGAAGTTGCCACAGACAAATTCGTTCCATAGGATTTCACCCAAAATAGTTGTGAAATTTTCTTGCTGTCAGTTGTACCTGCGCCATTAAAACACTATGAAATTACAGTGCTTCAATAAAAAAAAATCGTTTTTTGAGCGCTTCGTAGCAACGTCCCCAAAGGTTGGTTATCTGATGAGTCACATAACGTTTCCGTAATTTCGTATTTTCTTAATATCGATACTTAACGTAATTCTTTAAATAAAATGTTTATAATCTACAACTCAACAAACGAACTTCAGGGTTTATAAACTACAGCTCCATAAATTCTCTGCAGGCATGTACAAACGCAGAAAACTTGTCGGGGGAGGGGTTTTCCGCGTTTGAGCATGCTTGCAGAGAATTTGTGGAGCTGTAGTTATATACCAAAAAATAAAATGCCAAATATTTCGCGATCGGACCAGAAATGCTTTATATTTTTGCTACTAAGCTTCCCCTCCACCCCCACGCCCTATAAATTTACTGCCTTTGCACATGCCCGCAGAAAATTTGTGGAGCTGCAGTTTATAAACCCTGAGATTATTTTGTTAAGTTGTAGGTTATAAACGTTTTTTTATGAAGAATTACATTAAATATCGCAATTAAGAAAATATAAAATTCCGGAAACTTTATGTGACTCAGGTAAACAACCTTTGGGACGTGGCCAGGAAGCTGTCAAGAACGCAATTTTTATACGACCCTTTAAATTTTTTGTGGCCAGTTCCTCTACACCTATTTTTTCCGTGGGCATTCTTTCCTTATACAGTTTTTACTTATGTAATGACACTTTTTTTAATACATAATAACATTAGTTCAACATGTTTCAATCTTCACACAAACAGAACGTTTTCTCAGTAGTAAGTTTTTTCATTAATCTAATAAATTCGTCGCTGCAAATGGTGGGAAAAGAACATGCTCACCTGCTCCTATAGAAAAGCACCACTGGAATAGACTGTGGGGTCCAAATTCCTTTTTTCAGGCAGTGTCTGTGTGTAAGCTCTGTTTACTACATCCTTAAAATGCAGACACATGTAAGATCGATGTAAAACGAAAATGCTAAGAAGGAACAACATTTCTCAGCAAACTTTGAATTACAGTCAGTGGCGTATACAGACCGTTCTTAAGGGCGGGGAAAGGGGTAGTCCATGGGTTTTGTTCATTGATAAAAATCTCATATACACTGAAGTACCAGAAAAACTGGTACACCAGTCTAATACTTCGTAGGTCCCCCAAGGTAGCGCAGGACTGCAGAAATACGACGGGGCATGGACTCCGTTAGTTTCTGGAAATATGCTGTAAGCAAAGCACACCATACTTCCTGCAGAGCATTCCACAATTCGGATCTATTTCGAGGTCTCGGATTCCTGTGTTCGATAGCGCATTGCATGGCATCCCACATGTGTTCTATCACGTTCAGATCTGGGGATTTGGGGGAGAATGGCAGCATACCAAACTCAGATGAATGCTTCCCTAACCATAAAGTGGCGTCCCGACACTTGGGTGGAGGAGCGTTGTCCTGTTGGAACAGGCTCGACCCATCAGCATGAATGCAGGACATGAACTGGTGTACCTCGTCAGAAAGGATGCGCACATAGCGTTGGCCGGTCACAGAGTTCGTAGACGTACCAGGGGTTTCAGTAAAGTCCAGTTAAACACACCCCATATCATTACGGACCCGCCACCAGCCGGTAAAATTCCCTGTTGACAGGCGGGATCCATGGCTTAATGGGGTTTGTACCACACACGAATCCTTCCATCTGCCCGATATAGTTGGAAACGCGACTCGTCAGACCAGGCTACTCGTTTCCAGTCATCAAGTGTCCAGTGGGAGTGTTGCCGTGCCCAAGCGAGGCGCATAGCTGTGTGTTGTGCACCCATCAAGGGGAATCGAGTTGCCCGTCGGCTCCCAAAGCCCATATCGTGCAGGGTACGTTGCACAGTCCGGATGCTGATGCTTGTTGAGGCTCCAGCATTGAATTCCGATGATACCTGCGAGAGTGTTGCACGCCTATCGCGTGAAACGATTCTTGACAGCCGACGAAGGTCATGTTCACCCAATGTCTTTTTACGGCAACACTTGTATCGTAGGTTGGAGGTTTTGCCGGAATCCTTGTAGTCGCGGTACACCCTTGCAGTGGTCGTCCGTGAAAATCCGAACTTCGTTTCTACCTCCGAAATACTATGGCCCATCTCACGAGCGCCAACTATGACACCGCGTTAAAATCGCTTAATGCGTTGTTACTTGTCATTCTCATGTCGAAAACAGCTCTGACAGCTAGCAAGGATGGCTATCGCTTTATATGCACTGGCGGACGCAACCGAGTACTCTCATAGGTGACGTTGCTATGTATTTTGCATAAGTTCATATGTAACAGTTTTTCTGGCATTTCAGTGTATATCTTTAAATTCGGACTATATATATACACACACACACACACACACACATATATATATATATATATATATATATATATCGTTTTGCTGATGACGTAGTCATTTTTGCAACTACCCCACCAGAGCTGCAGAGTATGGTCCAGGAACTTGCTGACAAGAGTGAAGAAGTGGGATTAAAAATGAGCTTTCAGAAGACAATAGTGATGTTCAATGCTTTTACAAGAAATGGAGATTTATCGATTGATGGAGAAAAACTGGAGATAACAGACACGTACGTTTATCTTGGACAGCAGATATCAAGTCAGGGTCACATTGATGAAGAAATTAATCGGCGTACAAAACTTGCCTGGAGAGCTTTTGGAAGAAACAGCATAATTTTCAAGAGCAATATGCCATTATGTCTTAAAAGAAAAGTGTTTGAACAATGCATCCTTCCAGTGCTTACGTATGGTGCAGAGACGTGGACCTTAACTAAAAGAGATATACAAAGGCTGCAGACAACTCAAACAAGCATGGAGAGGTGCATGCTTGGTATAACCAGGAGAGATAAGAAGAGGAACTCGTGGATCCGAAAAATGACGAGAGTGGAAGACATCATAATCAGAGTTAAATCCCTGAAATGGCAATGGGCTGGACATACTGCTAGAAGGACAGACCATCGATGGACAGCCGAAATTTTAGATTGGATTTCAAGGGACAGGAAAAGACCCAGAAGAAGACCACATGGGAGATGGGTGGATGAAGTTCGAAAATATGCGGGAGTGACATGGAGGAGACTGACACAAGACAAACCGTTGTGGAGGAAACTTGGGGAGACCTTCGTCCAGCAGTGGATTGATAATGGTTGGCAATGATGATGATGATGATATATATATCACTTAAAATTCGGACTCAATCCACCCTCAAGGGGGGGGAACCACCCGACGAGCACCAGCTTGTCTACGCCTCTTATTGCAGTACACTTTAAGTTATGCACCTACAGCTTTCAAAACGAATTGTATCAATATAGCACTTAAGAATCTACGCTGTTACAACAAAAGAAATGACATGGCGTCTGAGAAAAAAGTCATTCACCTATAGCTTAAAAAATGAAAAGCCATTCACCGGTCTCTTAAAAAATGAGAAGGCATTCACATCTTGCTTTTCAGTGAGTCCCAAAAATGGAGAACATTTTTTCCCCGAAATTTCTATTCTATTAATTTTTACATATTTTTATTAAATTGAAAATATTCCGTTATTGCTCTTTAAATTTATGCTACAGAAAACTGAACACTCTTTAACGCTCCTAACGGTCCATGGGGAATTGGCCAGCAGATAATGATTAAGTTTGAAGATTTGTTTAAAACCAAGCCCTGAGACGTTCCGCGCATGACCATTTTAGTCAGCTCGTTTCTGGCCAACGTTCGTGATTGCCACGGAGAAGACCTAGGGTTCGATTCCTGAAGGTACGAATGCTCGAACCACTAAATATGTGCTGTGAGTCGGATGTTCACGATAAGTCGTCGGACTCCGGGTACTGGACCCCGGTAATAAATAAGGGTGTCTTCCTTCCCCTTTTACCTCGCTTCCGTGTTACTTTCCTATCGGGCATTCTAGCCAAATATCTTAGCTTCCTATTTCTAAGGGTTGTTTAAGACCTGGAGTGAGACACTCGTTTCCTAAATTCATCTGCATATGATCTGATCGTTTCCCGGAAAAGAGCATAGGTAGTCAGTAGTAGGGATATTTTGGGTACCCCTTACACTTCGCGGTCCCACTAGAGATCCCTCCCCCTCTACGAAGGTTTGCAACTCTCATCTAGCTACAATTAATGCAGTAACTACGGGCAATAAGATGATTTTTTGACCGATATCACATTTTAGTCAGCTCGTTTCTGTCTTTTACAAAAATAAGAAAGGAACGGCACGCCCAATTAAAAAAAATATGAAAATCATTAAAATATATTCTGAAAGTTTTTCTTTTTTCAATTTGGCTATTGCTGGAATAACGTGATTTAAAAGGCATTTTTTTCCTTCATCTGAGCTACGGATAAGAATTTTTGGAAGGGTGGGGAAAGGGGACAGACCCTATGGGTTTTGCCCTGGTGTGCGCCACTTATAACACACAGTGACTTCATGTCGATATATTTGGTTTTAGAAAAATATAGCACACTATTATTTTGAATTTTAATTTAAATTTTGTAAATACAAAGTTCTTGAAATTAAAAAAAATAGGAAAGAATAATATGTTGTGAGAAAAACTTTATTCAAAAATCCAGGGAGTGTTATAGATAACGGAATTTGAGGGGAACGCTTTTTCCGGTCCACATACAATTCAACGTTTGTTGTTAAATCAAATGTACGGGGATGTTAAACTGTTCTTTTTTCAATGTAGTGTACATCATTGTTTTTATGTGTTAATTATTTCTTTTAATTTTTCAATATGCTCACGAAGAGATATTTGCAATTCTTGCTGAGTCGGTCGGTGTCAGGCAGAAGGAGGTGTGTTGGAGGAGATTCTTTAGACTGGTATTCCTGTTCTCGCCTTGGGTCATAGAACAGAGAATAAAGGCAGCGTTAATCTCCTGCCTCAGGCATGTGTTGCACCCTGCTGAGGTGAGACTGGGTGAGAATGGGACAGCAATTACTATGTTGGAAATGCTGAAATCCCGCCGCAATGTTACCAGTTTATTCGGAAGAGGAAGGTGAACTTGGAGACATTACGCGTTCAAACTTCGGAGGATTTTCGGCGACATTTTGCTCCAGTAGACTGGCCGCTTAAAGGGTTAATTTCAGTATGCAGGGCGGTTCTACTTACCCGATTTCTTTGTTTTTGAAATTGGTCTTTAAGTTGCCAAATGCATTTCGCACTGACCGATGTAAGGTAATTGGAGCGGAAAACCTCAATCAGACATTAAATTTATTTTCCGTATTCAATAATAATGAGAATACTGACACAGGATATATTTGGTAAGAAAAGTCGATAAATACCTTCAAAGCATTGCTCTAGAAGTCCAACAGATTAACCAGAACTAAAAATGCCAAAACACTATATTGCAATATCGTAAAACGAGAAAATCATGCATCTGGAGAAAACGCTAAATGTTCAAGTATCTTGCTGTCATGATCAATCATATAATATAGGAAACCTTTTCGTATGGCCTTATTAAAATTTCAGTAAGCACGCTTTTATGTAAGTTTGTGTGCATCATCAGCTATAATGCCATCAGTTATAAGTTTTCTCACATTTCTTCAGAGGCTGCTGTCAGTGGCAAATCTCTACTGCAACGCAGAAGCGGCGTGCGGAAAATGTTATATGATGTAGATTAATGGCTCCCGATATTTCCATTAAATCTGTGTTCCTGGTTATTGTCATGTGTGGTCCAATTCCAACATCAGCTAAGTTAAAGAAATGTGCGGTATTTCAGCATTGCAGATAAATAGCAACATTGAATGAAAACCATCACAGCTCAGAACAAGTAGGCTTCAAACCAAATAAAAATGTTGTACAGTACAGACTCAAAACACTTTTTAGCTCATTTAAAATGGTTAGGAAAAAAATATAGCCGAAGGTATTGCACTATCTAATGTCACCACAGCTTACGGAACTACATAAGTCACCAAATACCTTTTCAACCAAATGGCCAGCGACTTCTAGATTAAATTATTGATTTGTTTACTTATAAATCCATAGGCGCTTTTTGAAAATTTAGATGATGAAAGGAAACGCTGAGACGCAAGCAAAAAATGATCAAAAAAGAGTTTTTCGACTCTTTTTACATTATACTGTATGTCTTAAGGACAAATCAATCTTCCTAAGAACAAAAGTTCCTACTATGTAGATGACCTAGCACCTTCTAATTTAACGGTTGAACAATTGAATTAAGTGTCATCAACTTTAAATATCTTGATCCATCGCTTCGGCAATAAGCAGCTAAAACCTAAGGAAACTGAAACTCAAATTAATCTTTTCCATGTGAGTAGTAGAGCATTACATGCAGACACTTGCATATTATGTGGGCCGAGGTGCTTCTCTCTAATTCATGGAATCCAGTATATCTTTGTATACATTTGGGCCGTACACTTTCTTGTGCAAATCACATTGAAAATGTTAAGGACAAAGTAGAAATGTGGATCAATATTTGTCAAAAACTAACTTCCCTCGGTTAGTGAGCTGATCCAAATACCCTTAGCATACAAGCAGCAAGAAGAATTAGCTCTTCATTACTTCATGGAAGAATATGCGTACCCTAAGCACCAAGATCGTACTATACAGGTAAGGTAGAGCCTATCTTGAGTTAGTGCGGCCACTTAGTTTTAGGGAATTGCATACCAAAATCAATAGTACACTGGTGTTGCAAAAATTAAGGACGAAGAGGAGAAATTAGCATAACAGCGGAACGAGCCGGCAGAACAGACCGAAAGACCCCTCAGGACATAGACTAAGGTCCAGTACGGTAGGGCATGCGCATATATGCAGCATGACGGGGGGTGTGTGTGTCGGAAGGGTATAAAGCACACCGGCGGTGTACGTTCAGCAATTCGGTAAAAGCTATTGCACGGTGTACATCTGTTTGAACGACGTCGAGTTGCTGCCACCGTGTAATATGGCCAACAGGCAATCTAGTAGATGACATCTGGATGACTTTACCCGACGTCGCGTCATTGGGAAGTTGGAAGAAGGTCGAAGTGTGACTAGTGTGGCCGAGGATTTCGGGATCGCTCACAGCATCGTTTCACGAGCTTGGAGAGCATTTCAAACAACAGGAACAGCTGTCCGAGAGTTTAGCAGTGGTCTTTCACGAGCAACCACGGCGGCGGACGACTGGTATATTGTCCTACAGGCGAGAAGAGACAGACGGCAGACAGCGGGAGAAATCGCAAGGCACATGCAACAGACAACTGAACGTCCGTTATCGCGTTTAACCGTGGCCAGGAGCCTGCACAAAGGTGATCTATTTGCACGACAACCAGTACGGTGTATGCCATTAACGCAAGAACAGGACACATCAGCAATGGGGTCGAGTTCTCTTTACGGATGAGAGCCGTTTTAGTCTGACGAGCGATTCTGGACGTATACACATCTGGAGAGAGCAGGGAACACGCAATCACACCTCCGACATCATCGAAAGGGCCCAGTTTGGAGGTGGCGGAGTTCTCGTTTGGGACGGTATCATGCTTGGTAGCCGTACTGACCTCCACATCTTCCAAGGAGGTTCAGTCACTGGTGTCCGCTATTGTGCCGAGGTTTTCCTGCCTCCCGTGCGTCTGTTTAGAGGTGCTGTGGGTCCTGAGTTCTTTTTCATGGACGACAACGCTACACCTCATCGTACAGTGGCTGTCGCAGATCTGTCGGAGAGTGGAGATATTCAACGCCGGGATAGGCCCACAAGGTCCCCGGACCTAAATCCAAACGAACACGTGTGGGGCCTTTTCAGGACATGCTTGGCAGCACGTCACCAGCCGCCAGCAACGATTCCGCAGCTGCGAATGGCGCTACAACAGGAATGGGCCGCGATGCCTCAACAGCTCTTTGACAACCTCGTCCTCAGCATGGACAGACGTTGTAAATCCTGCAACGCAGCCAAGGGTGATCATATCCCCTACTAAAGACTGAATTTTTCTTGGCAGCTGCCTGTCACATGGACGCTTCTGTCTTCTGTCCAGTTGTGCTCGAAGATGCCTTTTTAATAAAGAGCCTTTTTACCCTTTGGATTCCTTGTTTGGACGGTTTTGATCACTTGTCCCATATTCTTACATCTTTGGGGATCTTATGGTATGATTTGAGTCGATGTGGAGCACTTCTGCACGACGTTACACTCGAAAAACCATCTCGTCCTTAATTTTTGCACGCCAGTGTATATTTACATATCTTGACTGGTACCGCATCACCATGGATTCAAAAATCTACCTAAAAAAACGATGGAGAAGAGGTATTAGAGATGAAATGTGTCCTCTGTAAAGACAGGACTCTGCGCAGCAGCAGGTGAAATATCGACATGCATACCTTTCAAATAACCGTTTCTTTACTGCTTCCCCGAAGAACGCAAGACTAACGATGTGATCTATGTAGAGCATGTTGGACGTACTACCAGCAGAACAGTTGCTTCGAGTGTTTTTTCTCAAAAAGCTTGAACCCACTTACGACCGAAAAAAGTAGATATATGGTAAACCGCTGCATTTAGGGGTGACTTTAGACTGAAAAATGTGACTGTGTCTTTGCCACCGGCCATACAATGCCCGATGTTTTTCACATTTTTAGGACGACATTGCACACTTGAGGACTTGGACCATTGCTCTCCGTAATCCAACAGTTTTCCTAAATACTGGAGGAAATTTTAATCTCAATATGAATAGTTATTTCTGCTGCCCACTGTGTTAGATGTTAAAAATATTTGAATGTCTTTGTATTTGCAACATCTTTAATTATGTCTAGTTTTGCAATTCTGTTCGGACATCAAATAAAAGACAAGAAAGGTGACGCCGAATGTTTGGTTGTAATGATCACACGAATAAAAATATTTCGAAGTCATTTGTAGTCAGTGCGTCCCATCAGAATAAATAAAAAAAAATAATCACCCGTTTTTCTACAAACGATAAAAAATTTAGAAATACAAACAGTTAATCTCTTCCCTTGGTGATTGAAAAGTCAGTTACGAAAATTAACAAATTGTGCACGAGTAGATTCTCTTAGTGGAAGGAACGCATCAGAGACAAAGCAATTTTCAAATCAAACAGTTAGAAGAACAGATATAGAGTAAAACATAATATAAATCTGCGTCGCCTAGAAGCAGAATTTCTAATAATGGAAATGTAAAAAATATGCGAAAAGCATTACTCATAGCAAAAGCTATGCTAAGGAAAAAATTATTTTTCAAATACGTCTCTTGGAAGCAGAGATTGCTTCAAAGAGGGTTTGATATTTCTGCCCCCGAGCGTGTAAATTGTGTACTTATTTAAAAAAGATAATATTCCTCATTTTTATTGTGGAGGATGGCATACACTATAAAAATAAATTTTTCAATAGTATTTTTATAAGAGGAGGTATATGCACACTAACATCACCTAGCGCAAAAACTGTGAAATACAAAACCCCACGAGTGCAGACGAAATGTTCCAAAAATTAAATGGTATACGGCGTTAGAAGAATTTCTTAAATCGGACTTAGAAGCCGATGTATTGAAAAATAACTGTTAAGATATTTGCGTCCCCCAGCGGGAAAATTGTGCACTATTTTTGGTAATAAATATACACAAAACGTTTTGGTAGTTAGTAGTTGCCTTGAATAGATAAAATATTCCAATAGGTTTGCGTGACTTTTTAACGCAACCCAAATTTGCATATTCTGGTCCATCTGCGGCAAAGGTAAGTGCAGTAAAACGTATTCGTAGATTATCCATTAATTCTGAGCACCAGTGTATATAAGTGAATGTATGTTTTGGGCTTTAACGACCACCGTGAGGAACTAACTGTTTTGGATATAAGCCTGAGCAACCGTTCCTAATTTGGTGCTACTGGTTCTGAGGAGGTGGCAGGGTCAGCGCAGTTCCGATGAAGTCAGTGCCTGAGCCGGCTCGGCCACTGGGGGAGACAATATTAATGAATATCCTGGTAGCAAAGCGACACAAACATGAATGAAAGCGTTCTTACTTAAATGTGTGTGTTTTAGCGGCAGTATTTCTAAGCAATTGTTAAGAGCTGATTCAGTTTAAGTTATGGCACTCAACTCTACAATACTTTACCTGATGGCGCGTCTAGTGTTCTTACGTTCTTTCAATGTTTCCTTCAGTATTTTCCTCTGTTTGTAATTCAGGTAAATTTCACTTAAAACTGTCTTCTAATGAGTGTTACTGTTCATCTTCAGCGATAGATGGCGCAAAGAATCACTCCTTGGGTGTGGCTTTAACATCATGAGTGACTGTCCCAGAAGTTGGCGTCAGCGAATCACTGCTGACCTCACCATATTCAGAATGGAAGCGGTCTCTCGTTGGATACACAATGAAAAGACAAAACACGCGCGGTTACGTTTTAACCAATGACGTTATTTGGGAGTGGATCTCAGTAAATAGGCGGAGTTTCTATAACTCAAATTCAGAGGGGTTTTTTTTTTTTTTTTTTTTTTTTTTTTTTTTTGATTGGAGGTTTAACGACCACCGTGAGCAACTCAATGGGCTATAAGCAGTCGCCCGTCCCTAATTTAGGGTCACTGGTTCCAGGGAAGGGAGAGAGCCAGTGCCGTAAGACAAACACAACATCCATGCCTCCCCGGGATTCGAACCCGGACCCCTCACGGACGAATGATCATAGGCCAGCGCCTTAGACCACTGCGCCACCGGGGCGGCCAAATTCAGAGGTTATCTGCTAATGTATACATTTTCAGTTCAAAAAATAAACGTATAATAGGATTTAAAATGATTTATGGAAGACAGGATTCCAATTTCACTTTTGGGCCCATTGAATGATGTCCATTTGGCTCAGAAAAGTAAAAAGCCAGACAGAAGTGAGGGAATCTGTTTCATCCAGACAAAAACACTGCTAAGCTAACTTATCGCGCCATCTAGCGCCAAATTGGAATACTTTAGAGTCAGATAAATTGAATTTTAAAAACCATTCTAACAATTTTTTCGAAATAATAACTGTTGCATATATTAGCTGTGGGTCGTTTTTATTTGTACTCAAAATTTCAAACACTTCAAAGTAATAGTCTTCGAGAAAATGTGTACAAAAGAATTTACATTGCAGATATAAGATATAATTTCTCTTACACTCATTATTAGACAGCTTAAACTAAAAACCTACCAGACAGGAATTCAGAATTAAATTTCCGAATTTCTTCACCCTTAGCCTCTATTCGTAGACCAGGTGTGTTTTATTTGAACCATCTATCTGACTATATCAAGAACCATATATCTATTTGCGTTGCCGATTTAAAATTAATTTTCAAAGTTTTTCCATACAGTTTCTTTTACCCTTTTATTTCTTTCTTAAATAATATCTTTTATAGTGTTCCTTCAAAATTTGATAACGACGATTTTGAATTTACGTACCATGCCAATCTATTTTAGTGCTGAAACAACACTCATATCCAAAAATCAAGGATCAACGGCAAAAGGCTCGTAAATCGTTGCTTAGAGGAAAACACATTTTGACGGCATCGCAGCACATAACAGTAAGACATGTGAGAGAGTTTGGTCATATGAAAATTGTCAGGAATCACGTGACAGCTGTGTACTGCCGAACGGCAATAAATGCTGAAGCGTGAAAGGGAAGAAATCGTTTGTTTTGTAGGTGTTGAATTGTGCATCTTTCTTATCTGTTGTTATGGCGACTTCTAGTACATCTAAGACAACTCATTTGGATGATTTTATCCGTGGTCGAATTGTTGGTAGATGGGAAAACTGGCGGACAACGAGAGGCGTAGCGAATGAGTTTGGAATTGCGCAGAGCGTAGTATCAGATATCTGGAAAAAAATCTGAACATCGAATAGCTACCAGAAGGTTCAGAAATGGTTGACTACGCAAAACTACTCCATCACAAGATTGTTATCTTGTTGTAACCGCTAAAAGATTTCGCCAAATAACTGCCGTCAAGTTCACAAAACAGCTGCAATCAGGAACAGGTGCTAAAATATGGCGTCAAACCGTATCAAGACACTTGAATAATTTCGGATTGTATGTCCGAAAACCTGTACAGTGACCCAAGCACGCAAAACAACTCGGTATAGCTGCTGTCGGGAGCACTCTACATGGAGTAAAGAGCAATTGGCCAATGTTCTGTTCACAGGCGAATGTCAATTTTGTTTATTGTCTGACTCTACAGGCAATATATCTGGCGAGAATCCCGGACTACTTATTCATCTAGAAACATGGTAAAAATTGAACATTACAGGGTTGGTGGAGTAATGTCTGGTCCGGGATTATACACAGTGGGCGTACAGGGCTCCTAGTGTTTGGGAAACGGTCAGTGAATGCCCAGCGTTATTGTGAGAAGGACATTTTGGAACATGTAAAGCTGTTTCATGGTGCGATGGAAAATTCTTTCGTTTTTATGGACGACGACGGCCGTCTTTATGGATCACTGTTGTAGAGCGAGAGATGTCAATCATGCATTGCAATCAAAGGTAGACATATACTCTAATAAAATGATCCATGATTTTTTTTCTGTCAATTTTAGTTATTGTGAGCCAATATCAGAAAAGACATGTTTTGTTCTTTTACCGATTTTCCCTATTAATTAGCATACATTCATGCTTATTTATGCGTGTACATGTGCTTTCCATTTTTGTTTACTCCTTATTAAAATATTTTCATCCGCATCCTGTTGGAATAATATATGACATTTTATTTTTCATTGGAGGCTTAACGACCTTTGTGAGCAACACAATGGGTTATAAGCAGCCGCCCGTCCCCAATTTAGGGCACTGGTGCCAGGGAAGGGAGACAGCCCATGGCCCAAGAAAAACCCAACATCCATGCCTCACCGGGATTCGAACCCGTCCCATCTCGGACGACTAGTCAGAAGCCGTCGCTTAGACCACTGCACCACAGGGGCGGCAAAGTATGATATGAGAATACAGTGTATGTGATTCTTTATTTTACGATATGAGTATATTTCTAACTTTTCGTAATATCGAAAAGGTAGTAATTCCTTCAAAATATTTAAAAATGATGAAAAACAACACAAAGAGAAACCATGCGGCAAAAACTTTCCTAATGGGCAAAAGAGAAAAAAATGCAGTATTGACGATTTGCATGCCTATCAATATACACAGTCGAGTCACTTTATTTTGACCACCTCCGACTTTTGACGTCAACCGCGCGCAGCCAATGAAAGAAGGCACGTGTCGTGAGCTGGCTTGGAGGTAATATAAGGCGTGCTGTAGGCATTTTGAAAACCTTGCTGTCATGGAACTAGTGATAATCTTAATAGGGGCGATTTATCAGATTTGCAAAAAGGGATGATTATCGGCTTTCGGGCGAAATGTGGCAGTATATCTGAAACCGCGCAGTTTGTGAACTGTTCGTGTGCTGCTGTGTTTAAAGTGTATCGTGATTGGAAAAATGGCCCCATTACGAATAAGCGACGTGGGAACTGTTGAGCACCACGTGCCGTTGATGTGAGAGGTGAATGTCGGCTGCGAAGGTGCGTGAGGGCCGATCGACGCGCTACAGTGGAGCAACTCACTGGCCGAATGAACCAGGGGGCTACCTGAAGTGTGTCTGAAAGGACAGTTCAGCGAACCCTGCTGCGTTTGGGGCTCCGGTGCAGTCACTGCACCTATGCTAATGAAGATGCATCGACAGAAAAGGCTTACATTTGCACGGCAGTACCGGAATTAGACCTCCGCTGCTTGGCAAAGGATTACCTTCTCCGATGAGTCACGTTTTCTGCTTCACCGAACGGATGGACGTTAGCGTATGAGACAAGAAACATCGGAGAACAAACATCCTTCAACCATTGCTGGAAGGACACAAGCTGGTGGGTGAACGTTATGGTCTGGGGATTTTTTCATGACATTCCCTGGGACCACTCATAGCTGTGGAAGGCACTATGGGCCCGGTGGCGCAGTGGTCTAAGCGACGGCCTCTGATCATTCGTCTGAACGGGGTCCGGGTTCGAATCCCGGTGAGGCATGGATGTTGTGTTTGTCTTACGGCACTGGTTCTTTCCCTTCCCTGGAACCAGCGACCCTAAATTAGGGACGGGCGACTGCTTATAGCCCATTGAGTTGCTCATGGTGGTCGTTAAACATCCAATCAAAAAAAAAAAAAAAAAAAAAAAAAAAAAGGCACTATGGACCGAATTCTTCATGAATCCATCCTTGCAGACTACGTACACCCATACCTGGTGATTGTCTTCTTTGGGGTGAATGGGATCTTCTAGCACGGCAATACGACGTGTCACCCAGTTAGAAATGTCTCAGAGTGGTTGGAAAGGCACGGTGAAGACTTCAAGGTGCTTCCATGGCCCCCTAATTACCCAGACATAAACACAGTTCAGCATCTGTGTGACCACCTAGATCGTGTTGTTCGCTCTATGGAGCCACCACCACGCACCCTCCAGCAGCTGTCAAATGCACTGCTGTCAGCATGGCTCCGCATATCTGTGAACACCTTCCAGCACCTTATTGCGGCACTCCCAGCCCGTCTAGGTGCTGTCTACGCCGCACACGGCTGTTAATCTGGATATAAGCTTGTGGTCACAATAATGTGACTCGACCGTGTATATTTCAAATGCCAAATCATCACGTTGAGTGTACAGCGAAACAACCCTTTTTGCCAGTTGTGGAAAACAAAATCACGTCTTTCTGCTCCGGAGCCGGACATCCTCCCGACCGAAATACGCCGGCAAAACGTGTCGCTACAGCTAGCCGTTTTGACTCGTGCGTTACCTTAGTGGTACGTTACATGCATCTTCCCTTGAGGAAGCGGGAATCACAAAATCGCAGGATTCGGGTCAGACGAAAAACCATGCTTGAAGGAGCTCATTGCAGAAGAGGGACTTTTTTTATTAATTCCAGGCAATGTCTGGAATAATCATCACACATGTGTTTAGGAACCTTACGAACAGGAAATTGAATTTACGTTGGGACGCTAATATAGCGAAAACTTCCCTTTCTTCCTGCTCCGTGTTTGGTCTCCACTTCCTCCAGCTCCATAGGTGGATTTTCTCCCGCCTGAATTACACCAACAACGCTATTCGCTTGCTGTTTTAACTCTTGCGTAGCCTCAGCGGTATGTCACAGGTGTCTGTTAAACAGACGAAAATAGAAATAACAAAAAAGTGATTATATTTCTCTAGTTTGAAGTTTATGTGTACATAATCTCATAATTAAATAGAGGGTTTTTAAAAGAATACGAGACGAAAGTTCAGATCCATCGATTTTCTTGATAGTCCTAGTCGAAATGACGGTTACCCATGTCAACATATTTCTACCTTATCGATCGCACGGGAAACGAAATTAGAGACGGAAGAAACAGAAGTGCACAGCCGAAAACAAACTGTTCATATTTATAATAAAAATGCAGTTTGAAGCTACTTAAATTGATGAGTGAAAATATTTCAAGAATAAACAGATTTTCAAAAACCGAAGTCGATGATAGAGGAATCTCGTGGGCAAAATAACGCAATTTGAAATAGCACATGACGCAAGACACGTGGAAACAAGGACAGAATCGAAAATAAGGATGCAGCTACTTTAAAGAAATGTTCGCAACAAATCAGGAACCTAAAAAACAAAAACAAATAAAAAGAATGAAAGAACGCAAGAAAGAACAAAAGAATGAAGCACAAGTGCACTGCGTTGGCTAAGTTTGTACAGGACATCGCAAGAAAGGAATCACGCTTAAAAGAGAAAATTATGAATGCTTTAAGATATGAAAGTATATTCACGGGACACAAAAACTTAGAGTTATTACATGAAATGAAGGGTGTATGTATCTGACTCAAGAAATTCGCTTTGAAATAACATCAATGAGGGTACGTAACGCAAACGATGAAGAGTGCGTTTACAAAAACAAATTATTGTGCAATTTCGGCATACAACTAAACAGCGCTGTAATATAGAGGGTGAGTGTAAACTCCTTCAACACAACAAGAGTGGTGATAGTACACATCAAGACAAACAATATTTGCAATGGAACCTTGCAAATATTGTTCGCATTCCACTCCTAGTGCAAGAAAAGAGCACGTCCGAGAAACGTCCAGCAGGTGTTTTCATGTGCCCCCAGAAGAAGAGGTTTTCATGTGCCCCCAGGTACACGGAGTTCCAACCACTGCATGAGAAGCACAAAATGCAAATCAGGTGCGCTGAACACGTGCGTAGACGATGAGAAACAAACATTTAAAAACGCAGTCGAACTCGTTCAACATCACATGAGAATTGACGTATACGTCTGACCGGCACTGCGTACCGTGTGTTCCTGGGGCAAGTGCTTCCCGGTCTGTTGCAGGATGTTCCGCTCACTGCACCGAGGGACATGTGATTTATGCATGATGGGGCCCCAGGACACTTTGCCACCGAGGTCCGATACTTCCTAAATGCGACGTATACCAGGCGGTGGATTGGACGCGGTGGACTTGTGGCTTGACCTCCACGCTCACCCGACCTTAATCCACTGGACCTCTTCTTCTGGGGGCACATGAAAACATTGGTGTACGCCACACCTGTGGATTTCCTGGAAGATCTCGTCTCGCGAATCGCTGCTGCTGTGGACAAGATCAACACCACACCAGGAGTCTACGAGAGGGTGCGACAGTCCTTCATTCGCCGGTGTGGGCTGTGCAACGACGCCCTTGGATGTCAGTTTAAGTAGCTACTTTGAGTCTTTCTCTGATGCGATTGGAATTGTGCCATTCATAAATTAGGTATGCCTCTTTGTTTTCACTGTTGAAGGCTCAACGTGGATATGTAACTTTACTCTTTCCTGGCATTAGGCGTGGAATGCGGCCCTAGGTTCCATTGCATATATTGTTCGTCTTGATGTGTACTATCACCCCCTCTTGTTTTGTTGAAGGATTTTACAATCACCCTGAAGACAAAATGGTAAAATCGGTGAATGTCCATACCTCTGGATTTCAGTACTTGGTAACACCACCTGTGTGCCAAAGAACGTATTAACACCTACGAGGCATACTTGCAATAACATTATTGATGCGTGTATGGGGAAGTTCGTCACATATTACAGGCAACATGTTACGGAGGTCTGCTAGTGCACTGATCTATGGAAAGCGGTTATCCAGACGTCACTCTACAGCGTCAGAGATGTTCTCGATAGGATTAAGGTTAAGATATCTCGGTGACATTTGTAACGATTCAATCCCATGATTTTCCAGCTGCTGAGGCACGCTCCAGGCACGATGACTGGTTGCATGGTCATTGAGAAAACGGAATGTATTCTCAGTAGCAGTTGTGACGTACCTGCCAGCAGGACGCACACGACATAAAGGCACATAGCAATCAGAATGAACGTCTGCGTAGCTCAGTTGGTAGAGTGACTTGTTCCGGAATAAGCGGACTCGGGTTCGAATCCCGGCGTAGACCAGAAATGATGGAGAAATTTACTTCGTTATATTGGCGCCCGAACTATCCGGATGACCCGACCGTTCAAAATCTCGGAATGGTGTGATGTTCTTTCCACACCGCGAGAAAGGAAAAATAAGAGAATCCCTTCTCCAGCGCTTCGAAAAAAAAAAAGTTGACTGGGAGTTCTCAAGTGCACGTTCTACAGTGGATGGCTGCCTGCAACGATTCATGGTCACGGCTGACCCGTGGGTAATGCCCCCGGCCCTCTTTCGAGGGGGGGGAGATGTGACGTACCTGCCAGCAGGACGCACACGACATAAAGGCACATAGCAATCAGAACAAACGTCCGCGTAGCTCAATTGGTAGAGTGACTTGTTCCGGAATGAGGGGATTTGGGTTCGAATCCTGGTGTGGACAGAAATGACGGAGAAATTTCCTTTGTTATACAGTGTGAAATAGAGTAACAATGGACACAATGATCTTGTTTCGGTACACTGAGGCATTCATGTTGTCTTGACAAACATAAAAGGAAATATCGCCATTAAAACACACTCCTTCCTACACCCGAAATGACTGCCACAGGTAAGGGTGGACGGTTGCATTAGTGTGCCGAACCTCCTATACACGTGTCCTCGTCGAGTATCATGATGAAGAGCAAAACGGGATTCTTCTGTGAAAGGTACATGGTACCACTCTGTATTCCATGACATGTACTGTTTTTCCCGGGTACATCTTTAACGACCGTGAACTAATGTCAATGCTGTACATCTCAGCGTCCTCCTTGCTCTGAGTCCGTATTCATGAAAACGGTTTCGTACCATTTTCGTACATACTGTGACATCAGAAGCAGCTCGAAGTGATTTCTAGAGTCGGCTACTAGTAATACTAGTCCTCCTCCTAGCCCTTCTTGCTAGGTAGCGAACTTGCCTCCTGGTGGTCATCTTCGGGAGACCACTCGTGTGTAGATGGGCAACATTTCCATGCCGTAGGAATCTTGTGTGTAGCCGACGTACTATACAATGCGAAACTACTGAAGCAGCAGCCACATCGATCTGCCGTACTCCTGCATGTAACATGCCAACAACCCTATTTCTGTTATCAATGCTTAAACGTCGTCTGGACATCATTTCAGGTTAATCCGACACTAAAGGCCAATACATTTAGAAGACATGTAGACCAAGTGATGAAATGACCCATTTTCCACTTCTCGGAAGGTACTTTTATTGGAACTCGCACGTTACGCGCTGTGTTGTCATTATGCTTATTAACATATGACGTTGCTATGCACACTGGGAACCGATCGCCAGTAGCCGCTAAATTTGCATATCACCACGTTTTCTCTTCGAAACTGCAATATCCCTAAATTTAATGTTACTGATACACTACGGTCTTCAGAATGCAACATTGACACAACTGCATGGTAAACTCATCTTAGGCATTTTTTTTTAATTTTTGATTCGAGATTTAACGACCGCCGTGAGCAACTCAATGCGCTATAAGCAGTCGACCGTCCCTAATTTAAGGTCACTGGTTCCAAGGAAGGGAGACAGCCAGTGCCGTAAGACAAACACAACATCCATGCCTCTCCGGGATTCGAACCCGGCCCCTTTTCGGACGAATGACCAGAGGCCATCGCTTGGACTAATGCGCCACATGGGCGGTCATCTTAGGCATCACGGAACATATTATTCATTCCCTGTACCTAAAATGTTTTGTAATTTCGGCACTTCTCTGCTTAGTGTGGAAACCGTGGCCTTTAATAACCGAATGACCACCGCTTGTTGCTCTTTGATAACTAGTGGAAAATATAAAATAAATTGCTTAATATGCAAGACGCTTGGTTTAAATATCATGGAAAGAGATATTCATTTCAAAAAGCGCAATTCAAAACTCCGCTCATACAAACAGATAAAGGAAAAGAAAATCGAAAGAAAATGAAGTGAAAATGGAGGAGTTACTGGGAATAGTTGTAAATCTAATACTGTTTTTATTTTTTTTATTTTTTAAAGGCACATTTCAAAGAGCAGTTTAACAACAGATCTGAATTCTGGGAATGGGTCTTTTGCACTGGATTAATTTTTAACAGACATATTTTAAGACGGGGAAGTAAATCTCGTGCTGCTTAAACCAAAAAGAGTCGAACAAAATTTTGACCAAATTTGGAAGTGCTTCAGGTAATATTTTGAATATTTCAAAACGCATATACTTTCAAGTATTTTCGTAATAAAACGCTTTTTTAAACACCAGTTTACTAAAATTGAAACTGAAAAATAAAATTAATTATTTTAAGGAAGCCAGAAAATTCGAAAAATAGTATCTAATATTAGATTTTACATTTAGCAATATTGGATATTACATTTCGAATTATCTGGCTTTCTGAAAATAATTAACTTTATTTTTCAGTTTAAATTTTAGAAAACTGGTATTTAAAGTTTTTTATTACAAATATACTTTTACAGAGGATATGTGTTTTGAAACATTCAAAATATTACCTGAAGAACTTCCAAATTTGATCAAATTTTGATCAAATTTGGAAGTTCTTCAGGGCGGCTATTATCAGTTTGGAAGCTATCTAATGATTTATTCTGATTATTTTGTTGTAACCTTGAGGTAATAAAGACTGAGTGATCCTTGAATTATGTTCACCTACCAAATACTTCGTGGACGGCGTTTCTCCGGAAGAACAGTGGAAACCAGGCGGGCTCATTGACTCCAGATGATGTTTGTACACTTTTGTTAGGATCTGCAACCAAGCTGTGTGTATTGCGGTCCACAGTCCCAGCATAGAGCAGGGTGGTGTGTCCAACTACCTTACCCAGCATTCCACCCCGTTTCACAGCAATTGAATGGGGTTCAGATCAGGCGATTTGGGGATCATATAAGTCCTATGCTTGTCGACTCGTGAAAGCGGCAGGTCAAATGACATGGGATGTTTTCGTTCTGGAAGAGCACATCCCCCCTCTGGGTGGAGGTGCAAGATTGTATGGTGTGCATGGCCCTCAAATAGTCACTGATAATAGCCGGAGAACATAAGTTTTTCCACTTACACCAGACATCCCAGTTTTTTCCAGCTAAACATACCCCATATTACCCTGACGCCCCCACCGGCCTCGATAATCGATCGCTATGCATGAGGAATCCATAGCCTCATGCTGCTTACCACAAATACATACCTGACCATGTGCAGAAAAGAGTACATATCTTTCTTCATGGGACCGACACACCGGCTGCCAATATTTTGTAATCAAATCCGCATGTTGTTGGCATCAGGAGAGACGTCTTCGTCAGTGGACTGTTGTTAAGTAAGGCTGGTGTACAGGGAGTTTTATCTTTTTCACACCAGTGCAAGAGTGTGACTCATAATAGCGCGGTTACTGTTCCTTTTTGACCAATATTGTACTAGGTCCTCGACGACGAAACTGTGCTGCGCAGTTTACCCTGTACAAGGAGACGCACCAGTCGTTTTCCTCTGAAAGCCACCTCTCTCCGCCCTTTACAGTTGTATCGTCGGTTAGTTGTTTGGTAATTTTAGTACGAATTCTGGTAGATTTAAATCACGGAGCCACTCGGAAAGTCACTAATGATGCCGCTACCGACATGGGGGCAACAGCCCTTTGTGTGGCCGTGATTTGCCTTTCTTAAACTCCGATAAATCCTTCGTTTTACCTATTACGTCTGTAAATTTCCTCTCAACTGTACTACCAACTTCTCATATGCACCAATTTGTCCTATAGGCCGCCCTACTTTACACCAGTATCGGATGTATCTCACTTTGCAAAGGGGTGGTGGTAATTCAGTAAGCACTCAATGCGTATTGGCAAATTTTATTCTAATTATGGTCAGTTTTGTTCTTAAAGTTACACAGTAAGACAACCTTTGCGGAAAGTTAGAAAACTGTACGCCAAATGGAGGTGTCCGATATTCAGGACCTTCTTGGAGGTCCGGAATATCGGACACCTCCATTTGGTGGACAGCTTTCTGATTCCCAGTCCTGAAGTATACAGGGTTCAAAGGAAAGTCCTTATTCAGGGCAATAACTGGTGAAAAAAGGGTCCGAGTGGTACACACGTTAGTTCTATCTTTAGGAAAGCGACGATGGGCGATCAAATGAAAGTGATTGGAGCTCCCGTAGTGGCAAAGGTAAGATGTTAGGAAACCTAACGCACGAACAACGCGGGATATAAACAAAATTCCAAATACACACTTGTAGCTCACTGTCTAATTAGTGGGAAACGACATATGGTGCGCACGAATTATGTGCATGGATGGATCAAAATACTGTTAATTCGAAATCGGTAAAGCGGGTAAAACAGACACAAAAATAATGACACGAGACAGGAGCTGTGCAGGCTTATTTATAATACTGAAAAATGTTTACAGGAGATATGCCTACTTACAGGCACTACGCACATCTGCGCGAAGTTAATGTACAGCCGGTTCGAAGTGGCCACCGTCGGCTACAATCCACATTCCAAAGCGTGTAAGAATAGCTTCTCGTACACTAACTAGCATGGCAGTAGTCACTGTATTACAGGCACACACAATTCGATGTCTTAAATCTTCCAGACTAGTAGGTTCTGTTGCATACACCTGTTCCTTCAAGTAACCGCGCTGGAACAAGTCCAAAGGTGTTAAGTCCGTTGACCGCTGAGGTCATTCCACCGTACCGCCATAACCAATTATCTGATGTCTGAATGTTTCATCCAGGAAACTTCGTACGTTAGCTGGCATGTGAAGTGGTGCACCATTATGTTGGCATTAGGCTGTATGGCAAACCATTCTTTAACGGTTTTTTCTGGAACCCACTGCGCAATCACTTTCTTCCTCTGTATTCCGTTATTATGCTGTATAAATTTCGTTGGTATCAGACGTCTCCTTCTTGGTGTTCTTTTTCAGTTTCCACCAATGTATTTTTGGTGCTTTATCTGGACGATAGGTTCTTCTGTTACTCTCGATCTTTGCTTTTGCTTCTAATTACTCTGACTGGATTTGTCTTTGAAAATATGTCCGTCCCAAAGTTATTTCGAGATGTTACACAGTGCGGTAATTAAATCATGAGACTGATTTTTTTAATCCTGGTAAAATACACGGATCGGGAATGCATGTTTTCTTTTTACAATTCATTTATCAGCTATGCGGTGGTAACAGCGTTTGCTTGAGAATTGCGCAGATAATTATTAACTCTGTGCATGGCGTCACTCGGAAGAAAAACATTGTCACCGCGTTGTCACGGAGCAGAGAACAAATATCCGGTTTCAATTTGAAAAATCGGTAAAACTACATCTGAAGCAGTTGAATTGTTGCGTGATGTGTAAGGAGCTAATTGACTACCTCGTGCACAAATATTCGGATGACATGCACGTTACAAGGGTGGGCGGGAAAATTTGGAAAATGACGAAAGGCTCTGACGCCAACTTTCAAGTGCACACGTCTAAATTAATTGAAAGGATTAAAATTGATCATTCTCTGACGTTGAGGATGCTGGAATATGAGGTCGGTGTTAATTAGGAGATGATTCGTCAAATTTTAGTGCAAGACTTTGGGGAAAATAGTTCGTGCTTCTTGTAAAACAACCAGAAACATGCACGAGTGGAGTACGCAAAAGACATCTGGCAGATTGTTGCATAAGCAATGCAAAATTTTCTTCAAAGCATTGTGGCAGGTGACGATACATTGTGTTTTCGTTATGATCCCGAAAAGAAGGGTCAGAGTGCTTAGTGGAGTTCACCACAGTCACCCAAAGGAAAGGCCATCTTAGAGAATTCCAAAATCAAGACAAAGCGTGTGTGCTTTTACGACAGCATGAGAATTCAGCAACACCAGTTCCTTCCTGAAGGAACAACTGTCACTGGCAAAGCTTACACATCCATTTTGGAACGATTGTGGAAGGAGATTGTTCTTATCAGGCCTGAGTACAAAAACTGACAATGGTTCCTTCCCAAAGGTACACTGGCAATGTTTACACATCCATTTTGGAACGATTGTGGAAAAAGATTGTTTTTGTCAGGCCTGAGTACAAAAACGGGCAATGGTTCCTTCCCGAAGGTACACTGGCAATGTTTACACATCCATTTTGGAACGATTACGGAAGAAGATTGTTTTTGTCAGGCCTGAGTAAAAAAACGGGCAATGGTTCATTCCCAAAGGTACACTGGCAATGTTTGCACATCCATTTTGGAACGATTGTGGAAGAAGATTGTTCTTGTCAGGACTGAGCACAAAAACGGGCAATGGTTCCTTCCCAAACGTAAACTGGCAATGTTTACACATCCATTTTGGAACGATTGTGGAAGAAGATTGTTTTTGTTGGACCTGAGTACAAAAACGGGCAATGTTTCCTTCTCGAAGGTACACTGGCAATGTTTACACATCCATTTTGGAACGATTGTGGAAGAAGATTGTTCTTGTCAGGCCTGAGTATAAAAACGGGCAATGGTTCCTTCCCAAAGGTATACTGGCAATGTTTACACATCCATTTTGGAACGATTGTGGAAGAAGATTGTTTTTGTCTGGCCTGAGTTCAAAAACGGGCAATGGTTCCTTCCCAAAGGTACACTGGCAATGTTTACACATCCATTTTGGAACGTTTGTGGAAGAAGATTGTTCTTGTCAGGCCTGAGTACAAAACCGGGCAATGGTTCCTTCCCGAAGGTACCTGAGTACAAAAACGGGCAATGTTTACACATCCATTTTGGAACGATTGTGGAAGAAAATTGTTTTTGTCTGGCCTGAGTTCAAAAACGGGCAATGGTTCCTTCCCAAAGGTACACTGGCAATGTTTACACATACATTTTTCAACTATTGTGGGAGAAGATTGTTCTTGTCAGGCCTGAGTACAAAAACGGGCAATGGTTCCTTCCCGAAGGTATACTGGCAATGTTTACATTTCCATTTTGGAACGATTGTGGAAGAAGATTGTTTTTGTCAGGCCTGAGTACAAAAACGGGATGTGGTCCCTTCTTCACGATAACGCAGCCGACACAGAGCAGTCAGTGTACAATAATTTCTGGCACGAAAAGAAGTGTCTGTACTGAACCATCCCTATATTCACCAGATGTGTCAATATGTGACTGCTTTCCATTCCATAAATTAAAGATGCCTTTAAAAGGAAAAGTTTTTCGAGACATTAATGACAAACAAGAACTGTGGCATTAACTACATAGCAAAAGATGAACCCTTTCTTTCGTTGTCTAATCGTGCCACTTCTTGTGTTAACGCAGGAGGAAAGTAAATCGAATAAAATATATTCACGTAAGTTTTCTTTTCCTCATTACTCAACTGCTGCACGGTGTATGTGTAAAATAATTATACTTCACTCTTTCTTTTCACATGTGTGAAAACACAAGTTTGTCCGTGTCCCCTTACTCCGGAGTAAGTCGCTCTCCCAACTGAGCTACGCGGACAGCATATCTCGCTGCAGATTTGCCGTCTTGACACATGTTTTCACCTCTGTAGGTAGTACGTCACATCATCTCCCTCTTATTTTTGTTTTCTTTGAAGCGAAGTACGAATTTTTCATTACTTCCAAACAATGTGTGGAACAATCATCACACATGTTTCGAAGAACCCAACGGGCAGTGAATCCATTTTCCACAATTGGGCGCCAATGTGAAAACAGAAGTTTGTCAGCGACGAACATCGAAGCCGTGTCCCCTCACTCCGGAGTAAGTCGCTCTCCCAACTGAGCTTTGCGGACAGAATATCTCGCTGCCGATTTGTCGCCTTGACACATGTTTTCACCTCTGTAATGCGTCACACATGGATCATGCATTTCATTTTTTTCTCACCAACTAAATGGATGATATAAAACATTGCTCTTTAAGTTTTTCTCTGAAAACCTCAGAATGCATTTCTCAGATTTAATACAAGAGTAAAAATTGCGCTTCAAATTTGGGATTGACTTAATAACTTTATTTTGAAACTGATGGATATTACTGTTTTCTAATATTCCTTTTAGTTTCTCAAATTCAGTAAACGCAAGATGGACTCATATAATAATTACCTATTCACAGTATCCATCCGTGCAGGACCGAAAAACTACTCCACGCTGTTTAGGAAATAAAAACAAAATTATTTTCGTAAGAATATATTACATATCTTTCTTAAGTTTTGGAGCGTTATTTTAAAAAGTTATTTTATAATAATTAAATACATCGCTCTTTATACGTTCCAGAAACACATAGCAACCAAAAAGTTGTTTTTCAGCCGCCTCCGTGGAAATGAACAACGGAACTTTAGATAACTAGCCGAGCGCGTTAACTTTACACGTTAACTTTACATTTATAGCGCGTTAACTTTACATTTTATAATGTTTTTTTCTTTAGTTTGCGGTCACCCCATTTCCAAATTGGATATCGCCCTTCGTCCTACAGATAGTGAACGTTTTTCGATGACCATCAAACATCCCTCCGTTGCTACAAGCTAGAATATTTTCAAGAACCACCTAAATCGTTTCCGAGTATATGAAATAGCAAATTAAATTTAATAATTTGTAGCCTTCTTCTTTTATATTTTCAATAGCCTGTGCCTAATCCAGATATTTAAATTAAAACAAGATAAAATCAAATCTACAATTTGAAAGTCATTTTTGGTCTATAACTGAAGGCCGATTGTTCAATGACTTTATAAGCAGTGCTTAAAATTAAAAAAAAAGTCATTTTCCTATATTGACGCGCATGAAATTCAAAATATATCACTAATTTTTCAGTTACTCCATCTTGCATCACAAATCACTGAAACATGTATCAGGGAAAAAATTATTTATGTGAATTTATATTTTGGAGGGATACTTGTTGGTTTCTGCACAAAAATATTCGCTGCGCAGATTAGTTAAAGCTATCCTTTTATCATTTCGTAGGAACGTTTTCATACGAATCACAGTGCCACCTCTACGTCACACTCCCCGGAAAAAATCCTAGATATTAAAATTTGTTTACTCACTTTCTGCCTAAACTTTCAGTCCATATTATGGTCTGTTTCTTAAGCTTAAAGCAAACACTTCCTTGAGCTAACCTTTTTCTTTATGGCAGTTTTCGCGGGTGTTCTTTGCGAACGACATTTTTCGCGTCAAGACTTTATTAAAACTTTAGAATTTTTAAGACCCGGAATATAATTTTGCGCCGGGCTCCGGAGAAGTACCATCCATCCCTGCATCTGTGCTAGCTTTCTGCCCCAAATATGCATAACGATCAACCACTTATGTATTTTACTTACCAGCTTAGCACTCAGTGTCCCAGAAAAGTTGTTAAATAAAATTTATCATCGATTTTCTTCCTTTCATAATGCTTGCAGGGGTGCATTGGATAACGTTAATAAAGCGAGTTTGTATTTAACAAAATGTTTTTAATGAAGCTTTGTTTTTAACTCATTTCAAACTTTCATGTGTTATGGAGTACTTCAAAAATAAAATTCATTTCTAAGTCTCGGCTTTCTGAATATTTTATTATTTGATTTACACAGTATTTTGACGACGATTGCACTCCATCCCGAAACCGTGCATTACCTCAAATTCATCATACGCTCTGCGCTAATTAGCACCAGATGCATTGTTATATGGATATCATAAATTTCTGTATGCCTCAGCGAGTTCCCAAACAGTAGCGGTTGTGTCATGAATGTTATGTTTTAGTTTCCTAACCGGGAATTTACGAGTGAGAAAGCCAGCAGTTTTTGGACAGGATTACTGCTATAGACGAAACCTGGATACGAAATTTTGGACCACAAATGAAATCTCAGTCCGTTCCGTGGAAACACCCAGAATCTTCTCGCCAGAAAAATTCCGCCGCCAACAATCGAAGGGTAAGCTGATCGTTAAGCCTATGACAAGGTTGTAATGATAACAACCGAGTGCCCGAGGAGACCACTGCAACAGCGGAATACTACAGAAGGTAATACTACAGCGGAATACTACAGAAGGTAATACTACAGCGGAATACTACAGAAGGTAATACTACAGCGGAATACTACAGAAGGTAATACTACAGCGGAATACTACAGATGGTCTGGTCTTCTTTGTCGAATCTTTGCGCCCAAAGATTCGACAAAGAAGACCAGACATGCTCAAAGCTGGTGTCATTAATTTCCACGACAAAGCGAGGCCGCATTTTGCCCGTACGATAGGAGGCGTTCTGGAAAGGTATGTATGAGAATTGCTTCTCCACGCGCCGTACAATCTTGACATGAGTCCACCAGACTATGACTTGTTCCGAAAACTGAAGAAGCCACTCCGCGGGAAACGATTTAGTACGATTCAAGATGTTTATAATGAGGTGACCTAAGTAATCCGACGCCTCAACAATGGAGGTGTCCTGACTGGAGTATAAGACTTGCTCAAACGTTGGGCCGCGGTCATAAAGAAACATGGAGAGTACTGCAAAGGCCTGTAAAGGTATGTTGTGAAACAAATTTGTTTTTTAAGAGATAACCCACAGTGTGCAAAACCATTGAATTTACCCTCGTAGGATACTTTGTCTTGATCATTATTAAAACTTATTACCGCCTAGAAACTTCTTTCGCCTCTCACAAGTTCAGGAGGTTGATCTGTTAAGGGGAAACTCGAAATTAAAAAAAAAGTACTTCTGGTAATATTCGACTGGCTGTTTTATTTATTTGTATTGCTAATGTTCGATTTGTGAGATCGAAAATCTATGTTTGCTCTCAGAGCTTAAGGAAATGACGGATATGAAATTCATTCCGAGGTCGAATGTTTTTAGTTATTCACTTTGGAAGGACTAAATTTTACAGACTTGAAGGCCCTTCCTGATAGCGCCTGTTGGGTTGGTTTAGCTCAGCAGCCTGTCTGACTGGCCTGAGTGATCAAAGGCGCGTGCTGCTTCTCACCCCTTGAACCTGGGCTCGCGACGTTTATGAAACATGGGCGCTACCCCCATCCTACAGGTATCAGTGCCCCCATATCACAAACGGGTGATATTCTACTGCATTCGATGCTCAAGGAAGTAGTCTACCGTAGAAACAAAACAACAAGTGAAACACTGACTGTTTGGCATTTCAATGAAAATAAATAATTTTTGTCTTACAGCTATATGTTTGTTTTCGTTTGCGGACCCACACATTTCTCGTCATAGAGAAAGTTTTAAGAGTCCTATTTCGTTCACTGTTTTGCTACCTACTTCTACACTTTAAAGTTTTAGTCGAATTTTTCTATTCCATATCGGCAGTAGATTTTCGTATGTTCTTATGTTTTGACAACACTGAGAACATTTCAAAAACATACTCCAATGGAAAAGCATGAGGAAAAATTGCATGGGATACCAACTCGTGATATAATTTTCTCTAACACACTGTCTACTGACAGTTGTATACACTAGATTTCAAGGGTTTCTTCAGAAGCTGCCTTGAGAAAAGGTGAAAGTTTCAGGCGCTGAGCCCAGAATGCTCTTGTCCACTTCCAACGCAGTCCGTATCGTGCGAAATGTGATGACATCGCTTAAATTTTGGGTGTCTTCTTTTTCTAATAAAAGTAACCCTCTCTAGATTTTCAGTACTTCGTTCTTCACATTAATTATAAACTGGTGTCCAAATTTAACGTGTCAAATACAGTTTCGGGAATATATCCAAAGCGAGACTACTGATTGTAAAGATTTTCCAGAAGCATGTGCAAGGGAACGATATCTAGCCGAGCGCGTTAGCCTTACACCACGGTGGCCAACAAGCCACGGCGCAATGTGGGTTTTTCTGTCAGCGTCTTACACCATAAATCCGCAAGATGGGCTCAGCTACTGGGACGTCTCCATCTGGTGGGGATTGATGGCACAAGCTATGTATTCATTATAGCAAATAAATCCAAAGGGCGAGAACAATAGTGAAAATCATCTAAATCCGTGGCGTCAGTGAATAAACAAAGATATCGCTCTTTCCACGTTTATCAACACAAAGCAACAGAAAAAACATAGCGCCGTTGTTTGTTGGTCATTGTAGCGTAAAGCATACGCACTCGACTAGATATCGAGAGATCTGGGGTACGATCCCAGCAGTGGCTGAACAACAATTTTTCGGTTGCTGTGTGTTGATGGACGGTGAAAGAGCAATGTCTTTGTTTATTCACTGCCTCCACGTATTTAGGGGATTTTCACAAGGTTACAGAAGTCCAAAATCAGAACAATACTTGTGTGCTTTTACGACCACATGGGAATTCTGCATCACGGCAGTGTGGCAGGTGACGAGACATGATGCTTTCGTTATGATCCTGAAACGAAGTGCCAGAGTGTTCAGTGGAGTTCGCCACAGTCACCCAAATAAAAGATGATGTTACAGATGTCTGATGACGTAAATCAGCTCTTGTTGTTAACAAGAGCGAGCTGATTTACGTCATCATATTCCAAAACAGTGCTAGCTAATCGGACTTTTCACGCCACTGTTGATGGTTCAGATTACTCTAAATATTGTCAAGTATAATTATTATCTTCTACATCTTTCCCCTTCCCTCATTTCTTTTTGAATGAGGAGGAAATTCATATGCTGAACATAAAATATGCCTAAACAAAACTGTTTGCAGGCATTGCACTCAGTTCAACTTGTTCTTGATAATCCTCTGTTACCTTTTTCATAAATCCTTTAATTATTATCTTCTACATCTTTCCCCTTCCCTCATTTCTTTTTGAATGAGGAGGAAATTTATATGCTGAAAATAAAATAGCCCTAAACAAAAGTGGTTGCAGGCATTGCACTCAGTTCAACTTGTTTTTGATAATCTTTTGTTACCTTCTACATAAAACCCAAGTAAAAATATTAGCAAATACAGTTTCTGACAACCTGGAAGTTAACACTAGGTGCGTCAGGTGTATCCATAAGGGTACAATGATATTTTTATTTTAAGTTGGTTCAACCATTTTTTAGTAGTGTCTTTTGTCTTTTATGTATTGAATCTTTGTCTGCAAGCCTTTGGATTCAAAGAAAATTTTCTTATCTATATTAAATGCACAACACCAAAAAGAAATTTTTAACTTATGTATTTCTTTGGGAGGACCGAAAAAAGTATTTCATCAGCAAATTTTCGTAGAAATTCAAAAAAAGAGGATAATATTTATTTTCAGAATCGAAAGCGAATTAATGTTCTGTTTTCATACACTTCTAGTTCTATTAGTTTATTTCTGTTTCGGTCGCACACACTCATCTTTCATACTGCTGTCCTTCTTCTCCCATTTTGGATGTGGGAAAAAGGCGTGGGGTTAATGGGCTATGACATTATTTCTTAGCTAAGATATAAAGTTCCGAAATTTTATTTTTACGTAAAATTATTTTCGAGCACGAGCGAACGAACTTAATTCATACCTTAACTCTCATCATTTAGACACGTTGGGATTCATTATATGCAGAGCACATTTTTCAGCAAATCCTCCTTGTCAAAACCTGGTATAAGGGAAAACTTCTTTTTGCTGTTCAGTGATCAGAAACGAGCCAGACACGTCTTATTTTCGTGCGAATTCGAAGAACCCTGTTATCTTCGCGCGTTTCTTTCATTACAGTTTCATTTCTCGTAGTTTTCGAGAAACACGAAACATCTATCTTCTACCTCCCCATATCTTTGGTCCCGTCATTCTACTCTTCATTTATTACTGTAACATTTCACACACCATTTCTGTTTCCCATCAGACGAGATCGTTTTCTCATTCGCTGTTAGGATTTTCTAGGCAATAATGAATACTTCGAGAAAGATGCGCTTTCCTTTTATTTCTCTTACCTCCAAACATACATCTGACATTCTGCAGGGGTATCGAAATTCTTTACACTGTTTTCTGCAGTCGTTTATTTACGAGAGGCAGGCCATATATCTGAATAACATCATCTCTACTTTAGTAGAAATTGCTTTATATAGTAGCTATTCTGTTAAACTTCTGATATTTTACATCCTGCTCGTATCCAGATTGAGCGATTTTTTAATCTCTTGTTCCATTGTACCTTGGAATTCCACGTCCTCAAGTGTTACTTTCTCTCATCTATGTAGCCTAAGAAATGTTTTGTGACAATAATGCACTGGATCACAAAATTTTACTTCACAATTTGTATTCCACTTTTACTTCTACGTACATAAAATGCGGCTGCAACAGAGGGATGAATCGGTCTCATAACTGTTATTTAGACCTTAAATGGAGCACAAGTATTACATGCCAGAGAGTAACCATGTTTTAAATATTCAATAGCGTTTTTAGCGTAATTCGATTGCAGGTTTCTCTTAAATGTCTGTGCTACATCAAAAACCTAATCTTACTTTAATGTGAGTACGCTTCGTAATGAAACGTTCCGTAGCGCTATGTCGTGTTTCGGATAGCTTAACTTAAAGCAAGCTCAGCTATTAGATAACGTAACGGTCAGGATGATCTCATAATCTAGGCGACTTTTTACATACAATCATAAACATCATCCTTATCCTTATCATTAACATACGTCCTTCAAGTTTTGACCTCAAATCAGGGTGCCACAAAATCATTCAACGAGAGAGAAAATGTAGGGTTAAGTTCGGAAAATGCTTAAGGGGAATAAACCTAATGTTCATAAGATAACCGAAACCAAAAGGGAAAGTTAAATTAGAGTATCCGTTAAAATACGTAGAATTTCTTCACAAAAAACGATTATTAATTTTCTATTATTTAATTATCTTTTTAAGGAGAATCTGTTTTGAAACAGAACATTTATATTGCGCATATTATTTGCTCCTCAAAAAGGTCACCAGCTCCGTGATATTTTTTTATTTTAATACCCTGAACTACTCAAATTCATTTTTTTTAATTTAGATTTAAATAGGTCATAGCTGCAATTTTCTAGGAAGGCAGGTAAGGTACACCGAAGTTTGGATGTAGCAGCAATAAAAGATTGCAACAGTTAATCAACTGGATACGAAAAGACATCCTGTAGAGCAACAGCAAAATGTAGAAGGTAGGACGATCAATATAAATTATTAAGAGACTTCGAAGCGGATCTGATATATCATTGGGTTTCCTATTCCATGAAGGCAGTAGGCTTTTCATAAGTTCTTATTTCTTTACAACATTTGGGTATCTTTTGTCTAGGCTGTCAATTTCAAACATCTTCAAAATTTATTTTTAAAGTTAGTTGCAATGCAGCATACTTGCTAAAAATAAGGGTGACTAATTTGGATATTGAAATCAGTGAAATTTCTTTATAGTTGTATTTCTATCACTGATGCATTTAGTTTCAAGGATTTTCTTCATTGTGATCGAAGTAATTTTTAATTTTTAAGCCCACATGCAGTGCCCAATACATTTTGCAAAGAGTTGCACTGTAGAAAACATTTTGAAGCTCACAAGACATTTTCCATGATCCATTTCGTGAATTAACAAAGCATATTCCAGGTAAAACCTTTTCCCTGAAATGACGGGAGAAAACCCCGAAATTCACGGATTTTTCGTAAACCAAGAAAAGTCTGAATTTTAAGAAACCATTCCGCAATTCCTTTCTTCTACTGATGGTAAATTGCCGTTATTTTATTATTTTATTTTATAAATTATATTGACAGTACATTCTGAATTTTCTGAAACCTTTCCGCAATTCCTTTCTTAGATCGACGATAAACTGACGTTTTTAAGATGCGTTAATGGAAAATTCTGAATTTTACGAAACCTTTCCGCAATTCCTTTCTTACATCGGGGGTAATGTTCTGTTTTTAAGATGTGTAAATGGAAAATTCTGAATTTTGAGAAACCTTTCCGCAATTCCTTTCTTACATCGGGGGTAATGTTCTGTTTTTAAGATGTGTTAATGGGGATTTCTGAATTTTCAGAAACCTTTCCGCAATTCCTTTCTTATATTGACGGTAAATTACCGTTTTTAAGATGTGCTAATAGAAAATTCTGAATTTTCAGAAACCTTTCCGCAATTCCTTTCTTACATCGGGGGTAATGCTCTGTTTTTAAGATGTGTTAATGGAGAATTCTGAATTTTCAGAAACCTTTCCGCAATTCTTTTCTTATATTGACGGTAAATTACCGTTTTTAAGATGTGCTAATAGAAAATTCTGAATTTTCAGAAACCTTTCCGCAATTCCTTTCTTACATCGGGGGTAATGTTCTGTTTTTAAGATGTGTTAATGAAGAATTCTGAATTTTCAGAAACCTTTCCGCAATTCTTTTCTTATATCGACGGTAAATTACCGTTTTTAAGATGTGCTAATAGAAAATTCTGAATTTTCAGAAACCTTTCCGCAATTCCTTTCCTACATCGGGGGTAAATTGCCGTTTTTAAGATGTGGTAATAGAAAATTCTGAATTTTCAGAAACATTTCCGCAATTCCTTTCTTACATCGGGAGTAATGTTCTGTTTTTAAGATGTGTTAATGGAAAATTCTGATTTTTTAGAAATCTTTCCGCAATTCGTTTTGTGTATTAACGGACAAACTCTGCTCTCACTATTTCGGTACCCATATGACGAAAAAATTCACACAATAGGATCGATTCGCAGGAATACTTGAGGTTTAATTAACTATTAAATTGCAATCGTCTGTCGGAGGATCTGATTTTGAAGTTCTGTAGTGATATCGGATAGTGTGGATACCATATCGCATGAAATTTTTGTTGTGACACCGGATATTCCTTCCATACTTCCCCATTTTGTACACCAGCTATTGTACATTGTGTTACTTTTAAGAAATCGGGTACTTAAACTATTGTACAGGTAATTGAATGATGTGTATGTGTCAGGCGGTGGACCATTTAAGACAAAAGCTATTGTAGTTACCAAGAGTAAATTCTATATTTAGAAAATGTGTGAAATAATACTATAAAGCAGTACATTGCACCTTTTCTTAAAGATAATTGAAAGTCATTGTCAATTAAAAAAAAATCAAGTTTAAAATCAATATGCTGCTTCGAAGAATCACGATGAACAAAATGCGTAATTTGTAAAAGTCCTCCCCTAAAGAAAGACTGAAATTATTACGAGGGTCATAACAAATGTTCTGCACATGTTAATCTAAAACGGAAAGCGGGTGTTGCAATCGGGAAAATGATTGCGTCATGTCAAGGTCAGACTGTCAGCTACGCAGTGGTGTCAGAACGGCGCGCTGTCATGTGCTATGTGGACGTGGGAGGGTTTGGAAATTGAAGCGTGCTGCTCCTCAGGTCGAGTCACAACGTTACACCACCTTTCGTACGTAAGAATAGAAACACTGCAGGGAAAAACTTCGTCACAGATCCACACTGCCTCGCAAGACGTTTGTTGGGAAGTAACTCTTGATGGAAGCACAATCTCGCTTTGAGCATCGCACTTTCGGTGCGATGCAGCATCGAAGATGATCACCGCTCAAGCCGACCTCCAAAGACGAAAGACAAGACATCTGTCACTATTGTTGCGACGCTTCTCGAAGAGAATCGCCGTTTTGACAGTCGAGGAGATTGCTGAAAAGCATATTTGTCCACTCTAACTGTTCACCGGATTTTGACCGAATCATTGGTAAAAACGAAAATCGCCGCACGCTGGTTGCCCCATCAACTCACTTCCGAGCAGAAGACAGCCAGGGTGAGCATCACACAGGATCACCACCACAGGTTAGAAAAGGAGAGCGACACATTCCTAAACAAAATTGTCTCAATTGATGAGACTTCGACTCCTGATTCTGAGCCGGAACTGAAGTTACAATCAGCGGAATGGAGGCATCCAAGTTCCCCACGCCCCTCAAAGTGTCGTCGGCAACAATCCAAAATGAAGCAAATGGTGATTTTTGCCTACTATGCCCAGGGTGTTGTTGTCTCTGATCGAGTGCCAGTAGGGCAAAATGTCGACGCAAAATAATATCGTGACTCTGAGGACAAAGCTGAGACCGAAACTTCTTCAAAATCGCCGGATCTTGCTGCATGACAACGCATCGTGTCATGGCGTTGCGTCAGTACAGGGACTTTGTCAAAATATGGCTGGAAAACTTTATTCCACCCTCCATACAGCCCTGATCTCAGTGCACCTGACTTTGATCATTTTCCAAAGTTAAAAAAGCGGCTCCGTGCCATCCGCTACGAATCGCTGGACGAACTGTCATTGGACAGGACCCTAGTAATACGACGGCTCAAAAATGATGAAATACTACGGGGCATCCAAGACCTACCTCACCACTGGCAAGCTGCCATTAGCAGCGGAGGGGAGTACATTGAACAGCAAAAAGGTAATGTTTCTCAGTTGCTTCCACTTTTCTCAAAAATGGGCAGTGTGCAGAACTTTTGTCAGGAAACCTTACGGGCCTATTCAGAAAAACAATAAGCTCCAACAGAAAATATTAGGTGTACAAATAAGTTTTAAAGCGTTTTAAGACATCGCAACATATAATTTGAGAGAAAACAACAATACCTTTATGAATCAAAATATGCTCTATCGTCATCTAGCACATTCCGCCATCGGTCGGGCAGCTGACGGGATTTCAGCCATGAAGAATACTTCGTCGTGTGACGCGATGAAATCGTCAACCCATGTTTGCACTTCGTCACATGTCCGGAACCGTACAGCAGACAAACCATGTTGCATCGATCGGAACAAATGTTAGTCTCAAGGAGCTATGTCGGGACTATACGCTTTGTGCTCCAAAACTTCCCAGCCAAGCGTCAATAACATTTCCTTGACCGATTTCGCGACATGCGGCCTAGTGTTGCCTTGCCATGAAGTCATTTCACGGAACGCAATCCTTTGCCTGTAAATGGACGTTTCCGACAGATTTCCTGGTTCAATCGCAGAAATTGTTGCTTGTAGCGATCACAGTAATAACAGTTTGACTCTGTTCCAATAGTTCATAATATAACACACCCTTCATATCCCACCAGACGCACTGCAGAAATTTCTTGGAGTGAATATTGGGTTTCGGTGTCGAAGTCGTTGCTTCATCGGGGTCTACCCAGTGTTTCGTGCGTTTGGGATTGTTGTATCATATCCACTTTTCATCACCCGTAACGATATTACACGGGAAAGACTTGCTGTGTTGTTTATTCAACAGATTTAAACACTTCATGGCACGCTCATCTTTGTTCCTTAGGCTCAGGACATGTGGCACCCATTTTTCTTGCTTCTAAATATTTCCCATTACGCGTAAGCGATTGGAAATGGTTTGCTGAGTTACTTTCAGTTGTTCAGTTAGTTAGTTTTGCATTTGAGACGAATCTTCATCCAACAATGCTTGCATTTCTTCATGTACAACCTTCTGCAAACCGCCACTGAGTTCCCGATCGCCAACATCAAAATCATTTGCTTTAAACTGCCTAAACCAACACTCACTCGTGCTTTTCGATACAATATTTTCCCCCAGAACAGAACAGATCGATGTACATGCTTTTGCAGCCCTTTTTCGTTGATGAAATTCGTAACGAATGCAGTGTCGAATAAATACAGTATCGCTTGCCATCTTTCACCTACTGATGTGCAAGTGCGTTTGACTGTTGGGCAAATTTCTTTGTCAAATTTTATACTCTGGAGCAGTTAGAGTCACATGACAATAACGCGGAGCAATGTCGGATATGTAAATTAGAGGTATAATTCACACAAAAAACGTTTTAAAACGTATTTGTTCAACTAATAAGAAGGTTAATTCATCCGTGTTAATGAAACAAAACATTTCATCATGGGTACCTTAAACGTGAATACGATTTACTGGTCTTTTGGTAAATGGTAACACGCGCGGCTTCTGTTAAGCAAAACCAGACGACCTCAGTTCTACTCCCAAAATGGGCAAAGGGAAAGGACTCTTGGTGATAGGGCTAAAAAATTCAGGGTCTTTGATTTGCGAAATTTCTGTACAAATGCGGAAACACCGGAAACGGATTTTTCTGTAGCACACGGAATTGCGGACTATTAAAGATCTGCAAAATACAGAAGCTAAAAGAAACGGTAACTTTTAAATATGGACATTACGTTACAAGTCGTTCTCCCACGGACAATCTTGCTGCACGTTATTTTCAGGAATTCGCAGTGAATTCACACCACTTTTGTTTACAGTGCACATAATTTTATATTTATGCTGTAAATATCAGCAATTTTGGGAGATCATTGGTAGGTGATAATGTTTCCCTAAAGCAAAGGGAGAATATGTTTCAGCACGGTTTTTTGTAAATAAAGATTGTGCTTAAGTCGTCGGTTTGCCCGTCCGTTTGTGGAAACGATATCTCTGCAACTATTAGTCCGATTTAAAAAATATTTTTTTGCATTCGGAAGCCTGATATATGAGAGTGATGATCCTTGCATTCCGGGTTTTTTTACGATGCACAATTTCGCCGCTAGGGGGCGTTAATTCAGATGATATCGAATTTAAAAATGCATTTTGTTCCATGTATTTGCTTCTAAATATCCTATTGAAAAAATTATTTTTCCTTTCGATTCATATGGAAGACTATTTACAGTATCTTTTTCAAGTAATGCATAGATTATCCGCCAGTGAGCTAACAGTTAAATTGCGTTTTCCCAACTATCTTTGCTTCTAAAAGTCAGATTTGAAAAATTATTCTTGCATCGGATACAGCTCCTGATGAAAAATCTTTGTTATATAATCTCTACTTTTTTGGTAAAGATTCATTGACCACCAGACCTGTAAGAGTTCATATCTGCTTTTGATGTATTTACAGCAAAATCTGAACTTCTAAGAATTCAACTGAAAAAATTATTTCATGGACCGGTACCGCTCACCTGTGAAAACCTTTTGCGAATACCTCCTGTTTAAAATGGTGCATATGTTTTCCGCAAGGGGGTGTAGATGTATATAATATTTTTGTCGATATATCTGCTTCTAAGAGTCGGATTCGAAACAATCTTTTTTGTTGAAGGAAGTTTCCGGTGCGAAATGTTTCTCACATCATTTCAGATTTTTTTAAGGCACAATTGTGCATATAGAGGGCGTAAATTTCGCGTTTTCGTTTACATCGATATCTGCAAGACTATAAACCAGAATGAAAAAGTTATTTTCCGGCCAGATAGTACCACCTATGAAAACTCTTTATGTATATTTTCTTCCCAAAACAATGCAAAATTTCGCCGCTATGCCCGCAAATTTTGAACCGGTGTCTATTTATATCATTGCTTCTATATTTGCTATTTAAAAATTCCTTTCAACACCGGGCGCCATTTACCTTGTGACAAATTTCAGGCTTGTTTTTGACGCATTTAAAAAAATATTTTTGCTTAGCAATGAAGAACATTATTCGCCTATTTTCAACTTTCCTATCCTGCAAAATTCTTCCGCTAGAAGGTGTGTCCTGTGTTTCATATGTCCTTCTATGTTTCTTCTTTCAACTGTTAAGTTTCAAAATCTCTTTTTCATCTCATACCTTCGTTCTGTTATGAGAAACTTTTTGTGCGTCATTCATTAGTATTCGCAACATACATTTTAGCCGGTCTTTCAACTGTTCAGTTTATAAAACCTCTTTTTCTCTCATACATTCGTTCTGCTATGATAAACTTTTTGCGCGTCATTTGTTAGTTTTGTAAAATATATTTCAACCGGTTTTTCAACTGTTCAGTAAACATCTCTTTTTCTCTCATACCTTCGTTCTGCTATGAGAAACGTTTTGCGCGTCATTTGTTAGTTTTCGTAAAATATATTTCAACCGGTCTTTCAACTGTTCAGTTTATAAAACCTCTTTTCCTCTAATACCTTCGTCTGCTATGAGAAACGTTTTGCGCCCCATTTGTTATCTTTCGTAACATACATTTTAGCCGCTGGTGGGAGTAAGTATCTCTTTTTATTTCTGGTTGTTTTATTGATTTTAAAAATCCGGTTGAATTTTTTCGCTAACCGATTCGATTGACTTTGAATAATTTGATAAATTCTATTCGCATCGGAAAGCATTCAAACGGGCTGCTCATTACAACCGAAAATTTCTTGTCATCTTTCTTCTCTTGACTTAATGTCTTTTACAAAGTACTTAACGACAGATTAGGGGATGTGTGATGTATAATGCATTTCATTTTTGCAGCCCATTTGTTGAAAATTTCAGCTTAGTCTTTCCGGAAGAGTTTTGTAGTGATACAATGGTAGATGTCAATAATCTCAAAATGCTACACTAAAATAACATATATTATGAATATTTTAGTTAGGATTAATTTTGCTCTACAACTAAATGCAGAAATACCACCATCAAGTACAGCTTTTCAGATTTAGTTAAACCTTTAAAAACTAATAACGTTGGTTAACTTCATCGCTTTCAAACTCGATTCTTCCAGTACATTTACAAAAATTACCCATTGGTATTGGTGATTATGAATTTTCACACTACCGAATCGTTTGCCTTTAGCTTGTCCGGTAACGGAGTGGTTGGGGGATTAGGTTTCTGATTAGTCGTAAGAGCTGGACTTGGGTTCGAGTCCAGGTTGAGACTTAAGTGGTACGTTTCTCTTAGAGCTCTGGCCCTCTCTCATCCTCGGAATCAGTGGCCCCAAACTGGGAACAGCCGTACTGATTCCACAGTCCTGTAGCACTTAGAGTTGATGTTGGTAGTCGTTAAACTCCACAACAAAAGAAAATTGTTTGACTTTAGCTTTACTGTCCACTTGTGATGATGAGAATTGTTGCAAAGGGAGAAATGTCTGCCTTTCTTGAACAGGACAATAATAGAGTTTTTCATTTCTTCTGGATGAGGAGATCTTACTGTTTCCACAATGTAGCTAAACACACGAAGCTTTTTAGTGCTTTTTTTTTTGCAGGATCTGCTTTCCTGTTTGTTACTCAAGAAGTACCTGTGTTAGTGACCCTTCACGTTGGGATCATAAATCTGTAAAACTTGAGTTAACAAAAAGTGCTTTTCTCTGTATTATCATGAGGAATGCCCCTTCGTCAATTAATATAACCTTAGTTTTTTTCTCTGATTTTATAAATAAACCTTTTTCTTCACTAGGACAGAAATTCTTCTTAAAGCTACTTAGATGCAGCATTTGGAGCACCATATAAAATTTGTGTCATCAATATATCTAAAACAAAAAGTAAATTTTTCTCTCCAAAACCACTTTGAAAATCATCCAACGCTTCTACACAACACAGCATGTGGAAATAATATTTAGCCTTGCGAGATATATTTCCTAATTTTTAATCCTGCTACATATATTAGGCTTGAATCTTACATTTTCTCCTAATCATGGTAAATATGTTTGATTAATTCAGTTATTTGTTCTAGGTATTCCATATTTACCAGTATATTCCATAACTCGACATGCCACTTAAGATGAAATATTTTAACACAATTTAATTGTATAGAACAAATTACAGCTAGTATTTTTTTGCGTTTTTCAAAGATCCGATTCTTCTCGCAACGCTTCTTTATTTTTCAACCACTTTCTGTTCAAACATATTCGATATAAAATTCAACATTATTTACAAAATACATCGGATGTTTGGAGAAATTAAACTGATCTTTACACAATTCTCACACATTTTTAATTTCCGATTTTTAGGTAATTTAACAAGGGACGCTGATGTTCTGTAAATAATTTAGCCTAAATATCAATTTAAGTATTTCGAGATGATTAAGAGGTAAACCTGGGTTTATATCAATTCTGGAAGAAAGAAATTCCTGTATTTATGGAAGTAAGTCGCATCTTGAGCGTCACCTGAATAAATATTTATCAATGACACAATTATGTTGGTGTTACATCAGTTTATTAAAACGCCTTGTTGGGAAAACTTAATAAGCGCTGCTTTCTTCTTATTCGAGAAAAATAATACCAGGATAAATTTTCATAGGAAGAACAATAGACAAGCAGAATAGCAAAAATATTCCACCTTAGCAGTCAAGTTTCTAAAAGAATGACTGCGAAAACACCTTATTAAATGTCAAAAATAATTCTTTTTTAACTTTTCAGTATATAATGAGAGAGGCAATTACGATTGGCACTTTGGTAGAGCGTAATTAGTGCGACGTATTTCTGATTTCCTTTTTTCAGCTGCACGTCATTTCGTTCCAAGGTAATTCGTTCACGTTCTGCTAGGATAAACTGTGTGTGCTATGCATATTTACAGTTATAACAAATGGGACAAGAGGTGCTGTTTCTGTTCAAATGAACGTCGCATATTAGAGAGTTTCGACACATTTCGCGGAGGAAAACGCTTTAATTTTATTGAATCTCTCAGCATTAGGTTTACGTGCTCTTTAGCGAAGAGAATTAAAAAAGGCGGAGGGAAACTCAGTAATTACAACAACAAAAGCCATAAACTGTAAAATGCGTAATACGAGGCCGGGGAACCTAACAGTTATAACGCGTAAAACGTAATTGTCAGGCAAACAAACATTCAGATATAATAAGAACTCGCCAGCGCGAAAGCATTTATCACGGTGCGTAGGTTTCCTTTTCGAAGCACAAAGTTCATTTTTGCAATGTTTTAGACAAAGTTCCTTTCAGTGACAAATGGCTATTATTTAACAATCGCAGTTCATTAACAATGGGCTTAAAATGGTGTTTATGGAAGATATAGTTTTTAGCTTTGCAGATAGAACAAACGTACATGTTTGTAACTTATTTTTTTCTGCATATCCATAATGAGGACAATTGTGTAATTTTTTTCTCTCAGAATAAACATATGAACTTTGAAATATTGTATTATGTTAAAACATCTGCAACAGCGTTTAAACTAAGTTCTCGGAACATAAAATAAAAAAAAAGGCATAGATTTTAAATAAATTTATTCTAAACAGGGAGGACTTCCAATGAAACTGCCGTAGTACACGGTTAAAAATTATGTAGTATGCTATACCATCTGCATCGCTTCTGGGGGCAAAGGGGAAACCACTGTGTGATGCAAAAAATACGCAAAAACATGGTGCAATTATGAACCATGGTATGATATGGTATTTAACTTGAATGGTGCGAAGTTGCACCCATTGCACCATGTATATATATATATATATATATATAGGGTATAACGACGAAGAAGTCTTGTCTTACTTCTACGTTAATTTAAAACAGCAACATACTAAGAAATAGTTCCTAAATGAAAGAAACCTTAACGGCCAGACGAAACATGTAAATAACAGAAGTCAACTTACGGAAAAGGTGCTTTATTCAGGATGTAGCAAACACATCGTAGCATAGCATATTGCACTAAACTCTACACACAACACACATTATCACAACACTCCTATCAGTAATCAGTTTACAACCCAACGCTCTCAAGCAATAGATTAGTCGTCGTTTTTATCTCTTGTTCTTATCAAAACTCAGGCATACGTCACGTTCATTCAACCTCAATTGTGTTTCCAAACGTATTCGTTTGAGAGAAAAATATCACGTTAAGAGGGAAGAATAACAGAATAAACTCAAGATTTACACAGGGAAAGAAACTAAAAAGGAAAGTTAATTTAGAATATACGTCACAAGGGTTGTATCAGAATAGAATGATCACCCCCGGAATCACAGTGTACCCGCCCAGGCTCATCACAGACTGCACGTGACAAGGTTGAACACACGTTGATATAAGCCGCCGACCAGGACAGATGAGCCATAGTGCGTAACGCGAGCACAATCGGCAGAGCTAGTGATTTGACGGACGTTCAAAAAGGAATAATTATCGGCTACCGCGCAAAGGGTGGAAGCATCTCAGTAAGAGCACACATCGTAAGCTGTTCGCGAGGTGCTGTAGTAAGGGTGTACCAAGAATGGACCGCTGGCAAACTGAGTACCTCCCGACGTCGTAATTGTGGATCACCAAAAACCGTCCACCCCACAGCAGACCGTCGCTTCCGTCGACTGCAAAAGGGTAATCGAGACTCAGCAGTGCAGCAATTGACCACGAAAATAAATCCATGGGCACAAAGGTACGTGTCCCCGATAAGAGTAGGGCAAACCCTGTTAAGCATGGGTCTTCGGAGTCGACGCTGCAGCAAGGCGACCATGTTAACCCAGGTACATCAGCAACGACACCTGAAGTTCGCATGAGACAACTGTCATTGGATAATGGAAAAGTGGAAAAAGTTTCTACTCTACAGAAGTTACTGGCGGTACGAATACCGCGTCAGACACACGAGAACCAACACCCGGACACGCTTGTCGGTCATTTGCAAGCCGGTGGTGGCAGTGTGCATCTCTGGGGGATGTTTTGCTGGTATGAACTGGGACCCCTGGTACCGCTGGATGGGTCACTGAACGCCAATGGCTACCTGTCCATCCTCGCTGATCACATGCAACCTGCCATATAGGACGTTTACCTTGGTGGTGATGGTGACAACCAACAGCACAATGCGTTGTGCTACGTCGCTCAGGGGTACGTGGCTGGTTTCAGGAACACGCCAGTGATGTCTCCGTTGTCCCTTGGCCGGCGAAATCGCCCGAGCTCAATACCATAGAACACTGGTGGGACTATTTAAATCGACAGGTTCGGCGTGCCGACCCACAATTACGTCATCTCTAGGACATCCGTGCTCTGCTGCAGTCCGAACGGGCACGTGAGCATCGGGCAACCTTTCAGGGCCACACTTCGTCCATGCCACGCCGTCTAGCCGCTGTCATCTAGGCCAAGAATTGTTATTCCCATTATTAAGTAGGCGGCCATATTATTCTGACACAACTGTGTATTATAACGAAGTAAATTCCTCCGTCATTTTTGCCCACGCCGGGGCTCGAACCCGGGTCCCCTCATTACGGAATAAGTCGCTCTACCAATTGAGCTACGCGGACGTGTTCGTAATCGCTGCTATCTGCCTTTAGGTGGGGTACGTCCTGCTGGGCAGGCACGTCACAACTCCCCCTCCGAAAAAGAGGGCCGGGGCATGGCCCACGGGTCAGCCGTGACCATGAATCGTTGCAAGCAGCCATCCGCTGTAGAACGTGAACCTGAGAACTCCCAGTCAATCGGGTGTGTGGAATGCAACATCACACATTTTTATTTTTCGAAGCGCTTGAGATGGGATTCTCTTATTTTTTCTATCTCGCGGCGTGGAAAGAACATCACACCACTGCGAGATTTTGACGGGCCGCGTCATCCGGAAAGTTCGGACGCCATTATAACGAAGTAAATTTCTCCGTTATTTTTGTCCACGCCGCGGCTCGAACCGTGGTCCCCTCATTCCGGAATAAGTCGCTCTACCAATTGAGCTACGCGGACGTTCGTTCTGACTGCTATCTGCCTTTATGTCGTGTGCGTCCTGCTGGCAGGTACGTCACAGTATGATTCATGCATCACCCAGTACTTTAATTTTCCCCTCAAAAATGGTGCAGCTGGTCTAGCACCACTTTTTGATACATCCTATTACAAAATTTGTAACAGTGCACCAATATTTATCGTGAGAAAACTTCTGTTACTGTAAAAGACTGAAAATTTGGTTTCTGGTTTACTGTAAACTGAGAATTCAGCGAATATGTAAAAGTAATGATTTGTGGTCAGTGATTCGTAAATAACTTCTGCGCGTCATATATACCCCCGTAATAGCACTGTGAACAACAACACCATATGAGCAGTAAAAGTAATATAACAGTTCGATAAGTAAATATAATCTGCATGCTCAATGAATTAATATTATCTACCTAATACCTTGTGAACCCTACTTTAGCGAGAGCAGCAGCAGCCATCCGGGATGACATCGACACCTTCTTTCTTTCTTTCTTTCTTTATTGGGTGTTTAACGAACACCGTGAGCAACTCAATGGGCTATAAGTAGTCTCCCTTCCCTAATTTAGGGTCACTGGTTCCAGGGAAGGGAGCGAGCCAGTGCCGTAAGACAAACACGACATCCATGCCTCACTGGGATTCGAACCCGGACCCATTTCGGACGAATGATCAGAAGCCATCGCTTAGACCACTGCGCCACCGGGGCGGCGACATCGACACCATAAGGTGTCTATGCAATTGTGTGGGGATCTGCAAACCTGCAGTCTGTATCGTGGTCTAAAGTCCAGTATGTTCTGCCTCACCTGGCATTCCACAACAGCTGTTTAGCCGTTTAAGAGACTAATGTACCTCAACCAAATGAGCCTCAAACTTTTCTGCTCTCCTCAAACAGAAATACTTACATAGCTTCCTGGCTTTAAGAAAGATACGGCTAAACGATGTTTTCCTACTCATCTGAGTAGTACTAATCATAAACAATTTAGTAGTGATAAGCACTCCATTGTCGTCCTCTGTTTTCTGCTGCACGGAACGATTCAGAAGGGCTAGTCCTCCTGACGCAAAAATCCTCCCGCAAAGTAAAACAAGTTAGCAAAATCATGCAATGAATTTATTATGATACGCTTTCAAACATAACAGAAATCATTACTCAAGTTATGGGGATAATGGCTGTGGAATAAATCTCACTGCTGTGACCTGACCTTTGACCCCATTTGTATGATATTCAACAGAACTGGTTCAGTATTCCTCCGAAAACACATGCTAAAGTGTTGTCGCAATCGAAGCATATGTACGTAATTTATGACGCATAAGGGCAATGGCATTGTTTCCGCTCCTTTGTACTGACCTTTGACCCCATTTCCAATATTTTCAATATGGTGCGTCCCTAGATACGTCTCTACCACATAGTAAAATGTCATCGAAATCGAACAATTTTTACGCATGTTATGACGCGTAAGGGCAATGGAATGTATCCCGTTCCTATGTCCTGACCTTTGACTCTATGTCGCCCATTTGCAACAGGATTCGTCGCTAGGTTGTCCCCCACCACATACTAAAATGTAATCTAAATCGAACCATTTGTACGCGAGTTATCGTGTGGACGGGCAGACAGGCTCATAGACGGAAAGCGTAAAAAAAGGTTGCTTATCTGCTCTTTCGTTTCTCAGGTGCCTTGTCATTGTTGCATCCTTTTTAGTAGACCATCAGAAAGGATAAATCTCAGGCACCCACCTAAATGAATACTTTGAATAACAAAGTTAAGGAAACAATGCTCTCTGATTCACAAGTTCACTCGTTCCAATCGCGTTCCGCCCACCTCTTAGACAGCGAACATATTCGTTCGAGCTGATATTAGATACAAGTAAATCTGTTTCATCCTATTAAAGCTTAATTGTACTGAAATCAGTCGCCTTTGGGGGTCATACGAGATGTCTCATAACAGGACTGTGTACGTAGTGGGTCCGACAACATGAGGCATTACGTGCTAGAAGAATTCATCGGTCTGTGGTTGGTGTTACAATATTGTATTGTGAACATGGTTCTCAAGCTGTCTCTGGTAGTATCCGGAAATCATAAGTTGCGCTACACGCACCAGGGTCCTAGTTCTCCAACACTGAAGTTGCTCATGGTGGTTTATCATAATTGTGAAAGGATCCAGTCCCAAACTCGGATGCACTAATCCGGATAGGGAAGAATGTAAGACAGCCGTGGTAACCATATATAGTTTTTGCTGCTGTACACGGATCTGAGTAATATTTAGGAGGAGGCACAGTTTGCTGGTAATTTGAGCAACAATTGGCTCTTATGTGTGCCACCCGTCTGTTATCCGTTGTCCAAGCTCGATCGTTGTTCAGAGCACTGGCCTACGCCTTGGATAACTCGAGCACTAGGACTGCCGAAATAATTTATAGGATACTTACAATTAAACACAGGTTATATGTTAATATAGCTACGTATACCCAGTTAGATACTCCTAGTTTTAATACTCTCTGCATACCAATTCAAGATTTTTAGAAATTTTGAAAAAGAGTTTACATCTTTAATACATTTCTAAATGAAAACTTCGGAAATCAGCGCATAATAAAACATACTTTTTCTTGACGCCACACAAAATCTTCCAGCTTTGCTAAGAATCAAATTAAAAGTTTCAGCTGTTTATTCGTTTTAGCTAAAATTTCAGGTGTTTATTCATTTTAGCTAAACATAGTCACACTGTGTAGAAAACACACATTTCACAAAATTCGCAATAAGTTGATCTGAGAGTGAAGCCTTTCAATTGCTTTCATTGATTTAACGTAAATGAAGAAAAATTCAAATTATAGTAATAAGACGTGTTTAGTTTTCAAAGATAGTTCAATTATAAAAAAAGTGAGTAGCTGTTTCAAAATATTTAGAAGTGCAGTAAGTTGAAATTTTCAACCGCTTTCCAAATTGTTTCTATGATTCAACGACTCTTCATGGTTTTAGATAGAAACAAACTATGCAAAACGAAAATAAGAATCATGTCAGCAAAATATTAATTTTCTCAATATTAGTGACCTTTGTACCCTTATGCATTATTGATAAACAATTCAGTTTCTTATTCAGACATAGTGTATTTATTTATTCACCTCTCAGCTCATCGCGTATTCAAGGTGCAAAGTTTGCTGCACACTTATGTGAAACTGACAATGCAGTTATTGATTAGAGATAAGCGATTATAAATGTAAGAAATAAAAGGACTGCAAACAAAAATTATACGTGTGTCGATCGATACCGACTTCAGAGGAAAATATAATGGAGGAAATTCCCTTTGTATCAGATGACAAATGGAACAAGCATTTCAAAAGCTGACACTATGCTCCATTCATCACCTAGCATTAAGAGAAATGTCTCAATCATTTTATCTTATTAAGACAAATTGATGCATCAGAAAGTTCTGCAGCATTAACTCAAGCGAAAGCTTCTGCAGGAAAGATTCACTTTTATAATTAGGAAATTAAGTCAGCTATTCATGCATTATGTTCTGTTCCATTAGGATTTCACGAGTCTTGCATTGTAAAGTTTCGATTTAAAGTGTGTATTTAGAGGCATTTCCTGCTCATGGTTAACTCTTGTTAATGTAGGAGAATAAATCAAGACCACCGCTGATTTTTGTATGACATATCGTAATGATATGATTGACTTCAGTATCTACAACTGAAAGCTAAACTTCTAATACATTTTTAATATGTTTCGCAGATGATAACACTGCAAAAGGTGTTACTTTATTTCGCTAATAAATAGTTTCTACCGCCCGCAATCACGTCACCAGAACAATGACGTTTTGTAACATTTTTTTCGGTTGCAGCAATTATACAACAAAGTATCCTTTGTTTGGAGAAAGCAATATCACACATGTACAAGTGATTTTCTCGCTGGATGATATTTTCGCAGTTAGATCAGTTTAGAAAAAATCGGACTGATGTCAGAGATGAGGAAGCTGTGGTCTGCCGAGAAAATAAAAACACTACGGATAATTAGCAACGGTGGAAGAACCACAACCGCTCTATCCGAAGAAGTAACATAAACGTTAGCCATTGCAGTGTATTCGAATAGAAAAAGGCTCTCAGCTTACACAGACTTTGAGAGATATTTGAGGTATGTCGCCCGGTAGCGCAGTTGTCAAAGCACTGACTTATGACAATCGTTCAAGATTGGTCCCTGTGCGAATCCCGGTGAGGCATGGATGTAATGTATGTCTTATGACACAGGAGCTCTCCCTTCCCTGGAACCAGTTTCTCAGAATTCGGGATGGCCGGTTGCTTATAGCTCTTTGAGTCGCTCACGGGGGTGGACAGACCAAAAAAACTAAAGCCATTATTGAGATACTAACTCGCCGTCACAATGAAATTTACCCTTGGATATATCCTCAGCAAGGCGAAATTTCTTGACAAAGAGTGTTCCTGTCAAGCATCCGCATAATTCCCATAAGATCCTGTTTATTTATCGAGGGTATAACGAGCACCGTGAACAACTCGATTGGTAGTAGCTCGTCCGTAATTTTTGGCCATTGTTTCCACAGGAGAGAGAGACAATTCCGTAAGTCAAACACAACATCCACGCCTGATCAGGATTCGAACCTGTACCCATCTCGAACGAATAGTCATACGGTAGCGCTTAGACCACTGCGCCACAAGGCGGCATATCTCAAATATCGCTCAAAGTCTCTATAAGCTGAGAGTCATTTAACATTCAAATACACTGGTATGGCTGAAGTTGTTGTTACTTCTCTAGATAGGGTGGTAGTGGTTCTTCAACCGTTGTTAATTATCCGTAGTGATTTTATATTCTTGGCAGACCACAACTTCCTCATCTCTGACATCAGTACGATTTTATCTAAACTGATCTTACTGCGAAAGTATTATCCCGCGTGTAAATCTCTTGTACATGTGTGGTATTGCTTTCACCAAACAAAACATATTTTGTATACTTTCTGGAACGGAAAAAAATGTTACAAACCATCATTGTTCTTGTGCTGTGACCGCGGGCAGTAGAGACCATTTATGACCGAAATACAGTAACAGCCTTTGCAGTCTTATCATCTGCGAAACATATTAAAACGATATTAGAAGTGAAAATCCTGCAAATACTTGGCGTCAGTGAATAAACAAAGACATCGCTTTTTTCACGTTTTAGCAACGCATAGCAACCGAAAAATTGTTCTTCGGTCACCGCTGGGGAGTCGAATCACAGATCTTTCGATATCTAGTCGAGCGCGTTAGCTTTACACCACGGTGGCCAGCACTTGTTCGGCTAGATATCGAGATATCTGGGATTCGATTCCCCAATGGTGACCGAAGAAAATTTTCGGTTGCTGTGCGTTGCTAAAACGTGGAAAGAGCGATGTTCTTGTTTATAGATACACTGCCGGACAATTGCTAAGCACGGATGACAATAGCAACGATAGCAACCATAAAATGGTAGGCAGGAAAATGTGGAAATTAGCATAAGTGCGGGATACAGTAAGACGTGTTGTGCGTATGCAAATTTTGGATTGCCGAACTTGTTCGTGACGTCATAGCGCTGATAAGAGATATAAAGGATTTGATGCGTATTGACCGTTGTTGTTCAAACGCAAAGTTGAAAAGGAAAGAATCAATTGACGAACTTGCAATTTTCAGTATGTCTTCCCGATATCACCTAGATGACTTTACGCGTGGCCGTATTATTGGCAAGATTGAAGAAGTGCGAAGAATAACAGATGTTGCCAGGGAGTTCGGCGTCAGCCACAGTGTTGTTTCAAGGCTTTGGAAATCACTTCAAACAAATGGAGAGTGTAGCAAACGTCACGGGGGAGGTCGTGTTCGCAGTACGACACCTGCAGAAGATCGGTACATAGTGCTATCAACAAAAAGACACCGGCGCAGCTCAGCTAGTGAGGTAGCAAATCAGTTTATGGCTGTTACTGGCAAGCGGATCTCCCAAAAAAACGGTCGCCAGACGTTTGCATGAAGGAGGACTATACGCCCGCCGTCCTGTTGTGTGCATCCCATTGTCCAGACGTCACAGTACCGCCCGTTGGCAAAGGTGCCATTAACATCGCAATTGGACTGATAATGACTGGTCTGCTGTCCTCTTCTCAGATGAGAGTAGATACAGTCTATCGTCTGATTGTCGACGATAACTGATCTGGCGTGATAGTGGTACTGCATATTGTCCAGCAAACATACAGGAAAGGGACCGATATCCAACATGTAGTGTAATGGTATGGGCTGGCATCATGATCAATGGCCGTACGTCCCTCTATGTGCTTCCAACTGGGACTATGACTGGCCAACGATACATTAATGATGTTCTGCTACCTCATGTTCGCATGTTCCGTGGTGCTGTCGGTAATAGATTCATTTTCATGGACGACAACGCAACATGTCATCGAACAGTCGCTGTCCAGGAGTGTCTTGAGAGCGAGGATATTCAACGTCTCGTATGGCCAGCACGTTCTCCAGATCTGAATCCCATTGAAAATGTGTGGGATGCTTTGGGGAGGAGTCTTGCTGGTCGCCAATGCCCTCCAATAAACAAGGACTCTCTCATCCGTGCACTGACAGAGGAATAGGATAAATTACCCCAACAGCTGCTTGATAATGTTGTGCAAAGCATGACACGACGTGTGGAATCTTGCATCGCCCTCCATGGTGGCCATATCCCGTATTGAATTCTTACGCCGGAACGCCTGCGGACGGTAATTACATTTTTTCACGTTTACGTATTCTGCACAAAATGGCCTGTTTGTCCCTTGAACACGTTCCAAAGCCTTCTGGATTTCAGAGCACAATAAATTGACTTTCTTGTAATGTCCTGGCATTCTGACATTATTTTATTTCACTTGGTATCCAACCACACTTACTTTTTTATGCGCTATATAGCCGTTTATGATCCGTCCTTAGAATTGTCCAGCAGTGTATTAGAAGTTTGGCTTTTATTTGTAGGTACTGAAACAATCATATCAGTACGATATATACAGCCGATATGCGTATGTCAGTACGATATATACAGCCGATATGCGTATGTCAGTACGATATATACAGCCGATATGCGTATGTCAGTACGATATATACAGCCGATATACGTATATGATATATTGGAATTTTTAAAATTTTTAAATCTCGGTCACTATGACCATGTTACAGTGTAAATATACTTTTTTCGAATAATGTGGTACAATATGGCAAGTGATGTATAGAAAGAAATAACTGGTGGAAGAACAAAAGAAAAATGTATGTAAAAACAGTAAAATTTGCGTTGTCAAAGTATCTGTTAACTAAATTTTACCCGGCTCAGATCCATGAACCCTGCCAAGTGCAGAGGTGATTTATGAGCTTGACAAATAAAAAAAAATTACACAAGATTTTTTCTATCAATACCTTGGATTCACTAAACACACACAAACAACTAATAAACGTGACTCAATTTTTTTTGTAAAAACTGACTAGCAGTTATGTTTAATGTTGATCAGGCCTCTCGCCTGATCAGAATTTTGTTGAGAATTTTACAGATTTTTGTTTTATTTTCACAAAGCACCCAGGAATGCCAAAAATGAGTTTTAGAGTCCAATTTCAATTTTGTTGGGTGTATATTTCAGATTGCTTATACAATTTTCTGATTTTCCTGGTATTCAAATTTTTAATATTTTAATTTGTAACTCATTTTTATTATTACAATTTCAGTGTTATTCAATTATCATTTGTTTAGTAAGAAAATACGTGTTCTACACTTGACATTTCCCTTTTTAGGTACCTTCACAAGACATCATGCACAATACAACAGAAATAACACACTTTGGCCAAAAATAAAATTAATACCATGTGGTTTTCGGAGTGTAATGCATTACCCCTCAACAAAAGAAAAAAAAAATTTTGAGTAATTTATATCACAGTGCTGTGTTGGATTCAGAGGAAAACACCCCATTTTTGCAGGATAACCCTTTTTTTCTTTGTGTATAATTACCCGCTACTTGAGCTGAAATGTAGAGCAAGTCCGAGTTTTTTTGCTTTTTTCGAATCAAGAGAATCAAAGAATATCTTGATACTGGTGGCCGAAAAATAATATTTTAGTAAAGTTTACCTTTTTGATGTGCAGGAAATTCCTTTGTCATGAGGGTCGGTGAGTCTCTCCCTTGATTTTACTTGGATGGAGTAGTGCAGCCACAGAAAAAATGGCCGTCGAGGCTTCTTCCTGCCGTGGTTTACTGTCGGTGAGAATGTTTGCAACCTGACTCTTGATAGGACTCCGTTGGTAGAAGCCGAGAGCGTTAGGCGTCGTCACGTCCCTCAATTAAGCTCAGCTTGTAGAAAACAGATAGTTTTTTTTTTCAATTCGGACGTAGCAAAGAGTGGAGCAGCCGTCATCATACGAGCGAGTTTGGAATGACCAATTTTTCCTCAGAAAACAAGAGGCAAGCGGGCGCGGGAGGTGAAATCGCACATCACGGTCAACTGCAGAGTGAGTTATAAGTTCACCCCATGAACTTCTTTTTCTCCGGTCAGCGGTTGCTGACCTCAGTCCCACACTAAGCAAGTGAGATGTTACCCTCTGAAAAACTTAAGGAGCAAGTGTCTGAGTGTCAAGGGTCAAGAGAAAAATCTCTCCTTAGCTCAAACTTTTTCAACGCTCTAGCGCGCATGCGCCAAAAGGACGCTATGGCTTTCAGCTACGCTATTGGCTGAAAGTCCTCTGTCATGCTTTCTGTAACTTGAGGGAAAAGGGTTCATGAGGGAGTGTGTGTGTGTGGGGGGGGGGGGGGTGAAGAAGCTCTTAGCCCTCCATGGCCCTTGACCACGACTTTGCAAAAATTCTTGAAATTCCACCTGCTATGCCCTGGGGATTCTATTGTATTCAAGTTTTGCAAGGTGACCTCTTCCAAAGGAATTTCTGGTCTTACAGGAAGGGAAATTCTTATCTCTGATTTTGGCGATTCCCTGTCTAGTGGAAAAAACAACCGAAATGGTGCAAATCCCGGGGATCCCTAATATTCACATGAAATTTTACATCATGGACAATTAATATTTCTCGAAACTCAATACAAAAATTTTCACATCATTTCATTTACAAATGGCTGAATAAGAAATTTCATATTTCAGAGGAAAAACAATTAATTTCCTTAAAAAATTCATTCTACTGACATAGTGCATGATTCTATACCAAATTTTGTTGTGTCTTGCTAACACACACCTAAACTTTAGTACCAATTAATGCTTCTCAACACACTATTTTATCTCAGTCATAATGTAAGCTTAATTTAATTTAATTAATTATGCACGAGTTCACTTTACGATTCCAATGTTCATAATTAACTATATATATATAAATTTAAGTTTTAAAATGAAGTGAATAATTTAGTTCACACGTGTTTTAGTTTCACTCAGACTAAAAGTAATTTTAAGCCATTTATATACGTCCAAATTCTTTCTAGCTCTCGTTCCAAAGACACATACATATACAGTACAGGTACAAAACTATAACTACACAATTTCCACTAAAAACTGTGAACGAATGTTTAAGGAAGTGGGGAAAAAAATGTTTTTCATGTCGCTCAGTTTGCCTCAAAGAATGAAAGTCAGAAAAATATTAATGAGAGGAAATATTAAAAGAATCATTCTTGGAGACAAGAATGCGTGGATGTGTGATTTTTTTGGCATAGTGGAACCGAAGACTGGGCCCTAGTCCTCGACACCACTAATAGAAAAACATCAACACATCATATATCAGTATGATATATACAGCCGTTATAAGTATATCAGCAAAATATATACAGCCGATATACAGCGTAGAGTCACATTATTGTTACCACCACCTAATAGCCAGAGAAACTGCCGTGTGCAGCGCGTACAGCAGCTAGACGAAATAGGAATAACTCAATAAGGTGATGGAAGATGTTCACAGGTATGTGGAGCCATGCTGGCTGCCTTGCATCAAACAACTACTAGAGGGTGAGTGGTGGAGGATCCATAGACCGAACAAGACGATCGAGGTGGTCCCACAGATTCTGAATTGGGTTTAAGTCTGGGGAATTAGGGGGCCAGGGAAGTACTTTGAAGTATTCATCGTGCTCTTCCAACCACTCTTGGATATTTTAAGCTGGGTGACACGTCGCACTGTCGTACTGGAAGATCCCATCTCTCCCAGGGAAGACAATCAGCATGTGTGGAAGTACGTGTTCTCCAAGGATAGACTCATAACGAATTCGGTCCATAGTGTCTTCCACAGGTATGAGTGGTCCCAGAGAACGCCATGAAAACATTCCATAGACTATAACGCTGCCCCCACCAGCTTGTGTGCTTCCAGCAGTAGTTGAAGAGTGTTTGTTCCCCGATGTTTCTCGTCTTGCCCGCAAACGTCCATCAGTTCGATGAAGCAGAAAACGTGTCTCATCGGAGAAGGCAATCCTTTGCCAAGCAGCGGAGGTCCAATTCCTATACTGCCGTACAAATGTAAGCCTTTTCTGCCGATGCACCTTCGCTAGCATAGATGCAGTGACCATCTGTCTGCATCGGAGTCCCATACGCAGCAGGGTTCGCTATTGTCGTTTTAGACACACTTCAGGTAGCCCCCTGGTTCATTCGGCCAGTGAGTTGCTCTAATATAACATGTCCATCGGCACTCACGTACCTTCGCAGCCGACATTCACCTCTCACACCAAAGGCACGTGCTGCTCCACTGTTTCCACGTCGCTTATTCACAATGGTGCCATTTCTCCAATCACGATAAACTTTAACCACAGCAGCACGCGAACAGTTCACAAACTGCGCTGTTTAAGAAATACTGACGCCCTTGGCTCCGAAAGGTGATAATCATCCTATTTTGCAAATCTGATAAATCGCTTCTTTTATCCATGACAGCAACGAGTGATATGTTTTCAGAATGCCTGCCAGCACACATTGTCGCAGAAAATGCATTACCACGACACATCCAGCTCACGACACATGCCTTCTTTCATTGGCTAAGTGCTGTTGACGTCAGAAGTAGCAAGTGGTCACAATAATGTGACTCGACGGTGTATATCAGTAGGATATATACAGCCGAGATCGCGTTCCGTTCTGTTTAATGCACGTATTATTAACGTAAGTAGGAACTTTGTAGCATTAACTTTTGAATTTAAATTTATTCAGTAGGCTCTAGCCTCTTCAGCCTTGAGAAAGTGAGAAAGCCTAGCACTGGTGCTTAAAGCTTGGCATTTTTATCACATATTAATTTTACACAATTTGAAAATGAATTTCAGACTTCCATAGCTAAGTTTACTTTTCCACTACGGAGAATGTACATGCTATGCTTGCTGGCATTGAAATAAAAAAAGGGAAAACAATTAAGGAAATTGAGCTTGGTCTTCAATTTCAATAATAATTCATGTTCGGTTCTATTCATTGCTGTATGGTTAAATCACAATGAATAATAAAATCTCTGAATGCAGACTCGTGCTGCCATCAGCCGTCACAGGGAAATACTAGCAATGAGGAATGCTAGCAGTCTAGTCACACGAGGAATACTATCAATCTAGTCATACGAGGAATACTACCAATGAGGAATACTATCAATCTAGTCACACAAAGAATACTAGCAATATCACGTAAATGGTATTTGGAATCTCATTGTCGCGGAAAATGTATGTCGATTCCACTAATCAATCATCAGTGGAAATGTGGACAGAGTTTGCAACGCCTTGAGGCCTCACGTAGATCACCACAGAAAGACGAATGGGCCGCCCCGGTGGCGCAGTGGTCTAAGTGATGGCCTCTGATCATTCGTCCGAAAGGGGTCCGGGTTCGAATCCCGGTGAGGCATGGATGTTGTGTTTGTCTTACGGCACTGGCTCTCTCCCTTCCCTGGAACCAGTGACCCTAAATTAGGGACGGGCGACTGCTTATAACCCATTGAGTTGCTCACGGTGGTCGTTAAACCTTCAACTAAAAAAAAAAAAAAAAAAAAATGACGAATGAGTGTGTTTTTATACAAGTGTCAGAACATGAAGTCACCATTCATGCAGGTTCATCTTCAGTGCTAGCATTCAAGAAATATTCGACGACCTTTTTGCAAAATTTCAGAGATTCACTATGTTCGCCCTACCCCTCAGTTGAAGAGCTCTGCGTCTTGGTATAATTCTGCAAAACTTTCGCTTCTGTTGGTAAATTGTCTGTCCCAATCAAATGCGCATGCGCAAATCCGCCAATCTTTACATAACATGGCACCTACCTTGGAAATGTGTGCAAGAAATGTCTCCCCGCACAACTGTTTTATAGTGTAACCTTGTCTTGGTGTACAATTGACATGCTTTATTTATGGAAGTACCCTGTTAAATATAGGTAGAAACAAATGTACAGTGTGTGAAAATCTTATCCAAATCAGCTCTAGAAGTGGTTTTCAACTTTTCTCTGCAGGAATAAATGTTAAGAAAACTGATTTGCTCCCAGGGTTGCCAGCCTCCAGTGTAAAGGCATCAACCCAGAATAAAAAGTTAGGGCACGTGATTTCTTATAGTTTCCTTCCCCATGGGTTTTTATTATTATTAACCAGAAACCATAGCAAGATAAAACCCTCGCAAATGTTAGAACGTAGCATGCAACATGCATGTTTCACAAGCTAATAATAAACGTATAGAGCTTTAACCCTTTAACCACCATGACCCCAAAATCTTGTATCACTCTAAACTTGTATCACTTATTTAGTAACAAAATCTTGTATCACTTATTTAGTAACAACAATGACTGGGCCTCCCCGGTGGCGCAGTGGTCTAAGGCGCTGGCCTTTGATCATTCGTCGGTAAGGGGTCCGGGTTCGAATCCCGGTCAGGCATAGATGTTGTGTTTGTCTTACGGCACTGGCTCTCTCCCTTCCCTGGAACCAGTGACCCTAAATTAGGGACGGGCGACTGCTTATAGCCCATTGAGTTGCTCACGGTGGTCGTTAAACCTCCAATAAAAAAAAAAAAAAAAAAAAAACAATGACTGGGGGTGACACCTGTTGGTCCCTCATAGGTCTTACAAATTTGAAGAGCATGTAAGGGTGAGAAATCTGACTCACCTAGACAGGCGTTTAGGGCTGCTATGGTTGTTTGTATGTATGGGCGTTATGGGCGTTATGGTCGTTAAAGGGTTAAAGTTGCACAATGCAATACTGCACTGAGAATTGCATCTTCTGACCAATCGCCAACGCACGTTTTTCTAAATGCACTAGTAAGTTCAGTTCTCGAAATAAGTTACGTATCTAAATGTATTAAAAAATAAAGATGGTGCATGTATCGAATGAATGATTTATTTTCTCAGAAATGTTCAGATATCTAGGATTCTCTGAAAATTTGGACAACTACAAGTATTTTTGTTGAAAGATCAGCAAGCGTACTTGGTTAAATTCCGAAAAAGTACTTGGCGTCTTCAGACTAGAAAATAAACGCCGATTACAATTACCGAAAAGCTGTGGAGATATACAAAATAATTAATCGTTAGACCGCTTTTCAGCAAGGAACACTAATATTACAGGGAAAGAGTTGTCACTGATAATTCCACATCTTCATCCTGATAAATAAACTTGACTTGGTATCAGTGTTAAAACAAATTCGATGCCATCAAATTTCCTGTTGTAATCAGCACACCCTTGGATTAAAAAACAATGTGTGTGATGATTTACACCAATGAGATAAAACATTATTTCTACATCGTATTTTTGCTAATCAAGGTCACTGCAGGTAAATGTCTGTTTTGTTCTTGTTCTTCAGAAGAAAGGTCATGAAATAGTTTGAATTACACTTGATACGAGTTCTGTTTGTCGGTTTTATTCTTGTTCTTCGGAAGAAAACGGCCAAACTGGGTCAGAGCATTACCGAGACGGCAAGGCTTGTGTGGTACTTACGGCAGTGCTGGGATGGGCCGAGCCCGAAGTCGAGCCCTGGCCCGAACCGGCTCTGGCTGCATAATACACTGGTGTGCAAACATTAAGGACGAAGAGGAGAAATTAGTATAACAGCGGAACGAGTAGCAAGAACGGACCCAAAGACCACTCAGGAGATAGACTAGTGTCCGGTATGGAAGGGCATACGCATATATGCAGCTTAACGTAGGGGCGAGGGGTCGGAAGGGTATAAAGCACACGGGCGGTGTACGCTCAGCAATTCGGTGAAAGCTGTTGCACGGTGTACGCTCAGCAATTCGGTGAAAGCTGTTGCACGGTGTACGTCGGTTTGAACGATGTTGAGTTGCTGCCACCGTGTGATATGGCCAACAGGCAGTCCAGTAGACGACATCTGGATGACTTTACTCGAGGTCGCTTCATTAAGAAGTTGGAAGAAGGTCGAAGTGTGACTAGTGTGGCCGAGGTGTTTGAGATCGAACACAGCATCGTTTCACGAGCTTCGAGAGCATTTCAATCAACAGGAACAGCAGTCCGAGAGTTTAGTAGTAGTCCTCCACGAGCAACCACGGCGGCAGACGACCGGTATATCGTCTTACAGGCGAGAAGAGACCGACGGCAGACAGCGGAAGAAATCGTAAGGAACATGCAACAGACAACTGGACGTCCGTTATCGCGTTTTACCGTGGCCAGGAGGCTGCACAAAGCTGGCACAACGACCAGTACGGTGTGCGCCATTAACGCCTGCTCATCGGAGATGGCGGTTTCTGTGGTACCAGGAACACAAGAACTGGACACATTAGCAATGGGGTCGGGTTCTCTTTACGGATAAGAGCCGATTTAGTCTGACGAGCGATTCTGGACGTATACACATCTGGAGAGAGCATTGAACACCCAATCACGCTTCGAACATCATCGAAAGGGACCGGTTTGGAGGTGGCGGAGTTCTCGTATGAGGCGGTATCATGCTTTGTAGCCGTACTGACCTCCACATCTTCCAAGGAGGTTCAGTCACTGGTGTCCGCTATTGTACCGAGGTTCTCCTGCCTCACGTGTGTCTGTTTGGAGGTGCTGTTGGTCCTGAGTTCCTATTCATGGACGACAACGCTACACTTCATCGTATAGTGGCTGTCGCAGAATTGTTTGAGAGTGAAGATATTCAACGCATGGATTGGCCCGCAAGGTTCCCGGAGTTAAATCCATTCGAACACGTGTGGGACGTTCTCGGGAGACGCTTGGCAGCACGTCACCAGTTGTCAGCAACGATTCCGCAGCTGCGATTGGCGCTACAAGAGGAATGGGCCGCGATGCCTTAACAGCTCCTTGCCAACCTCGTCCTCAGCATGGGCAGACGTTGTAAATGCTGCAACGCAGTCAGGGGTGATCATATCCCCTACTAAAGACTGGATTTATCTGTCACAGCCGCCTGTCACATGGACGTTTCTGTCTTCTGTCCAGTTGTGCTCGAAGCTGCCTTTTCATTAAAGTGCCTTTGTATCCTTTGGTTTCCTTATTTGGACGGTTTTGCTCACGTTTCCCATATTCTTACATCTTGGGGATCTTATAGCATGATTTGAATCGATGTGGAGCACTTCTGCACGACGTTAAATTCGAAAAACCGTCTCGTCCTTAATTTTTGCACGCCAGTGTACTAACTGGAGTTCGGGCTTGCGCTCCGACAGTGGGAGAGTTTTTTTTTATTTTTTTCTAAATGTGGTTTTGTATGATTTAGCACACGATACTTTTTTTACCGTTTCTAGTTTTTTAATAGAATTCTTCGGCAACTGGGTCTAGAAGGGGAGTGGGAACTCCGCAGGTCTGTTCATTCGAAGCTTGGGTAACAAACACCATAGACCATAAAAAACTGAGTTTCTGCGAAGGAAAAGTTTATCTGAGAACTATAGATAGTAGATACCAAGCTGACGAAATCTTACTCCCTATCTCAATGGGGAATTATATTGAGCAACGTACGACGTAGGTTGTGCCTCCCTATTTTTTCTGATACCCGGGACCCCGAAACGTTTCAGAAAGAAATGAATGGTCAAATAAACTATAGAAATAGAAAGACATCCTTTCCCCACTCCGCAGTTGAGAAAGAGATCGGTTAATTCCACAGGGTGGAAACAGTGAAAGTCTGCGAGAGGAGTTTTTTTTAATGCCTAAACAGGTTAATCATAGTGTCGGACTCGTTCGGAGCCAGGCTCTCTCTTGCAGAATAAAATTCAGGCTCGGGCGGGCTCGGGCGTATATACTTCGGGTTCTAAAATTGAGCCCAAACTCAGCTCTAGCTCACGGTTAGCAGTGTGTTACCACCTTCGAAAATTGGTCCGAGGATAGAAACCACGATCCATAGTTAACCCTTTAACGACCATATCGCCCAAAACGCCAGTACGTACAAACCACCATAGCGGTATGAAACTCCTGTCTAGAGTGAGTCAGATTTCCTACTCTTACTTGTTCTTCAAAGTTTCTCGACATATGAGGGATCAGCAGGAGTAACCCTCAGTCACTATTGTTGTTATTAAACAAAGAAGTACCACAAGAGAGAGTTTCGGGCGTTATGGTATTTAGAGTGAAACAAGATTTTTAAGCGATGGTCGTTAAAGGGTTAAGGTGTGTGCCAACCAGGGATTACCGACGCTAGAGGTAAACGATGTACACTATATTGACAAAAGTCACCTGACACCCCTTCAAAAGCAAATGAACGGATCCTCTGCGTTGTTAAGATAATCGAAATGAAAGGATCCTCTGCGTTGTTAAGTTCCTCGAAATGAACGGATCCCCTGCGTTGTTAAAATGTGCGAAATGAACGGATCCCCTGCGTTGTTAAAATGCGCGAAATGAACGGATCAGCTGCGTTGTTAAGATGCGCGAAATGAACGGATCAGCTGCACTGCGTGATTAAATGGTATACAAACAAGCATGCAGCTGACCGCGATAATATTGCACTGTGAGGTTGAGTGAAAATGTCATGGCGGGAGAAAACTTACTTTGAGAAAGGAAAGATCTTAGGTGTTATATTAGTGGGTTGTCCATAAGAGAAACCCAAAGGCGTTAAAGCATACCCAAGTCAAATGTTTTGGATGTACTGAATAAGTGGAAGACACATCGCGTGCCTGAAGCAGCAAAACGTACCGGCAGGCCAAATAAATCAGTGATAGAGGACGTCGAAGCCTCAGAAGAGTCGTTACAGCTAATCGACGGAGTACTGCACAAGACCTCAGTGTACAGAAGAGTAAAAATGCTGGAACCTCGGTATGTACACGTACTACTCGCAGATAATTTCACTCCATGGGTTACAGTGATCGTGAGGCTGCTCATAAGCCTTTCATCTCCACTCGGAATGATACTCGTCGTTTAGCATGGTGTAAAGAACATTTATCGTGGACCGTAGATCAATGGAAACGGGTCCTATGGGCTCATGAATCCAGATACACGATCCATCATTCTGATGGCCATGCGTGGGTATGGCGGCAGCCGGGGGAACGCTGTTTAACACAGTGTACTGTTCCTACGTTCACGTTTGGAGCTGGCAGTGTACTCGTGTGGGCGTATTTTTCGTGGTATCGTCCCAACCCATTGGTTATCGTGTACAAACCTGTTAACCAGCACGTATACTTCCATATTCTGGACAATTATGACCTACCAACTTTGTGGCAATACTATGGAACCGAGCCTTGTTGATACCAGCAGGATAATGCACCGAGCCATAAAGCAATGCCTGTTATTGCGTGGTTTGACGATAATTCCGTGTCGTGTGCGGACTGGCCAGTACAGAGCCCTGATCTTAATCCCATAGAGCACCTATGGGATGAATTAGAGCGCCCCATAAGAAGTTTGGAACCAAGGCCTACTACTAAGCAACAGTTAGCGGCAGAATTATGTACTGAATGGGAGCGCATGCTTATCGCTGTGTTCCAAATTCTTGTCGAAAGCAAGTCTCGAAGGGTTAGTTCATGCATTTAGGCCAAAGATTGACGGACACCGTACTAATGTATGTCAATAAATGCTATGCTGTGTTTCTCGTCTAGGTGTCCAGTGACTTCTGTCAATATAGTGTGTATCCCGCATGAAACGACCGAACAGAAGTGTTAGTGTAGCGCAACTCGCCGGTACGTTGAAGCTGGTGATGGTAGCGAAACACAGGATAAATCGAACCATGTTGAAAATGGGATTGCGTAGCCGCAGGTCGCACTGAGTACCTATACTAACCTAGGCTCCCTGTCGAAAGCGCCAACAATGGGCACATAAGGATCAAATTTAAGCCTTGAATCATTGGAAGAAGAACGTCTATTCCGATGAATCTCGTTCGCTGTTGCACTATGGAGACTGCCGGGTACGTATGCGTCGTTTACCGGGGGAATTGTTGGCACCAGAATGCAACGCAGTACAAAAACAAGTCGCTTGAGTAAGTTTAATGCTTTGGGCAATGTTCTGCTGGGAAACCCTGTGGTCCAGGAATTCATGTGAAGGAAAGTATGACGTCTATCACCTACCTAAACATCATAGTAGAGCACGTACTTCCCTTTAAGGAAATGTTATTACGCTCTAACAGTGCTTTTTTACAGCAGGATAATCCGCCATGCTTCACCGCCCTGATTGTTCGTGGATGGTTCACGAAACACGAGAAACACTTCCCGGTATTCCTTTGGCCTCTAAATTCCCCAGAGGTAACCCTCCACAGTAAATCCGACCTGTTGCGGCTTAACTGCGTCACTTGCAAAATGTAAAGTATTTACTGGTAACGTGCTGGTAGCAAATACCACAAGACACCTTTAGAAATATTTTAGCGTCCATGTCTGGCAGCATAATAACTATTTTGATGGCACGTGGAGGACCAAAATCATATTAGGCAAGTGTTCATAATGTTTTGGCTTTTCGGTGAAAAATGTAATGTAACTTGTCCAGAAATGTTTGATTTTATCCTGTTAGGGCAGCAAAAATTAGTTTATTCCATATGTTTTGGTGTACTGAACACGAAACCTGAGTAAATTGAAGGTTTGGCTCGGATTTTCCAAAAAATATCACTTCATCGCATTTACACTCTTGTCATATTGTGATATGGGAGCAGAAAATAGCTATGAATGTAGCCGCGTGAAGCCCGAGCCTGTTCGTTTGTCTAGAGCTTTTGCAGCATCTCCTTTCACCAGCAAGTAATAATCGGTTTATATCGGAGCATTCCACTTGCATTTGTATCTTTTCTCCATTGCATGTATACCCTGACGTGTACGCTCACTACGTTTATCGCTCACAACACCACAGTCAGCTGAGAAGTAATCCAGCTGTGAGTCGAAGAAATGATGCATCTCCAATGGCATGTTGCAGCCCAGTTTTTTTGTACTAAGTAGTGAGATCCTGCAAAAACTCCCTGTAAGCAGCCCTGTTTCAGGTTGAAATGAAACTGATCGTATTTAAAAAGACGACGCTTCTGTAGACCAATGAATACTGTCTTGGTGTGTTTAAACCATGGGAACTCATCACACAAATACGCAAATGTCTGTCGGTATCTGTGCAATGCTTTTACAAAATGTTTAACGATGCCAGTTCAGTATGTAGAGGGATAATCAAAACTTTTCTGGGTTCTACCTGGTGCTCAAATGTTACGTCCTGGTCTCCAAGTACACTGGTGTGCAACAATTAAGAACGAAGAGGAGAAATTGGCATAACAGCGGAACGAGAAGGCAGAACGGAACGAAAGACCACTCAGGAGATAGACTAGGGTCCGGTACGGTAGGGCATGCGCATATATGCAGCATGACGTAGGGAGAGGGGGATGTTGAAAGGGTTAAAAGCACACGAGCGGTGTACGCTCAGCAATTCAGTGAAAGCTATTGCACGGTGTACATCGGTTTGAACGACGTCGTGTTGCCGCCACCGTATGATACGGCCAACAGGCAATCCAGTAGACGACATCTAGATGACTTTACCTGAGGTCGCGTCATTGGAAATTTGGAAGAAGGTCGAAGTGTGGCTCGTGTAGCCGAGGTGTTCGGGATCGCTCAAAGCATCGTTTCACGAGCTTGGAGAGCATTTCAAACGACAGGTACAGCTGTCCGAGAGTTTAGCAGTGGTTGTCCACGAGGAACCACGGAGGCAGACGACCGGTATATTTTCTTACAGGCGAGAAGAGACAGACGGCAGAAAGCGGGAGAAATCGCAAGGCACATGCAACAGACAACTGGACGTACGTTATCATGTTTTGCCGTGGCCAGGAGGCTGCACTAAGGTGGTCTATTTGCATGACGACCAGTACGGTGTGCGCCATTCACACCTGCTCATCGGAGACGGCGGTTTCTGTGGTGCCAGAAATACAAGAACTGGACACATCAGCAATGGGGTCGAGTTCTATTTACGGATGACAGCCGATTTAGTCTGACGAGCGATTCTAGACGTATACGCATCTGGATAGACCAGGAAACACGCAATCACACCTCCAACATAATAGAAAGGGACCGCTTTGGAGGTGGCGGAGTTCTCGTTTGGGGCGGTATCATGCTTGGTGGCCGTACTGACCTCCACATCTTCCAAGGAGTTTCAGTCATAGTGTCCGCTATTGTACCGAGGTTCTCCTGCCTCACGTGTGTCTGGTTGGAGGTGCTGTTGGTCCTGAGTTCCTATTCATGGACGACAACGCTACACCTCATCGCACAGTGGCTGTCTCAGAGCTGTTGGAGAGTGAAGATATTCAACGCATGGATTGGCCCGCAAGGTATCCGGACCTAAATCCAATCGAACACGTGTGGAACCTTCTCGGGAGACGCTTCGCAGCACGTCACCAGCCGCCAGCAACGATTCCGCAGCTGGGATTGGCGCTACAAGAGGAATGGGCCGCGATGCCTCAACAGCTCCTTGATAACCTCGTCCTCAGCATGGACATTGTAAATCCTGCAACGCAGTCAGGGGTAATCATATCCCCTACTAAAGACTGTATTTTTCTTGGCAGCCTCCTCTCACATGGACGTTTCTGTCTTCTGTCCAGTTGTGCTCGAAGCTACCTTTTCAATAAAGTGCCTTTGTATCCTTTGGATTCCTTGTTTGGACGTGTTTGCTCACTTGTCCCATATGCTTACATCTTGGGGATCTTATGGTATGATTTGAGTAGAGGTGGAGCACTTCTGTACGACATTACATTCGATAAACCGTTTCGTCCTCAATTTTTGCACGCCAGTGTATAAGTGATTTAAGGTGAGGCAAATTGTTTTGCGTGGTTTTCTGGTTAGCTTGCGTGTAGTGGACCACTGTCTCGTTCGCGTAGTAAGCAATGGAACTTCTGCAAGTCTTTGCAGTCTCAGAAAAATGGCGATGACCTTGAAATCACCACCTTAGCTATTTATATTCTTTGTAGTTCAAGGAACTGAGAATGGTCATTTTTGCACACGTTTAATTTTCGTACAGCGCACAAAACAGCAAAAAATGTGCATTGCGCTATATCACAGCTTTTAGACAAACATTTGAAGAGTACAAGAACAGTCTTCAATTTCAAATTATTGATGCTGTTCATTGCTCCCATCAGGCTTTCAATATCGTCATAAATAGTGATTTCGCTTTCTGTTATGAAGAACTTCACATGGTCTTGTCGAAGGCAAAACTATCGTTTTGAGAACAAAGTCATGGTCTTCACATAGGCTTGTCGTTGTCTTGTGTATTATAATTAACATGGTCTTGACGAGAGCAAAATGCAATCAATTTCATAGTATCTGAAAGTAAATTCTACTGATACAGCTCTGAGGCCAACATTTCTGCCGTATTCTCTGGCAGTTTGAGATCCCTGATAAGATCATAATTTTCATTCTTCGTCGTTTTGTGTTTTTCAGCAGATGTCACGGTCGGATTAAAATCTGGACCTCTTGAATTACGTAGATGACTGCATTGTTTTTTCGGGTGTACCATGATGCTCCATACTGCATGCTATGGGAAAACTGTCGGCGGGTTAGGGAATGGGAAGTCCTTCACCGTGCGGCACCAGGCGCAAGCAAAGGGTACGTTTGGGTAGCACATCCGGGATGACATCGAGAGAGATGTTCGAGGCTCTGACCCCCTCCATCAAATCTTCGTGAACTGTGGGAGCTTGTTCAGAGGTCATGGATCGGTATGGCTTCCCAACGCTTCCGGTGTCTTGTCGAGTCCATGCCGAGACGAATTGCCGCCGTCATCAGGGCGAAATGTGGTGCTACACGTTACTAGACAGGTATCTCTAATTCAATTGCGATCTCTAATTTAATTGGGATGCCATCGAGAAACATGTTCGAGGCTCTGACCATCCCCCTCCATCAAATCGTCGTGAACTGTGGGAGCTTGTTCAGGGGTCGTGGACCCGTATGGCTTCCCAACGCTTTCGGTGTCTTGTCGAATCCATGCCGAGACGAATCGCCGCCGTCATCTGGGCGAAAGGTGGTGCTACACGTTACTAGACAGGTATCTCTAATTCAATTGCTCTTTAGTGTATACATTGCATAACATATAGACATTATAAAAACAATTAGCAGAGTACTGACACCAAATATACTACATCCATCTCAAAGGATATGAGTATCTAGACTTACTATTTTATATGTAATGAATTAAATATCCAGATTTACTCCTTTATATGTATAATAGTATTTATTTAAAATAAGCGCTACTTTTCTTCGCCAATCAACATGTCGCATTTTACGATAGTGGACGTGGTAGCAGTAGATAGAAGGCGAAACTCACAATCTGAAATGTTTGAAATGCTCACTGAGTTAGTTAAGATGGGTGCCTCAGAAAATTTATTAGTCCTGTTGATAGTTTGTCCAATCGAAATGGAGCTTTCAACAAAAAAAAAAATTTGTAACACAGCATTATTATAAAAATTGCAAATTTTGGGGCTCTTTAAACTGGGGACCCTGGGCTCATGCCCCGTATGCCCCTGCGATAATCAGGGATTGCTTAAAAGACATCCAATGGCCAGCCCAAGCTAGAACTTTTAGTTCCTCATAACACAACAGAAAATCTGAGCTTTATATGCGTACCTCGGCACACACATCTCACTTTCTTGCGAAACGTTCTTTGCACTTATGCGAATATTTGGTAGTGTCCGAATACTTTTGATAATATAGTTTATACTCCATGTCGACTTATAAGCGGAAAAATACGGAATTGCATAATTAGTTTCCATAAAAATTCCAATGTTGAACAGTGAAATCATAGCAGCATTTATTTGACATATGAAATATGTAGCAAGTAACTTACGGCATCCAACAACATGTTAGTTATAGAAAATGAAATCCAGTTTCAGGAGCGGAGATACGTCATCAAATAAAATCATCAATTTTCTTCCATACCAAAAAACTGGATAACAGGAAATTCATGTTATTCGCAAAAGCCTCTACCCAACACAAAGATTATGATTTCAGTCGGACCATTAGAAACGTGCATGTGGTCTTTAATAGAAATACAGTATATATGTACTTTCTTGAGTGGATAAACCGTGCTCATTGGAAGAAGAAATGCAAGCAGATGCTTTTCAAAATGAATTGTTATCTGATGCAGAAAAAAATTCTTTCAATCGATATTTTACAAAAGAAGCTATGGCTCCAAATGAAAATGATTTGTTCCCCTGTTAGCAGCGGAATTGTGTGCTATGGAAACGCAAACACAGCATGAAATATTTATCATTACAGAACATTTCCCGAATAAAACGAATACTTAAATCCCGTTGTGTAGAAGAAACAGGACTGTAAAATATATATTTACGTTCGCTCAATATAAAGGTATACATTATTTTAAGTACAAAATATGCAAAAATGTTTCTATACATTGAATGTTACCCAGAACACAAAAATTATATTTCAGTCGCATTTCTAGAAGCGGAGGTATAAACATAAATACATATCTATGCTTATGCCCCTAGTGGCAGAACTGCGCTACGAAAGAGCAGAAAATACAAACAAACTATTTCACATGGCAGAAAACCCGTCGCAAATCAGATTTTCCAGAACTAAAATTTAGGATCAGAGCCCTCGAGGAAAACCCAACGCACACTTATGTCACCTGATGGAAAAAACTGTATGTGATTCAAAAGAGAATATGTGCACAAGGTGCAATCGTAGTCAGTTTTGTGAAATGGAAAAAAAGAAATGTTTTCAGTCGCCTTTTACCAGCCAAAATGTCGTTGCGAACGGGAACATTCGTGAACTCTTCCTAGAGGCAAAACTGTTTCCTGTGATGAAGTACGAATCATAAACGAAATAAAGAGGGTGAGCCGAAAGATTTGCAATATTTGGATCACTTTATGTCTTCATACGTACCTTTACGACGAAAGTTGACTGGCATTCAAAGTATAGGCCATCGTGTTGCACCGTCTATAGCCATCTGTCTGCCAGTTCTGCGATTCCGCGGTGGTACCAGTTCCTATCCTTCGAGGCGACGAACTCCTTCACACCAGCTTCCAACTCCTCCTGGTTGTTGAAGTGTAGTCCGCGAAGGAAGTGGGACTTGGGCCGGAACACGTAATAATCCTACGGGGCAATGTCCGGACTATTTGCGGAGTGTGGCATCACTTCGTCGTTCGCGTGGTTTGAGGCCAAGCGCTGTCCTGCTGTAGGAGAGCGCGCTTTCTGTTCACCATTGCCAGATACTTCTCCTCTAAAACGGCATACGTCCGCTCCAGCTGTTCAAAATAGAGGTTGACATTGATGGTCCGGCCCGCCTGAAACAAATTCGTAATGGATTATCCCCTCAAAATTCCACCAGACGCAGAGCATCACCTTGTGCTGGAAGCGCCCACGTTTGGCAACAGGTTCAGAAACCTGGCCCGGGCTCGATCACTGCTGTTATGTGTTAGAGTAACGGAAATAGGTCTACTTGTCATCGCACGTAACAATTCTCTTGATGTAACGTACATCGCCAGGATTTTCTAGGAGTTTCGTACACACTTCCACTCGGCAGATTGCTTGAGCTGGCGTCAGTTCGTGAGGGACAATGCGGCAGCTTCTTTTCACATTGCTGAAGTCCGGAAGGTAACGAACCATAGTGGTCTGTGGTACGCCAAGCTTGCCTTATAATCTCCGAGTGCAGGTTGTTGGATTTGCCTCTCCGGCGTGGCGCACGGCCTCCGAATCCACGGTTGGCGGCCTACCTGATATTGGCTGATCATCGAGGTTTCTGTCACCTGAGCGAAATTTCTTGAGCCATCTGGTTGCGGGGCTGTTGTCCAACTAACCTTCCTCTTTCGAATGAGGAATTTTTCGTGTTGCTTGAGCAGCGTTATGGCCGAGTTCAAACTCGTAAAGCAAAAGTTCTCTAATTAGCTTGTTGTGGCTGTTTACCTTTTAGGAGCCACAGACAGAACAATGACATGCAATGCTGTTCACAGAAACGACTACTACTTTACACCCACTTCGACTGACTGCAGTGCGCGACTTGAACTAGTTTAAGCACGAGACATAGACGCCGGAGCCCATGCATTTATGCAAATATTGCAAAACGTTCGACTTACTCTCTGTATATCTTCTAGTGGAAGCTGTGCTATCTAGAGAATTTTGGAAATGGGACTTATAAGTAGAACCAGAGGGACAAATATGAAAAATTAATGTAATGTAGAGGAAAAGCATCCTTATTTGAAATAAGGTGCAATAAAACTATTTGTATGGTAAAACAGATATATCTACCTATATCTAATCTATCTATATACCCTTAGTGCTCACTGAATTACTAGCACCTACTACGTGGGTCCTGTTTTAGCTGGGAGATCCGACCCCACCATCATCATATCATCGATTTCACAGGTATCTTTACAATTGTCTGTAGGTCTGAAACCAAGCAGCTTCTATTGTGGTCTACAGTTCCAATATGAAACTGAGTGTTGTGTCCAAACTTTCTCACTCGCCGTTCCAAAAAATCACACAAATGTCCAATTTGGTTGAGGTGAGGCGAGTTTAAGATCCATTCAACTTGCCTGATTACAACCCATTTGGTTGGGATCAGGTAAACTGAATGGATTTTAATTCACCTGATGTAGGCCATAACTCTCCTCATATCAGCACTCTGTTTGTCCTACCATATCTGCACGAGACGGGCACGATAACATACGGTATTACCGTTCTGGAAAACCCATTCCCCTTTGAATGAAAGTACAACATTGCGAAGTGTGCATAGACCTCAAGTAGTGTCTGGTAGTAGTCTGCGTCCATGTGTTGTTCTACACGTACCACACAGTTCCCAGTTTATGCCATCTCTGAACAATGTCCCGTAATTTTACAACCTCTCTTACCAGATTGAACTGTCGATGCCATGCATGAGGGATACGTATTTTCATCCTTCTGACGTCAAATACGGACTCGACCATTGAACGAATGAAGTAAATCTCGTTCTTCATTGGACCATTAGATCTGTCTCTGATCCTGTATTATCCGATAGGCATGGTGTTGGAAGCAGGAGAGACGTTTATGGCGATCGACTCTTATTAGGTGTGGATGTGCTATATGTCGTTTGGTCTTGATGCCCATCGGCCCCTACGTGCGACGCATAGGCCCCCGGCATATTGTTTCTGTTGACCCGTATTTCTTTGGGCCGTCACCTGAAAAACGCGCAGTTGATGGATCAACAAATAAAGCACTTTACAAATCGACGGCTAAAGCATATTTTTTTCCTTTTACTTCTACAGCAATATGCTCTATACAGTTGCCCGTTACAAAGCGAAGCACCGGTCGTTCACCAATGGAATTGATCTTTCGCCACGCATTACATTTGTGAAGCCCGTTGGTCTTTTTACAATTTTGGAACAACTCCTGGTACACTTTAAGCAAGGATGCCCTCGAAAAACCCGCAAGTGTTGCCTTTTCAGAAATGGACACACCAATAAATTGTGCGCCTACAATTTCGCCAACTACGATACATCTTTGACATTAACCATCAGGTCTGTAAATTTGCTCTCCACAAAACCATCTGCCCCTTATACACACCTTTTAGTATTTTTACATACCACTTTGTTTTTTATATATACACCCCTTTAGTGGTGTATATAAAAAAACTAAAGATTGCATTAAATACATAAGGGGTTGGTGTGTGCATTTTCGTTTCCTAACTGAAAAACGATGCACTCGAAAGAAGAAATAAGCATGTATCATCATGGCTTCTAAATTCCAGATTTCTGACGGCAAAATAATTTTTCAGATGTTGCAAATAGATGCAGAGTTATTAACACGCAGACAGATGGATAGACGAACCAAGAGATGCTATAAAGTCACAGTTGTTGATGGAGGCCTGTCCTCGTAAGGTCACACTTTTGTTAAAAATGTGACCTTATAAACACACTTTTGTTGAAGCCACGTTTATATTGTCACACTTTTTGTTGACACCTTCTCATCGTTCCCAAATTTTGGACACGATGAAAATTCTCTAGCCCACAGAGTTTCTCATGGTACCCGTGAAAATCCCTAAAAAAACTGCACATAATTCATCTTGGTTATTAATGCTAATGCTTAGCTATATCAAACTAGGCTTTGATAGAAATGAAATATCCCTACTCCTCCTTCGACTCTTTATCGTGGACATGGGTAAGAAGAACATCATATTGTAATACTGTTTATGAATTTACCAACAACATGAAGGACTACTGGTATTAGCCTAAAACTGAGACGATATGTACAACAGGCTGGGGCATGCAAATAATTTAAATGTCAGTAAAACTGCGCCCTCTGAACCGTCCGGTCTTGGGTAAAAAGAGCTGGCTTAAACGAGATGTTGCAGTCTGTTTACAGCCGACATTGAGTCGAAAGGACGTTTCCTGTGTCTCCCCGCGATACGTCTCCGAATACGTTCGCATTATGAACACCTGACGGCCTTTGAGCTTGGAAGAATTGTTGTGATGAGAGAAGTTGGATTTTCCTACCGCGAAATTTCCATTGGTACAAGGCGAAACGCCAGTACCACGTGGCGTCAGTAGAAAGGTGAGGCGCAGAAATCCCGGAAATGTACCGAAAAAATGCACGACTGTACGGGATTGCAGGGACGTCTACCGCATGGCAGTGACCGATCGCACAGCGACCTCCACGGTGTTAGCGGAGCAGTGCACCACTGCCACTGGTCAGGCTTCATCCTACCGCACAGTTCGGGGTCGTCTGCTTATCAGAGGACTTGTCGCCAGAAGCCTATTGCTTCGCATTCCCTTAACCCTCAACCACAGACGCCTATGGCTTCGATTGGGTCTAGAACACAGACATTAGCGCGCTGATTGGCAACAGGTCGTATTTTCTGGCGCGTCAAGAATCAACGTAATGCACCATGATGGTCGGATACGTGTTCAAAGACATCGTGGTGAACAGCACATTGCAGCATGCATTTTGCAGCGTCATACTAGACTAACGCTAAGCGTCATGGCTTGACGGGGTCCTTGGATTCATTCGCGATCTCGCCTGATGTTAATTGAGAAAACCCATAACCGACAGCCGCACATCAGGGATGTTTTAGAGGCACTCTTGACACCTTGTCTTCAGAGTTGTGTTGGCGCCATTTTCCAGGAGGAAAATGCTCGGCCACATGTGGCCCGAAATCTCGAAAACCTCTTTCATGCATGGGAGATGCCGCTTCTTCTCTGGCCTGCAGATTCGCCGTATATGTCCCCGGTTGAACATGTCTGCGACATGGTAGATAAGCGACTGGCACGTCAAGCGCCTCCGCCAGTCAACAGAAATGAACACTGGTCTGCCATAGAAGCAAACTGGCAGGCTATTCCCCGAAACGATATCAAACACCTCTACCATTCAATGTTATGGCGTGTAGAGTCTGATATTTTTGCTCGGGGTGGGTTCACACGATACTGAGCTTTGAAGCGAGAAAAGCTCGCATAGCTCTACAAATGTAATAGGTTTTCTGCTATAACGTAAGAATCTGTGATATAAATTTCATTTGAACAGCGCGATTCTTTCACAAACAGTAGTGTATGAATGACGCGGTAATACAGTATAGGCAGTGCTGCAGCAAATAAGAAAATGGTTTTGTAGACGCACTAGAAGAACTGCTATTTGATGATTCATGTATTTGAGCAGCAGCAAACGTGTCAGTTTAAAAAGTTCGAGATTCGGAAACCATGGAAGAAATATATTCTTCTGAAATACACGAAACAATTACACGATAATTAACACGGCAATCAGAACAGACTGAATTGCCTAGTTTACTATTCAGCATGCGAAATCATTTAAGGAAACTTGAAAATGATATCGATCTGAAATCGAATATCTCGATTTATGTTCGAGCATTTATCCATTACACCACCTATGACAACGGGACCAAGAACCTCCATGGCAATTTAATTTTAAGATTTTCTGAAATATAGTTTGCGTTGAGGGAATTAAGCAACTCGGTTTCTTTTGATTGCCGTGTTCAAAATCCTGCAGCATAGATTATTCTATTTGCAATCCTAGCTCTTGAAAAAGTGACTAAGATTATTGTATCATGTGAAATTTACAATTTTTACACGGGGATCAAAGGCGTTTGCATAGCTTCCAAATCTGTTGGGAATTTCTTGCCGTCATTTCTTCCAAAGCTTGTAAAACACAGCAGATTTTTACTACGGAGTTCTTCACCAATGTAAGCCGATGGGAGTCAAGTCATTTTTCTAGGTGTTACAGACTAGCTGTTAACATCAACTCAAATAATGGTACTGTGCTATAATGCATCGGACCTTCACATAATAATTTTTAATGAATCGCTCTTGGTGTGATTTTGGGGTTGTTATCCTCGTCACGCCAAACGCCATCCCGTGGGACGGGGCTTCCCTTGATGTTAAGAGAGGCTTCGCCCGCTCTCCAAATGGCCTTAATTGCAGGAGTCTGTGTTCTGGATGAAAATGTGCTAAGTTTTAAAGGGGAGGTAAGGGTAATTACAACCTTAGTTTGTACTTAAGCACAATGATTGTGTAGCGAAGCAGTTCCTTAGGATGTCCCGCAGGAATATTAATCCGTTTAGGCGTTGAAAGGATACGCCTACGTTCCTTTTTCTCACCCTTGTGTCGGCGCAAATGTGCAGAATAAATTTAGAAAGCTGTGTTCCTCTTGACACGACAATGCCGCTCTGCCCATCATTTTGCTTGGGAGATAATAATCTGCCGACAGTAATCTCTTGCTGTTTTGATCTAGATATATAATGAGTAAGTGGTTTAGTTTGCGGCTCTAAGAATAAAAAGACTAAAGGATAAAGATCAAAATCGTTTGGGAGAAGCGTGAGGAGATATGTTTCAGTCGTAAGAATATAGTAATTAATAATAATGATATTCATAATGAATAAACATTTGTATCATCATCATCATCAAATATATTCTACTACTACTGGATAAATATTTACTTATGTCTTTCCCAAAGCACTAACTCTTGATCAATTCTTTCCGAAGTAGTTTCAGTGCTATTTTTAAGTACCATTTTCCATAAAATCGTGATCCAGCTTGTATGCGATCTCCTATTGTTCCGTTAAGTAATGTCTGTTCTCTAGTGCTGGCATGCTATTAAATCTTACAGCCTATCGTCTCTTTAGAAATTCTTGAAAATTGAAATTATGTCTTCTACTTGTATTGACTCCAATCGAGAAACTTCTGTTTCCTTCAGTATTTTTAGGAATTTTTGTCGTCAACGATCTGCACATTTCCAGGTGCGTATTTCTGTACTCTTTATGTATCATCTCTTGGATGGGTTCCATGTTTGAGATGGACAGTTTAAAACTGGTAGAAACTCAGATAACCTTTTCTCTTGAGAGGTATTGGTTTCTTGCTCATGAAAATAGGCATATATGATTTATTTCAAATAAACTGAGGGTAAGTTTCATGTCCTTACACGCAGGTGGTCCAGAAAGATCCAGGTATAACTCAGTGAAAAAAATTTATCGTACCTGAAGAATTTTGCTAACTTAATTTTCAACATAGTCCCCTTCCTCTTTAGATACACAGTTTGGATCATTCCAGAAGTCCATCAAATGCCCCTGGTAAGTCATTTTCTGGGGTGTTCTTCAGGCACGTTGTTATTGCCTTTAAGTGTCTGGAATGGACCCATATCGTCTTCTATTGGTGGGTGCTTTGAGTTTTGGGAACAAAAAAAGTCGGCTGGGACTAGATGCGGCTAGTAAGCGGATACTTGATCATTTACATCTGGTTTTTAGCCAGAAACTGGGTAAAATGGTGCAGGTGAGCGATAGAGCATTGTCAAGGAGGAGGAACCATTTTACACTTCGGTGCAAATCCGGCCTAACTCCTTATATTCTCTTCAGAAGGGGATCCATGATTTCTTTGTAAAATGAGCCATTGACTGTTTGTCCTTCAGGAAGAAATTCACGATAGATAATCTCACGAGTATCGCATAACACAATGAGCATCGTTTAGATTTTCAACTTCACAGCCTTCACCTTTCTTGGTTTCGGCTTTCTCAAATTGTGTTTTCGTTAGTTAGTCGTTTCGTGGATGGTCCATACTCAAAACTTCATGATTTATCATCAGTTATTATTTTGCTGGTGAAATCTAGGTCAACATTCAACATTTCACCCAAAGCTTTGCGAAGCAGTTACTCGGAGCTCTCCTTGTACCGCAGTGAGAACATGTGGTACGAACTTAACGCACATCTTCCGCTTGCCAAGAACTTCACGAATAATGCTATGCATTGCTGTCTTACTCATATTCAGTTCTTCTGTTGTCACCCGACATGTTAATCAACGATCCATAGCCAGCAGTTCGCGAACAGACAACGCATTTTTTTCAGTGCTGCTTACTGCAGCTCGTAGCTCCTTTTTAGTGTCCTCCAATACCTGTCGAGCATTACAAAAATGTGCATACCATTCATACACCCTGGACGGAGGTTAACATTCATCATAGTGTGCCTGTTTCATCAATTTGTAAGTTTCTGATGCAGATTTGTCACATTTAAAGAACCTAAGCAGAACCTAATGTTAGCCCTTTCTTCCATCCTCTAAAAAGTGGCAAGGTCAACATTTCAGCGTGAAAATCACGTGCACTGCTCACCACCGCCGAAGAGAAACTCGGTGAAAAAATTACAGTCGCTTACTGCGGGTTTATGCAAGATAGTTCATGTGTTGCCTAAGAGATTGCTCCCGCAGTATGTGCAAATAAAATCATTCCTGAAACTTTCCGGACTTAACTGTGTATTTTTTTATGTTATTCTATGAGAACATCCTTCGGTCGAGGTAGATACAAATATTAAATTTCTCAAATACAAAAATGCAGAGACAACATGTAATTCCATTCTTCTAAAAGTTTTGAAAATGAGGTTTTCCATCAGTGAATCCGATATTTCTAATCCAATTTTTTATCTTTCTGAATATTCTTGAGTAATGATTTCCTGTTGTGAAGATTTATTACAAACATAATATAAGCTGTACAAATAAGTTTTAAAGCGACTTCTTTGTGAGACGCATACCGCCAATTTACACATCCGATATTCCCCCACATTGTTGTCATGTGACCGTAACTGGTCCAGTGTATAAAATGTAACACATAAGTTTCCCAACACTCAAACGCACTTGCAGATCGGTAGGAGAAAGATGGCAAGCGATACTGCATTTATTCAACACAGCATTCGTTACAAATTTCATCGAGGAAAACGTGCTGCAAAAGCATGTGCATCGATCTGTTCTGTTCTGGGGGAGAATATTGTATCGAAAAGCACGTGCGGGTTTTCGTTTAGACGGTTTAAAGAAGGTGATTTTGAGGTTAGCGATCAAGAACGTAGCGGCGGCCCGCAGAAGTTTACACATTAGGAACTGCAAGCATTGCTGGATAAATATTCATCTCAAACGCAAAAGAAACTAGCTGAACAACTAGGGGTAACTCAGCAAACCATTTCCCAAAGTTTACGCACAATGGGAAAGATTCAGGAGGAAGATAAATGAGTGCCACATGACATGAGCCAGAGGAACAAGGATGAGCGTGTCATTAAGTGCTTTACTCTGTTGAATAAACAACACATAAAGTCTTTTCTGTTGAAAATCGTTACGGGTGATGAAAAGTGGATATAGTACGGCAATCCCATACGCAAAAAACACTGGGTAGACCCCGGTGAAGCAATGACGTTGACAACGAAATGCAATATTCATTTCAAGAAAGTTCTGCTGGGCATCTGGTAGAGTATGAAGGGTGTTCTCTATTATGATGTATTGGAACAGGATCAAACTGTTAATGCTGATCGCTACAAGCAACAATTGCTGCGATTGAACCAGTAAATCTACCGGAAACGTCCATTCACAGGCAAAAGATTGCGCCCCGCGAATTTACTGCATGACAACGCTATGCCGCATGTAGCGAAACTGATCAATGATACGTTATTGACGCTTGGCTGAGAAGTTTTGGGAAATCCTGCGTATAGTCTCGACACAGCCCCTTCAGACTATCATTTGTTCCGATCGATGCAACATAGTTTATCTGCTGTACGGTTTCGGATATGTGACGAAGTGCAAAAATGTGTTGTCGGGTTCATCGCGGCTCACGACGAAGTATTTTGTATGGCTGGAATCCGTCAGCTGCCCGATTGATGGCGGAAGGTGATAGATAAAGACGGCGCATATTTTGATTAATTAAGATATTGTTGTTTTCTTTTAAATTGCATGCTGTGTTGTCTTAAAACGCTTTAAAACATACCTGCACATCTAATAAATGCCATTAAAAAGTAGAAAATTTTGTCTGTTTGTTCTATATTCTCAATTCTTTGAAAGTATTTTTTAGGATAGTACATAAGTTGAGACTTCTGTGAAAGTCCGAATCCTCCCACTAAATGGTGATATGACGGCTCTTGGTCTCCTGAACGCCTTTTTTTCAGGGAGCTCACCTTGAAGGAAGATGCAACAGTGTATCGCGCTCTGATCACTATCTCCTCAAATTATTCGCCTTGAAATAAGATATAACACTGTCACCCATCTTTACTGCAACTCCTTTAAGAAGCAAACTTTGAAAGAAGAAGCAAAAGGGTTTTGTACCGCACTTTCGATTCCCATCTGTTCGCAAAGATCAGCTTCAAAGAAAGTACAAAGTTGGTTTCGCAGCTTCATTTCGTCGAAAACCTCAACTTGGAAGACGATATAGTGCAGCTCTCCTCTCTCGTTGAAAGTCTGTTCGAAATTCTGACCTTTAAAGAAGACGCAATATTTATTCTCCTCCGCACCACAAGGGCTTCGGAATGCTCATCTCTAAAGAATGTACAGGAGTACTTCGCATCGTCATTGCAATTTCCTTACGAAGCTCGTCTTAAAATACAACAAAAGTCTTCATCAGGATCACTTCGTAAATCTCACCGTAAAAGAAAGCATAGCTGCAATTCACCTCCTCATAGCGACCATTTTGAAACTTCGCCATAAAAGGGCAACACGCAGCAGTCTCTTTGGCAACTTAATGATTTAGAAAGGGTCATTGCGAACGATCTTCGAAATGATTACCATCTGCAATTTGAGGTAGCATCGCACTCATTTTGAACAGCTCTAACCAAGTGGTAATCTGAGTTTCAGAAAAGATGGGAACACTCTGATATTCTGAGAATTCTATTTTTAAGGAGATGCATTTCGAATAATTATTAACACCTTTTAGCTATCTTATTTCACGCAGTCAGCGGTTAACATAACTCCTCATGGACAGTTCTTGAAATAGCTGCACAAATTCACCTCTTTAAAAAGGAAATACAAAATGGCCTTAAAATTTTGCTTACTTTTCTCAATTAAAAGAAATGAAGCCAAGCATGCTACTCAGTAGTTATATGTCTGTCAGTTATCTACCTATCTGACGCGTATGAAACATTAGTAATTCAAGGAAAACAGACATTGTTTTGAATGCAACAAAGACGATTGAGAATAAAAGGAAAGCGTCAATCCAAGAAAATGATGTATGCAACATCTAAATGTTTTATTGTTCCGCAGATATCACAGTATGTGAATTCTATAATAAATGTGAAGAAAAAATGTTATTTCTTCAATCCCAATCAAAAACTTTCCTAAGGTTGTTAGTTGATCCTTTCAATCTTTTATTCCCTTATTCTTAATAAAAGTTAAAAAAACTAAATGTAATATGAGAATTCTAATGAAGTTACTACTTTAGTCCATGGAATACGAATCACGCGTTTTTGTTATCAAATCTGTTATGCATTTTCCAATGAAATGTATATTCCCCAGAAACGGTTGTACCAATAATGTTGTTCCCGTAAAGAAATCCTACTCATGTTCAGATAAACCCTTATTTAATGTCAAAGAGAATTACGAATGTAAATTGTGGAAATAAATCCATCCATTTAGGCCATTCAATAACAGTTCCCAACTTAAAGAAGGGAAGGAAAACGTTGTTTATTCCCACTTAAGAAGAAAATACGTTGTTTCTAAAAATCTAGAAGAAATCCCACAAACATCATCTCCGTCCCTTTTTTGATTTAAAAATATTAATTATTTGTCACCATTAACTGGAACCAATATTTAAAACTGGAAGGCTGGAAACATTTTACCCCGCCCCCCAGTGGCCGTGTGGTATGATGTGCTGACATTTAATCATTCATCCAAGATGGGTCCGCGTTCGAATTCCGTGTGAGGCATGGATGTTTGCTTTACGGCACTAGATCTCGCGTTCACTTGAAACAGTGACGCCGCCCCTGTGGCGTCAAAGCGCTGGCTTATGACTATTTGTAGGGTGAGATGTACCAAAGCGCTGGCTTATGACCATTTGTCCGTGAAGGCTTTTGGGTTCAAATCCCGGTGTGGAATGGAGTTGTGTTTGTCTTACGGCACTAACACTCTCCCTTCCCTAGAACTAGTGACGCTAAATTAGGGACCTGCGGCTGCTTATATAGCCCATTTAGTTGCTCACGGTGGTCGTTAAACCTTCAATAAAAAAAAACAGCGACCCCTACTTAGGGTCTGGAGACGGCTTATAGCCCACTGAATTGCTGACGGTAAATGGTAAACCCACAAATACACACATACACGCGCAAATACAGTACGGCATTCGAGTCACCGAATATGAACTCCGTAAAGGTGATTTTTTGAAAATTCAAATGTTGTTGTTTTTTGATGATCTACATTGAAGTTGAGAAATTCTTCGAATGAAAACCAGAGGGTGGGGTAAGTCATAAGAAACACTATGGGAATTGGAACATATGCGATTAATTTGGAATTCGGTTCTTGTTTTTAATACTGTATATACTACTACAATTTTCTTGAATGTCCCTTGCGCATATTAGCGAGATATTACAAGTTTTGACAGAAACCTGCTTAATAATTGATGGATTATCTCCAAGATTTAATCTAAGTGGTACAGTACTTTCGCTTACATTGTACAGGACTTCCATTAAAATTTTACAGAATGGGCTCTACTGTACTTATCAAGAAAAATTATTGTTTCAATCCGCCATTATGAAGGAGCCTTTCATTCCATTCTTGCTTTTTCATTTTGTATTCTTCAGGTTGCTTAGCTCTTTTAAAGTGACTGGCAACACTATCTTTGATAAAATATGTATAAATCATTATCAATACCAAGCGTAACAGATTTATTTATTCTTACGCCAATAAATCGGATTACTGGTATAGGTTTAGAACCTTTGGCTTATCTGTAAATTCGTAATACCATAAGTCCTTGATTTAAGCAAAATCAGCATATGCGGGGCACATAGAGTAGAAAGTGGCTGGATGCTTCCGCACCTGCCGCTTTCTAGCCATAATATGTGTAGCCTTTATAGCACACGTGGGGGGTGTCGTAGTATACAAGTCGAAGGATCATTTCGTCAGTCAGTAGGTATTGTACTGTACAGATTTGTGCTGTTGTGCGCTAAGAACGTATCACTCTTTCTGTATTTATTTCATTTATAATATTATGGATTCCAAACATTCATTGCAATCATTTATAATATTATGGATTCCCTTCTTTCATGTTATAATATTATGGATTCCAAACGTCTTCCTTGTTCTTCTGCTACTGATGGACGGAAGAGAACCTTTCTAACTTCAGGAAGTCTCACCGGTATCCGAATGGCACGAGGAGTTGGTTTCCAATCATGCGTCCGCGATGGGTCCGGGTTTGAATCCCAGGAGAGGCATGGATGGGGCGTTTGTCTTACAGCATTGACTTGCTCCATTTCCTGGAACCAGTGGCACCAAATAATGGACGGCCGACTACTTACTATAGCTCACTGAATTGCTCACAGCGGTCGTTAAGCGCCTAAACAAAAAAACCTTTAGAAAAGAAAGTTACCTTGCAGCACGCTGACGCTGCACAAATGTCATTGGTGCTTGGGCGTGCATTCATCCTAGTTGAGTCAACAATACCGAACATAAAGAAGAACGCTAAAAAATTCGTACTGCTGTCGTTCATTCTACGTCGCTGTCTGCCAAGATAACCACGAAGATTAGAAACTGTCTAACAGAAAAGATGAAAAATGCTTTAGCCCTACATTTAATACGCAACAAAGAAGTCAAGTCTTAGTAACATGGTGTTTATGTCCAAAGCTCTCAAGATTTATGAGCATCTCTCGCAAGAGGAAAATATTGCTGAACCTGTGACATTTCTACCACTTAAAGGATGGTTTGATAAGTTTATTAAGCGCCGAAATCTGAACAACTTAAAAAATTACCAGAGAAACTGCAAGTGGTGATCATGAAGGTGTCAGCAAGTTTCCTGAACAATTAAAAGAAGTCATCGAAAAAATGGATACTACCGCAAGCAAATGCGGTTTAAACTGGCCTACTTTGGCCACAAGTTCAAATACGGATTAAACTGGCCTACTTTGGAAGTTGATGCCGTCTGGAACTAACTTTCTCAAAGAAGAAAAAATTGCTGCTGATGAAAAATCAGTTAAAGCGATAGGTTGACGCTGCCGCTATGTACTATCGCAATAAATGACTGTAAAGTGAAGCCACGACTGGTCTACTACCCTCGAAATCTCCGGGTACTGAAAAACTTAAAGAAAAGCATTATACACTTGCACATGAAATCAAATAAAATGTTTTTGATACCTGGGAAAATCTTTCCGAATTAATTCACGAATCATCTTGCCTTTTAACCTGAAACTTATTTTCGAATCTGTAGGCTTGCTGTTAAAATGTTACAAATCCTCCACGATGATCCTGGACACCCTAAAATTTCGACAACATCAACTATGACATTCGTGCATTGTTCTTTTTAAAAAGAACAGCTTCTATTATCGAGTGATTCATATCCACGTTTAAGGAAGATTACGTACTCAGAACCATACACAAGCTCCTAAAAGACCCTTATGATTTTTATAACACAGGGATTAAGCCTACAGTTCGAGAGTGATGGAAACGCTACAACATCAAAGGTAACATTGACACTTCTCAAACATTGTGGGAAGAACTCAAGACATCAACATTGAATACATGATAGAAAACCTTGGGGTAATGCTTCGTGATGACTTCAAAGGTTTTCTTAGTTTCCAAGCGACAGTGTGTAACATTGTGGAGATTGGACGGAAGGTGAGTAGAGAAAGATTATCTGATATGGAGGAGATGGATGCGATGGAGTTGAAAAATTTTGATGATCTGGTGAACACAACCCAGTAACAGGATTTAAAAGAAGAGGAGAGTGAAGCTCGGCAAGTGAGAACTTGAGCAACGTATTGGCAACATTATATTCGCAGTTGGATAATACTGCCCAGAACTTTTATATGAAGACCCAAGTTTTGACAGAAGCCTGTAGTCCAAGCACGTTCGTCTCAACATCACTGCGCCATAGAAGAAAATCTGTGCTCAGAAATAAAACTGGCAAGAAAGACCAGTAGGATGCAACACCGCAGGTCACGGTCTTCCTCTCCAGTTCCCAATGCTTTTGAACTAGGTTCAACGTCGATAGACCCCTTCCTGGAAGTGAAACTGGATAACTTTCAACAACTTTACTTTTGCCACTAATGCTATCTGCTGCTTAGTGCTTCATAGAAGAAGTTTCTCCCATTGATGCAACACTCACTGGTTTGGATGATCAAAAACCAAATGACTCAATACCCGCTTCTTGCGATACGTAGACAGCTTCTATTACTACCACAGTCTCATCTCAGGGGCCGAATCACTGCTTTTCTTGTCGTGTGTTCCTTTATTTTAGTACAAATAGTGTTTCTATCAATGTTTGCGTTCATCTTTCTAATGCATTCATATTACTTCAATGTGGCTGAAACCCATTTCAGATATAATATTTTACATTGCTTCATCCAACTTCCTTTTTTTAGCACGTCTTTTGTAAAAAAAGATGGTGCTTATGTTATCGGTTTGTCCGTCCGTCCGCTGTACCCACGATATCTCTGTAACTATTAGTCCCATTTGAAAAATTCGTTTTGCATTGGGAAGCTTGAAATATGAGAATGATGATCCTCTATTTTGTTTTTTTTTACGATGTACAATTTCGCCGCTAGAGGGCGTAAATGCAGATGATGTCGAATTCAAAAATACGTTTTCATCCACATATTTGCTTCTACACATCCGATTGAAAAAAATATTTAATCTATCGATTCCATTTATGTCGAAGAGTATATTAGAAATAGTTCCTTTTTCAAATTACGCATAGTTTTTCCGCTAGGGGCGTAAACCTAAATTACATTTTCCCCCGATAATTCTTCTTCTAAAACTCCGATTTGAAATTTTTTTTCTTTAGGGGATACATCTCCTGATGGAAAATCTTTTGCACATGATTTGGAATTTTTAGTAAAGAATACTTTGGCGACCAGGAGGCGTAAGCGTTAATTTTTGTTTCTGATATATTTACCATAAAATCTGAGCTTCTAAAATATCGATTGAAAAAATTCTTTCGTGGGCTGATGCCACTCACATCAATAAACCTTTTCGGAATATTTTCTTCTTAAAAGATTCCACAGTTTCTCCGCCAAAGGGCGTAGATGTATATCTTATTTTCGTCAATATCTCTACTTCTAGAAGTCCGATTTGAAAAAAATCTTCTTTCTTGGATAGTGTTTTCAGTGTGACATGTTTTTCATATAATTTGAAAGTTTTCAAGTAATTCGTAGACTTTACGCTAGGGGCGTAAAGTAATCCCCTCCCCTAATATCTCTGCTTCTAAATCTCGGATTTGAAAACTTCTTTCTGCACCGTATGCAGCTCCTGATGAGAAATCGTTTGCGCATAATTTCTAATTTTTGTTAAAAAATGGTTTGGCCACCAAGGGGCGTAAATCTTAATTTCCTCTTCTGATGTATTTGCAGCAAAATATGAGCTTCTAAAATCTCGATTGAAATAAAGTCGTTTGTAGACCGATAGTACTTATGTCGACAAACCGTTTAGAAACATTTTCTTATTAAAATATTTCATGGTTACTACGCCAAGGGGCGTAGAGGTATATCTTATTTTGACCAATATCTCTACTTCTAGTAGTCCGATTTGGAAAAATCCTTCTTTGTTGGATAGTGTTTCCGATGCGAAATGTTTTTAAAAAAATTCAAAATTTTCCAGTAAATCATAAACTTTCGGCTAGGGGGCACAAAGGCAAATTGCGTTTTCTGTGTTATTTTTGCTTCGAGAACTCCGATTTGAAAAATTCTTCCTGTATCGCATACCAGACCTGATGGAAAATATGTTTCACATAATTTCTAATATTTGGTAAAGAATGGTTTGGCCACCAGGGAGCATAAGTCTTAAGTTCCACTTCTGATGTACTTGTAGCAGAATTTGGGCTCCTGAAAACTCGACTAACTTTTTCTTTTCTTGGACCGATACCGCTCATATGGAAAATTCTTTTGAGAATACTTTCTTCCTAAAATAATGCATGGTTTTCCCACCAGGGGACGTAAAGTCACATCTTATTTTTGCCAATATCTCTGTTTGTAAGAGTCCGATTTGAAAAATTCTTTCTGTGTTGGGGAGCATTTCCAGTGCGAAATGTTTCTCATATAAATTCATGTGTTTCTTAACACCCAAGTCTGCAACCAGAGGACGTAAGCTCACGATTCTGTTTACTGCAATATCTGAGGAATGAAAAACCCGTTTAAAAAACTTTTTTCTTTCGTCAGATACTATTGTTTTCCATACCGGCTCCATTGACTTTGAATAGCTTTGAAAAATTTAATTTGCGTCCGAAAGGGTTCAAAAGACGTGCTTATTACACCAGAAAATTCGGGGTCATCTTTCTTGTTTTATGTGTTATTGCGGTCTACACATGGAGGTTTTAATTTATGCGAGGCATTTTCAGAACGTAACAATCGCATAAATCGAGGATTTACTCTTCTTTATTTACACAATTGTGTCATGGAAAAGAATCTCATGATTCAAAGGTTTGAAAAATGTAAAACACTTAGCTCCGTTGGCTGAAGATGTACAATTCCCGGCAATCATTATCAGCCTTCTAATCTTCTAGATTGTTTGCTCTTTAAATTGCGCAAGATAAGAATTTACATTTCAGTTCAGCTTTCCATTGGGAAAGAAATCAAGTCATTATTTTATCAAATGAAAAAAGTCGGGAAAATGATAAATCACGGAACGGGTAATGCGTGGAATTTTTTTTTTTTTTTACTTATTCTACGGATCAAAACATACCACTTCGTAAACGAATTTGGATTATTGTACTAGAGTGCTTAAAACAGGCATTCTATTATATTACCTGTTCTGTTACCTAATATTTCGGGCAGCATAGATGCTTTTTCTTTGGGATTTACGACCACAATGGGCATTGAAGGTCTTAAGTAGGCGCTTGCGCACGCCCAATTTAGGACACGGGATCAAGAGATGAGACAGAGCCAGTACACTAGGATAAACACACAGCTTATACGGGGACTCGATCCCTGACACAGCTCGAGCCATCTAGAATATTCTAAAAGGACGTATGTCAAAAGGCATTGGTCAGAATGCTATTGAAGCATGACAATATTCTACGGCTTTCTAATTTTTCTATTTTCCCTACAGTTGTGGAGAAGAGGAACGTTTTAGGAACCATTAATCAACAATAACTGTACACTTCACTATTTAAGGGCGATAACTGCAAGGTATCACTGAAAAATTTGATGACGAGCATAACATTATTGTTCGTAAAAAAGTAAAACGCACGTTATATTACGTTTTGACCGAATCTTGAAAATATTCATAATCTGAGATTTTACAATCATTTCTTAGGTGGCATAATAATACAAGGGTAATTTCAAAAGGTTTGCACATTTTGACTTATCTCTTAAAAAAACGAATTTATTTCATAACATAATTTTACAGGACTTCGAAATAATCTGCATGTTTCTTTATGACAGCGTCCCAACTTTTGGGTAAATCTTGTATTCCATTCAGGACACCTCCATTGTTGGGGCCTCGGATTACCTCATTAGAAACATCCTGAATCGTTTCCCGTGGAGTGCCTTCTCCAATTTTGGGAATCGGTCATAGTCTGGTGGGCTCATGTCAGGACCGTATGGCGCGTGGGGAAGCAATACCCATCCGTACTTTTCCAGAATATGTAGGATCGGTGGACCCTAATCAAGATCTGACTTGACTAACTTTCTTTTTCCACTTCTAGGCAGAATTTTTCGGAACAGGAACCAATTATCCAGAAAACGTAGACACAACTTTGTATACTGAAGTCACAATTGGCGTAACGATTGGAGCGATTGCATCATCCTACGGGTAGCGTCCGCGTAGTGTGCAAAACATTTGAAATGACTTGCTTGCAAACATATTGAAAATAGTAATACATTTTCTTGAAAGAAATGTGTTCCTCACGTATTTTTTAGGCATCAAAATCCTTGAGGAGTCAAGATTAGAGCGTCCGCCGTAGTATTTTTTGTAATGATAACTACAGTCCAGTACACGAATTTAGAAGATATTCCTCTCACCACCGCTTCAGCTTCAATGTCGGCTGTTTAATGATTTATTTCGCAGTTGTTTCCTTTCTACAGATATAAAGTCAGAAACATATTCTTCACTAAAACCTATTTGGGCATTTTCATTATAATCGCAACATTTCGTCGCTCTCTCTGCTTTAACAAGAAGTCCGTTTGATGAAGGCTATTTCGACCCAGTAGAAATGCATTCGGGAACATTTGAAGTTAAACGATTTTGGAACGGAGTATGCGTTAAAGACGGATGAAGTATTCCGATTACAATGGAGTGTGTGTTTTGGGTACGGGTCTGTTTTTCGATCTTACATCTACGGAAAGAAAGCAACTGCGGAAAGAGTCATTAGACAGCAGACCCTGAAGCTGAAGCGTTGGCGATAAGTATATCTTTCCAATCCTTGTACTGGACTACAGTAATTATTATAAAAAATATTATCGCACTCTCTAATCTTGGCTTGTCAAACGTTGTAATGCCTAAAACTACCTGAAAAACGGATTGATTTCATGGGAATACAGTATTATTTTCAAGATGTTTAGCAAAATACACGTTTCTTAGAACAGAATAAAAAGCCTTTGTACTTTGAAAACTAGGTTTCTCGAAAAGTAAAACACAATTAGATTCTTCAAACATTGTTCAAAATTTGAAAATGAAACACTCAGAAAGAAAAAAATGCGCAGCAAAAATGAAACACTCAGAAAGAAATTATACCAATGAGTTCGAAGCACCCGACATCAGCATTACTTAAAATTGAAAAATGTAATTAAAATCTCAAAAAATGCGTGTTTGAAGAATCTAAATGTTTAACTTGAGCGTCCACATGGACGTGGAAATCTCAGCATATAGTCGTGTAAAGGAAATTTGGAGAGGCGTACATCCATTAATGGATCGACAATCGTTGATGATGAATTAGGGCATCCAAACTCAACATTAATGCATCGTGACAAGATTTGTTTGCGAAACTGTCTTGCATCACTGAAAATAAAAAAATTCCGCCTTAAACTCCCTATTAGATCAAATTAGAGAATTATTTTTGGCATTCAAACGGAGCATTAGATGAAGGTTGTGAAACGTATATTACGCATTCAAATTTATTATCAGTTGAAATTTAATACATATGCTTAAACACTTATTTCAATACCAAAAGATATATGCCTTAAATATGGTTTATTATTTTCTTTGTAAAAAGCTTTTATCCCAGACTTTTACTTCATGAGGAAAACCTACCAGATAACGTGCGTTCTAGTACCATAGTGCTGAAGAGTACAGTTTCTGAGTCTATTTTAGTACAGTACCTTATTTTCAAAAAATCGTTATTTTATAAATTACGCTGATTAACAAAATATTTTAAATATTCATGCTACCGTTTGAAGTAAGCTATAAAAATATTGTAAAAGCAAGTTGTGGTGGTGAAATATTCAAATCAAATGTGAAGGATGTTTTAGAAAACAATACAGAATGTCAAATAACTTCAAAAAGTCGGATAACATGTTATTTTTTCTGCATCTCATTAAACTCTGGGATTCGGTGACATGGTTGGTGACCCATTGGTGCTTAGTTCTATTAATTATGCGCTGACCAACAACAATGTTCTAAATAAGTATTTGAAAAGCAGTTTTATCTGCCTACAAGTAGCATTAGATCGTTCGAAACCTCAAAATGGCCACGTGGTTTGGTATTTTGTCATACTGCTGCTTTGGACACGCCTACAAGGGAGATATTATGTCTGGAAGGCCCCAATAGTAGCAATTACTTTATTACCATCCATGAAAATAAATATTAAGAAGATACTGATGATTTATTTTTCTTAAAAAATTTGAAATTTGGAAAAAATTCAATACTTCAAATAAAATATTTTGCAAAAACTGTTTAATTTATTTTCATAGTATTGACTGCAGCACCACATTGTCTAGTTAGTGCATGTAAGATAACGTTACGTACAGCAATTTACTTGAGACATTTAGTCCTTATGATACAAAAGGGTGAGATGTACCTTTACATGAAATGAGTAAATCAAGAGAAGTGTTGGTGTCTGAGGTGATAAATAACGAAGTACTGTCATATGTGGTTTCTTTAAGAAGTAATGAAGAGATACTCATCACAAATAGGGCCTGAAATAGGTGACCAATACACAGAAAAATATGAAAAACATTTCCTTTTATTGTTCATTCTATCTTTCTTTCTTTCTTTTTTTTAGTAGAGTGGTTCACAATTCTATATTTGTTTCCTTTTTTTCAGTTTATTCTTGAAACGTTTTGCGTATGTATAGATATTATATTGAGCATCGCGTGCATTTTGAAATCTGTTGATTTTTATCATTGCTGCTAGGAGAAATTGAGATGTCAAAAAACCGGGGGGAAAGGCTACAATGAATATATTATATACTTTTGAAAAAGTATTTCTGATCTACCATGAACATGTGTGTCACGGCGCACGTTTTGTGTATCCACAAAACTAAATTCATGCATTCTGCTTAAAAATTGATGCCACGAAGATGCAATTTAATTCATGACCTTTAGTAATAAGCCGCTGCATATGCAAAAACACAGGAGCAAACCAATTTTCGAGATCACGCTATATGACATTTAGTGGTGTATCATACGTGCGAATGCATTTCGCGAATACTCGCATGCATCTCGCAATTAATGAGGCGAAGGTACAGAGTTGATGCCATGTAAAGTGACTGATGTCTCCCCTTCTTCACCAGATGTGAATCATTTATTTTAAAATGATTCAAATCTGTTTCATTTACAGATGAGGAAGCGTAAATAAATTCGAAGAAAAAAATGTAGTTTTATGAGTGTAATTTCCGACAAGCAGTAAATTAATTTGATGAAAGTCTTATTTACATAATACCAACGCAGTGGTCAATCTAATTGTGTTGTTGTAACGCTTGCTGACTTAATCAGTTGGCTTAATTTCAAGCCCCTGAGGAAAGTATGACGAGATGATTGTCCTATTCTTCTGGTTCGCTACTCTGAGTTGTAGAAAGGACATATTTCTTTGATTAATGTGTACCGACAAACGTGAGCAAATCAACGGATTATAAGCAGTCGCCCGTCCCTAATTTAGGGCCACTGGTTCCAGGGAAAAGAGAGACCCAGTGCTGCCTGCAGGAAATTTTTCAAGGGGGGTCAAGTGTAATTAATTAAGGTTTGGCTAATATGAAGAAAACAGTAATTCGTGAAAATGAAAGATTAATACTATTACTATTACTACTACTTATACTTACTACACTAGAACACTACTACTGCTACTACTACTATTATTATTATTAATTGATGCTTCTCTTGAAGAAAGTGTATGTTAGTAATAGTCATGTATTATCATGCACATCGGTAACTGTTTTCAAAATAATGAACAGTGTTGAGTAGGGCCACGCCAAGCCTTTCAAGTTCATCACACACCACCCTTAGTGGAACCTTTTTTGGGCGTACTGCCTTACTGTTAGCTAGGTATTCCGCTTTCACGTTATCGTTTTCAAATTCCAAATTTCCAATAAAATTGGGATATTAAATTAAGCGCCCCAAACTCCATCTTTCCTTGTGGTCCAGCTCTGTGAGTGTAAAAAAAAAGTAATAAATAAAGTAAAATAAAGGGAAGAATATTTCTACAGGGGTGTCAAGTGACCCCTGTGACCCCTGTCGGCGCCCATGCCAGTGGTGTAAGACAAACACAACATCCATGTCTCACCGGGATTCGAACCCGTACTCATCTCGGAAGAATGGTCATAAGCCAGCGCTTAGATCGCTGCCCCACCAGGACGGCAGAAAAAATATTCCTAACAGGCTCTGATATTTTTTTCGTGGGTACAACGACCACTATAAACAGTTGCGTGGGCTATAAGCTGATGGCAGTCCCGAATTTGGGTCCACTGGTTCCGACGAACCGACAGCGCAACAGCTATCGGAAATCATTCAGGTCTCTCTCCCGAGTCCATCACGGCATAATAATCCGGAGCCAGCGTTACAGACCCCATCGCCACCTTTTGGTCCCCACTGGTTTTGTATCCGCAGACAAACCATGCTTGAAGAATCGTACTGTAGAAGGTGGAATTTTTGGTAATTGCGGACGATGTGTGGATGAATCGTCACACATTTGTTTTCGAACCTTCGATTATTTCCAGACGATGTGTAGAAGAAGCATCACAGCAAGGAGACTCATTTTGTACGTTCGGACGCCACAATAGCGAAGGAGCCATTTTTCTGCTGATGGTGGGATTCGAACCCACGCATCCTTCTCCGGAGCTGGATGTTTTGCCATATGAACTACACCGACAAGGCTTAATGCTTCAACTTGCCGTTTTGACTTGTGCCACAGTTTGATAAATGACGAATAAAAAGGTTTACATTTGTAGACAATATAATATTTCTACATTTTGAATGAAACTATGGTTTTTGTTTACAGCCTGTCCCTTGCCTGGATTTTTTGCGATTTTCAAAAACACGGTTCATGATTCAGACAATATATTGTATTCATAGTTGTGAAAGGCTCTGGTCTTGAGAGACACAGTCTGGAAGCATGAATGTTTCAGTATTTTTTCTCATATCTGTTTCTCAAATTCTTAAAATTATCAGAGAAGGAAATCACAACCTCCAGTGTAACGAATAATGGATCGATTGCCTCCTTTGCTTAAGTAGATTTCCAGACTGTGCAAGTCAAACTTTGGACCACGAAAAATTTGCGCAAACATTTCTCTGGTCGTTTTGCAAGGAAGATATTTAATGCTATACTCAGAGCTAGGAAAAATAGAAATTAAAACCACATCTGGTTCAGGTGATCGGAAATTATTGACCAAAGAAGCCCAAAGTTGAAATTAGAGTGATATAATAGCTGAAAGTTTTATTACAACGAAACGGTTCACGAATACCAGGTCTCTGGACAGATACAGCAGGATTCTTGACTGAGTGTCATTTATCTGAGTTAATTGCAGGATATGGCAAAATATTCAGCCTCTGTCTTCAGGTTAAATACAAGTTAAACATGGAATCCCCGAGACGGTTCGTACATCAAAGTCTCCTACGTCAAATGTCTGTTCTAGTGGAAAGTTGGATTCAACTACTTCAACGTTTTGAGAGATGTATTAGAGCAGGTGACTGAAGTTAGCGTTAGTACGAAACCTTCAGTGGCAGAAACTATATTTTATACACTAATGCAAGCGATTTTAAACATTTCATTAATTGAAGTTGTGTTTCCATTCAGTGTATTCAATATTTCAGCAGAACGAAACATCAGTAATAACAAATGCATACACTCGAAAGAAATATCACGCTGAATTGAGCAACTAGAACGAGAGACGTGTAGAATCGCGAGATGCTCATAATTTCATCTTTGCTAGAGAGAAATTTTGTAGCTTGAACATTTCTAGATCTCGATGATCACCACTGAAGTAGCACTTAATATGAGAAGGCCAGTTGGGTTTGAGATTTATATTAACTATTTCAAAATTTCAAAAATATTTCAAATATTTCTGGGAAAATTGTAGAGGCATACGGTAAACTGGTTTCTTGTGTCTAACACTGCTGACATTTCTTCCTTTCAGAATTAATAAATAAAATACTAGCACAGAGGTGGGGAACCTTTTCATGCTGCTAGGCCCATTCAGTTAGCTGTAATCTAACAAGGCCGCATTCAATAAACTTTGAATACATGTACTTCAAAATGCACATCAATTTGAAAGAGAAAATGAAAAAATAACTTCAAAAAATGTAAAAAAAATTCTGAAGGTAACTAACATTTTAATGACTTTTTAGTGACTGCTTTTGGTTAGAAAATATTTGAATATTTGGTTGCAACATGCAGGACCGCACTTTTAGCCGATCCTTTAGATGGGTACCTGTCATTTGTGACCTTAAGGTGGTTCCAGTTAAAATCTCTGCCTTATGTTTCCAATGGTAAAACTTCTTTACATATTTTCTTCGCAATCAATGTATTCCCAAGGATAAAAATTTGCACATCGATAAAACTCACTTTAAGTTATAGCATAGTACACTTAATACTTGCAAAAACATAACCATAACTAAGCAATCCAACATTTGTTTGTGTACTGACGTCATCAATGTACAGGTCGCGCCATCTATTAACAGGTCTAAACACTACGCAAAGTAAAATGATTGATTTTTAATATATATATAGCTATGTTTTAGCAAGTATTAAGTATCCCATGCTATAATTTAAAGTTAGTTTTATCAATGTGCAAATTTTCATTTTTGGGAATGCATTAATTGCGAAGAAAATGTGTAAAGAAGTTTTGCCATTGGAAACATAAAGCAGAGATTTAGGTGGAACCAAATTAAGGGCGTGCTGATTTGGGTTACGTAGGAGAATGTAGATTCTCAGTAATAAGCGGTTGAAAAGCAAGAAAGCATTTTCCGTGCATGTTGCGAAAGAGGTGGGTATTCTATTGCAATTTTCCATATTTCAATAGGAACTTTCTTAGCGTCAAATAAGGACTATAAAATGTCATCTTCTGAGAACTCAATCAATTCCATCTGTAGTTCTTTAGGAGCCATAGAACGAAATAATGAGTGTAACAGGTGTCAAAATAGGCCTTACGATTTACTAATGTTTTAATTGCGGCCGTCAGTCGGGGAACATTGTTTCGTTGAATTTTCTTTTACTCTTTGGTATTTTAAATACGGTCATTCTTTAAGATTAAAATAAAAATAAGAGACGAACAAATGCATATTAATGAAAATAAAAGGATTTGGTCAGCAAAATTTGGATTCACTCAAAAGGCCATACTTAATGGCCTAGAAGGTCGCAGTTTTCACCACCCCTGTACTAGGAGCATTCATACTAAGCCTCAAACAGCTCTGAGTTCAAAGAAGAAGTATTCAAATAGCTTGGGTAATCGTTGCTCATCGAAATATCATTTGAAACAATATATTTCAAAAGATCGAAGTGTCAAGTTTACGATGAAAAATTCATCACTTATAATTTTCAACGTTTTTATTTCAAGTGAGTTGAACACATCCTTTCTCGAAATACATTCGTATTTCTAATATGCAGGTACGTATAGTCATTCTTACTCCTGAAGGAATCGTTTCTATTGTCTTTTTCACCTTCCTTTATTCATCTGCTATGCGAATGAAACTGATTTTTTTCTCAGCTTTTTCTCTTTTTAATTCAGACATGTACCCTTGGATTTAATTTTTGCGGGTCGGCGTTATTTTATTTTGCAATATATTTGTTTCCACTGATAATGATACATTCGCATTTTCTGTTTTCTTCATATCACTCCTAAGTTTCTTTCTACTTCTACTGTGATCAACGATGCATGACATATGCATCATTTTCAAGCTTCCATATTTGGTTCATTTTCTCTTATCCAAAAGTTAGGTACTAATCTTCACGTTTTCTGTACTGAAAGTCACGTCGGAACTCTCAAGAGTTTCTTCTTTCGGTCAACACTTGTAATGAGAGAAGTCGGCAGACTGGACTATAGATACTCTAGCGTGCAATTAACTAGGACAAAAAAAAATTCTTTAAAGGTTTGCACATTTAAAAAAAAATTGAACGTAAAATAACCTTACTTAACACTAGCATATAATATGTATTCCTTTGGTTGCATTGACCTCCAGAACATGTTTGGCATTGACTCCACCAGTTTACAGCAAATGGTTTTTATTTCATTATCACGGAACTACACTTTTATTGCATTAGTTATCAAACGTTTCTTTATAGAACAGTTCATTTTCCTAAGGTGTTTCTTCAGAATATTCAACGCGGACTTTCAATCGTATTTAATTCTCGAGAATTCTCAGCCAAATCAAGAGAGTTATTATGTTTTCCTGCATGAACTTATTGAGTTCTCCCGAATTGTGGCACGGCGCCACGTCATGCAGAAGTGTGACTTATCTATCTGCAAAAGTCAAAAGAAGTGGCACTACTCTACATTTTAGAATTTGAATGTATTTTAATGAATTTACCATGCTGTCGATCGGGACTAAGCTTCCAAGCTTACTTGTTGGGAAATACCCCTAAATATTACTTTAGGAGGGTGTTTTGCAGTCTATTAATGGTGCTCTGTTTTCACTTCCTCTTTATTACTCCGTCTGATAAGTTTTTCTGTGTATTCTTTAACAACAAATTGCATCTCAGCAAAAAAAAAAAACGCCTTTTTGCAGTCACCACAGTTCCAAGATTTGTACTTCACTGTCCATGCTAGAAGTTTTTCTTCATTGCAGATGTCAACAACAGTTTTTATTGGATTTCCTGCCATCTTTTCAACTTGAAAAAGCCAACGTTGCGCAGTTGACCCATTAAAATTTAACACCTGTAACCAATCAATCTCTCTGAAAGTACTTTGTTGTATTTTAAGGGTGCGTTTGGATTTTTCTAAGTAGAAATTTGTCAGTTCTGGGAGTGGTTTTTTTCCATTTTCGTCCACATACGTCTTTCATATTTCGAGACAATGATCCAGAATCTTTGTGTCACTTAAAATTCTAGAAACACTTGATATTCTCACACTAGCAGCACAGAAAATTTCTCTCAGGGTTGTGGATGTGTGCTCTTTAAGGGCAAGAATTTTTTCCTGCTCTTTGGAGTAATGTCCAGTTTCACGTAACGAACAACGCATATGTCCTCACAGACAGCACAAGGACATACCCAGACTTTAGCACTCAGCTGAGGGTAAAGTGAATCCACTTGTCAAAACCAGTCAAATCGGTTTCTGCTAGTCAAGGTAGATCTCCCACAACAGCTGTCCATGACCGATAAAACTGGTTTGGGTCCACACTCCTCAGCGAAGAGGTCGCGGGTAGCCTAGTGGGCAACGTTCGTGACTTCCAAGGTAAGGGCCTTAGGTTCGAACGCTCGATCCACTAAATATCCGCCGGATGGGCACGTTAAGCCGTCAGGCACCGGTAATAAAAATAAAATAAAATTCTTCAGCCAAATAAAAAATTCATGAAAATATGGGCTTGACCCAATTAATTTGAACAATAGTGTAGAATTGCCCAACTATCAGAAGAGAAGCGATCTACCGGCCAGCTATCAGCAAGATAGATGAGGTAATTCTATATGTTTTTAACAACGTTGCTCTGGAAATTATCAGACAGATTATTACTCCAAGCGTTGTTATACTGTGAGGATTCCAATTCCCGTTAGTGACTTGAGTGGTATTCCCTTGTTTTACGACCGTGACTGTACTGTGACAAGGAAACTGATGTCAAGTTGAAAAGCCAATCACTTTGGTGTAAATATCATCGGTTTCTGTTTGACCGAATTAACTACTCGACAAGAGGTTTTGCCTTTAAATTATTCACTTTAGCACTTCTCTTTCGTAAGTATGAATCCTTAAATATTACAGGTGGTATTGGAGTATCCTACTGTATGATAGATAAGTACCCCTTATTTCCATGTCTTTAGTGACACTGTAGTTTTCTGCTCCTGCTGTGTACATTGAACTAAACACATCACTCAAACTGAAATACACAATTTCGAGATCTTTACCCTGGACCTAGCACATCTAATAGAAAAACTAGAACATCGCCATGGCAGATGAGAATTCAGCTGAGAGCTACAGAATTAGCTAGTGACTGATTTGTAGTATCTGATCGCGCAACCGCTTTACTCCAGTCAATTTGTCATCCCCAGCATTTTTACATGACATCAGGGATGACACTATTTCGTCATTTATAAAATCTGGGGCTGTACCTGACTGGGGCATACTAAGATTTCCTTGTTACACACAAAGTGTAGAACGTTGTGCAAAACTATATACAGAATTATCAAGCATGGTTTGTAGTTCTCAGGACAGAGATAGGTACATCCGTGCAACATTGCTATCAATATCTATCATGCTTGAATTCTCACAAAAGGCTGCCTTCAAAGTGACCCCCCCCCCCAGAAAAAAGAAATACAAGAAGTATAATTGAAACTGAAAAACGTTCTCTAAATTTGCATAATTTATATAATTTTGATCGCCGTGCGCGAACGGAAAATATTGTTTTAATTCAAAAACATTTTTACATTATATTTAGCTTTACTAGAAAAAACTTTTCCGCACTATAGCGATTCGATTTAAATTTAATTGGGGCCTTGAAATGTTAATGATATTGCATAAATGTTAGTAATTTCAATAACTTTGATTGTCCTGTGCCAACGGAAAATATTGTTTTATTTAATATTTTTTTTCATTATCTTTAGCTGTACCAGGGGCAACATTTCCGCACTACAGCGATTCGATCAAAAACATTTCAGTATTTTCGACGCACACTATTGCCTAAGCCCCTACAAGACAGGGTAGAGGACAGAAAATCCTCTCTTTGGAGCATTTAAGACCCGTTGAATCGGATTGAGGTCGGGAGACCTGACTGACCAATGCATATGGAAAATGGTCTCGTCTTGAAGATATTGTTCTGCCAGCCTTCCTCGGTGAGGACGATATTTAGTCTTCTAGGTAAAATGTATCTCCTATGTCACTTGAATAAGTGCGAAAATAGGGGCCCAGAACATTATCCTTACAGCGTCGAGCATTCAAGGTTCCTCTTGGAAGCACAAATAGCTATGTGCGTCAACCTAACGGGATGCGACTCCGTACCAGCACGCTACCACCAGCTTAGGTATCCCTTTCACGGGTCATAGGGAAGCTGAAGCGTGTCCCTGTTCTCTACAGATCGTTCTCTACGAATCACTCGGCAATGCAAATCTGGATTCATCTCTGAAGCGTACTGACCACCAATTGTTTTTAGTCCAATTGACGTAAAGTCTTGCCCGATTCAAACATTCCCTCTGTGTTGGGGTGTAAGGTGCGCGCAGAGTGTTGGTCACTTAACATAAAGATCTTCTTTGTCAGGCTTTGTCCTTACAGTGAAAGCAGATACCACCATTCTTGTAGCTACAGCAAGAGAAGTCACAGTTTTGTCGGGATAACAGCACTGTTCTTCGGTGAAGTTAACTAGGGAAATCGGTCATCCACGGAAGTTTTAGCTCTAGTCCTTCATTTGCTATAGATTCAGGAAGCTGTCTGCGTATTTTGAAATTGGTTCTCAAAATCTGCGGATGACAGAAGGACGCACTTGCAGCCATTTTTCGAATTCCAGCTGACATTGGCCTGGCTCTAACCTTTCTATCACTCTCTATCTCAGTTCTTTTGTTAAACGATGTCTCGCAGCCATTAATGCTATCTAAAAATTATTTCTCTACACTCCGTAAATGCTGAGACGGACAGCTTCGCAACAGTCCCTTTTATGCTGCAGCTCATTTGGATTAACCGATGCCATAGCCACTCACCTGCATACGAAACCCTGACTCTGCCTTACATTTCACGCCATATACACATTTCTCACTCTTCTTTTACAAATCATCGCAATTTTTCCGTGTTTCCCTTAATTTATAGAAACCAGTTTATGTCGGTTGAAATAATGATGGCACGGCGAACTGCCACAATATGCACTAAACTTTACTTCTAGTTAGTGAATTTTTCCTAAACTAAGTATCTGGCATTTCTTAAGTTCGCGTAATGTCTTAATGACTTTAACGACTTTTCCATCGATTGCTCTCGTAATTATTAGATGTAATGTGTGATCACCTTCCTTATCATGAGTACCGTATGATTATCATTAGATCTGTGTATAACTTTCTGTCGCTCTACTCTCCATAGCAAAAAGTTCCTGATCAGTCTGCGACAGATATCATGGTCCCACAACAAATGTGCGGGTGGTCACTGGGCAACATAACTGCTTTTCCTTCTTGGTTACTCAGTCCAAGGACTGGTTGTTCAGTAGATGTACCCCGTCTCTTTTTTTTTTTTTTTTTTTTTTTTTTTTTTGATTCGTGGTTTAACGACCACCGTGAGCAACTCAATGGGCTATAAGCAGTCGCCCGTCCCTAATTTAGGGTCACTGGGTCCAGGGAAGGGAGAGAGCCAGTGCCGTAAGACAAACACAACATCCATGCCTCACCGGGATTCGAACCCGGACCCCTCACGGACGAATGATCAGAGGTCATCGCCTTAGACCACTGCGCCACCGGGGCGGCGCCCCGCCCCGTCTCTTCATTCCTCACTATTCACCGCCGTTCTCTTCAAGTCATAGTATGTCCTAGTATAGGTCTCTTGAAGTAACTGTGCCACAAAACTATTCCTTGGCCGTCACATTCCTCAGTTACCATGAATTTTCCCTTCCAAAACTTTCAGAATCGGGCCACCATGAAGCAATGTGTGTCCCATTCATAACATGCTTCTTCTTTTTAACATATTGATCAGATTCCTGGGTTCTCCCACTCTCTCCAGGACTTTCTCATTAGTCTTTCTATCGAGCCAGCTTATTTTCTCCATTCTTCTATAGCTCCTATATGTGAAATATACTGCTAGATGTGAAAAAACAATAACAATTTGAGAAAGGAATTTTTATCATCTTATATTCGTTCATCCTAAAAGAAAAACAAAAGTCTAGCCCAGGTGCTACAGCAATTGCAATGATAATTGGGATCAAGAACACCTGCCCTCTGTACCTAGAGTTTTGTCTCCATTTTCAAGCTAAAATACAGAGATTTATGGAATAAATTATATTTAATAACAATACAGGACAAGTAGGAACATTACAAGGAAACAAATTATGATTAGGGAAGAAATCGCTGCTTCGTCAGACTTCCGTTTTCGGATTTCTTTTTAACCATTTTCGATCTTAAATACAAACATTTATGTTATTAAATTATATCGAAACAGTAAAACTCTGCAAGGGGAACATCGCAAAAAAATAAATGAATAAACGATTACAGGAGAAATCTTCGCTGTCTTTATCTTCCTCTGTCGAACAATTTTTTCCCCTATCTTGCGATAGCGGCAGAAATCTTCTTTTCGTACATCTTCCGTTTTCGGAAAAGTTATCTCCATTTTCAATCTTAAATACGAGCTTTACTATAGTAAAACGATTTTTGACAATTATATGGGGCACAGCGGACATCGCGAGGGAAATAATGTGAAATTACATTGCTCCGTCTAACATCGGTTTTCTCCATTTTAAGTTGAAATAAACATTTATGCAATAAAATGATATTTAACAACACCGGACAGAGAAAACATCGCAAGAAATTCTATTACGAGAAAAATCTTCATTTCTTCTAACTCCCGTTTTCGAAAAGTTTTGAAAGACGGTAAACTTGTATACACGATTGGGAGTCTGCAAGAAATAATTTAATAGGGCTTTGGGGATACACTTTTTATTTGCACGATCAAAATGAAATCTGCAACGTCCGTCCCCCGTCGCCGCTATTCTACAAAGGAAGTTCCACTTAACGGGCTACACAAGTGAAGCGGTTGAACATTTGTCAACATTTCGTACTGAGGAGGCAAGGTGGCAATACTGCCTTGAAAGACACGTTTTGGCGGACGCTCCACAGTCCACACGTGCCGTTAGTTGAGCTAGGACATGGCAACTGAGACGGCGCATTTTTAGGATTTCCTGTTCCTGCTTAATCTAAGAAAACCACTGCAGTATCACGAGAGCCGATTTATTCGGCATACGGCAAGAATGCTGTAGATGCCAAAACTTGTCGAGGGTAGTTTGAGAAGTTCAGACGTGGTGAATGATTAAATTTATGGCTAAATACTTCGATGATGCTTAAACTCAACATTATTGTATAACTACGACATCTATTTGTCCATAAAAAGCTTAAAACATGTGGATAGATCAAATACTTGATGCTCATAATATTCCATACTCTAATACGAAGCCAACTGAAGCCACCCCGGTGACTCAGTGGTATAAGCGTTGGATTATGACCATTCGTCGGAGATGGGTCTGGGTCCTAATCCAGGTGTGGCGTGGTTGTTGGGTATGTCTTACGGCACTGGACCTGTGTCTTCCCTGGAACCAGTGACCCCAAATTAGGGTCGGATAACTGCTTATAGCTAATTGAGTTCTTCACGGTGCTCGATAAAAAACAACAATTAAGGAAGTTATTAGGAACATCAAGCAATACACATGTTAAAAATGCGAATTCAACTTCAACTGGTACGATATTTTGACTTTTCAACTGAATTTTGTAAATTGTAGATATTTATTCTATATTGGTTTTGTAGATATTTTGAATTTTCAAATAAATTTTACTATGATTCGAAATGATTTAAACGCAGCATAACATCGCTGCAGGAGAATATTGCACATTTTTTTACCTTATTTAATTGTAGAGCGCAGTTAATATTTCATCGTGTCTGCTTTCGTAATACTTTGTTTTAATTTTAAGCTCAATTAATTACATTTTATCTGGAGTTCGCAATAAAGATAATTTTCTTCGCTAACATTTGTGGCGAAATTTTAACTAATGATGAAATTTCTACTTTTTTTTGACGTATTCAAGTAATTTCCAAAATATTGTACTGTATTACGGGAATCAGAAGAGACAAGTGAGGAAAACGTATTTTCTTATCTTTAAAATGAGACAACAAAAAAAGTAGTAAATTTTGGTGTACCATAAATGGGCTCGTTATAAACCAAGTAATGATAAACAGGAACATGTTATGTCGGAGTGTTAATCGATTTTACTCCTTGTCCCATCAGCTCTTAAAGCGGTAAAGATTAAACTTCGTGCTGCGTTGTATTTTAGATGTTGTCCACAAAAAGATTGATAAATTACGCTTATCGACAAAACAACAGCAATAAAAAATTAAATTCAAGCTGAGTATGAAGCTTAACAAAAGCCTGAATATCATGGGTAACACAGAATGGAGCAAAGCACTGAAGATTTTTATCTTATTTAAAAAGCAACATTAAAATTTATGATGCGAAAAAAAGTAGAGTCACTTTTGAGGTGTTAAAAAAGATAAAATGACGACAGAAGAGGAAAAAAAGGGAAAGAAACGGCTCAAAGAGATTTACTGTTGATTTAAATCTTTCGCGAAGCCGAGATTAGCCAATCCCTAACGATTGCTCAAAGTTGATTTTGTTTTATCCCATTCCGCTAGTTATCATTTGCACCATTTAGCATGGCCACTCTTTAAGCTTCGGCACACCTAATCAATCAATCTCCTGAGACTTTTGGGACTTAGGCTCATGTCAAGAGGTCTGCTTTGCGAAGGAGTTTCCCCAAGATGAGAATATTTCTCACTGCGAAAGATTTTTCCTTTTTGGTGCTTCACTACCGCATCATAATCCACTCAGATCTCTCAGAATTGACACTTAAGGTGATACCATCAATCATCTGATGAATCCTGCTTTAACGTCTGAGACATCTTTAGAAAACTCCGATATATTACATTTAATGCGTGAAGGGAGGATGTGATACATTCTTATACTTTCATTATCGGTTCTCATGTTTTCCACGAGAGAAAGTGTACGTGCTGGATAAAATACAAGAAGAGCTGTATTACAGAAAGCTTCAAGTTTTCTGTCACATCTTATGTTTCTTTAAATCTAAAGTGAGATAGATGAAATTTAAGATCAATTTCAACTGGAGTGAAAGTTTTCGAATTATCGATAAAATAAAAAAAATGAGTTAGGTCATGCTGATTAAATGTATTATGATTAAAAACATTTTGTGAACACGAAGCTGTATTTTTTCTCAGAGTCCCTGTGTTTTGCAAACACGAAATCAATTGATCCTGTAACAAGCAGCAACGGCTATGGTGAAGTGTAGAAAACTGTTCGGTTTTGGAATAGTTGTGTACCGTTGTTCTTCGGTTTTCGAAATTTCACCCTCGTCAGTTAATTTTAAGTGACATTTCTACTAATATCGAACAGGTGATTGGAAAGGATATTTGGTAAAATAGGAATACGCACTGTATCGTTCGCCGTTACCTGGTGGAAATCATTGCAGAGTGATAAGCTTTTTCTACGTCTGACTGACACAAGCAGATATGTCACGATATTGCTGCTTCCTCGTTTCCAACGAAAGTGACAAGAGTTTAATTTACTTTGCGTAATGCACATTTTAAAATAGTTATGGCCGATGTCAGCATCATGAAGAATTACGGTAAAAGCAAGGCATGGCATTGTCTCAATTAGGGGTGTGAAAGCGCTTCCAGCTCGTATGTGGCTGAGAAATTTGTTCCACTAAAAATAGATGAGATGCAGATAAATGACATGTAGTAGCATGAAATTTCAGAATTGTTGTTTCAATATGATAAAGTACAACTCAGGTAACACTGGTACGATCTCTATGTGAAAATGTACACAAACATTTATTTGTAAATAACACAGCAAATTTCTTCTGTGAAATCATACATCCAGCTGATTTTATGCTGCCCAAGTCATAATATTAAGCATATATTCATCATCATCATCATCATTGTCAACCATTATCAATCCACTGCTGGACGAAGGTCTCCCCAAGTTTCCTCCACAACGGTCTGTCTTGTGCCAGTCTCCTCCATGTCACCCCTGCATACTTTCGAATTTCATCCACCCATCTCCCATGTGGTCTTCTTCTGGGTCTTTTCCTGTCCCTTGGAATCCAATCTAAAATTTCGGCTGTCCATCGATGATCTGCCCTTCTGGCAGTATGTCCAGCCCATTGCCATTTCAGGGATTTAACTCTGATCATGATGTCTTCCACTCTTGTCATTTTTCGGATCCACGAGTTCCTCTTCTTATCTCTCCTGGTTACACCAAGCATGCACCTCTCCATGCTTCTTTGAGTTGTCTGCAGCCTTTGTATGTCTCTTTTAGTTAAGGTCCATGTCTCTGCACCATACGTAAGCACTGGAAGGATGCATTGATCAAACACTTTTCTTTTAAGACATAATGGCATATTGCTCTTGAAAATTATGCTGTTTCTTCCAAAAGCTCTCCAGGCAAGTTTTGTACGCCGATTAATTTCTTCATCAATGTGACCCTCACTTGATATCTGCTGTCCAAGATAAACGTACGTGTCTGTTATCTCCAGCTTTTCTCCATCAATCGATAAATCCTCATTTCTTGTAAAAGCATTGAACATCACTTTTGTCTTCTGAAAGTTCATTTTTAATCCCACTTCTTTACTCTTGTCAGCAAGTTCCTGGATCATACTCTGCATCTCTGATGGGCTAGTTGCAAAAATGACTACGTCATCAGCAAAACGAAGGTGGGTTAGATAATCTCCATTAATCTTTATCCCCTTGTTTTCCCAGCTCAGCGACTGAAAAACACCCTCCAATGTGGCATTGAAGAGCTTCGGAGATATGGTGTCACCTTGTCTCACTCCCTTTCCAATTTTTACGTGTGTTGTATTTTCAAACAGCCTAATCTTTGCACTTGCATTTTCATAGATGTTATTAATAATATTAATGTATGCATCTTCAATACCGCAGGTTTTCAGAGCCATTGTAACTGCTGATGGTTTCACCGAATCAAAGGCTTTTTCATAATCGATAAAAGCCATGCACAATGGAAGTTCATATTCCCTCGCTCTTTCAATTAGTTCTCTCAGCACGTGGATATGATCTATTGTGCTGTAGCCACTCCTGAATCCAGCTTGTTCTCTCGGTTGAGCCATGTCCAGTGTTACCTTCAAGCGGTGTGAAAGAACTTTAGTGAAGATTTTATAAACTACTGATAGGAGGCTGATAGGTCTGTAGTTTCCGAGATCCTCAATGTCACCTTTCTTATGTAGCAGGATCATTGTAGCGGTGTTCCAATCCTCAGGAATCTTTTCTTCATTAAGGCATCGAGTGAAAATTTGGGCGAGTACTGTTTCGATTTCTCCACTTGCTTCTTGTATGATGTCTACAGTAATTCCATCTTCTCCTGGAGCTTTTCCCCGCTTCATGTTCTTGATTGCATGTGCAACTTCTGCTGGAAGGACTGGAGGAACTCTGGTACTGGTATCTTTCATGATGTCTGGAGTGCATATATCATCCCTTTCATATAATTTGGAGTAGAAATATTTCACTCTTGTCAAAATTTCGCCTCTATTTCTTGTTACAGAACCATCTTCTTTTCTCAGTGCCATAATCTGTTTTCTTCCCTTACTGAGATGTCCCTTTGCTATCTTTAGGCTTTGGTTGTTTTCAATTGCTTTCCTCACTAGTTCACAGTTGAATTTCCGTAAACCGCAAATTGTTGTGTATTTCAGAACAATGTAACCTGGAGAACTTCAGCAAGACGCATTATGCATTTGAAGTGAAAGTTTCAAATTTGTACCTCAAGCGAGAATCATCTGTTTAATATGAATGTACACTTTATTTTGATTTTAAAGTAAGAAATGCTACATTCTTAAAATTTGAGCTTTAAGCCTGAAAACATATATTTATTTTTATTTGAGACCTTTGTGCTACAAAAGTAATCCGAACTGCTATTCCACGAGCCTTAGAAGAAACTTGTCTCTACTGAATCTGCAAAAAAATTTGCCTTGTATCGTGTTATTATCAAAAGTAAGGAAGGGGTTGTGCTTAACAGTAAGAGCCGTAATCGCAACGATTAAAGAAAGGAGACCACAAATTTCATTGACAGATTATATAAACGGAATGAAATGGGTAGAGGAATGATGGCAATTTGTTCTTATTGAATCGCAGAATTAAAGCAGGATTTTTTAAATTCTAAATTTGCATGCTTAGGCGACACTGCTATCATTCCAGAAAGTCGCTGCTTCAAAGAAACCAGCGTTAATTATTCAGGAAATATTTCTTCTCGTTCACAACGCTGCACTTAACAATTAGTTCGTCGAAACTCAAAGTTCTCAAATTAGAGGCAGAATAACCAAACTAGTCGCCGCACGAGTAGATGCTGAAAGGCCGAAAACAGTTTTTCACCTAACTAAGGAATGTAGAATTCGTGCATCTCTGTGATTCTGGTCCCATTAATTGACCAATAATGCTGATACCAAAATCTGGATTATACCAGAATATAGACCAGAAATGCTAATACCAGAATCTGGTTCCATTAATGGATCAGAAATGCTGAAAAACAATGATCGTATGTAAAGCAGCCTGAGACAGAAATGCATACTCGCACATTACACGTAACAAATCTTAACATTAAGAGATACACTGGTTTCCATATGTTAGGGTAAAAAAGTGGAATTTCGGGTTTTCTCAAAAGTTATAAGTAGTTTTCATATGAAATTTGAGGAAAACGCATAGTTTGGTATAATGTTTCATACTCTATGTACACAATTAGAAAACGAATATTGCATTAAATAATTAGTTACAAATATGGTCACCTGTCACAATGCATGCTTAAAACAAGATAGTCAAAGTAACTCAATATGAAGTACGGTAACCCCTCACAGCAATACATACTTCACAGCGACGTTTCATGCTCATAAAATTGTGTCCATAAGCTGTCCAGGAAATAGCAACCAATGATTAAGCAAGGCACTTCGAACCTCCCGCAGGTTTTTCAGAGGAGCCCAAGGGCTCCAATACTTCTGCATTAATTATATTCAAGAAATCAGGAGAAGAAATTAAATTAAATTGATGATGTTCTCCTTAGAATATTGGTCTACAATTGTGGCTACGTACGTACGTGCAATATTGTTCCGAAAGATAACATTTTCTCCCATTTTTCCTGCTTAAGGCCGCGCAAAGAGTTCTAGGCCCTCATCCCTATGAATCTGAATATTCCTAGAGCAGGTTTGAAGTATGTAGAGACCTGTGCGTTGGCCAGCGATATGGCTGCCAACACCATGCCACTATTACTGCCGTAAGTGTCCCTTTCTAAGACGCTTAACGGCTCTTGCGTGTTCCTGGTTCTCTCGGGATAAATTTTCATCTGGAGTCATTCTGGAGAACAAATATGGACTCATCCTTAAACAAAGAGAGCTCCACTTATCATAAGTCCATTTGACCTCACTATGGCACAGATTGGGACGTTCTCTTGAATGACAAGTACTTAGAGGGATGTACTATTCGTCTCATAGCATAAATACGATATTCACGTAGCTTCCTGCGCACCATGGAACAAGATACCACATTTCTTGTTGCTGTCATAATATCCAAACGCGGTTGGCTAGATGTGCTAATATTTTATCTTCGGACACTGTGGTGCAGATAATGGTCAGCTCTTGAAGATGTTGCCCGAGGTCTTCCGTTACTAAACCATCTCAATGCCGCATTTTTCCTTTGGAATGTGGACTGAAGCAGATGGTCTTCGGAAGGGTTTACATTGAGCCTCGTGGCTACTTCGGTTTGAGACTGTCTGGCCTCGAAACTTCCAATGGCTCTCCATCTTAACTCTTTTCCTAAATGTTGTGTAGACAATATTGCCATAACAATAAAACGTAAACTTCCAAAGCAGTGTGATCTGCTTGCAATCCAGAAGCAACATGACAAGACGCTCTTTACGGCCTCCTTTAAACATAAAGCCAATTTGAATATTTAAATGCACTTCATGTTAATTTGATTATGATATTTGACATAACTGAGTAGATATACCCTTATCATGCTAAATTCATCCACTTTCACTGTGGATGCATTACTAAAACTCAAATTTCATGTTGTTTCGTAATTTATGGGAACCAGTGTAGTTGCAAAAAAGCTAGAGCTCTCAGCTGACGCGGTTCGAAGTAAAAGTAGTTGGAGATGAAACGAAAAGTGCGGAATAAAAAAGACATCCACTAAAAGCATTGAAAATGTAAAAAGTAATATAAGCGTTAATTGTATACCCCCCACAAACTTCGTTTCGAATACATTCTTTTCTGAATTTGCAAAATTGGATTTCATATTTGCCTACCAAATCGGCTTTAAAAAGTACCGTTGTAAAGTTGTTCGTAATACCCCGATTCACCATAAAATTATTTCCAGATAATGACAAATACGTATGGGCTATAGAGTATTGGCTTGATTTTGACAGCTGTGTTTTCCTATCAAATATTGATGCCTGGCTTGCGAGCGCCTGACCGTACATAACAAAGGTAAATATGCTGGTGATTTGCGATATCTTAATAGGGATGTATGAAATACAGAATGCAAGTTCAATGAGAGAAAGAGCGGCGTGAAGAAAACTTTTATTCACACCGATACTGTGCTCATGTTAGGGATATAAAAACAGCGCAGTTGCTTACAGGTATTTTTCTTCGCATTCTGATAGCGGAAGCTTTTGGATTGTGGTGGAACATAAGAAATACGTTGTCAGTGGTACTGCTACGATTAGTGACTCGAGCGAGATTCCTTTGTGGCGCCGAAAATTATTTAAAATGTGTAGCATCGCTAGTCATACAGTGCCGGTTCTCTATCCATTGTAAATGTAAGTCCCATCTAAAAATACATATGCTGAGGCTGAAACCATTAAAATTAGCGAAGCCCTAGCGTATATACCGACCTTCTAATAAGGAAGATCAGAAAGCCATTGCCTGTAAATTCTTAATCTTCCAAGATTGTTTTACATTTGTTTTACACTTTGATAGCGTTCGCAGATGTTCTGATTGCTTCTTACGGAAGTCAGCAAAATTTCAAGCTATTGACTGTGAGAAGTGAACAGCAACTTGAAGGCTCGAATTACAGTTACCGTTTTTTAAAGAGATATTTCATACATACATTTTATATACAAAATATCGAATTTCAGCAAACATTGTGTACCCATACACAAGTTCTGCTGATATTCGCTCTGCATGTTCTTATTTCCATTGCTCATTACAAACAACTCTGTGAATGCATTGAGATTGGTTAAATACCTATATCAACTTCACTACAAAAAATATACCTGGTGGCTTTTAAATTTCAATTTCAAAACTTCCTAACAATAGAAAAAATGCGTGTATAGGTTTCTTCCGCTATCCGGAAGTAGAGGGTTACTATGAAACGTTTCGTAAGCCGCAATGGCGTAAAACGAAGAAGCAATTACCATTAACTTATATGAGAAACGTTTCCAGCGTTCCTGAAACCGGAAAATAACCTACCAAATAATAACAAAAAACACATAAAACCTTCTGCAAAATAACACAAACATATAGTAAAAGCAGGAATGATACGATAAATACACAGGGAGAGGGCACGAAGATGGTCATTTTCACTGCTGGCCACCCAAAATGCAACACCAAGAATGACACGAGATAGCAAAGCTAGATTTACTGGACACATAACAACAGATACAAAGATGAAACGATTGAGCTAACAGGCCCGTGCGACTTGCGGAACACGCAGACATCAATAGTTCGTGTGGCTCCCATGACTGGCAATAACGGCCGCTACACGCCGCGGCATCGAACGAAAGAGGCTTTGGATGTGGGCTTGGGGTATGTCGGTCCATGCTGCTTCCACACGTTGCCACAGTTCATCAAGCGTAGCCGCAGGTGATGCGTGCCGGGCTACTCGGTTGCCGATCATGGACCGGACGTGTTCGATGGGCAGCATATCGGGAGAACAGGTAGGCCACGGCAGCAGTGACACCTGGTGGGCCGTAGAAAATTGTTGCACGATGCGTGACACCTGCGGGCGCGCATTGTCCGGTTGCAAACGTGGCCGCTGGCAGGTTTTGCAGGTAAGGGAGAACTACAGGCTCCAAAACGTCGGAGATGTAGCTGTGGCTGTTGAGTGTACCGGCGATGCGTACCAGAGGCGTGCGGGTGTCATATTCCATTGCGCCCTAAACCATTACGCTAGGCGACAAACCGGTATGGCGATGCATAATGCAGGCGACATACGGTCTCTCGCAGCGGTGCCGCCACACGCGGATCCAACCATCGTGGTGTTGCCGGCAGCAGCGGGATTCGTTGGAGAAGACAATGTCGTGTCATTCCGTAGTCCAGTTGCTGCGTTCAACGGCCCACTGCCGCCGCACTCGCCAGTGGTGTAACGTCAATGGTAATCGGAGCAATGGGCGCCGTGCGACAAGTTTCCGCTCCTGCAGACAACGTCGAACAGTACGTGCTGACACAGGTTCTTGAGCAACACACCCTAATTCCTGCGCTAACGTTCGTGATGTGGCGGTGCGAGCCATCAATGCTCGCCGCACAACATGCCGGTCCTTTCGTTTGGTGGTGTGCCGAGGTTGCGGCAATCGCTTACGTCGATCCGTCCGTCCCTCCTGCACCCGCCGAATTCATACTCGCCTCACTGTGGCTGGATGTCGTCCCACACCGGCGCCGATGTCTCTGTACGATAAACCGCTGTCGCGACAAGCCACTATTGATCCTCTGTCGAACTCCGAAACGTGCTGGAATGACTGTCGTATTCTGCGACGAGGCATCAAGAAGCTTCCCGCGCACAGGTCCAGCTGCCCAACACACTTCCACTACTTACACCCTGCCTTCTGTGCTCCCTTCTTATAGTGCTTTTCGGTGTCGTGCCGGGCGCACATGATTTGCATATGCCCTGCAATGCTAATCGTTTGCATGTCCTCTCGCGGGCAACGCATGCTGCGAATTTCAGGCCAATCGGATGCTTTCTTCTTGGTGTTGCATTTTGGGTGGCCAGCAGTGTATTAACAGCTCATCATCGTCTGAATCCATCAGGGCAAGGAGGTCGCTGACGTCTACAACTTATTTTATGACAACCTGCCTCTATATCGAAGGTCGAGTTTCATGGTCTGTTGTGGCTGATGTGGAAGGCTTGAAATGCAACAGTATGCTTGAATGCTTAGCCTCACGCATTTTTCTATTATACAGTTCTTTGTAGGCATTCAAAACATCCTGCCAAACTTGCACTAAATCTAGGTGCCCTTTCAAAATTAAAATCATGCATTTCTGCAATTATTGCAGCACTGTCAATCGTAGCGAAAATTTCACACAACTGCTTTACGTTCAGTTCCTGGACTACTTCACTTTCGGGCAGTTCGCTATTCCGGTCGCTCTCGATTCGTACCCTCTTGCAATTGCATTAGTTCTTCATCTGTCAGTTCTTAGTCATAGAATGCCTGAACCATTTCAACATCATTTCGTAAAAACGAAAACCCACTTCAGATTTGTTTCGGTTAGAGAAAACAGGTACTAATTTAGGTCTTTCATAAAACCGAAGTGGCCTAAAATGAACTTTTGAAAAGTGGGGGATACCTCTATTACACTCACATTTGCACGAAACGCATCGTATAGTAGAGGATTTTGTTTCGCAATGGAAAATCTTTTGGTTTGAAAATGCGAAGAGAGGACCGCTTTACACTCCCGCAAACCACGAAAGATATCCAAATAGGATACCTTTAAAAGCACATGATAAGCAGCAGCAATTAATCCTCTGTTAATTGCCTTCATCCCTCTCGTTACTGAAAACGGTGTTCAAGAGGAGTGCTGCTAAGATGTTGACTTTGCCGGCTAAATCCTTACTAGTGAAGTTCTTTTCTATAGAAACGGAGTATCGTCATTAGAAGCTTTGCGGAAACTTCGAACACAGAAAGGACTATAGAAAGGCCAAGGTCCTATCCCATGTGCCGGTTTGCAATGTCTGGTGAGACGATTAGAGACAAACTGGGAGTTTGACGGTTCGCCCCCGATACGCGAGACCGGAATTAAGAGATTCCCGTTCGAATTATGGGCATCCGAAATGGACGAACTAACACCCCAAATGACAAGTTGAGCAAACTGTGCTCGTGAATCGGCTATATGTTTCAGTATGACGAGAGCATTGCTAAATCGTATCATTCACGGTGTGTTAAATCTGTACCCGTACACATTGCAAACTCTATCACATCTGTTACCGACGGATGCCCCATAGCGGTAGGAATTCACCGTCCGTGCTCAAACAAAGATAACCGTGGAACCCCAGTGGTTGTTAAATGTGTTTTGGACAGTCGAAGCTTATTTTTCGTTACACTGGTCTGTTAACTAGCATAATTGCCTAATATATGCACAGGATAATCCACATACGTACACAGAGGAACAGCTGGATTAACAACGAGTTATGCCGTGGTGTGTATTCACAACATCCGTCATTTTTGTGCATTTTTTCTTTGAGAAACCGTGCCCAGAAATGACTGGAAGACTTTCCCAGTAAATGCATGCTGAAAGCCATTTGAATATGCTGCGTGAAAAAGTGATGCCATGTTTGCGAGAACAAAATCTGATGCACACTGCAAACTTCGCGAAGGATGCCGCGCCAGCTCACGTAGCATCTACAGTAAAGGACTCTTTTCACCACATTCGTTGCAGAAATACTAATCATCAGGTAATGCAGCATCCGGTAGCTACCTACGTCTCAAGATCTGACAGTCCTTTTTCATTGATTTTCACCGTATTGCACAGTGTCTAGCCGTGATCGCCTTTTGTCGGTTACTATTCGACTAAATGTTTTTCCGCTGCCAAGAACCATGCTCTTTCGAGCTGATACTTTTCGTGCAAACAGCACTACAATACACGCATTTTGTGTGTGTGTGTGTATTCTAGCTTTTGTTGTAAAGTTTTGAAATGAAAATTGGCTTTTGAGCTACCCAGTATTTTGCAGAGTAAAAAGTAAAAATATCTTTTAAAAATGAGAAACGATAATAACGAAATCTCCTCTAAATAAAAACAAAATGCCGCCCCGGTGGCGAAGTGGTCTGAGCGATGGCCTCTGATCATTCGTCTGAAAGGGGTCCGGGATCGAATCTCAGTGAGACATGGATGTTGTGTTTGTCTTACGGCACTGCCTCTCTCCTTTCCCTGGAACCAGTGACCCTAAATTAGGGACGGACGACTGCTTATAGCCCATTGAGTTGCTCCCGGTGGTCGTTAAACCTCCAATGAAAAAAAAATAAAATAAACACGAGCATTATCGATAAATATATCAGAGAGAGAGAGAGAGAGAGAAATTTAATAACAAGTATCAGTACGGTGAATTTTGCTTATTCGAACTCTTTCTCCAAAGTTTAATTCTGTAAAACCTTGATTCATCCGAATATACTTTAAAAGCAATGTAAGTTTAAAGAGCATTAGAATTTAGAAGCTCTGACATTCTAACGGCAGACGATGGGTGAAATAAAAAATGTAATTCGAGCCAAAACGGAATTAAAAAAATCAGATGTCCAGCGACGCAAAACCATTTTAGAAAGTGATGAACTCGTTTTATTAAGAATACTGTAATGTAACGTAGAATATCGGGCAGCTTGAAATGTGATGCGAGTCTAAAGATGTTTGATTGTGAAAAACGTAAAAGCAAAATAATACAGGGTGATTCAGCTAAGCAGGTACAAACTTCTGGGAGGGGTAGGTTGCACAAAGACAAATCGGAATCACATAGAAATGCAAGGTCAGAAACGCCAACTTCATGCGGTAGATGGCTTTGTTCGGCCGCGAGACTATTCATACGTTCTACCAGGATACCGTCATTTACACGGGAAGGTTGCATCAATGCACATAACGCGCATGTATGGGGTACGGAGAACGCCCATTCTATACAACTACGTGCAGAACAAAACTGTTTTGCTGTTAATGTTTGGGCCGGCATTGTCGGGAACCACTTAAAGTGGTCCCACCTAAAATCTCTACCATATGTTTCCAATGGTAAACCTTCTGTACATATTTTCTTCACAATTAATGTATTCCCAAGGATGAAAATTTTGTACATCGATAAAACTAACTTCAAGTTGTAGCATGGGATACTTAATGTTTACTAAAACATAAACATAATTAAGCAATCCAACATTCGTTTGTCTACTGACGTCATCAATGTACAGGTCGCGTCATCTATTAACAGGTCTGAACATTACTGAAAGCAAAATGATTGATTTTTAATATAATTATGGTTATGTTTTAGCAAGTGTTAAGTATCCCATGCTATAACGTAGAGTTAATTTTGTCGATGTGCAAATTTTCGCCCTTGGGAATGCATTAATTGCGAAGAAAATATGTACAGAAATTTTACCATTGGAAACATAAGGCAGAGATTTTAGCTGGATCCACCTTCATTGGCCCATACCTCATGCCTCCTCGTCTGGACGGAAATAGTTTTTTTTTTTTTTTTTTTTTTTTTCTTTGATTGGAGGTTTAACGACTACCGTGAGCAACTCAATGGGCTATAAGCAGTCGCCCGTCCCTAATTTAGGGTCACTGGTTCCAGGGAAGGGAGAGAGCCAGTGCCGTAAGACAAACGCAACATCCATGCCTCACCGGGATTCGAACCCGGATCCCGTTTGGACGAATGATCAGAGGCCATCGCTTAGACCACTGCGCCACCGGGGCGGTGACGGAAGGAGTTACCGGATACTTCTGGAGGACGTCTTGCCAGAGCTATTGAACGAACAACAGGTCCCTCAGTCTCTGCGCCGTGCAATGTGGTTCCACCACGAGGGGCCCCCGCCCATTTCAGCAATGACGTTCGTCATCACTTAAACATGACATTTGGACATCAGTGGATCGCGCGTGGTGGTCCCGTTCATTGGCCGGCAAGTTCGCCGGACATCAAAGGACTGGTGTACGACACCCCCGTTGAAAATGATGAGGACCTTGTAGCACGCATCTCTGTAGCTGCAGTCGATATCATTGCTTCAAAAACTCATATTAAAACAATTCCTTTTTTTCGGTACCTTCTAAAACGAAGATCATTTTGTATATGTATATATATATATATACACAGCGTGTTTCGAAAATATTTGGACAAATTGTAAAGGGTGGTAGAGGGTTCCAAAATGAACATTTTTGTCAAATAATGTGTGTCCGGAAATGCCGCATTTAGATGGTAGAGGGCGCTGTTTCAGTCAGTCGAATTAACACTTTTTCTGTGGCGTAAGGCGTCATTCCCCGCTCTTATGTTCAACGGCATGCATCGCTACACGAATTCAGAGCTCGAAGATATGCATCTGATGTATCGGGCTGCGAACGGAAACGGACCAGCTGCTCAAAGGTTGTACATTCCACGATTCCTGACGAGACACCTGCCGAATCGCCAAAAGTTCGAGCATGTGCACCGGCAGCTTTGTGACAGTGGATCTTACAGAGCTAGCAGGCCTGAAGTCGGCCGGACAAGAGATTGCGGAACTCCTACAGTGGAAGAAGCTGTCTTAGGTGCAGTTGAGTTAAATCTTGCCACAAGCACGAGAGATGTTGGATATCGCCTGGGTTTGAGCCATTGAATCGTATGGAAGATTTTACTTGACGAAGAAATGCCTCCATTTCATTTACAGAGAGTGCAGGTATTGAAACTGAAGGAATATCATGTCAGTGTAGATTTCGCCCGATTGTACCCGCAGGAAGCTGCAGTACAACCTGACTTCCCTTCATACGTGCTTATTTCCGGATGAAACTACGTTTACACGAGAAGAACTGTTTACCAGCCACAATGCTTATGTTTGGGTGCATGAATATCTACATGCGACAAGACCGCATGCCTACCAGCAAAGATTCTCCATCAGTGTTTGGGTAATTATAATGTATGATTTTTTTATTTGAACGTACATCCTACCCAGTCGCTTGACCGCTGCACGTACCCCATCTTCCTGCAAGAAACCTTGCCGGAACTTCTCACAGCTGTTCCTCCGTCTGCTCTTCGAAGAATCTGGTTCCGGCATGATGGTGCGCCTGCACACTGCAGTACTGATGTGAGGAATTACTTGGACGCAACTTATGGAAACCACCGGATTGGTCGGGGTGGACCTGTTCATTGGCCACCACGATCACTTGTCATGTATGGATTTCTTCTTATGGGGCCACATTAAGACCCTGCACGATATCCCCATTGACTCCGAGAAAGATCTCGTTGCCAGACTGTCTGTTGCTGCAGGAAATGTTCGGGAAATGCCTGGAATCTTTGCAAATGTACGCCAATCCATGCGCTAAAGATGTGAAGCTTGTGTAAGTGTTGATGTTCGTTCTTTTGAGCATCTACTGTAAAAACAGGACTTATTAAAAGGTTTGTTGCATTTGATTTTATCTGTCTTTTAAGTTGTGTTACAACACGACATTTTCGGACACACATTCTTTGACAGAAAATGTTTATTTTAGGCCCCTCTACAACCCTATACAATTTGGCCAGATATTTTAGAAACACCCTGCATATATATTCTTCGTGGCATGGAATCCACGAGATGTTGATAGGTGGTTTGTGGAATAAGAGACCATGCTTGATGAATAGCACTTTCCAGGAGTGTGAGTTTGAAGGCCTGTGGATCCAGCTGTCTGATGGCTCGTTCAACTTCATCCCACAAATTCTCAATAAGGTTAAAATCTGGAGAATACGGGGGCCACCTAAGAAAAGTAAATTCACCGGTATGTTCTTGAAACCAATCCTGTACAATACGAGCACTATGGCAGGACACATTATCTTGTTGAATGTAGCCATCGCCATTGGGATAAACCATTCACATGACAGGATGCACTTGGTCCGCAATGATGTCTAGATATGATGTGCCAGTCAGACGTTGATCAACACGAAATAAAGGGCCCAAAGCATACCAGGAAAACATTCCCCAAACCATAACGTTGCCTCCACCAGCTTAAAGGGTTGTAGCAATGCATTTGGGGTCCATGCTTTCGTGCTATTTCCGCCGAATTCTCACTCGGCCATTGGCATGGTGCAACTGAAAACGTGATTCATCGGACCACATAATTTGTTTCCAATTATCGACTGTGCAATCCTTGTGCTCCTGTGCGAACTGGAGACGTTTTTTGCAGACAACAAAGGTGTTCGAAGAGGCCTTCGGCTGCCATATCCCATCCGATGCAGGGCACGGCAAACAGTGTGTGCAATGATCATTTGAGGGGATCCTTGATTAAGATGGTCTGTAATTTTATGCACTGTTGCTCTTCTGTTGTCTATTACCAGTCTGGACACTATCCGTTTCGCCTGAGCAGTTACTAATCGATGACGACCACACGTTGCACGTAGAGACCCAGTTTTTTGGCTGACAATCTAGTCTTTAAACACTTTAACAACAGCTGCTCTGGAACGTTTCACAAATGCGGCGGTTTCGGTGATACTCGCTCCATGGCTCCGAACTCATACAATCATCCCACGTTGAAAATCCGTCAAACCGCATTTTTTACCCATTTCGTCATCCAAAAATCACTTCTACTACAGTCGCAAGCACTAAGCTTTCCGTTTTATTCTAGCCTCGCCCTCTGGTGGCAACAGCGTGCAGCCATAGCTCATTTGCTTAAAACTGTCGGGTGGTCATAATAAAGTGGCCACTCAGTGTATACGTAGCACCGCGCAGAGAGTTGTAAGTGCGTGCCTGCCACGGAATACCTCAGGTTCGAACCCATGCAGGTACGAACACTCGAACCACTAAATATTCGCCGTGCGTCATATGGGAAAGTTACGCCGTCTGACCCCGGGAATAAACATGGGCATCTTTCTCCCAATTTCTACCTCACTTCCATGTCACTTTCCTATCGGGCACTCTAGCCCAAATCTCCTAGCTTTGTATTTCTAAGGGTTGTTTAAGACCTGGGGTCAGACACTCCCTTCCTAAAATCCTTCTGCATATGATCTAAGTTGTAAACGCTTGAAAAAAAAAGAACAAACAGACGTTTACGGTTCGACGTTTTAGTTCAAATATCTGTCCACTGGCGCGCTGTTCTGTTGAGAACTTCGGGGTCAAATTGTTGCCATGTGTCTCTATGGAAGATTAACCTATGAGTCTCCTGCCTTGGGGGTAGTAGTACTACAGTTTGGTTGTCCCGGTCGTGTGGAGCATGGCATCGGGAAATCTGTCATTACATGAGCACATTTATCTGAGCCTTCATCATACTGTACAGCAACGTACGGCTGGACGGTCCCTGTGTCACATAACGGCGGAAACTCAGTGGAATGCAATACCTATCAGCCTAATGAGACGAGAACGATTGGTGGAAGGTAATGTGCGTCTCCCAAGTGGAACTGGTTCACGTATGTGCACTTCCGAATTCCCCAATCACCGCGTTTGACAGCAATCCGTAACAGCCCCACAATCCACAGCAGATGACATTCGACGAGGTGAACAGGTAACTTGAGTATGGATTTTATCGTCTGGCTGATCGACTCCTCTGTCTAGCGTCCTTGTTTGAGCGCTACCATTTTCGATTGCTATTCACCACTGGTACACACCATGGGCACAATGACAGCACGACTTAAAGTCGATGACGTGCTTCCGCCCGTTTTGTATGTCGCACCTTCCTGGTATTCCTGATGCCCAGTTTCGACTAGATATTCCCCGCTCCACATGGTTAGCATTAGCAAACAGTGCATACAAAGGCTTGAAATGCTGCCCTGGCCAGCTAATGTCTACATACTTTTCATCAAGAGTTAATATGTGGGACGTCATTGCCACACGACTTTACGCTTCTGCACGAAACTCTCGCAATGTTTATGGATTGTTGACACCGGTCAACGATGCGGGGTCAGAGATAACTTACTACGCCATCCGGGAACTTTCCCACCGGATGGCACTCTGTGTTGCCGAATGTATAGCCCAGCATGGCGGTCGCACAACCTACTAACATTCCACTGTGTCCTCATCCATCGCATTGACGTAATCCCTCAGAAATTAAATCTCTCTTTTCCTACATAGTTGCGTACGTGTGTGATAATTTTCATCTCATTTCTTGCATGTCTCCATGGTGTGGCATTTTTTGTGTGTGTGCGTATCGATGCTGCAGTCGTTCAATGTCCTAAGAATGTCAGTTTAATTTTTGCAAAGAATGCACTTCCGAGGTATTATTTTCTGGGGAATTAAGAATTAATGGCGGTTATTTTAACATATCAGAAAGAAAATGCTTTAAGGGTGCAACCATATCAAACTGTTTCCTTTTTACATACCGTAAGAAATCAGTGCGCAGTTCCATAGTAAAAGATTTTTTCAGTACAAATATACAATGCTGGCTACCCAAAATGCAACACCAAGAAGGACACGAGATAGCAAAGCCAGATTTACTGGACACATAACAACAGATACAAAGATGAAACGATTGAGCTTACATGCCCGTGCGACATGCGGAATACGCAGGCATCAATAGTTCGTGAGGCCCCCATGGCTGGCAATAACGGCCGCTACACGCCGCGGCATCGAACGAAAGAGGCTTAGGATCTGGGCTTGTTGTATGTCGGTCCAGGCTGCTTCCACACCTTGACACAGTTCATCAGGCGTAGCCGTGGGTGGTGCTTGCCGGGCCACTAGGGAGAACAGGTGGGCCACGACAGCAGTGACACCTGGTGGGCAGTGAATAAATGTTGCACGATGCGTGACACGTGCGGGCGCGCATTGTCCTGTTGAAATGTGGCCGCTGGCAAGTCCTTCAGGTAAGGGATAACTACAGGCTCCAAAACGTCGGAGATGTAGCTGTGGCTGTTGAGTGTACCGGTGATGCGTACCAGAGGGGGGCGGGTGTCATATTCCATTGCGCCCCAAACCATTACGCTAGGCGACAAACCGGTATGGCGATGCATAAAGCAGGCGACATATGGTCTCTCGCCGCGGTGCCGCCACACGCGGATCCAACCATCGTGGTGTTGCAGGCAGAAGCGGGATTCGTCGGAGAACACAATGTCGTGCCATTCCGTAGTCCAGGTGCTGCGTTCAATGGCCCACTGCCGCCGCACTCGCGGGTGGTGTAATATCAATGATAATCGGAGCAATGGCCGCCGTGCGACAAGTCCCCGCTCCTGAAGACGACGTCGAACGGTACGTGCTGACACAGGTTCTTGCGCAACACACCCTAATTCCTGCGCTAATGTTCGTGATGTGGCGGTGCGAGCCGTCAATGCCCGCCGCACAACAAGCCGGTCCTGTCGTTAGGTGGTGTGCCGCGGCTGCGGCAATCACTCACGTTGGTCCGTCCGTCCCTCTTGCACCCACCGAAACCATACTCGCCTCACTGTGGCTGGATGTCGTTCCGCACGGGCGCCGATGTCTCGGTACAATAAACGGCTGTCGCGATAAGCCACAATTCGTCCTCTGTCGAACTCCGAGACGTGCTGGAATGACTGCCGTATTCTGAGACGAGGCAACAGGAAACTTCCCACGCACAGGTCCGGCAGCACAACACACTTCCACTACTTACACCCCGCCTTCTGTGCACCCATCTTATAGTGCTTCTCGGTGGGGTGCCGGACGCACTTGATTTGCATATGCCCTGCAATACTAATCGTTTGCATGTTCTCTCGCGGGCGAAGCATGCTGCGAATTTCAGGCCAATCGGATGCTTCCTTCTTAGTGTTGCATTTTGGGTGGCCAGCAGTGTAGTTGATTTTCTGTTAGTCTTACTCTACAAATGTGAAAATGTGGAAAACTTTTAACCACTAGGGTGTCCAGTTCCTGGGATGGCATCACATATTCGGTGGAAGCCATTTTGAATTACTTTGTATATTAGCAGCATTACCAAATTCGGACAGGCGTTTATCCCGTAAATTATTTAATTTGGTCAAAATATTTATTGTTCTTATCACGAAGATGAAGACGACTAAAATTTTGATCGTTGATAGAATGAAGCCCATACTTAAGTCTGTCAGATATGACATTCTAAGTGTCACCACGTCCGCTGACCCTAATCGTGTTATCCTATAGCTTTGACTTTCAAGGCTGATAAATTTTCTTTCAAATGGCTGTTAAAAGACCATTTTCAGTGTTGCAGGAGCAAAAATCATTTCTTCTGAAGAGAAATCGACGTTTCTTTTCTTCCCAACTCAACATGACACTGTGTCTGGCAGGTAATGAAGGTAATCGGTATCTACATCCTGGTTTCGTCAATATCAATGCCTCTGTATTAGTGGTCTGCACAGGCCGTAGCCTGAGAAGTATAGGCCGTGTCAGGCATGAAAATCCGGTACAAGGGGGACCTGGTCCTTGCGTCGAATTTTCATTTTGAACAGTTAAGTGAAACATTCTGGGTTCGAACCTGTTCTAGAAGGTTTGGCATTTTGCTCGTGGATCAAAGAGAAACGTTTCGACTCAAAAAATAAAAACTGACTTATTATACACTGAGTTCGAGAAGATCATTGAATGTAACGAAAGACGTAGATGAGCAGCCGCCACCAAACGCGTTGATTAGTTAGAGCTGAAATCGGAAAATCCGGGTGTAGTATGAGAGTCTGGAATGGGACGGTATATTTCTTTAATTGTTAAAATCAAATTCCCTTTCCTCTTCGTTGTCTTTAATTTTCTGTAGATATATGGCAGCTATTGGAATTGGAGTCACTCTGTTCGCCACAGCTTTTACACATGACACGTTTACTTCATAACTTTGCGGAGTCTCTTCGGAACTGATATTTCGAAAAACACTCTTATATCTAGAACTTGGCCAGTTATCAGCTTCACAACTCTAAAGATTTCATCTAAAATTCAATAATTACTCGGGATATGTCAGTCGTTTGGGTCTGTGATTGTCATACAACTCTTAACTCTCCTTTTGAAGCTATGTTTATATGTGCAGAATTGGCGCCTATAATTCGTGACTTTATTTGTTTCCAAGAAAACTTTACATAAACATACTTTTCCGTTTCAAAAAACCAGGTGACCGAGTTTCAGTAGCGATTCATTGCTACAACGGAGATGAACATGTTCGAAGTATTTGTTTACATACACTGGCGGAAAGTGAAAAAAGAACACCAAAAAGGAGACTTCTGATACCAACGAAATGTATACAGCATAATAACGGAATACAGAGGATAACGTGATCAAAACATTATGGCAAAATACAGCTGTATTTGCTGGTAAATTGAAAACTAACATTTCCATGTAACATGGTTAGTACGAGGGTGAAACGCCATGAACTGCGTCACACTGTGCAATTCTGGCATGGAGTCTGTCGTACAGATGTTGGATGTAAGTTTGGGGTATTGAGTTCCAAGCATCCTCAATCTGGACGAGTAAATGGGGGATGGTCGTGGCTGGCCGTGGAGACCGGATAGGTTGTTGTCCCATAAAATCCCACACGTGCTTAATGGAGGAACAAAACCGGTTAACGTACAGGCCATGGAAGTTGTCTCACATCCTGAAGTGCATGTTGCGTTGCTCGTGCCATGTATGGGCGTACGTTATCTTGCAGGAAAACACCACGATGGACCGACCTTCCAAATGGCACAACAACGGGCTGAATGATGTTGTTGATGTAGGAGGTGCCATTTAACGTACCCGGTACAAACACTAGTTGTGCACGGGAGTGATAGCTGATCGCTCCCCACACCAGGAGACCAGGTGTAGGCCCTGTGTGTCGCTGGCGGATGCAAAAGGGTGGAGACGCTCCCCTGTGCGTCTGCGAACACGCATACGGCCATCTGAGGCTCCCAAGCAGAATCTGCTTTCATCACTGAACCCTACAGATCGCCATTGCGTTCTCCAGTGCAGACGTTGGCTTCATCGCTGAACACTACAGATCGGCATTGCGTTCTCCAGTGCAGACGTTGGCGACACCACTGCAGCCGTTCCTGACGGTGGGCTGGAGTCAGAGGTACACATGCCAGAAGCACAGGTGCACGTAGTCCTGCATCCAGTAGACGGTTGCGGATTGTTCGCACAGTCACCTCAGGTGCAACGGCAGCTCGGATTTGCGTCGCAGTTTATGTTCTGTTTGACAACGCAGCTCTTCTTATGCGTCGATCGGTCCGCTCATCAGTCCATCTGTGACTCCCGGTTCCACGTCTTCACGTGTGGGAATGTTCCTCGGACCATCTACGCCACCATTGTACCACCACCGATACTTCCCGTCCAATTCGCTCCGCAATACGACCATACGACCACCCGGCCTCGCGGAGTCCGACTAAACGACCTCGCTCAAAGTCAGATAACTGCTGAAATCGTACACGTCTTCCATGTCCAGGCATTGCAGCTTTTTCAGGGTCTTCGCACGTGTTCGTACGCCGACGACTGACTACATTCACTTCACCGTACTCCTTAAATACCACCGACGATAATTTGCATAGTATGCCGTGCTGTGGCGTAAGCGCTCACCGGTTGGTCCCGAAATTAACATCACACCTACGTAAACTCGATTCCATTAACATATGTAAATTTCATGATCGTCCGCCAATTCCTTCTTGGTGCTCTTTTTTCGCTTTCCGCCAGTGTATTTTGGTAACAAAGTTATTTGTCTTTATTTCATGCATAGGAGAGGAAATGCGTTTGCCGTGGCGCAGTGGTCTAAGCGATGGCCTCTGATCATTCGCCCGAAAGCGCTCCGGGTACGAATACCGGTGAGGCATGGATATTGTGTTTGTCTTACGGCACTGGCTCTCTCCCTTCCCTGGAACCAGTGACCCTAAATTAGGGACGGGTGACTACTTATAGCCCATTGAGTTGCTCACGGTGGTCGTTAAACCTCCAATCAAAAAAAAAAAAAAAAGAAATGCGTTTACTTTATTTAAAGAGAAGTATGTAGTCAGGTGTAAAACGTATGCGCGGGATAACCTCCTGCGAGAAAAGGCACGTCTCTCTGGGATACATACAGTTTTTTTTTTCTTTTTTTTTTTTTTGATTGGAGGTTTAACGACCACCGTGAGCAACTCAATGGGCTATAAGCAGTCGCCGTCCCTAATTTAGGGTCACTGGTTCCAGGGAAGGGAGAGAGCCAGTGCCGTAAGACAAACACAACACCCATCCCTGACCGGGATTCGAACCCGGACCCCTTACGGACGAATGATCAGAGGCCAAAGCCTTAGACCACTGCGCCACCGGGGCTGCACAGACAGTTTACTTTACTACTGAAGTAGTTTATTCTAGCCACGGCTAACTGGGATCGTCAACTGATGATGTTACTGCTCAAGGCTCCGTCGCCGCCCCGGTGGCGCAGTGGTCTAAGGCGTTGGCCACTGATCATTCGTCCGTAAGGGGTCCGGGTTCGAATCCCGGTCAGGCATGGATGTTGTGTTTGTCTTACGGCACTGGCTCTCTCCCTTCCCTGGAACCAGTGACCCTAAATTAGGGACGGGCGACTGCTTATAGCCCATTGAGTTGCTCACGGTGGTCGTAAAACCTCCAATTAAAAAAAAAAAAAAGGCTCCGTCAGTCGTTATCCTTCAACGTACATACAGTGTTTCGTATTTCTGCCACCGTGGCGCTGAATGCCAACCCCTAACGGTGTTTTTTTTTTTTTTTTTATTGGAGGTTTAACGACCACCGTGAGCAACTCAATGGGCTATAAGCAGTCGCCCGTCCCTAATTTGGGGTCACTGGTTCCAGGGAAGGAAGAGAGCCAGTGCCGTAAGACAAACACAACATCCATGCCTGACCGGGATTTGAACCCGGACCCCTTACGGACGAATGATCATAGGCCAGCGCCTCATACCACTGCGCCACCGGGGCGCCTAACGGTTCTTGTCGTCCATTGTTTACATACAATTCAAACATTGAGCTCTTATTAAAAGTGTTAATAAAACCATGGAATAACTTATAAGAATCACTAAGAAAATCTTGGGGCAAATGGTACGATTCGAACAGTAACACATTATGCAAAACACCTGTGCAGAATATTTATATAGAATTCAAATTCCGACATTGAAATTTGTTGGAACTACTTACACAGAATTTTGAACTGATTTTTTAGGAGCAAAAAGTGTGTATCCACTTCAAACATGGAACTACTGGTCAAAATTATGGCCTAACATATTGCCATGATTTGGCCAACAGAACGCAGTCAACAGCCTTAATGCAAATGTAATAAGTATGTAAACAGTTAAAATTCTAGGCTATATTTAAACTATACTTCTGAGAAACATAACGAGAAACTAATGACGATCAGCCAAATAAAATCACTCCTTGGGGTTGGCTTCAACACTCTTCAGCGACAAAAGTGACATTTTTCTTGAACGCGAATTCCCGTAGAGATCGGCGAAGTGACAGAGCCTTGAGCAGCCAACAGTTCCGGTTCACGATCCCAGAGAGCCGTGTTTGAGCACGCATCCGTCATTCTTTACCAGGAAGGCAAGGAGCACCAAAGACATTATCATGCTGCTTTCGTAAGGAACGTAATATAGCTTTTTCATCATAAGGAACATTTATTTGCAATTCTAACATACGAAATGCGCTTTTAACTGACATTTAAAAAAAATGAAAATGAAAACCTCTTGTGTTCAAGACTATGCTATTCCATGCTGCGAGAGGGCAGAAACGGTGGCATGTATGGTCGTCTCTAACACACCGGAATACCGGAATTCATATTCTATGTAAGAATCTTATATTTTACTACTGTTATTACCAAAAAGACCTGCAAACTTATTTATAAGTATTATCATGGTTATCATACCAAAACGAACATTTGTAATGGAATCCTTGATGGTATTTGTGATATTGTCTTTCGCAAAGCCACGTTCTAGCTGTTTTTGCTTAAATCATTGACTGAATGATATAATCGAAAAAAATTGATGGTGTCAATTTAATTGCTTTCCTAATTGGAGAATTAAATAATAAATAAAATTTACATCATTTAAGTCCATGAGCCATTTCTCTCCAGCTAACGAAGCCAGGCACTAACAGTTTCTTCCTCACAACTCTTTGTACTCGCATAGGAAAATTAGAGCTGAATGGCATCGAAATGAATTCGCGTGAGCAGGTTTTTTTGGCATCTAAATAAAATTCATGATGCGCCTAGTGATGATGATGGTTATCATCACTAGGCGATGATAACCAAATTCATGATGCGGGTTCCTTAAAATAGCGAAAATAGTGGCAAATGTTTTAAACTACTATCTTCGGATGTAGACTTGAGATATAAAAGAGTTGCTCGTAGTTCTCCACGAAGAATGCAGATTTGCAGATACTTTTATTGAATATAATATTTTCTTAAAACCCATTTTTGAATAAATTGCAAATAAACACTACCTGTAATCAATTCGCTAGTTGTAGCTGGAAAATTACTCTGACGACATAGTATTGTACATACTGGTACACAGCACGTGATTGCGAGGTGTCGTTTATGTCATGTTACCGATCTATTGCAAAATTTCCCATGGAATTTAAAATATAGAGGCCACTCTAAATTCGGTTTCCTAAGGCAGGACTGACACTTCACATCGGTTAGGCGTAAATAGTTTTTTTGATCGAAAAAAGGCACTGAAAAATCATGGATGCACGGGGACACGTACTGAATGGGGACAGAATTGCGAGACAACATTTACAATTAATGATGCGTGGGGTCATTTTGATTCATAGTAATAAATTGTAAATGGAAATATGTAAGACGTATCCTACGTACACTGGTGTCTGCAATTACCGTGACAACACATCTTGGACAACTAGCCCTCATGTTGTTTACGAGGCTGAGAATGAGTTTGAGGACATAGATGACACTCCTCCACCAAGGCGCGTCGATATCTCGGGAGTGTTCTAGGGATAAACTGTGGTCTTGCAGTTGCTCTTCTCAGGATATTACAGACATGTTCTTTCGGGTTCAGGTCCGGAGATCTCGCAGGGCACTCCATCCTGTGAATATCCTTACTCTTCAGGTATTTGTCGACTTGCCGAGTACTGTGGGGACCGTCGTTGCTATCGTCCATAAGAACGAAATGGCGGTAAACAGTTCTCCTGAAAAGCCATACACAGGGCTCTAGAGTGACATTTCTGTAGCATGCAAAAGTCAGGGTGTCTCCTACAAACAGGTACAGCTGCGTGCGTCCGTCTAACATGATGCCAGCCCATACCAGGAGGGAAGATGTCGGCTTCCCGTCTCTTATCGTAACTCGTCACTCAAGAGAGCACAGGACCATTGTTCTGTGGTGCATGGGGGATATTATCGGGCCGGAATGAGTTGGACCTTTCTGTGCGATGCGGCGAGGAGACTCCAGAACATTGGCCTTCTTGCATACTGACCTCTTTCGTGAAGTCACCTGTAAACTGTTTGCCTCGATATCGTGGTTCCTTCTAGCAGAGAAGAGTTCCTGAATGAGTTGCCGCGCCGTCAACTTCCAGTGGCGGCTAGTTGTAAGAGAATATCTGTCGTCTTGACTTGTTGCGGCTCGTCGTCTTCGTTGTCCCGGCCTTCTGGTTTTTGTTCCGCTTTCCGAGAATTGTCTCCAGACACTGGAGACCACTGGCCTTGACACTTTCAGCCATCTCGCTACCTCAGTTTGCGATTTTCCGGCTCCTAATCTGCAGATTACCCTCCACCGTAAAGAGTCTTCTAAAGTATGGAGCGGAGCTATTCTCCCACTAACAGTCAAAATCAAGCTTTAATTGCCGCTCCCTGCTCAGAACAACGTTTATCAAGTCCACGTGCCTGCCAGCTCTATGACGTCATTTGCGTACTGCCATAGAAGTTAGCACAATGGTGCTTGGGTACGTCGACTTGGCCTCTCCCCTTGCACATGTCTCTGGAAAATCTTTAGAATCCGTCATCTCATTTTTGACATGTCGTCCACATAGGAAGTTTCGTACGCAAATGTTAAGTCAACCATTCGACAGTGAACACATAATTTCTCGAGGGTTTCCGAAGTCCTGGCCAGTTCGCTAACTGGATTTCACACTGTGATTTCTGGCTTCCGGGATACCTGAGATACAGAATTCATAGGGACGGCATACGCTCTATCTCAGATCCGAAAATGAGTATCAGACATGAGGTGGCCAATATCTACCGCGACGTGCTGCGAGCACCCGTGTCACGTGCCGTCCTCCGTTTGCAGCATGTCATCTCATCTGGTTGCCAGCATATTTTGTCCCGAAACGTTTGTGCTGTCAATAAACAGTAAATTCACGAACATGTCTATTCTTTTCTTCCCTCTGCAGAACCATTTTCCCCTAGCGCGCAATTTCGAAATAATGTTTTCCCTACATCATTTTCCCATGTCTTGAAATCAGCTATCTACCACATTTCGTGGCTATATCTCCATTTCTTGATTTTTCAGAGACTCGTAAATAAAAATACTTATTTGATAACCACCCGGCATATGAAATATGTTTGAAGAAACTTTTATTTAAATGAAAACTATTTGTGCGGCTGGTTAACCATATTTTTCTCTTACGACTTATCCTTGTGCGATTTGTTTTTGTAGGCAAGCAGACCCTAAACATCATACTGCACTCAGGAAAAAGGAGCACACAAAATGTGACAAATTTATATTCCATACCATCAATTTATATTCCACACAATTTTTTCTGATAAATATTTACATATTAGAATTGAATTATTAATTTGCAAAGATACAATTTAGAGGAGTTCTATTATATTTTAACGAAAACTTCCTTTAAACAGCATTAAATAAATCAGTTTCCCTAAATTTTCCATAAGTCACATTTTCTTCGATATCGCAAACTTTCATTCTATTAAGTGAATTGTTCAAGCGTAAGAATCCTCTATTATTTGCACAACGCCGTAATCGTCTAACAAGATCTCGACACTACTTTTGTTCAGAAGAAAATGTTTTGTGACAATTAGAGCAGACGAGACGCAGTTTTCGCATTTTAGAAATCTGTTACTTAATTCTTTCCTATCTTCACATTAGAGAGATCAGCTCTATTCTCATGTTCTCCGGCAATCGCTGATTACTCCGCGCTGATTAATTATCTGTATGATGCAGTGGCGATTTCCTGACCCCAATTCCTGAATGACGTGCTGCCTCGTAATCCCGAAGTACCTTTTCATTCCGCTTAAAGTCCTACACTAAATTTAATCTACCTCGGATATGGATTTGACAATCGCAACTCAAGCTTTTAGAAGATAGCTGCTTCTCTCTGAAAATGTTCGCAATATGATAAATGAATTGATAAAATGAATGGATATTCTTTAACAGTGGAATATTGGTATGATGGGAGATTAAAATATAAAAGGCTAAACTTTTCATAAAGTTTAATGTGCAGATTTAGTCTACATTTTCGGTTGACAAAGTTTCATTTCTAGAAAACGTGCTGTATGAAATCATTACATTTTATTAGATACAGTGAAACTTTGATGTATCGTTTTTGACCGCGAGAAATATAAAGAATGATCAACAAGGGCAAAAAATAGTTAAAAAACGCTAAAAAATGAATTCATAAAATTAGTTGGTGCACTCTTCTCCTTAGCATACAAGAATGAAATCGGAGATAATCTGTTAACCAAAAATTTGTTTGATGGTCACTTGCTCTTCCGAAACTTTAACGTTTCATGCTAAAGAAAACTCCTTTCAAGTTCAAAACGTTTTTCTGATCATTTTCACTAATACTGTGGGCATAGAAGGATGAAACTCGGCACACATTCAGGCTCGCATTCGTCTTATTACTGATTTTCAACGTTTTCACTTCCTCCGCTATCTTCACACAACTCACCAATGGCATCATATCCGCATGTGACAAGTTTTACCGAAACTGACTACTAAATTTAACCGCGTGTTACCCGGCGCCAAATAGAAGCCAATCTTCGTGACTGATTTAACCATTGTCCTCTTCTTCATATACAATGAAACTAGATTCCGCTTCTGAGCGAAGTTCAGTCCCGCAGCCACCTTTGCAAAGACCAATTATTGGCAAAAATCATCAAATATGTGACGTCAGTTGAATAAATGAATCCATCCCTCTTTCCACGTTAAGCAACGCACAGCAAATGAAAAAATGTTTTTCGGCCGCCGTCGGGGAATCGAATCCAGAATCTCTCGATATCAGCCGAGTGCATTAGCCTTACACCACAGCGGCCAACAATTCACGGTGCTATGTGTGTTTTTCTTTTTTCAGTCAGCATCTGACATCATAAATCCGTAAGATGGGCTCAGCTACTGAAACGTCTCCATCTGGAGGGCATTAACGGCACTGGCTATATATAATTATAGCAATAATCCAAAGGGCGAGATCCAAGGTGAAAATCATCAAATACGTTGCGTCAGTTGAATAAATAAATCCATCGGTCTTTCCACGTTAAGCAACGCACAGCAACGGAATGTTAAGCAACGCACAGCAACCGAATGTTAAGCAACGCACAGCAACCGAATGTTAAGCAACGCACAGCAACCGAATGTTAAGCAACGCACAGCAACCGAATGTTAAGCAACGCACAGCAACCGAATGTTAAGCAACGCACAGCAACCGAATGTTAAGCAACGCACAGCAACCGAATGTTAAGCAACGCACAGCAACCGAATGTTAAGCAACGCACAGCAACTGATGTCATATGCTGCCTGAAAACAGGAAGGCACACAGAGCCCCGTGAATTGTTGACCGCTGTGGTGTAAGGCTAACGTGCTCGGCTAGATAGCGAGTGATACGGGATTCGATTCCCCGAAGGCGCCGAATAACAATTTTTGGGTATCGTTCACTCAATCGAAAGGTCACTTGATCGAAAGGTCACTTGACCGAAAATCACTTCGCCGAAAAACACTTGATCAAAAGGTACATTTCACCGAAGGGTCACTTGACCGAAAAGTTCATTTCACCGAAAGGTCACTTCACCTAAAAGTTCATTTTATCAAAAGGACATTTGATCGAAAAGTTAATTTCACCGAAGGATTACTTTACCTAAAAGATTATTATATCGAAAGATCATTTCACCGAATGGTCAGTTTATCGAACACTTAGAATTTTGTTGTTGGAGATGTGTTGGAGTGTGGTGCTGCTTTTTGAAAAACTGGACACCTAAACATTATCGGATTGTATAAAAAATACACTTTTAATTTCTATGAAACATCTCCCCATGAGTAGGTTTTTCGAAATATAACATTAATTATAAAGCCTAGATCTGTGCCTTTTGGTCAAATTTTAATCCTCTGAGCTCATATTAATAAGGGTTACAAAGTAAATCAAGGAAATATTGTTCCACTTTTACTCAACCACAAAACATGAATTTTTTGACCGTAGGCCTAGATACAGGCCATTTTAACAGATTTTAAACCTGCCCATATTCATAAGTATTACATAAAATGTAAAGTAACTTTATGTAAACCTTATGAACGGTTAAAATTTGCTAAAAAAGCCTAAGCCGAGACTTAGGGCCCTAAAATTGATTCGTTTTGCCCGAAAAAATGTGTAACATTATTAACTTGACTTTTTATGTAAACCTTATGAATATGAGCACGCACGTTTAAAATTTGCTGAAAAGGCCTAAGCCGAGGCCTAGATCCCTAAACGTGATTCGTTTTACCTGAAAAATTGTGCAAAATTATTAACTTGACTTTTTATGTAAACCTTATGAACATGAGCACTGAACATGACTTTTATGTAAACCTTATGAACATGATTAAAATTTGCTAAAAAGGCCTAAGCCGAGGCCTAGCGTCTTGAAATTAATTACTTTAATCTTAAATCTAAATCTTTGCGTTCTCTGTGACACGGATAAATCAAAAGTGAAATTTGAGTATGATCCCTTGGCGTTTCGGTGGTCTGTCTGCCGAACTTGCTCCATGCTGTAATGAAATCCAAAGTTTTCGATAAACTGACCCTTCGGTAAAATGACCTTTCGATGAAATGAACTTTTAGGGAAAGAGACCTTTCGGTGAAATGAACTTTTCGATCAAGTGATCCTTCGGTGAAATGAACCTTTGGATCAAGTGATCCTTCGGAGAAATGAACGTTTCGATCAAGTGATCTTTCGATGAAACAATCTTTTCGGTGAAGTGATTTTCGGTCAAGTGAACCTTCGGTGAAGTAAACGTCGGGCAAATGAACCAGTCCCACAATTTTTCGGTTGCAGTGCGTTGCTTAACGTGGAAAGAGAGTTGGATTTATCTATTGAATTCTTAGCAGTTGATTGAGGAATTGGCTATCAATCTGCTATTGTGAAAGTAATAGCGTGTAACACGTCAATTTCCCTGTCTACATCCGTCGTGACTTCCATCAAACAAACAGCTGTTTGCGTAAGCCGCTTTTTGTAAAACTGCTTGAAATATTTGATGATGCCCAAATGAAGAATTTGCAACATAATATAGCAATTTGCTAAATACTGCACAAATTTCATATATTGTGTCTTGCGGGAGAGTGGCGTAATTGTCCTCAATCAGCTAACTTTTTCTGCTTTCTCTACCCATGGAAACATCCGTAGACCTCGAAAATATCATGTTTGTGATAATCAATGCGTTTTTGCTGCCGTGATGTTCTTGAAACACCGTGATTTCAGTGATGTTTCTACTACACTGTCCCTGCAGACACACATTATAAATAAAACCGAAATTATTGCACTTTTTCTACGCGGCAAGATCCACCTTTACATGTTAGCTGTTGCATCTGATAATACATTGTAAAAAGTTCAGTTTCAACGGCAATATAAATGTTCTGTATTTCATATCCCTGCCGCAATGTTGACAGTCTGTCGAGCCAAAGGTCAAATGTTTCCCCCTACACAGCAGCAGTTTCGCCCTCTAATCTCTTGTAAACCAGGGCCACGTCTTTCTTTGAATCAAGTGATTCATCAGTTTGATGATGCAAAATTTTCGATTTTCAAAGTTAAGTCTGCATCCCTGGCTCTTCCCTTAAAATGTTTTGCTCAACAGGAATAATTGACGCCCGCGCTTGCCTGCACATGTTGAAAAGGACTCTTTCTAATTCACTGAAAGTTAGTTTTTTTCCTGTTTTTAGCACGTCTTTTGTGTAAAACGATCGTGCTTAGGTTATCGATGTGTCCGTCCCTCCTTCCGTCCACCTATGGACATATCTCTGCAACTATTACTCCGACTTGAAAATTCCTTTTGCATTGGGAAACCTGAAATCTGAGAATGATGATCCATGCATTACGGCGTTTTTTTTCACTTTGCCGCTAGAGAGCGTAAACGCAGATGACATCGAATTTAAAGTATATTTCATTGCACATATTTGTTTCTAAATATCCTATTGAAAAATACATTTTTCCTTTCGATGCCTTCTACAACGAAGGTTATTTTAGGCACAGTTTCATTTTTAGGTAAATCATAGATTTCCCGGTAGGGACGTGAAGGTAAATTGCCTTTTCCTCGATATCTCTGCTTCGCAAAGACCGATTTGAAAAATTCTTCCTGCATCAGAAACATCTCCTCATTGGGAAAAGGTTTGCTTATGATTTAAAATTTTTGGTGAACGATGGTTTGGCCACCCTGGGGCGTAAGCTTTATTTTTGTTTCTGACGTACTTTATTTTTGTTTCTGACGTACTTTATTTTTGTTTCTGACGTGCTCCTGAAAACTTGGCTAACAGAATTATTTCATGTACCGATACCACACACCTCAAAGAACCTTTGGAAAACACCTGTTATTTAAAATAGTGCATATTTTCCCCACCAGGAGCATGTATGTATATCTTTTTTTGTGTCGATATCTCTGCTTCTAAGAGCCCGATTTGAAAAATTCTTCCTTTCCTTCTAATACGTGTCGTCAGTGAATAAATAAAGACATAGCTTTTTGCATATTTTATCAACACATAGCAACCGAAAAATTGTTATTCGGTCACTGCTCACTGCTTGGGATCCGAATCCCAGATATCCGCGGTGATCGAGAGTTAGCCTTACACTTGGCGCAGTAGTCTAAGCGATGACCCCTGATCATTCGTCGGAAAGGGGTCCGGGTTTGAATTCCAGTGATACATGGATGTTATGTTTGTCTTACGGCACTGGTTATCTCCCTTCCCTGGAACCAGTGACCCTAAATTAGGGACGGGCGACTACTTATAGCTCATTGAGTTGCTCACGGTGGTCGTTAAACCTCGAATAATAAAAAAAAACGACTAACGCGCTCGGCTAGATATCATATTTACTGACAGAAAAACACACATATCGCCGTGGATTGTTGGCCACCGTCGTGTAAGGCTAACGCACTCGGCTAGGTATCGGGAGATCTGGGATTCAGATCCTCAGCGGTGACTGAACAACAATTTTTCAGTTGCTGTGTGTCGCTAAAACGTGGAAAGAGCGATGTCTTTTGTTTATTCACTGACACCACGTATTTGGAGGATTCTCACTTTGGATTTAACTGCTATAATTAAGATATAGCCAATGCCGTCAATGTCCACCAGATGGAGACGTCTCAGTAGCTGAGCCCATCTTACGGATGTATTATGTCAGACGTTGACAGAAAAGCATACATAGCGACGTGGTTTCTTGGCTACCGTAGTGTAAGGCTAACGCGCTCGGCTAGATATCGAGAGATCAGGGATTCGGATCCCCAGCGGTGACCGAATAACAATTTTTCGATAGCTATGTGTTGCTAAAACGTGGAAAGAGCGAATTCTTCTTTTGTTGGAGAGAGTTTCCGGTGCTAATTGTTTGTCATATAGTCTCAGAATTTTCAAGTAATGCATAGCTTTTCCGCTAGCTGGCGTAAAGGTAAATTTCGTTATCCCCGATATCTCTGCCTCTAAAACTCCGATTTGAAAAATTCTTCACATATCGGATACAGCTCCTTATGGGAAATGTTCCGCATACAGTTCCTAATTTTTTGATAAAGAATCGTTTGGCCACAAGGGGGCGTAAGTGTTTATTTCTGCCTATGATATATTCGCAGGCAAATCTGAGCTTCTGCAAACTCGATTGAAAAAACTCTTTCGTGCACCGATACCGCTCCATTCGAAAAACGTTTGAGAATACCTCCTGATTAATCGCCAGGGCATACATGTATATCTCATTTTTGCCGAAATATCTGCCTCTGAGTGTCCGATCTGAAAAATTATATCTTGTTAGAGAGCATTTTCAGTACGAAATGTTTCTGAAATAATTTAAAAATTTTCTTGTAATCCATAGATTTTCCGCTAGGGGTCTTGTAAGGATAAATTGCGTTTTCCCGGACATCTCTATTTCTAAAACTCCGATTTAAAAAATTATTCCTGCATCGGATACAGCTCCTGATGAAAAATGGTTTTCATATAATTTGTACTTTTTGAGAAATAATGGTTTGGTGACCAAGGGGCGTAAGAGTTTATATCTGGTTCCAAGATATTTGCTGAAAAATCTGAGCTTCTGAAAACTCGATTGAAAAAATTATTTCGCGAACCCCTGACGCTCACGTCGAAAAATCTTGTCAGAACACTTTCTTCTTAAAATAATGCATAGTTTTCCCACTAGGATCGTAGATGTATATCTTCTTTTTGCTTCAGTGTCCGATTTGAAAAATTATTTCTTTGTTGGAGAACGTTTCCTCTGCGAAATGTTACTCACATAATTTCAAATTTTTAACGCAAATTTTGCCACTAGAGGGCGGAAGTTTGTCTTTCCGTTTACGACAATATCAGCGAGACTAAAAACTCTATTGAAAAAATTCTCTTTCACTGAGGTACTACTAGCTATGAAAACGGTTTGTGTGTATTTTTCTCTTCAAAATAATGTACATTTTCGCCATCATGTGGCGCCAATGTTCCATCTGTTTCACTCAATCACTCCGCTTTTACATGTGTGATTTAAAAAGTTTGTTTCAACACGGGATATCACTTACCTTGTGGAAGGCGTAAAAGTCAAAACCAGGTTAGTATTTGAGGAGTTTTATAGTTCACAGTTCTACCGCTAGGTGGTGTTTATCGACTTTTTTACAGCTGTGTCTCCACTTCTAAAACCTTATTGAGATATTTTTTTTTACTGTATGCCATTCACTACAACAGAGATATGAAGCATTGAGATCTTTCGATAATGCACAGCTTTCCCGCTCGAAGGCGTAAAAATCAAACCTTTTTTCTGGTTAACTCTTCCGAGAGACGGACTAGAAAAGCTATATTTTTTTAGCTTAGCTTTTTCCATGGAGAATATTTTTCACCTATTTTTAACTTTCCCATAATACAAAATTCTTCCGCCAGAAGACGTAGAGTTATATTAAGTTTCCTCCTATATTTCTTCTTCTAACTGTTCGATTTGAAAAACTGTGTTATTCCGATACCTTCCTTGTTCTATGAGAAACTTTACGTGCGCCATTTGTTGATTTTCGTAACAAACGTTTTTAGCCGCTGGTGGAAGTAAGTACAGTTTCTATATCTAGATGGTTTATGGATTGTAGAAATCCGAATTATTTTTTTCTAACCGGTTGCATTGGCTTTGATAAACTTAATTCACCTGAGAAAAGATTCAAAAAACATGCTCGTTACGACCGAAAATTCGGTGTTATATTTCTTGTTTCTTTATCATATGAATTGCCACGCTTGTAAAATTGTTGTAGGCAATTCTTTCGTTTTTGTAATTACTGAGTTTAAAGTTGACGGTACTAATCCAAGGCATTTAGCAATGTCAATATGTTTTTCAGATAGATATTTATCTAATACTATGATTTTTATTATTTCGTAAATAGTTATGAATTGCTTTCCTGAGAGAAATATGGCACAGGAAAATACATAAACAAGAATAAGGGTAATAAAGATTAGTAAGGGAAATACTAATATTTATGATCGTACAGATCAACGAAACAGAGCTGTAGGTGACACTAAACCACTCAAAATGAGATAAACCAGAACCCTGAATGGTGCCGTCTTTCTCTTGCTTCTGCAATGAAATCTTTACTGAAGAAATTAACAATGCACACCACATTTGGCGCTGCTTAAATTGAACATTGGTACAGCTTAATACACGGTCGAAGCACATTATTGTGATCACCAGCTAATATTCAGAGTAACCGCCGTTTGCAGCGCGGACAGCAGCCAGACGTGCTTGGAGTGACTCAATAAGATGCTGGAAGGTGTTCACAGGTACATGGAACCATGCTGACTGATGTGCATCTGACAGCTGCTGGAGGGTGCGTGGGGCAGGATCCACAGAGCGAAAAACGTGACCGAGGTGGTCCGATGCTCAATTGGGTTTAGGTATGGGGAATTAGGGGGCCAGGAAAGTACTTTGAAGTCTTCATCGTGCTCTTCCAACTACTTTCAAACATTTCTAGCTGTATGACACGTCGCATTGTGGTTCTGGAAGATCCCATCCGCCACAGGGAAGTCAATCAGCATGTATGGGTGTATGTGGTCTGCAAGAATGGATTCATAACGAATTCGGTCCATAGTGCCTTCCACATGTATGAGTGGACTCAGAGACTACCACAAAAACATTCCCCAGACAATAATGCTGCCGCACCAGCTTGTGTTCTTCCAGCAATGGTTGAAGAGTGTTCATTCTCCGATGTTTGTTGCCTTATACGTCAACGCGCAACCGTTTGATGAAGCAGGAAACATGACTCGTCGGAAAAGGCAATCTTTTTCCAATCAGCGGAGGTCCAATTCCGATACTGCCGTGCAAATGTAAACCTTTTATGCCGATGCACCTTCGTTAGCATAGATGCAGTGACCATCCGTTTGCATCGGAGCCCCATACGAAGCAGGTTTTGCTGAACTCTTGTTTTAGACACACTTCCAGTAGCCCTCTTGTTCATTCGGCCAGTGAGGTGCTCCACGTTTGCGAGTCGATCGGCCCTCACGCGCATGCGAAGCCGACGTTCACCTCTCCCCTGAATGTCATGTGGTGCTCCACAGCACGCGTCGCTTATTCGCAATGGTGCTATTTCTCCAATCACGTTAAACTTTAACCACAGCAGCACGCGAACTGTTCACAAACCTCGTTGTTTCAGAATTATTGCCACCCTTGGCCCGAAAGCCGATAATAATCTCTTTTTTAAAATGTGATAAATCGCTCCTTTTATTCATGAAGCAACGAGTGATATGTTTTGAGAATGCCTACAACACACCTTATATACCCTCCAAGCCAGCTCACGACACGTGCCTTCTTTCATTGGCCACGCGCTGTTGACCTCAAAAGTAGGAGGTGGTCAAAATAATGTGAATCAACTGTGTATGAACTCTACGTTTTTAGTAATCATCACTGATATTCACTTGAGCTCTATACTGCATACCCATCATTCCTAATGATTCACTGCTGGTAGAATGACATAAGAGGAAGCAGCTCCAGTTTATTCCGGAAACACTGGGGGATCTTAGCTAATACGTTTTCTCAAAATCGATCATTTAAAATAAATTATGTAAATCTTGCACAATTTCGCAGAATCATTGCGAGAAAGAATGTGATCAGGGCTAAGGCTTCTTAACAAGTGTTACGAGGAAACAGTAGTTCAAGGAACAACAGAAGCGAGGAAAGTATCGTTATTTCATACAGAGTGTATTCAGAAAACAAACAAACCTGACAATGCAAGGGAGAAAAACATAGTTACAACAACTATGGATCGCAAATCCATTGTATTAAAATTGTGCATGGAAAACCCGAACACAAAATTTCATTAGCATTCGAATTGTATATAATAAATTACTACCCAGGTATGCGCAGAACAATTGTTCTTCCCCATCATTTGCTTAAGATACATATTTCTTCACGTTTGTCCGACATCTAGTTTGTTACTAAGGATTTTTGAAAGCCTTTTCATTTTTCAAAATACGTCATTGGGTAAATCTTGCAGTGCACAAGTCAATCGATTACCTGTGGGTGGAAAGCAATTATGGCGCAGATTTTGTCAACAAAGATTTAAAATTGATAAAGAGGAATTATTTCTTTAGAAGTGCTTCAAGAAGAAACTGCTGCATTTATTCTGACAACATGAGTTTGACAGTGAGCTTCTGTTTTTCAGTTGGCATCCTCAAAGGGATAGTCCACTTTCCTGAATAAGGATCATCACCTACTACAGGACAAGAGCCAAGAAATGCCTCTGGCTAATGACTCCCATACTCCGTAACAGGAGCGGCTGCCTGCTTTACAACTATCCACAAAGTGATGTTGTACAATATGGTAAGCCGACTAGTCATTACGTCTGCAGCCCCGGTGTGGAATGATGCTGAGTAAGGTTCAGAAAAAGGTTGAATTTTTGCAGAACAGATCCCTGAGGATGATTACTGGCGCTCCCCAAGAAAGACTCTCACCGGAGACTTGAAGGACTGGCTACATGTCGAAAGCGTGAGTATATTCTTTCATCCACTCACCAAAAAGGTCTTAATTTATTTGAAAATCCAGTTTAAGGAGGAAGAGAAGACCGGATACTCATCCGCTATCTTTAAAAGCATTCGACCTAGCGATGAGTTTGTTCCTTTTCACTGCTGCACTGCAAGGGATGCTAGGTTTGAATGGGATGTTGTGCGAGAACTATTACTCTGAATTAGTTGAATATATATATGCGTCCCCTACTGAACTTATTTACTGCTTCATCTGGTGGGGTTGAGCTGAACCGACCTTGAAGTTGATTGCTGAATGATCTTTCGTAAATCTGATGTGTGATGAGTTCATTTCACTACCTCTGCGAGAGCGGGGTGTCGGGCTGGTGGTGCTGGAGGCTGTCTGCTGGATCTTCGATGACTCGAACCTTCTTCCCTGTCTTGGTGCTTTTTGCCCTTAACGCGGGTTCTAGCCAAGTGTTTGTGCATGGTTTTTCATTTTCTCTATTATGGCTTTTGCATGTTTTTCCTGCTGGGCACCCAAACCTAAAGCCCCAAAATTCTTACTTCTAAAAACAGTTAAAGACTTACAGTCAGATAATCCCTTTCCGATAATTTTTATAACATTATTTTATTGTCTTGCTACCTTTGTTGCTGCAGAGGCAGCAAGACAATATGTAAATTACCCAAACACTTGAGCTGGCGTGTTTTTTCTTTTGTGTTTGCAACAATTTATAATTAATATTCTTTGTACAGGGACATTAAAAATCCCTGTACATCGTGTGTGTGGGATACAGTTATTTTTAATTATCCCTGTACCTCACACACACGAGCTGGCACGGTACAGCGATAATTGAAATCAAAAAATCGTACAGCGATAATTGAAATCAAAAAATAGTATAGCGATAATTGAAATCCTTGTACCTCGTGTGTATGAGGTACATGGATTTATAATTATCCCTGTTCCTTACAAACACGAACTGGTGCGGTACAGGGATAACTGAAATCCCTATATCGGTAATTTATAAATAATTGTAATTTATAATTAACGATACAGGGATTTCAGAAGATTTTCAATTTATAAATACCGATACAGGGATTTCAACAGAAATTTTATTAAGACTGAACAAACAACCAGAGAAACGATAGGTTATCCTAAAATTGATTGAGTTAATTCAGTTTGAAATACTATGCATTTGGCTATTTCTTTTAAGTTTCAAAACATAGTGATCTTTCTATCAAATTTCAAAAAAGCGGATAACTGATTCGGGTAACGTTCAAGTTGTCACTTAAAGATGTAAACTTTAAGATAGTGTCAAGAAGATAGTTTATACCCTTCATTTGTCTTATGAAAGATTCCGTATCTAAAGCGGGAAACGAATGAGTGGTTGTTGCAGAAAACTTTGAAATTCGATATTCTTCTTAGGCAGAATAACATTGCATACTATTTTCATGGTTTTTCTATCACCATGAGCCACCCGAAGGTTCATAAAGAATCGCCTGTCATTAATTTGGGCCGCTGGTTCCAGGGAACAGCCAGTGCCGTATGACAAGCACACCATCATGGTTCCAGGGATCGAATCAGCGTCAAGCTCCGAGGACTAATTAGAAACCCACGCATCTATAACTCTACCAACGGGGCGGCCATATTCTTAACCCAGATTTATAAAGCACTTCACGTTTCGATAGAAACAGATATATTCCTATCATGATGCCCTTTTTGCACATTGTAAAAGCACTGGGAGACCCACCGCTCGCAATGACGTCTGTGTTTTTCACCCTTACTTATGTTATTAATGAGTGCAAGAGTTCTACCCATTTTCCATGATGCAAATTCCAAGTAAAAATTTAACTAGCAAGTGCAATAAGAGATGGCGGATGTGACGGCCAAACTTATTCTTCGAGGAGTAGGCCATAAAATGGCACAAATTATGCAGGTGCATCTCATTCCTAAACAAGTCACACAAGGGTTAACATTTCAAGCACTTGGGATCACATTAGGCGTTGTTTGCTTTATGAGTTTTCCAAAGGCAACAATGCAGATGAAGCCTGCCGCAACATTTGTAAGTGTATAGAGAGGATGCTGTAGACGAAAGCGCATATCGTTGTTGGTTCCGGAAATTTCGTGAAGGAGACAGAAGCTGCAGAGTTCAAATACATTCCAGACGTCCATCAGAGTTTTCTCAAGAGGATCTCAACCAACCCATATCAAATGACCAACCGTTGAAGAACTAGCTGAAAAGTTTTCTGTACACAGAAGAATAGTAGAAAGAAGGATGTGTGCACTTGAATTTATCACAAAGTTAGGCCAGTGGGTAACACATGTTCTAATCTCAAGAAATCGATCAGACAGAATGATGTCTTTCTTTGCTTGCAGGTCGCAAAAATGAACCTTTATTGGAACTATTGGTTACGGGTGATGAAGTGTGGGTCCTTTAAACAAATATAAAGCGTCAAAAGACTGTATGCCGAATTGGAGAGCCTGCTCCATCGATTTCAAGAGGAGGATCGCAACAGAGAGAGTTCTCGTTAAGTTTATGGTGGAATGTCAAGGGGTAATCCACTAGGAGTGCTTACATCTAAGCAAACGATATATTCAGATCTGTACTACCAGCAGTTGGGAAGGCTGTAAGAAAAATTGAAATCGAAGCGTCCAGCACTGATTAACCGCAAATGCGTCATCTTATAACATGACTCGCAAGACCACATACAGTTTAACTACTTAGAGAAAATTCTTGGACACTGGATGGGAAGTGCTACCCCACACCTCGTACTCACCAGACCTTGCAAGTACAGACTACTACCTTTTTTGATCTCTTCAGAACACTTTCGTTGAAAAAATCTTCGGTGAGGTTGAAGATGTCGAAACTGCATTACAAGAGTTTTTTTACTTCAAAACGGAGCAGTTCCACAGAAGGGGAATTCAATTACTACCACAAAGATGACAAGAGGTCAAGAATAATAATGAAATTATGCAAAACAATGACTATGTTATTTATTAAAAAATAGTTTTTCTTCTGTAGAACCTTTGCACACACCTGATATAACATAACTTAACAAAAAATTCTGTAAACGGTTCTCGGAAATGTATAAACCAGAATAAAAAACAGGTGGGTCAAATACAATGTTCCCTCTAAGCAGCACGCGCCGCTCCGCTCAGCTACTTAACTTCCTCCGCGCAGCTGAAACATCTTCCGCGCAGTAAGCACTTTAGATTAAAATTCCCAAATTAATTTTTATAAACCGAAAATCAATTACTTGCAAAAATATAAATAAAAAAATAAAATTCGGGCTCTCAAACGTCCAAACAACACTTTTCTTAAATGCCGTTCGCCTCCTTCTAAGTTCGTCTCACTGTCCTCTTCATTCTCAAATGCTTCTTACATAGTAGTCTCGTGCGAGAAGATAGTGAACGCGAGAATACGGATTAGTGATTTTCCCACGCCGAAGAAAGAGGCAGATATTGAGTCTTTTCTCAAAACAACACTTCAGCGCCAGCCAATCACAGCAAACCGTAACCAAGTTCATTGTACTAACTAATGCACCCATGCTAGTTGGCTGGGGGTAAACATTCCGGTCGGTTACATTGTAAGCCGATGGTCAGTTAAATTGCAAGCCGCTGGCCAGTTAAATTGTACGCATTCCAGAAGTAAGTTTGAGCTTCTCACTTTTTATAAAATAAAAATTTTAATTAAATAAAAGTTTTTTATATTTTCTTTTAATTTCATATCAGTTACGGAAGGAACGGTACTAAAAAGGTGGGTATTATAAAAAAAATAAGGGTTGCAATCCAAGTTCCAACTTCTACTGCATTAGAAAGAGAAGCTGAGAAAATAAAATTTTTTGCCCAAGTGGTTTTTATGCCTGCCCAACTCATTGGGTTAGACGCGCATTGCCTATGGCTGCTTTGCGGGAATATTGGTCAAATGTTTGATACAAACAAGAAACAATCTTCTTGTAAATTCATAATTTATACGACAACCAACAGCGGAATTTTTTGAAGCTCAACTGTATTCCTTGTTAAGTAAATGTTAACAAATAAACGCTAAGTATTTTTAATGAACATAAAAAACGGTACTGGTTTAGATAATAGCTCATTGTATCGGCCAAAATACAACCAAACTGCAAAGGAATGCTTTCCGCCGAGAATTTTGCTGACGTTAATATGATGTCTAAAGACACATGTGTGCTATTAACGCGGTTAATTATCTGTAAATTTCGGATATAGCGGTCTTTACAGTGGAAGCAAAAAAAATATTGCTTGCGGCGCGTGGCGCTTTCCAGATCTTGCTCTTAGAAAGAACAAAAAGAACTGTGTTGCGATCAAGCGAAATATTTTGTTTCAATAGCAGCTCTCGGTGACGTTTATCGGTCTGGCTTTAACTCGAATTCAGTAAAAGGGAAGAAATGTTACTTTCGCTGAATATCGCAGAAAACAGCATGCCGTTGGAAAAGTTAAATAAAATGATCCAAACGTTCTGCGTGAAATATGTCAGGATGGTCTGAAGTCATAACGGGAAGGAAAGAACTTCAAGCTTCACCTACATAAACTTTTGAGCTTCAAATATTTTTGCGTCTAACAGCAAAATGTGTAAAAAACAGTTTGGAAGAGCTGGGATTTAGATAATTTGATTTAAACGAATTGATTTATCGAATAGAAAACTGGAAAAGAATCCAGATACAACTAAGGAATAAAGTAGATGAACAGAAAAAAAAAATTAATGTTTTTCGGTGACTATTCACCTTTCGTTTTAAGTTCATAATGCTTCTGAAAAGTTTTAAACGAAGAGACCTCCTTATCAAAAAGAAAATAAAGCAGTACGCTTTAAATCTTCGTGCGAAACATATCTTCCTAGTGTGAAACATATCTTACAAGACGAGAAAAGGCCTATGCAAGACCTTCATGATTTTTTGTTGTTATCTAATGGGTGCTTTGCCTGATTAGCATCTCACTCCAATCTGTCAGAATAATTAGCAATGCGAAACTGCTTTACATCATGTGACTGATATGTTCTTTGTCCCAAAACACATCTAGGTAAAAATTAAAATGCAACTACCATGTCAATAAGCTATATTTGAAATACACTATCTACCAACAAGTAATTGGACACCCCTGCAATCTACGATATCTGCGGTCCTGGTACACATCACGGCAGCCGCCGGTAAATATCGTGTGGGAAACAACAACGCAACCAGTCGCATGCAAGATGCCACGCAGTTCGGAGCTCTCTGATTTTGAGAAAGGTGTAATCGTCGGGTATCACAGAAATGGCAGATCCATACGTGACATATCCAGCGCGTGGAAGAACCCAAAATCGACAGTGGCCTACATGATTGGCAAGTGGAAGATGAGAGGTGACGGTCGGAATGTGCCCAGACCCGGCAGACCCAAAAAACTGGGAGTTAGAGACCGCGGGTGCTGGCCAGAGAAATTCGGAAGAACCGTACCAAATCGATGGGCCACATTCGCGAGGAGTTTCAACAGGCATCTGGGAGTGTTCTTTCGATGAATACCATCCGTAAGGAAGCTCATCTGCTCTGTTATCATGGAAGAGCTGCCGCCCACAAGCCTTTGATCACCAAGTCCAATAGCGCTGCTCGGCTAACGTGGTGCAAAGAACGTCGACAGTGGACCGTTGAACAGTGGAAACAGGTACTCTGGAGCGACGAATCAAGGTTCATCCTCTACTGTTCGGATGGCAGGGTCTGGGTTTGGCGTCTTCCTGGAGAACACCTCCTGCCGGAATGTATTGTGCCAACTGTGAAGTTTGGCGGCGGTGGAATCATGCTATGGTTGTGTTTCTCCTGGTATGGCACGGGACCCTTGGTCGCAATTCCTGGTAGACTCAATGCCGAGACCTACTGCACCATTTTGGATGACCATGCGCTTCCTACCTTGTGGCAGTTTTACGGGGTGGACCCCATGTTACTTTCAGGATGATAATGCCACCTGTCATGTCGCGAGGTCCACCATGACTTGGTATGGTGACAATGGGGTTAATCGAATGGACTGGCCTGCGAAGAGCCCGGACCTTACCCCTATCGAGCACCTCTGGGACAAGTTGAAGCGTTGACTTAAGGGGTGTCCCCACCGTCCGAAATCGGTGAAGGAACTGACCTGTCTTCTCCAAGCCGAGTGGAAGAAAATGCCGCTAGCCGTCGTACAACGCCTGGTTGAGAGTATGCCCCGGAGGGTCGCAGCTGTTCTCGCCTCTCGTGAAGGCTCCACCAACTATTGAAGGTGAATAAACTTCGTTTTCCTTTGCTGTCACAGGTGTTCAATTACTTGTTGGTGGATAGTGTATTTTTATAAGTTTTAGTAAACTTGTAAGAGAAAAATGAAAATACATGAAATACAATAACAAATTTATACTGAGGCCTTTAAATTGAGGATTTATACAATTTTATATATTGTTTTATTTGAAAGATCATGAAAACAGAGTTATATGATTTTTCCCCACACTCGAAATCACATAATGTTCTTATTTTGCAGATATCATGTAAGTCAGGAGGAAATTCCTCTCGATCTTCATTTAGGAATGAAGAAAATAATGTAAATAAAAAAAATATAACTAAACAAGAAATAAGTATTATTTGTAACATGGTACAGTTCACTTGCTTTTCTGGCTTATTTTGGCAGTTAGTCTATTAATTTCAGTGCAATAGTATTGTGAAAATATAAGATAGCTTCCATTCATCCCACAGTTTATGCAATCTCTTGTGTAATTAGGAGCAATAGAGATTTTCCTCATGAATGCGTATGAATTCTGGTATTTTAATATCAATGTCTCCAAATCAGTTCATTGTACCTCCTGTAAGACTTATGCAACAAAACGAATTGATTGGAATGCATTACATTTTCAAGGTAGGTTTTTAAGGACAAAATATAAAAATATAAATGTTTGTCCTAAAAATATGTCTTTGTCCTCTGCCTTCTGCAAAAGAGATAAGTTCTATTGCAAAACTTCAACTTTCATTATGCACTTATAATCTTAAGATTTTGGGTTTTTTGTTTACTACTTTCAAGATTTCAGGTTATGTAGCGTGAATATATTTTTGTGTATGTGCGCACGTTAGAGTAAAAGCCTAAATCCAGGTATAAAGAAATATTATTTACTGAAGCGATTCGAAATGCGCTAATGATTGTAAAAACCGATTTGAAATGCACTAGTTATTGTAGAAACAAATTTGAGATGCACTAGTGATTGTAGAAACAAATTTGAGATGCACTAGTGATTGTAGGAACTAATTTGAAATACACTAATGACTGAAACAAAAACCAATTGGAAATGCAGTAATTATTGTAGAAACCAATTGGAAATGCAGTAATTATTGTAGAAAACAATTGGAAACGCAGTAATTATTGTAGAAACCAATTGGAAATGTGCTAATGACTGTAAACACTGATCTGAAATGCACTAATGATTGTAAAAACTGATCTGAAATGCATTATTGATTGTAAAAACAAATTTGAAATGCACTAATGATTGCAAAAACCACTTGCCAATAATTGGTGATTGTAAAACCAATTTGGAATGCACCAGTGATTGTAAATAAAATGTTGTTTATTGTGGCAAATAAAAATAAATAAAAAATATTAATAAAAAGTATTATCTCATATAAAAGAGTATTCTTGCCACAATGCGTTAGCCCAAAACTAGTTTTCTGCATACGTGTCGCAATTACATCTAGCTTTGACTGATACTGAATTGTCGTATTCTGCTATAATCGACAGTCTGCTGGAAGAAGCAGACATGTGGTTTTCAAATTAACGATAGTTTTTTTCAGTGTGAGGAGAGTTTTGCGATGGGGTGTTTTACCTCGCAGTGAACATGTCCCATCATACTCATTAAAATGCTTCCAGAAATTGTGAGACTCCTTTTGAGGGGTTTTTACCTGTTGCTGAAAGCACTATAAGTCAGGGCAAATTGGGAATTTCTACAAGAACTGTTAGGGACCGATGAATAAATATAACTACAGAGTACATTGCGCCATAAACATGGCGGACCAGCTCGTCGATCATTACTTAGGATTTGACTGAGGACAATAATGTACAAAACGAATAATCTGAGTGGCTTTGAATTTGGCATGACAGTTTGCTCCTGCCGCTGCGGCTAGAGAATACCTCAATCCGCCGTCCTCCTTTGCATTTCATCAAAAACCGTTGCAAAATGTTTCGGTGAACGCTGCGACGCCCAAACCCTTTACACCAATCTGCGATCCTGTGGAGGAAAGCAGTTGCTGGATCAGAGAGGGCATAAAATGGTGTTCAGAATTTGCAATTGATGAGACGAGCTTAAACCAGGAAATTCACTGCAGAATTCAACATTGATGTATTGAAGGATATCACCGGACGTACCATTTATCGGACCATGACGCGAAATGGTTACAACAGCCAATAACTAGGTACAGTGATGATGTTGTCAGCGTAGACCTCTAAACGGAGTCTCTAGTGCTCGAGAGTGCGTCGGCACTGGATCGTTAAGTACTGCACATGCCGACCACTGAATTGGAAACTTTTATTCAATACAAGGTTGGACTTCCTTTAGACTGAATTACGGCCCTATGATGTTTTGCACATGTTCCATAAGGTATTGGAGTGTATTTACGTCAACAGCACACCAGACAGTCCTTTAATTGGCTCAGATTTGACGAAAGCGGTGTTTGCTTTTTGATCTGTTTTTCTAACATGTCCCATATATTCTCAGTGGGGTTCATATTCGGGCTTTGTTGCTTCCAGGGAAGATGGTGAAATTCGTTTTGATTTTTGCTGAACTACTGGTGACGCATTTTGAGCGATGAACAGTAGCATTTTCATAACTACTGGATAAATAGTAAACACTGCTGGGTGGACTTGATGGGCAACAATGTTCAGATAATCCTTAGAGGACGTCCGACCAGCCAACAAAATCAGGGAACCTGTTCCGTAATATCAGAATCTTCCGCACACGATGACACCATCTTCAGAATCTTGAGTTGTGTTTACGAGGGAAGCTGGGTCCATTGCCTCACGGAGCTGCCGCAAAACTCTCTGCCTGCGACCGGCACAAACAAGGTGTACCGCGATTCATCAAACCCTACATGCCTTTTTTCCAGTCTTCCAGTGTTCCTGACATCCCTGTAGATGAAATTTCGGGTTCTTCGCAGATATCAGTGGTTTTCGTATAGGCATGAGACGGACAACATCGATACTATTTCAAATCTGTGCGCATAGTTCGCTGATATATGGGTCTGGAACAGCCTTTATTGAATGATGTGGTCAATTGCTGCACACAGGAAGTTTTGTTTGTCCGTACAAACTTTCTCAGAAGACATCGAATTTTGTTCCTGACAGATTGTCGTGGCGGCACAATTGCCCCTCTTACGCAAGCAAAACAGCGGTTATTTTTTCCGCCTATTAAAGACACGGGATATGTCACCTTTTGAGAAAATTGCGAGCGGTGCCGATTTCAAATACGTCGTTCCACCCAGATGAGCACCACAATGAGCCCTTTATCTAATTCCGAAAGATCATTTGCTTTTCCCATTATGATCAGCATTGTTGATGAGAGACAGTCCTAAATATACGTAGTTGCCTAGATTACGTGGTGAAGCGCGTGACCACATATTCTGCGTATGCATAAATGACGTTTACGTACATCTCCATAAACGTTCCTAATTCTGTAGTCGGTATGGCTTAACGTTTTTTTCTGCATCATGCGGAGAGAAGGATCCGTGTTTGGAGCATGCAACATGCCGCGATGTCAGGCGCCAAGAGCACCGAAAGATGTTGTGGGTGTGCTGTTATGAGGAAAACTTTCCTGGTACGCATTAGTTCCCCTGATACAGGCCTCCTGCGGTCATTGCGTACTTGAACATATTTTCCGACCAGATTCGTCCTTTCATGCCTACAGTTTACTCCGAATCAGATAGACGCATTTAGCAGAATAAAGCACGCGTTCTCAAGCCCAATGCCTTCAATTAATGGTCCCAAGGAAAAATCAACGAGTTTTTCTTTCTTTTGTGGCCCGCACAGTCTTTGGATTTGAATCCCATTGAACTTATTTCTAACATGAGTTTCAACTTACACTTCTCTGCAAGATTGTTCCGCCGTCCAATCTACAAAAACTGTGCTACTCAGTTGTTTTCGTATAGTACAACATTCCTGCAAGAAACTCCCAGCATCTCGCATGTTCCACAGCCTAAAGAATTCGGGTTATTCTGCAGGCCAAGGACGTCTCAAAACGCTGTTAGTAAAAAGAGAGAGAATGAGAGAGAGAGAGAGGGAGGGAGTTGTACCTAATACACTGGCGCCTTTAGTGTGTGTGTGTGTGTGTGTGTTTTTTTTTTTTTTTTTTTTTTTGGATTGGAGGTTTAACGACCACCGTGAGCAACTCAATGGGCTATAAGCAGTCGCCCGTCCCTAATTTAGGGTCACTGGTTCCAGGGAAGGGAGAGAGCCAGTGCCGTAAGACAAACACAACATCCATGCCTGACCGGGATTCGAACCCGGACCCCTTACGGTCGAATGATCAGAGGCCAGCGCCTTAGACCACTGCGCCACCGGGGCGGCTGTGTGTGTGTGTGTGTGCATGTGTGTGTGTTTATACTGTTCTGGGAAGTCAAAAAATCAATTTTATGCGTAATCTTCCGGGCGTAATTAGGTATTACTCGTTGTCAAGACTATAATTTTAGCTTGTATTGAGCTGAGAATATTTATTTAGGCATGGCGAAGGTATATCGCGCTTTAGCTTAGCAGATGAGCTAATGTCATTGATCATTACCCTCTCAGCCTTTCTCTTTACTTGTAGCAGGAATAAACAAGTTAGTAAAATCATGCAATGCATTGATTATAATACGCTTTCCAACATACCAGAAATCATTACTCAAGTTATGAGGATAATGGCTGTGGAACAAATCTCGGTCCTGTGCCCTGATCTTTAATCCCATTTTGATGATATTCAACAGAACCGGTTCAGTATACCTCGGAAATCACATGATAAAGTTTTGTCGTAATCGAAGAATTTTTACGTAAGTTATGATGCATAAGGGCTATGGAATAGATCCCGCTCCTGTGTCCTAACTTTTGACCCCATTTCGCCCATTTTCGACAGGATTCGTCCCCGGGCAGGGCCCTACAACATACTAACATTTCATCCAAATAGAAGCATTTTACGTAAGTTATGAAGCATAATGGCGATGGAAGTGATTCCGCTCCTATGTCCTGATCTTTGACCCCATTTCGCCCATTTTCAATAGGGTTTGTCCCCAGGTGATCCCGTACCAGATGCTAAAATTTAATCAAAATCGAACCTTTTTTACGTTAGTAATGACGCATAAGAGCAGTAAAATGGATCCCGCTCTTATGTCCTGACCTTCGACCTCATTTCGTTCACTTTCAACAGGGTTCCTTCCCAGTGTTCCTCTTCCACATACTAAAATTTCATCGAAATGGAACGATTTTTACGCGAGTTATGGTGCGGACGAACATACGCAAACAACGCGTGACGTAATGAGGCAGATAGGAATTGCGACCATCTGCTCGCAAGAGTATGACGCCATAAAACTTTAATAGGATCCACACACAACGCGTGACGTAATGAGACAAATGGCGTGACCACGCGCCAACACATCAATCAGGAGATTGTGACGTCATAAAATTTCTAAGCATGGATAATATCAATGGGACGACGCCATGACACTAAAAACGTGTTAAATTGGGGTGGTTATTTAACGCACTAAACGAATTTTCCTAAAGTCGAAAGCAAGCTAAAGCGATTTCTAGTACTAGAAAATGGTAGGTTAACGACTTTCATTCAAAATCCTTAGAGACGTTTTCAAAATAATATTTACATACATACAAGAATTGCTCCTTTAAGGAGGGCGTCAAGTGATTTTGCTTCCTGTACTTTCAATGCATAAACGTCTGTACACATTTTGTTCCCAATTAATGCGTTCCCAAGGATTAAAAATTTAAACATCGATTAAAATAGCTTCATTTTATGACTAGGAATACTTAATTTTTTCTAAAACATAACCATAATTATGAAATCCAACATTTGTTTGTCTACTGACGACATCAAAGTACAGGTCGCGCCATCTTTTTTCTGGTTCCAACACCACCAAAGGAAAAGTTATTGATTTGTTATATAATTATGGTTATATTTTAGGAAATATTAAGTATTCCAAGTTATAACATGAAGTTATTTTAATCGATGTTAAAATTTTCATCCTTGGGAACAAAATAATTGTGAAAGAAATGTTTACAAGTTTTTCCATTGGAAGTATATGAAGCAAAATTACTTGACGTTCACCTTAATAGTATGGGATAAGGGCGATGGAATGGATCCCGATCCTATGTCCTGACCTTTGACCCCATTTCGTCCATTATCAATAGTGTTCTTCCCTAGGTGGTGCCCTACCACATTCTAAACTTTTATCGAAATTGAACCATTTTTACGCACGTTATGACGTATAAGGGCAATGAAATGCATCCCACTCCTATGTCCTCACCTTTGACCCCACTTCACCCATTTTCAGTAGGGTTCATTCCCAAGTGGTCCCCAACAATATGCTAAAATTTCATCTGCATCGAACCTTATTTGCGCAAGTTATGACGCATAAGGGCAATGGAATGGATACCGCTCCTATGCCGTGACCTTTGACCACATTTCGTCCTTTTTCAATAGGGTTCGTCCCTAGGTGGTCCCTACCACATAATAAAATTTCATCGAAATCGAACCATTTTTACGCGAGTTATCGTGCCGACAGACGGACGGATAACGCTGGAGCATATACTCTTCTTCAACCTATGGTTGGAAAGCGTAAAAAATATTGTTCAACTGTAAATTCAATTTTAAATAGAAAACTTCGCTTCGAATTTTTTTTTAATTTCAGCGTTTAATCTGCCGTACTTGATCACTGCCTCCTACAAACTAGATGCTTCAAAGCAGGGACTGCAAAACTTTCTAAAGGAAGTATGTGAAAACCTCGTTTTCCTGATTTAGTTTTCCTCTATTTCTATTGATAATAAAACATGTCAAGATCTATAAAGCGTTATTTTTCAAGAAGTTTTTACTCGTTTCGGAAATACTTTCCTTTCTATCGTTAAGATAGAAGCATTGACAAGTCCCTAAATTCTTCAGCTTCTGGACTTTTTTTCGCACGCCTTTCATTGTTGAATGTTCTTGAGACTTTTTTTGGAAATCCGCAGTTGCGTCGGAGGCCAGCAATTATAACTTTAGAAGCTTTACCCGACTTAGGTGATTTAATTTTTGAAACGCTACATAGAAATCGAAGGACTTCCTGATACGTATTTAGGTGTCAGTCAAACACTTCTTCCATATCCTTTGAGTGTTGTCTGTTGCCTAGCAACTTGATCAAGAATGTGACTGTGAAATAAATTACTGAAGGAGTGAGATGATTAAATATTTTTTCGTCCGTTGAATGAGATAGACAACTTTGCTTGGATACGAATCCATTATTTCAAAGCGATTCGTTTCACTTTGCGAGAAGCATGTCAAATTCTCAATCTCTGTCTTTAGTACCGGATACGTATAACAATTTATCACGTGGTGCTTTTGTAATACTAATTTAGTAATAAGAAATTAATGATTTTATTATAAGAAAATAATCTCTATCCTGTAAAATATTGCTGTACATTACTGAAATGTTGAGACCAACCCTTTTTAAAAGAAGGAAAAGAACAATTTTATAAATCGTATGGCAAAGCTGCGTGCCGACGAACTACCGTGGTGTTCAAAGGAACTGCAACACCTACATGCGTAGAGGTTCTGGACATGTAAATCCTAACTTATCGATGAAAATTATTGTAATAGGGGTTTGGTATGAACAATATTTTCTTACAAAAGAAAAACAACAACAATCAGCAATAGCAAATTATGTGATGCGTTTATTTGGGCGAAGGAAAGAAAATGTACAAACACCTGAGTATTTACAGGAAGCTAGAAATAACGTTTCAGAAGCAAATTACTGTAGTAAGTCCTCGTAATATTTCACACATACTTAATCCACGAGAAAACATTGGCAATGTTATGATACGTTAATAACTTGTCGGACCCCCCCCCCCCTTTGCCTTAATAACTGCACAATGAGGAAGCATGGGCAAACTCAGAACTATGGTGATGTTTTGTGGAACTAGACCGTGACGAGTGCTTCTTGCAGCCACGAAGTATTTGCGGTATTTTCTTTCCAAAGCCTTACTCAAGTAGTTTCAGCAACTGTCAGTTGGGATGAGATCCGGACTGTTTCCTTGCCATGATATTCTATTAACCGGCTACGCACACAAACAATGTTCACCTACTTGGAAAATAGGTGAAAATTGGAGAGTAGAGAAACAACATGTGTAGCGATATTATGATATATTAGATGACACAATGACCAGCATGAATAACACCTACATCTTTTAGTTCTCTGTCAGAGTGCTGAGTGGTCTTGAAAAATGCAATCACACTAGCCACTCCAAAGTGGCCATGCGTCAAATGTAGCTTGACATGGGCCAAATGTAACTTGGTCCATTCCTTGTTTAAGTCTGTCGAAGTATCATGGCCTCCCCGGTGGCGCAGTGGTCTAAGGCGCTGGCCTCTGATCATTCGTCCGTAAGGGGTTCGGGTTCGAATCCCGGTCCGGCATGGATGTTGTGTTTGTCTTACGGCACTGGCTCTCTCCTTTCCCGGGATCCAGTGACCCTAAATTAGGGACGGGCGACTGCTTATAGCCCATTGAGTTGCTCACGGTGGTCGTTAAACCTCCAACCAAAAAAAAAAAAAAAAAAAAAAAAGTATCATGTCAGTTTTAACGTTTACAAATGCTTCAACACTATATCTTGAATTTCAGCTGACACTCAACTCAGCCCACGTTCTGCATTTTGGCTACAGAGCATGTTGTAAATAGTTTCGACAACAAATGAGAAGCTAGACTGTTTACAGTTCACACGAGAAGCTGCCTGAGGTCAACAGTCAACTGCCACATATTAGGTGTGCAACCTAATTCTCGCCCCCTAACCGCAAGCGATCATAGAACGTCGGCAAATTGCTGTGTGCGATAATGGCTGATTGCAGAGCCATCCAACAGCTTTCCAGGCAACCGTAACCGCTCACAACTGTACTTACAGAAGGGACGAAATTTGACGGTGAAAGCAATGTCGTTCGAGAAGCAACATTTGAGGCACTGCCTCATGTTCGCGTTTCAGCTAAAAACAACCTGCCGCGGAAACCTAGCAAAGGATCTGTGCTGCTTTGGGTAAGGCTGCTGTGTCCTACAGTACGTGTACGAAGTGATTCCAGCAGTTTAAGCAGAAACATTTCGATCTCCGTGACTCAGAACATCCGCAACAGCCACAGAAAGTTGACGATGAGGACCTGTAACAACTGTTGGACGCGGATCCCTGTCTCACACAGTCAGAACTCGCCCATGAACTCGGAGTAACACGGCAAGCCATTACAAAGCACCTGCACACGCTTGGACGAATTCACAAGGATGGTCGTTAAGTTTCCCACGAACTCACAGCTGCGAACAAGTCTAGACACTACCATGTAGCTCTGTCCTTGCTCATCAGATTCAAGAAGAAGGATTTCCTCCACAAGATTTTGACCTGTTATGAGAAGTGGATCCTCTACGATAATCCTAAGTGGCGCAAATCGTGGGTTTATCCAGGTCAGCCTACCACCAGTACCGCCAAACCGAATATCCATGCCAGGAAGTTGTTGCTGTGCATATGGTGGGATCATCGCAGTGTCGTAAACTATGAGTTGGTCAAATCTAGTGAAACGGCCAATGCTGAGCGTTATTTTCAGCATCTCATTCGTGTGAGGGACACAATGAAGGCGTAAAGGCCATACACCGGCAAGGGCAGAAGTTCGATCTTATTGCTTCAGGATAACGCGCGTGCACACACCGTTAACACACGATTTTAAACACGATCACCGACCTGGGATGGGAGATTTTGTTTCACCCGGTGTATTCTCCAGACTTCGCCCCGTCGGATTATCACCTCTTTTGCTCCCTGAAACATCACCTGAGTGATACGCCCTTAATCACCTCTGTTGAGGAGGTCCACACAAGTATTCATGACTTTATCAACTCGAAACAGCCCTCATTTTACCGAAATGGCATCCGGCAGCTTTCTGATCGCTGGCTCAAATGTATCCAACACGACGATGATTATTTCCCTGATTAGGTACGTATTTGATTTTTTATAATTTGTTGTCAACCTGTTGTGCCTGTGGCCGAGAATTAAGTTGCACACCTAATACTTTTGGTTTGATGCTAGTTGTGCGTACTTTCCAATTGCAACCTATCTAGCAGCTATCTCCCAACTGGCAGCTTTCTCAACTGGTCTTCCCTTTATACCCATGAACATGGATTAATCAGTAGGAAATACTGCTTTTTCATTAACAGATTTGTGCGGTGTATTTGATGCTATACACAGGTGTAATTACCATTTACAAGCATCATTGACCTGTAGACTTGAAGAGACATGAATTTTCTTGAGGTGACGAAGTTAGTTTGAACAAGACACTACCCGAAATTTTTAATTATCCCACAAACATTAAACGTTTTAGCGGCCTTTATACCTAAAACAAATCGGTCGGGTTTTACGAAAGCTACGTTGAAACAATTTCCTTCACTGTCCCATCTCAGCGATATGGTCCATAAACTTTACACGGGTGATAAGCGCTCGCATCCAATGCTTCATTCTCTGGCTATGGCCTAATGCATGATGGGGCCCGTCTAGTCTCCTTGACACGTACATTATACCACTGGGTAGAAATCAGTGATTAAAACATCTATTTTTCCACTTATTATATTCGCCGCCATTGTTATAGCTTTTTCAGGAAGTAATCGGTCAGAAATATTAGGATAAATCATTTTCCTAAATGACCGTTTTGAATAACAAAGTTGGGAAGGAAGCTGCTCTTTTCGCCGAACGCATTTACTTGTGTCAGCCGCGTTCACCACAGCAAATACTATCCCTAGAGTTAATTTGTTCCAGCCGGTTAAAGAGTTAAGAATTCCCATAAATTCGTTCTTTTCTGGCAGATATACAACCAAATAATTACTAATCCCAAGCACAACTTAATTCTACAAGAATTTCATTCCGTGACGTAATGCTCTAATTTAAACTTCCTTTTGTTTCTCTGTTGTTTTTTTTTAAATTTGGTTTCTTCTCGTTAAATGCTTTCTGACCAAACGCCACATGATTTCTCGCGACAAGCTCGTACAAAGTGTTCTGCAATTAGAGTGGAGTGCAGAGAGAAGACCGATTCTGGTATCAGCCGAGCTCTGTATTCGTTGAGAAGACTGCATTTAGATTACAGAGCTATCTTATACAATAATGAGCCATTCAATTATGGCCAACCCCTAGTCTAGAGAAACGAGCGCTCCTGGAGACCATACTGTAACGCAAGTGAAGTTCACAGATAAGTATATATACAACCCGAGAGCCGGCTTGCGATTAGTAGAGTGTTCGGAGTCAGAATGGGAAAAGCTGCCGATTTATCGGAGTTTAATAAAAGACAAATGGCGATGGTTCGGCGCGTCGGAACTACGATCTCGGAAACGGCGGGGCTTCTGGGTTGTTCACGTTCCGCTGTAGGGAGTACGTATCAAAAGTGGTCCACAGGTGGCCAAACGACGAACCGTCGTCAAGCTGTGTTTCGTCGGCAGCTCATTGCTGCCAGAATGGAGAGGAGACTGTCGCGCATTGTACACAACCACCTCAGGACCCCATTGTGACAAATCCTCCGCAGTTACAACAGTGGTGATCAGGGCAATGTATGACGGCACACAGTTCAGCGCAGCCTTCTGCGTAGCCGAAGACCCGGCCAGGTCCCCATGCTCACTGCACGTCATCACCAACCACGCATTAAACGGGTCAAAGATCATCGAGATTGGACAGCGGATAATTGGAAGAAACCCGCCTGGTCTGAGGAATCAAGATGCCTGGTGCATCACGTACTATAATGTGCAAATTAATTGGGCCAAAGTAAAAAATCACTCTTTTTTCCAAAACTATGCCTTTATATCATTCTATGCTTTCAATTACACTGATAAATACCTGTATTAGTATGAAGTATGTCCTCCTTTAGCAGAAATGACCTCTTAAACACGTTTTGGCATTAACTCCACTAATTGAGTGCACATATTTTTGATTTCATAATCGTGGAACCACACTTTTATAGCATTCGTTATCATGCGTTCTTTGGTTGTACAGTCCATTTTACCTAAACGTCTCTTCAAAATATTGCACTAATTTTCTATGGGATTTAAATCTGGTGAATATCCATGCCAATCAAGCAACTGAATTTGATTTTCCAGCATGAAATTCTTGACCAATTTCGAATTGTGACATGGGGCCAAGTCATGTTGAAATGTCCCGTCAAAGGTTTGCAAGAATGGAACAATCCTACGTTGTAATATTTCTACGTACTTGGCTGAATTCATCATACCTTGAACAGAAATTAAGCTTCTAGTGCCATTTGATGTGAAAAACCCCCAAAACATCAGTTTCAGAGGAAGTTTTACAGTTTGTTTGACATGCTCAGGTCTTAACGTTCACAGCTGCTTTGTCTAACGACATTTGCTTGGTAACCCTGCACAAACAATAGAGTTTCATCACTGAAATATACCTTTTTCGAGTCGTCAGCAGTCCATGATTTATATTTTTTGTCCTATGCTAAACGTTTTATTTTCATTTTCGCATTCAAATATTGTTTTTTCGTTGGTCTTCCTGCCATCCGGCCAACTTCCAGAAGCCTACGGCGTATAGTTGAATCACTAACATCACAACCGCTAGCGAATAAATCTCTTTGAAAGTCGGTGCTTGTTGTTTTTTTGGATTCATTTTACTCTTTCTGATTAGATATTTATCGGTTCGTGGAGTTGTTTTTCGTTTTCTCCCACATTTACCTCTCCTTTCTGGAGACGATGATTCAGATGCATTTTATCGCGTAAGCAGTCTTTATACACTTGATTTGCCTACACCAACTGCAGAAGCGATATCTCTCACTGTCATAGAAGTGTGATCCTTCAGAGCAATTGTTTTTGCACGCTTCCTTGGGGAAATATCCATTTTTCAATACACAAAAGCAACACGTACTCACAGAGAGCAAAAACTAACATCCACCTGTCACACCGAAAGCTCACAACTGAAGCTGAAGTGCCCATTTCCTGTTTAAAACCGGTGAAACCACATTCTTATTATCAAGTTCTAACAGTCACACCACCTCACAGCTGATAAAACCGGTTTACGTGGGTTTCCGACATCAACTGGCGATCACATTACAATTCTGAGACGAAAATAGCTTGTCCCAATTAATTTGCACGGTACAGTAGATGACAGATCGCGGATACACCAATTACCAACGAACGCTGTGGCAACTGGATGCACTGTTGGGTGGAAACAGTCCGCCGCCGGCGGTGTTACGCTGTGGGCGATGTTTTCTTGGAACAATTTAGGTCCCATTATGCCAATAGCAAAATGCCTGACTGCTGTCAGGTATCTGAACGTCGTTGTGGACCAAGTTCACCCATTCATGGCAACTTTGTTCCCTGCTGGTGATGGCCATTATCAACAGAATTATGCGCCATGCGACACTGCCAGAATCGTCAAGGAGTGGCTAGAAGAACATGCTGGTGACTTTCTGGTAATGTCCTGGCTTCCAAATTCACCTGACATAAACCCAATCGTACATTTGTGGTTCGACTTGGAAAAGCGGGTTCGCACAAAATCACCACCACCCGAAATGTACGGGAACTGGAGGATTTCAACATTTTATTAAAGAAAAAGATACAGGCGCACCATATAAGATGAAAACAGAAGAAGAACAATAAATGATCATATGTACAAGGTAACGCCCACAAAATAACACGAAAAAATGCTAAAATCACTGAAAATGGTACACACCGTTCTAAAGTAAACAACACAAACATGTACACAGTATAACTAGAGGGTATTCGGCAAAAGCAAAGACAACTCTAGGTGCAATGAACATGGGCAAGAACTCGTGTGATGAAGAAGCTTACAATAAGCATAGCAATCAAGCAGAGGAAAAGTCGGGAAGTACAACACATCTAGCTTAAAGGCAAAGAAAACAGGCTATGGAACAGATACAGACTAACACGCTAAGTTGTACACAGGAGAAGGTGAGGAGTGAATAAATGAAAAAGGAAAAGCAAACACAGTCCCAAGACATAGCACAGTACGGTGATGACAATTGATGCACACTTGAGAGGTTGGGACATAGAAGAAAAGAAAATTAGAAGCTTACACAATGATAAAACAAATGCAGGAAACAACACGGTACACTATAACAAATAGATCAAAGTAGTAAACTATGAGCGAAAACAAACGCAGAAATACAAATCAAACACTGATCAAGAGTGTAGTGAAATAATAGAGATATTAACAAACATATTAACAAACATATACTATAGTAAGAATATGGCAGAAACAACATGGTGCACTTTTACAAAATAAAGCACGTGTCACACTGCATGCAAAACGTACACAATAAAATATAAATACTCACTTCAACCGGCGTAATTAAGATGAAAAGAAGGTACGGGATATGCAAAGGTATCTAGTAAGCAGACAACTCAATTTTTAAAGTAGAACAAAAACCGCGAGGTAAGTAAATATGCAGCATTCAAAAACACAAAAGAATAAGTAGAAACTAGAGTCCGATTACCTTAGACTCAAACATAGACCTGTGTAAAGCCGTGCAAGACAACAGGAATATAAAACACATTTACAATGCATCGATCGTAAAGGGAAGCGAAGTATACAGGTAGAATATGCCTAACTATCATACAGTTAACAACTTAACACAACACAACATTTTACTCAGGATAACTTGCCTGAAGGTAGGTACAATGTTATACCAAAATGGAAAAGTATACACAATACCACACAACGCGTTTCACAGATACACGATGCGATATGAGGAAATGGGTCGTTCATCACAAAAGATAAAGCGTCGAACCACCAACGTGGAACCACCCAGCATCTTGAGCCCAGGCAGACCGGAAAGAAGCCATAGATTGAGGAGTAGACGCTGTGAAGTACTTCAACCGGAGCCGAGCCAAAATGCGGTTCTGAAAGATCTTCCGTAAAATCCCACCAGCAGAAACGATGATGTTAATAGTAAAATTGTAGCGTAGAGAGAGGTGGTAAAGGTGGATCACATGTTCCGCGAGAACAAATAAGTAGGCGCAGACATCAGGAAGTTTAAGTGGTGGGTGCTTTGTGAGAAGCAACCAGGAAATATGCTTGAAACGGGAGATCTTGTGAGCAGATAGCGCCAGGATAGCGCCAGCAAGTCGAAAGGCAGTATGAAGCAGCGGCCACAAGATCGGGCAATGACAATATATGTGCTCGATGTCACCTTCGGAATCACAAAATCAACAGAGTGGAGAAGGAGAGAGGGACATATGCAAGAGAGAATAAGGAACAGGAAGGAGACGGTGAAGAAACTGCCATTGAATATTACGCTCTAGCAGGGAGGAGAGAGGAGAAAAGGAAGCATTCCAGATAGTCGGAGAAAGCGAAGGAGAAACGTCTAGGAGTAAGTGTGGAAGAGCAAAGGGTGTTTGGAGAATATTGTAGATCAAAGCAACAGTTAAAGAGGAAATGGGGACGGTGGAATCTCGAAGAGAAAGGAAGAAAGGGAAAGAAAGGCTAGGGCCAGAAACGGAAATAAGACCAGTTTCAGAAACAAGGGAGGGGAAGAGGAAACGGAGGGTAGAGCGAAGGAAAGCAAAATCATCCTGCTCGGAAGGAGTAGGATCAGAGAAAAGAGAGGAAAGGGGCTTTCAGGATAAATCGGTATTAACCAGAGCTTGCACAGTTAAAATCCCAGAGCGGACCCAACAGGGGAAGATAAAGTAGAGTTGGTCAGGAGAATGAATCAGAGTGGAAAAGAAAAGTGATTCGGCGAGGAGATAGCGGGTAGTAGAAGGAGGTGCACGCAGAAGTGGAAGTGAACGGAGAAACGCTAGAGCTTCAGAAAGAATGGGTGGAAAATGGTAAAAGTAAAAGGATAGGAATCCATCCGAAGAAAAAGGAGAAAAGAAAAGGATGGATCGTGAAGAGAGATAAAAACACCGAAGGTAGAGGAAAGTGAGGGAGAGGGGGAGAGAAGAAGAATGAAACAATGCGAGAGGCGCGGTAATAAGAGCGAACATCCGGTAGATGAATTCCACCTAAGGAGGCAGGGAGAGTAAGTGTCGTAGCAGCCACCCAATGTTTTGCAGACCAGATGACTGATGTAAAGATGCTATTGATAGTAGATTGACGTCTCAAGTTAAACACCGTTGAGGTCCAGGAAAACAAGCATTGAGAGAGAAGGTATCGCTTGACGATTTGCGCCCGTTGGAAGTAGGACGCAAATGAGTGAGTGAAGCGCCAGAAAGCTGCTGTACGTTGTAGACGAGGAAGAAGATCTTGCCAAGTAAGATTACCTGCAGTAAATGAATGACCAATATGGGTGCCAAGGATTTTCTGGGACGTGGAGGACCACAACGCACCCCACGGGGCATTAGTGCGGCCCTTCCACGACCCGCACCAAAACTCAGTGCTCTTAAGAACATTCAAAGACGCACCGGAGATAGTTGCGTGTTGTTGGTACGTGGAGCGGAGAATATCAAACTGGTCATCTCGGCGGAAGCAAAAAGTGACATCATCTGCGTAAGCGGAGACAAAAAATTGGTGATGCCTGGTGCTGGAGACGATCGGTGGCAAGGAAGAAAGAAATGCTGATCGGCAGGCGATCAGAAAAGGTTCGAATGCAAGAGCAAAGGGATGTCCCGAAAGGGGGCAACCTTGCTGAATTCCCACGCCGAAAGGTAATGGGTGCCGTCAAAAATGTAGCCTTCCGAATATGAAAATAGGCGCCCCGGTAGAGACTGAGAAGGAGAGTGACAAAAGAAGAGGGTAAGCCGTAGTGGGTAAAAACAGTAGAGAGATAGTTATGAGAAACATTATCAAACGCGGATTGCTGATCAATATTAAACAGGGCGAGAGGTTCTGAATGTTTATGAGCAAGGAAGGTGACATGGAGAAGAAAAGAAATATTGTTAGAAATAGAACGACCAGGCAAGGTGTATGACTGGTCGGGGTAAAGGAGAAACGGAAGAATAGAATTTAAGCGGCGAGAAAGAAGTTTAGCAAACCATTTGTAATCAATGTTAAGAATAGAAATAGGGCGCCAATTCGTCAGTTTCAGGGAGTCTCCCTTCTTCGGCAGGAGGATGACATGAGCAACCGTAAATTCCGGCGGAAGCGCAGTGGAAGAAAGAGCGCACGAAATTCCAGCGGAAAGAAAAGGTAGCAGAAACGGAAGGAAAGCACGATAAAAGGACAGTGGTAGGCCATCAGGTCCAGGAGAAGAGTGTGAGTTAAGGGAATCAAAAGCTGCTCTAAGGTCACACAAAGTGAAGTTAGCAGTAAGAGGAGAACATAGAGAAGGCGGGAGCTGAGGAAGAGAAGTGAGAAGGGGAGAGGTGGAAAGGTCCGAATCCTGCGCAACAGCACGGAATTTCTCCTGAAAGAAGTGACGGACTTGAGAGCAAATAAGAGAAGCATCAAAAGTAACAGAGCCATTTGGAAGACGAAGATGACGCAGTGATGTCGACTTACGCCGCGTGGTTTCCATCTGAGAGAGAATTGGAAAGGTTTGTGGTGTTGGCGAGAAATGAAGAAGCCGCAGGCGACATACAGCCTGTTGGGCCGATGGTAGGAGATGGGCATGTAGTTCTTCTTGAATCACTGGATACTGCGGGTCTGTCAGCGGCAAGGTAGAAAGAACACCTCGGAGATTGCTGACCGCCATCGACCGAGTGGTAGAGATGGAAAACGAGAGTTGGCGTACCAAAAGTAAGAGATCGCGCTTAGTGTCTAACCACAGGTGGAGTGAACTCGGTGTAGTAGCAAGGAGGGATTTCCGGGCGGTAAGAAATTGCTCAACTGCAGCCCAAAAAGAGCGATCTTGCAACATGGTATCATCAAAAGTCCATCCACGACGCACAGAAGGCGAAGACGGAGAGACACAAACTGATAAAGACACAACGTAGTGGTCTCAAGACACAGTTGCGAAATGCCGCGCAGCAGTGATTGCAGGACGCAAAGAAAAGGAAACGTAGATACGGTCAAGTCTAGCAGAAACGGAGCCTTGCGCTAGAGGACCAACTCTAGTGAAAGAGATGGTATGCGGGTGTAGCTGGCGGTAGGAATCAACAAACTGGTAATCACTGAGAAACTGAGTTAACTGAGAAACCAGACGTGCACGATGTTTGCCATGCGAGGAATAGTCAATGGATGGTTGCAGAGTACAGTTAAAATCACCCCCGAGGATAAAACCATCTGCAGAGGGGAGCGCATCAAGTGTGGAACGTAAGCTCAGAAAAAGAGGAGTAACATACGAATCATCAGTTGGGATATTCACATTAAACACATGAAAAGTGACAACAGCAGTACAGAAGGTAAGGCGTTGCAATAAATCTAAATACACATTTGTAACAGAAACTGAAATCAGACGTTGCATAAATCGGCGGTGAACGCCGACGGCAGTTCCACCGGACCGCGACTGTCAGTAAGAGTGGGAAAGGTATAAGGCCATGCTTGCCAACGGTGAGTCGGCGTATCTGAAGAACAATGAGTCTCTTGAAGGAGGACGACATCACTGTCAATGGCTGCAAGGTCCTCGTAAACAAGAGCGTTCACATCTGGTGCCGCAAACCCGCGACAATTGTAAGTCGTCACTGTTAAAGCGGCAGATCGGAAGCAGGAATGATTTTCTTAACCAGATGTTATCGAAGATTATTAACCCGGCGATGAATGTTCTTCACAGCAAGTGTGTCACCAGAGGACGGACTACGGATATTTCGGAATAAGGTGTCTAGCGCCTGCAACTGCTCAAATGCTGCCGGAAGATGATCCTGATGAGTGGTTATAAATGGAGAGAAACCGCCAGGCAAGCGTTTCCTGCCTGCAGGAAATTTCAAATAATTCTTGATACGACAACATAGTAGGTATAAAATCTTGTTGTTGCAATTTCGCAACGAAGACATCGTAAGGTAGTAGATAGTCGGCAGAAGATGAAGTCAAATCAAGGTCGCCGCCCCGGTGGCGCAGTGGTCTAAGGCGTTGGCCTCTGATCATTCGTCCGTAAGGGGTCCGGGTTCGAATCCCGGTGAGGCATGGATGTTGTGTTTCTCTTACGGCACTGGCTCTCTCCCTTCCCTGGAACCAGTGACCCTAAATTAGGGACGGGCGACTGCTTATAGCCCATTGAGTTGCTCACGGTGGTCGTTAAACCTCCAATCAAAAAAAAAAAAAAATCAAGGTCTTTCAGGGCAGGCGGCAACGAGTGGCGTAGAGAAGACGAAGCGGGTAACAGTCCGGGTGGCTTCCACCGCTTGGACAAGCCACGTGGAGCCTTTGGAATTTCTCTCATTTCAGTGCGGGAACGGGAGGTCGCGTCCGACCCCTCACTCAAGGTGTGTTCACTAATATTCAGGTAAGCGGTATCGGTATCCGCGTTAGAGGTCTTGGTATCAGACATCTTTCTATCATTAACGTCTGGAACGTTGGTAGGAGGGTCAGGAACCTTGAAAGGGGTGTTTGATGACAGGGCAGGATAATTTTCCACGGAGGTTAGAGGTGGAGAGGAAGCTGACGGAAAAGTAGCCTCCAGATGGGGAGTATCATCAGTTGTCAAATGTGTAGAAGAAGCTCCAGTAGGCGGGTATAGAGTACCCACATGGGTGTCAGGCGGAGCAGAAGTCCCGTGCTCCGTAGGACACTGTGTGTAACGGTGTCCAATCTCCTTGCAGAGACTGCAATGATATTCCGTCAATAGATCAATATGCCGGATCTGGTCTTTGCACTTGACTGTGAATTGTGTTGGGAGCTGTGCAATAGCTTCCTGAGTTGAAATACGACTCTTGCGACTCGACGAGCACCACGAATAAAGTCATGCTGCGGGTAATCTTCGCTGCTGAGTGGGTGAAAATTCCACCAACGACTCGCCCCAGAGACGATAGCACAGCATACAACATGAGGTCACTTATCACTGGGGGAACAGGATAAAACGAGACGTTCAGAGGTCTTTGGGCGACAGTCTCAGGAGAAAGTTGACGATCACCGACGGTTAGACCGGTCGCCAGAAGAGTCTGTGCACATTCAACTTTGGCAAGATAGACAACAACTGTCCGGCTACGCCGGTACATATGCGAAATGGTTTCAAGTGAAAACCTCTGAATAATGGCGTCCGCGTAAATTCTCATCAGAGTATCCGAGAGAGCCTCGAAAATAACTCCCTTCGCCAGGTTTTCAAAGAAAGTATTTTCTGCTGAAGAGTCAGCTGGGATTTCAAGAAAAATGGATTTACCATCTCGACGAATATAGTTATGCAATGCCAGAGCGCCCGCATACGGCATCTTGGGCTGCTGACGTGGCGCAGAAGAGGCAGCGATAGCAGAATACGTGGACAAAGGCTGAAAGGGCATCGAGGAGCTAGTGGAGGCTGCAACTCCAGAAGTATCCATGGCGTCATTACTATGAGTAGAAGCTGAAGAATTCATGTGGGCAGAGGAAGGCAACGGGTTGACACCTGCAGGATTGCTGAACACACCACCCGGAGAAGGAAGAGTGTCATAGCGAGCTGAGGAAGACAGCGCAGTAACGCCGACATCAGAAGAAGAAGTAGATAATGATGATGATGATTGATGACAGGAAGTGAGGGCTGAAATCTTTCCCTCGCTCCCGGAAGCCGCCATTTGCAATGGCGATGAATCAAGCCACGCCGACCGACGGGGTGGTCGAAACGTAAACAACACAGAAAACTTGAAAGGAAAGCAACTCACCCACTTGAAAGCAGACTCAAACGGAACACTGACCTTTCATGGAATGACGAATGTAGACGGGAACGAGAACACACTCAGGAAATGTACAAAACAATCCCAATATTAACGGAGCGAACGACACGCACACGACAACCCAACAGGGAGGACCTGCTGTTGACATTATGGTACCAGATACTCCAAGGTACCTATCACCACCTCATCGGATCGATGCCTCGCCGTGTGGCCGCTGTTTAACGGGCAAAAGGTGGTCCTGCAGCCTATTAGGTAGGTAGTCATAATGTATTATCTCATCCGTGTATGTTGAGAGCAGCCGCCCCGGTGGCGCAGTGGTCTAAGGCGTTGGCCTCTGATCATTCGTCCGTAAGGGGTCCGGGTTCGAATCCCGGTCAGGCGTGGATGTTGTGTTTGTCTTACGGCACTGGCTCTCTCCCTTCCCTGGAACCAGTGACCCTAAATTAGGGACGGGCGACTGCTTATAGCCCATTGAGTTGCTCACGGTGGTCGTTAAACCTCCAATCAAAAAAAAAATGTTGAGAGCGATATTGTAAAGTCAATCGACTAAGAAATGCTATGCACCGCCATTTTGTGAGTACGTGATGTTATATGACATGTGATGTACAGGATGAGTCAAAAATCCTTATACACACTTTAATGGTAAGTCAGGCATACAAACACAAGTCAGTTTGACAAAGGAACGTGTGGTCGTCGCAAGCGCAACGGACAACCGCTAAATGGGGCTCTTTGACCGGTAATTAACCAAAAGAAAAGGATACCAGATAAAGTGTGCAATACAGGTTTACTATAACACAACAGCACAGGTGCAACACAAGTTTACAGGTTCAAGTGTGAATGACAAGTAGTACGCAGTATTATATTTACATGTATCAAGAACAAACCTTTTACAGTACCTTAATACTTAAAGTAAGTGTTCAAAGGACTTGCCGTCTGAAACAATACACGCTTTGCCCACGTCGGCACATGGACCGTCGTACACTTTCAAAGATTACAGCCCTCTCACGGATCCGTGCGGGTGCTTCAATGACCCTCGCGACGAGGTCTTCGTCGGGCGTCACAGGGGTTTCGTAAACAAGGTTCTTCATGTAGCCCCACAGGAAGAAATCAAGGGGTAGGGGGAGTCTGTGGATCTTGGAGGCCACATGCCGGGGCCGCCCCGGCCAATTCATCCCGCTGGGTAAGTTGCATCGAGATAGTGCAGCACAATCTGACTGAAAGGTGCGGGCGCCACGTCCTGCTGAAACCACATGTTACAGAGAATGCCTACCGTGACGTCATGGAGTAACTCTGGTAAAACATCCTCCAAAAATATCCGATGCGTTCTCTCGTTATACCATGGTAGCAGAAGGTATGTGCCTAGGAAACGATCTCCCACAATGTCTGCCCAAACATTTATGGTGAATCGTTGTTGTGCACCATGTGGCCTTGTTGGTTTGAGTTTTCATACGCCCACACGTGCCAGTATGCACATTCACAACACCGTTCATGAAACAAACCGGCCGCCCCGGTGGCGCAGTGGTCTAAGGCGTTGGCCTCTGATCATTCGCCCGTAAGGGGTCCGGGTTCGAATCCCGGTCAGGCATGGAGGTTGTGTTTGTCTTACGGCACTGGCTCTCTCCCTTCCCTGGAACCAGTGACCCTAAATTAGGGACGGGCGACTGCTTATAGCCCATTGAGTTGCTCACGGTGGTCGTTAAACCTCCAATCAAAAAAAAAAAAAAAAAAACCGAGGCTGGAAAATCGGCCTGCGCTGCAGCTTCTTGCAAAAACAAAACTGCAAATGCGAGTCGCCGGGGGTTATCTCTAGCTCCGAGTGTCGGGCCACTTTGAAAGGGGTAAGGGTGTAAACACTCATCGTGCAGTACGCGCATCAACCTGGATTGCGAAACGCCAAGGTTACGAAAAATGGTTCGCGCACTTGTACTTGTGTCGCGTTCCACTTCGTGTACGATCTCTTCTTTTGTGAAAGGTGAGTGCGTCGTTCGGTCTCGACCGCAATGTCTGCTTACTTCGAATGACCCTGCTGTACACAATCTTTGGTGCAAACGCCCAAACGTCTGATGATGGGGCACCCGCCGATTTGGGTAACGTTGACGATACAAACGCTGTGCTGCACGGCCATTTCCATTCGCTTCCCCATAAATTAAATGCATCTCTGCCATTTCCGTACGAGTGTACTCCTGCATCCTACTCCGGCAACGTCCGCGCCTCGAATGATCCTGCCACGCACGTCCCAACTCACTCGCTTGCAAAGAGCCCCCTTTAGCGGTCGTCCGTTGCGTTTGCGACCACCAGTTCTTATGTAAAAAATACTTGTGTTTATATGCCTGACTTACCCTTAAAGTTTGTCTACAGATTTTTGACTGACCCTGTATATTATTCAAACGTATGTTTTTGTTGAGAAGGAAGTGATATTATCAACAACCTGACCAGCTGGATCAGTAAATAGAGAGCAGAATTAGTTTTCATAATAATGTCTAATGACTTATTCTGACCATTTACTTAGAGATTTCCATGCTTAACTAAGATTTTAGCTGTTGCAAACGAATTCGAATAACCCAAATAGCAAAGTTAAGCTGAATATATAAGCTTAAGTTAAAGTAATGTTGAGTTGAAAGTTAAACGTAAACCAATACACAATTCTACACATACTGCAACTGAATGCCGCCCCGGTGGCGCAGTGGTCTAAGGCGTTGGCCTCTGATCATTCGTCGGAAGGGGCCCGGGTTCGAATCCCGGTGAGGCATGGATGTTGTGTTTGTCTTACGGCACTGGCTCTCTCCCTTCCCTGGAACCAGTGACCCTAAATTAGGGACGGGCGACTGCTTATAGCCCATTGAGTTGCTCACGGTGGTCGTTAAACCTCAAAAAAAAAAAAAAAAACTGCAACTGAATAAAAAAAATGTTACTCAATGCTTCACTGGACCTCCTTTAGCCTGAATTACAGCACATATGCGGTTTGACATAGATTCCACAATGTGTTGGCGTGAATCTACGTGTACAGCAAACATGGCTTTCACCAGACAGTCCTTTAACTGCTTCAGATATAACGGAAGAGGGCTTCGCTTCCTGATCTGTTTTTGTAACGTGTCCCATATATTGTCAACATAATTCAGATTCAGCCTTTCTGGTAGCCAGGGAAGAGGGTGGAAATCGCTGTCATGCTCGCTTATTCCATGCTGGACACATTTGCGCCATAAGCAGTAGCATTGTCGTCCATGAAACAGCCGTCATCTGCTGGATAAAAAGTCAGCATTTGATAATGGATTTAATTGGCAGCGATGCTCAGGGAATCCTTAGAGGAGACCCAACTTTCCAGCAATATCAGAGGACCCGTTCTGTACCAACATAACGCGTCCCACACAGAATTCTGAGTTGTGTTTACAATACAATCTGGGACCTTTTATTCATTGGGCTCGCTCTGCCTACCAGAATAAGGTGTATAGCAACTCGCAAGACAACACGATTTTTCCCTGTCTTCCAGTATCCTGTCAAGTTATTCCGGACACCAGTGTAAACGAACTTTCCAGCTCTTCGCAAAAATTAGTGGTTTCTGTGTAGGCGTGCGACTGCCAGAACCGGTCCTCTTCAATTCCTTGGGGCCGCCCCGGTGGCGCAGTGGTCTAAGCGATGGCCTCTGATCATTCGTCCGAAAGGGGTCCGGGTTCGAATCCCGGTGAGGCATGGATGTTGTGTTTGTCTTACGGCACTGGCTCTCTCCCTTCCCTGTAACCAGTGACCCTAAATTAGGGACGGGCGATTGCTTATAGCCCATTGAGTTGCTCACGGTGGTCCTTAAACCTCCAATAAAAAAAAATCCTTGGGCATACTTTTCTGATATTTAGGTCGGGAACGGTCTGTGTCAAATACTTCGGTCACAGGAAGTCCTAGTTAGCTTCTATGGGGAAACAATACTTCCTGCACACAGGAAGTCTTGTTTCTCCATAGACGATTTCTCAGACAACGGCGATCTCGTTTTGGACAGATTGTCATCGCGGCAGAGTTGCGCCACATAGAGAAGCAAAATGGGTTATTTTTCCACTGACTAAAGACTTGGAATATCTCACCTTTTGAAAAACCATCCATACCTGCTGTTTTGAAAATCGCCGCTCCAGTCTGGCAGGCACCCACAGTATGCCCTTTGGCGACCTCCGAATGATCCTTTGCATTTCCTAATTGTGATCTACACTACTGGCAATTAATAGCAAGCGTTAACCCTAAATAGCTGTCTAGATCACGTGGCGACGCACGTGACCACGTATTTTGCATATGCGCTGCGTAAGGGACCTTTTTGTACATGTACTAAAGGTGCGTAACTCAATGGGCAGTAGGTGTGTAATCCATTTTAAAGCACTTATTCCATAGCTCTTCAAATAATAATTTCGCTCTACCATTTACAGAAGTTCTGTAGCTCGGCATAACCTGGATACTATGACACTCATATTCATTCGATTATATTTTAATTCATTACAATATAACACATCTTTGACACATAGATTTTATTCTTTTATCAAATGAAGCGTTGATCGTTAAAGAAACGGTTGTTCTGACACTAGTCTACCCGTGTTCTGCGTAATATATTGTATTTGTACAAAGGTTTTTATTAAACCATATTTCCTTTAATTATCAAATCAGTGAAAGTTATCTAAATTTAACACAAGAAGCATCATATTTTGTTTTGAAAAGAAATAATGATTTTACACATATTGCGGACTTCTGGTCTCTTTCTAATAAAACAACATTTTCCCTATATACTTATTTTTAAACTTTTTACAAAGGTAATTTTATTGATGAAATTCCTTGTAGTTAATAGCTCCTTATACCCTGAACGGGATGTATTCTCTATCTCTAGACTTTTTGAAACACGTTAGCAGTTTTTCTTGATACTTCCTCCCGTTCAAATCAAACACAATATAGGTATTCTATTTGTACCTTTGACATTAACCGCTAATAAGAGTTTCTTTGGGAGCTGAGGGAAAATATGTGTTCCACAAACTTGTGGAAAAAAAATAAGGTTTCCAGACTCTCATTAACATTTGAAGGTACCCAACGCGAGCCCTGCTTCCTGGTTTTGTAAAATTCCTTGCAAGAAATATACAGGATATGAGATGCGGATATTCTGAAGCTCAGTGATGGAATTTGCATTCTTGAAATTAATGAAGACAATTTTTCTGAGATAAGAAGAATGCGCGCCGGAAGATAACGCAAGATCTCATCAGTAACGGAACCTGCGAGAGTTGAACAGAATATCTTTAGAAAGTGGCTCAAAAGAAAAGAAACGATTTTTGGCCAAGATGCGGAACAAAGTGCAAAACTTTAAATTGAAACTTTGGGAGTCTCATGTTTCATTCTTCCGCAAAACACGCAAGTAGCTTTTCATCGATTTCTTTCATGATCAGTCTTCCACACCCTACATTTATTTTAGGCGGAGGAGTAAATTAGAAGTTGAGAACTTTCCTTTTATCACAACGAACTTGCCGGAATTGCTAACAGCACTTAAAATGTTTCATATCGGAATTCTTCGAACAAAAATTAATTATAATAATCCCTAGACTGTTAAAAGTAAGAAAAAATGTATAATTGGATATACGTACATCAATTGAATGCAGGTTTCCAAATTTTGATGCAGTGTCAGAATTTTTTCTTTCTAAGAAAATCAGCTTTGGGTACGACCTCAGGTAGTAATTAATTTTACAGTTTTCGAAAACTCATAAAAGGCACAGTTTTGAACAAAAGAAAGACTATTTTATCTTACCTGTTCTACAAGTAAAGCTGAATGTCGTCGGAATGAAATAACCATTTGGCTTTCCATGTATATTCCAAGTAAATATTCACTTATAAAAAAAGAAGTTCATCTCTGAGAAATTTAAGATATTTATCGCATATCTTTGACCCCTCATTGGCAACTACATGGTACTGTTGGTGCATAAATTAGAAATGTTTCTACATTAAAGGTTATTTTGAATAACTCATGGATTGATTGCATTCCTGTTCTTGTTTGTTACCATGGAGTTAAGCGCATTCCTCCCATCCCCGTAAATTATGCCTCACGGTTTTTAAACGACAGTACAGAACTCGTGTTTCGGAGAAATTTTAAAATCTCATAAAAACATTTGAAGGCAACCTCTTAAAGTGAAAGAAACAAAGGATAACTATGTTCTCATTTTCCAGCAAAATTTTCACAGTGTGCACATGCAAAAGGCACCATAAGATATGTACATATTTGGTGATTGCTTTTTCAAACATTTACGCCTGTGGACTTGTGTCATTCAAAAGCTTAAGGTGAAGGAAATTCTCAGAGACAAAGAAATTTGCAGATATAAAGCTCTGTTAACATAATATGAAGACTGTAACACTTTAATGTAATTTTGGGGATTTCGTCCTACTGGTCTTACGTTAGGTCGTTCCGGAATTTAGTGAACGGATTCAACGTACCTTTAACAGCAAAGCAATTATCTCAATATTTGAGGTAATTATTAATAATGCCCGCTATCACAAACAATATAATTAGCTTTGTTTGAACTTTTGAACGTTGGTACCACTTTGGAGGCGCAGGGAAGAGCCCTTGCCTGTTTTAATTACCGAATCCTTACCTCAACCAATATACACAGGTTTCCATAAATTAAGCAACAAATGGAAAAATAATGATAACCCAAAAAGTATGCAACCGATTCGGAAAAACATTTGGTGGTAAGCTTTATCAGACCAAATGCAACAAAAAAACGTAAGAACATGTGATACAAAGCATTTCCAATTTGTATGAGTGATGCAAATATGAAAGTACAGAAATATAGGTATCGAGATGAAATAGAAAAAGGTACTTCAATACGGAGTGTGGTTACCCCGAACAGCAATACAGGCCTGACAGCGATGTTCCATGCTGTTAATTATGGTGTCGAGCAGTTCCGTAGGTATCTGCGGTCATTGCTAGAGCAATGCAGTGCGGAGACGCTGAAGGGGTCGAGGAGGGGGTTGGAGGCCAGAAACACGTCTCCCGATAGCATGTTCAACATGATTCAGATTGGGAGAGCGTGCTGGCTACTCCATACGGATTATACTCTCCTGTTCCAGGTACTGGTGCATGAAGCGAGCTGTGTGAGGGCGGAGGTTTTGCACCTGCAGTACAAATGTATCGCCAATTGCGGCCGCATATGGACGACCAATAGGGTCCAGGATGTCGACTCTATACCTCTGAGCCTTGAGGTTTCCATGTGGCAACACATAGAGGTCGGTACGGCCACCTAACGATGATGACTGCCAACACCAGAACACTACCACCACCATAAGTGCATCTTTCCTGGATATTATAGGGAAGATAGCTAGTACCGGCCTCACTTCAGATGTAAAATCACCCGTGGTTTGGAACTGCTGCCACATTCTGCTGACCACAGAACGATCGACGTTGAGCCAACTTGCGACGTCCACCTGCAGTTGTCCTGGTTCAAGTAGGCCTATCGCTCTGTAGCGTAAGTCCGCTGGTAAATGACATCTCGAAGCCATATTAACAAAATAGCTGTCCCGAAATCTTGTCCTTCACCGCCGCACATGAATTGGCGACTCCCTCCGAAACAGCTCGTTTTAAGCTCTTGCGCATTTGCAAAGAGAGCTGCTGCCAGCGCCACTCATTTGCCTTCCGTTCATCGATGCTGTATGTTTTCGCCCGTAACATATGCCAATTTCGTGCACTTTGAACTAGATTTTGCCCAATTATCGCGAATGTTCGGTTTGTTGTTTAATTTATTTAAACCAGTGTATATTCCTCAAAGAAATACGGAATTACGCCATATAATACAAATTTTGAAGACGACAATCCGATTTTTGGCGTAAATGTGACAAGGATGGTAAGTCAGATAATATCCGAAAACTTGAAAATTTTCATCGTCCTGGAGAGGGACTCGAACCCGCGTCACCTTGAAAACGCCCGGGTATGCTAACCAGAAAACGCCAGGGTATGCTAACTTAACATACCCGGGCGTTTTCTGGGAGATGCGGGTTCGAGTCCCGCTCCAGGACGATGAAAAATTTTCAAGTTTTCGTATATTATCTGACTTATCATCCTTGTCACATTTACGCCAAAAATCGGATTGTCATCTTCAAAATTTGCAGTGTATATTCTTCTTTATTGTTGTAATGCTCATTGCTGTGATGTTCATGAAACATGCTTTGACATCTGGACAACACAAACAAAAATAATACTTAGGGATTAAAAAGTTACCTACATACAATCGTGGGCAAAAGTCGTGCACCAGGAGACCGAAAGTCAAAGATTTGATGTTTAAGGTCAACTTATACAGTGTAATGGTAAAGTCAGGAATACATATTATACTTTCATTTTAAAGAAAATTGTATGCTTAATTTAAATACACGGCTGGCCACCCAAAATGCAACACCAAGAAGGAAGCATCCGATTGGCCTGAAATTCGCATCATGCGTCGCCCGCGAGAGGACATGCAAACGATTAGCATTGCAGGGCATATGCAAATCATGTGCGCCCGGCCCGCCACCGAGAAGCACTATAAGAAGGGTGCACAGAAGGCGGGGTTTTTTTTTTTTTTTTTGATTGGAGGTTTAGCGACCACCGTGAGCAACTCAATGGGCTATAAGCAGTCGCCCGTCCCTAATTTAGGGTCACTGGTTCCAGGGAAGGGAGAGAACCAGTGCCGTAAGACAAACACAACATCCATGCCTCACCGGGATTCGAACCCGGACCCCGTTCGGACGAATGATCAGAGGCCATCGCTTGGACCACTGCGCCACCGGGGCGGCAGGCGGGGTTTAAGTAGTGGAAGTGTGTTGTGCTGCCGGACCTGTGCGTGGGAAATTTCCTGATGCCTCGTCGCAGAATACGGCAGTCACTCCAGCACGTTTCGGAGTTCGACAGAGGACGAATAATGGCTTATCGCGAAAGAGGTTTATCGTATCGAGACATTGGCGCCCGTGTGGGACAACATCCAGCCACAGTGAGGCGAGTATGGACTCAGTGGGTGCAGCAGGGCCGGACGGGCCGACGTGAGTGATTGCTGCAGCTGCGGCACACCACCGAACGAGAAGACCGGCATGTTGTGCGGCGGGCATTGACGGCTTCGACCGGCACATCATGAACGTTAGCGCAGGAATTAGGGGGTGTTGCGCAACAACCGTGTCAGCACGTACCGTTTGACGGCGTCTGCAGGAGCGGGGGCTCGTCGCACGGCGTCCATTGCTCCGGCGCCGCGGCGAGGGACTGTATGACGCCTGCATTATGCATTGCCATACCGGTCCATCGCCTGGCGTTATGGTTTGTGGTGTAAATGGATATGACACCCGCAGCTCTCTGGTACGCATCGCCGGTACACTCAGCAGCTACCGCACCATCTCCGACGTTTTGGTGCCTGTAGTCCTCCCTTACCTGCAGGACCTGCCTGCGGCCACATTTCAACAGGACAATGCACGCCCGAACGTGGCACGCATCGTGCAACAACTCTTCACGTCCCAACAGGTGTCACTGCTGACGTGGCCCGCTTGTTCTCCCAATATGTCTCCCATCGAACACGTCTGGTCGCTGCACGGCAACCGAAAGGCCCGGCAAGCATCACCCGTGGCTACGCCTGATGAACTGTGGCAACGTGTGGAAGCAGCCTGGACCGACATACCCCAAGCCCACATCCAAAGCCTTTTTCGTTCGATGCCTTGGCGTGTAGCGGCCGTTATTGCCAGCCATGGGGACCACACGAACTATGGATGTCTGCGTGTTCCTCAAGTCGCGCGGGCCTGTAAGCTCAATCGTTTCATCTTTGTATCTGTTGTTATGTGTCCAGTATATCTGGCTTTGCTATATCGTGTCCTTCTTGGTGTTACATTTTGTGTGGCCAGCAGTGTATGTTTACAGAATGTTATTACCAGTAACAGAAGTTAAGTTAAAAGCAAAAGTACAGCGTATAGTCATAAAAAGCAACAAATAGTGGAATTTGTGAAATTAGTGTTGCCATGCATTTAATGTAAAATTACTGTACAGTACATTATTGACACTTACAGGACACTTGAAATAACTGACCAACAAGCAAAATACGCTTTAATATTTAATTGAATAACCACGGTTACTTAGTAACAAAGCGCATCTTCTTGGCATGGAACTAATGAGCTTCTCTAGTTGTACATTGGTAATAACATGGTGCCATACGGCCCTTATATACTCAATTAAAAACATTTAAGTCTGTAAGGGCTGCATAGCACTGTGTTATCGCCAATGGACAATTAGAGAAGCTCATTAGTTCCATGCCAAGAAGGTGCACTTTGCTACTATGAAACCATGGTTATCCAATTAAATATTAAAGCGTATTTTGTTTGTTGGTAAGTTATTTCAAGTGTCCTGCAAGTTTCAATAAGGTAATGTACAGTAATTTTACGTTAAATGCATTGTACACTAATTTCACAAATTCTACTATTTGCTGCTTCGTGATTTCACTTGTAACTTCACTTCTGTTACTGGTAATAACATTCTATAAAAATATTTAAATTTAGCATAATATTTTCTTTAAAGTGATGTATAATATGTAATCTTGACTTTAAACTTACGCTGTATAAGTTGACTTCAAACATCAAAAATTTGACTTTGGGTTTCCTGGTGCAGGACTTTTGCCCACGATTATATCTTATTTTCCCCCGTCATTATTGACGGGCTCTATCCTGGTTATCAATAATACGACGTACCCAACCTGGTGACAGTTTACGAACACCATTAAAAGATGTCGATAATACATATTTAACCAGAGGAAAGTTCACGAACACCATTATTTATATCATGAAGTCTGTGGAGAACGTCTGTGATTTGGAGTTTCAAATCCTGTGGGTTCTTGCAGAGAGTAGGTCAATCCCCTTTTCTAAATGTTCAAACAGTTGACATAACAGGAGGTCATTCCAGTAAATACGGTAAGTCCGTCATTTAATTTAACGATTCACATTAGTCTGTTTTGAAAAAAATAAAAAGAAGAAATTTCGATGCACCCTTTGTCACTTGCAAGTTTGTCCGCGCCGGGCATCGAATCCGGGTCCCCCTCACTCCGAAGTAAATCGCTCTCCCAACTGAGCTACACGGACATGTGCTCTCACTGCTATGTGCCTTTAGCTCATGTGCGTCCTGCAGTGCAGGCACGCCACCCCTCCCCCACACACAAAGAGGACCTGGGGCATGGCACCCGGGTCACCTGGGACCATGTGTCGCATTAGGCAGTCATCCCATGAAGAACGTGCATGTAAGAAATCGCAGACAATTTGATGTGTGGAACGTAACATCCACCCAATTTATTTTTCGAAGTACCGAAGAAGGAATTCTCATTTTTCCTGTCTCGCCGTGTGGAAAGAACATCAAATCATCGCAAGAAACGTAACAGCCATATCATTCTGGAAGTTCAGGTGCCAATATAACGAATGAGCTTGTCCGCGCCGGGCATTGAACTGGAGTCCCCTCACTCAGGAGTAAGTCGCTCTCCCAACTGAGCTACGCGGACAGAATGTCGCGCAGCAGATTAGTCGTCTTGACACATGTTTTCACCTCTGTAGTGCGTCACACAGTATGTTATCCATCTTTTGAATAAAACGGCAGGTGAAATTTTGTTAGAATTCAATGTTATGTGGCTTCTGTTTTATATTCTAGTTCTCGCACATCCACAAAATAAATGATACTTTAGTGTTTGCATGATACTGTGAGTCACATCTGGTACTAAACTTAAAAGATAGTTACAAAATTTATTTAAATAGAGTGACAGGTATTGAGTTGCCGCAGATTGTGAAGATTGTGAATGTCTGTAATGCTAGCAATGCTATCCACATTGCTAACGCTACAGACATTTATTTGCTAGATGATATCCTCATAACAGTAAGTCTAACACATGACCGATAACTCACAGGAACAATCAAAAATGTACCTTTACCCTTTAATCGGCTGTAACACGTTAACTAGGGTTTAGCAAAAGCCGAATGCTGTTTAATGGAGTGAATCTGTGCTTCAGAGAGCGTTGCTTTCCTCTTAGATTACTTATTCAAACTGGTTATATAGAGGGTTGATTGATACTAATGTTTCTGACTGATTATCTGCTAAAACGGTTATAACAATGGCGACGAACCTAAGAAAGGAGGGAGAGAAAATCTTTGACTCACTTTTGTCCGCTCAGCGGCATGCTGTCCCACTAGCCATTTACCTTCATGCCTTTTGTCATGAAGAAGGGAATAAAGTACTTGGAGTAATCGTTTATCACCACTTACGCGTTAATGGTCGGTACTGGAGAGTTGATATGGGAAAGGGAATTATTTTGCCATAGCTTTTTGCAAAACCCAGCCGCTATATGAACATTTCGATCCGGTCAGAGCAGAAAAATATTTTGGGCACCATTCAGTCCAGCAGCATCGACCGCTTAAATAGTTAATGTAGTTGAACAGTAGTTGCTGTTGACCTCAAAAGGAGGTTGCAACATCTGCTTTATCATTGCGTCGGCTAGCCAGAGATGAAAACGTATCATGGGTCAACGGGTCGAGTCAAGTTGTTCCTGACCCAATTTCGACCTGGTTTTATATTCTGTTTTATTTTTCAAAAGACAAAAAAGTCAAAGAAAAATGCGCATTGTGGAATTTTTTGCTCGATGCTTGTGCCAACGGATTGAAAATTGATTTGTCGTACAAAAATATTGCCGTCTCTTTCTTAAAGCAAAGAGGATTTAAACCGACCGACGATACCATATCATAAAACGGTACTTTCTTTGCATTTGTTTTCTGTGCGACTGTCTGGAGCAAGATACTGGCAAACGCCAGTTGCCTGCTTTTCTGGTGATTTGTTGGCTTGGCTAATTTTAAGTGTTGTGGTGGACGCCAACTTATGAGAAGAATCGTTGTTGGTTGTAGGTTCCTGCAATTGGAGCAGGGAAGCAAAGGAATAAGTAGTCAAACAAATTGAATGTAATGGCAAATGATGTCGACCGCACATATCTGTATTCTTTACATTGGGGGAAAAGAGGGGAAATATTGGAAAATTATCTAGTCTGAATGAATAGTAAATACTTCCAGCGGGAAATGGATATTATGGACGGCTTTCTCTACGGTTTCCCCGCCAAATCAATTCTTATCCCTACGTGGCTACATGACCGCTTGCCCGTTCTCCACTGAAATCCCCAAGACCTTCCGTTTATGACTGCCGTGTCCAAACCCCTTTCACTCTCTGTGGCTTTGACGTAGGAAGTTGAATGCTCTTAATTGCTTACCGACGAATTTTCCCAGACGTCCCTGTGAGGAAGAGTGGTGTCCCACGATTGGGGGAAAGGGGATGTCCTTATGTTCGTGTGAGTAGAGGTATGCACGTGCCCCGGCAGGCCCGTCCCGAGGGCCGGGTCGAGATTTTGCTCATTTCTAAGTTGGAAAGAAAAGCCGGACCCAGGCTTTCAATATTTAATGTAAAACAAACACGGGCCGAGCAGGGTTTTTTTTTATGAGCAAAACAATCGCTGTACTGTTCCTTTCTCGTTTGGAAATCTCACAACATACAGCAGCAGGGTAAGATTGAATAATTTCCGCTGTTGGAAAAAATAGAAGTTTTACGACATCCTCCCCTCCTGCAAAACAATTAGAGTGGGTCAGCTCCCTTAGTTTTTCAATGTGAATGTGGTACCTTCTCTCTCTCTCTCTCTCTAACTTTCTTCTTCCTCTCATGCTTCAGGGCAGGTTATTAACTGCAGCATTTATAAATCGAGCCACCCGCTCGCAAACGATTTTTTTATTGTTCTGGTCGAGGGCACTTTATTCTCTAGATGTGTGAAAAGCTTTTAAGTTCTCTTAAATGGCGCGGAAGAAATGGACTGGGAGAAACTTACTTCTGTGTATAAGTCTGTGTCGTATTTTTCCCATTTGTACTCTCAGGAGTCAGCAGATGGCAAATGAACCCTTAGGTATCCCAGCCCAGCCGTTTTCAAAACATCTGTGACACTGGTTTGCTGGGCAGTCTGTCGTTGTTTTGCCGTGCATATGCTCAGTCCACTGTTGCTGATAAATACTCTTCCATAGTTATTATGGAGTTTAAGAAAGCGAAAGATTTTCGCGAATAATTGTTTCCGGAGAATATGTGCTTGTAGACAATGTAAAGTAGAACGATCGTATACTCATAATTCTGGATATTTCGTACCTTTCAAATTAACACCCCCTCTTTATCATCAAGGATATTCCGTGTCCGGCGGTAGACGATGATAACTTGAAAACCCAGAAAGTTCGAAAGGCATGGCAATTATCGTTTACATGCAATATTGTTGAGTATACAAGCCACCCTCTTTAGAAGTCACGTGACTTATACAGAGTCACAGAACTATTCCGCATTAACGTTTATTGTAATAGAATACGTGTAGCAATTAAGAAAAAGAAAACTCTTCAGGAATTGAATGACCGAGTGCACCAAGGGTCAAATTCGTGTTTTAGTGATTTCTGAAATTTTACGGGACGGCCCGGGTCTTGGAAACAGGAGAAATATACGGGTCGGGCCTTGTACGTGCGGGCTTGGGCCAGTCCGGGCTTTCCAAATTAAAGCCCGTGCATACCTTTACGTGGGAGGTCTCAGTCCGTGAAAGAACGACTTTTCAAGATCTGTTGAGCGCCTTTTTAACTGAGGGTGAATTTCTCAACCTGCCGTTCGCCCAGCAAAATAACCGAAGTTACAATTAAATTAAAGTTTAAAAAATTCCATATAACAGATTCATTCACTCACACCCCGCGTGTCACGTTGTACGTAAGACTGAGAGTTACTCTTCATATCGCATATTTTGCAATGAACATTCAGAGGTTTTTGTTGGACGTGCTAACATCCCGTTCTTATGCATGCCGTGTCGGAATAAATGTCTTCTTTCGGATGAATTTAATGTTAAAGAGATTGAAATGGCGTCGAGATCAGCAAATGCGTTTTTATTTAAAACGAGAAGGTGTAGGGTGAAAGCTGAAAGTTGTTTCTTCTCATTAGGAAACCAGAATATGTTTCACAGGAACAACAACTTTCACATATTCTGGAATTTGATACGTTATAAAAAAAAACAGCAAAAAACGAAATTAAACATCCAACAAGTTACTTAATTCCAAAATTTTGACTGTAGCACCATCAAAATTAAGTGAAACAGCCTTAACATTTATGTGGAGGGACTTCTTGGCTCTTGCAGATGTTTTCGAAAACACGTGTAAAACAGTTAGGTATATGAAGGACGAAAGCTTCAACACTTTCTGTAAGTGAGTAAATTATACATTTCCGTAATACTTTTATATGGTTTCTATATAACTTACGATACTCACTGCGGAGAAACCTTTTGAAGGACATGTGTATTCGTACAGATGATTATCTATACATACAGTAGTATAAAATAAAAACCCCGGTAGGCGTCTGTCTGTTTGTTCGGGCTAATCTCGAGAATCACTCGACGGATTTGGAACCGGTTTTCACCATTGCATAGACCATTTGTCGAAGAAGGTTTAGGTGTATAAAACATTAATCTATGACAAAAGGAAGCCGAGCAGTAACGATTTTAGTGACAAGTCAAAGAAAAAACCGCCGTTCACATTCTTTCGTGGCTTTCACTGCCTATGAGGATGCAGCAGACGCGCGAGCTTCTTCATGGCAACGAGGCTTCGTAACGTAAGTGAAGGACGACCAGTCCCCGTTGAAATTATGGTGTCTTACTTTGAAAGTTTACCTTTCGAGTACAAAATGCGGTATTTTGTTATTTTATAACTGTCAATAATTGTTATCATTATTCAATAACCTGTAACAGCAGAAATAATAAAATGAAATAAAAAAATTAAATGAAATGAGATTGAAAGAAAAGATGCCTATGTGCTGAATGTGAAGGTGACCCGAAAAGTTTTCCAGAAGTGCAAATAGTAAATATTTTCTATTACTCCGTCTTTGGTCGAAGCGCCATTACCATACAAGAGTTAGAGGCATTAAAATCATATAAAATTATCGAAGCATATAACAATTTCTCATCGGGCATATTCTTTTACATGGTAATTTAGTGAGATCACTAATTAGTGAGCAATCAGTAACTCTTCAATAAAAAGTGTTTTTCAATGCTCTGGGAAGCAATTTTCAAGACTTAGAAAAATTGAGAGAAAAATCAGGTGATATATATATATATATATATCATCATCATCATCATCATTGTCAACCATTATCAATCCACTGCTGGACGAAGGTCTCCCTCAAGTTTCCTCCACAACGGTCTGTCTTGTGCCAGTCTCCTCCATGTCACCCCTGCATACTTTCGAATTTCATCCACCCATCTCCCATGTGGTCTTCTTCTGGGTCTTTTCCTGTCCCTTGGTATCCAATCTAAAATTTCAGCTGTCCATCGATGATCTGTCCTTCTGGCAGTATGTCCAGCCCATTGCCATTTCAGGGATTTAACTCTGATCATGATGTCTTCCACTCTTGTCATTTTTCGGATCCACGAGTTCCTCTTCTTATCTCTCCTGGTTACACCAAGCATGCACCTCTCCATGCTTCTTTGAGTTGTCTTCAGCCTTTGTATGTCTCTTTTAGTTAAGGTCCACGTCTCTGCACCATATGTAAGCACTGGAAGGATGCATTGATCAAACACTTTTCTTTAAGACATAATGGCATATTGCTCTTGAAAATTATGCTGTTTCTTCCAAAAGCTCTCCAGGCAAGTTTTGTACGCCGATTAATTTCTTCATCAATGTGACCCTCACTTGATATCTGCTGTCCAAGATAAACGTACGTGTCTGTTATCTCCAGCTTTTCTCCATCAATCGATAAATCTTCATTTCTTGTAAAAGCATTGAACATCACTTTTGTCTTCTGAAAGTTCATTTTTAATCCCACTTCTTTACTCTTGTCAGCAAGTTCCTGGATCATACTCTGCAGCTCTGATGGGGTAGTTGCAAAAATGACTACGTCATCAGCAAAACGAAGGTGGGTTAGATAATCTCCATTAATCTTTATCCCCTTGTTTTCCCAGCTCAGTGACTGAAAAACACCCTCCAATGTGGCATTAAAGAGCTTCGGAGATATGGTGTCACCTTGTCTCACTCCCTTTCCAATTTTTACGTGTGTTGTATTTTCAAACAGCCTAATCTTTGCACTTGCATTTTCATAGATGTTATTAATAATATTAATGTATGCATCTTCAATACCGCAGGTTTTCAGAGCCATTGTAACTGCTGATGGTTTCACCGAATCAAAGGCTTTTTCATAATCGATAAAAGCCATGCACAATGGAAGTTCATATTCCCTCGCTCTTTCAATTAGTTCTCTCAGCACGTGGATATGATCTATTGTGCTGTAGCCACTCCTGAATCCAGCTTGTTCTCTCGGTTGAGCCATGTCCAGTGTTACCTTCAAGCGGTGTGAAAGAACTTTAGTGAAGATTTTATAAACTACTGATAGGAGGCTGATAGGTCTGTAGTTTCCGAGATCCTCAATGTCACCTTTCTTATGTAGCAGGATCATTGTAGCGGTGTTCCAATCCTCAGGAATCTTTCCTTCATTAAGGCATCGAGTGAAAATTTGGGCGAGCACTGTTTCGATTTCTCCACTTGCTTCTTGTATGATGTCTACAGTAATTCCATCTTCTCCTGGAGCTTTTCCTCGCTTCATGTTCTTGATTGCATGTGCAACTTCTGCTGGAAGGACTGGAGGAACTCTGGTACTGGTATCTTTCATGATGTCTGGAGTGCATATATCATCCCTTTCATATAATTTGGAGTAGAAATCTTTCACTCTTGTCAAAATTTCTGCCTCTATTTCTTGTTACAGAACCATCTTCTTTTCTCAGTGCCATAATCTGTTTTCTTCCTTACTGAGATGTCCCTTTGCTATCTTTAGGCTTTGGTTGTTTTCAATTGCTTTCCTCACTAGTTCACAGTTGAATTTCCTTACGTCTTCAGTGATACTTTTTTCTTACTGTCTTGCATAGCTCTATATATTCCACTTTGGAAGTCACATCTTCTTTAGTTGTCCTCATCTCTCTTTTTTGCATCAACATTTTGGTTTTTCCTGATAATTTGTTCACATGCAACTTGTTCTTAGACCCAGCTAATTTTGTTGCTGTTTCCATAAGAGCTTTGGTTACTTTTCTGTTAACTTCAGAGATGTCCACTTCTTCCGATGTTAGGGCCTTCTAAAGCAGAGAACCTGTTCTTCAGTTCTAACTTGAAGGTATTATGGTGTTTTTTAAGGTTGGTTATGTCAATAGATTTTGTTTGTCCTATGAGCTTGCCACGTTCAAGTTTAGTGTTGAGGTGCATCTTACATCTCACCAATCTATGGTCACTACCTGTGTTGAACTTGTTTAGCACACTGCAGTCTTCTATGACGAATTTTTTGTTACACATAATAAAATCAATTTCACTTGTCGTCCCATTTGGATGTCTCGCGCTTTGCGCATACGTGTGGCGCTAGTAGCGCCCCTCGGAACATGCAAAGCAGGTTTGCTGTAAATACGCGCTGTAACGTTCGTGAGCGTTAGTTATCGTTGAGATTCGACGTAGTGTGTTGATGTTAGTCAAGAATGCCTATAAGAAGACGAAGAAGACATTATCAACAGCTCACGGAGTTTGAACGAGGTCGTGCAATAGGGCTACGAGAAGGTGGATTTTCTTTCCGCAATATTGCTAAACGACTTGGCAGGAATGTAGCCACTGTGCATGATTGTTGGCAGCGATGGTCAAGGGAAGGTACTGCCTCAAGAAGACCGGGTTCCGGCCGGCCACGTGGCACTACTGAGAGGGAAGACCGTCGAGTACGGTGTATGGCCCTGGCGCATCGTACCGCGTCTGCGGCAGCGATTCGAGCTGCAGTTGCCACCACTATTACACAACGAACTGTTACAAATCGGTTACTTGAAGGACAGCTCCGAGCCAGACGCCCTGTAGCGTGCATTCCACTTACTCCAAACCACTGCCGTTTGCGACGTCAGTGGTGTCAAGCTAGAGCTCATTGGAGGACGGAGTGGAGATCTGTTGTGTTTCCTGATGAAAGCCGGTTCTGCGTGGGTGCCAGTGATGGCCGTGTGTTGGTTAGAAGGAGGCCAGGTGAGCGCCTGCAACCAACCTGTCTGCGGCCGAGACACACTGGACCTACACCTGGAGTTATGGTCTGGGGAGCAATTTCCTATGACAGCAGGAGCACTCTCGTGGTTATCCCCCGCACCCTGACGGCACAGTTGTACGTCGGTCTGGTGATTCAACCTGTTGTGCTGCCATTCATGAACAGCATTCCAGGAGGTGTTTTCCAACAGGATAACGCTCGCCCGCATACCGCTGTTGTAACCCAACATGCTCTACAGATTGTCGACATGTTGCCGTGGCCTGCTAGATCACCAGATCTTTCACCAATCGAGCACGTATGGGACATTATTGGGCGACAACTCCAGCGTCACCCCCAACCAGCATTAACCGTCCCTGTATTGACCGACCAAATGCAACAGGCATGGAACTCCATCCCACAAACTGACATCCAGCACCTGTACGACACAATGCATGAACGTTTGCGTGCTTGCATTCAACATTCTGGCCGTTACACCGGTTATTAATGCACCAGCATTTCCCATTTAAAATGGCTCTTCTCGCGCTTACAATAAGCTGTGATCTTGAAACCTTAATCGATTAAATATGTTACCTATACTAATGTATTGCCGCCATTTCATTCCTCTACAACTATTTTTTCGTGGTGTTGGGATTTTTTTTTTCGTCAGTGTATAAGTAAAAATTTGTATATATGTTTGTTTGTTTGTCCGCTATACAAATCTACAGTTTTCAACTTAGAACCACCAAATTTGGTATACTATCGCATGGCACTCTAACTCAGACCGTAGAACGGTTTTGGAAGGGATCGTGGCCAGGGAGTCGGGTCAAGAGGCCACCATACAAAATGTTCGTTATTTTAGTAAAAGTTTCTACAGTTTTCAATTTAGAACCACCAAATTTGGTATACTATCTCATGGTACTTTGACTTAGACCGTACACGGTTTTGGGAAGGGGTCGGAGCCGGGGGAGGGGGTGAAGGGGCCCCCCATACAAAATTTTGTGAAAAAGTTCAACATTTTTCAATTTAGAACAACCAAATTCGGTGGAAAAAAAGTTCTACAGTTTTCAATTTAAAATCACCAAGGCATTAAGGAAAAAAATTACAGAAATATATTTTTCATTCATAAAATTTTACCCGCTGAACATGGTGATTCCACGAATATTTACCCGGGAAATATCGGGTACCCCTGCTAGTGTATTATAATTATACATGATTATATATCATTTTAAATTGAGTTTCGAATTTATAGTACAACGCAGATTTTCCGGTTCGGTGCCGGGTCGGGTGTAATTATGTGACTTCCGAATTCGGGTAGTGGTCGGGTCCTGGTCCAAAATGTTTGACCCGTTTCCAACTCTGCGGCCAGCTCGTATTTGATTTTCATCTCTTAAATGATTGCAAATGCTAATTTACTAGAGTAATCCTCATAGTGGGTCGTAACTAATGCAAAGCACATAAATGTTTCTGCTAAATACGTTTCGTCTTAGGCAATATGTTTGCACTATACCGTGCATCTTACTTGTGGAAAGAAATAGGTAAATTTGCCGTAGCTCAGAAAGTTTGACTATCTTTATCAGAGTAAGTGGTTTCGAATAGGAATTTCATGCAGACATTCAGATATGGAAAAGCGCACGTAGGTTTCTTCAAAGGAGAATATTTTTGCTAAATATTTTGATATCAATTACAACGCCAAAACGAGTTATTATTAATTTATCAGCAATTATATTGAACTGAAAAGACGAGAAACAATTTTCTTAGAAATTAATTTGTTCTCGGGGTCAACAACTTGATGATAAATTTTTAGATACATTTAACTTTGAGTAGTTTATCGTTATACATGATCAAAAAATGCTTAGTAACAATTTTAATCCATGGAAAAACTTATGAACGATTTACGGCAAAACGCTAAAACATTAAATTTAACTAAAATCTCAAATCGAGTTCTTGAATCGTAAGTATTTGACTCCATTTCCAGAACTCTTTTGCAAAAGTCTTATGAAAAAATTGGACGTACTTTTGTTATAACACTATGTCTATCCGGCTAGCTGTGGACGTGCCGTATCTCTCCACCTTTTAGTCTGGTTTGAAAAATAATTCGTTTTGCATTGGGAAGTGTAGACTATAAGAACTGTGTTCCTTGCCTCGTTGTCTTTCTTGCGATCCATAATTTTACCTCTATGGGCATAAATGTAGATACTACCGATTGAAAATACATTTTATTCCATCGCATTGCTTCTAAAAATGTGTGTGACCGATGCATTTCTTCCTCTGTTTCTATCCCGTTCACGACTGCGTACATATTCTTCTTCAAATAAAGATAAATTTTCCAGCTAGGTGGATCAATGGGTTTTCCCAATATCTTTGCATCAAAAGGTCTAGTTTCAAAAATTACTTTTGCTTCGGATAGAGCTAGTGGCGAATAATGTTCAGCATGGAATTTCAAAATTCTGTGAAGCGCAATTTCTCCGTAGGTGCATTTTTTCGTTTCCGGTATATTTGCCGCAGTATCTTCCTCTATCAAAAATTCCACACAATTGTTTTTTTTCCATCTGATATTTGCACCGCTGACAATAGAAATATTGTGACCATTTCTTTCTACTCTACTTGAAATAATATACGATTTCCCCAACCTAGGGAGCTTATATTCATGACTTGGTTTTCCCGATATCTCAGTTTCTAACAGTCCAATTTCAAAGAATCCTTTTTAAGATAAAGTACGCGGTGAAGAATTTTTTCCCTATAATTTGAAACTTTTCTTAACGAAAAACTCTCCCACTAGAAACAACAAGTGCATGTTTCTCTTTCGAAAATATTTGCTGTTAAGGTGGTTCCAACTAAAATCTCTGCCTTATGTTTCCAATGGTAAAACTTCTTTCTATATTTGCTTCGCAATTAATGTATTCCCAAGGATGAACATTTGCACATCGATAAAACTAACTTTAAGTTATAGCATGGGATACCTACTACTTGCTAAAACATAACCATAACTAAGCAATCCAACATTTGTTTGTCTACTGACGTCATTAATGTACAGGTCGCGCCGTCTATTAACAGGTCTGAACATTATTGAAAGGAAAAATCTTGTTTTTTAATATAATTATGGTTATGTTTTAGCAAGTATTAAACCCCGCATGCTATAACGTAAAGTTAGTTTTATCAATGTGCAAATTTTCATCCTTCGGAATGCATTAATTGCGAAAAAAATATGTAAAGAAATTTCACCATTGGAAACATAAGGGCCGCCCCTGCGGCGATGGCCTCTGATCATTTGTCCGAAAGGGGTCCGGGTTCGAATTACGGTGAAGCATGGATGTTGTGCTTGTCTTACAGCACTGGCTCTCTCCCTTCTCTGGATCCAGTCACCCTAAATTAGGGACGGGCGACTGCTTATAGCCCATTGAGTTGCTCACGGTGGTCGTTAAACCTCAAATAAAAAAAAAAAAAATAAGGTAGATATTTTAGGTGGAACCACCTTAAAGCCCTGCGTGCCTAACAGCCCTACGAGAAAAAAATCATTTTTCGGACAGATACCGTCGTTCACCACTAAATTATTTCATGCATATTTCCTGTCCAAAATAATGTCCGGTGTTTCCTCCAGGGTTGCAAATATATATAATATTATTCTCGATATTTATGCTTCTCTATATCCAATTATTTTTCGGCTTTTTTAACATCGGGTACCGATGACTTCCTGGGAAAATTTGCATGTACTATCGGATTTTTTTCAAAATGCGCAAGTATGACTCCAAGCGATATTAATTCATTTCTCTCTGCAACTGTTTCACCCCTACTGAAATTCCTACTGAAAATAACTTTTTGTACTGTAAGCTATTCGCTATGATAAAGACTTAAATTTTTTCTTTCTAAAAAATAAGCAGTTTTCGCACTATGGCCCTATACATAAAAACTCCCTCTCTCTTTGCAATTTCTGCTTCTAGAAATCGCGTGTCAGAAGGCCTCTCTTCCCATCGCATAGCTTTTGGTATGAACAATATTTTGCACACATTTTTCGTTTCGTAATTTACAGTTCTGCTGTCAACAAGGTCAGCGTGATATTTGTGTTTATGAGAAACAGTTTCTCATTACCTAAAAATGCTTTAGACGAATTATTTCTTGGTAGGCTGTTCTTCATAGCGAGAACTACGTTGCGCTCATTTCCTTCTCAAAGTAATACCCTCTAGGGGTCGTACAGTTACTGAATAAAGAGTGCAATTGGTTTTCCTCAATATGGCTTAATTTTGTTGCTCAATATGAAAAAACCTCTTTTGTCTCGGATATTTTCCGCTATTAGAGATAATTTTGCGTACAATTTTAGATCTCCTGTAACTCATATTTCTGTCGCTAGTGCTCGTAGATAGCTATTTTTTCTAGTGAATTTTTACCGCCTGTAGAAATCCAGTAGGTTCCGTTCACTATGAATAACACTGCGCGTATTGTGTGTTTCACGCAAATAACGCCAAAGTTCCCCACTATGGTTCTAAATACGTAGTTCTTATTTTTCGCTGACATTTTTCCCTGTTTCAAAAGTTTTCCTTTCTGAAATGTATTTTTGATTTCGGAAGGATTCAAAAGATGAGATCATTACCCCCGAGAATTCCGTGTCATCATTCTTGTTTCTGTTTTCTACTTTCTCTCTCTTTGTTAGTAACTTTTGGATATAGAAAAAAATTGCATGAGAGAAGCAGGCAGACTTAAAAAAATCAGAATATCAATCCGGAAATATTCCAGCTATAATGGCACGGGGAGCATCCGATCTTAATCAGTAAATATGTCTCACAAATTTCATCAAAACAATTATTTTCTTCGTTTCGGGTTTTAACGATCAATGTGATCATCTAGAGATGTAAGACACCACCCGTACCTTATGTGGACTACTGGTTCTTGGAATACGTAGACACAGCGCCGTGGGCACTGGCCGTAACAGCACTGCTCATGACTCAAAATAGTATCCCTATATTGGTGATTCTAATTTCTTGGCGTAAAATAGAAATTCATAGTTTCCAAACTTTCGCACATCAACCAGATGGCATTCTCAAGGAAGGTTGACCGCAAACTGTCTACCTTCCTTGAGAAAGCCATCTGGTTGACGTGCGAGACCTTGGAAACTTTGATTTTCTATTTCATGCCAACAAATTTGGATCACTGATACAGTTATACTATTTGGAGTATAGTTGGTTCCTCTTTATTAATTACTGCTCATGACTCATTCGCGATCCGAGCTAGGACCATTGTCCATAAACTCGCTCCTCTGACCTCTTGGTCACTGCAGTGGGCGCGAAATTACTTTCAAAATCTACACTTCAGTGACTAGGGCATCGTAAACTCAATTTGTCATCATCAGGGATTACGTATATTTTACTAAAGTCTTAATTGGTGTTACCAGAGTACTATCAAATGTATTCGACTCCAAGTTTTGGATATGATTTCAGAAAAAATAGAAATTTCTGTACACGTTTTGACATGACAGAGTTGACTAATTGCGAAGCCTCGTATCTGTGTGGTAGGCACCTGTTCGGGGTTTAAGTCCCATGATGCCAGATAACCAGTTTACAGTTTTCCAGGTGTTTCCACGAATGTAACGTGAATGCGTGGATGGATTTCCAAATCCGGCACTACAGGTGCATACCCATTTCCAGTGGTTGCCTCCCGACACTTGGTTTGGAAGACAATGGGAAACTACCTCATAGAAATTACCTTTCCTTAGGAGATTCTTCACCATGACTGTGGGCACCTAATGGGGATGAATAAGCAAATGTCGCTGCCAGGACGTGACGCTTGAAGAATGCAAGACTTAATAGAAATCTCCACGAAAGATCAATCAGTTTGTGTTTTTTCCTGGTGACCCACATTCAGGAAACACAGTGAAGTGTTCTACAAGATGTGGTTGCATATTAATGAGAGATCGCTTGATTTATTAGGAAAACTAGCTGAACTTTTCCACCCAGGTGAAACTTATCTCATCGCGAGGCTGCATGCACTTTCTCCCGAAGGCGCTGCTGTTGCACAGAAACTTCCTGGATTTATTTGTACAATTATTATAGTAAGAAAAAGGGTTTTAGAAATTCCTGTCTTAAAACGAGCATTTAACTGAAACCTAAAAATGACTATCAACGGTAGAGTATACCAAAAGCGTTGAAGAGACATATATCGTAACGTATGATTTATTATACACTGAAGTGCTGAAAGTCATGGAATCGCAGTATGCAAATTTTTAACTGGCACTGCCGTCGTATGAAGGCTTCGACGGAAGCCACATTTTTATCACTTTGCGAGGTGTAATGTGAGTCAAGTTTAACAACCACCAGTAGGATTATGGCAAGCCGACATAAATTATCGGAGTTTGAATGAGGCATGGTAGTGGAATTCAGACGGATGGAACATTCAATTTCCTAAATTGTGCGAACATTCAACATTTCTTGATCCACGGTGTCACGTATGTACCAAGGATACCTCATTTAAGGCACCCACCGTGAACAGCGCGGTGGCGGACCCTAGGTACAGAATGACCTTGACCAGCGGCGTCTGACCAGGACTGATCATGGTAATAGACAAGTGAAAATGGCTCAAACAACATCCACATTCAATACAGCTGGTACCAGAGACATATCCATCACATCAATGCAGCGTAATTTAGCGTCCATGGGGTATGGGAGCAGAAAACTCACCACAGTGCCTTTGTTAACATCACGACATCGGACACAAAGCCTCACCTGGGATCATGAACACGGTAATTGGACCCTGGATGGTTGGCAATATGTGGCGTTGTCCAATGAAACACGCTACCAGTAGTTACGAGCTGATGGTAGGGTTCGCGTGTGGCGCAGACCCCATAAGGCCATGGACCCAAGCTGTCAAATAAGGCTATGTGAATGTTGTTGGTGGTTCTATACATGTGTGGGGTGTCTTTACGTGGCACGGTTTGGGTCCGCTGCTCCTCGTAAACATGTCATTAACCGGTAATCGCTTTGTTGCTCTGCTGGGTGACTATTTGCAGCCGTTAGTGGACTTCATGTACCCCAACAACGATGGGATTTACTAGGCGGACAATGCACGATCTCATCGGGCCTAAGTTGTCCAAAATTGATTCGAGGAGCATTCTGGGCTGTGCCGACGGATGGTGTGGCCAACACGTTCGTCCGATAGGATCCCAATAGAACAGTAATGGGACGTGGGGCTTTCCATTCGCAACCAAGATCCTGCACGTACCAATACCAGGAAACTGTGGGCAGCTGTATCGAAGGCCTGGCTCAACATTTCTCCAGAAGTCTTCCGGCGACTAGTGAGATCGATGTCACGTCCAGTTGCTGCACTTCGACGGGCTACAGGAGGTCCTACACGATACTAGGTACGTATCCCATGACTTTTGGCACTTCAGTGCAATATTAGAGTCGTTGTTGTCATTATTTAATTTCGTCTTCAATATGAGAAATACATTTTTTGAGGTACAAATGAGTCAGCCACACAAAGTAGCATCCGAAGTAAGCATCTGCATAGGTGATGAATACTAGAAGGTAGAGTCCGACAATGTGTAATGTGAGCTGTAAGGGTGAGCTGCCATAATAAATCAATTAATAAGTGCAGTTGACTGATGTGCCAAAATACGTTCAAAGCCGGGGCGAGTGATCGTTGGGATGGTAGCATGTCACTTCCAGTTGGAAATACCCAGAGCTTAAAATGTAACACAAAATATCCCCTCAAGACTAACGAGGCGGTTCTTTAGTACAGGAGACTTTCGTCGTCAACAATGACAAGGCCGTTTTTCGACTACCGCTGCTGCTAGAGACAGCTAAATGGGTCTAACAGCAAGAAGACATCGGTAGATAATAGGCGGTCAACTAACGCTTTCGCTCGTAGCAGACAATGGCAGAAGAATAACTCAATATACAATTTACCGCAAGTTGCACGAGAGAGGTCTCTAATGCTAAGAGATTTATGTGTGATTTATCTCTCCCTAACTCATTCCTCCATAGGAGCGTGTTTAGGATGGAGTCGGCAACGTTGCCTGAGGAGCTCAGAACAGTGGCCACGTGAACCTTTCACGGATGTGTCACGACACTGTTTAAATACTGATCCCCGACGTACTCTTATCTGGTGAGAACCAAGGATTCGCAACAGCACCTAAAATATCCGTGACAGGTCTGGTTATCATGTATATGGTTCTATTTCCTCAGAAAGCATAACTGCAAACGGTTGAACCGACCTTGCCATGTTTGACAGTGGATCGGTGACAGGTCAGAGTTACAGAGATGAGATTCTGTACCCACATTTAAGCTGTTGAGGGATGCCTCCTACCCAGTTATCCACCTTATACATGATAACGCTAGACCGTATATATCTGAAAACATAAGATATCTCTCGAATGGATTGGTAAGTATATTTGCCGGACATGAATCCTATTGAGCATGTACAGGATGCTTTAGAAAGGAGAATTGCAAAAAGCTAGGACCCTCCAAAGACTCCGAGTAGCCTATTTAAAGGTGTGGCGCTTAATTCTACAAACCCAGGTAGTTTTATTAACAATATAAGGAGCAGCTGACAGTATTGCATGTCTGTTAGAGGCAATCATACGCCTTACTGACTGTACAGAATAACGGCAATGGGGAACTTCTATTTTGCTCTTCCTGTTCGCATGCGCATGTTTCCTGTTTGTGATTTAATTGTGAATCTCTGCAATGTGTAAATCTTGTAAGGCGACTTAATTAAAGTTCATCTCAGATATCATTGCATTTTCTTTCGTGCATGGCTAGTAATGTAGGATTTTCTAGATTATCCTTTAATTTTGGACATCGGTGTATATTAGTCAGGCAAGCACAGCTCCCATGACTTATCCGAAACTAGAGCCTTGGCATGTTTTAGAAGAATGATAAGGAGCCAACACCTCAGACCACTGGGCCATCTGCCCGGCACACTTATCGCGGGTGTTTCAAATAAGATTGAAACAAGCTTTTATCTTTTCAATAGTTGATGACGGATGCATATTTTCAATTTGGAAAATGACGTAGAGACTTTCGACACGGCAAGTGTACCCCTGTGGGTGGCATTCGCATTAAAACAAAAACAAAAAGACTTTTATACACTCTTCGAAGAAGAAAAGTTCAATCAGAACAGATATGCAATGTTTTAATTAGTCTAAAACACAAGCCCCGTCATTCTGCTTTTAAAACTCGCAAAGATACTCACAATGAGAACTGTAAAAAATGTATGGTCTGAAGCAATAATTTCCTGCAAGCGCGAGAGCACTTCCCTTACTCACTTTGGGTGCTTCAGAGCTGCGTAGCAAAACAAGCTAATGTGCTCCTCTAAACGGGCTCCAGACGATATATTTTTTGCAATTTTCATCGCTAATATCTCCGCGAGTTTTGCTAGCAGAATAACGGGGTTTGTTTTTTCAGAACATTACGACTTGTGCATTTTTGAATGACCTTTTTTTCTTGTGAAGGCTCTATAAATTTTTTTTTCATTTTTGTGCAAATGCCACCCACAGGGATGCAACTGCCATGTCGTAAGTATTTACGTCATTTTGAGTATTTTTTAATTGAAGGTATGTATTTGTGATCAACCGTTGAAGAGATAAACGATAGTTTCAATCTTTTATGAAACACCCGGTATAACAAGGCAAAAATAAATATGCGCTTCTTTAGCAATGTCTAATTTGGAAGCACTTGTGAGTTTTTTTTCAGTGGATAGCGCTGGGTACTGTATTAACCTATCTTAAAAACCACGATATAATTCCTTTGTTTTCATCAGCAGTTATTTTAATATTTCATTTGTATCAAATATATGAGACTTGAAATTTCGACACTGAAATCTCTTGACTTTCAAACGGCAAGCTCTGGGTTTTACCCTTTTTACGCTTTCCAACCGTAGGTTGAAGAAGCGTATATGCTCCAGCTTTTCCGTCCGTCTGTCTGTCGGCACGATAACTCACGTAAAAATTGTTCGATTTCGATGAAATTTTAGTATGTGGTAGAGGACCACCAGGGGACGAACTCTAATAAAAATGGGTGAAGTGGTGTCAAAGGTCACGCCATTAGAGCAGGATCCATTCAGTTGCACTTATGCGTCATAACTTGCGTAAATATGGTTCGATTTCGATGAAATTTTAGTATCTGGTAGGGGACCACCAGGGGACGAACCCTATTTAAAATGGGTGAAGTGGGGTCAAAGGTCACGCCATAAGAGCGGGATCCATTTCATTGCCTTTATGCGTCATAACATGCGTAAATATGGTTCGATTTCGATGAAATTTCAGTATGTGGTAGGGAACTACTTGGGCACGTACCCTATTGAAAATTGGCAAATTGGGGTCAAAGGTCAGGCAGTGCATAAGAGCGGGATTTATTCCATTGCCCTTATGCGTCATAACTTGCGTAAAAATGGTTCGATTTCGATGAAATTTTGGTATGTGGTAAGAAACCACCTGGGAACGAAACCTATTGAAAATAGGTGGAATGGGGTAAAAAGTCAGGACATAAAAGCTAGATCCATTTCATTGCTCTTATGCGTCATAACATGCGTAAATATGGTTCGATTTCGATGAAATTTTAGTATGTGGTAGGGAACCACTGGGCACGAACCCTATTGAAAATGGGCGAATGGGGTCAAAGGTCAGGCAAGGCATAAAAGCGGTATTTATTCCATTGCCCTTGTGCGCCATAACTTACGTAAAAATGGTTCTATTTCGATGAAATTTTAGTATTTGTAAAGGAACAACCTGGGGGCGAACCCTATTGAAAATGGGTAAAATGGGGTCAAAGGTCAGGCAGGAAATAAGAGCAGGATCTGTTCTATTGCCCTTATGCTAGATATGACGAGATTACGCAAGTTATGACAACTTGCGTAACAATGGTTCAATTTCGATGAAATTTTAGTATGTGGTAGGGAGCCACTGGGGACGAACCCTATTAAAAATGGGCGAAATGGGGTCAAACGTCAGGACACTGGAGTGGGATCCATTCCATTGCCCTTGTGCATCATAACTTACCAAAAAATGTTTCGATTGCGACAAAACGTTATCATGTTGTTCCGGAGGTAAAGTGAACCGGTTCTGTTGAATATCAACGAAATGGGGTCAAAGGTCATTGCACAAAAGCAAGATTTATTCCACAGCCATTATTATCATAACTTGCGTAAAACTGCTTTTATTGCGACAAAACTTTAGTATGTTATTCTTGAGGTGTACTGAACCGCTTCTGTTGAATACCATCGAAATGGGGTCAAAGGTGAGGACACAGGAGCGAGATTTATTCCACAGCCATTATCCTCATAACTTGAGTAATAATTTCTGGTATGTTGGAAAGCGTATCATAATCAATGCATTGCATGATTTTACTAACTTTTTCCATTATAGTGCAGTTTGCTGTTTTATATTTGTTTCTGTACATTGGTTGAACCTATATACCTTCTATTTTCTAATATTAGGCTACTTATATCTGATCGTCGGGCTAAGTGAGGTAAGGAGAAAAGGAGAAGATCTCATTGAACTGAAAAGTGGACATCTCTTCTATTATCGTGGGACAGATACTGGCAGAACTAGTGGTGTTGGATTTATAATAAACAAGAAACTGAAGGATAAAGTGGTAGAAGTTGAAAGTTCCTCTGACAGAGCTGCACGACTCGTTATCCAACTATCGAGAAGATACCAGGCTCAGATTATTCAAACTTATGCACCCACCACAAGTCATCCTGAAGAAGAAATTGAAGAATTTTATGAGGAAATTCGTCATCTAAATAATAAAGGTAAGCAGCACTTGAAGATAATTATGGGAGATTTCAATGCAAAAATAGGGCAACGGCAACAGAATGAAACTTCAGTAGGTAAATTCGGTCACGGCAACAGAAACCAGCGTGGAAATACTCTCGTTGAGTTTGCAGAGGCAGAAGGATTTTTCATCTTGAACTAAGATGCACCTCAACACTAAACTGGAACGTGGCAAGCTCATAAGACAAACAAAATGTATTGACATAACCAACCTTAAAAAACACCATAATACTTTCAAGTTAGAACTGAAGAACAGATTCTCTGCTTTAGAAGGCCTAACATCGGAAGAAGTGGATATTTCGGAAGTTAACAGAAAAGTAACCAAAGCTCTAATGGAAACAGCAACAAAATTAGCTGGGTCTAAGAACAAGTTGCATGTGAACAAATTATCAGGAAAAACCAAAATGTTGATGCAAAAAAGAAGAGAGATGAGGACAACTAAAGAAGATGTGACTTCCAAAGTGGAATATATAGAGCTATGCAAGACAACACGAAAAAGTATCACTGAAGACGTAAGGAAATTCAACTGTGAGCTAGTGAGGAAAGCAATTGAAAACAACCAAACCCTTAAGATAGCAAAGGGACATCTCAGTAAGGGAAGAAAACAGATTATGGCTCTGAGAAAAGAAGATGGTTCTATAACAAGAAATAGAGGCGAAATTTTGACAAGAGTGAAAGATTTCTACTCCAAATTATATGAAAGGGATGATACATGTACTCCAGACATCATGAAAGGTACCAGAGTTCTTCCAGTCCTCCCAGCAGAAGTTGCTCATGCAATCAAGAACATGAAGCGGGGGAAAGCTCCAGGAGAAGATGGAATTACTATAGACATCATACAAGAAGCAAGTGGAGAAATCGAAACAGTACTCGCCCAAATTTTCACTCGATGCCTTAATGAAGGGAATATTCCTGAGGATTGGAACAATGCTACAATGATCCTGCTACATAAAAAAGGTGACATTGAGGATCTCAGGAACTACAGACCTATCAGCCTCCTATCAGTGGTTTATAAAATCTTCACTAAAGTTCTTTCACACCGCTTGAAGGTAACACTGGACATGGCTCAACCGAGAGAACAAGCTGGATTCAGGAGTGGCTACAGCACAATAGATCATATCCACGTACTGAGAGAACTAATTGAAAGAGCGAGGGAATATGAACTTCTACTGTGCATGGCTTTTATCGATTATGAAAAAGCCTTTGATTCGGTGAAACCATCAGCAGTTACCACGGCTCTGAAATCCTGCGGTATTGAAGATGCATACATTAATATTATTAATAACATCTATGAAAATGCAAGTGCAAAGATTCGGCTGTTTGAAAATACAACACACATAAAAATTGGAAAGGGAGTGAGACAAGGTGACACCATATCTCCGAAGCTCTTTAATGCCACATTGGAAAATGTCTTTCAATCACTGAACTGGGAAAACAAAGGGATAAAGATTAATGGAGATTATCTAACCCACCTTCGTTTTGCTGATGACGTAGTCATTTTTGGAATTGCCCCATCAGAGCTGCAGAGTATGATCCAGGAACTTGCTGACAAGAGTAAAGAAGTGGGATTAAAAATGAACTTTCAGAAGACAAAAGTGATGTTCAATGCTTTTACAAGAAATGAAGATTTATCGATTGATGGAGAAAAACTGGAGATAACAGATACGTATGTTTATCTTGGACAGCAGATATCAAGTGAGGGTCACATTGATGAAGAAATTAATCGGCGTACAAAACTTGCCTGGAGAGCTTTTGGAAGAAACAGCATAATTTTCAAGAGCAATATGCCATTATGTCTTAAAAGAAAAGTGTTTGATCAATGCAACCTTCCAGAGCTTACGTATGGTGCAGAGACGTGGACCTTAACTAAAAGAGACATACAAAGGCTGCAGACAACTCAAAGAAGCATGGAGAGGTGCATGCTTGGTATAACCAGGAGAGATAAGAAGAGGAACTCGTGGATCCGAAAAATGACGAGAGTGGAAGACATCATGATCAGGGTTAAATCCCTGAAATGGCAATGGGCTGGACATACTGCCAGAAGGACAGACCATAGATGGACAGTCGAAATTTTAGATTGGATTCCAAGGGACAGGAAAAGACCCAGAAAAAGACCACATGGGAGATGGGTGGATGAAATTCGTAAATATGCGGGAGTGACATGGAGGAGACTGGCACAAGACAGACCGTTGTGGAGGAAACTTGGGGAGACCTTCGTCCAGCAGTGGATTGATAATGGTTGACAATGATGATGATGATGATATCTGAGAAAGTAAATAATGCACTTTTTATCCATGTTTCTTGATTTATCTATATTTGTCCTTCGAAACATATAATGTGTTTGTTTCCTGAAGAAAATTCCTTTTTCCTTACAGACTAAAAACGAAAAACCTATTTCTTTGAAATAAAAGGGTCCAAGACACATCAAACAAAATAGATTTCCATGTATAAGAAAGCGATTTTTATTTCTGTTAAATTCAGATGCTCTTTCAGTTGACTTTTTGTAAAATATTTTATATCCAAATTTATTCACTTTATGCTTTCACTTCTGAGAGAAAAGTTTATTTGCTGGTTCCCGAACTGTGGAGCATCTAACTTTGAAACTTAGTGAAGACAAAAGGCAAATATACTATTAAAAATAAATGAATCCTAACTTCGTCAATCCACCAGCACACTCGAAAAAGCCGAAAACTTTGTCCAAAATTTCTTGGTGAAAGCTTAGAATGTATGATAAATATTTGTAAATTTAAATTGTTTTCGATAAAGTATTATACCGGATGTTTGAAAAAAATCCTACTTTGCTGAAATTTATTTTAAAGAGAGCTGCTTTGAGATATGTGAGGATCTCAGTGGAAGGGACATTTCATTTACTATTTAAATACACTCACGTTCATAAAAAACAGAACACTTGAAAGTAATCGAACTACGACTATGATTTTCATAGGATATGTTCACTCGGCATTAAAGAACAAATGATTACCATCTCGGTGTCATACCTACCGAGTTCGTCGATCTAGCGAATACTCAGTGTGGCTACCACTGGCATGAATCATCTGCTGTACGAGGCCAGGCATCGAATCATTTATTGTTTTAATGGTGTCCTGCTGCATAGTCATCCAGACTGTATTGACCTGCGTTCAAAATTCATCAAGAGATGCTGGCGGACGGTCGAACCGCTGCGCCTGTCGTTTGAGCATGTCCTAGACATTTTGTATGGGTGACAAATCCGGCTATCTAGTTGCAGAAGTGGAAAGTTGTTATCCCTCAAGAAGGCACGTGTTATAGCTGCAACATGCAGTTTGACATCGTCCTGCTGAAATATGGCTCCGGGAATATCCTGCAGGTATGGAATGGCAACAATTTGTAGAATATCACTGACGTAACGGACACTCGTTATGGAGGTACGGAATCTCACGAGGGGTGGGATTTGCTTTCGTACTCGATAGAACCCCCAAGACCGTAATGCCCGATGTTGGTGCGGTATGCCTGGTGAGATACATTACTTCCCGAAGCCACTCCCTCTGTCGTCTGCGGACACAAATGGGGCCATCATTTTTGCCTAAACAGAAACACGTTTCGTCAGAAAACACGATATTGTACCATTCGCCACACCACTCACTTTGTTGTATGCACCGTTGCAGCCTACCAGTCAGTTGTTGAGGTGACAAAGGTTGACTGAGGAGGGGCATACGAGCCTGCAGTCCGAACTGTAATAACGGGCGACGTACGGTGTACTGCTACAGCTGGCATGGTAGAATGTGTCACAGTTCGCCACTGCTGTGCCAACACCGTTGATGATGCAGAACGGTCACTCAGACATCCTCATGAGATGATAATTGCCCTTAGGTGATTTCTGTATACGACGTCCAAAACCCTCTCTCCCCGTCCTGCCCCTTTCTTCGTACCATTCCGTGCACACTCTTTCCAAAACGAATGCACTGCGTCCCACGCGACGGGTAATTTCACGAAGGGAAGCATTGGTCTTTCATGACGGTAATGTTACCTCTGTCAAAGTCGCTCATGAGACTGTAAGGTTATTTTACACAACGACGAGGCGTTCTTACCCACTGCTGACCAAGCACTGACATACCGGACGAGCCACGGGGGCCTTATAACAGAATAACGGCCGTTGTACGGTTTAACACTGCGTTATCGATTGGCCTAAATTCGGTACTCACGGACTTTTGAAGCTGAAATGCTAATCATTTCTGCGGTAGTGCTTAGTAAACATATGCTGTATATATCCACGTCATAAAGCGACTCATATTAGGTTGTTAGGTATTCTCCTTTTTATGAATTTTTTTATTGGAGGTTTAACGACCACCGTGAGCAACTCAGTGAGTTATAAGCAGTCACCCGTCTCTAATTTAGGGCCACTGGTTCCAGGGAAGTGATAGAGCCTGAGCCGTAAGTCAAACACAACATCCATGTCTCGCCGGGATCCGAACCAGGACTTACTTGCACTAACAGTATAAGCTAGCGCTTAGAACACAGCGCTACCCGATCGGCAAATTCCGCCTCCCAGGCGGAGTTGTTTGGCGGTTAATGTTTAGTATACATGCCCCTAGCTGAAAGATGCTTATAAGGCCGCCAGTATGTTGCTCATTCATTTATTTACGAGACTTACGAAACAACGTGTTTTGATATACGTAATTATATTTCATTTTATGGAATGTAGAAATGGCATCCTGAAAGTAATGCCTCGTCCATCATACGATTTTTATTTGATTTTTACAAAACTATAAAGTGGAATGTCATGTCTTTTCCTTCTGATAGTTTCCTTTAGCTTCTTCGGTGTCTGCACATAGTGAGTACTGTTTATTGTTGCGACTCTTGGATGGCCACACCATGATCCACTGTGATGAAGTCTTTCACTCGTTGCCTGTTGTCATCTGTCACTGCAGTTGCGGCACTTCCACTCCGTTGTATGTCCGACACTTAACTTTATCCTTCTCGAAACCTCTTCATCCATCTTCGGACTTTACCGATATCGACTGTGGCCGCTCCAAACACCGCCAGGAGTCTTCTGTGGATATCTGGTGCTCACATCCCTCTTTTTCCAGGAATTAAACTACGGCTCGCTGCGTTTCTCTGCTATTCATGATCTCTATTTCTGATTCTGAAAATAATGTATTCCCACATCAAGCACTTAGGGATTTTTTCATTAAAATGTTATTACCAATTCGGAATGTACTACTCTAGCTGCTGCTTCCCAAAAAGTTTTAGCATAGGCTTCCTTAATGACCGTAATTTATGTGTGTGCTTTAATCTGATGTCTCTTATTACACTTCTTGGTTAGCGTCTTTTCAAATAAAATACACTGTATTGCAAAGGTCACAGGACACCTAGAAGAGAAACACGACATAGCATTTATTGACATACATTAGTACGGTGTCGGTCCACCTTTGGCCTTAATGCATGCCTTGACCCTTCGAGACATGCTTTCGACAAGGTTTTGGAACACAGCGATAGGTATGCGCTTCCATTCAGTACATAATGCTGCCGCTAACTGTTGCTTAGTAGTAGGCATTGGTTCCAAACTTCTTGTACGGCACTCTAATTCATCCCATAGGTGCTCTATGGAAATACGATCAGTACTCTGTGCTGGCCAATCCGCACACGACATGGAATTATCGTCAAACCACGCCGTAACAATCCTTGCTTTACGGCTCGGTGCATTATCCCTCTGGTACCAACAAGGCTCGGTTCCATAGTAAAGCCACAGAGTTGGTAAGGCATAAATGTCCAAAATATCGAGGTAGACGTGCTGGTTAACAGGTTTGCCCACGATAACCAATGGGCAGGGACAATACCACGAAAAACAGCACCACACGATTACACTGCCAGCTCCAAATAATTTGACCGTAGAAACAGTACACTGTTGTAAAAAGTGGTCCCCCGGCTGCCTCCATACTCACACGCGACCGTCAGACTGATGTATCATGGATCTGGATTCATCAGTCCATAGGACCCGTTTCCATTGTTCTACGGTCCACGATAAATGTTTTTTACAACATGCTAAACGACGAGTAGCATTCCGAGTGGAGATGAAAGGCTTTTGAGCAGCTGCACGACTACGGTAACCCCTGGAATGAAGTTATCTGTGAATGGTACGTGCACATACCGAGGTTCCAGCATTTTTATTCACCTGTACACTGAAGTCTTTTGCAGTACTCCGTCGATTAGCTGTAACAACTCTCCTGAGGCTTCGACATCTAATTTCACTGATTTTCTTTGATCTGCCGGTACGTTTAGCTGCTTCAGGCACGCCATGTGTCTTCCACTTAATCAGTACATCCAAAAAAGTTGACTTGGGTATGTTTAAACGCCTCTCGGCTTCTCTTATGGGCAACCCGCTAATATAACACCCAACAATCTTTCCTTTCTTAAAGTCAGTTCTCTTCCTCCGCGACATTTTCACTGAACCTCACAGGACGATATGATCGCTGTCAGCTGCAGGTTTGTTTTTATATCGTTTGCAGCTGTACCACGCATCTTAACAACGCAGGAGATCCGTTCATTTGCTTTTGAAGAGGTGTCCGGTGATTTTTATCAATATAGTGTATATTGGTCATGAATGGAATACGGGATTACACCATACAATACAAGTTTTGGAGATTACAATCTGGTGTAAATATGACAAGGACGGTAAGTCAGATAACATCCGAAAACTTGAAAATTTCGTCGTCCTGGAGCGGGAATCGAAACCGCGTCTCACAGATATCGTCCGGGTATGCTAAAGAGAGTGATACCCGGGCGCTATCTGGGAGACGCGGCTTCGATTCCCGCTCCAGGACGACGAAAGTTTCAAGTTTTCGGATGTTATGTGACTTACCATCCTGGTCATATTTACACCAAAAAACGGATTGTTATCTTCAAAATTTGTAAAATATATTGATGTTGGGAATTTTTTTAAGAAACCCGTCCACTTTGCCGTATGATAATTTGTTAAACCTTTATCGTATTTAACCGAATTCGAAAATGGTTGTTACAATTTTTTTTCGAAACAACTGAATATGCCATGATTTGAAATGCATCACCTATCCAAGCAGAAATATTTTTACCTACAGAAACGTTTGACACTGAAGCTTCTTCTCCTCAGTGTTTAGTCAACTAACAAAGTGCACAAGACAATGAAATCAGTCTTGTACAAGCATAATGAAGGCAATATCAAAAGTTTGGTCCAATGAATATAAAACGAGGACGAATTTCCCTACTCTACATGACCATAAAAAAGGAGTCCATCTCGGGAGAAAAACATCGAACGTTTCTGGATAGTAACCGTTTCCCAGCCTCGTGTGGAAGGAAGATAGCAGCAAGAAATGAGTGAGGCGCAGCTTCCTCTTCTGGCATTCTGAAGTTAAAAGAAATGGCAAAGCATAAAAATCCCCATCCTCTTGGTCGAATCACTCTGTGCACATCAAACCTCTCTGGACCCAAGTATAATGACCCAATCAATAAGAAAACTACTCAGAACATCTTCCCTCATTACTTTTCCAGCTCGTCTACTACCGCACGTCTAATTTATGGCTCCGTCGAAAGTTGTCCCTCGGATTAAGCATCGGCTCCTCCGTCCGCTAAATACTTATTTTGTTCGAAAAGTGCTGAAACCGTTGCTGAGGCTCTGGTGGGGTTAAATCCTCAAGCCGGAATCGTCTTTGGGCGGCATTAAAACTCAGGCAATGTCACTGTTTAACGGTAATAAAACAGGACCGGATTTTATATAGTTTTCCTTCTCGAGAAATTTGCCGTACGAGCTGTATAATCTTCGCGCTGCAGTTGGTTTTGGATTACTGAAACTTAGTAACATTAGAAACGGGATTAAAACTTCCTTCTTTTCGATCATTTGAGGAAGATTGCGCGCTTTTATTTTTCTCCCTTCTACGCATCTGATGAAGATTTGTGTTTAAACGGATGCAATATTTTAAAGCATGCGAATATTATGTAAAAAAATGACTCGCTCAGAAGACCACCAACTATTGGAACCTTTGTCATGCAAATTTTCAGGATGGATGCCTTTATTTTCAAAATATTTAATGCTGTCACTCTGACAGTTTGATAGCACTTGCCAACAAATTCAGAATGAAGTTCCGTTTTAAAATTACTTCTGAAACGCTTTCAGTTTTGATTACAGAATTATCTTGCTACTTAGATATAAGCAAATTTCCCCTCATTTAATTAAAAGAATCCACTGAAAATATTTTTGGTAGGAGTTTCTTTTGCGAGTTGTTGAATAATCTGATTACGATACATGTAAACTTCAGAAGCTTGTACTAAATAAACAATGCAAAACATGTATGTATGGCAACAGAGTACAATTTTTCTCGCTCGAAACATTCAAAATCTAAAGGTTTTGGGTGGTATAGTCTTTTTTCTGAAGCGTTGATTATGAAAGATAGAAGTCGCAAGCTCAAACTATTTGAATCCGGGGCAAATAAACTGTCACTGCGCCGATCCACATTGAAGAATAAGAAGGCAAAATTAATTATGGTGCTCTGCATTGTTTTTTTACATTTTCGTGACAATTTTTATGCTGAAAATGTAACTAGAAATAAGATTTTGTTTCCATGATTAAATCTTTCAGTCTGTTTATTCTTCATTAATCATACAGCGGTCTATGATATGATGGAAACGTCCCGCAGAAGGTTTTGTTTCATAAGGTATCTGCCTCATTCGTGTGGCAATCCAAAAAATTCCCATTAAGAAGTTATATCAATTATTTTGACATAACATAACATTTAAATGATACGTTAAAGACGCCACGTCCCAAAACTACATTTTGTAAAAATAAAACCCCACATTTCTGTTGGTGATGGGATTTGAATTACGTCTCTTTGCTCCGGAGCCAGTTATTCTGCCTATTGAACTACTCTGACTTTGGCTTATCACTGCAACTTGCTGTTTTGACTCTTCTATCACCTCACTGGTTCGTCACATATATACACCACCTTGAGAAAGGACTGGGGCCGCATCGTATGTTTCCGGGTCATCCGGGAAACTATGCTTGAAGGAGCTCACTGTAGAAGAAGGAATTCTGATAATTTCCAGACGATGTGTGGAAGGAGCATTACACATTATTTTCGATCCTCACTGGCAGAATATTCTTGTTTTACTTTCGGACGCTTAAGTAAAAATAAAGCCTTATTCGCCGGTGGTGGTATTCGGACCCACGTCACCACCGCCGGAACCAGTTATCCTGCCAACTCAACTACACGCTGCTTATCGCTACAGCCTGCCGTTTTGACTCTTGCTTAACCTCGGTGGCACTTCATAACTTGATATTCTCACAGGCGTTATTTTTGGTGGTGGCAGAATAATTTTCGATATTGCCACTTCTTTTACTAACTTTATTTTCCTGGAAGATAAAAAAAAATATATTTAAAAACATTATGAGATCTCATCAAATCAAAACGATGATTACCTGTAGAAAATATACGTCAATAAAACCAAACCGTCGATACACGATTAAACTCATAGTTACCGTAAAAACTCCCTACGAGTACATGACAAACATTTTTTAACTTGTATATACTTCTTTTACTAAAAGCTAAAAGAAGTATATACAAGTTAAAAATGCTGTAAGATGATTCGGGAGCGCACTATGGTCCCATCCTGAGACTAAACTTGTATAATGCGTTGTGCTAACCCCCTTTAAATACCCACTGCGCAAAATGGGAATGGCGTAAATAGACATTAAAGATTTTTGGTTTAGTGCCTGCGCAACCAATTATTTTGACAGAAATGATCTCATGTTGTCGCAACATCATTTTCTAAAACAGCAAAACCGGAAAATGTTTCCTTGTTGCATTTCCACAGTAATTTTGCAGATTTTTTAGCTAGTGTCTAACTGAAGCAGAGCAGGATTTTTTCCCATAACATACATTGCTGGCCACCCAAAATGCAACACCAAGGAGCAGGCATCCGATTGGCCTGAAATTCGCATATTGCGTCGCCCGCGAAAGGACATGCAAACGATTAGCATTGCAGGGCATATGCAAATCATGTGCGCCTGGCACGCCACCGAGAAGCACTATAAGAAGGGTGCACAGAAGGCGAGATGGAAGTAGTCGAAGTGTGTTGTGCTGACGGACCTGTGCGTGGGAAGCTTCCTGATGCCTCGTCGCAGAATACGGCAGTCATTCCGGCACGTTTCGTAGTTCGACAGAGGACGAATAGTGGCTTATCGCGACAGTGGTTTATTGTACCGAGACATCGGCGCCCGTGTGGGATGACATCCAGCCACAGTGAGGCGAGTATGGATTCGGTGGGTGTAGGAGGGCCGGACGGACCGACGTTAGCGATTGCCGCAGCCGCGGCACACCACCGAACGGGAGGACCGGCATGTTGTTCGGCGGGCATTGACGGCTCGCAGCGTCGCGTCACGAACGTTTGCGCAGGAATTAGGGTGTGTTGCGCAAGAACCTGTGTCAGCACGTACCGTTCGATGACGCCTGCAAAAGCGGGGACTTGTCGCACAGCGCCCATTGCTCTGATTACCATTTACGTTACACCACCGGCGAGTGCGGCGGCAGTTGGCCGTTGAACGCCGCATCTGGACTACAGAATGGCACGACATTGTCTTCTCCGACGTTTCCCGCTTCTGCCTGGAACACTACGATGGTCGGATCCGCGTGTGGTGGCATCGCGGGCGAGAGACTGTATGACGCCTGCTTTATGCATCGCCATACCGGTCCGTCGCTTGGCGTTATGGTTTGGGGCGCAATTAGATATGAACCCGCACCCCTCTGTTACGCATCGCCGGCACACTCGCCCGCGACCGCTACATCTCCGACGGTTTTTTTTTTTTTGGATTGGAGATTTAACGACCACCGTGAGCAACTCAATGGGCTATAAGCAGTCGCCCGTCCCTAATTTAGGGTCACTGGTTCCAGGGAAGGGAAAGAGCCAGTGCCGTAAGACAAACACAACATCCATGCCTCACCGGGATTCGAACCCGGGCCCCTTACGGACGAATGATCAGAGGCCATCGCTTAGACCACTGCGCCACCGGGGCGGCCCGACGCTTTGGAGCCTGTAGTCCTCCCTTACATGCAGTACCTACCAGCGGCCACATTTCAACAGGACAATGCGCCTGCACGTGGCACGCATCGTGCAACAATTCTTCCCGGCCCACCAGGTGTCACTGCTGCCGTGGCCCGCCTGTTCTCTTTATATGTCGCCCATCAAACACGTCTGGTCGCTGATCGGCTACCGAGTGGCCCGGCAAGCACCACCCACGGCTACGCCTGATGAACTGTGGCAACGTGTGGAAGCAACCTGGACCGACATACCCCAAGCCTACATCTAAAGCCTCTTTTGTTCAATGCAGCGGCGTGTAGAGGCCGTTATTGCCAGCCATTGTGGCCACACGAACTATTGATGTCTGCGTGTTCCACAAGTCGCACGGGCCTGTAAACGCAATCGTTTCATCTTTGTATCTGTTGTTATGTGTCCAGTAAATTTGGCTTTGCTATATCGTGTCCTTCTTGGTGTTGCAGTTTAGGTGGCCAGCAGTGTACAATCATCTTCCTTATTTTGAAAAGTATTGTCCATAGTTCTTCCTTCGTTTAATTACATTTGGCGGTTTCCGTGATGCTGCTGTTTCTCTTGTTAGAATATCATTGTTTTACTCTGAACCATTTCTTGGGATGTGCATCAAAGACAATCAATGCTATTAAGTTGAATATGAATTTTTCTATCTAATTGAATCCCAAACTCTCCTCTAAAACTGAAGTTGCTATCTTCTGTTTCAATGAGGTTATCTACAGAGTTCCGACCACAAATATTATATTCAGAATTTCATTAAAAACGACAGCGATTCTTTTATCAATATTTCTGAGTTTCAGGGCAATGGCGGGTGCTAACGTTTGACTGTATTACAAACACGTCTTCCACTTCCATCGAAATTTAGTGTATTTCCTTGTTATGATCTATGAAACATGATAGGAGTATCCTTCTTATTTGCCTATTGCCTTAGTTTAGTTAGAAGTAAAACACTCCCAGCCTTAAATTAAGTGAAATTACGGTGTTAGCTGTTCCATGAAACAAAACTGTACAACTGTTTGTTTTGTTTCTGAGGAACTGTACAAAATTTACAAGTTCTCTGAACAAGTAATACAATTTAGGTTGAAGTTTCGGCTAAAGATTCAGCTATAACAGAGACATTACCACTTGGCTGTCGAAGTAATGGCTCATTTGGTGTTGTTTTTCTTTTGTAAACGAATGCGATTTGAAACCCCGTAATCGCTGAAAATAATTGTGCACATTACGTCGGAGCGTATTTTTTTTTTCGAATTTCGATATGCCCTAGTGCGGAAAACTTGTGTATTGCTACGTAAACCATGTGTAAAAACTTTTGCGAAATTCAAATAATATCTTACGGTTCCCCTTTACCTCCAAAGTTTCGATATTTGGGCAAAATCGTCACATTTTCATGTCCTTTGTAAGAAAAGAACAGTGTTCGTTACAGACTTTCCCTAGTGCGGAAAAACTATCTGTTGGTACCTAAAAGATGTGCACAATTTTTCATGCAAAGCAACAAATATATAAACAATTTTTCAGGCAAAGCAGCTAATATCCAATTTAATGCAACAATACTCCATGTTTAAGGAAAATTGCAATACTTTGACACTTCGATTTCAGCATGTGATTTGTTTCCTAGTTGTGTTAGTGTGTGCACTACTGCACTGAAAGCATAAAATATTATGCAAATGTGCAATAATGCACACTACACACGGTGCAGCTTTTCACATTTTGCATGTTTCAGAAACATCCCAGAACTCATCATGAGGAGGTGGCTGCACAGTGAGTTCCACCCGGTGCCCAACCCAACCACCCCTCCATTAGGGCAAATCAATTTTGTGTTCTTTTTTAATCTTCAATTTCCTGTTCTTCTTTATTAATTTTTACCCTGAAATCTGATTTACTTTCGAAGGCTGGCATTATTTACGTGCTTCCAACCGTACTCTAGCAAATCCATCCCTTTGTTCTTCTTCGCAAACAGCAGTAGATGCTTCTGTTGTTAACTTAACGCATCGCTCCGCTCCGTGATTGTGATTCACGAAGTTTTGCGTGCCCAATCGCTCAACAATGTCCTTACAGTCGCTGTTGCATAGGTTCATTATTTCATTGTAGGTTAAGTGAGCAGTCAACGGCGGTTCGCTTAAGACGCATGATTGCCAGTCAATTAGGTCAAAATAATCCTCCCCTGAACAGTTGAACTGAGGAATTTCGAATGCACAGATTGCATCGCAGTTTTGTGCCCTTGCTCGAAGAATCCTACGGAAGCCAAGTTGTCTGATATGTTTCCTGTCGTCCGTGATCATAGCCAGAAGTATTGATTCTGGATGGCCAAAATAGCCATTCCTTTGATTTACGTGGTCCAGAACGCTTTTCAAATCCTGGGTGAGATATCAGGATGTATGGATGGCCTTCCACAGATTCCGTGCTCCATTATGGCAATGACGGTGTGATCTTATAAGTGAACCAACCACATGGGCTTATAAACCTCACAACAAATTGTGCCAGAATTTTTAGTGAATCCGAAGGCTGCGAATTACTAATATGAAGACGCAAAATATGACTTACCGGCGTGCGTGCATGGCTCATTTTTCCCGGGTGTTTATGTGCCAGGCTTGATGACCACGTACGCTTTGTCACAGCGTAGCTAATATCTCACAGGTATTTATGAGATGTGTTAAGATCCATAGCTATTTTTTCATCACGTTAAGGAAAACCCGCTTCAATTGCTTCACATTTCAAAACCGGTAGATTTTCGCAGCCCTCTAGCTGTTTTCCGGTTTTGCCCTGAAAATGTTTTTGGGCCACTCGTTTGTCCATCCAAATGTTGAATCAAGTAACGGAGTGTCAGCTTGTTTCCGTGCAACTGGCATATGCTCCACTGAAGAGAGTTTGGCAGGCTAGCTCTAGAATGAGAATTGCATCTCCTTTACACCCAGCATTAACGACGGTTCCGTCGCAGCCTATCACCAACAGTTAGTTTTGATCGATATTCTTGTCATGTAAAAATTCCAGCAGACATTTGGCAATGTCCTTTGTGGTGGAAGATGTAGAAGGGATATGCCTACGATATTTACTTCTAGGTTCTTCCAGCATAGTCACGTGTTCTTCAGTAATAGTTTTTTTTAACCGCTTTCCTTCACTTTCTTCATACATTATGGTTTAGTCCTTACTCCCGTCGAAATATAGCCCTTTAATAACTTTACGTGCAGACAGATTGTTTTGAAGCTGTTTTCCATGTTTTTTTTCTCTGCCTTCTAGTTTTGTGCCTATCTATAACACTTGAAGTATCAGCTTGAGTTATCATTCCCACATATTCCAAAAGTGCACTTGCAAGGATGGCTCCACCATACATCCAGATATCTCACCCAGGATTTCAAGAACGTTCTGGACCACGTAATCCAAAGGAATGGCTATTTTGGCCATCCAGAATCAATACTTCTGGCTATGATCACGGACGAGAGGAAACATATCAGAGAACGTGGCTTCCGCAGGATTCTTCGAGCAAGGGCACACAACTGCGATGCAAGCCGTGTATTTGAAATTCCACAGTTCAACTTTCAGGGAAAGAATTATTTTGGCCTAATTAACTGGCAATATGTGTCTTAAGCGAACCGCCAATGACTGCTCATTTAACCGACGATGGAATAATGCACCTATGCAACAGTGACTGTAAGGACATTTTTGAGCGATTGGGCACGCAAAACGTCCCTTGTCACAATCACGGAGTGGAGCGATGCGTTAAGTTGACAACAGAAGCATCTACTGCTGTTTGCGGAGAATAACAAAGGGATGGATTAATTAGAGTACGGCTGGAAGCACGGTAAATAATACCAGCCTTCGAACGCAAATCAGATTTCAGGGTAAAAATTAACAGAGAACAGGAAATTGAAGATTTAAAAAGAACAGAAAATTGATTTGCCTTAATGGATGGGTGGTTGGGTTGGGCACGGGTGGAACTCGCTGTGCAGCCACCTCCTCATGATGAGTTCTCCGATTTTTCTGAAACATGACAAATGTGAAAAGCTGTATTGTGTGCGGTGTACTGTACTGCACATTTGCATAATATTTTGTGCTTTCAGTGCAGTAGTGCACACATTAACACAACTAGGGAACAAATCCCATGGTGAACACTAGGTGTCAAAGTATTGTAATTTTCCTTAAACATGGAGTATTGTTGCATTAAATTGGAACTATAAGATATTAGTTGCTTTTCTTGAAAAATTGTGCACATCTTTCAGGTCTCGACAGATAGTTTTTGCGCACTAGGGGAATTCTGTAACGAACACTGTTCTTTTCTTACTACGGACATGAAAATACGACGATTTTGCCCAAGTATCGGAATTTTGGAGGTAAAGTGGAACCGTAAGATATTATTTGAATTTGGCTAAATTTTTTGCACATGGTTTACGTAGCAATACACAACTTTCCGCACTAGGGCATATTGAAATTCGAAAAAAAAAATTTACGCTCCGGCCTAATGCACATGCAGTGCAGTAAACACGTAATACTCATAAACATAGTCAACCTTGTGACCGGACTTTTTTTTGAAGTTGTAGAAGAGCAACATTAGTACAGGAAGGGTACATAGACTGCTCACGCTGATATCAGATGCGTCAACAAAGACCCCATATGTGACTCAGAATAAGACGAAATAGTGTTTTGGTTTTATAACCTGTGGCGTGGCACTGCTTATGCGACATATTGGGGAAAATAGCCGAGACATAAGTCCCCAGAGAAGAGAAAGGTAGAGACAATCAACTACTGTCTTCCCAGGAAGCAGCAACTAAATATGGCTTTTGACTGTGGTAGAAATTTTTTTATTTATGTATTTATTTTTGTTGTTACATGCTCTTAGAAGAAAAGAAAAAAAATGAGTAGGAAAAAAAATTGACAGTACATAAATCACGAATATAGACTGTAACAACAGGCAAGTCAAGGGAAAAGGCCAAAATGGCTGACATAGCCCTATAGTCCCCGTAGAAGAAACAAATGAAACAACAGATAGACACATCAAGTCAGACAATCCAAAGATGTATCAATATGTATCATCAATAATCTATGATAAATCGGATTGTCATCTTCAAAATCTTCAAAATCCAAAGATGTTTTGCCAATCTTTTCATTTTCCTTTAATTATTGAAGAAGATAAAGTTTGAATTTTTTTAAATAAATTAAAATTGTTTACGTTAGTCAGGTTGCTAAGTAAATATATCTAGTATTGAGGGCCTCTGTAATTTAGAGTAAGTTTAATTGATTCCGTTTTCGGAAAAATTGGTTGTAATTGTAGTTTATTCCTTGTTTCATACGAATGTGCATGTGTATTAATAAATATGATATCTGAATAGAAAGTATATTAAATTCGTTTGAGCATAATTTTACCAAGATTAAAATAGTATTGTTGAGTAATAGTAGGTAGTTATTTATTAGGATATACTTTTGTTCTAAAATTTATAAAAGGTCGAGTATTAGGATGTGATTTGAGATCAATTAATTTAATAAATTTATTTTGTAGAATTTGTAATTTATTAATATTGTATTGTGTCGTTTGTCCCCAAAATAGTATGCAGTAATCAATATGAGTTTGAAATAGTGTGTAATACAATGAGATCAATGCTTTAGTTGTTAGATCAGTCAGGATATTGCTCACTATATCAATATTTCTAGATAGTTTAATTAAAAGAAAATCAACATGTTTATTCTGAATGAAGGTACTATATCAATTCTTTTATTATTAAGGGATATTTGTGCATTTGGTGTTAAAGGAGATAACATATTAGAAAACATCACTCCTAAGGAGACACCCTGGTACTTTAGTTGACGGTAGGTGGGTACAAATAGCAGACCCTTTAGGACCGAAGTCGTGTTTTATTTGTTGGAAGGTTTAACGAACACCGTGAGTAACTCAATGGGTTATAACCAGTAGCCCGTATATACTTTAGGGTCACTAGTTAAAGGGAAGGGAAAGAGCCACTGCCGTAAGACCAACACAACATCCATTCAAACCCGAACCCATCTCGGATGAATGGAGTCTAGCCAGGGCTTAAATTTCTGCGATACCTGGGAGGCCCAAAGTCGTGAGCTATGTCCAGCTGGAAGCTCCGTCCCGGACGGAAGGCTATTGTATGAGGTAACAGAGTGTTTTAGGATGGAACAGAGTGCTATATGGATACAGTAATTATTATTTTAAGCCGAAATCAAATTTATGAAATTGATGACAAAAACTGCAAGTGACTTATTTGGGTCTCGAAATTATTCGATCGAAAAGATAATTCGAAGTCATTCACTTCAAAAGAATGAGTAAAAATCACAGTACTTACTCATTAAAACACTGCAGTGTGGATGACATCAGTCAATGATTAATTCACGTAGAAAAAGAAGGAAAGGAGAACATAACTGTAGCTAAATCTAGGAATTTCTAAGACATATGATTCCTCTCAGTGCTCAGATGTTTCATGTGGAATAATGGAAAAAGTGCCCCGTGAAAAGAGTACATGGAAACGCCACCAGGAATGCTGCTACCTAAGGAGATCCCCCTGTACTGTAAAAGTCATTTAATGAAACTTTGTCTGGCTAGTTGACGCCTGAGCGGGATAAGCTGGCATACAGCTTATCTGGTTAATTCAGTCCTGGACTTAGAAAATGAACATATGAGCAGGAATATCAGACAAAATAACAAACTGCTTTGGAAGCTCTTTGAATGATGTTAGATGTTAGGCGACCTTCCCAAAGAAGTGTGTTTGCAGAGTAAAATGAAATTGGTATACTAAGTCAAATTGGTTCAAACATGCATTCAACAACAGTAACAGCAATCATTTGCAGAAGTGTCTGATTGTTAGCTTTTGAAAATTTCAAAGAGCCAATATATCGAATTTGATTTTCTTTTATTCTTCAGCACTTTGTTGTTGCTCTTGGAGTATAAATAACAGCTTCATTTATATATTTAATGTAGCGTCCACAATTCTATGTTAGTGGGATGATAACCAACGGCCCTCGGCTTGCCAGGAAAAGCTCCCAGACCAGAACACCACCTCTTCCGTCCGGTTGAAGCCCAACTGTGCAACCATGGTATATTAAGTCATGCTGTTTACCCAATATGAGAACCCTGCCATCAGCATGGTAAATTAGGAAACATAACTCATTACTCCAGGTGACCTTCTTCCATCTGTCGAAGAGGGTCTATTGCCGACGTTCCTTGGCCCCATGCGAGGCGTTGTTTGCGATGACTGGGCATCATCACAGATACCCTCTTTGGTCTCTGGTTGTGGAACCCCACGCAAAGGAAAGTACGGTGCATGATGCATGTAGACATAGATCGAACTGCATCGCTGTTGTACTGATGGGTGAGCTGGGTGACTGTTGCCCGTCGTTTATGAGACACCAGTCGTGGCACCCGACGTTCACCTCCATGGCTGACTAATTTGAAGCCTCCTTCTGGATGCTTCGACATGGTTAATTCAGTCCTGGTACACCCTTGATATAGTAATACGAGAGCATCCAACAAGTGCGGCTGTTTCCAAAATACCGGCACCACTCCTCCAAGCCCCAACAATTTGGGCTCGATCATATTCGCTTAGGTCGCCGGGTATCCTCATTTCTGGCAAACGTTTACTGATTACGTGCAGAGGATAGGTGTGAACAATGTATAGTAGTTGCAGTGACGATGATATCACGTGGTGTTTTGCTACCGCTTCCCATATGTAAAACGGCGGAGTTTCTAATGCAAAGTTAACTCAGTGTATAAAACAATTGGTTTTTAGAAAGGTTCAGCTCATGGTTAATTGAACTGATTCCGAATGAGTGTGTTGTCGCTTTCGGTAGAAGGCAGATCTGTTTGACCATCGTCGTGCATGCTAGAAGTTAAAAATTCATTTTATGTCATTTTACCAAAAGCACACACTGAAGTGCCAGAAAAACTAGTGCAGACGAGCTTATGCAAAATACATAGCAACGTCACCTATGCGCGTACTCGGTTGCGTCCGCCAGTGCTTTTATAAAGTGATAGACATCCTTGCCAGCTGTCAGAGCTGTTTTCGGCATGAGAATGACAAGTAATAACGATTTCAACGACTTTCAAAGCGGTATCACAGTTGACCCTCGTGAGATAGGCCATAGTATTTCGGAGGTAGAAAGGAAGTTCGGATTTTCACGTACGGCCATTGCAAGGGTGTACCATCGTCGGCTGTCAAGAATCGTTTCACTAGATAGGCGTGCAACACTCTCGAATGTATCATCGGAATTCAGTGATGGAGCCTCAACAAGCATCAATGTCCGGACTGTGCAACGTACCCTGCACGATATGGGCTTTGGGAGCCGACGCCCTACTCTAGTCCCCTTGATGGGTGCACGGCATAGAGCTATGCGCCTCGCTTTGGCCCGATGATTGGTTTAGCACTCGTCTCATCAGGAATGGTACCCGATGAGACGAGTGCTAAACCACCAAGTGTTTATACGGCTGCACCAGAGGTTATGCGACACTGGTTCTTTCCAGGGGTCTGCCAGGTGTCGAGAACGATTACTACGCACTCCTGCCATCGAAGAGAATGTGTTAAGTCATGCAGCAGACACTACAAGAGCCAGCACAGGAGCAATTGCCCATCGGCTCGGTCTATCCCAATACACCGTATGGATGGTTCTGCACGAAGAACATTTGCATCCATATTATGTGCAGCGAGTTCAGATATTAAGCACTGAGGATTACCCTCAGCGCATTGCATTTCCGCAATGGCACCTGCATAAGAGTACAGCTGAACCCCAATTTCCTGCTTCTGTGCTGTTCACAGACGAAGCGTGCTTTACACGGGAAGGTTGCTTCAATGCCCATAACGCGCATGTATGTTACAGCTCATGGTAGCAAATTTAAATACCTTCTGTAACCGGAATGCATTTCGCAAAGGTCTTGTGAGTAATAAAAAACATTTTGTTCTCTTACGTGTCACTCTTTCATTTCTCGTCATCTCTGTACACTAGCACATGAAGATGGCGTTTCCGACCCTGCGTTGCTATGTGATACAGCTTTGTCTTTGTGCAACGTAACAATCCCAGAAGTTTGTACACGCTTAGCTGAATCACCATGTATATCTAGACTTATATTAAATTCATGTTAAATTGAGTACTGATGTGAGGAAAAACCTTCATTTATAATCGTGTACTGACGGCTAACTAATCCACGGTAATCGTGTACTGACGGCTAACTAGTAATGCTCTCTCATAACATAGTAATACTCGCTCATAACAACGATACATTTACATAGTAACTCCTTATTGCCTGGCAAGTTTCTAAAGAAAATGCTCTCTCACAACAACGATATATTTACATAGTAACTCATTATTGCTTGGCATGTTTCTAAAGATCACTTCAGAATTAACACGCTCTCTCTTAGAAATTGCACTAAAACTCTTTGGTTGCATATTTACAAATGTTGCGTGATTTTTTTCGAAGTGTATTTTCACTTGCTATCATTACTTCTTAACACTTTCACTCAGTAACTTCACACCAGCCGTCCACTATAAATTTGCTCCCCTTTTCTTTAAACAGTGTTGTTCTCAGGAAAATCTAATTTGTTGAAGGTAAGTAAAGCCTGATGGAATTGTTTCAAAGTGTACGTATTTTCTGCAATTCATTTTAATGAATACTTCAAATGTGATTACTTATCGCCCATTGGTAATAATTTACGAATTTCTCTCCAGCTATTAAATAATTACATTTCTTTCTCTTTCTCTATCTGCCTTTTTTGTTCTGAAATGCCCTAAGCTGAATAAAAATGACAGTCTGAGTTTCAAGTAAAGAAATATCCAAAATGACGAAGGATGATCAATTATTCTCTGTATTTCTATTTCAGAGGAAGGAATAATGAAACAACGAAGTATAAATCAGCTTAAGGCGGTTTTAAAACTGCTGCATGATTTTTTCCCATTTAAATAAGTTGAGGTGAAAAAGAAGCAAAAAAGCCATTATAAGCTACATTGTTCCTTGTTTCAACGCGCGTCTTCACTATGAATACAAGAGATGTAGTACTAAAATAAGTTTTTTTTTTATAATAATAATGCAATAAGTCTGAATGAGCTTTTCCTTAAACCGCACTTTACGCTTTTCGCTTTATAAATTTCCGGCAAATAGAAATCAAGTCAAATTTAATTACATTTGTTAGTAATATTACATATGAACACAGTGATGAACGTTCTTATGATCTTTAAATAAATTTCGACATAAGACGTTTAGAAAAAAGTAGCAAAGAAGCAGAATCAAAATATATCTGAATTTGTTCACCTTTTGTCTTTAGTACATTAAAGGACGAACAATTGAACCAAAGAAAATCCACGAATCTCCATTATCACTCGCATCAATAGATTCCAAAGAAGCGTGTATACAAAAGGATAGGTATAGAGGCAGATTATCTCGGGATTCCTGCAGAGTGACAAATATGGGATCTTTTTCTGTATGCCAACCCTCCCCCTTGGCTCCATTATCTCACCCTCTGTTTTAGGGGTTATTTATTCCCCTTCCGCATTTCCAGAGCGTAAAACGAGCCACTGATACTTTTTCTCATCAAACTGATGGTCTCACTACGTAAGAGGCGGGGCTGTGACAGAAAGAGCGAGAAATCGCCTGCAGATGACGCGTTTACCTTAAATCTATTCCAACGGAGAAAATCACCTGCTGATATTCTTTTCAATGGATAATATAAATGCTCTGACATCTGTATTCTGCGAGAGGTATCATCCAACTTATTGTTATTTCCTCAGTCCATTTTTATGCCGCTTAAATATACAGATTTTTTTTCAGTTTATGAGGTAGTTGTTTAAATAATGACTTTCAGCCGCTGATATCCGCAAATGGGAAATAATCTCATTTTTTCTCTTTGTTTTGAAATAACTTAAAGCGATTGCATTTCTTCTTTTTAGGGTAATTTAGGGGTACGTAAATTATTCATACCACGGGTATATTATTTTGCCCTCATAGGGCTCAATGCTTCCTTAGTTTCCTATCGTAGCTGTTATTCTTTCTTCAAATGTTGCCGTAGTAAATAATTAATTATCGAGGAATCTTTTGTTCACACTCTTTTTCTTTTAAATTATGAGAAATGTCACGGAAAGCAAAATCTTTGGACGATATCGTTATTATTACTTGTGTTCACCTTACTACTCCTCATCCGTTATATTATTTCTTCTCAGTAGCAATTTTTGGCCGTCCTGGTGGCGCAGTGGTCTGAGCGCTGGATTATAACCATTTGTACGAGATGTATCCGGGTTCGAATTCCGGTGAGGCATGGATGTTGTGTTTGTCTTACGCCACTGGATCTCTTCCTTCCCTGGAACCAGTTGCCCTAAATTAGAGAAGGGCGACTATTTATAGCTCATTAAGTTGCTCACAATGGTCGTTAAATCTTAAATTAAAAAATGAAATTTCGGATTATTATAAACACATGTTCTTTTGATTCTTTGATATGTAACACAAAATGTTACAGATTTGAGAGAATCGAGGCAGCGTTGCCGTGTTCATTTTAGGTGCAGCTGCAACTTAACCTTGATTCTATCAGATAGAGTTATGTTGTTTATAAGTGCTGAATAATATTTGGTTTCGCATTGTTAACACTGGGACAATGTTAAGAAAGGTCCTTGAGCTTCTCCTCCACTCTCCTACACCAGGGTTCGATGCCCAGCGTGCACAAAGATGACGGAGAAATTTACTTCGATACAACGCAGGAACGATGTTGAATTAAATTGTAACTTCACTCTCTTAGAAAAAGAAACCATTATGAATATTACTTTCTATAAGAGAGGTGCTGATTTATATGAACTTCCACATACCGGATTTATTTTACAGCAGTACCCAAGTAGCACATCCTTGCAATTTAAAGGTAAGCCAAACACTTAGTCACCGTTTTCTATTCCTAAAAACATTGTCCCAGTGTTGGGCCTACGTTAAATTGCAATACTGTGCGACCTGGGAAACGGTTTGCTAATATACTGTACTGCAATTAATGCATAAAAATGTGTATAATGTTTCCCTGTGTTCATCCGATTGTCTCAGTGAAAAACCGAACAATAATGTCGATCACAAGAGAGGTGTTCGCAGGACTTTAACATATTTAGAACTTGGTTATTGCATGTTGATTATTGCATTTACTAATGCACCGGGGTATAACTAGAGTGCATTTACTATGCAGCAACATGTCCGAAGAGATCATTTCTTGCGAAAACCTGAGTGAATGGAAAGCGCAGCCGACTTCGAAATTTTGAAGCACTTGGAGCAGAGTTTCTCTCACCTATATGCATTGCAAGGAAATATATCACATGGCGAATATGCATGCACGCCACGAGTTACCATAACGCCCCTACGCCCCACCTGACTCGGAATTTGAAATTTAGCCGAAGTTAACTGTTCATGTTGCGTAAATTATGAGCACCCGCATACGTAATATTGATGAATACTTATCAAGTTTCACTCACGTTCAAGACTGAGATGTCTGCTTCGCTTAAACAATCGGGCTTACAATGCTAAAGGGGAATATACTTCCCTTCAAGTATGCACGAGAAGTAAGGCAGTGTTATTTCGGAATGAATAATGGGATCACTGCTCTTCCCAGTTATCAGTCATATAAGCCAAATAACTGGGCAAAGTTAAGAAATGCGCAGCTCTGTTTTTTATAAATTCCTTCCAATGCAGTTACCCATTTGCTGAATGAAAAAGTGCTGCGTAATTTATACGTATTGGATGCAAAAATCAATAGTATTCAATTTAAATCGGAAGTTTTAAAGTTTTCATTTCATAGAGATACATAGACTTTGCAAATGCATTCGCTAAGCTGCGGGATTTTTGTTTTTGTAATTTAATTAGTTATATAGTATGGTTACAATAATAGCACAAATTCATTCCTTAACAGAATCCACACAATCAATCCACGCAGCTTTTCATCCATTCAAGCACAATATACACTATGGTGTTCTTAGGTAAATATGTGTAACTATCGGTGAAAATTCGGTTTCCCTAAACCATCATATTATGCGAATTGAAACACTGCTTTAATTGAAACGTTTACTTGGTACCCCGGATAGTTGAGATAGATATTCCTTAACTAAGCACTGATTGGCTCGAACAGCCAGTAAAAAATGAATTAGTATTTACTCAAATTTTATCGTCTTTATTCAAGCAAAGCGAACTGACTTTGCTTGTACCACATACTGGTCATCCATGTAACACTTCTCAGAAAACTTGAAAATTTCAAATTTCATGTTTTCTGAGGTCTTTGAAATTTTCAAGTTTTCTGAGAAGTGTTACATGGATGACCAGTAAGTGTTACAAGCAAACTCAGTTTGCTTTGCTTGAATATTCTGTCGATTTTCCATGTATTTTGAGGAAATTTTCTTCCTTCACTGATTTGGTTAGTGTCTTTATTATCATCCAAAACATGTCCCTTTAGCACAATGTGTAATATCATTCGTAGCGTGAAGTTATCTTCAAGTGTAACAAACTGATTAATGCTGAGAGATGGCAGCAATATAACACTCAATGAAAGACTCAAAACAGTAACACAAAGCAAAAAACACAAAACGTTTAACGTGAGACTGCAGAATATCTCCGACAAGAAACAGTACTTTGACGGAAATCAACTAGAAAGCACCTGATCAAAGCCAGCTGGAACGCCCTTCAGCTCAAAAAAGCCAGCTGGAACGCCCTTCAGCTCAAAAAAGCCAGCTGGAACGCCCTTCAGCTCAAAAAAGCCAGCCAACACGCATTGTTAACATCGTTCTTATCTCCGTTCAACTCATGCTCCTGACCTCAATTCAGGTTGCCCCGAGGCAATCGATCCAAGAGAGAAATGTAGAGTCCAGTAAGAAATCGTTTAAAGAAGAACGAACTGAAATTTACGAACATACGGGAAATATAAATGAAAAATATATTACGGTACGTGTTACAAAACTTATGAACCGTAACGTTATAATTACATACTCAATAGCGTGTAAGGCCCTCTTTCGCAGCGGTAACATCCAAAGTGGCATCGACTCCAGTAGACCTCAAAAGGTATCAGTATGTATAATGAATTAGCTTTATTTACTTTCCGCTAAGCTAATTATTATGAATGATTCTCTTCTTACCAGCTAGCTAATGATATACTTGCACTAAGCTTCAAAACAATGAATTCCCAAAAGGGTGTTGTTACTAGTTAATTACGAACTTAAACAAAGTCTCAACGCTGGTTATTTATATTACGTAATAAAAGTCATAAACCTAACAGCCAGATAGAGGTCTGACAAAAACTATGAATTGAGAAAGACTGAACTTACTGAAAACTTGTTTATTTCCAAGACTCTTGGTCAACTAAGGCACTCATATATCTTGTACATAATAATGAATAAACTTTCCTCTTATAGTACACACTCTCTCATAACAACACCTCGCAACGCCAACACACCAACCAACGCAACACACAAGTCTCGATGAACGCGCCTATATACTAGCTACCACCACGTCATGACTTACACTCATTGCCAGATCTAATTCATCGGGTGAAATAATATTTCGTTCAGTAGGAAGATAATTTACATAGTAAAATAAAATAACCAGAGATAGTAAAATCAAAAGGAAAGTGAATATAGAGTATACGTTACATCATCTCCCCCTTAATTTTTCTTTTTTTTTTTTTTTCTTTTCTTTTTTTATGTCCGAAAAACCTATCAATTTTGGAGTGTAAGTCTTACATTTCGTTGGTTGACGTTTCTCGATCTCTTTTTTGATTTGTGGTTTGGTGGTAGCCGTATTTACATTATCAAACTTGGCATGACAATTTACGAATCTGTATTCGACTGTGAAATTTGTAGTGTAGAACAAACCAAACCTGCATCGGCATACTTTCCTTTTATTCTGCCTAGCAGGAATCACTTTTAATTTCAAATGACGTGCTCATTATTCGGTGAATACATACCAACTGTATCAGCAGCGAAGATTGCCTGAAGCTGCCTAACAGTAACAATTTTATTATTTTCATTTCAAATTTCGTTCGCCTCATTCGTTGAAATACATACCAACTGTATCAGCAGCGAAGATTGCCTGTATCAGCAGCGAAGATTGCCTAACAGTAACAATTTTATTATTTTCATTTCAAATTACGTTCGCCTTAGTCGTTGAAATACATACCAACTGTATCAGCAGCGAAATTTACCTGGAGCTGCCTAACAGTAACAATTTTATTATTTTACCCCTAAGCACATAGATATATATAAAAAAATTGGATTAGTAGATGGACACAGAAGAAATATAAAAAAAAAAAAAAACACATATATACACAAAAAAGAATGCATAGGCCCACACGAAAAAAAGAAATTCTGACACGCCAACTGGACGTGCAGGAAAAACAACAAACTGAGAAAAGAACCTGTCCACGAGAACTTACTTATCTCGAGGACGCATAAAACACTCTAGTGCGATAACGTTTTCCAGGCCTAATGGGACTGGTAAAATCAGGTGGCTTGGATCTCTTCCGGGACGGTAATGGAACTGGAACATCGGTCTGCTGTCGGTCAGGAAATCCCGGCGGCTGACAGGAACGGTCAGGAATGGCGGAAATCCTTCGGTCCGAAACGGCTGAAGTCTGTGGGTCCAGAAATCCCTGCGGCTGAGAAGAACGGTCAGGAGTCTGGCGGTCTGGAAATCCCTGCGGCTGAGAAGAACGGTCAGAAGTCTGGCGATCCGGAATCCCTTGCGGCTGATAGGAACGGTCAGGAACGTCTGAAGTCTGGCGGTCCGGAAATCCTTGCGGCTGATAGGAACGGTCAGGAGTCTGGCGGTCCGGAATCCCTTGCGGCTGATAGGAACGGTCAGGAGTCTGGCGGTCCGGAATCCCTTGCGGCTGATAGGAACGGTCAGGAACGTCAGAAGTCTGGCGGTCCGGAAATCCTTGCGGCTGATAGGAACGGGCTCCCCAGGCTTTGGATATGAAGTCCCTTTGTGCTGGGGCCCGTTGTGTCCTTCCAGTATCTTTTTAGACGGACGTGTCTCCGCCCACATCGCTTGCTTTCGTTTACGCCCATGGGGCATGACAGTAGCAGCAGGCATCGGCCCTGTTTGCCCTGAACGTAGGTTCCAGGGGCGAAACCCGGGTGGATGCAAAGATTTCTGCCTTCGTCGCTGTTGCGGCGAAGCAGATTGGGGAGACAAGTCACGTTTGCGCCCAGCTTTTGGTGGTGCTGGACGGTGTGGAATATGAAATGTTGGATTCATAACTGATAAGTCAGAAATGTCAGACGCCTCTGAGTCGCTGCCGTAATTCAGCGGTCGTGCAGGGCGATGTTTAGATTTGCCTATAGGAATACTTTCCGACGAGGTATTCAAAGAAGAAGTATCCCGCGTTGGTGCAGAGGTAACCGGAAACGGCGCAGCAATAGTCTTGGCAATGGTTGGAGGGAAAGGAACGATACTAGTATTCGACGAACTCGATTCGAGCCTTGGTCTCATGGGAGAATCAGGTTGCGTGTGTAGAAACTCGTCTGGAGGGGGGAGGGTGAAGGAAAAATCACTGGTGATTCGTCAAAAATGTTTGGTGGTTCGTCCAAAATTCCTGGCGATTGAACATGAGATATAGATTCTTGAGTCTGTGGCGCAGAAGGTTGAGTAGGATTGATAATGAAATCGATATTCCGTTCATGATACTTGCGACATTGATCCACATGTGCACATGGAAAATGGTTGTCCGGTTTCTCCAGAACAATATTATTTTCAAAGACATTTGCCACCCGATATGGACCTTCGTAGCTGGGTGCAAATTTCTTCACTAAAGTATGCGAAACAGAAGACTGGAAGTGCGTTTCCACGAGAGTGAGATCTCCAACGACAAGATCTGGTTCCCTACGCCGAGAATTATAATATCGTGCTTGAGCCGCTTGTGCTCCTAGCATTGCAACACGAGCTTTTTCTGCCATAATGTGTACTGATTGCGAAGTTGGTCGCTGGTTTAATTCGTCGATAATCCCCGTTAAATTTTCAAAAGGGGTTTTAATTTTGCGACCCAGAAAAAGTTCTGCAGGAGTAATTTTAGTAGACTCGTGGACAGACGAGCGGAGGGCGAACGCAAAAAGTTCTAAATGGTCATCCCATCTTTCATGATGGTCCATTACGAAAGTCGCAATCATTTTCACTAGCGTTCGGTTAACACGTTCCGCAGGATTACTCTGGGGATGATATGGGGAAATGAATTTGTGTTTAATGTGTAGTCTCGCACACATTCTTTCAAAAATGTCAGAAATAAATTGAGGACCATTATCCGAAACTACTTTATTAGGTGCACCATATCTAGAAAATACTTCATTAACTAAGACATTACAAATAACCTCAGCCGTAGCGGCTTTAATGGGAAAAACTTCAACCCATTTAGAAAAATTATCAGTTAGTACTAAAACATAACGAGCTTTATTTTTAACAGATAATGGATAAGGTCCCAATAAATCTATGGAAATAATATCAAACACATGAGAACTTGAACTAGATTTCAAGTGACCGGCCGGTCTTACATTACGGTAATTATTAATCTGACACAAGTGACATGATTGAACGTATGCGAGCACACTTTGGTACATGCCAGGCCAATAGGCAACATCCCGCAATTTACAACGGGTCTTGCGAATACCTAAATGGCCTGCAAGAGGTTTGTCATGAAATTCATTTAAAAGAGCCATTCTAAGGGTTCGCGGAATACATGGGCGAAACTCTGCCCTAGTAGTCCGAGACTTTGTATAATAAAGAAGACCCTCTATTACTTCAAAATGTTGTGACCTTCCAGCCAGAGAAGGATCACTTGGTAGGGGCGAACCCGCAAGCAAAAAATTGTAAATATCCCCAAAATCTGGATCATTTATTAATTCTGCCATTATCTGCTCTCTGGATGTGATATCAGCAATCAGAAGTAAAGGCTGACATCCAGGAGTAGTTTCGGTGGGGACCCCACTAATCGGAACGCGAGATAATGCGTCCGGTAATTGATTCTTATGACCTGGCTGATATGAAATTTTGATATTGCTCTCTTGTAACTTCAGAGCCCACTTCATAAGTCTTTGAGATAGGTGCTTAGCAGAATTCAAATACTGAAGGGCAGAATGATCCGTAATTATGTTAACTGTCAATTCGTTAAGATAACATTGAAATTTATTCAGTGCATACACAACAGCAAGACATTCACGTTCCGTAGCTGAATAATTGCGTTCAGCTTTGGCTAAAGTACGAGACGCAAAAGCTATTGGATGCCCAGCTTGTGACAAAACGCAACCAAGACCAACTCCGGATGCATCAGTATAAATATCAAATTCCTTAGAATGATCCGGGAAAGCCAACACCGGAGGCTGAGTCAATGCAGACTTCAGTGTTTCGAATGCAGCGTTAGCCTCAGGTGTCCAAATAAACTTCTTGTATTTACGCTTTAAAGCATACAATGGCTCACATATTGTAGCATAAGCGGGGACGAACTGCTGATACCAACCGGTCATTCCCAGAAAGCGGGATAGTTCTTTTGCTGTTTTAGGCCGAGGAAAGTCAACAATAGGCCTAATTTTTTCATTATCAGTGAATAAACCGTGGGGAGTAATTTTCAACCCCAGATATACAATCTCGTCCCTCGCTATCTGGCATTTACTAGGTTTTAACGTCAAGCCAGCATTGTATATAAGTTGGAACACCTGTTTGAGCAGAGAAAGGTGCTCGTCAAAAGTCTCTGATGTGATAATAATATCATCCAAATAGACATGCACATGGGGACCCAGGACAGGTCTGAGAACCGTGTCCATAAGCTTTTGGAAAGTAGCAGGTGCAGAAGCTAAACCAAAAGGCATACGTAAATATTCATAGGCCCCAAAAGGAGTCACAAAGCCTGTTTTATCGACCGAGTCCGGATGTACTGCCACCTGCCAATATCCACTCGCCAAATCCAAAGTTGACATCCATTTGGTTGACGACAAGTCATTTAGAATATGTGACATGACAGGTAGGGGATAATTGATTGTTTTTGTGACTTGGTTGAGCTTGCGAAAATCTGTCACGAAACGAAATTCATTTGGTTGTTTCTTTGGAACCAAGAAGGCAGGGGCCGCCCAGGCGCTTGTTGATTCCCTGATTATGCCCTGCTTAATCATTTCAGCAATTTGACGTTGCATTTCCTGTTTCTTATGTGGAGCACAAGGGTAAGGTTTCGTCGCAATTGGTTTCGAACCATCAGTGTCAATAACATGATAAACCACCTGTGTGAAACCAGGTTGATCCGAAAATAAACCAGGGCTTTCCTGTAAAAGGAGAGAAAGCTGGTCTCGTTGACCCTCATTCAATTGGTCACTCAACAATAAACTCGTAATATCTACAGGAACCGTCGGAATCATTTCGACAGGTTCCGGAAAGGAAATCACATGTTGTACAAAATTCAAAGTTATTTGAAACTTGTTAATAAAGTCCATACCCATGAGACATTTCACGGGTAGCTCGTCTATAAGCAGGAAAGAATGTGTAAACCGAGCTTTTCCCAGCCCTAAAGATAATGTGACAGTTCCTGCGATACTGAAGATTTCATTATTGGCACCTCGCAAATACTGCGTTGCAGGCTGAACGTGTATTGCAGAAAAAACGTCATTGCAAAACTTTGTATTTAGGGCCGATATTTCAGACCCAGTGTCGAACTTTGTCTCGACAATAACGTCTTCAAGTGTCAAGAATACATCAGGCAACTGAGGAGTTTGAACAGTCACTAATACTGTTTTAGGGTCAAAATGTTTGGTATCAGGAAGCAGAACCGACCCTTCGTCTAGTTCCTGTGGAAGTTTAAAGGAATTCTGGTGGGGTTATCATGTGGTCGGAAACCTCGACCCTGCCGGGTATCGGGAAAATTTTCACGATAAGGAAAACTGCGTGAACCCTGCGTCGGGAACTCCGCGTGTCTGTTGACATTTTCATATTCGTTACGTCTGCCCTCAGCACGGGCAGAAAAATTATCATTGCCCTGAGCAGGATAACGTTCCGAATGCTGCTGAGTGAAACGGGGTCGAGCATACTGTGCATTATTACGATATTCCGAAGCTTGTGCAGAAACTCGCTGTTGGTTTGCCACTCTTCTGTGTGGTGGAACGTATGAAGCTTGGGTGGGCACTTGTGTATGCTCGCGCTGAAAGTTTTGTCTATTATGCCGCTGAGGGTTTTCGGAATAAGCCTCGCGGGGTGCCCGAGCATGGTGAGTTGAAGCATGTTTGCCATGTCGCTCTTCATACGTGCGTATGAGGCGAAGGCATTCATGAATAGTGGCAGGGTGTCGAACCTCAAGAAAATCTTGTAAGAATGGGTCGAGCTGCTGTACGAGGGTATCCAACATGTCAACATGACTGGCATGTGGATCCCATAGAATATATAGGCGTGTAGTTTCCAACGCAAATGCAACAGGGCTATCATTGGGACCTTGTTGACGCGAAAAAAGCTGTTGAGCAAGGCTAGCTCGACTCAGGCCGAAAGGAAAGACCTCCAAGAATTCTGCACGGAAATTCTCATAATGAGAATCCGGGTTCGACCCTCGCCACTGCCGATACCAGGTCTTGGCGGTATCCCTCAAGCAAGTCCCGGCAATTTGGACCTTGCAGTCTTCCGGAATATTATAGAGATCAAAATGATCTTCCAGATCTTCGAGGAACTTTAAAGACCCCTCCAAACCAGTGAAAGAAATTGTTCCTGCATGCGGCACGAAATGAGCAAGCATTCTGCTTCGCTGAGAGGATTGAATTCCCTCAGGTACGACCCGCGACTCAGAGTAATAAGAAGCTGGTGCATTACGAAATGGTGAAGAATGCCTGGGTACGTGTAGATCATTCATATCAAAGTCAGAGCCACAGGCTTCGTGCAAATTGTCCAAAAAAGCACCATTACCCTCGAGACTTGCCGGATGGTGGAAATTTGAAGTTGCCTCAGGTAAGGAAGACATGGATAATAATAGTCAGGATCTCGTGTTCGAGAAAAGTTCGGGCGCCAATTATAATGAATTAGCTTTATTTACTTTCCGCTAAGCTAATTATTATGAATGATTCTCTTCTTACCAGCTAGCTAATGATATACTTGCACTAAGCTTCAAAACAATGAATTCCCAAAAGGGTGTTGTTACTAGTTAATTACGAACTTAAACAAAGTCTCAACGCTGGTTATTTATATTACGTAATAAAAGTCATAAACCTAACAGCCAGACAGAGGTCTGACAAAAGCTATGAATTGAGAAAGACTGAACTTACTGAAAACTTGTTTATTTCCAAGACTCTTGGTCAACTAAGGCACTCATATATCTTGTACATAATAATGAATAAACTTTCCTCTTATAGTACACACTCTCTCGTAACAACACCTCGCAACGCCAACACACCAACCAACGCAACACACAAGTCTCGATGAACGCGCCTATATACTAGCTACCACCACGTCATGACTTACACTCATTGCCAGATCTCATTCAGCGGGTGAAATAATATTTCGTTCAGTAGGAAGATAATTTACATAGTAAAATAAAATAACCAGAGATAGTAAAATCAAAAGGAAAGTGAATATAGAGTATACGTTACATATGCAATACCAGGTTGCTAGAATGATATTTTGGAATGCAGCGACGAAACAAGCCATTAGCGTGGAGTTATAATGCGTTCCACTGCATTCTATGAATGTTAAGTGGGATCGGAGTCAGGAAATTTGGAGCACAAGGTAGCACAGAAAATATTTGGACATGATTCTCGAACCATTCTATCATAATTCGGGCCTTATGACACAGCGCGTTTTTTAACTTTCTGACAAAATTTTGTGACATCAAAATTAACAGTCAACAAGTAGCGCAAACACTAGATCGTTAACAGGCCTACGTAGTGATGTTCATAAGAACAACCCTCATGTCTGGACATCACTGCCTCCGGCCAGCTGTAGCTGTTCGCCCGCGTGATTTGAAATGAAGATTTGTAACATGCAAAATTCATCAGGGTGCAGCAGCTAAAACCTAGAGTCATCGGACCAGGCGACTCTTTTCGGTTTGCTCAATGACTAATCACTATGCTCCTGAGCCCATTGAAGGTGAAACTCTTAATTACTGCCGGTCAGCATAGGTAGATGTGCAGGCCCATCAGCAAGATCCTTTGGTTGATTATGTGGTCGGACACTTTTCTTGGTATGCCCTAATTCTATTCTGCCATTAATCGAACAGCCATGAGCCGTTTGCTGTGTAGACAACACGTGTCACGCGATTTTACCATTCATGGTCTCCTCTGTTCTATATGGTAGCTGCGTCATTAACCATCTTCGAATTACACTCACGGACAATGAAATTTGCGCACCGGGAAGGAAGCATCGGATTGAACTGAAACTATATGGACGTAATAATACAGATGAACGATACACATGATGGCAAAAACAGAGCTCCAGGATAATTACAGAGGGATCTGTGGCACGCAGCCTGGTCATCTTCAATAGCGCGTCGCACTGCTTTGTGCGGCGATACATGCTGCAATACGTCCGGCATGGAGGCGAACAGACGCCTGATTTTTCCTGCGGCAGACTGGCCCACACGTGTTGGACGGTGTGCTCCAAATTCCAGATAGTGCGGCAAGGCGGCAGCTGGCTTTTCAAATGGTGCCACACATTATCGATAGGGTACATGTCCGGGGAGCGGGCAGGCCATGGAAGTGTCTGGACATGACGTTGGGTGTCCTGGGAAACCCTAGCAGTGTGCGGGCGCGCATTATTCTGCTATTATAGCGCATATGAAGTCCTAGTCAGGAATGGGAACACATGGGGCCGTGGGATTTCATTCACATACCGCTGGCCCGTGAATGATCCACGTACCACTACTAGAGCTGAACGGCTATCGTAGGCAATCGCTCCCTATACCATAATGCCTGCACGGTGGGAGGTGTAGCGCTCGATAGCAAAGTTGGAATTGTGCCTCTTACCCGGAGACTTTAACACCCGGACACGATGATCATCTGTCCCCAACTGAAGCGGCACTCATCGCTATCGCAGATTCGCTTCCGCGAGGCGTTAGGAAATGGTTCGTATGCAGACAGGAGCCACTACATCTGCCTATATAATGAACAGGGTCCTGGGATCCGTTCGTGCCCGGGCACGATCCGTCGATCCTCTCTAATAGTGGTCCTCCTGGGGGTCAGGAGCCGCTCCGCCGTGTGGCAGTGCCGTCACGTGTCCACTTCTACCAACACAGTCGGACGGTATGGTCAGAATGATCTACGTGGCGTGCTATACGGAGCGCCGACCACCCTGCAGTTTTCAGCCCGATGATATGGCCTCTCTCAAAGTCCGTAAGTTGCCGCCACGGTGGCGCAGTGGTCTAAGCGATGGCCTCTGATCATTCGTCCGAACGGGGTCCGGGTTCGAATCCCGGTGAGGCATGGATGTTGTGTTTGTCTTACGGCACTGGCTCTCTCCCTTCCCTGAAACCAGTGACCCTAAATTAGGGACGGGCGACTGTTTATAGCCCATTGAGTTGCTCACGGTGGTCGTTAAACTTCCAATCAAAAAAGAAAAAATCCGTAAGTTGCGTAAATCGACGTTTCTAGCGTTTATGCGGCATTCTTGTCACTCTGTACTCTTGCTTGCGTAGGCCGGTGCTTTTCGTTTTCATTTGACATCGAGTGCACGCCGGTTTGTAATCTGCCGGTTCGTCCTTGCGGCTCCAACGCAGGGTGTACGGTCACGCGCACTCGCAACAAACGTGTATCATTTGCATACCAACACGTATTCTATCTATTTGCAAAGTTTCGCGGTTGTCGCACGTTTTCTTCTAGGTGCGCAAATTTCATTGTCCCTGAGTGTATTCCTGCCACACCTTCAGCACCTCGACACTGATACAGACAACCGTGCCTGCCGTTGCTTAGATACCGCCCTCTGCCTCGCTCTCGCTGACTATCATTCTCCGCTGAAACTCTGACAAACCATTACCTTTTCAAATCTCGTAGTATTTGTACTAGCGAACGGAAACGGACAGCCCATTCAATCTATGTATATTAATATATATATATATATATCATCATCATCATCATTGTCAACCATTATCAATCCACTGCTGGACGAAGGTCTCCCCAAGTTTCCTGAACAACGGTCTGTCTTGTGCCAGTCTCCTCCATGTCACCCCTGCATACTTTCGAATTTCATCCACCCATCTCCCATGTGGTCTTCTTCTGGGTCTTTTCCTGTCCCTTGGAATCCAATCTAAAATTTCTGCTGTCCATCGATGATCTGTCCTTCTGGTAGTATGTCCAGCCCATTGCCATTTCAGGGATTTAACTCTGATCATGATGTCTTCCACTCTTGTCATTTTTCGGATCCACGAGTTCCTCTTCTTATCTCTCCTGGTTACACCAAGCATGCACCTCTCCATGCTTGTTTGAGTTGTCTGCAGCCTTTGTATGTCTCTTTTAGTTAAGGTCCACGTCTCTGCACCATACGTAAGCACTGGAAGGATGCATTGATCAAACACTTTTCTTTTAAGACATAATGGCATATTGCTCTTGAAAATTATGCTGTTTCTTCCAAAAGCTCTCCAGGCAAGTTTTGTACGCCGATTAATTTCTTCATCAATGTGACCCTCACTTGATATCTGCTGTCCAAGATAAACGTACGTGTCCGTTATCTCCAGCTTTTCTCCATCAATCGATAAATCTTCATTTCTTGTAAAAGCATTGAACATCACTTTTGTCTTCTGAAAGTTCATTTTTAATCCCACTTCTTTACTCTTGTCAGCAAGTTCCTGGATCATACTCTGCAGCTCTGATGGGGTAGTTGCAAAAATGACTACGTCATCAGCAAAACGAAGGTGGGTTAGATAATCTCCATTAATCTTTATCCCCTTGTTTTTCCACCTCAGCGACTGAAAAACACCCTCCAATGTGGCATTAAAGAGCTTCGGAGATATGGTGTCACCTTGTCTCACTCCCTTTCCAATTTTTACGTGTGTTGTATTTTCAAACAGCCTAATCTTTGCATTTGCATTTTCATAGATGTTATTAATAATATTAATGTATGCATCTTCAATACCGCAGGTTTTCAGAGCCATTGTAACTGCTGATGGTTTCACCGAATCAAAGGCTTTTTCATAATCGATAAAAGCCATGCACAATGGAAGTTCATATTCCCTCGCTCTTTCAATTAGTTCTCTCAGCACGTGGATATGATCTATTGTGCTGTAGCCACTCCTGAATCCAGCTTGTTCTCTCGGTTGAGCCATGTCCAGTGTTACCTTCAAGCGGTGTGAAAGAACTTTAGTGAAGATTTTATAAACTACTGATAGGAGGCTGATAGGTCTGTAGTTTCCGAGATCCTCAATGTCACCTTTCTTATGTAGCAGGATCATTGTAGCGGTGTTCCAATCCTCAGGAATCTTTCCTTCATTAAGGCATCGAGTGAAAATTTGGGCGAGTATTGTTTCGATTTCTCCACTTGCTTCTTGTATGATGTCTACAGTAATTCCATCTTCTCCTGGAGCTTTTCCTCGCTTCATGTTCTTGATTGCATGTGCAACTTCTGCTGGAAGGACTGGAGGAACTCTGGTACTGGTATCTTTCATGATGTCTGGAGTGCATATATCATCCCTTTCATATAATTTGGAGTAGAAATCTTTCACTCTTGTCAAAATTTCGCCTCTATTTCTTGTTACAGAACCATCTTCTTTTCTCAGTGCCATAATCTGTTTTCTTCCCTTACTGAGATGTCCCTTTGCTATCTTTAGGCTTTGGTTGTTTTCAATTGCTTTCCTCACTAGTTCACAGTTGAATTTCCTTACGTCTTCAGTGATACTTTTTCTTACTGTCTTGCATAGCTCTATATATTCCACTTTGGAAGTCACATCTTCTTTAGTTGTCCTCATCTCTCTTCTTTTTTTGCATCAACATTTTGGTTTTTCCTGATAATTTGTTCACATGCAACTTGTTCTTAGACCCAGCTAATTTTGTTGCTGTTTCCATAATAGCTTTGGTTACTTTTCTGTTAACTTCAGAGATGTCCACTTCTTCCGATGTTAGGCCTTCTAAAGCAGAGAACCTGTTCTTCAGTTCTAACTTGAAGGTATTATGGTGTTTTTTAAGGTTGGTTATGTCAATAGATTTTGTTTGTCTTATGAGCTTGCCACGTTCAAGTTTAGTGTTGAGGTGCATCTTACATCTCACCAATCTATGGTCACTACCTGTGTTGAACTTGTTTAGCACACTGCAGTCTTCTATGACGAATTTTTTGTTACACATAATAAAATCAATTTCACTTGTCATCCCATTTGGATGTCTCCATGTCCATTTCCTGTGTGGCTTTTTCTTGAAGAAGGAGTTCAAGATGAAAAACCCTTCTGCCTCTGCAAACTCAACGAGAGTATTTCCACGCTGGTTTCTGTTGCCATGACCGAATTTACCTACTGAAGTTTCATTCTGTTGCTGTTGCCCTATTTTTGCATTGAAATCTCCCATAATTATTTTCAAGTGCTGCTTACCTTTATTATTTAGATGACAAATTTCCTCATAAAATTCTTCAATTTCTTCTTCAGGATGACTTGTGGTGGGTGCATAAGTTTGAATAATCTGAGCCTGGTATCTTTTCGAGAGTTGGATAACAAGTCGTGCAGCTCTGTCAGAGGAACTTTCAACTTCTACAACTTTATCCTTCAGTTTCTTGTTTATTATAAATCCAACACCACTAGTTCTGCCAGTATCTGTCCCACGATAGTAGAAGAGATGTCCACTTTTCAGTTCGATGAGATCTTCTCCTTTTCTCCTTACCTCACTTAGCCCCACGATGTCCCACTTGATCCTTTGTAGTTCCTCTTCCAATTCAAGAAGCCTTGAATCAGAAGATAAGGAGCGTCCATTGTAAGTAGCCAAGGTCAGCATCAGATGGCAGCCTGGTCCGGTCCTCCGGGGATTCTTAGCACCCTCTGCCTTCATGTCGCACTGGCCGCTGCCTTGGCCAGGTACATTCCAGCTGCCGGAGACTGAGGGCCAAGATTTAAGTTGTGGAATCATTTTGGAGGGGTTTGGCCATAACTCACCACGCTGGCCAAGCGGGTTGGTGAGTGTGGGATAGAATTTCCTCTAATCCCGATGGTATAGTTATACCGCTGTGGGCGGTCGTCAGAGCCCCTTTAGTGGGAACAGGATGCACCACGAGAAGGCGGGGTTGACATTTGTCAAGGAGAGGCTGTGATGTTACGCATCACCTGACCTTACATCCCATATATATATATATATATATATATATATATATATACACTGAGTGGCCACTTTATTATGACCACCCGCTCAGTACTTCATTGGGCCACCTTTTGCCTTTAATACTGCGTCGATTCTTCGTGGTATGGACTCCACGAGATGTTGGTAGGTGGTTTGTGGAATCTGAGACCATGCTTGATGAATAGCACTTTCCAGGAGTGTGAGATTGCAGGGTGTCTGATGGCTCAAGCTGTCTGATGGCTCGTTCAACTTCATCCCACAAATTATCAATGGGGTTGAGATCTGGAGATTGTGGGGGCCTACTAAGCAAAGTAAACTCACCGGCATGTTCCTAAAACCAATCCTGTACAATACGAGCACTATGGCAGGACGCATTATCTTGTTGAAAGTAGTCATCGCCATTGGGATAAACCATCCACATGACAGGATGCACTTGGTCCGCAACGATGTCTAGATATGATGTGCCAGTCTGACGTAGATCAACACGAATTAAAGGGCCAAAAGCATGCCGGCAAAAGATTCCCCAAACCATAACGTTGCCACCTTGAAGGGTTCTAGCAATGCATTTCGGGTCCAAGCTTTCGTGCTGTTTCCGCCAAATTCTCACTCGGCCATCGGCATGGTGCAACTAAAAACGTGATTCATCGGACCACATAATTTGTTTTCAATAATCGACTGTCCAATCCTTGTGCTCATGTGTAAACTGGAGACGTTTTCTCTTGTTAACTGCAGACAGCAATTGTGTTCGAACAGGCCTTCGGCTGCCATATCCCATCCGATGCAGTGTATGGCGAACAGTGCGTGCCGAGATCATTTGAGGGGATCCTTGATTAAGATGGTCTGTAATTAGCTGCACTGTTTCCCTTCTGTTGTCTGTTACCAATCTGGACATTCTCCGTTCCGCCCGAGCAGTCACTAGTCGATGACGACCACACGTTGCACGTAGAGACCCAGTTTTTTGGCTGAGAGTACAGTCTTTAAATGCTTTAACAACAGCTGCTCTGGAACATTTCACGAATGCGGCGGTTTCGGGGATACTCGCTCTATGGCTCCGAACTCATACAGTCATCCGACGTTGAAAATCCGTCAAATCGCATTTTTTACCTATCTCGCAACCAAAACTCACTACTACTACTGTCGCAAACACTAAGCTTTCCCTTTTTATACTAGCCTCGCCCTCTGGCGGCAACAGCGTGCAGCCTTTGCTAATTTGCTTAATACTGTCAGGTGGTCATAATAAAGTAGCCACTCAGTGTATATATATATATATATATATATATATAACCGACTAGTGACGTCATTGAAATTTGCTGTAATCGCGTCCAATGTAAAGACAGGGAAGATCATGCTTTTATTTGCATTGACGTCCTCTTTATTTGCATTTCTGGCAGATACTAATTTAAGCAGGAAAACTGGAAGTGCTTATGCATATGTATTACTAGAGCGCCCTCACCAGCGTATATCCTTTTAACCACATTAAGTATTACACATTTTTACAATTTCTGAGGCTGCGAAAGTCACAAGTCTTATTTCATTGCCATTGCCTTCTTTACCTAAGCTATGTTTTCCTATGGTTGGTTAGAAAACTTTCTGTCTCCGTAGTTTCATATGAAGATCTCCCATCAATATTTTAATAGCCGTAGAGTTAAAAATTTGCTCTACTTTTTCATGAAATGTATCTGATTCTTCGTTTAATGCATCAACCATTCGTGCAAGAGGGACATTTCTGAATGTCACGTTTCTGTTCCCTGTTGTGTCTCTCAGAGTTGAGATTTCAAGATATCGACTGTAGAGACTTCTTACATAATTCCACGTTTCAAACCTCATAGTCTTCTTTCAGTTCCGCTTGTTTCTTTGTTTAATCCAGCTAAACTTCCGAGGTTTAATTTTGGTGTGTTTCCATGTCACAGATTTTTACAAGACAATGTGGATATCATTACCTCAACCTCCCAACCTGGAGACTCTTTGTCTGGCTGTCACCATTGGTCAATGAGGAAGATACGACTCTTCCTGTGGCTCGTCACCATTGACCTGTCTGGCTTAGGTTGTCCTACCAGGAGCATATGCTTCTGTATAGCTGTGAGGATCATTTGAACACATAAGCCTCTCGACCACGAGAACATAATGACACCATCATCGAGAATTCCGTTGACAATACGCAGGATATTTTCGCCAGATTTGCACAGGATCGTATCACTGATGTTTTAATATCTTGATCAATTATTAACACGAAGTTTATATTCCTGTCATTGCTCTGCTGTCGTGCTGTTGGAGCTCTCCGTAGCAGTATTTCTTCGGAAAATTACTTTTGCTTTGCTACGAGCAATGGGCAAATACCAAAGAACCAAATTGTTGATAAATTTTAGAAATATCATTTGAGCTTGATATACTAAGATCAATCACGCGTGTTTACATGAAGTACGACTTCAAAACGGAAATATGGTATCCACTACACTGGTGAGTTGAAAAAGGGAACAAAGAAACGAATCACATGGTACGATATTCAAAAAATTAACATTAGCCTATGTTTGAAAAAGGTTATGCTTAGAAAATGGGTAACTGGCCCTCCTCTCTGGGTGTATAAAAACGTATGTTTTTTTAAAAAACGAAGGGAATTAGGGAATGCATCGCTAGATGGTGGAGTGGTTGAATTCGTGATCATCTTGGGTTGCTTCTTTCGAATACAGTGCAAAATATGGATGCTTTTCTTATCGCAGATTCACCATATACTTATAAAATATGAACTTAAATTAGGAAAGGTCGACTTCTTTTAGCATTAAATACTCCTACAGTGTCGTACGTTCTCCCCATGTAATTAGTGAATTCATGTTGAGCAACGACAGCACTTTTTGTCCTTGTAGGGAAAGTTTAAAAAGGGTTTTAATACACTACGAATGAAAAAAATATTGCTTCAGCATTGTTAATTATGAAAATATGCATAGTGTCAGTGCCTGCTCCGTGTTTACTCTGTATAATTATAAATTTTGTGCATTTCATGTATTTTTGCACCGTTTTGAATTGTGTTACTATAACTAATGCATAGAGTAAACATTGGTAATTTCATGAGAGGTAAATTCGTAATAAAACGCAAGCGGCTATTCATAGAGTAACTAATGTCTTAATTAGTTTTAACTTTTTATCATATTAGGTGAACAAATAAGTTTTAAAGCGTTTTTTGTGTGACGTATATCGCTAATTTACGTATCTGACTTTCCCTCGCGTTGTTGTCATGTAACCGTAACTGGCCCAGTGTATAAAATGTGACACAGAAGTTTGCCCAACAGTCAAATGCACTTGCACATCGGTAGGCGTAAGATTGCAAGCGATACTGCATTCATTCAACACTGCATGGGGTACGCATTTCATTAAGGAAAAAGTGCCGAAAAAGCATGTGCACCGACCTGTTCTGTTCTCGGGGAGAATTTTGTGTGAGTTTTGGCTCAGATGGTTTAAACACCTGTTCTGTTCTAGGGGTAAAGCACGTGTGAGTTTTGGTTTAGACGATTTAAAGCAGGTGATTTTGATGTTAGCGATAGAGAACGTAGCGGCGCCCCGAAGAAAGTTGCACATGAGGAACTGCAAGCATTACTGGATGAAGATTCATCTCAAACGCAAAAAAAAAAAAAAATACTAGCTGAACAAGTGAGAGTAACTCTACAAACCCTTTCGAATCGTTTACGCGCAGTGGGAAAGATTCAGAAGGAAAATGGGTACCACATGACCTGAGTCAGAGGAATAAGGATGAACGTGGTATGAAGTGTTTTTTGAATCTGTTGAATAAACACAACACAAAGTCTTTCCTGTGGGAAATCGTTACGGGTGATGAAAAGTGAATATAGTACGACAATCCCAAACGCAAAAAAAAAAACACTGGATAGACTCCGGGGAAGCAACGACTTCGACACCGAAACGCAATATTCACTCCAAGAAGTTCTGCTGTGCATCTATTGGGATATGAAGGATGTGCTCTATTATGAACTATTGAAACGGGGTCAAAATGTTACTGCTGATCGCTACAAGCAATAATTGCTGCAATTCAACCAGGAATTATGTCGGAAACGTTCATTCACAGGCAAACTATTGCGCCCCGTGAAATTACTGAATGACGACGCTAGGCCGCATGGCGCGAAATCGGTCAAGGAAACGTTATTGACGCTTAGCTGAGACGTTTTGGGAAATCCTGCGTATAGTGTTGACATAGTCTCTTCAGACCATCATTTGTTCCGATCGGTGCAACGTGGTTTGTCTGCTGTACGGTTCCGGACATGTAACGAAATGCTAAAATGGGTTGACGACTTCATCGCGTCACAGGACGAAGAAATTCATGGCTGGAATCCGTCAGCTACCCGACCGATGGCGGAAGGTGATAGATAATGACGGCGCATATTTTGATTCGTAAAGGTATTGTTGTTTACTTTCAAATTACATGATGCGTTGTCTTAAAACGCTTTAAAACTTATTTGTACTCCTAATAAAAGGCAGCAGATGTCCAGATCAGAAGGAGACCGTCAGTAAGTTGTTTTGTTCATATCACAAAGAGAATTATTTAACATGTGGCTGAAATCGACTATTATTTTGTGCTGGTGTTTAGTATACAAGGTAGAAGAGCAAATTTCAAGAAGGGAAATAGAGGTAAGGGTACAATATTTAACCTAGTTATTGATTAGATTCCCGTCTAATTTAAAAATGCACTTGCAAGTCATTTATCAGTATTCTATAGCATGTAGAGGCTTACCCGCGAATAAGCCTGTTCACTTTTTCAGGCATCATGCTGGATTAAAAAAAAACATTTTTCCATAATTTAAACTACAATATCTGATTTCTGAATCGTAATAATCATAGCTGGGGTTTAAATAGGTACCACAGTTCCAGTTTTTAATTTATTTCAGCCTATCACAGTGTTATCAAGATAACACGAAATTACCACTTACGTGTGATAACTACGTGATAGGTAATCGTTGGTGTAATTGAAATGTAACAAAATATACTCATCACGTTTTATCAACAGGCCATGCAAAGAGAAGACGATAACTGGAATGGCGAATTTTGTGAACACAACTTTAACGAGGATGTCAAAAAAAGAAGTGGAGATTAGTTAATTCAAAGTAGCTTTTGCATGACATGGCATCTTATGAAGTGCCAAAACTCTCACGATGAAAATGAAGATGTGTTCATGTGCGACGCCTATGAAAGCTGGTGATAGGGAAAGAAATTAAAATGTTAAAATGGCACTTTACGGAAAAACAGAACATTTTATTGATAAAATATGTATTTCTTCCATGTTTCATTACAGTAAACTGTGCAATATATTATGTATGGTATTTTTTCTATATTTCTTTGCATTCACGCAATGTTGTGTGTACAAATGGAGAACTTGTTCACTATCACGAAATTAGCAAGGTATTCTCACGAAGTTACCAAGGTTATCATAAAACAACCCTCGGTAAACATTATGCGAAATAATGTGCTGTGGAACACAAACAAACTGTCCTGTTCTCCAAGTTACTGGTATTATTTACAAATGTGTTGCGTGTGGGGTATTGGGGTTTGATAAACATGGGCGATAAATTGTTGCGGTAGGTATTTTTGTTTATCAGGTATTTTTGTTTTTTATAAGGTATGTTTGTTTTTCTCAACCATTTTTGAACTGTGCAGTTATAACTATTGGGTTTCGCAAGTATTTCGAAGCCGTTTTTGCACTGTTATTATAATTATTCGGTATTTTTTGTATGTGTGAACCATTTTTGCACTGAGTGATTAAAACTACTGGATATTTCATGCTTTTCTGTACCGTTCTCCACTCTGTTATTATAACCATTGAATATTTTATGTATGTATGTACCGTTTTTGCACTGTGCAATTATTACCTTAGGGTACTTTTTCAGAACCCTTTTGCACTGTGCAATTATAACTACTGGGCTTCTCAAGTATTTATAAACAGTGTTTTGCACTGTGTTATTATAACTTTTATTCTCTGCGCAGCCTGTCATTATTGCACTCACCAACCAGTTTTTCCAGCGCCATCTTGGCCACGAACTATCCCGGTGTTGTAGATAAAATTGGTTTGTGGTGTCGGTTGTATCGTGTATGTTATTTTGGAAGCTGGCATCGTTTGCTATATATCGTATTTGTACTTAGTTGTACCCTTTTCTAAGAAATAAAAGCTAGAGGCCTACTCAGTGGTAGCAAAATATCTGGTATTATGAAAAATAAACACTTTTTGGCAGGCATGAAATGTTAGCAGTGCAAAATGTTTAATAAAAAATACCATGTGGGCTGCAGTTTTAAAGTCCTAAATTTTCTTTTAAATGGATCTTTTGAACAAAAAAATACATTCTCTCGAGCCCTCACATATGCGTTCCTGTCTTTATCTGTATGACACTAAGTTTTCATAAGACGTCGATATTGCAAGAGGGAAACCTCCGTGCTACTGGTACTTTTCATGCAATTTTGAATAGATACCACATTTTTAGCACTTCGTTTGAAGTGAATCACTTATGTTCGCCCGACTTCCTCTGGACAGCATGTCTATGCACCTCTTTGTCCGACTTGAAAAATCCTTTTCACATTAAGAAGCCTGAAATGTAAGAATGATTGTCCTTGCTATATGGTCTTTTTCCGGTGCACAACTTTGCCGATTGAAGGCGTAAAGGCAGAAGCTATTGAATTAAATATACGTTTCTCTTTCCTTTACTATTTTTAACACGTCTTTTCTAAAACAAAAGATGGTGCCTATGTTATCACTTTGCCCGTCCGCCCGTCATTCTGCCTACGGACACCATATCTGTGCAACTACTGTATTAGTCCGATTTGACTAAGTAGTTTTGCATTGGGAAGCTTGAAATGTGAGAAGAGCTATCTTTGCATTCCTTTATTTAATGGAAAAATTATCCGCTAGACGGCGTAAATGCAGATGATATTAATTTCAAAATACATTTTATTCCATATGTAAGTATCCGAAAGAATAATTATTTTTCGTTTTGATGTCATTTATTTTGAAGACTATTTTAGGTACAGTCTCGGTTTCAAGTAATACCTAGATTTTCCGCTAGGGGGCGTAAAGTTAAATTGCATTTTCCCTGATATCTCGACTTCTAAAAGTCCGATTTGAAAACTTGTTCCTGCATCGGATACAGCTCTTTATGATAAAAGATCTGCATATAATTTCTGACGTTTGGTGAAGAATGGTTTGATAACCAGGGGCGAAGTGCATATTTCTACTTCTGTTGTATTTGCAGGAAAATATGAGCTTCTCAAAAGTCGATTGAAAAAGTTCTTTTGTGAACTATACCTATCCCCTCGAAAACCGTTTTGGAAATATATCCTGCTTAAAACAGTGGATAGTTTTTTCTCCAGTGATGTAGGTATGTATCTTATTTCTGTCCATATCTCTGCTTCCAGGAGTCCCATTTGAAAAATTCTTTCCTTCCCGGTTCTAAATGTTTCTTGTATAATTTCAAACTTTTCTTAACGCACAACTGTGCCACTAGAGGTCGCAAGCCACGGTTACATTAATATCTGCATGAACTAAAAACCCAATTGGAAATATTCTTTATTGGTCAGAAACTACTAACTATGAAAACATTTTGTGCAAGTTGTTTCCCCAAAATAATGCACAAGTTCGCCGCTAGGCGGTGCAAATGTTTTATCTGTTTTTTTCAATATCTCTACTTCTAAATGTGCGATTTGAAAGTTATTTTAATACCTGATAAGATTTACCTTGTAGAACACATTAAGTTTTGTATTTCAGGAGTTCTATAGTTCACAGTTCTGTCGCTAGGTGGTGTTCGGGTACTTCTGTTTGCAACTGCATCTCCGCTTCTAAAAACTCTAAAACTCTACTGGGAATTTTTCTTTTCCTGTATGCCATTCGCTACACTAGAGATGTGCAACATTATCCTCTTTAAAATATGCCAAGCTTTCCCATTGGGAATCGTAAAGCTTAAAACTTTTTTCCCCCTAACTCTGTTTCCGGGAGACGTATTTGAAAAGTTCTTTTTCGTTAACATATATTTTTCCATGAAGGATATTTTCGCCTATTTTCAACTTGCTCATTATGCAAAATTCCTCTGCTAGAAGGCGTAGACTTTTGTCATGCTTCCTTCTATATATTCTTCTTTTAACTGTTCGATTTGAAAATCTGTTTGTCTCCGATAAACTGTATGTACGCCATTGTTTAATTTCCGTTATGAAGAAGTAAATATCTCCAGCATTTGTATGCCAGGGACGGGATTTCAACCCACAACTCCCGGCTACGGAGCACCGAGTGCTATCCAATGTACTACACTGGCATGTGCTCTCACTGCTATCTGTCTTTATCTCATGTGCGTCCTGCGGGGCAGACACGTCACATCCCCCTCCCGAAAGAGGGCCGGGGGCATAGTCCACGGGTCAGCCGGAACCATGGGGCGCTGTCGGCCGTCATCCCATGAAGAACGTTCATTTGAGACATCCCAGAAGATTTGGTGTGTGTAAAGTAACATTACACTGATTTATTTTTTCGAAACACTGAAGAAGGGATTCTCACTTTTCCTATCTCGCGGTTTGAAAAGAACATCACACCATTTTCAGAAACCTATCAGCCAGGTCATCCTTGAAGTTTGGGCGCCAATATGATGAAGTAAATTTCACCACCATTTTTATGTCATGGGAGAGATTTGAACCCACAACTCTCGGCTACTGGCATGTGCTCTCACTGCTATCTGCCTTTATCTCATGTGCGTCCTGAGGGGCAAGCACGTCACACCGTAGCATACTTTTTTGCTTCTCGTGGAAGTGAGTAGCTCTTTCTATTTCTGGATGATTTATCGATTTTATAAATTTGGGTTTTCTTTTTTTTTTTTTTTCGAACGTGTTGCATTGACTTTGAATACCTTTGACAAATTTAATTCGTGTCAGAAAAGATTCAAAAGACCTATACTCTTTACAACCGAAAATTCAGTGTCATCCTTCTTGTTTATTGTTTATCTTCATGTTCCTAAATATTCGACTGAAAATTTTTATTTGTCTCTTTCTTTTCCATTTACAGTGAACATCATATCAAGAGCACTTTTGTTTTCAAATAAAGAATTGCTTGCTTGCTAATGAGCGTAACTGTAACTTCCATTTTCTCCAAAATATCTTCTTCTGTCTGAATTTTTTTTTTTTTTTTGGCGTCGGATACAGTTTGCAGTGAGGAATGTTTTGCGTATTAATTCTGCTTTACGTAGCGAACTGCTTCGCCACTAGTGTGCATAAGCGTATATATCTGATTCCGATGCATTTGAAACAATATCTGGGCTACTGAAAACACGATTGAGAAAATTATTTGTCCTTCAGATACCACTCCCCATGGGAAACCTATTGCGCATATTTCCTGCACACGTAATGCACATTTGTTTTGCCAGGAAGCGTAGACTTGTATCCTATTTTTCTCGATATCTCTGCTTTAAACAACGCGATTTGTAAGAAGAAAAACATCTTTGTTAGACAGTGTTTCTTGTGATGTATGTTTTCCACAAAATTCCAGATTATTTTAACAGACAAATTTCCCACGAAGGAGAGAGTTTGTATATTTGTTTACAGCGTATCTGCAGCAATATCTGAGCGCCTAACGAACCAAGTGAAAGAAATATCCTTCTGTCAGATACAACTATAAAAGTACTCTGGGAACATTTCCTGCCCACAAATACATTGCCTAACAGATAAATTTCCACACCATGAAGAAATGCTCGAAAACAGACCAAACTGCTCACACAGATAGCCAAGTAGGTCCTGCATAAATAATTTAATTGTTACATACAGACTACGCTCCAGTGGCTGAATATACAGGATGATCATTAAGGAGTTTAACTCCCATTTTGAGCGATACAGCGTTGAATCCGACGTGGCATCGAGGCAATGAGAGTCCGAATTGAGTCCTGGGGTACAGTGGACCATGTGGTGTTGATCCGAGTCCACAGTTCATCATCATTTTGCGGAGGTGGAAAGGCACTCAACCGGCGTTCAATCGTGTCCCACACATGCACGATGGGTGAGAGGTCGGGAGACCGTGCTGGCCACGGAAGATTCGCACACCGTGTAAAGCATTCAGGCTGATCCGAGCGCTATGCGGCCTGGCGTTATCCTGTTGAAAAACGGGGTTTGGGATGCCCTGAAGATACCGTAGTACCACGGGCCTCAGCACCTCAACAACATAGCGGCGTGCCGTCAATGTGCGCGTGATGCATGCCAGCGGTGTGCGGCTGTTGGTGCTGGAAGTATCCTGTTGGCCACGTCGCCTCCAGACTATCATACGGCGATTACCCGTTGTACCCCACGCAGCTTTGGAACGACACCACACCAAGCGGTGACGACGATAGCTTGCCGTTAAGGGTAGCCTTCGCAACGGACGGCTGGCCAGCAAACCAGACGCATTCAATCGGCGTGACACTTATAACGAAGTAAATTTCTCCGTCATTTCTATCCGCGCCAGGATTCGAACCCGGGTCCACTCATTCCAGAATAAGTTGCTCTACCAATTAAGCTACGCGGACATTTTATTCTGATTCCTATCTGCCTTTATGTCGTGTGCGTCCTTCTGGCAGGTACGTCACATCTCCTGGTACGATACATCATCTCCCCCTTATTTTTATTTTATTTTTTTTTTCGAAGTGCTGGAGAAGGGATTCTCTTATTTTTCCTATCTCGCGGTGTGGAAAGAACATCACACCAATGCGAGATTTTGAACGGTCGGGTCATCCGGATAGTTCGGGCGCCATTATAACGAAGTAAATTTCTCCGTCATTTCTATCCGCGCCAGGATTCGAACCCGGGTCCACTCATTCCGGAATAAGTTGCTCTACCAATTAAGCTACGCGGACATTTTATTCTGATTCCTATCTGCCTTTATGTCGTGTGCGTCCTTCTGGCAGGTACGTCACATCTCCTGGTACGTTACACACTGTCCGCGTCGATATCGGAGCATCCAAACCTCCCCGTACACTGCACAAAATATCGCCCGTTGTGGCCTGTGGGCCCGCTACGGCATGACTTCGGATGCGACAATCGGGGCTCTCAGACATCCGTATCTTCACTGTGGTCCTCCTACGACGTTGCACAGATCCTTCCTGGGACTCACTCTCCAAATGCGACCGAGAGTTTTTTCATCACGTTGCGTTTCTTCCGCAATACGACGCAAGAACCATCCGGCGGTACGAATGCCTACGATGACACCTCTGCTGAACTCATCCGTTTGACGAAATCTCGTACGACGGCATTATAACGGGATTAGCACCCCATGTTAGTTTTCCGAAAACGGTTGCAGCGGAACCACTCATTTCTCGCGGCCGTGACGGCGTCTCGACTGATGGCCTCATAGACTGGTTGCCCGCTTATATCACGCCCGCCGTTCGGGCGATTGGCTTGCAGATGCCATCATTTGCATTACTTGTACGTGTGCACCCACCCTGCAATCTGCATCCATGTCTTCGTGATGTGGCATTTTCTCTGTCAGGCAGTGTATACACAATTTACACGCAAGCCGGTGCAAATGAATAAAGTAATTTTTTCGCTGCCTCTGCTTTTAACAGCCGGACTTGAAAATTTTCATTTACCCTTTAACACCGGATATCATTCGCTTTGTGGTACATTTTGCATGAACTCCCGGTTTTTTATATACCTAGTTCTGACGATACTTTCCGTTTGCAAAGTAAACTCCGCTTTTAAAAATTATGTTGAAAAAAACTGTATCAGTAGTGTATCATTTTTGTCACGTAGAAGATTGCAAGCATTATCCTCTTTGAAAAATTGAGAGTTCCTCGTTCAAGTGGCTTATACAGTATATAAGGCACACTGTTTCCTCCAGGCGTCGTATATATGAAACACTATTTCCTCTCTTCACTTGCTTCTAGAAGTCGTACATGAAAAATGATTTTCCTTCGTATAGCTTTTTCGATGAATTATGCTTTGAGCTTTATTTGCTACATTCCCATTGCGCACGATTTTGCCGCTAGTGGGTGTAAGTTTATATTTGTATTCAAAAGAAGTTTCTCAAATTCTAATATTCCCTTGGGGAAATCTTTCTCGTCAGCATACCTTTCATCATGAAGAGTAATTTGCACTTGTTTTCTTCTTCAAGTAACACACAAATTTCCCGCTACGGCCACAAATTTATATCATATTTCTTTTTCATATATGTTCATTTAATAGATCGATTTGTAAAATCATTTTTGCTTGTGATACATTCCGCTATAAGAAACATTTTCTGCACAATTTTAGGTATTTCGTAATTTAGGTATTTCAAAGTTTTGGGTATTTCAGCCGCTAGTAAACATAAATTGCTTTTCCTATTTTTGGATGTTTAGTGTATTGTAGAAATCCAGTACATACATTTTTGTTACTCATTCAATTCACTATGAAGATCGCTGCTTACATTATTTATCTTAAATTAGGCTCACGTTTTCTCTGGAAGGTGTAATTATACCCTCCTTTTCGCTGCAATTTGTGCTTTTCTAAAAATTTCCTTTATAATATGTTTTTCGTGTCAGAATACACCCGAGGATTTGGTGTCATATTTTGATGTTTAATTTAAGTTTGCGGACTCAAATTAATTATGCATCAAGCTCCTGAAGTTCAAAAGTCCCTCAATTGAAGTTCATAAGATAGGGATTTTAACTTATCTTTCACCAACCGTATCTCGTTATCTCTGCCCTTTCTTTCCTTCAAAACTCAGCCAGAACGTCTCGGCACTGGACAGTACCTTCAATAGGGATAATTTTCAGAACACGTCATCCAGTGGCCATTAAAATCGATAAAAAACCGATGATGACTTTTTATGGATTTGGTGGCCTCCCCACTGTTCGCAGCTGCTGCTGACAGCGAAGCAATAAGGACTCATGAAATCGCTGTAGAAAAGTTGGCGAGTTCCAACCGTTTGAAGACTCGGCTTACTTCACTACTTGAGTCTTTCTCTGACATTCACGGCATTTGTTTAAACTGCTTGATTCCAGACATGAGATAATACAAACACTCTCTTGTATGAATGTACTAGAGAAAATGTAAAAATGCATATGCTAGTAAACAGAATAGCTTTGAAACCTATATTTAGGATGTAGGCTATACAATTAACAATGGTTCGCAAATTTAGTGTTGGTTCCTTCCTTGTGCATATTGCTACAGGAAAACTGTAGTTCGATTCCGTTTGAGAGTATTACGCATTTTCTCTTGGTTTTTGATATATCGCATTTTACATATTGTTCTAAGAATTATTGTTTTGCTTAGCTTCAATACCAAGTACAGATTTCTTTACACATTCGATTTGTCTTGAAAAGTACATTTATTATTATCTATTCCTTTTACCGGGTAGAACAAATTAACTCGGGGTTAGCAAAATAGAGTGAACCTGCACATCAGAAAGTGTTGCTTTACTTTAAATCAGTAATTTTTTTTTCGTCTTTTGATTCGGGGTTTAACGACAAGAGCGAGCTACTCAATGGGCTATAAGCAGTCGTCCGCCCCTAATTTAGAGCCACTGGTTCCTGAGAACGGAAAGAGCCAGTGCCATAAGACAAGCACAACATCAGGGCCTCATTAGGATTTGAACCCGGACCCATCACTAACGAATGGTCATTCGCCAGCACTTAGGCCACTGAGCCATCGGGGCGGCTAGTATCTTATTCAAAGTGGTTATTTAGGGGTGTGATTGTCATTAATCCTTTGTGACGTACCTGCCAGCAGGACGCACACGACATAAAGGCAGATAGCAGCCAGAACGAACGTCCTCGTAGCTCAATTGGCAGAGTGACTTATTCCGGAATGAGGGGACTAGGGTTCGAGCCCCGGCGTGGACAAAAATGACGAAGAAATTTACTTCGTTATAATGGCGCCCGAACTACCCGGATGACCCGACCGTTCAAGATCTCGCAATGGTGTGATGTTCTTTCCACACCGCGGGATAGGAAAAATCAGAGAATCCCTTTTCCAGCGCTTCGAAAAATATATGTGTGTGACGTTGCATTCCACACACCAGATTGACTGGGAGTTCTCAAGTACACATTCTACAGCGGATGGCTGCCTGCAACGATTCATGGCCACGGCTGACCTGTGGGCCATGCCCCCGGCTCTCTTTCGAGGGGGGATGTGACGTACCTGCCAGGTAGCAGCCAGAACGAACGTCCGCGTAGCTCAATTGGTAGAGTTACTTATTCCGGAATGAGGGGACCCGGGTTCGAGCACCGGCGTGGACAAAAATGACGGAGAAATTTACTTCGTTATACCTTCCGAACTGATTACCTGATAGAAGGACTCTAAAAATGTTGACAAACATAAAGAAAGTGAGATATATATATATATTTAAGTCACTTGTTTCTGCTCAACGGCAAGGTGTCTCTTATTGTTTCCACAAGCTCAGCCCTGTAGGATCGCACAAGGTTCTTTTCGTAAAAACCTACTTGAGTGTTTAGTTAAAGTGGCGAGATATTTTTTATTAGCATATGTTTTTTTTTTGGATGACAAATATTGTTCGCCTGCATGGTAGTTGACACTGCTACATCCAAGCCTTTTGTATGACATTCACCAATAAAACTTATTTTTAATATTAAATCATCGTTACAAGCTCTGTTGGTATAGAATGAAACTACCGTTGCTGAAGTGATATATACTGTATATATATATATACTAAAGAGCAAAGCCGAAAACATAAGAAAAACTTTAGAATTTAAAACGAAAGTTGCAAAACAACCTGAAGATCAAAACGCGCAACGCAGCAGTTATGAAAATTCAGAATTCACATTCTATTAAGAAGAGACTGAAGCAAAAAAAATTTTTGACTCATACCAAGTACAACATAGAAAAGGCAAGAAAAGAAAGAGTTAAAATCCGCAAAAAAGTTAATAGACTTGCTAGTGCCTAAATGCTTAAAGCAAAAAAGAAAAAATGTTCAAGAAGTTCAAATATTGAACCTCGAAAACATAAAACCCAAAGACAATGAAGAGAGCTTACCTCTTATGCAACTTAACTTCTTCCACTCTTGAGGAAACATGGCCGACCTTTCAACCCAAACTGCCACTCCCTAGTCGCTGGGGGCAGTGTGGGTGGGGCTGAAGGCCTCCACACACTGAAAAATCCTATTCGCGGAGATTTTAACTAGAGAAAAAATAAAATTAAGATTGTGGACCTGTATGATCAGGAAGAGCAGAATTAACTCTCCAAAATACATGAGAAATATTATGAAATACACAAGTAGTGTATTTAATAATCTTTGCATGTATTTAATCACCTTAGTGAACTTCTGTAGACTATTCAGAATCCTATTAATTTTAATGTTAGTTTTACTATTTTTAGTATAGCTATTCTAATGAGTGAATAACTAGTTTTCTTTTATATTTATTTTTATTTTCTTTTATAAACAGATTTTTAAGTCTTTTTTTGTGATTTTGTCTATATTATTTATTTTTTTATTTTAAATAGAACCTTCTTATCCATAGCACTAAGGTTCCTTTTTGTAGTTAATATCATCCTCTAGCCAACTTCCAAAAGGCTTTCATTGGTCAGAATCATATTATTAACTGTGCAGAAAATTAAAGCAGATCTGCCAACCTTACTCTATTATTCAGAATAATTTTTCTTAAAGTTCTTTTAATGAAAGAAGTAGGAATTTTGTTCTCTAGAAAACTGTCTAATAGTATATTAATGTGGTAATTGAAGTCCAAATTGTTGCTGCAAATTCTTGAAATTCTAAGCACCTGAGAAATTAGTACATTCTCAATTACTTTGGTGGATATGTTATTATTCCAGTGTAGATATTTAATTACTTTGAAAGGAAAGTTAACTCTTTTATCAAAGAGGCTAATAGATGAGTTACCTCTGTTAAGCTTAATGCTTAAGTCTAGGAACTCAAGTTCCTGATTACTGTGGTTGGTTTTACATAAGTTAAGAGAGCTAGGACAGATATTATCAAAATCACTCTCTATAACTTCTGAATTATTTATACACAGCAGATCGTCAATATATCTAAATGTGTAAACGTAGTTTTCGGAGCAAGTGGAGTGATTTTTAATGAATTTATATTCCTTAAAGAACAGGAATAGATTTGCAATACTCGTGGATGTTGACGTTCCCATAGGGATACCGTTTACTTGCTTATAGAGAGTATTATTATATAAGATATGGTTATTTTTTATGCAGCAATTGAGATAACAGTTCCAGGCTCCTACATTAACAAATTGGTTAAGTTTAAATTCTGCCTACAGCTCTTTAAAGGTAGTGATTATATCAGATAGAGACAGATTGGTATATAGGTTCTCAAAATCATAACTATTAATATCTAAGGGATTTACTTCGAGTATAGTGGAAATTACTTCTGCATTATTATTAATTATCCAAAAATCTCTGTACTTCAAATTAGTACAGTTACTAATGTGTTTCAAAACCTTCTTCAAGATTTCTTCAAAAGCCAGATCAATTTTCTTTTTATGACTCCTGACTCTACTAGCTATGAATCTGAACCTCACTGGATCTTTATGAAACTTAACATTTGCAAAAAGAAATGGAAATTCAGGCTCATATCTTCTTATTTGTGGAATTTTAAGTTTCTTGAAGAATGCCTTAAAACGATTTTCTAACTGCTTGGTAGTATAACTTACGGGCTCATAGTTTACTCTATTATTGAGTTTCATGGTTAACAATTCAAAATAGAACTTCTTACAGATAATTGCAAAATTATTGCTACCTTTATCTGTAGTGGTAAGAATAAATAGGTCTTGTAGTTTGGAGAGTAACATTTTAGCATCTCCAGAGAAAAATAGATTTCTATCAAAACAAAAATCAAGACCTGCCAACTCATTAGTGAAGCCATTGATTACTTTATATTTCCATTCTGCGAAGGCCTCAATAGGCTGATTGTATGTTAAACTGGTTTTTATAATGTACCTATTAACATCTTGAGTGAAGCTCTCAAGAATCATCTCTTTGGAGATTTGGAAGGAAGGTCTAAATTTAGAACCATACTCTAATAAATTCCTAAGCTTGTCATTTTCAACAAAACTCAAGTTTCCAGTGATTATATGCTTGTAATTCTTATCATAGTGAACTGTTTTTTTTACTTTGCAGAAACCCATTTCCAAATAGGTCTTTGTGGAGGTGAGAAAATGCAGAGTTTTTGCTGGTCCTTGATAAAGCCAAGGCTCAGTATTCTCGACACTTTCTACATTCAGTTGTTCTATTTTTTTCTCTTTTTACTCACACCGGTCAATACATAACCTTTTCTATGTTGTACTTGGTATGAGTCAAAATTTTTTTTTTGCTTCAGTCTCTTCTTAATAGAATATATATAGAATATATATATATATATATATATATATATATCATCATCATCATCATTGTCAACCATTATCAATCCACTGCTGGACGAAGGTCTCCCCAAGTTTCCTCCACAACGGTCTGTCTTGTGCCAGTCTCCTCCATGTCACTCCTGCATACTTTCGAATTTCATCCACCCATCTCCCATGTGGTCTTCTTCTGGGTCTTTTCCTGTCCCTTGGAATCCAATCTAAAATTTCGGCTGTCCATCGATGATCTGTCCTTCTGGCAGTATGTCCAGCCCATTGCCATTTCAGGGATTTAACTCTGATCATGATGTCTTCCACTCTTGTCATTTTTCGGATCCACGAGTTCCTCTTCTTATCTCTCCTGGTTACACCAAGTATGCACCTCTCCATGCTTCTTTGAGTTGTCTGCAGCCTTTGTATGTCTCTTTTAGTTAAGGTCCACGTCTCTGCACCATACGTAAGCACTGGAAGGATGCATTGATCAAACACTTTTCTTTTAAGACATAATGGCATATTGCTCTTGAAAATTATGCTGTTTCTTCCAAAAGCTCTCCAGGCAAGTTTTGTACGCCGATTAATTTCTTCATCAATGTGACCCTCACTTGATATCTGCTGTCCAAGATAAACATACGTGTCTGTTATCTCCAGCTTTTCTCCATCAATCGATAAATCTTCATTTCTTGTAAAAGCATTGAACATCACTTTTGTCTTCTGAAAGTTCATTTTTAATCCCACTTCTTTACTCTTGTCAGCAAGTTCCTGGATCATACTCTGCAGCTCTGATGGGGTAGTTGCAAAAATGACTACGTCATCAGCAAAACGAAGGTGGGTTAGATAATCTCCATTAATCTTTATCCACTTGTTTTCCCAGCTCAGCGACTGAAAAACACCCTCCAATGTGGCATTAAAGAGCTTCGGAGATATGGTGTCACCTTGTCTCACTCCCTTTACAATTTTAACGTGTGTTGTATTTTCAAACAGCCGAATCTTTGCACTTGCATTTTCATAGATGTTATTAATAATATTAATGTATGCATCTTCAATACCGCAGGTTTTCAGAGCCATTGTAACTGCTGATGGTTTCACCGAATCAAAGGCTTTTTCATAATCGATAAAAGCCATGCACAATGGAAGTTCATATTCCCTCGCTCTTTCAATTAGTTCTCTCAGTACGTGGATATGATCTATTGTGCTGTAGCCACTCCTGAATCCAGCTTGTTCTCTTGGTTGAGCCATGTCCAGTGTTACCTTCAAGCGGTGTGAAAGAACTTTAGTGAAGATTTTATAAACTACTGATAGGAGGCTGATAGGTCTGTAGTTTCCGAGATCCTCAATGTCACCTTTCTTATGTAGCAGGATCATTGTAGCGGTGTTCCAATCCTCAGGAATCTTTCCTTCATTAAGGCATCGAGTGAAAATTTGGGCGAGTACTGTTTCGATTTCTCCACTTGCTTCTTGTATGATGTCTACAGTAATTCCATCTTCTCCTAGAGCTTTTCCCCGCTTCATGTTCTTGATTGCATGTGCAACTTCTGCTGGAAGGACTGGAGGAACTCTGGTACTGGTATCTTTCATGATGTCTGGAGTGCATGTATCATCCCTTTCATATAATTTGGAGTAGAAATCTTTCACTCTTGTCAAAATTTCGCCTCTATTTCTTGTTACAGAACCATCTTCTTTTCTCAGTGCCATAATCTGTTTTCTTCCCTTACTGAGATGTCCCTTTGCTATCTTTAGGCTTTGGTTGTTTTCAATTGCTTTCCTCACTAGTTCACAGTTGAATTTTCTTACGTCTTCAGTGATACTCTTTCTTACTGTCTTGCATAGCTCTATATATTCCACTTTGGAAGTCACATCTTCTTTAGTTGTCCTCATCTCTCTTCCTTTTTTGCATCAACATTTATATATATATATATATATATATATATTCTATAAAGAAGATACCTAAGCAAAAAAATACATATATAATTTTGACTCACACCTAATACAACATAGAAAAGGTTATGTATCTACCTGTGTGAGTAAAAGGAGAAAAGATAAAAAAATAAAATAAAACAACTGAATGTAGAAGGTGTCGAGAATACTGAGCCTTGGCTTTATCAAGGACCAGCAAAAACTCTGCATTTTCTCACTTCCACAAAGACCTAGTTGGAAATGGGTTTCTGCAAGGCCATAGATGCAAGTAACATTCCCACCTAAAATAGTTAAAAAATATATATATATAAGTCATGTCCTCCGTAGAGTAGCATGACCTAGCACTAGTTAACAATTTCGCTTGCATCCATTAACCTTCATGGCCCGACCCATGCTCTTCATCTGTTACTATTAAACAGAGAGAAGAAGATTAAAGAGAACTCAAGCTGTGAGAGTGACATAATAAATGGAAATGATTTTCAGCTATAACGAAATTCCAAGTTCGTTTGAGAGAGAATTTAAACCTGAAAAATAATGCAAAAGAAATCCAAATTTTACATTGCAATTAAAAAAAGGAAATGTTAATTTATAACGAACAGATTTTTGAAAGAAAACTTGAGTCTAAAACCCCCTACTCTACAACTTATGACAGCACGAAAACGAGAATAAGTTAAAGATAAATATTAACTAAAGAAAACTTTGTGAAAGTTATATACCTTAAACAGTTAGTTGCAATATGTACAAAGTATTTCAGCAGTGCTTTAAGTGCATAATTAATTAGTTATTAAGAACTTAACTACTTTGAAAAAACAGCGCATAGACAGCGCATAGAAAAGGAACAGGCTTAGCCTTCTTCTGTTCCTAGGTACCTCAAAAGACGCTCAAAGTTACAAAGAAAAGTAAGAGTTAAAACCCGCAAAAATGTTAACAGACAAACCAATGCTTAAAAGCTGAAAAGCTAAAAAACGACAGAGAAAAGGTACATAAAGTACAAACATTGAACTTATAAAACCTAGAACCCAAAAACAAGGAAGAGAGCTTACCTCTTGTGTAACAAAAACTTTTCTCCACACAAGAGGAGAACATGGCTGACCCCTTCCGCCACTCCCTAGACGCTGGGGGGCAGTGAGGGTGGGGCTGATGGCCTCCTCATACAGCAAGAAAACAACGCGCGGAGATTTTAACCAGAGAAAAAAATATATAAACTTAAGACTGTGGATCTGTATGATCAGAATGAGCAGAATTAACTCTCCAGAATACATGAGAAATATTATAAAATACACGAGCAGTTTATTTAATAATCTTTGCATGTATTAAATCACCTTAGTGAGCTTCTATAGATTAATCAGAATCTTATTAATTTTAATGTTGGTTTTACTATTTTTAGTATAGCTATCCTAGTGATGAATAACTAGTTTTCTTTTTTATTTGTTTTTATTTTCTTTTATAAACAGATTTTTAAGCTTTTTTTGTGATTTTGTTTATATTATTTAATTTTTTGTTTTAATAGGACCGTCATATCCATAGCACTAAGGTTCCTTTAGGTAGTTAATAGGCATCCTCTAGCCAACTTCCTTACGGCTTTGATTGGTCAGAATCATATTATTAACTGTGTAGAAAATTAAAGCAGATCTGCCAACCTTACTCTATTATTCAGAATAATTTTTCTTAAAGTTCTTTTGATGAAAGAAGAAGGAATTTCGTTCTCTAGAAAACTTTCTAATAGTATATTAATGTGGTAATTGAAATCCAAATTGTTGCTGCAAATTCTTGAAATTCTTAGGACCTGAGAAATTAGTACATTCTCAATTACTTTGGTTGAAATGTTATTATTCCAGTGTAGATATTTAATTACTTTGAAAGGAAAATTAACTCTTTTATCAAAGAGGCTAATAGATGGGTTACCTCTGTTGAGCTTAATGCTTAAGTCTAGGAACTCAAGTTCCTGATTACTGTGGTTGGTTTTACATAAGTTAAGAGAGCTAGGATAGATATTATCAAAATCACTCTCTATAACTTCTGAATTATTGATACACAGCTGATCATCAATATATCTAAAAGTGTAAAGGTAGTTATCTGAGCAGGTGGGGTGATTTTTAATGAATTTATATTCCTTAAAGAACAGGAATAGATTAGCGATATTTGTAGACATTGATGTTTCCATTGGAATACCGTTCACTTGCTTATAGAGAGTATTATTATATAAGATATGGTTATTTTTTATGCAGCAATTGAGATAAGAGTTCCAAGTTCCTACATCAACAAATTGGTTAAGTTTAAATTCTGCATACAGCTCCTTAAATGTAGTGATTATATCTGATAGAGGCAGATTAGTATATAGGTTTTCAAAATCATAACTATTAATATCTAGGGGACAAACTTTGAGTATAGTTTTTGCACCCTTCGTTTTAAATTCTAAAATTTTTTCCTTAGTCTTCAGTTTTGCTCTTAAGTATATATATATATATATATATTCCAGATGCAGTCTCTCTACATTACGTTTGCTACAAAAGCAAGATTCAATGCTACGGTCAGATCCCAACGCACACGCAATCAGCTCTAATGTGAGATATAACCCATAGTTCATCTAATATACTGCATAGAATAGAATGTTTGTTTGTACGCAATGAAAATCTTTAGTTTTCAATTAAGAACCACGAAACTTGGTATACTATCTCATGGTACTCTAACTTAGGCCGTAAGCGGTGTTTGGAAGGGGTCGTAGCCCGGAATCTAGGGGCGCCCATACAAATTTACGTAAAAAGTTATATTTCTGACTTTTTTATTTTTTATTCGAATTTAATACTTTTTGTTGTGATAAGTGCAAGAATTTATTTTTTTGTGACAAGTGATTTCCAGTAAAAAACTGCAACACAACGGAAAAATGGAACATTTTTGCTCCCAATGAAAAACCCAAAAATATTGTTTACAAATAAGCAATAACCTAAATTAATTAAAATAAATTTACTGGGAAATTACAGGAATATCTATTTCATTCATAAACTTTCACCACATTGAATTTGGTGATTCCACGACTAGTAATATTTACTCGGGAAATATCGGGTACCCCTGCTATTTGTATATAAAAATCAACACAAATCCAGCAGAAAAACTAAAAGTACTGTTTGCCTAAAGACTCTACAGAGAATAACATTAAAATTCAGTGGAGAAATAAAATACAGTATTAGGTACGGTTCATGCCGTAAAAAATTATCGTTTTAATTTGATCTGTACAAAATTTAGATATTGAATGATCACCAAATTCTCCGGAGCAACGCCGGGCAATTCAGCTAGTTACATACAATCTTGATAGCGTGTGTTATTCAGATGTAATGGTGCGGAGCTGTCAATCGCAGATGCGTTTTAGATATTCCTTCGGAGAACTGCTCAAGAAGGACAAGTCAATTATAGTGCATACGACTGGTGGAAAATTTTAAAAATGGACGAGTTGAAAATTGTAGCATAGCCCTTGATCTTTGCTATCTATTTTTATCTTGCTATTATTCAAGATAAATCATATATGACTCAAAACGTGTGTCAAAATATTTATTGATGGTGGTGATTCAACAAGTATCAATTAGATTGAAACATATGTGCCTGGAATATCGCTGTGACTATGCGTACATGAGCCTGATACAACTTTTACTGCGAACTTTTTTATTTATTTGATTGGAGGTTTAACGACCACCGTGAGCTACTCGATGGGCTATAAGCAGTCGCCCGTACCTAATTTAGGACTACTGGTTCCAGGGAAGAGAGAGAAGAAGTGCCTTAATATAAACACAACATTCATGCTTCACCGAGATTCGAACCCGGACCCATCTCGGACGAAAGGTCTGAAGTCAGAACTTAGACCATGGCGTCACCGATGCCGCCTCTTGAACTAGGAAGGAAGTGATGCTGACTTCTCTTTAATAGCATAATTTGTTGCTTCATAAATGTGGGCTGTCTGATTATCCAATTGTCCTATGAACTTACTTGGAGATCAAAATCTGTCCAAGGTTCATTTTAAAATATGCATAAACGAATTAAGATGAACCTCAGACAGGAGCTTATAAAAATTAATACCGTTACGTACAGATATAATATTCGAAATCAAGCTCGCCTGAGACTTACTACACATAGAACACAAACTACGAAACAAAGTCTCAATTATTCTAGTCCAGAATTTTGGAATTCATTGCCTGCAGAATTAATATTTGTTAATAACATTGTTAATTGTTTAAAAAAATGAAAACACTACTTACTGAGTAACTAACATTCATTCATGAATGGGATAGGTTGAAAGAGAATTATCGACAAAATGGAGGAGGTCTGGAATTGCGAGACCAGACGGGGATTCTGTGGATGACAAGAGGAGAAATTTAACAATGGGGATCGGGTATGGGAAACAACTCACCTTCTTAAAACCTTAATATTTTATTTGCCTTAATATACTGTCTGTTGAATATAACACTAAATATCTAACTTAGTTAGCATGTTGTATTTTAGATATGTTACTCTTTTTTAATTTATCTCTCTTGACTTTGCTGCTGCTATTATGTGAATGCTCTTGGTTTGACTTATACCTAGGGAGATCGAGTCTAAGTAAGGTCTCTGCGTGGCCTTTTCCTTGATCTTCCCTGCCCTTATTTTTCGGCCTATATGCAACTGTTCAGAATTATTACTTTATTATGTATAAGCAAGATTAATAAATGAATTTAATTGAACTTACTTGGAGATCATTTTGGGACTTAAACTAAAACAACAAATCCTCTTACACTAAATGGTAAGAAACATTACACGAAGGAAGAGTCTTAGAATTCATGCTTGAGTATTCATCAGAAATTTATATTCTTAATATATTAAGATCCTATATTTTGCAGTCAAACACAAAACCTCAAGGTAGTTAAGTTTTGTAACATGAGTATCTTTTGTAAAAAATAAAATGAATTTTGCATCGTTATTTTACTTATGGTAAGGATGAGATTCAAAATGATTAAGCTCGCACACTGTCTTCATGACAATTGTAGGTGTCTTGAAAAACAGTATGCAGGGAAAAAGTATTCATGTGGTTACATATTTTCAACTAACGCTGGACCGTAACCATGTGAGGAAACGCTCAGATTTAATATTAACACATTGATCCATATGTATTCGTAAATCGTGGTATTAAATGACACTCGGGCAAATAAAAGCTTCACGTATTACAACCTGTTCATTAGTGATTCCGTACTGGTTATATTGAAGGGAAGCAACCGAAACTATGCAGTGTAGTATAAGAAAAAGGTGGTGTTTATTTAAAACGCTGATCCGTAAATATCACTATAACGCTTCACAAAATTTCTTAAAAGTACGTCAAAGCTGATCCTTTGTCTACTATAAATTCAGTTTCTTTTTCTAAGAAAACTTAAGGAACATTATTTAGTTACACAATTAGTAAATATAAGAGAAAGATCGAAATGGGCCACTGCAGTGTGTGTAATTTGAAGTTTGTTCTGCAATATTACTAGTAACCGAATACCTGATTTTTCTGTACAATCGCTTTATTAGCTCCTTAACGTAGATAAAACAGTAATTAAATCATTGGAAAGCCCCACTCTTACAATGTATTTAACAATGAATAAAACATATTGAGATAATTTGGAATCATTACAGTACGACAATAAGTCTTTATGAAGCCGTTATGTTTAGGAAATGAAAGTTCAAACTTGTTAGTAGAAAATTTTTGTTTCCAACGGTATTTAAAAGAAATATCTAAGGACACCACATCTATGATTTTAGAAACTGTACTGATCAAGAATGCGTCCGTAGGCTAAATTCAAGGAGAATTTTATTCATAAAAACAAAATCGCAATTTTTTCATGTCATTTAGATCCTCGTGATAGTTTCAACGAAACACTGAGTTCAAATACTTTTTAAATCAAGTATGTCTATCTTGTTGCCGTTAATTAATTTCTAAGCCCTTGATTTTTCACGAAAAGTGAGAATAATATTTGTAGCGTATAAAAAAGAAGAGATGATCGCTTTTTTCCGTGAAAAAAACGTATTACAGGAGAGAGATTAATTATACTAATTTCACGGACTCATCGCATAACCCAGTAAAGTGGTTTCATTTTGCCTTCATCTAATACACAAGTGTTTTCAAAAACTTAATTAACGGAATATAGATTATTTTCTTTAAAATGCCGTCGGATCTCTTAAGTTTAATTTTTAAGAGATAGGAAAGATAAATTCCATACACATGAAATTTTAGGTGCCAAATAGTTCTTTCATTTTTTAACCTTCGAATTCCAATTTTGTTCAAAATGAAATTATCTTGATTTCTGCTTACGACGTCAGATTTTATAATCTCTTCATGCAATAATTTTTTTCTGTGAGAATTGAAAATTTTCCAATTATTCAAAATTGCGTGTTTTTGAAACAAAGCAGGTTTCCATACATCTTTTATTCACTAAGTTGCGAATAATTATCGACAAATGGTTTACTTAGGCAAATAAGTAACTAAATGATAATAAGAAATGTCAAATGACTCCAATAATGCTCTTTAATTTTGTTTCTGAGCGAGACATATACTCATCAGAATTGCGTGCTTTTACCAGACCGAAACTGATGAATAGTAAATTAAACGCAGGTTTTCCTTTACTACAAAAATTCATACTTGTAGGGTGAATTTAAAAAGAGGCAAATTCTAGCATTTTCTTTATGAACAGAAATAAATTGTGTTTTCCCGTCGCCGAATGATTTACTGGCGTAGGCGTTAGAAAAATCCACTGTACAATAACGCTTATTGCAATGATGAAATCAACTATGATGATATTTTGAGAACGAAGCATAAGATTTCGCAATGCCTTCAAACAAGGTTCCTCTCGAAATCTGAAAACAAGGGTACTGATTTTCTCATAAGGCGTATTACTGAAAACTCTCACTCGAGTAAATCAAAGAAACAAATCAAAAAACGAAATTGACATCAGATCAGTAATGCGAAGATACACGAAGAAGAGAGTTTCTACCTTTAATATCGCAGCCACTAGCCACTGTTCGAAGACATAGATAATGCGATCTTGAACAGACAGTGTATTATCAGAATCTTTCATTGCCTCAGGGATTACTATAATCTTTTGATGGAATTGCTGACAAGGAAACTGTATATAAGAGCAACTAAACACGAATGTGGGGGATCTTAAGCACACACACACACAAAAAAACCAAGAACAGATAGTGCTACGAGCACATGCTATTCATGTGTTTTTGGGACACTAACAAAAATCTATAATTCGTTAATCTAGTTTCCTAAAGTGTAAATCCACCTAAAGCAGCTATTACTTTCAATTAAGTGTTCACTCGCATACTAATTTCGCCATCTAATTTGTTCTCTCTGTCAAACACATGCTTCCCTTATTTAAACCCAGTTTGAATTCCATACGAACTTCGTACATCCGGGACAACATACTCTGCAACTCACTTTTGCTCTCTGGGAACAGGACTGTGTCATCAGTATACAGCAATCTGTACACACGGATATTACCAAGATATAAACCAGTTATAACGAAGTAAATTTCTCCGTCATTTTTATCCGCGCCAGGATTCGAACCCGGATTCCCTCATTCCGGAATAAGTCACTCTACCAATTGAGCTACGCGGACGTTTTATTCTGATTCCTATCTGCCTTTATGTCGTGTGCGTCCTTCTGGCAGGTACGTCACATCTCCTGGTACGTTACATCATCTCCCCCTTATTTTTTTTTCGAAGTGCTGGAGAAGGGATTCTCTTATTTTTCCTATCTCGCGGTGTGGAAATAACATCACACCATTGCGAGATTTTGAACGGTCGGGTCATCCGGATAGTTTGGGCGCCATTATAACGAAGTAAATTTCTCCGTCATTTTTATCCGCGCCAGGATTCGAACCCGGATCCCCTCATTCCGGAATAAGTCACTCTGCCAATTGAGCTACGCGGAAGTTTTATTCTGATTCCTATCTGCCTTTATGTCGTGTGCGTCCTTCTGGCAGGTACGTCACATCTCCTGGTACGTTACACAGTATTGCCCATTTTAGCATCAAACATGCATGCATCTTTAAATATATTAAAGAGCCATGGTAATATTACACAATATCGTCTGACTCCTGCTCCAATAGGAAACCATTTCAATACAACACCATTCACTCGTACACATGTTCTATTGCCTGAATAGCTGTTTTTCACACTGTTAAATTGATTCCCAGCAGTACCCTATATACTCAGTACCTTCCACAGAAGTATCCAATTTACTCTGTCATAAGCTTTCTCTAAGTCTATGTACACAGCAAAAGCCTTCTTACCAACAGACGGATACTTTTCAATCATCATGCGTAATGCAAAATGTTTGTTAGTGCAGCCCTTTCTATGTATAGCTCTGATGTAAGACCTCGTACCTCATCAATTAAAGTCTATGAAGTCAGCAAAAGCCTTTGTACCAACAGACGGATACTTTTCAATCATCATGCGTAATGCTGCAAAACGTTTGTTAGTGCAGCCCTTACCACACTTTCTCCGATATATGACCTCATACCTTATCAATAATGACCATTCTAAACACTCTCCCTGGCACAGTAAGCAAGCTGAGTTACCACGTTAGTTCTTGCATTCAGTCTAATCACCTTTTCTCTTACACAAAGAAAAAATGATAGCATTCCTCCTATCCTGATTAGGAAAACTATCATTGTTCCCTGGCTGACTTTGTAACATTTATTTACGTACTGTACGTATATGCTCGTCACAAACTTTTATTTGCTTACCTTGCTTACCAAACTTTTATTTGCTTATATTGGTTAAATTAGAAAAAAATATTAAAATGCATGAACGGAAAATCAAAAGAAATGTGATTTAATTCCATTGTTTAAAACATATTTCAGATTATAACAATTTAAAACTAATATGAATTCTTCTCTGCTGTCAAGAAAACTTTCCCCCCTTGTCTTGAATGATTTAGATCTTGCCGTACAAACACATGCAATTTTGACAGTTCTTATCATTTTTTGGGCAATATGCAGAGAGTAGCATGTATATCATTCACATGGAACTCAAATTCGGAGAAAACGAAGTAAATTCAAGTTGCGGTACGATTTTTGTAATGAACAGTTACACTGCCGGACAATTGCTAAGGACGGATGACAATAGCAACGACAGCAACCATAAAATGGAAGGCAGGAAACTGTGGAAATTAGCATAAGTGCGGGATACAGTAAGACGTGTTGTGCGTATGCAAATTTTGGATTGCCGAACTTGTTCGTGACGTCATAGCGCTGATAAGAGATTTAAAGGATTTGACGCGTATTGACCGTTGTTGTTCAAACGCAAAGTTGAAACGGAAAGAATCAATTGACGAACTTGCAAGTTTCAGTATGTCTTCCCGACATCACCTAGATGATTTTACGTGTGGCCGTATTATTGGCAAGATTGAAGAAGGGCCAAAAATAACAGATGTTGCCAGGGAGATCGACGTCAGCCACAGTGTTGTTTCAAGGCTTTGGAAATCATTTCAAACAAATGGAGAGTGTAGCAAACGTCACGGGGGATGTCGTGTTCGCAGTACGACACCTGCAGAAGATCGGTACATAGTGCTATCAACAAAAAGACACCGGCGCAGCACAGCTAGTGATGTAGTAAATCAGTTTAGGGCTGCTACTGGCAGCAGTTATCCCGAAAAACTGTCGCCAGACGTTTGCACGAAGGAGGACTATACGCCCGCCGTCCTGTTGTGTGCATCCAATTGTCCAGACGTCACCGTACCGCCGGTTTGCAATGGTGCCATCAACATCGCAATTGGACAGATAACGACTGGTCTGCTGTCCTCTTCTCAGATGAGAGTAGATACAGTCTATCGTCTGATTGTCGACGACAACTGATCTGGCGTGATAGTGGTACTGCATATTGTCCAGCAAACATACAGGAAAGGGACCGATATCCGACATGTAGTGTCATGGTATGGGCTGGCATCATGATCAATGGCCGTACGTCCCTCTATGTGCTTCCAACTGGGACTATGATTGGCCAACGATACATTAATGATGTTCTGCTACCTCATGTTTGCATGTTCCGTGGTGCTGTCGGTGATAGATTCATTTTCATGGACGACAACGCAACATGTCATCGAACAGTCGCTGTCCAGGAGTGTCTTGAGAGCGAGGATATTCAACGCCTCGTATGGCCAGCGCGTTCTCCAGATATGAATCCCATTGAAAATGTGTGGGATGCTTTGGGGAGGAGTCTTGGTGGTCGCCAATGCCCTCCAATAAACAAGGACACCCTCATCCGTGCACTGACAGAGGAATGGGATAAATTACCCCAACAGCTGCTTGATAATGTTGTGCAAAGCATGACACGACGTGTGGAATCTTGCATCGCCCTCCATGGTGGCCATATCCCGTATTGACATCTTACGCCGGAACGCCTGCGGACGGTAATTGCATTTTTTTCACGTTTACGTATTCTGCACAAAATGGCCTGTTTGTCCCTTGAACACGTCCCAAAGCCTTCTGGATTTCAGAGCACAATAAATTGTCTTTCTTGTAATGTCCTGACATTCTGACATTATTTTATTTCACTTGGCATCCAACCACACTTACTTTTTTATGCGCTATATAGCCGTTTATGATCCGTCCTTAGCAATTGTCCAGCAGTGTATTTTCAACACACAATACTGGATTACAATCTCCGGAAATACCCGTGACTTCCGCACATGAAAGACACTTCTGCGTAGTGTTGTAGCATGATGTCAGGGCATTGATTTTCTATATATTTGACTGTCAAATCAAGCCTTTATTTACAGGAGTATGGATGTTTTCTGTTTTTTTTTTCATGTCTGGGTAATCTGATTAGTAATTACGATGTTTTGTACTTCTCAGAATTAACTAGCAATGTCACCATCCTCACTACTGAACATGTTCGCAAAATTTTGATTTACTTTGATCGACTTCCTGCTAATCCAAGCCCGAATGACCACTAGAAATCCCATACATTTTGCACTCGATGCTGTTCGTTTTGTTATAGTCAGGGTTAACTCATTTTGTTACGTGTGAGGTGTACCAGTAATTTAACCGTCTTTTTAGTTTATGTGGTCTTATATAGATTTCACTTCTTCTATTCAAAACTTTTGCAAATTTAACCCAACGGAGTTTCTTCCGATGAATTTGAAACTGATAATCCTGACAGCGGGTCAAGGGAAAACCAAGGTAAAACAAAACTTATGAGATAGGTGCATTGATGAGAAATGAGAATGTACACTGATGTCCAAATTTTACGTGACACACGAAATCATGGATAACGCAAAATCCACAAGACAGTGTTTAATGGCAGTTGGTAAGGACATGCATTAATCGATAACGCAGCAATACACACCAGAACAGGAATCCACAACATGACAGCAGTTATTCCAAACGTGATACAGCAAGTGGCGTAGATTCCTTGGGGCTATTAGAGAATGTGATTACCCCCAACAGCGATACAGCTCGCACAAAAGAACACTCGTGATGTTTACAAGGCTGTGAAAGAGAGTTTGGGGAAATAAGTGGTGCTCCTCCGCCAAGAGGCGTCGGAGTCCCTGTACGGCTCTGGTAGGGATCTTCTATCTTGCAGTTGCTCTTCCCAGGGCACCCCAGACATAGTCTGTAGGTTTCAAGCCCAGATATATCACGGGCCACTCCATCCTATGAATATCCTCATTTTCCAGGTATTCATCGAATAGCCGAGCCCTACGGGGATGGGCGCTGTATTTCATAAAAAGGAACTTGTGACTCAACTGAAAAGCTGTACATATGGTTCTAGGATGTCTTCCCTGTAGCGTATAGAAATCCTGGTGGCTCCTGGAAACACTTACAGTGGTATACGTCCATCCAACATAATGCCATCCCAAACCAGCAGTCCTCTGCCATTTGTTAAGGTCAATTTACTTTATGTTGGAGGATAGATTTCGCCTCCAGCCTCACTTCAACTGCACACACAACTCGAGAATCCGTGTTTAGGCTGTACCGCGACTCGCCATTGAATAAAGCACAGGCCCACTGATCACGGGTCTAGAGGTGATGTTGCCAGGCCCAATGCATACGGACGCTTCTGTGAAATGCGGCGAATGAGATACAGACAATTGGCCTTCTTGCATGCAGACCTGCCTCTTGCAGTCTTCTGTAAACTGTTTGCATCGATATCGCGGTTCCTGTAGCAGAGCACAGAGCTGCTTGTCTGCCGACTTCCTGTGACGGCGAGCTGTTAGAGACAGATACTGGAGTCTTAACTCCTTGCGGTTGCTGGCCGACCTTGTCCCGGCATTCTGATTATTGTTCTGGTTCGCTGGAACTGTCTCTAGATATTGGAGAACACTTGCCTCGACTCATTCGGCAATTCTGCTACCTCCTCTCGTGATTGCCCTCCTTCCAATCTGCGGATCACTCTCCAGCCTTAAGAGGCTTCTAAGCCATGGTGCGGAGCCACTGAAACGGGGATGTTCTTCTGCAGCCGTAGTGGAAACATGTGTTCGACGTAAGAACGTCAATGGGACAGTCAATGTGGGAATAACCCTTGATTGCAAGGCCACAGAATGAGTGGAATGTTACCCGGATAAATATCGTTTTTCCGGAGATGGTGTGAAACGGTTACCCAACCATCTAGAATAGGCTAATTTGGAGAATAGACTATTGGATATTCGAAAGTGTGTACGAGAAGAATTCGCTGAAAACTCATGCCCTCCCACAGAACTTAGGGGAAAACCTTTACTTACAATTTGCACACCGACAAAAACGTGCACGTACCTTTATTTGAACAACTGAAGAGTAGTTACAGCAGTTGTTGAAAATGACGTCCATACATTTCAATGAATTAGTAAGTTTGACCATGTTACCGCTGCCGATTTGCAGCATTTGTCCATTTATTCCCAGGATAGCAAGGGTAATGTTTCTCATCAACTCAACGAAGGCGTATGGGTTATTGCCGTACACCTGGTCCTAATATGAGTCCGGACTGTTGAGATCCTGTACACCTGGTACAATAAAAGTGGACTGGTGAGATCAGGAAACTTGGGTGGAAATTGTCCTCCGACATTTAATCTGGTTGTGATTTGCGCCACCGTTGCTAAGTGATCAATCAGTGCGAGGCTTGACAGTCTACGTCGGCCCCGGTCATCAATGGCGTGTGATCGGCCACCGTTTGCTCTCTGGGCACTGGTACGTCCGTCCCTTGATACGTATGCCCTCGGGAACCCAAGGTCTCTTACCACGTGAGCGAAAGAATGGCCCATCTGTCTTGCGCCAACAATGAAAGCAGTTTGAAAATCGCTCAGATCACCACGTTTATCAATGTTTTACGATTGTGATACACTGTTAAGAAGTCCTGCTCCCATACTATTTGCCGCCTGCGTTTAGTTTGGATCTGCTCCAGTCTGCGCGGGGGATGCTCATGTCAACTGTCCATCCCCCGTCTCGCTAATGTTTTATCTACTGAGTGCTGTTTAAGATTCGAGGTCGTATGGCATTAATACAGGTTTGGCATATATTAGGACAACTTTTGTGTAGCTTGGAATTAATATATGTAAAAATTATGGATATACTGTAGAATGTCTCATTGTGTACAGCAGATATATCATAAGTACATATATACCTGATTAATATCCAGTAAGCCGCCGTCCCAGTTGAGCAGTTGTCTAATCGACCATTCGTCCTAGATGTGTCCAGGTTCGAATCCTTGTGATACACGGGTGTAGTGTTTGTATTATGACACTGGCTCTCTCTCTCTCTCTTTGTCTCTCTCTTTCTCTCTCTCTTTTTCCATGGAACTAATGGCCCTGAATTAAGGTCAGGCGACTATTTATAGCCCATTGAGTTGCTCTCGGTGATCGTTAAACCTCCCAATAAATTGAAGGAATGCGGAATAAAATCACTGTGGAATAATTGTGCAAGAAGGAAGGTTTTGTAAACTTTAAAGAATGTACTGTAACAAAATTCATGGTATCGGTAATTTAAATTTTTTTCGTCCTTATTCGGTCGCCACCGTATCACAAAATGTAATTAAATTCCATTTGCAGCAATTCGAGGCTTAGAAATGTTTTAGGACTTAACTGAAACCTGACATCACAGAAAAATAAATATTTAACACCAACCAATATTTTAGTATGATTTTCTAATTCATAGAGGAATACAGTAAATGAACAGCTGCATTCATTTCTGCGTACGCAGAAGGGGATGGGAAAGAAAAGAAATCACTTTATATTTTTAAATACCCTTACATTTATAAAGGACTTAACATCTATTATGGGGAAACTTTCTTTTTAGTCTGAATTGATTTTTCAGGGATCAGGGTTTGCATAATTTCAATTTATGCATACATAAGGAAAGAAAGTAAATGCTAAATGGGCAATCAAGAACATTTTGATCAGTGAAGCATGTAGGCGTCGCTTTATCGTCCATGCTGCCCGGTTCCAACAACGCTGGTGTGTGCTGCAGCAAATTATATAGCACTTTACATTAGCTTTTTCTTTCTATTCTAAATCAGAGGTTTATGGATAAACATGACGAAATCTGAACAAAAAATGCAGATAACCTAAAGAAACACAAATTACGAACTGCGGTGTTTAAAACCATGTTCCTTATAGCGGCAAACCGGGCATAAAATATTCAAGATTTGCAACGATTCTGAGGAAACGGTGCGTGCCGGGAATGAAAGTAAAAGTTTACAGGATGCACTTAAGTTATTAATGCCTTAGGCACCTTTTCTTAAATATTCATTCCCATAATCACATGATAAGTTTCGGAACCATGCTATGCCGAAATACATCATTTCCGAAGTACGAAATGGATAACGGATTTGTAATCAGAAAGCGAATAAAAATAAATACACTCAACGCTTCACTAATTGAGTTCTAAATTGTAGACAGGTGTGAGGATTAATTTGACTCTGCATTGAGTTTAAGCGCTTTTATTTTCTCCTAGAAATAAAGAGATAGGTGTTTGCTTAAGAAATGCGTGCAATTACCATAATGGAAATCCGTTATCGTTGTCTGAAGCCACACAAGAAAATAGTCAGTTTAATAAATTAGCTGCAGTGGATTATTTAATTCGTTCATTTCACGAGACATGAGTTCCGCTGCATTGGTTTCCCGAAAATGAACCTACATGAAGAGGACAAGAGAGATTTGCGTTCATCAATTATGGTAAAATTTCTTCATCAAAATGATATAAAATGTCTGGGGGAGTAGTTTGGGAAAATTTGCAAAAGGCATTTCCAGTTGAATAATAATAAGCAAATGAGAACAGTTAGAACGAGCTATAGAAACTGCCTCATAAAAATTCTCCTCTTAGCTCGAAAGGTCACAACTGGTATTTCTATCTCTCTCATTTTCTGTCTTTTACTCTATCACAACCAGAAAATAAGAATACAATTATTAAACAGATGTCTGCATGAAATATTTCAGTAAAGGAAGAACAATTCAGGTAATTCAAAAACGAAAAAAAAAAAAAAAGAGAAGGTATCCAGGTACTATTTGTAGATAATTTATGCTATGTATCTTTCGCATGCCAAGATCTTTGCGGGTGTGAAATAAGACGAATTATTAGAGAGTATACATTTTTTTAAGTAAAAAACATTGCATTTAGCCGCGTCACACTCACGACCACACAGAGTCACAGTCCGGTACATACTAAGTGGAATTAAATCATAACAACAAACAATAAGGTTTACTAATTCCTGACATTGTGCGGTACTTTGGTAGTTGGCTTAATGAATGTTTTTTTCGTAAAACCAATGAAAGAAGATATGTGAGTCATTAAATTAAATATTTACTGAATTATGGCGAAGTCAATAGTATTTCGACTGCTTAGTTTTTCAAAAGCAGTATTTATTATTATTATTATTATATAGTATTTAGATTTAGACGAACGTCAGAAACGAACCTGACACAGATGAAGTGGGATGTAGCTACTTTACTACTGCCGAGAAAGATGTGTATCATCAAAAATTAATTTTGGTAATGGTTTTTATCACATTTAGCATCAGGTTCTCGTACTTTACGCATACTGCAATGAGATATTCTTACTTTAACGCAAAGCATGATAAAATAATGTTCAGTGACAGTTCAGTAAAATATATTGTTGAGTAACAATGATGGCCCTTGTCTCTTGTTTGCTGAAGCTTTATCGCAATGCACAGCATCCTAATGACTGACTGTCTTGCTTTTCAAACTGACGTCAATAACCTGCTTCAGTGGTGTACATTAAACCATCTCCACCTCAACATCTCCAAGTGTCATGTATTTTCCTTTTCGCGGAGGAGAAACCCAATTCTTTTTTTACTTCAAAGCTGGCGACTATACTCTTAGCCGGACAAACGATGTAAAGGACTTGGGAGTCACATTTGATTCGAACTTGGACTTTAAAAATCATATCAAAAGAATTGTACGTACAGCGTACAGAATTCCTGGATTGATCACGACATTCCAAGTATTTCTCGAATACTCAGACACTTATTCGCATCTTTGAAACTACGGTATGATCTTCACTGGAATATGCGGCGACCATCTGGAGCCCTATAGCCCCGTACCTCTAGTAAATGAAATCAAGAAAGTTAAAAAACAATTTCTTAGACAACGTTTTTACAAATCGACTGGTGTGTATATAGCGGAGATCCCGACGGTTGACCTTCTGACATTCTTCAAAATGTCCTCTGCAATCGAGAAGGAAGACTCTCCAACTCAAGTTCCTGTACGACATCATCCATGGAGAGATTGATGATACTCAAATTGAAAACCAATTACGTTTTCATTTACTGAGGACAAAATGTGAACTATTTGCAGTGCCATTCTGCAGAACTGATGCTGGAAAACATTCTCTGTTATGTAAAATGTATAGGCTTCAAAACTCACTTAAAGAATGTCCGGATATTTTTAACGTAAGTAATACTTTTTTCATAAAGAATGTTTTGTAAATCTGTAAATATCAATTGGTAATTGTCACTGTAAATATAACTATAGCAATTCCTGTAACTAGGTATACCATCTGTAGGGATGTGCTTAAAAATAAATAAAAAAAACTATTTTTGCGATACTTCATAGATTTCAAAAACGCTTTATTGTAACATAAAGGAAATAGGAGACGTACAACATGGGATCGTCTCAAAAAAAAATATCATATAAACTGCTAAAAGCAATGGTATATACACAGAGATGAGTAATGACAATATGCATAGTATGATGCAGACAGAGAATCACATGCAGAGCACCACGGTGCCAATCAACATAGAAAAGTCAGTAAGAAATAAAAGTCTTAGCTTGCTGTGAGATGCAGCGGCGTGGCGTGATTGCAAACCACGGGTCAGAGGGTGACCAAGTGGTAAAGAAGGCACTTTCACTGTGCGTTGAGAGAGCAGATTGATATTCCAGCCGGAGGCGGGAGAGAAGGCGATCACTAAAATGGCACAGCAAAGCACTGCTGGCCTCGGGAAGATGCACTTGAGTAGAAACACGACGAAGCTGCTGGTGATATACGTAGATCACATGTTTCACCAACACAAAACTATATGCACACACAAGCGGAAGTGGAATCGGTGGATGATCACGGAGAAGGTACTTGTAAGCATTAAAAGTAAGGTCGGTGGAGCAGGAGCAACGTGCAATGGCGAACGCCAGATGGAAGAGGGGTATTACTTCATAGGACAGCATGCGGCACGATGAGGTGTCCACAACGGTTTTGATAACAATGGTTTCGGCTCACCGACTACCTTCGTTACATCGAAATTTTTAAATTGGGATTTACTTTACTACTGTTGGTAAATATGCATAGCATCAAAATATATTACATACTGTATGAAGCATAGGAATGTATGATTACTAATGCAACTTTATGAAATACTGTAGTTCCGACAGTGAAGCACCGTTTTTAGTAGACGGAATATTAATTTAGTAGTAGAAAGAAGTCCGAGGTGAGTGAGGAATATTATACACAAAGGAATCTAAAAGAGCTTCGGTTTTATACAGGGTGTGGCAGAAAAACGGGTGTTTTTGATTTCTTCGCGAAAGTTTCCCTAATGATGTTGGCAACGCGTATGAATCGTCATTCGTTTCACCAAACGACGCCATTTGCAGGGACTTCAATCGGTGGAGTAGAGCTGAAAGTGATGTAGCTGTTAAGGCATTTTACACAAATGGGGACTGTGCTGCCGCTGCTGGACGAGAAAATCGGTGTTATTTCAATAACAGGAGGTATGATCCTATTACATCAAAACATGCTATCAGGTTATAGGTGAAGAATTTTGAAGATATAGGGAGTGCATCGAAGCAAAAACCTGCAGGTAGGCCTAGGAGTATTCGAATACGAGAAAGAATACAGGAAATGTAAAATACTGTAACACAAAGTCCAAAACGTTCTGCGAGACGAATTTCTTCAGCACTACAGATCTCAAGTCGTAGTGTCTGTATAATCTTCCAGGACGAGTTAAAGTTACAACCCTACGAGATACAGGTTGTGCAGCAGTTAAATGAAAATCATTACAAACACCGAATAGCTGTGTGTGTTGAGCCTTTGGCTAATATGCAAGGCAATGAAGATTTCTTGTGTTTATTGTGGATGAGTGACGAGGCCGACTTTCATCTTAGTGGTTTTGTGAATAAACAAAAATTTCGCTACCGGTCAGAGGATAACACCGTCTACTGCATCAACAGCAGTTACACAGTCAGCAAGTTACAGTGGGGTATGCTGTCTCTTTAACGGGAATAATCCGCCCTTAGTTTTTTGAGGATGAGCAAGGAGAAGCAACAAAGGTAACATTTCATAAGCATGCCGACATTATAGACACATTCGTCGCACCGCAGCTTGCACGCTTTCCTTTAGATGAGACAGTTTGGTTTCGGCAATACGGCGCTACGTCCCACAGTGCAAGAATTTCCATGGAAGCCGCACACCGACTTTTCAAAAACCGCATCATATCCCGGAATGGTGTCATTTCTTGGCCTCAGGTCACCAAACTTGTCAGTTTGTCATTACTTCCTGTGGGGGTACCTTAAAACTACGCCCACATACCATTGCGGAGCTAAAACACAGATCCATTCGGTGTTTGTAATCATTTCCATCCGTACATAAGTCACAAACATTCCTATTGAGATGTCCCTATATTCATGCCCGATTTCCGTCGCGGAATGTCTGAGTGTAGACGTCGAAATTGTCGTCACCTGCTGGACATAATATTCAAAACATGAAGGTGATTGTGCATATTTCACTAATGGCAATGTATCAGGGTGCAATGGATGTGTTTGTCATTGTTTTCTCATTAAACGAATTATCAGTTTTGTTGCATTCAAAAGAGCCCGTTTTTCTGCCACACCCTGTATATGATTCATGACTACTGAACTTGCGGAGTTAATTTAGAATAAAAAAATGCAACGTTTCTCACAATAAAATGTTTATTATAAATCCACTACAGTTTCGTAGAGCTTTTGGCTCGACCGCATCAGGACGAATGCCTGATGCATTTGTCGATGATGATGCCGAGCCAAACACTCTGCGAAATATAGTCGACTTATAACAAACATTTTATTATGAGAAACGTGGCAATTTTTATTTTATAGAGCTTCGCTTTGTTACTTTTAAAGGGCCAGTGACAATGGAGGTCTATAATCGGAATGTAAGATTGTTTTGCTTACAGCTTACGCCGACAGTCATCTCTGCCTCCACGGAAGCATGCCGTAATGGAAGTTTCGGAACCATGTTACACCAAACTGGGTGGCTAGCCCAGTCTGGTGTAACTTGGTGGCTAAGCAACGAGCGTCGAGGCCAGGCTTCACATGCAGCTATCCACGTATTCGTCTCCCCAAGCCCTGGGAGTCTGAGAAAAGCAGAAAGCTGGATTGCCGGCAGACCTGGGTTCTAAAGCTCTTCAGAAACGACGTCTTCCTACACTGCACATAGAACGTCAGTGAATTGCGCTATTTCGGTGGTGATTTAAGACTGAGTCAAAATAGTGTTTAAATAGACTGGTAAGTTACCTTAGCTTCAAAATTCCGTATTTAGATTGATAAGAGTTCGTATCTCTGAAAAAACATTATTTGTGAAGCGTTGATGCATTAAGAGTATCTCCTGCAATAGAGAGGGACACTGCAGGTTTCAAAAAATTTATACGCTTGATGGGTGAGAACAGAGCATCTACAGTGAAATGATCATATTGCTAGAATACAGAGCAGTGTTGGGTCAAATATCTGAAAATACATTGTACTTGAAATGGCAGAACCTCGCAGACTTCAATTATTGTCTACCACATGAACTGGAAGATAAGCGGGAATTGTAAACGTTCAAATTCAACGCCTGGTGCTTGATAAGAAATGACAGAGAGAGGTACAATCTTGCGGAATACCACAGAGAGATATGTAGATAAAATGTACTCCAAGTAGATCATCGTCCTCGAATGAAAGTAAGCCCGACATATTTTAGCCAGACGCCGGCATGAAACGAAGGCCTGTAGAATCATAGGAAACAATCGGGATGAAAAGTATACTTTGCAGATCATAGGAAGATGTGGATTTGAAAAGTACTCCTGTCGGAATATAGTGATTTGTCGGGATAAAAGGTATGTTTTACAATTCTTAGGAAAGTAGCAGTATGAAAGATATAGCTGAGGGACCTTAGGGAGGCATCAGGGTGAAAGTACTTCTGGTGGATCTTAGCAAGGCGTCAGGATCAAACTACGGCTGACGTCCTTAACAATGAGCCGAGATGAAATGTGCTCCTATATATCTGGATGATCAAAGATAATTTTCCATACGAAAGATACGCCAGGAGTATTACAGGAAAGCGTAGGGTTGAAAGTACGCTTCTATAGGGAGGTGTTGGGATGAAACGTACACATAGTGGAACATGCGAAGGGGTCTGAATGAAAGTTACGTCCACCAGATTACATGGCGGCTTTTGTATGATCATGCTGTCTGTGGCAGGATAATGAATTCAAAACATGCACATTCCCGCAGAGGCGACACAGCGCAACAAATCTTAGAAGACATGAAAGGAGAATCAGGAGGCTTGTGTATCCACAAAATCTCTGTAACAGGAAAAACATAATATCGAGCTGGTCTAGCCTTTGTTGCATTCTGGCACAAGATTATTAGTTTTCTCAGTCACTGATGTCGATGAATTCGGCCTGGCTCGCAGTCGGTGTTTCTACTCATCTATGGAGCTGAGATCGGTGCTCTGTGCAGGCAAGTTAAGATTTTCTGCACCCATCTCATCAAACCATTCTTGCACGGACCTCGTTTTATGAACGGGAGCATTATTCCTTTGGTAAACGGAAGGCTCTCCACTGAGCTGTTGCCATACGGTTGGCAGCACGAAGTTGTCGAGAATGACACTATAACCAGCAGAGTTAAGATTCCGTTGCACAGGAACTGCCCCCCCCCACTCCATGAAAAACTACCCCATATCATAAAGCCTCATCCACCATGTTTCACATTTGGCACAACACAGTCAGACACGTAGCGTTCACCTAGCATCCTTCAAACCTAGACTCGTCCGTCGGACTTCCAGATAGTGAACCGTGATTAGTCACTCCAGAAAATGCATTTGCACTGCTCTAGAGACCACCGGCTTCGAGCTTTATACCCCTCCAACCGACGCTTTACGTTGAACTGGCTTGTCTTCTGCTGCTCTGCGATGGAAACTCATTCCCTTTCAGCTATCAGGAAACCGTTATGGTGCTGCTATTTTTTCAGAGACATTTTGGAACTCGGTGCTGAGTGTTAATACCAAGAACAGGCGATGTTTTTGCACTACCAGATTCAGCACTCAGCGGTCCCGCTCTCTCAGTTTATGTGTTCTACTATGTCGCAAACGCGTTATTATTGCTCTTTAGCTTTTCTACGTTACAATAAAATCACGTACATTTGATCCGGGCAACTACATCAGAGTGAAATTTCCCGAACTGGCATTTTGCTAAGATGGGATCCTATGATCGTACCACGTTGAAAGTCACGGCCCACTGAATAGTTCATGCTTTTTTTGGCGTTTTCTATGCCATTTGCGTCTTTTTATACCTGAATGGGCCATGGCTATGACGCATATGTGCAAATCCACTACACAAAAAAAGTGGATGTCCGGATACGTTTGATCATATAATGTGTTTCACGCATTTAAAAGAATAAGATTTAGGAATAGGAGGGTATCTCCTAACACATTAGAGAAATTAGAAATTCGGGCGAAAATGCACCGTAATCGCCTTTGAACTTTCATGGTTGAAAACATGTCCTCTTTAATCAGTTCAAATTGCAGGTACTTTGAAAATTCAAATCATGAGTTATGAACATGTGTTATTCATTTTCACTGAAGTCTGAAACTCTTGTAAAGTGAAATGCAGGTAGAGAGAGAGATAGAGAGAGACAGACAAAGAGAGAGAGAGGGAGAGGGAGAGAGAGACGAGTACACACACACACACAGAGACTACTAGATCTCTGAAACACATAAAGTGTGACTGCTTATGTCGGCGTTGACTTGCTTCTAATGTTGTGTTTAAAGCAATCAAAGCAACATTGAGCCATTGTGCAAGAGCCAAGTTCACCAGGTGTAGTATGCATACAGAATACTCCTGTAACTTATTGATTATTTTTGTAACTGACTCAAGTGGAATGCACACACAGTGACTTGACTGATGAAGCACTTCCTAGACCATTCTTTGCAGTGGCTTTTACCTGCGTAGTTATTGTTTTCCAAAAATGTTCGTTCATGGTTCACGAAAGATCGTTGCGTCTCTTACTCCAATTGCGTTACAGATATTATGTTGAAACCAATTTCTGTCAATACTTTACGACATTTTCAGATGGTGTTTAAACTTTTCTTGAAGCATCCCAGATTTTAGTATTTATATCACTTGGATTATATCGAAAATTGCTAAAGAACAACATAATGTTTTTTAGGGAGATATAATAGTTGAGACATTAGAGTATTACGATCCCGTAAGGATATATAGAATAATATAAAAATTATGACATGATCGACTCATATGAATACACAGTACTAGAAATGATGTTCTGTGTTTATATTCTTATAATCAAAAATTTTATTCTTTGAAGAATGTCTTTTAATTATTGAACTAGGAAGACAAGAGAATCAAGATTGATGGAAATTATTTAACCCACTTTCATTTGGCTAAAGACTCAGTCATCTTTCTATGTACCAGCAGTTTTGTATGATCCAGCAGTTTTCTGAAAATAGCAAAGAATATATGAAAATTAACTTCTGAAAACAAATTTGATGTACAATGTTTTTACAGAAACTGCATATTTGGAAGTTGATTGACCAAACCTGTAAGTTCCAGATATCTACATTTATCTTGGAGAGAAGATATTACACGACGGCTTCAAAGAAGAAGAAGAAATAAATAGGCATATAAAACTTGGTTGGAGAGCATTTGGAAGAAACAGTACAATTTTCAAGAATGATATCCCATTATATCTTAAATGAAAAGTAATTTAATCGATGCACACTTCCAGTTTTTCTTTGTGGATCACAGGCATGGACCTTAACTGAAAAGACAGGCAGAGACTGTGTACAAATGAAAGAAGCCTGGAGAGATGTATGCTTGGTGTAAACAAAACAGACTGGAAGAGGAACACGTGGATTAGAGAAATGACAAGAGTTGATGACATCATGACCGAAGTGAAGACCCCTTAAATAGTAATTGGCTGGACATATTTCTAAAACTGACCAGCGTTGGATAGCTGAAATACTGTAGTGCGCATACCAAGCGACCAGAAAAGACCCAGAATATAAGTGAATGAAATTTTAAAGCATGCTGGAAATACTTCGAAGAGACTAGCTCAAGATAGAAAGTTGTGGAAGATACTTTGGGAAACCTACATCCAGCCGTGGATTGATATTTCATGATGGTGATGATATATCAATAACGGTGTGAGTTCATTTTATTCGTATAATCGTACTTCTTAATAAATGAAATTAATATTTACTTCATCGCAAAATAACCGTGGGCACACTTTCACCTGAATTCCCATAATCACTGACTGCTTGATGCCAAATTTTTATATGAGGCATGATCGTGTTTTAAATGATGTACACAATATACTCTTATGCTGCAGTTATAAGAAGTTATGAGTTTAAATATACCTGAATAAATTTGCTTAGTTAACTTAATAAGTTCACAAAATTGTAAGTAAATAAATTTGTTATTGAATTTGAAACTGCATTAATAACTAGAGTATGTATCTGTTCATTTCTCTGGAAAATTCAACCTTTTGTGTGTCTGCAGAACCACAGACTAAAACGCACAGAGATAAAATATTAATAGAAGCTAATAGCAACATATTGGCTCCAAGTATTTCAATAGAATAGCATGATAGTTGACGAACATGGAACTAATGAGGCGTAACCATAACCTTGAAATCCCTAGTTATATTTTGGGCACTACGTACCTATTACTACGTGTTAATGAAAGTTGGTTGATAAGTGTTTGTGTTCGGGTAAAATTCCACAATTATTCTAAATTTCTTCGAAATACCCAAAAACCTGTAGCTTCACCCAAACGAGACCATCTGTAACTAAAATAAAAGAAATACAGAAAGTAAAAATGGTGAATGTCGGAAATAAGATGAGAGAGTGAGTATTGCTTTATCATCTTTAAAGAAAAACTGTACTGTTTGATTTGTCCTCAGACTGTAGCATTTGAAGAAAGAATCTAATCTTAAGAGACATTATGCCTCTTTACATGTAACAAAAGATTTGAATTTTACCAGAGAATGCAGAATCACTTTTGCAAATAATTTGAAAAGTCAATTTACGAAGCATTAGAATTTATTTACGTCTGTAACAGAAACTTAAGAAGCATGTGTAATCGGCTCATTTACGGATTCTAAAGGAAAAGCTAAAGCGAAGAAATGATTCTCTGATGGAAATTTAATTAAAATTTGCGCTATTGACATGACAAAAGCTTTTGATGAACACAAAATAGCAAAAGGGTTTGAAAGAGTTTCACTTTCACATCAAAGCATGGGTCGCCGTATGTATAAACATGTTAGTAGCAAACTAGAATAGGGGATTCAGAACTGCCCGTATTTTTCAGTGATACTAAATGAGTCGACGAATGTATCTAATACCAAACGCTGATACATATTTGTTAGAAAAGTAAATATAATCTTTAATTGCTTTTACCAGTTTCTAGCACGTCTTCTGTTGAAAAAAAGTAGGTACATATATATCACTTTGTTCGTCTATGCGCCTGTGGACACCATATCTCTGCAGATATTATTAGTCCGGTTTGAAAAATTATGCTCGCATTGAAAACCTTGAAATATGAGAACGAATATCCTTGCTTTCCGGTTTTATTCGGATGCATAATTTCCCCGCTAGAAGGCATAACTGCAAATGCTGTCGAATTCAAAATACATTTTATTCCATATAATCTGCTTCGTTTTTAAATATACGTTCACAAAAAATATTTCTTCCTTTCGATGCCATTCATAACGAAAACTATTTGGGGTACAGTGGCTTTTTCAAGTAATAGGGGCGAAAAGGTTTTACCGCTTGGGGACGAAAAGGTTTTACCGCTTGGGGGCGAAAAGGTAAATTCGGATTTCCCCGATATTCTGCTTTTAAAAGTTCGATTTCAAAAGTACTTTCTGCATCGGATACAGCTCCTAGTGAGAAATGTTCTGCGATTTAAAAAATATAAAAATATTAGAAATCGTACAATTAACATATGATTTTTAATTTTTGATAGACAATAGTTTTGCCACCAGGAGCGTAAGTATTAATTTCTGTTTCTGATGCATTTGTAGCAAAACCTGCATTTCAGAAAACTCCATCGCAAAACATTCTTTCGTGGACCGATACCTCTTACCTCGGAAAAACTTTTGCTGAAAATAATGAATAGCTTTTTTTTCAGTAGGTGGCGTAGACATATATCTCATGTTTGTCAATATCTTTGCTTCTAAGAGTCCTTTTTGAAATATTATTCCTTTATCGGAGAAAGTTCCCGTAGCAAATTTTACTGCATATATAATTTCGAATTTTTCCTAAATTACAAGTAGCCACTAGCGGGCTTAAGTTCGCTTTTCTGCTTACATCATGTTTGCAGCAATATTTACGGGACTATAAACCTGAATGAAAAATTATTTTTCCGTCAGATACTACCAACTATGAAAGCAGTTTGTGTTTATTTCCTTTCGAAAATAATGCACAATTCCGCCGCTGTGAGGAATTTTCTCGATATCTCTGCTTCTAAATGTCCGATTTAATTTTTATATCACCGGATACAAATTACATTGTCGAACACTTTGGGTTTGTGCTTGCGAAGTTTATCTAGTTCACATTTCTGTCACTAGGTGGTGCTTGTGTCCTTTTGTTTGCAGCCTTTTCTCCGCTTCTAAAAACCCCATTGAAAAATTTCTTTTTCTACTGCAGGCCATCCTCTACGATAAAGAGGGGAACATTATCCTCTTTAAATAATGCACAGATTTCCCACTGGGGGCGTAAACGTGAGCACCATTTTCTCGCCATCTCTGCTTCCAGGAGACGTATTTGAGAAAACATTTTTTTTAGTAGTAGAGCTTTTGCTATGAAAAACATTTTATGCATAATTTCAACTTTTCCATCATGCAAAACTCTTCTGATATGGGGCAGACATAGAGTTATATAAAGTTGCTTTCTATATTTCTTCTTTTAACTGTTTCATTTGAAAATCTATCTGACTGACTGATTCTTTTAACCGGTTCAGTTGAGTATAAATAATTTTGAAAAATTGTATTCGCATCGGAAAGGATTCAAATTCTGTACCTTTTAGAATCGAAAATTCTGTATCATCTTACTTATTAAAATTGGCTTCATTGCATAGAACAAGTAAAGGTGAAGACATTTGAATAGTCCGCTATAACCCAATATGTTGTTTTCGGCAATGCACTGTCATTCTAACTGAAGTATGACTGGGAAAGGTTTTGGCTTGCTGGTTTTCTGAAAAGAGATTGAATCAAATTTAAAATATCACATTGTATTGTACGCCAACGAGCATTACATGGGTCTTCGCTTGCCTATAAACTTCAATAGACAAGGTATAGTAAAATATTGAATTTAACTAGTGGCAGAAACCATTCTCTTCTTCCGCATAGAATGTTCCAAACATTTTTTAATGAACTTGATGACTAGCATGAAAAAGCGAATCCGATGGCTGAGTGCTAGGAAATGTTTAGTGAGATTTTTCGAACTTCGAAAAAAGCTTTATCTCTTTTTATTAGACCAAATAAAATGTGATGCTGATTTAACAAAAAATCTCAGTGATTTCTCTTTCCTTAGCTAACTAGTATTAATAACTGATATCATGCAGCATTTGAATGCGTAAAATATTAGTCTACAAAGGAAAGACCCAAATATCTGCAGTCTTGACTATCATATAGCTGGTTTCTCTAAAAAGCTCCTATTGTTAAAGTCAAACTAGAAAGGAACAGTTTCACTCCCTTCGATCCTTGTAAGGAGCTTTTTCATGAAATGTCTTGATGAAACTATCGGTTATAAAGTATTTGTTCAATGAAAGGAAGAAATATTCTTCATAATACATGGAAAATTTACTGAATATTCAAGCAAAGCAAACAGAATTTGCTTTTACCACTTACTGGTCGTCCGTGTAACACTTCTTAGAAAACTAGAAAATTTCAATCGTCCTGGATAGGATATCGAACCCCGCATCTCCCGATTTTTCGACCGGTAATCGGGAGACGCGGGGTTCGATTTCCTCTCCAGGGCGATTGAAATTTTCAAGTTTTCTAAGAAGTGTTACACGGATGACCAGTAAGTGGTACAAGAAAATTCTGTGTGATCACTCAAGAAACGCATATAGCTTATTAAATCCGTTTATTTTCGCGGCGTAGTAAGTTCAAAGATTCGTCAAGCTTTCGCACTCCACTGGGAGGCTTTCTCAAGGCAATGGTAGACATAAAAATGCAGAGAATTGGAACACGTAAGAAGCAAAGGTGTTTTTTTGAAAATAACGTGATTGGCATTACGAGCGTATTACACGAATTTTTATCAAGTGATTATACAGTGTGTCGCGATGTGCTTCCCTCTTTAAATAACGCATGCCAAGCTCTTGGTAGTTCAGTAGAAACTGTATCATTGCACGCTAGTTTGCTGGATAGGGTTTCGACAGTTTCCCTGATGGCAGTCTCTTTAAAGGTCGTGAATGGGGCAATTCTTCTAATACTATTCCATAGAGGTGTAGCCGATGAATGCATGACTTCTTTGGCGAGGGCTGTATTCTGCATGTCTTGGTTGACACTTCGCACGTGCTCTTTACATTTAGCGTCCAAGGAACGCTTTGTCAGTCCGATATATAACTTTTCCGTGGTGTCAGGATAAAGCAACGGCATAGCGTACACACCTGCCTTTTCTTTCTCACACTGTCTCTCCTTGTGACTTAATAGCATATGCGACTACAGGGTCGGGGACTTCAGTGCTATCAATATGTTGTATTTACATAATACATTATTTAACAAATATGTAAAGCCTGGAATATATGTGTAGGATCCTGCGAATCTTATCGTCTTACTACTGAATTACCAATAACTTGGCATGCGTTATTAAAAGAGGGAAGCACATCGCGACACACCGTATAATTGCTTGATAAAAATTCGTGTAATACGCTCGTGATATCAATCACGTGATTTTCAAAAAACATCTTTGTTCCTTACGTGTTGCAATTCTCCGCATTTTTATGTCTACCATTTCCTTGAGAAAGCCTCCCAGTGGAGTGCGAAAGCTTGGCGAATCTTTGAACTTACTAGGCCGCAAAAATAAACGGATTTAATACTATATATACGTGTCTTGAGTGTTCACAGTGTGGTGTATTTATAATTAAATTATGTTTGTTTTGCTTGAATATTCGGTATTTGTTCTTCTGGTCGAGACTCTTATTAAACATTTTGATAAGATATAAACAATTAATTCGATGAACTTAAACCAAGCGTTTGCCTCTTTGGCAACCCCTTGGATGTTCAAATTGAAAACACAAACCTTATTTTTCAAATGGAATTATAAATAGAACTTCAAACAGATGAATTTATTAGAGCGACATCAGAGACGGCAGCAGCAGTTTTTAAACTTTTCTCTGAGAAATACTCAAACACGTGAGATTTGGGATTTAAATTTATTTTAGTGTTGGGAAGTACTTATATCCGGGAGAATCAGAAGTTCTTCCTGTTTTGAGTTACGCATAGGGCTCTATCCCTGTTCCAACTGTAACCGTGACAATAACTCAATGCTGCATTACTCCTTTAAACTTCAGGTAGGGTGCAATGCCCGACTGAACTAAACTAAGATGTGAAAAATATTAGTGACCTTATGCTTACCATATATTCCCTTACTGGCGTTTATCAAATGCAGAGGAATTCAATGCGTTAGTTCAAAATACCTGTATATAGACTCACTGAGAAATTAAAACTCCAAATTGGAAACGTGGCGTTATCGACTACGTTTCCGAACTATATAATATTTTAGGTTCACGTCAATACAAGCAAATTTTTTTCAGAGAGGACATATCCTCTATGATTGTAGATAAATTACACCTGTAATTACAAATAATTATTCCTATACTGTTCTTACAGTTCTCACGTAAATATCGTATTTATTTATTTATTTAATGTAAGAAATTCTGAACCCCTATTGTACCCAGTCGTCAGCGCCGACTGGGTACTACAATGACGTGGAATACACGACGTTGATGTTGATGATGTGCATTTGGCAGGGATCTATGGTTTTTTTTTTTTCATTGGAGGTTTAACGACCACCGTGAGCAACTCAAATGGGCTATAAGCAGTCGCCCGTGCCTAATTTAGGGTCACTGGTTCCAGGGAAGGGAGAGAGCCAGTGCCATAAGACAAACACAACATCCATGCCTGACCGGGATTCCAACCCGGACCCCTTACGGACGAATGATCAGAGGCCAACGCCTTAGACCACTGCGACACCGGGGCGGCGATCTATGGTTCATTTTCAGATGAGCAGAGAACTGAAGCCGATAAAGGTGCTGTTAGGGTGTTCCTATGCCATTACTGAAAAAAATAAAGATTAAACGAGTCGGCAGCAAAACAAAAACATGAAGTTGAAGGCAAGGAGACATTAGATAGTAGCACTTCACGAAAATTCTTCCGGCGGTTCAATACTGGGCACACCAGTTTCAAAAACAAGCCGACGTCAGGACGTCCAAAGATCACCAGCACAGTCATCCTGGCCGAAAGCGTGGCACAGAAACCCCGGTACTAGTACACTACATTTGGTTTCGTACCGTCAGAGGGTATGAAAATTGGTAATTTATACGTTATCATACCACTGGGAAATCAAGAGGTATTCCTCCTAAAATAACAATTTTTTCAAGTAGCGTTTAATCATTCGATACCTCCAAGAGGCATAAGATATTTCGCCATGAATTGACAGAACAGAAGACCGAACAACGCATCGCTCTCTGCCACAGATTGTTATAAAATCCATAGGAAAATAGGTTTTGGCGCAATTTCGTTACAGGTGATGGAAAGTGGACATTCCTGCGTTACCCTAACACCGGTAACTAGTAGCCATGGACGCTGCTGGAAGCGCAGCCAGTGGTACCAAGAAGGTTGTTTGAGAGGAAAGGCATGCTCTACATTTGGTGGAATTGGAATTCGAGCAGGACCACCTGGATCAGAACTGGGACAAATCTCAGAAGAATGGTCACAAGATGGCGCCACCGAATCGGCACACTGCCAAGTTGATAAAGGGAATTCTTTTAAAACTTCGTCTGGGAGGGGAGTAAGTTCCTTCTATAAATGTGGATACTACATTGTAAATACCACGCTGTCGATATTTCGCCCTCCCCCACCACACAGCAATAGTCTGAGAATTTTAGTGGACAAGGTAGGTAGATTGCAGCGCAGTCCGATTTTGCCGGATGTCCGGTTGCCGGACACATTTTAGGAGGAAACGAATAGTCAAAGAACATCGTGGAGCTATGTTACAAAAACAGACACATGTTCCTTCCACCCTCTCCTGTTTAGAAAGGCATTGATTTATTGAAGGGTTTAGAAGAAAGTGGAAATCTGTAAGAAGGGATAACATTTTTGATTAACAGCTGGAGTGACATCTTTCGGGATCGTTCTGCCCCTGTCTCTATTTGCCGATATAATATTCGGTTTCGGGTTCTTAAAACTGAGCCTGAACTCCAGCCTGAGGTCTCAACAGCTCCACCAGACAATCAATCTTGGTGAGCGCTGTCGTTTTTCGTTTTTCGGTAAATCTCCATGGGCGTGTTGCAAGTTTTGACGACGATTTGGCCGTTTTTTTCATCGTGCGTGATGGAAGCTTCAGATTAAATGTTTTATGTTTGGTTAAATGTGTTCTTTCGTTTAGCAACATAGCGACCATAGAAAGTAAGTCAGTAAACTTCCCGATATTGCTATCTCTTTGTGCGACTTCGAGGCATCAAACGTAATAATATGTTGACGTGGCCTTTTGCATAATGTTTGTTACTGTATTTTACTTCAATAACCTTCATATTATCTTGACAATGTATTACTAGGCTTCCTATGTGACATATTTCTTGAGCTCAACCGTCGACCTAAAATAGCTCTAACATCTTTAAGGTAATCTGGTTTTAACCGGCTCCGTCGTGAACAGAAGTATGACAGGAAACGTATGTACAAAACTGGTGACTCGTGATTCATATACCGTTGTGGTTCTAATCTAAATAATGATAAAACTTTTAATTCAGATTGAGTGTCTGGCTTTACATAAGAAATAGATATGAAACAGGTTCAGGATTATTTGGCTACATTTTGGCATTCCCTCGTGGCTGATATAAAATTTCTGACTTTTTTCAAATGCAGATAGAACTTCTATGACATTCTTCAGATGTAGATGGAATTTCTATGACATTTTTCAAATGCAGATAAATGTTCTGGCATTCTGAAAATGCAGATAAAATTTCTAAGGCGTTCTTCAAATGCAGATGAAATTTCTGAGACATTCTTCAAATGTAGATGAAATTTCTGAGACATTCTTCAAATACAGATAACATTTCTGAGCGTGAACAGTTTTCAGATTACCCTTGTGCAAGTAGAGTGGACTGTAGTTATTATAAAGCAATTTCGAATGTGGTTCACAGCTACATTTCTTGTTCCAAAGTTAATGGTACTCAATCGTAGTGACCATGCAGTTCTTCAAGTGGAGACTGCTTACCAGTTTTCAAGACATGCACAATATAGTGTTTTTAGAAATGCCATTATCCATAAAATTGCCGTATTTTTAATGTTCTCTATGTCGCCATCTATTCACAAAGCTTGAAAATTTGCATTTTCCTGAAATGGAAATAAAACCTGCAGCTCCTGATATCTCTGCTCTAGCGTGTAACCATTTTTTTTGAAAATGTGTAAAGAGAAGGAGAATGTGCAGCTACAAGTGAAATAGTGAAACCACGGTCCCATTGTGCAAATAATAACAGTTGAAAGTGCCCTCCATGTAATTGTGAAAAATTCTTTTACTGTGGTATTACACTGGTGTGTAAAAATTAAGGACGAAGAGGAGAAATTAGCATAACAGCGGAACGAGCAAATAGAACGGACCGAAAAACCACTCAGGAGATAGACTAGGGTCCGGTACGGTAGGGCATGCGCATATATGCAGCATGATGTAGGGGGTGGGGGAGTGTCGGAAGGGTATAAAGCACACGGGCGGTGTACGCTCAGAAATTCGATGAAAGCACGGTTTACATCGGTTTGAACGACGTCGAGTTGCTGCCACCGTGTGGTATGGCCAACAGAGAATCCAGTAGATTACATCTGGATGACTTTACCCGAGGTCGCGTCATTGGGAAGTTAGAAGAAGGTCGAAGTGTGACTAGTGTGGCCGTGGAGTACCAGATCGCTCCCAGCATCGTTTCACGAGCTTGGAGAGCATTTCAAACGACAGAAACAGCTGTCCGAGAGTTTAGCAGTGGTCGTCCACTAGCAACCACGGCGGCGGACGACCGGTATATTGTCCTACAGGCGAGAAGAAACAGACGGCAGACAGCGGGAGAAATCGTAATGCACATGCAAGAGTCAACTGGACGTCCGTTATCAAGTTTTACCGTTACCAGGAAGCTGCACAGAGGTGGCTTATTTGCACGACGGCCAGTACGGTGTGTGCCATTAACGCCTGCTCATCGGAGACGGCGGTTTTTGTGGTGCCAGGAACACAAGAACTGGACGCATCAGCAATGGGGTCGATTTCTCTTTACGGATGAGAGCCGATTTAGTCTGACGATCGATTCTGGACGTATACACATCTGGAGAGAGCAGGGAACACGCAATCACATCTCCAACATCATCGAAAGGGACCGGTTTGGAGGTGGCGGAGTTCTCGTTTGGGGCGGTATCATGCTTGGTAGCCGTACTGACCTCCACACCTTCCAAAGAGGTTCAGTCACTGGTGTCCGCTGGTGTCTCACGTACGTCTGTTTAGAGGTGCTGTGGGTCCTGAGTTCCTCTTCATGGACGAAAACGCTACACCTCATCGTACAGTGGCTGTCGCAGAGCTCTTGGAGAGTGAAGATATTCAACGCATGGATTAGCCCGCAAGGTCCCCAGACCTAAATCCAATTGAACACGTGTGGGACCGTCTCGGGAGACGCTTAGTAGCACGTCACCAGCTGCCAGCAACGATTCTGCAGCTGCAATTGGCGCTACAAGAGGAACGGGCCGCGATGCCTCAACAGCTCCTTGAAACTCTCGTCCTCAGCATGGACAGACATTGTAAATCCTGCAACGCAGTCAGGGGTGATCATATCCCCTACTAAAGATTGGATTTTTCTTGGCAGCCGTCTGCCACATGGACGTTTCTGTCTTCTGTCCAGTTGTGCTCGAAGAAACCTTTTCAATAAAGTGCCTTTGTATCATTTGGATTCCTTGTTTGGACGGTTTTGCTCACTTGTCCCATATTCGTACATCTTGGGGATCTTATAGTATGATTTGAGTCGATGTGGGGCACTTCTGCACTACGTCACATTCGAAAAACCGTCTCGTTCTTAATTTTTGCACGCCAGTGTATAATGTCAGATTGATATCTTAGATGCTCTGTGAAGCACTGGAGAATTGTGACCTACACTCGTTCTTCGATGAGAAAAGGGTCGTCGACTTTACATTGAATTGCTTCAATTAGCGCAAACCTAAAACTTATTCAGATTTCTAAGCTAAAACTCAACACCGTAATTTAACTAATAAAGTACAATATTTAATTGGATGAAAGGTAAAGATGTTAAAATATTCCCGGGGCAACTCGGAAGAAATGGCTCTAGAGTGTATTCCTGAAAAATGATTATAATAAACGAGAATGTGTAGAAACGTTACATAATCTAATATTGTAAACCTTTCAACATTTGAGAGACATAAGTATTTTTAATGATGTAAACAATAACCCAAAGAGTAGTTATTATTTATACAGGTAGAGAACAATTCATATTTCAAGCTGTTTAATGGTATTTGCTTTATAATTAAAAACCCGATTTACTCTGAGAAACTGTAAAATTGCAATATTTCTGTGTATACTTTTAGTTTTAAATAAATAGCCGATGTCATCGCTTTGTCCCCGTTATTTTATAAACACCGCATAGCAACTGAAAATTGTTTAGGTGCAAAGTTAAAAAAAGTTATTTTATCAAATAAATCAATAGATATTCCATTACTTTTATCATCATTTGTAGATCCAAGAAGCTTAAATTATTATTTATGTTAGTTTTTAACAAAATTAAGTTTTTAGGATAAACATGTTCCCATTCAAAAGTACCGTATGCGAAAGTTATAAATATTAGGCAATGAAAACTAACCTTGCCGCATAGTGGTGCAAATACGAGTTAGCAAACAAACTTGAGAAATAGGTACTCATTGAGATACCTCGATTGTAAAGCAGAAGATTTCTACTATCATAAAGGCAATTATTAAAAAGGCAGAAATTATAAAGATTTTCCCAATAGCTCAGATCAATATTCAGACATTCCAGACATTAAAAAGATATGGAGAGTACGGATTACATATGTACATATTTCTGATCGGTATATATATCATCATCATCATCATTGTCAACCATTATCAATCCACTGCTGGACGAAGGTCTCCCCAAGTTTCCTCCACAACGGTCTGTCTTGTGCCAGTCTCCTCCATGTCACCCCTGCATACTTTCGAATTTCATCCACCCATCTCCCATGTGGTCTTCTTCTGGGTCTTTTCCTGTCCCTTGGAATCCAATCTAAAATTTCGGCTGTCCATCGATGATCTGTCCTTCTGGCAGTATGTCCAGCCCATTGCCATTTCAGGGATTTAACTCTGATCATGATGTCTTCCACTCTTGTCATTTTTCGGATCCACGAGTTCCTCTTCTTATCTCTCCTGGTTACACCAAGCATGCACCTCTCCATGCTTCTTTGAGTTGTCTGCAGCCTTTGTATGTCTCTTTTAGTTAAGGTCCACGTCTCTGCACCATACGTAAGCACTGGAAGGATGCATTGATCAAACACTTTTCTTTTAAGACATAATGGCATATTGCTCTTGAAAATTATGCTGTTTCTTCCAAAAGCTCTCCAGGCAAGTTTTGTACGCCGATTAATTTCTTCATCAATGTGACCCTCACTTGATATCTGTTGTCCAAGATAAACGTATGTGTCTGTTATCTCCAGCTTTTCTCCATCAATCGATAAATCTTCATTTCTTGTAAAAGCATTGAACATCACTTTTGTCTTCTGAAAGTTCATTTTTAATCCCACTTCTTTACTCTTGTCAGCAAGTTCCTGGATCATACTCTGCAGCTCTGATGGGGTAGTTGCAAAAATGACTACGTCATCAGCAAAACGAAGGTGGGTTAGATAATCTCCATTAATCTTTATCCCCTTGTTTTCCCAGCTCAGCGACTGAAAAACACCCTCCAATGTGGCATTAAAGAGCTTCGGAGATATGGTGTCACCTTGTCTCACTCCTTTCCAATTTTTACGTGTGTTGTATTTTCAAACAGCCTAATCTTTGCACTTGCATTTTCATAGATGTTATTAATAATATTAATGTATGCATCTTCAATACCGCAGGTTTTCAGAGCCATTGTAACTGCTGACGGTTTCACCGAATCAAAGGCTTTTTCATAATCGATAAAAGCCATGCACAATGGAAGTTCATATTCCCTCGCTCTTTCAATTAGTTCTCTCAGCACGTGGATATGATCTATTGTGCTGTAGCCACTCCTGAATCCAGCTTGTTCTCTCGGTTGAGCCATGTCTAGTGCTACCTTCAAGCGGTGTGAAAGAACTTTAGTGAAGATTTTATAAACTACTGATAGGAGGCTGATAGGTCTGTAGTTTCCGAGATCCTCAATGTCACCTTTCTTATGTAGCAGGATCATTGTAGCGGTGTTCCAATCCTCAGGAATCTTTCCTTCATTAAGGCATCGAGTGAAAATTTGGGCGAGTACTGTTTCGATTTCTCCACTTGCTTCTTGTATGATGTCTACAGTAATTCCATCTTCTCCTGGAGCTTTTCCTCGCTTCATGTTCTTGATTGCATGTGCAACTTCTGCTGGAAGGACTGGAGGAACTCTGGTACTGGTATCTTTCATGATGTCTGGAGTGCATATATCATCCCTTTCATATAATTTGGAGTAGAAATCTTTCACTCTTGTCAAGATTTCGCCTCTATTTCTTGTTACAGAACCATCTTCTTTTCTCAGTGCCATAATCTGTTTTCTTCCCTTACTGAGATGTCCCTTTGCTATCTTTAGGCTTTGGTTGTTTTCAATTGCTTTCCTCACTAGTTCACAGTTGAATTTCCTTACGTCTTCAGTGATACTTTTTCTTACTGTCTTGCATAGCTCTATATATTCCACTTTGGAAGTCACATCTTCTTTATTTGTCCTCATCTCTCTTCTTTTTGCATCAACATTTTGGTTTTTCCTGATAATTTGTTCACATGCAACTTGTTCTTAGACCCAGCTAATTTTGTTGCTGTTTCCATAAGAGCTTTGGTTATTTTTCTGTTAACTTCAGAGATGTCCACTTCTTCCGATGTTAGGCCTTCTAAAGCAGAGAACCTGTTCTTCAGTTCTAACTTGAAGGTATTATGGTGTTTTTTAAGGTTGGTTATGTCAATAGATTTTGTTTGTCTTATGAGCTTGCCACGTTCAAGTTTGGTGTTGAGGTGCATCTTACATCTCACCAATCTATGGTCACTACCTGTGTTGAACTTGTTTAGCACACTGCAGTCTTCTATGACGAATTTTTTGTTACACATAATAAAATCAATTTCACTTGTCGTCCCATTTGGATGTCTCCATGTCCATTTCCTGTGTGGCTTTTTCTTGAAGAAGGAGTTCAAGATGAAAAACCCTTCTGCCTCTGCAAACTCTACGAGAGTATTTCCACGCTGGTTTCTGTTGCCGTGACCGAATTTACCTACTGAAGTTTCATTCTGTTGCCGTTGCCCTATTTTTGCATTGAAATCTCCCATAATTATTTTCAAGTGCTGCTTACCTTTATTATTTAGATGACAAATTTCTTCATAAAATTCTTCAATTTCTTCTTCAGGATGACTTGTGGTGGGTGCATAAGTTTGAATAATCTGAGCCTGGTATCTTTTCGAGAGTTGGATAACAAGTCGTGCAGCTCTGTCAGAGGAACTTTCAACTTCTACAACTTTATCCTTCAGTTTCTTGTTTATTATAAATCCAACACCACTAGTTCTGCCAGTATCTGTCCCACGATAGTAGAAGAGATGTCCACTTTTCAGTTCGATGAGATCTTCTCCTTTTCTCCTTACCTCACTTAGCCCCACGATGTCCCACTTGATCCTTTGTAGTTCCTCTTCCAATTCAAGAAGCCTTGAATCAGAAGATAGGGAGCGTCCATTGTAAGTAGCCAAGGTCAGCATCAGATGGCAGCCTAGTCCGGTCCTCCGGGGATTCTTAGCACCCTCTGCCTTCATGTCGCACTGGCCGCTGCCTTGGCCAGGTACATTCCAGCTGCCGGAGACTGAGGGCCAAGATTTAAGTTGTGGAATCATTTTGGAGGGTTTGGCCATAACTCACCACGCTGGCCAAGCGGGTTGGTGAGTGTGGGATAGAATTTCCTCTGATCCCGATGGTATAGTTATACCGCCTATGGGCGGTCGCCAGAGCCCCTTTAGTGGGAACAGGATGCACCACGAGAAGGCGGGGTTGACATTTGTCAAGGAGAGGCTATGATGTTACGCATCACCTGACCTTACATCCCATATATATATATATATATATATATATATAAACAAAACCATAAATCAGAATCGGTTACGACCGGCACAAACTAAACTAACACCATGTTCCTAAGTCTGAAAGGGTTTTCGAGGCAATGCTGTTGGCTTTGACTTGAACCACACACAGATGATTTATGGTAAAAGGGAAGCTCAAAGACCCACAATGCTCGTAAATTGGTCTCCTTAATGGAATCTTGAGTAACCAGTGTTTTTGTGTGTGCCTGAATCAAAGGGTATAAAATCAGTTGCTTCCGAGTCTGCTGCATTCATGAATCGGTAAAGAAAAATCAAAAGACGTGAAAGAATTTTCATCTCCACGGTGTCTGCTAATACGGAGTCGGTAAGTCACACGGTGAATCGAACAAGACTAACCGCTAAAAAGCGCACGGTAGGATGTTGGGAACGAAAGCTTTATTAAAGACAGGAAGGGAATAGTCTAGCAGGTGACCAATGGTTCCTCGTGATATAACAACCGCGAAAAGAACGCGCAACCTAAGTCTTACCCTCCGAATAGATCATCAGCGGAACATCACGTGCTGCGACAGGTCATGGGCTAAACGAAAGGTAAGTGACTACTTTGTAACTATCACGTGACATCGCCGCTAAGGGGCCGTCCATAAAGTACGTCCGAGATTACAGGGAGAGGGAAGTTCCTGACAACCGGACCAAATGTGACATAGGGGAGGTTTAGAAATTCGGACGTCCAGCGGCAAAAATATGGTGGAATCGTAATTTAAAAAAACTCCCCGTTTGTTCACTTTGGAATTTAAATATGTTTGCAGATATGTCTTAATATCCACGTGGGGGAATAGTGTTTTTTTCTTTTTTTTCGCAGTCCTTTGCGACACAGTTTACAAGTATATTTTATGCTTCTTAGAATTAAGCTCTTTCAACTTAATAAACTGAGAGAACGCAATGTTTTTTTGCTTAATTATATTTTACCTGAAATATACGTCTGCAAGGTGTATTTATTTTCTGGGTGGGAGGCGTCCCTGGGCTCCACACCCTATTCTATGCCTAAAATATCAGTTGATTCGAGTTAAAAAAATAAAAACAAAAAACTAACGTAAAATGTGTTGTCGACCGAGCTGTTTTGAGAAGGGTTGTGCAACTAGGGTAGCAGTGTAGAAACACCCCGAGTGGAGGTAAATGAGTCACAAAAGTTTTAGATTGCTTGGTTTAGCTTAAACCTCAATGAAACATGATCGCAGCCGTGGTGGAACGAAAACAAACAACGACAGGCACCACTATGACAGAACCGTTCACTCGAGGCAATTTACGTGTCATTTCACCTCAGCAGAGTATGTTCAATAAAGCACACAGTCAAAGGGAATTCCGTGCTGGGTATTTATCTGTGGCTTCTTAATTCCGAATGGATAAACAGAAGATATTTCAGCCACTGCAGGCAGGTTGAAAAACAGCACATCCAAATAAAACAGGGAAACAAGAACAGGATGACGTTGTATCAATTTGAAACTCCCTCAAGGCAGATTTAAATTTACCTGAATTAGTAGAAAAGTACTTTGGTGAGTAGAAATCAAAGGAGTTGCCGAGAAAAACTTCACTGCTATCTTTCTGGGGGAAACAATCCCAACAAGCTGCTATAAAAACTGCATCTTCTAATGCTTCTAAAGATGCATCTTCGAGCATTGAAGCCAATTGTCCTCCCGGAACATCTACAACAACAAAACCCACTGTTGTTTCTTCTGATAAAAAAGCAAATAAGAACCAAACCCATGTTCGTCAGAAATTAAGCCAGGAATATACCCTCTATTATCACCAGCGCAACAAGTTCTGAATTATGAAATCGATGTATCAAATGCCGATGTAGTTGGACTACTGAAAAGGAAACAAAGTGGAATGTTCACGGAAGTAGGGACGAAAGAACTAACGGTAAAAAAGCAGAAGCTAAAAGAACTTGAAAAAATGACTATTGGAAAAAAACGTGAAATACAGAGAAAAACAAAAGAGAATCGTATCGTTCGGTATAGACGTCATCTGAGTCAACCCATCAAAAACACTTTTGCTGGCCCAGCACTGTGTTGCCACTGCCGAACCGTCAATAAAATGTCCGGGCGGCCAACAGAAGGGTGACCAGTTCAGGCAAGCAGCTGGCCAACAGTTGCTACCCCCATCAGTTGTCATATGCTACAACAGGGCCATCAGTTATCCATCACAGGCAGTAGCTGTCACAAGTGGCCCTTCAGCGGCCCTGCAAGCACATGCTATAAATGATGCCTAGCTTAATGTGGTCTGCTAGTTTCCCCGCAGTAGAAGCCGGCAATCACGTGACGTAACTGATGGCTTGCTGAGTCTTGTCCGCCAATTCCCCAGCAGTAGCTATAAAAAAAATAATAATAAAGGAAAACCGCAGATTCCCAAAGCTACCACTAATTTTTTTTTCGCCTTACGAAACTTCAGGATTACAGCACTGCGTTGGGAAAATTTTCTCAACAGGTCCTGAAAAAACGCCCGTATGGATCGGAACCAAGGTTGTCGGCGTGGGAGACTAGCTCTCTACCAACTAGACTTGTTTGGCACGCACGAGCATGGCGTGATGCTTACCCTCTTTTCTGGCGAATGTGTAACGAATGGTGCTCTATTTAATTTTACAATATTGCGAGGTATTTTTCATAAATATCAGTTTCATATACTTCATAAATTCATTTTTTTAACGTACAATTGTTTTTTTACCTTAATGGAACTTCACTTTTTCAACGAGCGTGCCAACTTAAAGGCGCTTTCTGAAGTTTCGAGTTGTCTTATTCGTCTTGAAAGGTGATTGTTGAATTAATATATTTACCCGTTCATGTCCATCCTGTTACATTTTTAACGTTGTATCTTTCCTTTCCGCTACATTTGTTTTAAAATAGTAAAGATATTTTATTTTACTTCTCGTTATTTTTAGAAGTGAATTCCTCCAGTCTTGTGCATTAAACCTATGGATGAGTACATTATCCCCGCACAGCGTTGCTCTTTTTTTTTTTTTGTCAAATAACTGATAAATTTTGTACACGTATAATTCTTCTTTTTTTTTCAACATAACGCTTTTTTAATGTTTTTCCAGGACTTTTGTTTCAAGCAGTTTAGTGAATGTTAAAACGAAAGATTGCACAGAAACTATTTCTTGTTATTCATGGGAATGGATTGGGTGTTTTTATGGCTGTAATCTAGTATTTCATGGCTTAATCTGATATCTTCGTTGACGTTTCATTTTATTAGGAAATTAATTCGCCCCTCTACCTATGCTTTTTTCCCCTTAAAATCCACTAAAATAGCACGATGGCGGTAGCGTCGTCTTCAACTAACTGGTACCACGAGAGACAGAGCACGTGTTGCTTCCACCTGGTGTTGGGGATCACCGGTTTTCAGCTGCCAGCTACGGGCCACTAGTGGCACTTGCTTGGGGGCCTGCAATTCACTACGATGCTGAAGGTCCATCAATGGCTGCCACCAACGAACCGCTACCGGGCAATGAGCGGCAGATTTCAGCCAGTAGTGACCCATCACTGCCAGCTGGTGACCAGCAGTTTAAAAAAACCTGTGTTTTTGTTTGGTAACGGAAAAGCTGAAGGACGATAAACATGATGTTAGTAGAAACTTTGTTTATTTACGGCTCCTTCCACGACAAAGCTTGTCATCAGAAGGGAAACGCTGTGTTCGTACTGTACCTGTGAAATAAATTCGAGCAACAGCTGAAGCACATGAAAAACGATAAATTATCTCAGTAGAACCACAAAAGTTTTGTTTCGGGTCCACGTTGATAACTCACACCGAAAGTTCATAGTAACAATTATATATCCACTAATAGATTAAATAATATTACGTACCAATAATCCTTAGTTTATATGATTCACATTGTTGGTGTGTCATTTTTCTTTGTTTGTCGATTCATTGACGATTATCAACACATGTCAGTTCGAATGCCTTAATAAAAAGAGAAAAAGAATATAAAAAACAACAATGGAGAAGGAAGGGTGGTACAAAAAGGAATAAAGGAAACATAGGAGAATTAAACAACGAATAAAATATAGATAGCAGCACAGTATCAAGAAAAAACATGAAACTCAGGAATGCAGGGAGGAGCACGAGATCCTTTGGCCCTTTCGAACATGTAGAGAGACTCCGTAGGGAATCGGGTTCACATGGTCGGTTTGCAGCATCGTGGTTAGGACAAGTGTTCTGAAGATGACCTCATAGAGGTTGAAAAGCGTCAACGAGAGTTTAGTGGAATGGTGGTGATCTCAAGCATGTCATGATTTTAAACTTCTTATTGGATTTTAATTGTGAAATATTTTAAACTTCGAATTTAACTGGTGGTGCAACAGATATAGTGAACATCGGTGGAATATGATTTTTTAATGATGAATTTTTAAACTTCAAATTAAACTCCTAGTGCAATAAGTACAGTGAACATCGATGGAATAGAATACTTTATCAACATGTATATAGTGATTTTAACATTAAAAAAGCTGGAATCAGAGGCAATAATGTGTGTGCAATAGTGTACATAAAAGAAAAGATAAAAACCAAAATGTTTCATCTCCCAAGGAATTATTATTGGAATATCGCGACATGTGTTGATAATCGTCAATGAATCCACAAACAAAGAAAAATGACACACCAACAATGTGAATCATATAAACTTAGGATTAGAGGTGCGTAATAGTATCTAATTTGTTAGTGGATATATAATTGTTACACATGAAAAACATATAGATATCTGCTTTGCAATGTCAACAATGTCGTTTCTTGAGCAGCTTGCTTCTTTACTGGGATCACAGGAAGTGTCTTATGAGCCAAGATGATAACGTACGCTTACCTCTAGGGTTAACAGCAGCCAGTAAGCAAGCACCGATACTGATGCACGTGGAATAAGATGTTGCTTTGCCTCATCATCACTGGGTAATTTCAAATCGCCATAAACTAATACCATCAGTGTATGCAGGTATCGTTATTAAAGACGGTCTGTTTGGAGAACGAGAAGCTGTTAGCTACTCTGTCCAACATTCATAGCAATAAGGTTGGAAAGACATTCATCATCCACCGCATCATCTCGCGCACGTGATCTTAACAGGGTATACGATCTTCCAGAGTTTAGGGACATCATGAGAACTGTACCAGGAAATTTACCAAAACCAGTGTTCATAATCACTGTTGATGGTGGCCGGACGGAACTTCATGTTACGAAAACGTTATCAAGATAAGTATAAATCATTTTAACAAGAAATTTGGATGCTGTTTCCGTTGCCTGCAATGCTCCTGGTCGAGGTTCTTTTAACAGAGTCGAACGAAGAATGGCTCTTTTAAGAAGAGAACTCGCAGGTTTGATTTTGTACATCCCACGGACTCTGAGCTGGTTGAACCCTTTTTGAAAAAGATTCTTCATATAGAAGCAAACACGTTGCTGGAAGCCAGTAACTTTTACAAATAGTAAAATGTCAGCCGTGTCAAAGTTCACTCTTCCTCATCTTCAAAATCGCATTTTGCCACTACCTGTTCCTCCTACTCAAACACAGGATGGCCTAAAGATTGTTGATCTTGGAGAAACAGGTCAACATCAGTATGGATCACTCTTCGTAAATCTTTCTCTGGATATTTCAGAAATGCTAATACGCTCCTGTTGAGCTTTCAGGCCAATACCATAAGACCTCTACAGTCCATCAGAACAATCTAAACTTTCCTCCGGTATCCGTAAGTTTTACGGAAAGTATTTTGCTTCAATCAGCAACATGAAGGCTCTTGCAAAATTACATACCGCTCAGTGTAGACAAGCTAAAACAGGACTAAAGGAACACCCTGTTGGACATGTTGCGCACCGACAGAGTGGGCTTATTGCAGTTTTGACATAAAACATGAATATGACTGATGCTGAATGAATCGATGAAGGTGACCTGAATCTAACTGATGTTAACGTTCCTAAAGCAGGAAGTTTAATTTCCAGTGAAATGCCCATAACAAACGTTGGCCAGCATTGAGGTCCTATTTGAAAGGACGTTAAATAGACAGTTTAAATATAATTCAGATTTTTAGGTCGTTTTTCAGATTCCAAGAACACAAATGCATCACTGTATATACCACCGTCCTAGTCATCGAAGAGATAATAACAATGGACAGGTAAAAGGTAATGTATCCATTCAACTGAAAAACCAATCTCGTATATTTAAATTAGAAAAATGGCAAGCTAAGATAAATTTGAAATTCTTCAACAAGGCATTTGTTTACTAAATATTTAAAAGTATTAATATTACTTTATTAATATAAAACATTACATGTATTTTTAAAGAAGAGCCCTATAAAAATGAAGTGTAGCTAATTGTGCAGCATTGTTAAGCTATTTTGCAACGTGGAAATTTCATGTAAACACAATAAACGGTAGGTGGCTTTCATTTGCAAATTTTTAACCTCTTTGGGAGTTTGTTTGAATACATCGAGACTGGGGACAGATGGGTAAGACAACCCCAATGTATAACCACACTGAAATTTTTAATGTAACAAAAACAGTTTTAAATAGCCTCATTTACGGCAAAAATGCATCCAGTGCAAATAAAAAAGTACTTGTTGAATGGGAAAAATTGTGTTTTGTATCGTTCTATGAAAATTGCTAATATATTTGTCGATAATACATTAAACACACGACATAAAAAGATTAAACATTTAAATAATTAGATCAAATTTTAAAGTAGTTATTGAAACATTCAAGAAACACCAGTGGCATAACCATGTTTCAAAATCTAGGGGGGGTCCGATTACACATACACACATTATATGTGCACATATATATACAATATTATATACATACTAGCGTAGTAAGTTATGGCCAAAACCCTCCAAATTGACTACACAACTTAAATCTTGTCCCTCAGTTTCCGGCAGCTGGAATGTACCTGGCCAAAGCAGCGGCCAGTGCGACATGAAGGCAGAGGGTGCTAAGAATCACCGGAGGACCGGACTAGGCTGCCATCTAATGCTGACCTTGGCTAAGTATAATGGACGCTCCCTATCTTCTGATTCAAGGCTCCTTGAATTGGAAGAAGAACTACAAAGGATCAAGTGGGACATCGTTGGGTTAAGTGAGGTAAGGAGAAAAGGAGATCTCATTGAACTGAAAAGTGGATATCTCTTCTATTATCGTAGGACAGATACTGGCTGAACTAGTGGTGTTGGATTTATAATAAACAAGAAACTGAAGGATAAAGTGGTAGAAGTTGAAAGTTCCTCTACAGAGCTGCACGACTTGTTATCCAACTCTCGAGAAGATACCAGGCTCAGATTATTCAAACTTATGCACCCACTACAAGTCATCCTGAAGAAGAGATTGAAGAATTTTACGAGGAAATTCGTCATCTAAATGATAAAGGCAAGCAGCACTTGAAGATCATCGTGGGAGATTTCAATGCGGAAATAGGGCAACGGCAACAGAATGAAACTTCAGTAGGTAAATTCGGTCACGGCAACAGAAACCAGCGTGGAAATACTCTCGTAGAATTTGCAGAGGCAGAAGGGTTTTTCATCATAAACTCCTTCTTCAAGAAAAAACCGCAAAGGAAATGGACATGGAGGCATCCCAATAGATTGACAAGTGAAACTAATTTTATTATGTGTAACAAGAAATGTGTCATGGACGTCTGCAGTGTGCTAAACAAATTCAACACAGGTAGTGACCATAGAATGGTAAGATGTAAGATGCACCTAAATGCTAAACTCGAGCGTGGCACGCTCATAAAACAAACAAAGTGTATTGACATGACCAACCTTAAAAAACATCATAATACCTTCAAATTAGAACTGGGGACCAGATTCTCTGCTCTAGAAGGTCTAACGTCGGAAGATGTGGACATCTCTCAAGTTATCAGAAAACTAACCAAGGCTCTTATGGGAACAGCAACAAAAATAGCTGGTACAAAGAACAAGTTGCATACGAACAAATTATCAGGAAAAACCAAAGTTCTGATGCGAAAACGAAGATAGATAAGAGGACAACTAAAGGAGATGTGAGTTCCAAAGTGGAATATAAAGAGCTATGCAAAACTGTACGAAAAGGTATCACTATAGACGTAAGGAAATTCAACTGTGAACTAGTGAGGAAAGCAATTGAAAACAACCAAAGCCTGAAAAGAGCAAAGGGACATCTGAGTAAGGGAAGAAAACAGGTTATGGCTCTGAGAAAAGAAGATGGTTCTATAACAAGGAGCAGAGGTGAAATTTTGACAAAAGTGAAATATTTCTACTCAAATTTATATGAAAGGGATGATACATGTATTCCACACATTACAAAAGGTACCAGAGTTCTTCCAGTTCTCCCAGCAGAAGTTGCACATGTAGTGAAGAACATGAAACGACGAAAAGCTCCAGGAGAAGATGGAATTACGATAGACATCATACAAGAAGCAAGTGAAGACATTGAAACAGTACTCGCCCAAGTTTTCACTCGATGCCTTAATGAAGGGAAGATTCCTGAGGATTGGAACAATGCTACAATGATCTTGCTACATAAAAAAGGTGACATTTAGGATCTCAGGAACTACAGACCTATCAGCCTCCTATTAGTGGTTTATAAAATCTTCACTAAAGTTCTTTCACACCGCTTGAAGGTGACACTGGACATGGCTCAACCGAGAGAACAAGCTGGATTCAGGAGTGACTACAGCACAATAGATCATATCCACGTACTGAGAGAACTAATTGAAAGAGCGAGGGAATATGAACTTCCATTATGCATAGTTTTATCGATTATGAAACGGCCTTTGATTAGGTGAAAACATCAGCAGTGACAATGGCTTTGAAATCCTGCGGTATTGAAGATGCATACGTTAATATTAAACATCTATTAAAATGCAAGTGCAAAGATTCGACTATTTGAGAATACAGCGCCCATAAAAATTGGCAGGGGAGTGAGACAAGGTTACACCATATATCCCAAGCTCTTTAATGCCACATTGGAAAATGTCTTTCAATCGCTGAACTGGGAAAAACAAAGGGATAACTATTAATGGAGATTATCTAATTCACCTTCGTTTTGCTGATGACGTAGTCATTTTTGCAACTACCCCCTCAGAGCTGCAGAGTATGATCCAGGAAATTGCTGGCAAGAGTAAAGAAGTGGGAATAAAAATGAACTTTCAGAAGACAAAAGTGATGCACAATGCTTTCACAAGAAATGAAGGTTTATCGATTGATGGGAAAAAGCTGGAGATAACCAATACCTACATTTATCTTGGACAGCAGATATCAAATGAGGGTCACATTGGTAAAGAAAATAATCGGCGTATAAAACTTGCCTGGAGAGCTTTAGTTTAAAAAAGGTATGAAATATTTTATGTCTTTGATGATATTCATATAAATCAGAATATTAATATTAAGTTCTCGTATTTGTACTACCAAATCTATCGTGTTTTCTAGGTGATACAGTATAATCGGGAGTGTTGCTTCCTTGAATGCGTGCGTTCCTTTGTGGAACTTTATTTTAGAATGATACAATTGGGGTAGCAATTGAGAATAAATTAATGCCTAAATAATAACCATTTTCTGAAGCAAACGTGTAAGTATATGGAAGATTCCATTAAATAATTACAGGTTTTCATTCTGTTTTACAATTTACACTGCTGGCCACCCAAAATGCAACACCAAGAAGGAAGCATCCATTTGGCCTGAAATTCGCAGCATGCGTCGCCCGCGAGAGGACATGCAAATGATTAGCAATGCAGGGCATATGCAAATCATGTGCGTCCGGCACGCCACTGAGAAGCACTATAAGAAGGGTGCACAGAAGGCGGGGTGTAAGTAGTGGAAGCGTGTTGTGCTGCCGGACCTGTGCGTGGGAAGCTTCCTGATGCCCGTCGCAGAGAACGGCAGTCATTCGAGCACGTTTCGGAGTTCGACAGAGAACGAATTGTGGCTTATCGCGACAACGGGTTATCGTATGGAGATATCGGAGCCCGTGTGGGACGACATCCAGCCACAGTGAGGCCAGTATGGATTCGGTGCGTGCAAGAGAGACGGACGGACCGACGTGAGCGATTGCCGCAGCGGCGGCACACCACCGAAGTAGAGGACCGGCATGTTGTGCGGCGGGCATTGACGGCTCGCACCGCCACATCACGAACGTTAGCGCAGGAATTAGGGTGTGTTGCGCAACAACCTGTGTCAGCACCTACCGTTCGACGTCGTCTGCAGGAGTGGGGACTTGTCGCACGTCACCCATTGCTCCGATTACCATTGACGTTACACCACTGCCGAGTGCGGCTGCAGTGGGACGTTGAACGCCACATCTGGACTACGGAATGGCACGACATTGTCTTCTCCGACGATTCCCGCTTCTGCCTGCAACACCACGATTGTCGGATCCGCTTGTGACGGCACCGCGGTGAGAGACTGTATGACGCCTGCATTATGCATCACCATACCGGTCCTTCTCCTGGCGTTATGGTTTGGGGCGCAATTGGATATGACCCCCGCACCCCTCTGGTACGCATCGCCGGTACACTCAACAGCCGACGCTACATCTCCGACGTTTTGGAGCCTGTAGTCCTCCCTTACCTTCCGGACTTGCCAGCGGCCACGTTTCAACAGGACAATACGCGCCCGCACGTGGCACGCATCGTGCAACAATTCTTGACAGCCCACCAGGTTTCAATGCTGCCGTGACCCGCCTATTCTCCTGATATGTCGCCCATCGAACACGTCTGGTCGCTGATCGGCAGCCGAATGACACGGCAAGCACCGCCCGCGGCTAAGCCTGATGAACTGTCGCAACGTGTGGAAGCATCCTGAACCGACATACCCCAAGCTCACATCCAAAGCCTCTTTCGTTCGATGCCGAGGCGTGTAGCGGCCGTCATTGCCAGCCATGGAGGCCACACGAACTATTTATGTCTGCGTGTTCCGCGAGTCGCACGGGCCTGTAAGCTCAAGCGTTTTATCTTTGTATCTGTTGTTGTGTGTCCAGTAAATCTGGCTTTTCTATGTCATGTCCTTCTTGGTGTTGCATTTTGGGTGGCCAGCAGTGTACTTCTAAAAGCAGTCGTCAAAAATAAAGGGGATGGCCCTGCATAAGTACGGCCATCCGCTTTATTTTTAAAGTACGTCCGTGATTAAAAAAATCACGGACGTATTTTATGGACGGCCCCTGAGTGACCTATGGTGAGAAGTCATAAACCTAGCAGTAGTTCTCCAAAACAGCGCGGTGGAATACAACGGGGGTGAACCATGGCGAGTTTCCGAGAGATCTGCAGTGAGCGCATCCAAGTCTGTGTGTGTGTGTGTGAGTGGTACGGCATATATATCCGTCTTTTCTACAAGAGAAGGTACACAGTGTCGGCGTATTCACTGGCCCAAGCAAGTTCGAGTAGAAGGGTAGAATTGCTAAAAGTGTGTGCTCGTGTGCTGATGGCATAAGGTAACACACGAATTGGCTTACATACTAACAAGCTGAAAACAGTAAGTACGATGTCATTTGATAACTAGATGCCCTACTTTTTCGTTTTATTTGTGAGGAACTACTGCCAATCAGGTCAGAGATTGTTTCAGAATCGATGATTGAACAGTGCGATCTATTAAAAATTATAACTTTGATCGCAGCGGCCTGTGAACCTCAAAACCCCGTTTCCATGAAGTATGTAAATAGGGGCTTCATAACTTAAAGAGTGTATTGGGCAAGAAATCCTCGCAGCTTATTTGGGAATGCTTGTAAAAGATACATTCTGTTTAAGAGAATGCAGCCCCTATCAATTACAGCCTTCAGCAGGTCAAGAACCCCGCCAGTTTGGTTTGTTAAAATTCATTTATGTTGCTTGTGGCGCCTAGGTCGTCCGTCAGTTGCACTATTAAAGGAATATGAAAACGTCCCTGGGGTGTGGTAATAATATACATACAAACAAATTTAACAGTCTGAGTAAAACTGCGCAATTATAAGTCACATTCAAACTCACGTAGAGAATGTGTGCAGAAAAGTAAATGTGAAAGGAGATAAGCTAGGCTTAAGGTTAAAGATTTCTTAATCTATCTCATACAAGGTTAATATCCGAAAAGTGAGAGAACTTCATGAAAAATTAATCGTGAAAAGATAAGGGGTTGAAAATTTACAAAATGGGGTTACTCGAAGAGCAGAATCAAACATAAATAATGTAAAAATGAAGAGAAATTCGCAAAAGATGGCGACGTATGTGTCGAGGGGAATCATCGTTGAACTGCGTTATTATGATTGAATAAAAAGCATGCGTCGCTTTATGTAATAAATAACTCTCTTCTGTGATTCATGCTTTCAGTCCTGTAAAGGTTTACCAAAAATAATATCAACTCATCGTAAAGGAGAACTTATAAATTTGTTAAGTTCCGCTTTGAGGGGGTGGCAGGATTTAAATCAATAGTGAATTCACGGAGAACGTAACACCTCGGACAAGTGAATTCACGGAGAGCGTAAAAATACACAAAAATATTAATTTAATCCGAGGGCCACAGACGGAATAAACTCGTGCCTTACTGTCTTGATTGTCGCAATAACCTGCGCTTCTTCATAGTATTATGTTCCTAATGCGATACAAAGTGTGCACTGAACCTGCTTTCACTGCCGGATATGATTGAATATGAACGGATGCTATTTTGAAATGCCACTAAAATAGCACCCTGAATGTGAACAATTACTAAATCTTTGAGAAAAATACTCGATTTTATAAAGGAGAATTTCGTGTTGTGAATCACGTTATGCTGTGTAAATCGTGGAAAAGTAGCGACATAGTTTAAATGCCGCCAGCATGAATCGTACTGTCCAAAATTTGCTGGAGTAGTTACAATTCAGGAAATGCAAAGACACCTCAAAAATTTGTGGAACAGTACCGAACATATCCTCGCTCTTTAAATCACCCAGAATAACACATGCCAATTGCATTACTCGCAGCAATTTGAACTTTACTTGGAAATCTGTAGACATTTGCCGACTTTTATCCAGTAATGCTGCGCCGTCATAGAGGTGCATAAACAATGCTTCCATGCGCGTTATTGTATCGGTGAATCACTTCGGAAGACATTCCCGTCAAGCAATGATCGGAGTACAGGAGCACCTAATTCGCCTTAAACATCTTCGACAAACCGGTGGGCTCTGGAAAGGAAAACACCTCAAAGGAAGCTCAGAAGGAGAAAATGTTTCGAGGAGAATAACATATCACAGTCATGTAACTAGGCGAATGCTCATAATGATAATACAACTAACTGCATGTTGAAAGAGAAAGGGGTCGTGGTCGTACATTACGCTGCAATAAAGACCATCACAGAAATGATCCTGTCATGCCTCTGGTAATTGCCATCGTCCCCGAAGCTGGCTTTACTTAGAAGTCGTTATGCTCGGCGGCTAAGAGTTGGACGGTCGCCTTCAGCATAGCTACTAATTGGGCGCGCCGTCGTCATAGTAATACGCAAACCTCGTTACTTGACAGAAGACGAACGGAAGAGTCTCAGAGCTTTTATTGTTCCTGCATAGATTCGGTATTCAGCTGCGCGTTTCTAGCTAAGTCTCCTCTTGCACTCTGCTCAGTCACTTTGAGCTGCTATGGGTTCTCTGATTTCTTGAATTCCTTTAACGCTGCGGCTAAATATCATTAGTTGCGAACCACATCGGCTTAGGGAATTAGAGACAGCATAAATCTGTAATCAAAGAACGGACTTCGAAAAAAGAAACACGGATTGCCCAAACCATTTGAAACGAAACGTTAGTTTAAATGACAAAATGTTGGAAACTTTGGCGCAAACTTCTCCATATTGATTAATCAAGGAATTGGCTTCGATTTTCATTCCAAATAAATTACATCTTCAATCTAAGCAATAAAGGCAGCTGTAAACGTAATGGCTTGAGACATTCATCTTTTATGTATTCACTTAATCCTTGGTTTTCTGATTTCGATTTGTTTGGCACGTACATACTCTCTATGCTACTTTTTTGGGCCTTACAGTCCCCAAGATAGATGCTATCCATATGATTTTCTTACCTAACGTGCTGCCACTTGGGTCCAGCATTTTATACCAACATGAGCTGAGATTTATAATGGATGGAGGCTACTTTTGCAGTATAACTATTATCGCGGAAAGGCCAACTTGGCGAAGGACTAGAAGGTACTAATAGTGCCTTCATTGCATAATATAGTTCCAGTATAAAATCCATATTCGAGCTTGAACTCGAACTTAAAAAGTATATGGATTTTCTGAACGTTGTACACTTAACAATATGAAAATCTTAATTTCGGTCGCGTTTCTAAAAAATATAGGTATTCACCTTTTGGCGAAGTCATTATAGCATCTGTCCGTCGGCCATGGACGTTAGAGCAGCTATACCCGGAGTTTACTCACTGCGGGCTAGAGGGTAAGCCAAGAGCCAAGAGTTTCCAGGGCACGTAAGAACTGATCCTTTCTTTCTGAGTGAGAAACCGCTGATAGAAGCATCAACGGGAAGTTTTCTTTTGTTCTGTGTCCCGTCACGGTGACACACTCTCACAGTTTCTGGGACGATCCCCGACACATTGCATACCATTAGTGCGGAGAAATGCCGAAACCCACGTGATATATCTTCAGCTAAAAAGGCTCTGCTAGAGTTCACGCTGTAACCAGGTTATGTTTGCTCTGAGTAAGGATTTTCATTCATCCAAATGAAAGATCTTTTCCCCAGAAGATGAACTTTGATAGTATCCAGGTATTCACGAAATATTTTCCAATCCGTGTCTATCCATGACTTTCCTTGAGCATTTTGCTGTATATATTTAGTTATATATGATGTGTTTTTGAAGAAAAAGCCACACAGGAAATGGACATGGAGACATCCAAATGGGACGACAAGTGAAATTGCTTTTATTATGTGTAACAAAAAATTCGTCATAGAAGACTGCAGTGTGCTAAACAAGTTCAACACAGGTAGTGACCGTAGTTTGGTGAGATGTAAGATGCACCTCAACACTAAACTTGAACGTGGCAAGCTCATAAGACAATCAAAATCTATTGACATAACCAACCTTAAAAAACACCATACTACCTTCAAGTTGGAACTGAAGAACAGATTCTCTGCTTTAGAAGGCCTAACATCGGAAGAAGTTGATATTTCTGAAGTTAACAGAAAAGTAACCAAAGCTCTTATGGAAACAGCAACAAAATTAGCTGGGTCTAAGAACAAGTTGCATGTGAACAAATTATCAGGAAAAACCAAACTGTTGATGCAAAAAAGAAGAGAGATGAGGACAACTAAAGAAGATCTGACTTCCAAAGTGGAATATATAGAGCTATGCAAGACAGTAAAGAAAAGTATCACGGAAGACGTAAGAAAAAGTAGCACTGAAGACGTAAGAAAATTCAACTGTGAACTAGTGAGGAAAGCAATTAAAAACAAACAAAGCCTAAAGATAGCAAAGGGACATCTCAGTACGGGAAAAAACAGATTATTGCACTGAGAAAAGAAGATAGTTCTGTAACAAGAAATAGAGGCGAAATTTTGACAAGAGTGAAAGATTTCTACTCCAAATTATATGAAAGGTTTGATACATGTACTCCGGACATCATGAAAGGTACCAGTACCAGAGTTCCTCCAGGCCTCCCAGCAGAAGTTGCACATACAATCAAGAACATGAAGCGGGGAAAAGCTCCAGGAGAAGATGGAATTACTGTAAACATCATACAAGAAGCAAGTGAAGACATTGAAACAGTACTCGCCCAAATTTTCACTCGATGCCTTAATGAAGGGAAGACTCCTGAGGATTGGAACACCGCCACAATGATCCTGCTACATAAAAAAGGTGACATTGAGGATCTCGGGAACTACAGACCTATTAGCCTCCTATCAGTGGTTTATAAAATCTTCACTAAAGTTCTTTCACACCGCTTGAAGGTAACACTGGACATGGCTCAACCGAGAGAACAAGCTGGATTCAGGAGTGGCTACAGCACAATAGATCATATCCACGTACTGAGAGAACTAACTGAAAGAGCGAGGGAATATGAACTTCCATTGTGCATGGCTTTTATCGATTATGAAAAAGCCTTTGATTTGGTGAAACCATCAGCAGTTACAATGGCTCTGAAATACTGCGGTATTGAAGATGCATACATTAATATTATTAATAAAATCTATGAAAATGCAAGTGCAAAGATTCTGCTGTTTGAAAACACAACACACATAAAAATTGGAAAGGGAGTGAGATAAGGTGACACCATATCTCCAAAGCTCTTTAATGCCACATTGGAGGGTGTCTTTCAGTGGCTGAGCTGGGAAAACAAGGGGATAAAGATTAATGGAGACTATCTTACCCACCTTCATTTTGCTGATGACGTAGTCATTTTTGCAACTACATCCTCAGAGCTGGAGAGTATGATCCAGGAACTTGCTGGCAAGAATAAAGAAGTGGGATTAAAAATGAACTTTCAGAAGACAAAAGTGATGTTCAATGCTTTTACAAGAAATGGAGTTCTATAGATTGATGGAGAAAAGCTGGAGATAACAGGCACGTACGTTTATCTTGGACAGCCGATATCAAGTGAGGGTCACATTGATGAAGAAATTAATCGGCGTACAAAACTTGCCTGGAGAGCCTTTGGAAGAAACAGCATAATTTTCAAGAGCAATATTCCATTATGTCTTAAATAAAAAGTGTTTGATCAATGCATCCTTCCAGTGCTTACGTATGGTGCAGAGACGTGGACCTTAACTAAAAGAGACATACAAAGGCTGCAGACAACTCAAACAAGCATGGAGAGGTGCATGCTTGGTGTAACCAGGAGAGATAAGAAGAGGAACTCGTGGATCCGAAAAATGACAAGAGTGGAAGACATCGTGATCAGAGTTAAATCCCTGAAATAGCAATGGGCTGGACATACTGCCGGAAGGACAGACCATCGATGGACAGCCGAATTTTTAGATTGGATTAAAAAGGACAGGAAAAGACCCAGAAGAAGACCACATGGGAGGTGGGTGGATGAAATTCGAAAGTATGCAAGAGTGACATGGAGGAGACTGGCACAAGACAGACCGTTGTGGAGGAAACTTGGGGAGACCTTCGTCCAGCAGTGGATTGATAATGGTTGACAATGATGATATGATGTGTGTGTGTGTGTGAAGGATTGCTATGAAGTAGACTTCTAGATCACCCTAATCCCTATTTCGTTTCAGTGAAACTCCTATTAGCGTAAGCGTTCTTTGTCAAAACATTGACAAAGAACGCTTACGCTATTTACTGAAAGTATGCCATTCTTAAAATAACTGAAAGAGTAGCATACTGCAAAAAGGAAAGGAGCAGAAAAATATCATTCTTTGATGACATACTTTTTTAAAAATCACGAATTCCTTTACTTTTCAAAAAGTTTGCTTTTGCCATTTTTTCCAATTACTTCTCAATAAGTAAGAAACTAAATGCATACACAATCCCAAGCCATGACTCCTACAGAATTTTCACTGTTGGTGTGAGAATTCTCACCAGGAAATTCAGTCTGACTTCCTGGTGAAATTTATTCGTCGATATATCTCCAAAATCGATTTACAAAATTATCTGTATTATTGTAAACCTGAATACAAAAAAAAAAAAAAAGAAAGCAAGGGAACTGACGAAGAAATAGGAAAGGGGTGTTTTGACAGAACTCCAACATAGTTTTTGCTCCTGTTCGGCAGTGCTCTGAGAGCATGTGAAAAAAGCCGGGCCGCCCCGGGGGCGCAGTGTTCTAAGCGATGGCCTCTGATCATTCGTCGGAAAGGAGTCCGGGTTCGAATCCTGGCGAGGCAAGGATGTTGTGTTTGTCTTACGGCACTGGTTCCCTCCCTTCCCTGGAAACAGAGGCCCTAAATTAGGGCCGGGCGACTGCTTATAGTCCATTGCGTTGCTCACATTGGTCGTTAAATCTTCAATCAAAAAAAATAAATAAATGAGGCGGTTCTCTTTCTAGCACGATCAAACATAATCTTTGGCAAAGGGAAAGCAAGGGACATTGTGATTATAGCTAGGTATGTTTTACGAATAATCTTGCGAAAATGCAGTGAGTAACTCTGTGTTCTCAGTTTTTCAATTCAACAGATCGCTTATTCTGAGATTTTGAAGGTTTCAAATTTTTGGATTAAAAAAATTACAAAAATGATTCAAAACTACAAATTTTTATAACTTATTAGTTTTAACTTGCATGCGGTTCCTTTTTGAATGGGAACAGGTTTATCCTATAGATTTAATCTTGTTAAAAACTAACACAAATAATAATACTTAAGCTTCTTGGATGTAGAAATGATGGTAAAAGTAACGGGATATCTACTGATTTATTTGATAAAATAAATTATTTTAACTTTTCACCTAAGTGTTTGAGTCATTGGCTGTCTAACATACCTAAAAGTACATTATGATTGATAGTGCAATTCTTATAAATGAACAATCTCACATGGGAATAATAATTAAATTGCAAAATTTCTTCTCTAGGTCTCTAAAATTTACACGGATAACTGAAAAGAACATTCAATTCAAGTACGTCATTTCGAAATGTCACTGTATACTTAATCAGTAAAATCGGCAGAATAATAATCAGCAGATTCTTAGGATTTTCGGAACTGATGTGTCAGATAAGTTCTTCATCATCTGGAGTTGATCAGTCATTGTTTATCAAAGATTTTTCTAACAGAATTCTTCTCGTTGGTTCAGCGGTAGTTCAAATGTGTTGTGTACATCGGAATTTAATTTGAAAGTAGTTTCGGGTAGATATCAATGGCTGTGCATACATGCAGTATTCAAAGCCATAATCGCGAAATTTCGAAATCGATATTCCCAGGGCGACAAAACTGCATTTCGGTAAATCAATTTATGCATGCAATAGCATTTAGTGGTGAAACCAAATCTTCCGATTCGGCTCTGCATTTGAAGTTGGCGTTTCTTTATGTTCATTCGTCTTGCACGCGCTTTAACAGAATATCGGAAATTTTCAAAACCGATATCTCCTGGGTGTAGAAAATGTGTAGTTCAGAATTCAATTTCAACCTGCTAAAAGTAATTTTGGAACAAAAGGATTCCTTTCGTTTCTGCTTTGCATTTAAAAGTGAAGTATTTTGATCTCGCAGTAGCTTTGGAAGTTCCCATTCATTTTTTAATTTATCGCAGAGTCAGTATCGGAGAGATGCAAAAACGTTTCTTTAGGAGTTTAAGGAAAATGTGCAAGAGCGTTTTATGACCAAAAAATACCTTTTTGATCCAAACCTGTTGAAATTGCAATCGTTTTTGTCACGCAAGCAGTTTCACAATATGCAAAATTTTAGTGCTATATTTCGAGACTGATTTGTCATTGTGCTTTTTGGAGTTGATCAAAAGGGTGGTAGACGTTTTTCCGTCAGAGTATGTCGCTGTTCTCCGTAAGGTAAACCATAGGTACAGGCAGAAACAGATGACACCCAGGTAATAGACAGTCGGCTACAGATAAAACGTTTTACGTCAAATTTTCTCGTTTCTAAATTTGTACGTGAATCGTACCCTCAGAGATATGTTACTTCAACTGTGTTTACGTAACAGTTCCGACTAGGAAACTCCCACTATTGTTGATGTCACACAACGGTAAATAAACAACAGATACATATCATTGCTGTCTTAGTACAATCTGATTACACGACAAAAGGGCGCACGACAGAAGGGCCAACGACGAAAGAGCGCACGCCGAAATAGCGCACCACAAAAGAGCGCACCACAAAATTGCGCACGACGAAACAGCGCACGACGAAAGAGCACACGACAAAAGGGCGATCCGACAAAAGGGCGCACGACAAAAGAGCGATGCGATAAGGGGGCGATACGACAGAAGGGCGCACGACTACCAGACTAACGATTCCATAAACTAGGAGAACTATTTGACCAATTTGCAAAAAACGTTATTAAGATATACATTTCCAAATTGCTTATTTCATTGTGTCCCAACTGAAAGCAAATATTAAATTTTTCTGTACTTCAATAACCTATAGGAATGCTTTCAAAAATATATTATTTCCAAAATTGCCCGTGAGGACTTCAAACAAATTGCTTATTTCTTCTTTGTGTATTCAAATCTCAATTGAGCGCAGGTGTGACATTGATTGTACTGAAATGGAACCTATACAGATGGCTTTCTAAATGTTTTTTTCTTTAAAAAAAGCCCCAGGGGCCCTTTGAGTAAATTGCTTATTTCTTTGTATACTCAAATCTTAACTGAAATCAGACGTGACATTTTTTGTACTCCAAATGCATCCTAAGATCCTATAGAAAAGTTTGTAGTTGAAGCACAAAAATGTGTATGCAATAGGAAGCATATAATGGTGACACCTGTCCACATTTATTACTGTGTAGCATAAATATTCTCTATCTCAAAAACACCTAGTTACTCCAACCGGTTTGTCTTTTGAATACGTTACAAGGCAACTGAAGTCTGACATGCAAATTTTCAGCAGTTTTACCGCATTTCCGATTTTCAGGCTGGTTCACACGAGTTTAGGGCAACTGGCCACAAAAATGTAAGGGAAGGGGTGTGGGGCGTTTTATGTAAGCCAAGCGAGAATTCTACTTTCATTTCAGATAAAAAATCGGCTTAACTTAGTACATTCTTACAGTGTTTGACGAAACAAAGGAATTATTGCATGACTCATGTTGTGTTCAGAAAAGGACGATATGGTGAAGTTCTTTAATTTTACCATATCAATATAACGAAAGCATCATGTCTCGTCACCTGCCACAATGCCGTGATGCAGAATTCCCATGCTGTCGTAAAAGCACACAAGCATTGTCTTGATTTTGGACTTCTGTAACATGATCTTACCTTTGGGTGACTGTGGTGAACTCCACTGAGCACTCTGACCCTTCCTTTCAAGATCACAACGAAAGCATCATGTCTCGTCACCTGCTACAATGCATTTCAGAAAAGTTTGCATTATTTCTGCAGTTTCCAGGATATCTTTTGCGTACTCCACTCGTGCACGCTTCCGGCCGTCTGAGAAAGCATGCTAAACAAAACGAGCACAATTTATGCTCGCTAAATTGTGCACTAAAATTTGACGAGTCGTCTCCTTATTAACACAGAGCTCACATTTTAGCATTATCAAGGTCACACAACAATAACTTTTTTCGCGAACTTTCTCAATGAGTTTAGACGTGCGCACTGAAATTCGGCGTCAGGACCTTTCGTCATTTTCCAAATCCTCCGGCCCATCCTTAAAACGTGCATACCATCAAAATATTTGTGCACGAGATAGGCAATTAGCCCCATACACATCACACAGCAATTCAACTGTCACGGAAGCAGTTTTCCCGATTTTCAAATAAAAACCGGATATTTTCTCTGTTCTCCATGACATAGCGGTGGCAACTTTCTTCCACCGAATGATGACATCCTTAGCGTAAATGATAATTTGCGCTATTCTCACGGAAACGCCGTTGCCACCACATAGCTGAATAATATATCATTACTTAACTGCTGCACTGTTCATGATGTTGTAGAGTCATTCCGAAGTCACGAAATAATTTTATACATTTACGACAGCAATGCAGTAAGGAGAAAAATGCGTTCCATTGACGTTATTGCGTGCACCTTTTTCATAATGTACGCTTTCCAACCGTAGTTTGAAGAAGTGCATATGCTTCAGCTTTGCCCGTCTGTCTTTCTGTCCGTCCGTCCGCACGATAACTCGCGTAAAAATGGCTCAATGTCGACGAAATTTTAGTTTGCGGTAGAAGACAACCTAGGATGGAAGCCTATTGAAAATGGGCGAATAGGGTCAAAGGTAAGGACATGGGAGCTTGATCTATTCCATTGCCCTTATGCGTCATAACGTACGTAAAAATGTTTCGTTTTCGACAACACTTTATCAAGTTGTTCCGGAGGTATACTGAGCCAGTTCTGTTGAATATAATCAAAATAGGATCAAAGGTAAGGGCACAAGAGCGAGATTTATTCCACAGCCATTATCCTTATAACTCGAGTTGAGTCATGATTCCTGGTATGTTGGAAAGCGTATCATAACCAATATATTGCATGATTTAACTAACCTGTTGACTGATGCTGCAGAAAATCTCTGAATGCGGGTGCAGGGCGATCAGAGAGCAGAACACTTTCTGTCACGTACGTATTGATATCTGGCATTTAAATTTTAAATAATGTTTTTTCAAATTGTATTTATGTTATCAACAACTTTAGAATTTCATTGATTCAAAGAATGAAAAACAAAACGGTAAGACCTGTCAGATGCGCAAAGAAATTCCTTTTTTTCTTTCTTGTTTTAAAGGCGAAACAGCATTGTTTCAGCAAAAGATCAACATAATGGCAACGATCTAAAAGGTATCCGAGAAGAAACACGGGTTTCCCGTGGGATCTAGAAAAAAATGTTTTAAGAGGACTTCAGCGCGTTTAAGAGATAAAAGGAATTTCAACTGAAAGCGTGAAATGGTTTTTACAAGATCGATAGTTAGTTTGCAATGTTCTGTTTTACAGAACCACTCTCTTTAAATTTTTAAATACATCTAAATATTTATGCCACAAATATTGTTTTTTTTTCATATCTTTCGGATATGTTAGACGCAAACAATTTCGAAAATCTCTTTAATGTGGTACTGCCTGAAAGGCAGTACCGCCTTAGCATTTGTTCGCTGAAAAATGCGTGTTTAATTTCCTATTCACGAAATTTTATTTTACAAGAAAGTAAAATTTAATATATCTTTCAGAATTATTTAAGTGAGGAATAAAAACCCGTGAGAAATATATGTCTTTGAAGCTGACATACCCAACAACATGTGAAATTTCGTGTAATGGTAAATTTTTGTTTCAACCCCCATGGATGCTTACATAAATGATGGTAATAAGGCAAGAAGTGTCCTTCTTTTTAAATACATGTGACATATACATTTTGTTAAGGAAGAATAAAGAAACATGAAAAAGGTTGCGTTCATGTGCTTGAAGTTAGTATTTGAAGTGAATCGTCAAAACTGTTTGTATCGAAAAGATTGTAACTCCTGGGAAACGAAGCGATCAAGCTGCTAGATTCTTGTGATGTCCGACTGCAGCGATATTACATAAGTGCTCTTTTTTTTTTTCTTTTCTATTCTTCATTTTCTGGAACAGTCATTCTAAATTTCAGCTAAGACTTCATAGTCTTCAGTGTTCATATAAGTAATTAAATTACATCAAAATGGATTGGATCAGAGCGAATCAGTGAAAATATCGCAAGAGATGCGTATCATTTACGGGATCAAGGGTCTTAGCGAGAAAGCCGATGGACATCATGATACCCATAAACATCTAGACTTCCCTGTCAGAGGAGCACTAATACACGGTCAATGGACACACCTCTTCCGGGAACCGCTGAATAATACAGAGAAAAGCGAGGTTGGACATGCCGATCTCTAAAAACATCTTATTGTACAAAAAATGGTAAAACAAAAGTTGTTTCTTCAGTTCTCAGCAGCATGATGATGAAAATAAGTGCATTGATTTTCATAAATAAATGCATATGAAATAGATTATATCCGAAATTATAATGCATGGATTACTTTTTATATTTGAAGTAAGCTACTTTATAATTTTAGTAAAAGTCAATATTGCGTGAAGAATTTACTCAGGTGATTGCACAATAGAGTTTTCAAAAATATTTTCAGTGAAGAGAAAGGAATTGTTTTCTTCATGTAAGTAAGACGAGAAAACGAATATTACTAATTAGAATGTTTCCCGCAATCTCCTACAGCAAACTTTTAACAAATGAAAAACTTCAGTATGAAAGGAAATGCATACCAGAGATACGAAGAGATAGACAAAAATATGAAACGCTTTGTTGCAATGTGTTTCAATGTGCCCAAATTCTAAACACGGAATACATAACACTATACATATTGCGACCACTTTATTTTCGCAAAATAAGGTGGAAATATATAAAATTGTGCATGATTACAAAGATGAGCCATTACATTATGACCCCCGCCAGCCTAGAGAAATGAACGCTCCTGGAGACCGAACGGTGGCGCAGGTGAAGTTCACAGAGCAGTATATATAAAATCCGAGTACCGGCTTTCGGTTAGTAGAGTGTTCGGAGCCAGAATGGGAAAAGCTGCCCATTTATCGCAGTTTGATAAAGGACGAATTGTGATGGTACGGCGCCTCGGTACTACGATCTCGGAAACGGCGCTGTTGGTGGGATGCTCACGTGCCGCTGTAGTGAGTACGTATTAAAAGCGGTGCACAGATGGCCAAACAACGAACCGTCGTCGAGCCGTGTGTCGTCCGCAGCTGATTGTTGCCAGATGTGGGCGGAGACTCTATCGTATTCCTCACAGCGACCGTAGAGTCACAGTGCGACAAATCACCCGCAGCTGCAACAGTGTTGATCACGGAAATGTGTCACATCCCACAGTTCAACGCATCCTTCTGTACAGGGCCTGCGCAGCCGAAGACCAAGCCGGGTCCCCTTGTTCACTGCACGTCATCGCTTACAAGGCATGAAATGGGCCAAAATCATCGAGATTGGACCGTGGATGATTGAAAGAAAGTGGCCTGGTTTGACGAATCAAGATTCTTGCTGCATCACTTAGACGACGGAGCGTGAATACGCTGATTACAAACGGAGGCTGTGGCACCTAGATGCACAGTTGGGTGGAAACAAACCGCCGGCGACGGCGGTGTTATTCTGTGGGAGATGTTTCCGTGGGACACTTTAGGCCCCATTAACCCAATAGCACAATCCACGACAGCTGTCAGGTATCTCAACATCGTTGCGGACCAAATTCACCCATTCCTGGCAAGTAGTTTACCTGTATCACGACAAACGTGTGCACGACAAAAGGGCGAACGACAAAAGGGCAAACGACAAAAGGGCAAAGGACAAAAGGGCGAACGACAAAAGTGCAAAGGACAAAAGGGCGAATGACAAAATAGCGACACGACAAAAAGGCGCAACACAAAAGAGCGATGTGCCAAAAGGGCGCACAACAAAAGGGCGATACGACAAAAGGGCGCTCGAGAAAAAGGCGAAGCGGATAAAACGGCGAACACACGGGTTTGGTACTTTTCTTCTTCAACTGCAAGATTTCTAAAAGACATTATTTCCAAAAACCGCACCGCGGTCCGTTTGAGCAAATTACATATTTCTTTGTGTATTCAAATCCCAACAGAAATCAGACGTCTCATCCTACATAGAAGGCTTTCTAAACGATGTTATTTCCAAAAAGGAAGGGGAACATTTCAGTAAATTCAATAAATCTTTGTGTACTAAAATAATTCCAACTGAAATCAGACGTGTCATCTTTTGTACTCTAAGTGAATTCTATATAAAAGGCTTTCTAAACGATGTTATTTCCAAAACGGCCAGGGGGCCTTTCAGTAAATTCAGTATTTCTTTGTGTATTCATATAATCCCAACTAAAATCAGACGTGTCATCTTTTGAACTTTAAGTAAAATCTATACAGAAAGCTTTCTAAACGATGTTATATTATATGCCCCCCGGTGGCGCAGGTCAATGATCATTCGTCCGTAAGGGGTCCGGGTTCGAATCCCGGTGAGGCATGGATGTTGTGTTTGTCTTACGGCACTGGCTCTCTCCCTTCCCTGGAACCAGTGACCCTAAATTAGGGTAGGGCGACTGCTTATAGCCCATTGAGTTGCTCACGGTGGTCGTTAAACCTCCAATAAAAAAAAAACAAAAAAAAACCGATGTTATTTCCAAAAAAGACCCCGTTGCCATTTCAGTAAAATCAGTATTTCTTTGTGTATTCAAATATTTCGAACTGTTTGAGTGAGTCATACGTCCTCTTTCCTGTATTCAGTCGTAAGACGGCCAACAGCAAGTCACTCAGGCAGTCTCTCCCATTACGCGAACCACATATCTTAATCTTCTTGACCGCCGAAACTAATGTCCCCGCAACCGAATCGGTAGGACATCTAACTAGGCTTGGGGTCGAATCCATCTGATTCCAAACCTACATGTCGCTTTTTTCCAAAATAAATCCCTGGATTATAAAAATATATTAAAAAAAAAAAAAAAAAAGGTTTCGGGATTCCACTTTCAATTAAATTTCCCCACCCAAAAGACAACTTAAGAAATTCAAAAATAAAAATGGCGGATAAATTTTCCAGAGTTAGAAGTGGTTTCACAACCACGTGATATGAGTCATATAAAAATTTCGTGCCTAAGTTAAAGTGCAATATTATTAACTTGACGTGATGCGTAAACGTTGCAAATATGACATCGGCAGAATAAAAAATGTTAAAAGAGCCTAGGTATCAATATTTAACCTATGAATCAATATTTAGTGCCTAAGTAAAAGCGCAATATTATTAACTTGATTTGACACGTAAACGTTGTGAGTATAACATCGGAAGAATAAAAACTGTTTAAAAGGCTTATGAGTTTATATTTAATGCCTAAGTAAAAGCGCGTTACTATTAACTTGGCTTTATATGTAAATGTTTTGAATATGACATAGGTAGAATAAAAACTGTTAAAATGGCCCTGAGCTTGGAGCCTATGAATTAACATTTAGTGCCTAAGTAAAAGCTCACTAGTAACAACTATGTTTGATATGTAAATGTGATGAATATGAAGTAGGTAAATTAAAAACTGTTAAAAAGGCCTAGGTGTAGGGCCTATGAATAATTTAGTAAAAGCGAAATATTACTAACTTGACATGTTATATAAATATTTAGCGCGTAAGTAAAAGCGCAGCGATATTAAAGAATTTCACCATATCGTCCTTTTCTGAACACAGCATGAGTCATGCAATAATTTCGTTGTTTCATCAAACACTGTGGTTTTGAAAAATGTACTAAGTTAAGGCAATTTATTTCCTAAAATTAAAGTAGAATTCTCGCTTGGCTTACATAAAACGCCCCCACCTCTTCCCTTAAACTTTTGTGGCCAGTTGCCATAAACTCGTATGAACCAGCTTGAAAATCGGAAGTGCGGAAAAACTGCTAAAAATTTGTATGTCAGACTTCAGTTACCTTGTAATGTATTCAAAAGACAAACCGGTTGGAGTAACTGTGTGTTTTTGAGACAGATAATTTTTATGCTACAAAATAATAAATATTTACAGGTTTCACGCTGATATGCCTTCTTATTGCATACACATTTTTGTGCTTCAACTACAAACTTTTCTATAGGATCTTAGGATGCATTTGGAGTACAAAAAATGTCACGTCTGATTTCAGTTAGGATTTGATTATACACAGAAATAAGCAATTTACTCAAAGGGCCCCTGGGGCTTTTAAAAAAAAAAACTTTAGAAAGCCTTCTGTATAGGTTGAATTTTAGTACAAACAATGTCATATCTGCGCTCAATTGGGATTTGAATACACAAAGAAATAAGCAATTTGCTTGAAGTCCTCACGGGCCATTTTGGAAGTAATATCTTTTTGAAAGCACTTCCTATAAGTTATTGAAGTACTGAAAAATTAACATTTACTTTCAGTTGGGATTTCAATATACAATGAAATAAGCAACTTGAAAATTTATATCTCCTTAACGTTTCTTGCAAATTGGTTAAATAATTCTCCTAGTTTAGTGAATCGTTAGTCTGTTAGTCGTGCGCCCTTTTGTCGTATCGCTCTCTTGTTGCATTGCTCTTTTGTCGTGCGTCCTTTTGTCGGATCGCCTTTTTGTCGTGCGCCTTTTTGTCGTGCGCCTTTTTGTCGTGAGCTCTTTCGTCGCGTCGCCCTTTTGTCGTATTGCTCTTTTGACGTTCGCCCTTTTGCCGTGCGCTCTTTCGTCGTGCGCTCTTTCGTCGTTCGCCCTTATCGCGTGCGCCCTTTTGTCGTGTAACCGTTTTACCTGTTGGTGATGACCATTGCCAAAAGGATAATGCGTCATGTCACACGGCCAGAATCGTCAGTTCGAGGTACCTGCTTGTGCCTTTCTGTTAGTGCCTTGGCTTCTACATTCACCTGACATGAACCCAATCGAATATTTTTTTTATTGGAGGTTTAACGACCACCGTGAGCAACTCAATGGGCTATAAGCAGTCGCCTGTCCCTAATTTAGGGTCACTGGTTCCAGGGAAGGGAGACAGCCAGTGCCGTAAGACAAACACAACATCCATGCCTCACCGGGATTCGAACCCGGACCCCGTTCGGACGAATGATCAAAGGCCATCGCTTAGACCACTGCGCCACCGGGGCGGCGAATATTTTTGGTTTGACTTGGAAAAGCGGGTTCGCGCCAAATCACCATCACCCCAAAATGTACGGGAACTGGAGGAGTTCAACGATAAATTGTATTCATATAATGATGATACAAGCGCACCTCGTGCGATGGAACCAAAAAGAAGATTAATGAGTGACAATATCTACAGATGAAAACATGTGGAAAGATAAAACACGGATACAGAAGTAGTAACAGAAATTGACATATGTACAATAAAGGCTCGGAAATAATCCGGAATAAGTACATTCAATGACACACTATAAAGTCCAATCTGGAAGGAAAGGTAAGTCCAGAAACGCTGTAGATCTATATAACTAGTACAGTAGAAAGTATTAAGTCAGAAAAAGTCTTACTATTCAGCAGGGGAGTGACGAAGAAATGAAGCAGACAATTGAGCAGTTTCCTCCATTCCACAGAGCCGAAGATGACAAAAAAGGAGCGCACTGTTAGTCTTACAAAGAGCCTCAAGATCTGCTCTGATACACGTTAGTCGACGATAAACATCATCTGGAGGGAAAGTGGAGTGCGAAAGGTAAGCGGCCATGTCAAACGATGGGTCCCGGAAGAGCGAAAATAGACGAAACAGTTTTCTATGGGTAAAGGGGCGAGTGTGCACTTCGTTATCTTGACAAAACTGTTCGAATTGCGCTTGAAGCGTGGCTTCTGCAAGTTCTTCTGGATTAATCGTTAGGCAACACTCTCTGGGGGACGCTGAAGGAAAACGAGTGCTAGAAGATGAGCGAGAACGATACACTCGTGAACGTCCACGTTTAGCTGGAGCGCTAAGAGCTTTGAAGACGGTGCGTTTTGTGGAACGTCCACTGGAATCAACAACAGTATCACCAGTAATGGTGAGGTCATCCACACCAGTGGGATCTGTAGTAGGAATAATAGGAAGATGAAGCAGTTCGGGAGCGGCCTGAGCAGTTGTTAAAGCACCGCAAGCGCCGCGGTAATCATCGAGATCAGTTGCCGAAGAAGCAGTGGTAATCATGGCTATCTCCTCAGAGGGAGCCTCAACAGGAGAAATAGAAGGCACCACCTGAGCAGAAACGTCCTGCTCAGAAATCGAGCAAGGAGATGTAATCGGTTTTGATGAAGTTGAAGAACCAAGGAGAGGAAGGAAGTGAGCTTCAGTAAAATCAGGAGCACACAATTCAGGCTCTTCACGAGAAACAGACGGGGGTGTATCAACAGGCACTGATGTAGACAACAATCCAGAAGAAGGTCCAGAAGAAGAGGAAGGTCCAGGACAATCTTAAAAAAAATGCCCCAGGCCTTTACACGTTCTGCAGTGGAACTCAGTTAAGAGATCGATGTGTCTCCGTTGACCGTGACAACGGACAGTAAGTTGTGTAGGTAAATTTGCAATATCATCCTGAGAAGAAAAAATGACAGGCACCATGCGACGAGCACCATAAATATGGCGATCCTCAAAGTCGTTGGGCGCTGCCGAGTAGGTTACGACGTCCCCGGCAGCGCGACCAAGAGATGAGATAACTGAAAGGAGCATGACATTTGTGACTTCAGGTGGCACCGGGTAAAATGACACGTTAACCGGGCGCTGTATCACAGGTTTGGGCATCAAGAGGTTATTATTAATAGTAATACCTTTCTGCAAAAGAGAGGTCACATGGACAGCTTGAGAAAGATAAACAACAATAGTCCGAGCCCGACGATAGAGATGAGTAATAGCAGACGGAGTTAAAAGCTTCTTAACTGCCGTAGCATAAACCTTTAACTTGGTATCCGGAAGAGCTTTAAAAAAGACTCCTAAGGCCATATGCAAGGAGAACGTTTGAGCTTGAACAGATGACGCCGGAATATTAAGGTGAATAGAGTTGCCGGTGCGACGAACATGAGGTCTCAAAGCATTGACTTGCTGTAACACAATCGTGAATTGGGATCAGATTCAGAGGTCGCTGCAGCAGAATAAGACGACGGAAAACGAGTTGCTGTGGAAGGTGGAGGAGTGACGTCATATTGAATATCCATTACATCAGCAAAAATCACAGTAGAAGTTGTATTAGAATAGCTGTCTGACTGGGCAGCAGTAGGAGAAGAGGTGCCGAATAACGCACCGGAAGAAGGCAGGTGAACAGCGCCATGAAGAGAAATCAGCGTAGCGGCGCCAGCAATAGCGTCGCCGGTTACAGCAAGAGTAGAAGTAGGGCTACCGAACATGACCTCTGCACCGGAAGCCGTCATTACTAATGGCGGCGCCCAGCAGTTCCTCTGGCCACCACGACCAGAAGGTAAATAAAGCTTGGAATGAAGAAAATATCGTACTTACGAATCGGAAAGTAGAACAAAACGATGCACTAGACCTTTAGATACACGAAAAACACAAATTTAGAACCGTGAGGGTACTATAAACGGAACTTTATACTCAAAAATATCGGAGCTGATGCCGAGCACGGGAGGACTTACTGTTAACATTATAGTACCAAATACCCCAAGATACCTATCGCCACCTCATCGAATCGATGCCTCACCGAGTGACCGCTGTTTTACAAGCTAATGGGAGTCCTACAGCTTATTAGGTAGGTGGTCATAATGTAATGGCTCATTGGTGTATTTTAAATACTGAGGATGATTATGTTACATGGCGTAGACGTTTTGTTTCTTCGGGAAGGGGGATGTTAACGACCACCATGACCAGCTCTACCAGTCGTCCATTTAAGGCAGCTTGTCCAGGGAGTGAATAGGATCATCGGGAAGGCGCTCTAAGCATGCCTCAGTCGGAACTCGAGCCTGGGCCCATTTGGGGAGAATGTCCAGAAGACATCGCCTCAGACCATTCGGAAAGCAGGGAGTCAAGACGCTTACTTCAGGCACCTGTAGAATATGCCATACCTTTGCACTATCATAGTTTTTGCCCTGTCTGGTGTATCAGTCTTTTAACATAAGTGTTACCTTGTACCTTCTGCTTCACTGAAATACTGCGGAACACTTTCATATTAAATTTATCTCCTTTACACGTGCGCGTGTTGGCAAGTTTCCCATAATTCATTAGAAATCCCCATCGGCGTTTACATAAAGTAAGTTTCAAGTGACCACGTGAACAGAATTCCATGCAGGTACGACTCTTCGGTTACAGCTCTAAGCAACATTGATCATGAAGTAGTTGGGAAAAAGTTCAGCACATCCTCTGATCAATAATCAACGATCCTGTCACCCAAAGTGCACATATTTTGCTGAACAGCAGGTGTTCCATTAGGATTCTTCCCACACCACAGACCCTTGTGTTAACTACTATCGTTATGTCACGTACCGTTGCCCACCTTGTAGTGCATTAGTGCAAATTGGATTTTGTTTTTGTAAATGTCCAATGGTTCAACTAAAACCCAAACTAAAGCACTCTCCTTACTGAAGCGTAAACCTGCCACAGTAACTGGCTTCACTAAAACTTTTCCGAAATGTTCCAGATAGCTTAACGTTGTGTGCCTTATAGCTAATTATACATGACAGAGCTAATTAGACATTAAATAAGAAATAACTGCTAGTTGTAAGGAAAACTCTTTCTTTCGATGTCCACCACTGTTTTGTTTTGTCCTTAGTAGGAACACATAGGTCAGCAAAACATCACATGCAAATTTCATAATCAGTAAAATATCTCGTGACGCAAAATAATTGCTAGCCTTGCTAAGCTCGACAGACAATTGAGAATTATATAACAAAATACTATATCTTTACAAGGAAGCACAATACTTAGCTCCAATGACTCAAATCAAAAGCTCGTTTAAAACAACTCACTCCGTACAAAATTGTGTCATCCGTATTCGCCTCTTCTTGTTTCGCCTATTCCTGCTACGTTGAAAGTTAATGGGTTCCGCCATTTTAGGCGAGGAAATAATTTTTGATTCGCCTATTCCTCTCTCGCCTAAAACTTTTAACTGCTAGAGGGGGAGATTCACCTGGAGCAAACTTCCTTTATCCCCTAATCTTGTTTCGCCTATTCCTGCTACGTCGAAAGTTAATAGGGCCAGAACATACCATTACATTATTTCGCTTAAGCTTCGGCGGAGTGATTTTAAAAAGAGATACATCTTTACCTCCCGTGATTTTTTTTTATCGAAACACTAAATCTTTCGTAGTAAAAAAAAAAAAAAAGGGGGGGGTGGGGATTTTTCCCGTGAAAAAGAACGCACGTTTTATCCCTAGAGTTGGAAACTAATTTTATTTCTTTAATCGGGAAAAAAATGCAAGTAGAAAACAAAGTTGTGCAAATCATTTATAATTTAAACAAGAAAGATGACACCAAAATATCGGGTGTAATAAGCACGCCTTTTGAATCCGTTCTGATGCAAATTAAATATATCAAAGCTATTCAAAGTCAATGGAACCGGTATGGAGAACAACAGTATCCAACGGAAGAAAGAAGTTTCTCAATCGGGTTTTTAATCCGTCAGATATTGTTGTAAACGGAATCGTGAGCTTACGCCCTCTGGTTGCAGACTTGCGCGTTAAGAAAAACATGAATTTATATGAGAAACGTTTTGCACCAGAAACGCTCTCCAACACAAAAATAATTTTTCAAATCGGACTCTTAGAAACAGAGATATCGACAAAAATAAGATGTGACTTTAAGTCCCCTGGTGGAAAAACCATGCATTATTTTAGGAAGAAGGTGTTCCCAAAAGGTTTTTCCATATGAGCGGTATCGGTCGAAGAAAAAAAAATTAGTCGAATTTCCAGGAGCCCAGATTGTGCTACAAATACATCATAAGCAGATATGAACACTTATGCCTCCTGGTGGCCAAACCATTCTTTACCAAACATTAGAAATTATGTGAAAAATATTTTCCATCAGGTCTTGTATACGATACAGGAAGAATTTTTCAAATCGGAGTTTTAGAAGCAGAAATAACGCAGAAAACGCAATTTACCTTTGTGCCCCCTAGCGGAATGTCTATCATTTACTTGAAAATTTTGAATTTATAGGAAAAACATTTTGCATCGGAAACGCTATTCGACAAAGAAAGAATTTTCCAAATCGGACTCCTAGAAGTAGGGATATTGTCAAACATAATATATACATCTACGCCCCCTGGCGTAGAAACCATGCACTATTTCAAGAAGAAATTTTTTCTAAAAGGTCGACATGAGTAGTATCGGTCAACAAACGACATTTTGTCCAATCGAGATTTTAGAAGCTCATATTTTGCTGCAAATTCATAAGAAGCGGAATTTAAGACTTACGCCACCTGGTAGCCAAACTATTTTTACAAAAATAAAGTAATTATGTGCAAAGGATTTCCTATCCGGAGCTATATCCGGTGCCGAAAGAATTTTTCAAATCGGAGATTTAGAAGCAGAGATACGGGGGGAAAGCTATTTACCATTACGCCCCCTAGCGGAAAGTCCATGAATTTCTTGAAAATTTTGAAATTGTGCGGAAAACATGTTATACTGAAACCACTATCGAACAAAAAAGGAATTTTTCAAATCGGACTCCTAGAAGTGGAGATATTGACAAAAATAAGATTTACATGTACGCCCCTTGGCGTAGAAACCATGCATTATTTTAAGAAGAAAATGTTTCTAAAAGGTTTGTCGACATGAGTAGTATCGGTCTACAAACGACGTTTTTTTCAATCGTGAATTTAGAAGCTCATATTTTGCTGCAAATACATCAGAAGCGGAAATTAAGATTTACGCCCCCTGGTGGCAAAACTATTTTCTTTAAATTAGAAATTATCTGCAAAAACTTCCCATCAGGAGGTTTATCCGGTGCAGAAAGAATTTTTCAAATCGGAGATTTAGAAGCATAGATATAGGGTGAAACGCAGTTTACCTCTTCGCCCCCTAGCGGAAAGTCAATGAATTACTTGAAAATTTTGAAATTATATGAAAAACATGTCACACTGGAAACACTACCCAACAAAGAATGAATTTTTCAAATCGGACTCCTAGAAGTAGAGATATTGACAAAAATGTATTATATATCTACGTACCCTGGCGGACAAACTGTGGAATATTTTAAGAAGAAAATATTCGAAAAGGTATTTCAATTCAAGTGGCATCAGTCCATGAAAGAATTTTTTCAATCGGCATTTTAGAAGCTCATATTTTATGGCAAATATGTCAGAAGGAAAAATTAACGCTTACGCCCCCTGGTGGCCAAAGTATTATTTAACAAAACTTTGAAATTATATGCAAAAGATTTCCCGTCATTAGGTGTATCCGCTGAAGAAAAAATGTTTGAAACCAGAGTTTTAGAAAAAGAATTATCAGGAAAAATGTAATTTACTTTTACGCCCCCTAGCGGAAAATATATGCGTAATTTGAAAAAGTAACTATATCTAAAATGCTCTTCGACGTAAGTGGAATCGAAAGATAAAATATTTTTTTGAATCGGATGTTTAGAAGGAAATGTGGAATAAAACATATTTTTGAATTCGAGATCATCTGCATTTACGCCCTCTAGCGGCGAAATTATGCATCGTAAGAAAACCGAAATAAAGGATCGTCATTCGTATATTTCAAGCTTCCCAATGCAAAAAGAATTTTTTAAATCGGACTAATAGTTGCAGAGATATCGTGGGTACAGACGGACGGACAAACCGGTAACATAAGCACGATCTTTTTGTACAAAAGACGTGCTAAAAAAGGGAGGGGGAGGGATGCTATTACATTATTTCGCATGAGATTTGACGGAGTGAATTTAAAGAAAAGACACATCTTTACCTTCCGTGATATTTGTTTTTTGTTTATCGAAACACTAAATATTTCGTGCAGTTAATGTAGGAGACATCAAATGCTCAGTAAAAAGTAACAAACAGAAGGTAGTCGTCAGAGGTAGTCGTCAGCGTGATTAAGGTATTAAATGTGTCGTCCAATCAAAATCGTGTGAAACTATAGTGAGGGTTGGGGGAGGGGTTATGTGGGTGTACGGCAGAATTCAAGAAAGCGTTGATAATGAAAGGTAAAGAAGAGTAAAAGATAGAGGGATGTTGATGCAGGGTCCGGACTAAAGCCCACAGGACATTTGCCCAACCGGACACCCACCCGCCGATCGGACACTTGCCCACTATGAATGATTTTTAGATAATGCGTAACGTCGGAGGACGTTTCCGGTCTAGTCTAGGAAAATTCATCACATAAATATTTATGGACCGTATAAAAATTGCACTTTGTTTTAGAAATGTTGAAATTTAAGAGGGTTACTTCCAAACCCAAACTTATATATATTTCCTTTGTTATGGGTTCGAAAAGCTCAAACTTAAATCACAAGACAACGCTATCAACAAACGAGCAGCACACTTAGAAATTTGGAAAAGTTTCAATTTAAGGGGCGTTAACCCGCTAAATGTAAACTAACTTATATAATATTTTTCATGGACTCTAAAAAGCTCAAACTTAAATCACAAGACAACGCTACCAATCGACGAACAACGTACTTGAAAGTTTGGAAAAGTTTAAATTTAGAGGGTGTTAACCCCCAAAATGTAAACTAACATACACTGACGGAAAAAATCCCAACACCAAGAAGGGGTTGTGTTAGATAAACGACAGTTGGTAGGAGGTGAGAGTACATCTGTAAGATGACGTCTATGAAAATTTCGCGCTCGGCGCATACATGTGGCGCTAGTATCGCTCCACGGAACATGCAAAGCAGGTTTGCTGTAAATACGTGCTGTAACGTTCGTGAGCGTTAGTTATCGTTGAGATTCGACGTAGTGTGTTGATATTAGTCAAGAATGCCATTAAGAAGACGAAGAAGCCATTATACACAGCTCACGGAGTTTGAACGAGGTTGTGTAATAGGGCAACGAGAACGGGGATTTTCTTTCCGCAATATTGCAGAACGACTTATCAGGAATGTAGCCACTGTGCATGATTGTTGGCAGCGGTGGTCAAGGGAAGGTACTGCCTCAAGAAGACCGGGTTCCGGCCGGCCACGTGGCACTACTGAGAGGGAAGACCGCCGTGTACGGCGTATGGCAGTGGCGCATCGTACCGCGTCTGCGGCAGCAATTCGAGATGCAGTTGTCACCACAGTGATACAACGAACTGTTACAAATCGGTTACTTGAAGGGCAGCTCCGAGCCAGACGCCCTGTAGCGTGCATTCCACTTACTCCAAACCACTGCCGTTTGCGACGTCAGTGGTGTCAAGCTAGAGCTCATTGGAGGACGGAGTGGAGATCTGTTGTGTTTTCTAATGAAAGCCGGTTTAGCCTGGGTGCCAGTGATGGCCGTGTGTTGGTTAGAAGGAGGACAGGTGAGCGCCTGCAACCAACCTGTCTGCGGCCGAGACACACTGGACTTATACCTGGAGTTATGGTCTGGGGAGCAATTTCCTATGACAGCAGGAACACTCTCGTGGTTACCCAACGCACCCTGATGGCACAGTTGTACGTTGGTCTGGTGATTCAACCTGTTGTGCTGCCATTCATGAACAGCATTCCAGGGGTGTTTTCCAACAGGATAACGCTCGCCCGCATACCGCTGTTGTAACCCAACATGCTCTACAGAGTGTCGACAAGTTGCCGTGGCCTACTAGATCACCAGATTTTTCACCAATTGAGCACGTATGGGACATCATTGGACGAAAACTCCAGCGTCACCCCCAACCAGCATTAACCGACCCTGTATTGACTGACCAAGTGCAACAGGCATGGAACTCCATCCCACAAACTGACATCCAGCACCAGTACGACACAATGCATGAACGTTTGCGTGCTTGCACTCAACATTCTGGCGGTTACACCGATTATTAATGTACCAGCATTTCACATTTAAAATGGCTCTTCTGGCGCTTACAATAAGCTGTGATCTTGAAACCTTAATGGATTAAATATGTTACCTATACAAACGTATTGCCGCCATTTCATTCCTCTACAACTGTTTTTTCGTGGCGTTGTGATTTTTTTCCGTCAGTGTATATAATACTTTTAATGGAATTCCTTGTGTTTACTCTTGTTTGCTTAACTTTAAAACCGTAGAAACAGATTTGTTATAATGGTAAACGAGAAGCTTTTTACATTACGGACAGGAATGTATCAAAAGTTTCTTCAAAAAATTAAACAGGATGTACATCAGTAATCAAATACAGATTTGCCTTAACTTGAACTTTTCATGCCTTAACTCGAACTTTTCGGCCAAACACGAAGGGAGTACATGATCCTATAGGACCAGGGAGTCCAGACACCAGCCCAACTATATTGTCCAACAACGACATGAGTCCTCAGGACATCAGCCACTTCCGAAAATGGCCTGATTTTATTGCTATTGAATGTGAACATGTGTAAATCGTAGTAGCAGAAATTTCCGGTCATAAAAATTCCCCATGTTGGAAAGATTCCTATCCGTTTATAAGAAAACAAAATTGTTACAAACGAAAGTAGGATATAGAGGAACTCTCCACCAGGTACCATTTTCCAGCCGTAACACTGGGAGTGCATTTTTGAAACCACAGATGAAAATAAAAGGCATCACGTTATGCCCTAATGTTTACAAGGCATTTAGGCTAAAGAGCACTATTGCAAACTAGAAGCTATAAATTTTAAGTTAGACACATTAAGTATGTATATAATTTAAAAATAAAATGAGACCATAAAAAATAAAATGAAATTATTAAAAATTAAATTAGGCAGAATTAGACACAACATATTGATTCTGAGCGGCTTACAAAGGACATAAGCTTAGGACTTATTTGTAGGTTTTAAGTGGTAAGCATAATATTTGGTATGTGCACATAGGAAACAATATTTGCAAAAATCTCAGGTTATATCAGTTACATTATTATATTCCCCTCAGGCTACTGAGAACATACTAGCATCATGATAGTAAAACACTCGTTAGCGTTGGACTTTCCTTTGTACACGGTGCGGGTCTTTTGACTCAACATGAAGTGGTAAAAAGCCTTTAAGTTGCCATAAATTAAACTGTGGCTGCCATACATCAGCTTTTTTAGTGACTTCTGAATTATGTTATGAGTGTCACAGAAATTTTAGTAATCTACCCACCCTCAGAACCAGAACTGGACACGTAGCTGGTACATTAAGCTCAGATATAATTAAAGATGTAGAGCCACAACTTTACTAGCTTTTTTCCCAGATAGTTCTGCACTCTTGGCCTTTGAACCGAAGAGATAAACATTTATATCATGGTCTCTTTTGTTTTTTACTCAGCATTTGATGTCTTATACGTTAACGCAAGAAGGATTTAGTGTTTCGATAAAAAAATTAACGGGAGGTAAATTTGTATCTTTTTTTTAAAATCACTCCGTCAAAGCTTATGCGAAATAATGTAATACCAGCCCTCCCCCCCTCCCCCTCTCCCTTTTTTTAAATTATAAATGTTTTGCACAGCTTTGTTTTCTACTTTGTTTGTTTTTTTCGATTAAAGAAATAAAACTAGTTTCAAACCCTAGGGATAAAACCTTTTTTTTTTTTCACGAGAAAAATTGTCCTTTCTTTTAACACACGAAACATTTAGTGTTTCGATTAAAAAAAACCACGGGAAATAAAGATGTATCTTTTTTAAATCACTCCGTCAAAGCTTAAGCGAAATAATGTAATAACATTTTCTCGCCCCATTAACTTTCGACATAGAAGGAATAGGCGAAACAAGTATAAGCCACACAGGAAGTTTGCTCCAGGTGAATCTTTTCCCTCTAGCAGGTGAAAGTTTTAGGCGAGGCAGAAATAGGCTAATCAAGAATTATTTCCTCGCTTAAAATGGCGGAACCCTTTAACTTTCGACGTAGCCGGAATAGGCGAAACAAGAATAGGCGAATCATGAATTAACCGTACAAAATCAACCCCAATCGAATCTTCAATCTCATCTCCAATCTCTATGTCTCTCACACACACATCACCAATCACTTCGTTACATTTCAAACCTACACTCTTATCCTTTTCTTCGCATACGTCACTTTCTCGAGCTGTCGTCAAGTCACCAAAACACATTCGCCGAGAGGAAAAACGTATCGTAAAGATTAGAAAATGCTTAACGAGAACAAACCGAAATTTACTTAAGAATACAGGAAACAAAATGGAAAATTAAATTTGAGTATAAGTTACAACGTGTCTTCCAAAATTGCCTGTAGCTCACGATTGATGTTCACTTCGGTCACGGCAGTAACCGACATTTGTTCATGCGGTTCATTTATACTCCATCTCAGCCCTCATAATATTTGTGGCTCAAATCGTAGACGAGAATGTATTATCACCACACTGTGTTTGCAATGTTCGTGAAATTTCAGCACTTCTCACCTTCTTCACAAGATATTTAGGAATACAACGACATTACACACTCACGAACACCTCTACAGACTCCATGCCTCTCACGATGCACTTCGCATGGCCCGCGTCGACCTAAGCATCACTGGCGTAAATGCGATACTGAAACGTATTTGCTCTGCGGATTCTGTCACAAACGGCACAGAGTATGGGGATATCAATATAAAGTGCAGGTAACCTTGAACCACGCTTGTAGCAGGAAGTATCTTGCAGACGATTTTACAAACTTTTAGAGTCAGATAAATACTCCAAAAAGCAAGGCAAAACGTTTTGTTGATCTTACATTCTCAAATTTGTAAAACCAAAATGGCATTTACTTTTCTCCGTATTACTAACTACAAATTCCATAAAATCACATTGTCCTCGGTAAATGGTCTCAAAACAAATCCGACATCTGGGATTAAGGCTCTCTAGGAACCAAAATTTAGCTTTTGCTGATATTTAATTTATTTTGTAAACTGAATGAAAGGAGTCCACACAGTTCTCTATCCAAAATCGAAATATTTTGCTTAACGTTTCTAAGCTCTTGAATTAGTTTTGTTCTCTGACTCGATACTTTTGCACCCATTTCCAGAACTGGGATACCGCATTTCACGTGTACTTGAAAATTGCCATCGAAATACCACATTAGTCTAGTTTTTGAAATACCTATAAAACAAGTTTTACACATATTTGCATATGCACTACATGTATACCATGTAATAATCCTCCTAGAGAAAATGACCCACAGCGACGTCGCTTTGCCTGTTGCTTGTAACGAATTTTTAGAGCACCTCTTACAAAGGTCCAACGATGGCATGCTTGATTTGCTGCATTAAATTTCCCTTCGTACATCTTTTCGAAGGTAGTAATGTCATGATGAAACCATTCCCTGTGTTCGTCATTGAAAGCACCGCAGTTAGCCATGAAGAAATCCAGATGAAAGTGCAAAATGTGTAATTTCAATGACATGTTGCACCCTAGTCTCTCGTAGTGCTGCATGAGGATATCTACATGCTCTTCGTAAGCCTTGCTATTTCCTAGAATGTTTTGGATACTTGCTGAAAAGCATTCCAAGGGTAGCTTCATCACCTGCGCGAATATCATCAAAACGATTATCTCGGAAGAGCTGACGATGACGTATCTGTGGACCAACATATACACATTCCTAGATTTTGGCCTCACTAAGTGATGGAAATTTCTCAGGAAGGTACAAAACCCATGCCACATTTCGACTCATGGCCTTTACGAAATTCTTTATTAGTTCAAGTTTGATGTAGAGAGGAGGGAGCAAGATCTCGCTGGATTCTACAAGTGCTTCGTTAAGTACATTCTCTTTTTCGTGGTTTAAGGGATTTTCGTTGGGGCCAATCCCTTTTCTTGCGGGAGAAAGTCATGGCACAGCTGTCCCATAGACAGAGGAAACAGCAAAACGTTGTGTAACCCTGCTGTATCCCCATCAAGATGGCAATGACCTACAGGTGACCACAAGTCGGCCACGTACACTTGTCATAGTTGATGGTGTGTAACAGTCGTTTAATGTTGTTGTACTATCCTTTCATATCGACTCCGTACCCAAGTAGAACAGGTAGTAAAACCTTACCATTATGTAGCAGCACAGCCTTTAAGCTCAACTGGGACGAATCAATGAACAGCCTCCAATCGTCGTCTTTGTAGTCGATTTGTAGTGCTGTTGTTAGACCCACTGTACCTAACGCAATCAATGAGGTTATCTGTTAGTTTGAAAAATGGAAGGGTAAATCTTTTTTTCTGTGCATGAAACACAGACATATCCACATTCTCTTCTAGAGACTGCTTCAGTCTGGACTCCAAAAGCTCTGCTTTACTTTTTGGCAATTTCAGATCTCTCACTGCAGCACTCAATTCATTCTGGGTAAGTTTGTGTTCTCGTGTCTCAATAGGCACGAAAGCAGGATCTCTTGACGTATGCTTTCGGAGTTAGCGGATGTTCACTGGCCTTACTTCCTTCTTCATCTTCCAGAGTGTAAGAATCTGGTGGGTCGAGAACAGAAAGTCTTTCAGCGTGAGGCAGTCGGCGCTTAGCAGAAGGAATATTCGGATAGGTCAGAGGCCGCTTTTTCTTCTTAGAAATACCATGTCCAATTGGAGGAGCCATGCAAAAGTAACAATCATTTAGATGGTTTGTCGGTTCCCTTCACCCCATTGGAACAGCAAAACGCATCTATCACCCTTTTCGGTTCAAGCATCAACACATATTCCTTGCATGGGATTGACAGCATAAGTGTGGGATACAATACCGGTCCTGGTAACCAATCGCACAACCAAAATAAAGGCGGTAGACTTTCTTTATCATGGGTTTAATGGTTCGCTTTGTGATATAAAAATAGTTTATCCACCAATACAACGAAAATCATCCGCACTGTTCACACATTCACGAGGCATGTTGATGAACACTTTGCACTCACAGAATACACAACGCAAATGATGGCAAGAAAGAAATGTGGTTGCAATGACTGCTGCACACAGTTGGCGCTGAAGGTTATCAGTCTCGTTGGGAACCACACGCTCGACATATCAGACTTCCGGGGCAGACCATGCATTTCCAGTGAAACCCCCTACACTTGTATCTTGAAAACCAGAGCTATTTCGTTATTTTGTTCATATTCGTGATCAGCATAACCAAATTAGTAAAAAGTGACTACTTTTGTCTCAGATACACTTTGACTATTGTCCAGTTTTATTGCCTCTATACAAGGTGGATCAAAATTACACGCCGAATTAAGAAAAAATCGTACCTTAGGAATGAATACAGCAATTTACCTAAATCAATTGATATGTTCTTGGTAGAAATCTGAATTCTTTTCCCAGTCCGTTTCGTTGTCGCGATCTGAAATATATGGAACCAGAGCAGTAAGAAATGGTTGGCTTCACTTGGGAGCCAGTGTGCAGCATGTATTATGTTTATATAACGAAAATTAATCTGCATCTGCGGTACAGCGGCTTTTTAAACGAAAATATGAAAAACAAGTTTCCTGTACATTCTTCCTTCACTCAATGGCAATAACGCTTCGAATCAACACGATGCACAATGCACCTTAAATCAGGTCAACATTTGCCAGCTATTTCCCAAACTATCATATTATGGAACGTGTGCGGGAAGAAAAACCAAAGAAGTCGGAGTAAATCGAGTAGGCGAATGAGCATATAACTTCAGGTGCTAGAAAGAACTGTGTGGGGTATCTTACGTAAACCACCGAGCTTGAAGCCATACAAACTGCAGCTACTTTATGCACTACGGAACAGCAATCCGAAACGCTGGCATGAATTCTGTAGCAATATGAGTGAACGAATTGGGTGTAAGAAGAGGACTTTCTTACGGTGTTATTTTTCTCAACGAAGCCACATTTCATATTAACGGCAAGATGAAGACGCATTTCGTGCGTATATTGAGAAGGTAAACCGAGCATTGCGTCACGCAAAACAAACGCGTCACTCCTAAGGTAAATGGGTTTTGTCCGTTGAGAAAGAAGAAAACTTATGGGCCGTTTTTTCTGCAGAAAAAATGGCCTCAGATCCCATTTTCGCTGGAGGAGGATGCCGAGGTGTATGCCGCACGTAATCTTTTTCAGTAAGAGGGAACACTACCTCACCTTAGTGTTTCCCAATTCTTGTATGTGTCAAGAAGGATCAAATGTGTGGCTTTGGAGATCTATAGGTTTCACGCACCTTATTTTTTTTTTCTTATGGGAATACATATAACGGATCAAGTTTATCTACCCTCTATACCAAGTGTCATTGAAGAATTCTAAGAAAGGTATGTAGTAGCTGCGGCTACTGTAAATGAAGACATATTTCCGAATGTATGGGATGAAATCTGTCATTTGAGGGACGCCTTTTTGCGTAACCCGTGGCCACCACGGAGAACATTTGTAACACTGTAACTTGTAAAAAAAATGAGGTTTGTATTTATACAGTATCATTTGTTTTTGCTGCCTTCATTAAGTCATGTTTGCTTCAAATCTATTGCTAATTTTATTCTACCCTGCATATCTGCTACACGCACATTTCGAATGTGTTGGTGCACACTGTGCGCATTGGTTTGCTCGTTCTCATGGAACGCCTCCGCCAGCTGCATTGAAATCTATGATGTTCAAGGTTCCATCCACTGCAGAAGTAAAACAGAATGTTATTAAAAACTTTTTCATCAGGACTTGAAAAACATTTCAATCCGAACATTCAGTTTGTAAATTTTATAGCTGATTTAGTTTGAAACTTATCGAATATTTGCCGGCTTTTTTAATTATTGTATTTGATTTCGAATTACGTTTCTTAAATATTAGTAACATTCCTAAATGTTGGGAGTGGAGGAGAAAACAAATACGTAAAGACATGTATTTGGAAAAAGGATTGATGATCTACGTAGATCACTGTATTAGTACCATGCAGTGGCGCACCCAGTGGGGGTGGCTCAGAGGCCCGAGCCCTCCCCATGAGGTATCACTTGGGCCTTCGTTTTTTTTTTTTTTCATTGGCGGCTCTTTTTATAATACCGGTATATTTGTATATGTTTTTAAATATATCTATTCTACGAACAATTGAAACGCACTTTAATACGGCAGAAGAATATTGGAATATGTTTTCTCCGGTGTATTTTTATCTGCATTATATCTTGGGCCATACCCATAAAGAAATCCTGTGTGCGCCACTGGCACCATGGATGCATTTTGTCTTTGATTTATTTTGGAATAAATAGCCAGATGAGTACCTTAGGTTATGTTCAATATTTAACTGAGATCGATGTCTCTCGCTAATTAACTTCACTGCTGAAGTCCTAGTTTCACGGAGGACTCATTAGTGGCGATGATTAAATTGCAAAAAGAAGGAAGACACAGGTCTTGCTTTTCTCTGGTTTCTGAGAAATTTTTTCTTGTTTATAAATAATATTGTCACGTTCAGAGGAAGGAAAATCACTGAAATAAAATTGCAACTGTCAACTTAAGTAGGAAATTGTAAAGTGACATCAGACTGCAAATAAGCCGCATGGAAAGAAAACGAAAAAAAAACAAAAAAACATTTTGACGTTAAGCAAACTGCCAAACGGATCTCCACAGTTCTAGTATTTAAACTAACTTCACTGTTTTATTTTATGTTCTCCGAATACTGATAATTCATCATATGCATTTTCAGCCGGAAACGCAATCAAAATTAATACAGCGTTCCTTTTGGTTCTGCTTCGTACCAAGGTTCTTTAACTTTGCTTCGTACTAAGGAATGCCGGCACATACAGTCATATTTTAGATGCCATGCAGGTTTCCATATATTATTAAAATAAATCCCAAGTAAAAATCTTCAATGTAACGAAAATGGGTAACGAAAAAAGCTTGGAGAGGATCTTTAATCTATCTAATCAAAAAGCTTCTTTAGCTTGTCTAATAATTTATTTTTAATAAATTTTTCTTGAAAGCTATTAAACATGAAAACATAATTAGCGATAAGAATGCAAGAAATCTCGAATCATTTATTTATATCAGATTTAAAAAGAACTATTATCATGGCAAAAAAATGTCTAGACCTTCGATGAATGAAAATGTTTTTGAGAAAAAGAAGTCGGATTTAGAAGTGAAACCCTCTTCGGGATGTAAAATATTACTTAATAAAAAGTGAAGCAAAGGGAATTTGGAACAAATCTCCTAGTACTTGAGCTTTTCAGAGAAGTCTTTTCAAGAATAAATACGATTAAACAGGAGAAGAAGCGAAGTAAGACAAAAGAGTACCCGGTAAAGTAAAAACGAAATAAATGCTGGTAAAAGAAAGACACGTTCGGAGTACCACTGGCCGCTAAAATGAACACACTATGGTGTCAAAAGAGGACAGCCGCGGTATTTTCTTTTTTTAAAAATAAATAGAAGAAATCAATGAAATAAAACAATATGTCAAACTGTGAATTCAACGATAAAATCCAGGAAAAATAAAAGTGGTGGCTCCTCCGATGACATAAATAGAAAACTAAATCCGCATAGGACTTCAAAATTTGCTGTTAAGCTGATGTCAAAGAAAGCGGAAACAAAAGGAGAATTGGGACAGAACAACATGATTAGTTTTGCTGAACATTACCTTTTATACCATAGAGAACGCAGCAGACAGAAAATGTCGAATTATTTACTCGAAATAGAAGTACAAAGCAATTTAATCATTAAATAAACTGTCCGCCTATGTTACATTAATTCATGTCGGAAGATTACGGAAAGAAAGTTACTGACGAACTTTTCTAGCGTAACAGGAAGTAATTATACACTATATTGACAAATGTCACCGGACACGTAGAAGAGAAACACAACATAACATTTATTGAAATACATTAGTACGGTGTCGGTCCACCTTTGGCTTTAATGCATGCACTGACCCTTCGAGACATGCTTTCGAAAAGGTTTTAGAACACAGCGATAAGTATGCGCTTCCATTCAATACAAAATGCTGCCGCTAACTGTTGATTAGTAGTAGGCCTTGATTCCAAACATCTAATATGGCGCTCTAATTCATCCCATAGGTGCTCTATTGGATTAATATCAGGGCTCTGTGGCCAGACCACACACGATACGGAATTATCGTCAAACCACGCCGTAATAATATTTCCTTTATAGGTCAGTGTATTATCCTGCTGGTACCAACAAGACTCGGTTCCATAGTATTGCCACATAGTTGATAGGGCATAATTGTCGACAATATCGAGGTAGACCTGCTGGTTAACAGGTTTGTCCACGATAACCAATGGGCCGGCACCATACCACGAAAAACAGCCCCACACGAGTACACTGCCGGCTCCAAACTTGACCGTAGGAACAGTACACTGTGGTAAATAGCGTTTTCCTGGCTGCCGCCATACCCACACAGCGTCATCAGTCTGATGGATAGTGCATCTGGATTCATCAGTCCATAGGACCCGTTTCCATTGATCTACGGTTCACGGTAAATGTTTTTTACACCATGCTAAAGGACGAGTAGTATTCCGAGTGGAGATGAAAGGCTTATGAGCAGCCGCACGACAATCGTTACCCATGGAATGAAGTTCTCTGCGAATGGTACGTGTACATACTGAGGTTCCAGCATTTTTACTCATCTGTACACTGCGGTCTTGTGCATTACTCCGTCGATTAGCTAAAACGACTCTCCTGAAGCTTCGACGTCCTCTATCACTGATTTTCTCTGGTCTGCCGGTACGTTTTGCTGATTCAGGCACGCCATGTGTCTTCCACGTATTCAGTACATTCAAAACAGTTGACTTGGATATGTTTAAACGCCTCTCAGTTTAACTTATGGACAACCCACTAATAAAACACCCAACAAACTTTCGTTTCTCAAAGTAAGTTGTCTCCCGCCGCCAAATTTTTACTCAACATCACAGTGCGATATGATCGCGGTCAGCTTCAGGCTTGTTTTATACCATTTGCAGCTGTACCGCACATATTAACAACACAGCGGATCCGTTCGTTTGCTTTTGACGGGGGTGTCCGGTGACCTTTGTCAATATAGTGTATTTACCTAATATGCACTGCGTTAAGCATAATTAGCTTAATATCAGCAAAAGAAACAAGGATCATAAATACATTTTCAAAGAAGAATCCTCGTTCACTGACTTTGAACCTCATAAACACAATAAAAAGTATTCGCAAATCCAGAGACATTACAGGTATTCTTCGTTGTGCGCCTTTATGCTTTTCTTCATTGTATTATATTTCTTGACCTGTATAATTTGAGGACCTGGTTTTTCTGGGAATCTAAATGTGTAATTCGTATTTTACATCAGAAAGAAAATGACGCAGAGAGAAATCAGTTATTATGGATTGAATATCTGATTTCTTGAACTTCAGTCCTGGATTTGAATTCTGATAAGATAAAAATGTACTGGCCACTTTATCAACTCAAAATGTCTCTCTTCTCTGGAACCTTTGACTTCAAATTTGAAATTCAGTACGCCGTATAATCATTTACGTTTCATGTAAGATGTTACACTACCTCCCACTTTACAGAGGAAAAACTTGGGAAAGCTCAAAGATACGGAAGCACCTAACATTTAATTGATTTCACAATTGGCTATTACATCGGGAAACTGTGATATAGCCATGCTTTGGTTCACTTCTACCTGTCCAACGGTTGGAATACACACGATCTCGATGTTCTGTAACAGTTCGACGAAACTGCGTAGGCGCTCCGTCTTGATAAACCACATGCACCGGTTTGTTACTAATATGGCTGTTTTTGCAAAAAAGTCTGTAGTTTCTATATTAGTAAGTGCTGGTTTTACTGGTTGTTGAGCGTGGCTAGCAAAAAAAAGACCCTAAGAGGTAGTCTTTAATGATGGTGATCCAAGGATTCACATAGAATCCTTGCTAATGCCGATTCTGCCTGATTTCAGTCGGACTATTCCGCGTCCATGAGTGCATCTTGTTAAAGATCATAATGATATTTCGAGTGAACTGCAATTTATCCGTAAAAAGGGCCCCATGGAGAAAACAAGTTCGGTAATTTTTCAGAATCCTTTGAGCAAAGCTTACCAGAGAAGGAAAATCAGCTGGTCAGAATGCGAGTTCCCTTTTTAACTGGAATGGATACAATTGCTCTTGAACAGATCCTCCGTACAGAGGAATTTGATGCGCCCACCTTTGCTTGAACTCTTCCTGTGATAGTTCCGTGCTTCTCCTCCATCATGTACAGCACCCGTTTTTCTGACGCAGGTGTATTCACATGTCTAGGTCTTTCCGACTTTTAGTGCGCGCCACAGTTGATCCCGTTTGCAGCAGACATAAATGAACCATGGCGAACTTTGCCATCAGCACATCCGTGTGGAAATGTCACTCCGCAGAGGTGCTGTGCTTCCATGCTATTTTTCGCTCATCGGTACATGGAATGAATACCAGTCCATTCGGCTTTGATAAATGGAGTCTGCAAGTCCACGGTTGCACAAAACCTTATAGGCGACAACATCGACGCTACTTTTCACTTGCCCGTAACGTCGTCTATCTAATGCGAGTGCTTAACGGAACGACTGTGGGTTTCACTGTAAAGCAGCCTAATCGCACGTTGTAGTGGTTAAATTTTGTCACACATTTGCATTCATACTCAACGTCGAGTGACATGCAAATAGCTTTCACTTCATTAGCACAGCTCTAACCACACAGTTTTCCGTACAGAGGAAAGGAGTATACTTCCCTTCGCACTTTGTGCTATGACATCGTGCGTATCTCTGTAGGGGAGAGTTTCCGGCCCTACGTTTACATGACTTTATTTCATCAGAATTCTCAAAGGTCGACCAACATTTTAGAAACACCATGTATTTATTCGGTTTAAAAGAAAGAAATGTCTGCAAGTGCAAGGTAACAGAAAACGTGCTATGTACCGTATATACAAGTAAGAATCAGTCCAAAATGTAGATGACATCGTTTGCCACGACGTGCTCCCATCGTCTGGGCAGCTGTTTGATATCGTCTTTGTAGAATTGTGGATGCTTGAAAGTAAAGAAGTAGTGTGTAAGTGGGCGTTTGACATCGTGCCGGTTGGTTAACCGCTGTCTGTCCAGGAAGTGCTGAAACGACCGAAAAAGGTGGTGTCGCTTGATGTCCGGAATATAGGCTGATTGCGGTGGCAGCTCTCAGCCATAATTCCTGATCTTGGGACAGGTCACTAGTGCTGTGTGAGGTGTCGCTCCATCCTGCTGTACGAAGACGCCCTTGCTGTACAGCAGTGCTGGTCGTTTCGACGTGAGCGATGCGTGCAGATCGTCGAGCTGACGGGAGTATATCGGATGTGATTGTGGTGTCGTCCGGCAGCAGCTCAAAAAACAGGAGATCCGGCATATCCCACCAGACAGCAGGGCCTTACGTGGGTCTGTACGATGGCTTTGGGGTTCGGAATGGGCTCTTGTTTTGGGACCTTTCACTGTTTCCGTGCCCTGACGTTTCTCGTCACCAGTCACAATGCAGTCTAAGAATGGTTCAATTCTGTCACGTGCTAGCAGGGAAATGCATGCACTCCTGCGATTTTCTTTCTGCTCAATTGTGAGTTGATGGAATACAAAAACTCCCTTCTTGTGCACCTTTCGAAGTTGATGCACGTGCGTGATAATGTTCATGTGGGTTGTCCCCAGCTGTTCGGCAAACTGCCGCATTGTCTGACGTTGGTCGGTATCCACTAAGGTCTTCAGCATGTCTATAGCTACCGTTTCGGTTCTTCCAGCTTTGTGACGGTCTGACAGGTGGAAATTTCCCTCTAGAACCCGTTGGAACCAATGACAGCACTGACGATGTGATATGACATTGGGGGTACACAGTGATAATGTTCCTTACAGCATTTGAGGGGTTCATTGCGCAGGAAATTCATGCAGAATGCAATGGCGGATGTGCTCCTTTTCCACTTCCCTGTTGGCTGGAGCTTACACTCTTCGCCTTCTGACAGCTAACTGACGCTGACTTAAGCCACCCACATGCTGACGTCATGCAGATGGGCTGCGCAATCTTAGTGGCCAATGTGCGCCGTGCCCGGGGCTTCGACTTCGGGTACCTCGTCATCGTACATTACTTTCTTTCCAACCCAGTTCAAAGTGGTTATGTAAAGCTGACCTTTAAGTGTAATTTAATATTTCAAGTCATTAATGCTTAACGTCTTTCTGTACTCTGAAAGCAGAAAGATTACGCTGAATTCCCCAGAAAAATAAGCACTTTATTTAAATCCTATCCAACGCAAAAATACATTTTTAAATCGAATTTTTAAAACCAGAAGAAATTCGGCAAAAACCAAAATGCATTTTGCCTCCAAACGTTAAAAATACGTATTATTTAAATAGGGTACTGTGCGCTCTGTTTTACATAGTCAAAAAATAACTTTTCCAACTAAATTTATAGAATTGGTAAAATATTTGCAAGTAGTAATATTCACTCAATAATAGCAGAAATGTCCATCACAAATAAACAAATGCCACGTAATAAATATTTCCTCATATTGTAAGATATAGGACAGTAAACGACTTCTACAAATGTGATGATAAGAAGCACAGATCTAAGAGGAAAAACCATATTCCTGTTGTTGCTTTTTGCTGTAACAAAATAGACAACGACTTTAATAAATTTATTTCTTCGACCATCTGCATGTCACACATTAACCACATCGAATCAGTGCAATCGTGTGCTACCCATTACCATCTGCCAATGCAACTCATAATCGTTTGCCGCCAATTTCACCATTTTACCACGATTTCTTCTGGCATTAATGTTTTTTTCACTGCGGCAAGCACATATACTTTGTAGGACCCTTGGGCTAAAATTAGGGTTATTATTTGGAACTGAGAAAATAGGTGTAAAGCATAAAAACGCGGAATAATATGCTAATGTAAATATAAGGGTTGATCAATAAGTAGTGAGACTTTCTGCCTGAAAGGGTCAAACCATGACATACGTAAAAATAATCGCCGTATACACTCAGTCAGAAGTCCCACCGTTGCACAAGTCATTGTATTCCTGCGGCATAGAAGGAGGCTGGCTGCTGCTGCAAGCAGTTATCTATAGCTTTACGCACCTTATCATCCGAAATGAAACGTTTGCCTTTGAGATATTTTTTCATAGATCCAAAATATGAAAACCTCAGGGAGATTGGTCTGTACTCTGGATGTTGAAAGACTTTAGACTATACTCGACTATACTCCAGATGTTGAAAGACTTCCCAGCTAAAGCGCTCCAATGTCCGTCGTGTGGTAACTGCCATATGCGCCCGGGCGTTATCATGCAGAATCACAATACCCTGAATGACGTTGCCAGGTCTCTTGTTTTTGATGGCTAGGTCGAAGCTTCATTAAAGTTTTACAATATCATTTGACATTGATGGTTGATCCTTCAGGTAACCATTCAAGAAGCAATGGTCCTCGATGGTCAAAGAACATGCTTAACATCACCGTGCCTGCGAAAATGGTTGACCGTGATTTCCTCTGAGGTGGCGGTGATGCATGTTTCCACTGCCTGCCTTCAACTCTTGCTCGAAATTATAAAACCTGCTTTCGTCTCCAGCAATAATGCGTACCATAAAATCTTTACCTTCTTCATGGTAGCCGAACAGATTCTGTAACGATAGTCTCATTCGTTGACTCATTTGTCTATCAGACAGATGTTTCGGTACCCACGTGGCGCAGACGTTCTGATGTTCACACACACACTGTTCGCCAATTCCCAGATCGTAACTCTTCGGTTGGCCTTTACTGCAGCATCCACACGTGCAATTGTCGTCACTGAACCAGCACGACGTGCTACTCCTGATCTTGGCCAATCTGCAGTGCTTTTTCGTCCACCACTGAAAAGCTGGCACCACCTCACTACAGTACTGTGTGGAAGACAAGGAGGCCCATACACCGCCTTTATTCGTCTGTGAATTTCGCTTGGTGGCCTTTGTGCCGTTTTCAAAAACTGAACAACAGCACGTTGAGCAACTGTGGACGTACCCATCTCGTACGAGAGAGCAATAAAATTAGTCCAGCACATTACACGGCTTCCGTAACAAACAAGCTGCAATGCAGTTGCGTAGCCTTTAAATTGCCTGACACTAGCGCCACTCATTTACAAAATTAGGAAACGCAAATGTACTCCAGCCAAAGTCTCACTACGTATTGAACAATATTTATAGTTGTTTGTCAGCCAGGATAATAAATCAACCAAGGACGTTGAAATAAGGAGAGAAAGTATGAGGGCACAAACATGAAGCTTTCTCAACATACAACCAAGCAGACGACGACAGCCATCTTTAGACTCTGATAGTCGTCAATCATAAAAAGCTTAAGGTAGCAATCTTAAAACCACGATAATTAAAACACTGTGCAGGCTTCCGATGCTTCAGTACTTCCATCTGATGATAGGCTTTAGAAAGACAGAAAGTTTTTATGGCTTTATTTTTAATCTTTTAACTTATACATTAAATAAATTCTTCACTTCATCGGAAGCCTGCGCAGTGTTTTAAATATCGTGGTTTTAAGATTGCTACCTTAAGCTTTTACGATTGACTCATTCCGCACGAGAATCTGATATCTTGTCTGATAGTCAGTTTGAGCTATTGGGTTGTTACTGACAAGTTTGGTTTTCGAAATTTGAAGTTATATTTTTTTAGAAATGGTGTGTTGTTGCGCTTATGGATGTCACAACAAATCCGGGAGACCACCTCTTGGAGTTACTTTTCATAGGTAAGTAACGGAGAAACATTTAATATGAAATCTTTTATTTTCCAAGGAGGAGACAGTAGTCAAGCTCGTATATGAAAACCTTTCAAGTGGAATTATTAAGGCCACATATTTGTCAATAAACATATATTTTATTAAGGCCACATATTTTGTCAATAAATGCATTTTTCTGAAAAAGTGTGCTCCCGCCCTATATTAAAAATCTTGGTGCTCTAGAATTTCATTCAACGGTGGTTTAGGTGCAAAACAGCATATACACTGACGGAACAAAATCCCAACACCACGAAAACATAGTTGTAGAGGAATGAAATGGCGGCAATACATTTGTATAGGTAACATATTTAATCCATTAAGGTTTCAAGATCACAGCTTATTGTAAGCGCGAGAAGAGCCATTTTAAATGTGAAACGCTGGTACATTGATAACCGGTGTAACTGCCAAAATTTTGAATGCAAGCACGCAAACGTTCATGCATTGTGTCGTACTGGTGCTGGATGTCAGTTTGTGGGATGGAGTTCCATGCCTGTTGCACTTGGTCAGTCAATACAGGGACGGTTAATGCTGGCTGGGGGTGACGCTGGAGTTGTCGCCCAATGATGTCCCAAACGTGCTCGATTGGTGAAAGATCTGGTGATCTAGCAGGCCACGGCAACATGTCGACAATCTGTAGAGCATGTTGGGTTACAACAGCGGTATGCGGGCGAGCGTTATCCTGTTGGAAAACACCCCCTGTAATGCTCTTCATGAATGGCAGAACAACAGGTTGAATCACCAGACCGACGCACAACTGTGACGTCAGGGTGCGTGGGATAACCACGAGAGTGCTCCTGCTGTCATAGGATATTGCCCCCAGACCATAACTCCAGGTGTAGGTCCAGTGTGTCTCGGCCGCAGACAGGTTGGTTGCAGGCGCTCACCTGGCCTCCTTCTAACCAACACACGGCCATCACTGGCACCCAGGCAGAACCGGCTTTCATCAGAAAACACAACAGATCGCCACTCCGTCCTCCAATGAGCTCTAGCTTGACACCACTGACGTCCAAAACCGCAGTGGTTTGGATTAAGTGGAATGCACGCTACAGGGCGTCTGGTTCGAAGCTATCCTTAAAGTAACCGGTTTGTAACAGTTCGTTGTGTCACTGTGGTGGCAACTGCAGTTCGAATTGATGCCGCGGACGCGGTACGTTGCACCACGGTCATTCGCCGTACACGGCGGTCTTCCCTCTCAGTAGTGCCACGTGGCAAGCCGGAACCCGGTCTTCCTGAGGCAGTACCTTTCCTTGACCACCGCTGCCAACAATCATGCACAGTGGATACATTCCTGCCAAGTCGTTCTGCAATATTGCGGAAAGAAAATCTACTTTCTCGTAGCCCTACAACACGACCTCGTTCAAACTCAGTGAGCTGTTGATAATGGCTTCTTCGTCTTCTTAAAGCCATTCTTGACTAACATCAACACACTACGTCGAATCTGAATGATAACTAACGCTCACGAACGTTACAGCGCGTATTTACAGCAAACCTGCTTTGCATGTTCCGAGGGCGCTACTAGCGCCACACGTATGCGCCGAGTGCGAAATTTGCATTGACGTAATCTTACAGATGTACTCTCACCGCCTACCAACTGTCGTTTATCTAACACAACCCCTTCTTGGTGTTGGGATATCTTTTTCCGTCAGTGTATAAGTGTCGCTTAAAATAAAAAAAAACAACATGGTCAGCTAAATAGCTTTAAAAGTGAAATTAATGAGTGAAAAGCCGATAAATTGAGATTGTGTGATTGAGGGTCCACTGTGCTTTAACTCTCCTCGAAAACACCAGATGGATTAAGGAGACCAAAATACTACTACAAGGTGAAGGAGATCACACACTACATTTTAGACCCCGAAAATTCCCAACACCTCCCAAAAAATCACCCTGGAGGGGGCATTGGTCAGGGAAACACCTAGATAGCCGAAGTGCTGACTGGGCATTAAACATTAGACATAGGGACTTTACCAATCCTTAAATGGAAAATCAAAGTGATTCGTATGAAAACGGTCAGTAGGAAAAATTGGAACGAAAATACAGCAATAAATATTAATTAGTTTTAATAAAAACTAGAAACAAGAGGGGAAAAGCCTAGCCCAAAAGTGCAAGTCACTTCTCAGCAACATATCTTTGCCCCTTCCTGCAAAAGTATGTTGATCAGCCCTAAATTAAAAATCTAGGTGCTCTAATAAAACGACGGACGGCTGTCTGGGTGTCTAATATCATATACACTGAGTGGCCATTTTAGTAGGAACACCTGACAGTTTTAGCTATGGCTGCACGCTGTTGCCGCCAGAGGGCTAGGCTAGTATAAAAAGGGAAAGCTTAGTTTTTGCGACAGTGGTAGAAGTGATTTTTGAGTGACGAGATGGGTAAAAAATGCGATTTGACGGACTTTCAACGTTGGATAATTGTAGGAGCTCGGAGCCATGGAGCGAGTATCACCGAAACCGTCGCATTTGTGAACGTTTCACAGCAGCTGTTGTTAAAGTGTTTAAAGACTGGACTGTCAGCCAAAAAACTGGGTATCTACGTGCAACGTGTGGTCGTCATCGACTAGTGACTCCTTGGGCGGAACGGAGAGTGTCCAGACTGGTAAAAGACAACAAAAGGGCGACAGTGCAGCAAAAAACTGATCATCTTAATCAATGATCCCCTCAAATGATCTCTGCAAGCACTGTTCGCCGCACACTGCATCGGATCGGATATGGCAGCCGAAGGCCTGTTCGAACACCTTTGCTGTCTGCAGTTAACAAGAGAAAACGTCTCCAGTTCGCACAGAAGCACAATGATTGGACAGTCAATATATGGAAACAAATTATGTGGTCCGATGAATTACGTTTTCAGTTGCACCATGCCGATGGCGGAGTGAGAATTTAGCAGAAACAGCACGAAAGCATGGACCCCAAATGCATTGCTACAACCCTTCAAGCTGGTGGAGGCAACGCTATAGTTTGGGGAATGTTTTCCTGGCATGCTTTGGGCTCCTTAATTTGTGTTTATCAACGTCTGACTGGCACATCATATCTAAACATCGTTGCGGACCAAGTGCATCCTGTCATGTGGATGGTTTATCCCAATGGCGATGGCTACTTTCAACAAGATAATGCGTTATGCCATAATGCTCGTATTGTACAGGATTGGTTTCAAGAACATGCCGATGAGTTTACTTTGCTTAGGTGAACCCACAATCTCCAGATCTCAACCCCATTGAGAATTTGTGGGATGAAGTTGAACGAGCCATCAGACAGCTGGATCCCCAACCGTGCAATCTTACACTCGTGGAAAGTGCTATTCATCAAGCATGGTCTCAGATTCCACAAACCACCTATCATTATCTCGTGGAGTCCATGCCACGAAGAATGGACGCAGTATTAAAGGCAAAAGGTGGCCTAATGATGTACTGAGGGGTGGTCATAATAAGGTGGCCATTCAGTGTATAAGTGGAGTATAAAATAAAAACCCACAACACCGTCAGACAAATAGCGTTGAAAGTAAGAATACTGTGCGAAAAACCTGGAAATTGAGATCATGTGCCAATGTGCTCTAACTCTCCTGGAAAATCCAGAAGAGTTAATGAGACTTAATTACTACCAAAAGGTAAAAGAGATCACATACTACATTTTTTGGACCAAACAATGTTTCAACACCACCCAAAATACCCCCTACAGGGGTATTGGGCGGGGAAATGCGTAGGGACACCAAAGTGCTGACTGAGCATTCAATAGTATTCATAATAAATTTTACCAAACCTGAACTGGGAAATGAACGTGATTCGTGTAATAACTGTCAGTAGTCCAAAAATAGCAATAAATATTAATTAGTTTTTGATAACAGTTTGTACCTAAGCTGAAACAAGAGAATCCAGCCAAATTGCTTCCTGAATTCTAAATACCTGGAAATAGCAGTAACGTCCTAAACATTGATAAATCAACTAATAATGTTTTTAAGAACAGTATATCAACGATTAATATAATAAAGGAAGGCAAATTTATTAATTTTAAAAGCAAATTGCTAGCTTCATGTCTCGCACAGCGTTAACAGCTGTTGCATAGTCTACTCATGTTAGTCTTAAGATGGCTGCCGTGGCGTCACAGGCGTGACGTTTTTCTGGAGAGTGCTTTTTTCCCGATTTCTAACCTCCTTGAAATCAACCGTGTACTGCTACGAAGATATATGCCGGATAGATTAAATATTTTCTGCTGCAGCTACATGTTAAGGATATCGAAACAAATTTCTTGAAACTGAAAATCGAATCATAATGTATATCAGGAGTGTTTAACTATATGTGCAGATTTAAAGGGCTGGATTGCGAACTTAAATTTAAAATAGAATTGTGAAGTACATGCAGTATTTTTTGAAACGCGAAATAAATTTACCAAATCTATCGCAGAAAAAAAAAAGAAGTAAGATAAGGAGATTTCAAAGTTGAAGTAGGTAGCAACTTATTATTTTCTAGTGGGATACCACAATTATACAGGGTGATTCATAAAGAAGTATACACTTTCAACGCTTTATAAAACAAGAACAATGTAAGATATTTTATGTTACCTGTAACATAATTGCACGGGAATGTTTCAAGTTGTTTTGGAGACAGTCACAGATGTTCTAGGTGTGTACCCTTAGCCACATGACACACATCGAGCCGGTAATCCATTTCCGTTTCCACTTTCTGTTTCCAGTTTCCAGATGCTATAAAACAGTAACAGTTAACGTCACGGACCACAACTGCGAACCGTTAGGTAGATGTACTAATAACGTTTGTGTCCCGCTACTGAGGGGCACAAACTCCCTCCCTGTTGATCTAGCGGAGCTGAAACAGCGTATCACAGCTCGCTGTCACTGCACCTGATTGAGATATCTTACCTCGTGTTTGGGTAGAAACGGATTACCGGCTCGATATGTATCGTGTGACTAAGGATGCACACATAGAACATATGTTACTGTTTCTAAATTTTTTTAAACACTCCCTTCAATTCTGTTACGGGTAACATAAAATATCTTACATTGTTCTTGTTTTATAGTGCGTTGAAATTGTATACTTCTTTAGGAATCACCCTGTATTTGCCATTCAAAGACAGGAATTTTAAAACGACCGAAAACAATAACAAAAAAAAATCAGTCTATCGGCTACGTTAATTTTCGTTAGTAAATAATATGGCCAAAAGATTTGTTGACATTAAAGTATGGAATGCGATCAGAACATTTGACAAAAACCACGGATATTTTAGGCAATAATTGTTTTAAAGTTTACTGTAGCTTGACATCAACTTATTCTGCAATGAATTTCCGTAACTCGTATCTTATTGATGATATATCGTAATAAACTCAAGCATATAATTATGCCATTCCATCAAAACATTTTATCACAGGAAGAATTAGAAAACGTATGAAAAATCGAAGCTTAATTTTCTCAATTCTATATACGTATACATATAGATATTTTTTCACGCCGTTTTCCGTAAGAATATACGCCGTGTTTTTAGATAGGCAGAAAAAACATCCACGGGAAAATCTTTTGTATGAAGTACTAGATACCAGATTTCTTTCTACTTGAGTTTCTGAATAAGTGTCATGATGTATTTAAAGCCAGATGTTGCGACAATGCCATTAAATTCGCAAGTCTTCTCGTGTAAGTCAAGAAACGAGCTAAAAATCGTTACGAATGAAACTGCAAACCAGTTTTTCCTAAAAATTGTTTTGCCAAAACTTTCTTCGTTTTCTGTCTAGTTTTGTACAAAATAATTATGTGTAAGTCATCAGCATTAAGATAATTTACGTTTCAGTTCTTCCTTTCTTTTATGATATCTTGATGTACTTTTGACATCTTGTTTCAATTTTTAAGAATTTTTGCGGAATCTTTAGAGGATAAAGAATACGGGAGTTCTTAGTTACATTACGATGTCAATGAAAACGACGTAAACTAAGAACCCTTATGATTCAAGGCGCATTTTGGTACTGACATATCATTTGGTAAGACAAAAAAAACTGATGAAATGAAATTAATGAAAATGTCACATGATGTCAGTTAAGGTGATATTTCTTTGCCATGTCACGAACGGAATCACGAACTGAAAAAAGGGTCTTAATCAAAGATTTTAATCAATACATTTCCTAATTCCAGTATTTGGTGGCATTGAAACTGTTTGTTATGCTATGTTACTTTACGAAGGCGGGAAATCAATACGCAAGCCCAAAATAAGAGCAAAATCAAGATATAACAATAATTTTTCTCCTTAATATGTACGTAATTGGCTGCAAAGCAGACTGAAAGTACATTCCTAATTTTCACATTAGTGACTGACAGATCAAAACGCAAAATCAGCGTGTATTATCGCATTGGTTGAAGTACGCTGAATAATAAAGTTTCAATGCTCAAGATAGTAGGTGTTGAAAACCCCTATTATAAATGCTTTGGGGTTGCAATTTTTATACTCATGATAATTTTGTTCCTTCCGCATTTCAGATATTTGAAAACAGAGCATTTGTGACAAAAAGATATTATTTTCCGGTTTCATTACATTTACCGTATACCATTTTCACTCGGAGAGAGAAAACGCCAAGCATTTATTGTTAAATCAGCTGAGATGGTGATTTGTTCAAATTACTTGTACTTTCAAAATACTGATCAATGGGATCCCCGCCAGCATCAACATGGTTTACTAAAATCCGGTAAAATGAACATTCTACTGTAACCGATTTGAGAGTTACTCCATGGAATCATGGCCTGAATTTCGAGGTATTTCTAAAAGGAAGACCAGCCGTCCTGTATGGCCGATCTGCATTCCGCTCCTTTCTAAATACATATGTTACATATAAAATATTACTGCTTCTAAAATACTGGGTAACACATTTTAATGAACTTTCTGCTTTAGTTGATATTTTAATTGATTTTAGTTACTTCGGGCCCGCTGATTATAAATATGGCACTGGATTTGCTGTAGCGTCTATGGCTCGGACGGTATACGCAATATGTGTCTTTTTCAAACCGTAAATGTACTTTACCTGTAAAATATAAGAAAATTATTCTAAAATTATTATTCCTTTAGTTTACTTTAAATTTTTGCACTAAAAGTGAAGGATAATAAAGCAACAACGTGTTGGTACTAATTTCAAGTTATAGAAATACATTAAAAGAACAATATTTCAGGTCGAAATGATGCACTATAGCATCATACAAAATGAAGTTTAGCAACGTAAAAAATGTGAATGTATAAAAAAGAAAAAAATTCATTTCATTTATTATTTCTCATGTTACAGATTCATGATTTATTTTTACATTATTATTATCTACTTTTATAACAACAGCAAGAAAGCTAAGGGAAAAGGCCTCACAGAGTCCTGACTTGGCCCCGAGCTCCCTAATTAAAGTTAACAATCCAAGACAGCAATGAAACTAAATTACTATTAGTATAACATGAAATCTCAGCGCCGCTACAATTAGAGATCACTCTTGCCCTCCGACTATCTGATAACCCTCTCCTTCCCATGTTTTTGTGTTATTATAATTATTATTTTTTGTATTTTTTTGTTGTTAGTTTAATATATATGCTTTAAGTGTTTTTTATATAAGTTATAGTTAATAATTTCTGTTAGTTCTCTAGGTAATGAATTCCAAAATATTGGTCCACAGTAATGTAGACTTTGCATTATGCTTATAGTTTTAGGTAAAAATGGTATTAGTTTATGCTGATTTCTAGTATCATATTGATCTGTATTATTAGTTATATTTATTAGATCATGTTCTATGTTATTTTTTACTTTTTTATACATAATGTACAATTGCTTAGCAGTTATTATATTAAATTTAGTAGTGAAAACACTTGTAAATCCATGAATACTCAACCACATATATTTATTACTGTTAAAGTTGTATTTCAAATCTATTAGTCTAATAACTTTACTTTGAAGCATTTGCAGTTTTTTAGAATTCGATTGAGTTGTTCGACTCCATGTTAGTATGCAATAATTAAGGAGTGTGTGAATTAAGGTAAAATATAATAATTTAATGTTTTAACCGTAAGATTTATTAAAACATGGCTTACAATTCCTATATTTTTTATATCTTACTCAGAAGATTTTCCATGTGTTTATTCCATTTTAAATAATTATTGAGTGTAATTTAAAGGTAAGTAAAGTTACTTACCATTTCAATTGATTCGTTATCCAATAATAATGGTATATTTATATCTCGTTTTATTTTCTGTCTAGAAAAAAAATACCGCTTAGTCTTAACTGTATTTAGTACCAGTTCATTAGCTCCCAACCACTCCGTATATTTCTGTAATTCTATATTGCCTTGTAAAATTATTCGGTTTGGGTCTTAAACGCATAAGAGTGATCTGAGGAAAGTGTTCACAAATACAAACAATCGACATTCAAAAGTGAATGTTTGTGGTTCTTTTTCTCGAAGAACTACAAACATTCACTTTCCAACCGAAGAGTTACGATCTGAGAACTGGTGAACAGTGCGGGTGTGAGGCATGTCATCACGGACTAAGCCCCAAATGTAGTCACTCATCATTGCACAGTAGGGTGGGGCGAAAAACACTTTTTATTTTATTTGAAACGTCACCATGTGCAATATTTGCGATTTTATTACTGAAATGACCCCCGAAATATGGATGACATTGTTTGATATCTTAGGCTGCCCCATGAACCTCGAAATTTGAAAGTTATAGGGAAAAATGGTTTAAAAACACCCATTTTCTCCATTTTGTAAATATAAAAAAAAACTGTGTCACCATGTTATTTAATATCACTTTTGAGTGTATATACACTGGTAAAAATTCAGCAGACGTGAGTTAATTTCTTAAGCTTCCCCAAAGAGCTCAAGATTTGTCATATTTCTCCAAAAATGGCATAAGTTATGTAAATATGATATACACTAGCCTTACCTTGTAGCATAACTTGAGGAGTGAGTTTATTTCACTTGGAAATCAGACTTTTTTCAAAACTTGGCATCAGCTTCCAATCCAAAATTTTCGCTCTGATGAATCCATCTCTTGCAAGAAGGCCGCACACATGAGCAAAAGAATCTGTTACAATCTTAACCATCCTCTCTACTGCCTGAAAATGGCACGGGTTTTTTTTTGTAAATTCGTGGCAAGAACTTGTATATTTATCCGACTGTAGTAATTCCAGAAGCTCATCGTCTTTCCATTTCCACGTGATGGGAGGCTCAGTCACATTACACTCTTGCCAGTCGATTAGGTCGATGTAATCATTGCTCTTGAAATTCAGCTTAAGAATGAATCCGAAACTTCCTAATGGTAGTTGTTTGTTAGGAAGATTTCATGGCCTTCATGATACGTCGAACAGCAAGCTCACGGACATACCTTCTGTCGTCAAACAACATTGCAGCGAGCAAGTTTTCTGCATGGGCAAAATACGCGTCGTCTTGGACGACTCTTTTTACAATATCCTTTAAATTATCTGGAAGATACTGAAACCTAGATATAAAAAGCTGCAAATTTCTTGGACCATCTTTACAGGTACCGTTACATTTGATCGTGAAACACGATGGTGCATATACTTTCATTATGAAGGTGGCTAATGAGACAAATTGTGGTGTTGGATCACTAGTTCCAAAATACAAACGCAGAATGCGATTTGCGAAGTTCAGTCAACGGGAATGTGCAAGTGCTCCAGGATCCCGATTTGCCATATCTTGTGGGCAATCACCTGCAGAAACTGCCTTACAAATTTCCCACAAATAAAGTTGATCCGAGCTAAGATCTCCATAGTTACTGTCGGACTGAAGCGAAAATTCAATTTTCTGGAAATTAACGATAGGAAGGTTTGCGCACGTCTTCAGGCGCTTTCCAATCAATCCACTAAATCCTCTTGGACCTGATGTTTCCCATCAAGTGCTTCAGTGAGGTGGCGTAAAGGCAGTTCATTAAAATGAATGAAGTTGACATATAATCCAGTGTACGGGAGAATTGAGCTTCTCTTCAAGGCGCCTAATTACACCTGCATTTATGCCGGTATTAGTCACTTCCCCGTCACTTCTAATAAAGACTAACTCCGACAAGTCAAATGCCTTCTGGTTCAATCTGCTGAAGATACCGTCGGAAATGTCCCTTGCACTCTTGCTCTTCGGTGCAAAATGTTCCAAATAGACTGAACCCGGTTCTTCAACAAATGTAATATGCTCCTCCCATTCTTTTCGCTTGTGCCACTTGTCATCATCTGTCTGTGTATTCGTAAGAGTTTCATCCCTTCTTCCGTCCAAAAATAAAGCTACAATCTTGCGACCAGTCACGTTTACCTCATCTTGAATTGTTTGACGGGTCTTTTTCCTTTCTCGTCGTACTTTATGCCGGTCAATAACAGATACATTACATTCTTTCGAATGAACCGGTTCACTTACATCATGAAGCAACGCCGACGCAAGATCAACTTCCGCTCGGTCGCTGATGCCTCGCCTATCACACTTTCTAGAAAATGCAGACAGTGTCATCTGACGCCTAGGTTTCGAAAAACGACGTGGAGTGAAATCGTAATATTTCTCCGAGGCCAACAAATGACTAGGACCCGGCTCGTCTGATTTTCCTGCAGAATTAGTATTTGTATCCTCTTCTGAAGGATCATCCTCGACTCGCAGAGACGATTTCAGTGATGCAGTTTTCTGTTATTACCTACAGACATGCTCTTCCCTTTCTGTCTTTAGAGCTGATCTTTTCTTCAGTACACTGGTGGTTTTTGCGTCACGCCCACCTACTATCATTTTTCTGTTTGTTCTCTGGTCCATCAGAAAGTCTCGCTCTTTCACGGGTACCTTTTTTGCAGAGCTGCATTTGCAGGTTCTAAAGCATTTGCACTTGCATGAGCATATGTCAAAGATACGTTGTGAATCTGCACGAAATTGTTCAATCTTCATTCGGTAGGTTTCATCCATTCTTGCAGTGTGTGTTTTCAGCTTTCGGATTTCAGTGTTGTGTGCGGTAATACGCTTTACAACAGTATTGTGGAGAGATGTCGGAAGAGATGCTTTCTTCCATATACTTAGCACTTTTTCCGCGACAATACTTGCTATTTCTGCTGCAGCAGGCTCATAAGTTGCACCTTCCTGCCTAAGAGTATTCCTCACAAGGTAGTAATGGCGCATTAGATCTTCATACGTAGGCAATACATTTTCATGCATCTCCTTATAACTCATGAGGATAGGGCAATCAGCTTTATTTCTTGTTTCAGCCATCTTAAGTAGTTGGACGACAAAAAATAAATGCCGGTACGATCCAATAAACGTCACTAGGAGTGAAAGAACCTGTTGCATCATTATGACGCAAACACGCCAACACTCTCTCCCAAACGGACCTGTGCGACTGTGATGACATGACTCAGCGAGTTCGCAAACAGAGCTCCGCTGTGAGAGAGGGGGTGGGCTGAGATGAAAAATGTAACAAAACCAAAGCAGAACGCAAAACAGAAAGCTATGTTTCTGAAAATCAACAAGAGGTTTCCAGAAATTATGAGAGGGGGGGATTGTTAATGTTAAACCCAAATTGGTAACAATAAGGCTGCTGTCGAACTTAATGCTTACGCAACTTATCCTGCCATTTTTGGCAACAATTACATAATTTAAGGGATCTGGGGAAGCCTAAGAAATTAACTCATGTCTGCTGAACTTTTACCCGTGTTTATACACTCAAAGGTGATATTAAATGACATGGTGACACAGTTTTTTTTATATTTACAAAATACAGAAAGCGGGTGTTTTTAAACCATTTTTCCCTATAATTTTAAAATTTGAAGTTCTTGGGGCAGCCTAAGATATCAAATAATGTCATCCATATTTCGGGGTCATTTCAGTAATAAAATCGCAACTATTGCACATGGTGACGTTTCAAATAAAAAAAAAGTGTTTTTCGCTCCACCCTATTGCACAGTCCCACTGTCCCTGATATCTACTTTTGCGCATGGTTAGGATGTCTTTGTAAAAGCGTTCGCCTAGCTCTTCTCCAATATCGCTCAGATTATGCCTCAAGAAATCCAGGTGTGAATGAAGTATGAGCAATTTCAAGGACATACTATAACCCAGTTCTGTATGCCGTTCCATGAGTGTTTTCACCTGTTTGTCGTATTTCTCCCTTCTTGTTGTGCACGAGGAAGCCTTTCACCAGCATTTCAAAGCCCCGCCCCCTTGATTTCTTTCCAACTCAATCATTTTTTGTTTCAGTTCATCACTAAGCAGCATCACACGAATTTGTGCCCCTGTGAAAATGACACCTACAATTTTGGCTTGTGACAAATTAGCAAACTTTGTTTTATAAACAGTAGGGCAGCTGACTCCGTATCCAATGCTTTTACAAATTGTTTTACCAATCCCAGTTTAATATGTAGTGTAGGCAGGAGGATCTTGTCCGTAGTTACTAGAGCCTCGTTTATTACCATTACGTGTTCCTGGAATTGGTTTCCTTTACATTATGTGTTCCTGGATTTGGCATCCTTCACATTATGTGTTCCTGGAATTGGCTTCCTTCACATTATGTGTTCCTGGTATTGGCTTCCTTCACATTATGTGTTCCTAGAATTGTGCTCCTGAATTGGCTCCCTTTACATTATGTGAAGAGAGCCAATTCAGGAACACAGTATACATTTTCAACATTATGTATACATTATACATTTTCAACATTATGTATACATTATACATTTTCAACATTATGTATACATTATACATTTTCAACATTATGTATACATTATACATTTTCAACATTATGTATACATTTTACATTTTCAGCATTATGTGTTCCTGGAATTGGCTCCTTTAGGCCACACGGTCTGCTTGAAGTGTTTGCTGTCTGCTCGGATATCCCAGAGACAGAGGAAGACCGAATATTTTGTGTACCCACTTTGTAAGCCCCGGAGAAATACAAGCATTTTGAAATCACCACATTTATCCCTCTGATGACTTTCATACTAGATTTTTTTCCAACATCAGCTTCACATTTCGGTAATTCTCCTTCAGGTGGATGGAATATGTGACTGGAATCGACGGGTATCGGTTTCCGTTGTGTAAAAGGACACAATTCAGGCTACTTTTAGAACTGTCCATGAAAAAGCGCCATTCATTTGGTTCAGATGGAAAGCTGATGGCATTAAACAGACCACTTATGTCACAACAGTAACACACTGAATCTTCCAAGGCAAAATAGCATGCAAACCGCTTGTGTCTACTTCTGTAGGTTGATATCTTACGGGAAGGAAGAAAAAAGTACCACTAATCCAGTCGTGAAGATAAGAAATCAGACTTACTTTTTGGTAATTTTAAATCTCTAATAAGGGCATCTAGCTCGTTCTGATTCAGTAAATGAGGTTCCTTTCTGTCCCTTTAAGAAAACAGTCACCTCAGCTACCTGTGCCATTTGATTCTTCATCAACATTCCTTTCAACAGGAGGAGAGAGAATAAATAGGCCGAGATTCTCTACACGGGACAGGAGCAACGGAGGAAGGAATATTGGGTTATTCATTTGATTTATTTTCTTGCCCTTCTTGAAATTCTTCAGATCAATCATACAAAAGTAACAGTCGTCATGGAGGTTTCTAAGCTTCCTCCAAATTCTGGGAATGACAAATGGCATGCTTTTTCTGCTACCACGCAGCCAATGTTCCAGTGTCGATCGGTAATTACCACAAGACACGTGTGGAGCCCTTGCAGGCTCAATGGTATGTTTCACTTGTTTTGGCCCAATGTAATATCCACATACATAGCAGAACGAGTCTGCTCGCAATTTGTAATTAGGGACCGTTGACAGACTGCTTTTTATACAAATCAGAAGGCATGACAACACTGGTAACGAACCTAATACGTCGAATCATCAGATCAGATCATATGTAGAGGATTTTAGGAAGGGAGTATCTGACTTCAAGTCTTAAACAACTCTTAGAAATAGGAAGCTAGGAGATTTGGAATAGAGTGCCTTACAAGAAAATGATACGGAAGCGAGGTAGAGAGGAGAAGAAAGACGCTTTTTTTTTATTACAAGGGGGCCATCACCCGGGGTCTGACTGTTTAACGTGCCCATCCGACGCACGACGAATAATTATTGGTTCGAGCGTTCGTACCTACCTCGGATAGAACCTGAGGTTCCTCCGTGTCAGTCACGAATACTGACCACTAGGCCATCCGCGGCCCATACGTCAAATGAGCGTCACACCCAGCTATTTTAACCTAAATATCCGTCCTGTGCTGCCATCTATCGGATTTCGTAGTAACGTCATTCAAACAAAAAACTAGTACTGTAAAAATCAAACACATGGTGATATTTCCCAAAATATTGGCACTACCAAGAAATTAGTGCTGGATTAGTGTTCGGCAGGTCGAAATTCAAGAGTATTCATCAACAAACAATAGTAAGAAAAATCTTTTTTACCTGTGTAATTTAACTGTTAGGACAAAATATCCCAGAACAGCCGTCCAGGTAGCAGAATAGTCAGAGACGCTGGACTGAATCTCGGATGAAAGACGGGAGGAGGCCGCCCCGGTGGCGCACTGGTCTAAGTGCTGACTTATGATCATTCGTCCGAGAAAAGGTTCGCCGCCCCGGTGGAGCAGTGGTCTAAGCGATGGCCTCTGATCATTCGTCCGAAAGGGGTCCGGGTTCGAATCCCGGTGAGGCATGGCTGTTGTTATTGTCTTACGGCACTGGCTCTCTCCCTTCCCTGGAACCAGTGGCCCTAAATTAGGGACGGGCGACTGCTTATAGCCCATTGAGTTGCTCACGGTGGTCGTCAAACCTTCAATAACCAAAAAAAAAAAAAAGGTTCTGGTTCGAATCCCGGTGAGGCATGGATGTTGTATTTGTTTTACGGCACTGACTCTCTCCATTCCCTGAAACCAGTGGCCCTATACAGGCGACTGCTGTATAGGGCCTCTGGTTTCAGCCCATAGGGCCACTGGTTTCAGCCCGTGAGCATCCCATTGGGTTGCTCTTTCAGCCCATAGGGCAACAGTGCAGTAATTTACAGACCATCTCAATCAAGGATCCCCTCAAATGATCACTGCAAGCACTGTTGGCCATGCACTGCATCGGATGGGATATGGCAGCCGAAGGCCTGTTCGAACACCTTTGCTGTCTGCAGTTAACAAGAGAAAACCTCTCAAGTTCACACAGGAGCACAAGGATTTTACAGTCGATAATTGGAAACAAATTATGTTGTCCGATGAATCATGTTTTCAGTTGCACCATGCCGATGGCAGAGTGAGAATTAGGCGGAAACAGCACGAAAGCATGGACCACAAATGCATTGCTACAACCCTTCAAGCTGGTGGAGGCAACGTTATGGTTTGGAGAATGTTTTCCTGGCATGCTTTGGGCCCTTTAATTTGTTAATCAACGTCTGACTGTCACATCATATCTAAACATCGTTGCGGACCAAGTGCATCCTGTCATGTGGATTGTTTATCCAAATTGCGATGGCTACTTTCAACAAGATAATGCGCCCTGCCATAGCGCTCGTATTGTACAGGACTGGTTTCAGGAACATGCCGGTGAGTTTACTGTGCTTAGGTGGCCCCCACAATCTCCAGATCTCAACCCCATTGAGAATTTGTGGGATGAAGTTGAACGAGCCATCAGACAGCTGGATCCCCAACCGTGCAATCTCACACTCGTGGAAAGTGCTATTCATGAAGCATGGTCTCAGATTCCACAAACCACCTGTCAACATCTCGTGAAGTCCATGCCACGAAGAATCGACGCCGTATTAAATGCAAAAGGTGGCCCAACGAAGTACCGAGACGGTGGTCATAATAAAGTGGCCACTCAGTGTATAAATTCTGTCTAGTGCATTTGGTTTGCGTACAGAAATTTCAAAAATTGATCCCACTCGATACAAACGTTCAATTCATTAAAGCAGGAACTCGAAGTTCATTAAGAGATAATCATTAAGTTTTACAACTTTTCACTAGTCAAGTTTAGACGTTGTAATTGAATGAAGAAATGAAAGGAAATATGTTGTAGCCCAAGAGCTGGTTTGAAGTTAATGCATAGGGAGATCAGTGTCAAAAAGTGGTTACAAAGTAGCTTTCGCTCAAAACCAATTTATAACAAAGTTGATTAATCTTTCTGAATGAAAGGTTTGACCTAAATTTGTCAATTACTTCTTGGCGAAGTGATATCAAAACTGAGATATCTTTCTGTACTTATTGTTGGTATCGTTATCGTCCAACGCACTTAGATTGTGAGACTGAAAATGTGGCGTAAAGCAATCACAGCTTGCATCGGGGAATATGAATACAATGTTCAAATATCTTCACTTGTGCCACACTCTAAATCATCAAATCACACAGGATGGGAAAATGGATGTCATTCCCTTCAATATTTTTTATCTATTCTTCGAAGGATTTTACAGGCACTGGTTTTGTGCGTTTTAGAACACAATTCAGCAGCGGTCATCGTAACCCACCTTTTCTTACTAATGGATCAGACAGACGAGTCCTGACGATGAAAAACTCGTACAAAACAGTTGAAGATAACTGTACGAAGTACGGATCGTTGCATGCCTGATGTGACTAGGACAAAACACCTGGCTCGGAGAAAAGAGTGAAATACAAGGGATACAGACAATGTCATACACATATCGACGCTCTAGTTGCGTTGGGCCAGACGTTTTGGAAAGAGAACAGAACAGTACTTGAATGGAGAAATTATGTGTGAACTTGATGCCAAGGAGACGAAAAACAACAGCACGGTAGATGGGTAGCTGAAAGTACAAAGCTGAAACGACCAGGAAGAAAATTTCTCAAGACCGAGAAATGTATAAAAGCATCTCCAGCAGTAAATTGGTCGTACGTAGTAATGGTGATCTCTAAAATATAAAGAATACGGAAGCCTAAGATTAATCGAGATATTTCCCATGTTACAGGTTATATCTTTGAATTTGGAGAAGAGACACTAGTTTTTCATGATTTGCTTTGCCATTTAAACACGGCTATACATAACCATATTCTGGATGTCTTCCAAAAGAATGACAAACATCTTTCAGTGCGAGCCAAAGTGCTTCTTCTAGTCGAATATTTACCGTTTTTTTCAATTTTATAAAAAAACTTGTTCTAAATATTTAAGCTTGAAGTAATGTCTAGAAGCTTCTTTGTGTGTTTTCGTACGACAATTATTTCAAAATTTTCAAGAACATCGGCATCCTTCTCGACGTGAGTTTACATTTGCACTAAGGACACCGTTCCGAACTTTCGCTGAATTCGTTGCGGAATGAGGTTAATTTATTTTCTTGATGTCGATAAAGTTTAAAACCTGGTTTTAAAGATACACTTTACATGAACTGAGGTGCATTATGTCGAATCCTGGCACGATTACTCGCAACGCCGTCACTTTTAATATCGAGAGAGTTTGTTTAACCCTGTGGAGTCCGCAATTGGACGGTACGGGTTAATGGTCATCAGCTAGTCTTTACCTGAATTAAGACCGGCGGATCGGTAGCATCCCAGGGAAGCGAGGAGACAATAATCTTTTGTTTTTGACTGAAGCCAAGCGCAGGTGGCACGTTAGGTTCGCGTGCAAAGCGCGGCTTCAATCAAACCGAATTTGAATTTCGAACGAAAAAGCTCTTGCCAAAGATACAGCTCCCACCGATACAGTCCCCGCGGCGTCCACGTCGCGCCGGTTCCCCCACTCAGCATGAGTGGGCTAAGTGTGGGGACAGACGCGCAAAATCCAATCTGCCCGGACCTCTAGAACCCAGAATCGGAGGACAGAGACACAGAGATGCAAGTGAGCGTAAACTCAGATAATTATTTTGGGTTGTTCTGGGAAATGAACGAGTTGCTACACAACCCAAAACACCAGAGTGCTCCACAATGTCAGAGGGCAAATGCGTCCGATTCTTGATCGGATGCAAGAAGTCTTGTCTTGGTCTATCCAAAAGACCAGGTGCAGTCTTCAAACGAGTTCAAGGACGAAGTCGAGCTTGACTTCGAGCCTGGGGAAATTGGCAAAGAAATCAAAGCAATAAAGCGAGAAAGGAAAGGTGTGGTGCTCATTGAATGCCTGAAGGCGGATGGGGTGGAAAAGATGCCATAGTACTACGAACAGAATGATTATCTTCATCAGGCAGGTAGGTAGGTAGGTAAGTAGATTTTAATGGCGCAAGGGCAAGGGTTGGCCAAAGAGCGCCAAACATAAGACATCAAAAGAGAACAAAATCAATAAAACACGTACACAAGGTTAAAACCAGGATGAAGCAGTAAAAATGAAAGATGGAAATGAATACGGTAAAAACTAGAGTAGGTTAAAAAAGTCAATTTCCTTAAAAAAGGAGAACACTGCGGACAGATCGCAGTCCTCACCAATAATAGTTTGCAGCGTAGCTGCTCCTTCGTCCAACAGATGAGAGTGAAAATGACGAAAACGATGATCACAAAACCGAACACAAGTACACAAAACATGAAGGACAGTGAGACGACAGTTGCACGTCTCACACACCGGGACACTCTCGCCACACAGCAAAAAGCGGTGAGTAAAACGACAGTGCCCAATGCGGAGACGTGCAAGAACAACTTCCTCACGACGGTTCGTCGGCAAACTAGACTTCCATAGACCGATCTGTGGTTTGATGGCATAGAGTTTATTGCTGCCCTGCTGAGACCACAGGGACTGCCACTCATCCATAACAAATTTCCGGATCAACGGCCGATAATCTCGGAAAGACAGTGGCAGCCGAGCTGGCGACATGGAGGAAACAGACCTGGCAGAGAGATCTGCCAGCTCGTTACCCCGGATCCCAACATGGCCAGGAACCCAACAGAATTGGACCAGGAAGCCATCACCCTCCAAAGTTCCAAGAAGACGACGGACATCACGGATGACAGGTGAGTCCGTGTCCTCTGGAGAAGATAAAACTTGGATGACGGACTGGGAATCGGAGCAAATCAAAGCGCGACGATGAGATCTAAACCGTATGTGACACAAAGCGAGGTGTACCGCACGCATCTCTGCCGAAAAGACAGTAGATTCAGACGCAAGCCTCTCAGCATGGAAGGCATCGCCAAACACGAAAGCGGAACCAACAACCTCACCGGATTTCGACCCGTCAGTAAAGACAGGCACGAAATCCGGGAAGAGAGACTGTTTCTCGGCAAAGAGCTGCTGGTACACCAGAGCAGGAGTGGAAGACTTTGGCCACACACAAAGGGAAAGGTCAGCCGTTGCTTGAACCGGCCGCCAAGGCGGTTCATTGTAGAACCGGGTCAAACCAATCCCGGACAAGTCTAGACCAGCATCGCGCACTAAGGTCGACAACCGAATCCCAAACGTCGGAACACAGGAAGGCCGGTGTGAGAATAGGCGGACACATTGCGGTTGGAAAATAGATCCATGCAGTGGATGATCAGGAAGAGACTTCAATTTGGTGAAGAATTGAAGAGACAGCTGCTTACGTCGGACGCACAACGGCGGTTCATGGGTCTCGACATACAGGCTATGCACGGGAGAGGTACGGAAAGCACCAGTGCATAGCCGCAGAGCCTGGTGATGGACAGGATCCAGAGGCCGCAACACGGAAGGACGTGCCGAACCGTACGTTATGCAACCGAAGTCTAACTTTGACCGAATCAGAGAATGGTAAATGCAAAGCATTGAGCACCTGTCAGCCCCCAAGATGTTCGAGAGAGGACCTTCAGGATACTCAATGACTTCGTGCACTTCACCTTTAAAGACTGGATGTGAGGTCGGAAGGTGAGTGCTCGGTCAAATGTTAGCCCAAGGAACTTGACTTCTGACACCACAGGGATGGTAGAACACCCCAGACGGAGGCTGGGGTCAGGGTGAAGGCCCCGTTTGCGGCAAAAATGTACGCAAACGGTCTTCTGGGTCGAGAAGCCAAATCCATTGTGGGAGGCCCAGGTAGAGATCTTATTAATGGCCGTCTGCAGCTGCCGCTCAATAGTGCGCATGTTGAAAGATGCGCAAGAGATCTGCAGATCATCCACGTACATGGTGCCACGGACCGTCGGAGGAAGTAGGGTGAAAAGATGATTAACACGAAGGATGAACAATGTCACAGAAAGAATGGAGCCTTGAGGGACACCCTGCTCTTGTGGGTATAACGCAGAGAAGGTCGACCCGACGCGCACACGGAAACTCCGGTCCTGGAGAAATCCGGCGATGAAAGATGGTAGGTTTCCCCGCAATCCGCACTCGTGCAGATCACAGAGAATGCCGTATCTCCAGGTGCGGTCGTAAGCTTTCTCCATATCGAAGAACACGGAGACCATGTGCTGACGCCGGACAAACGCCTCTCTGACAGATGTCTCAAGGCGTAGATGATGATCTGAGGTGGATCGGAATTTCCGAAATCCACTCTGATGAGGGGAAAGAAGGTGACGTGATTCCAGATAAAAAACTAAACGAAAATTGATGATGCGCTCTAGAACTTTGCAGAGGCAGCTCGTCATAGCAATTGGTCGGTAGTTCAACGGGTTAGCGGGATCCTTACCAGCTTTGAGAACAGGAACGACAATGGCAGAGCGCCAAGATTCGGGAAAGTCTCGCTCGTGCCAGATCCTGTTAAACAGGACCAGCAGACATTCAAGAGAGGACGGAGAAAGGTGCTTCAGCATTTCATAATGGATGTTATCCGGTCCGACAGATGTTCGGCCGGACCGATTCAGGGCAATCTTCAGTTCGACGGCAGTCAGCGGGCTGTTATAATCAGCAGCGGAAAACGGTCCAAAGGAAACCTTGCACCGTTCAAGCCGCGGCTGTACCTGCCGGAACGAAGCAGCGTAATTGCGGCTGCTGGACACCGAAGAAAATGCGGCGCCCAGACAGTCAGCAATACCCTGAGCGTCAGCAACCGGTCCTCCACCACTCTCAAGAATGGAGATTACCCCAGAAGGGTACTTACCCCGAATCTTGAGGATCCTGTCCCAAACGATTTTAGAGCTGGTAGTGGTGTTAATCCCGGATACGTATCGTATCCAAGATTCCCGTTGGCTACGACGACTTACCAAACGCGCGTAAGATTTGGCTCTCTTGAAAGTAAGTAGGTTCGCGTCGGTGGAGTACCGACGAAACCTACCCCAAGCCCGATGTTGGGCCTGACGAGCTGCCTTGCAAGTGGAATTCCACCAAGGTCGCGGACAACGTGGAAGATTAGTCGAAGACTTAGGGATGGTAAAGTCTGCCGCTTGCACAATACAATCCGTAACCGCCGCAACAGCGTCATTGATCGTACCCGAGGTCACCATGGCTGGAGTAATGGTCGCTGAAGCCGTGAATGAGTCCCACTTGGCGCGATCGATAGCCCATCTAGCAGGGCGAGTAGGATGACGGTACCCGGCACCTGCTAGACGGAGAAAGATGGGAAAGTGATCACTGCCAAGGGGATCATCAGACACGCTCCAGGACCAGTCAGGATAGAAGGATGGCGAACTCAAGGACAGATCAATGGCCGAGTACGAGCGGGTGGGTTCATGAAAGTAAGTGACTGCCCCGGTGTTGTGGAGACAGAGGGACGTGTTGGAGAGAAGGGACTCAACAACACGGCCCCTGGAGTCACGAGTGGCAGAACCCCACAACGGACTGTGTGCATTGAAATCTCCTAAGATGAAGAAAGGAGGCGGCAGCTGGTCAACTAAATCTTCCAAATCCGAAAGGCTTACAGCTTCAGTTGGTAGTATGTAGATGGAACACACCGTGAGCAGATAGATGTTCGAACTGATAGTCGAACTGCCACCGCCTGCAAAGTCGTCCGAAGGGCAACCGCAGTGACAGGGACACCATGAGGAACAACGACGGCCACTCCCCCGCAGGCAATTACGCCGTCCTGGTGATCTTTGCGGAAAAAGAATGTCTCCGGAGCGAAGGAGTGTCCGTCATGCGAAGCTTTGTCTCTTGGAGACACACGCACACAGGTGTGTGCGAAGACAGTAAGCCCTTAAAATCGTCAATGCGTGAACGCAAAGCTCGGCAATTCCACTGAATGAGCGTGGCCAGAATGAAAAACGAAATGAAAGAAAGGAAAAGACAGACGACTAGAAGGTCTCAGTGTCGTCCATCACCTCCAACCCATCGGCAGTGTCTGGAGGTAACACAGGGCTGTGTTTACCCCCTGTGTTGAGAGGCTGTTTTTGCTTGCTCTGTTTCGGGGATGATGAGCCGGGTTTCACCTTTTCTGGCTTCTTCCTTGCAGTGCCCTGGGTCCCTGTGCTGGTAGATGTTTTCGGCGAAGAAGGTTTAGGTGACGATGTAGATGTCGCCTTGGATGCAATGCGGCGAGACTGCAGTGCTTCCATTCCAGCAGCGACGATGTCCTCAAAATCATAAGGACAACGCGCCGGGATGGTCGCCTCTGTCTGAACCGCAACAGTAGCCTTCTGCACCACAACCGAGGCATAGGAGCGACGGCCGGAAGGAAGAGGAGCAATCCGCCGCCTAGGATCAGGGTAGGACAGATGTTCAATGGTCTTCAGGCGCTGGATAGCCTGCTCCTCGATCCACTTGGGACACTGCTTAGAAGACGCGGAGTGGGAACCCTCACAATTCACACAGTGATCCACCTCAGCGGAGCAGTCCGCCAAAGAGTGTTCAGTTGAACCACAGCGCCCACACTTTGCTACATTACGGCAAGACTGCTGGGAGTGACCGTAATGCTGGAACTTGAAACATCTCAAGGGGTTAGGGATATACGGGCGAACATCGAGCCGCAAGTACCCCGCCTTGATGGAAGTGGGCAGGGTAGGTGAGTCAAATGTCAGCACGATGTTCCGGGAGGGAATAGACTTCCCATCCCGCCGGAAAAGAATACGGCGAACCCCAGTGACATGTTGTTCCCCAAGTTCTTCCAGCAATTCCTCATCGCTGCATTCCAGCAGGTCGCGGGAGTTGATGACCCCGCGAGAGGAATTGAGGAAACCATGGGGCGAGATCTGCACAGGAATGTCCAGCAGAACGGTCGTCTCCAGCAAGGAGGCACTGTGGCGTGGATTAGATGTCTCCACAAGAAGATCCCCTGACGGGAGCTTCTTAACACTCTTTGGTGAGCCCGCAACGGCCTGAACAGCCTTATTAATCCAAAAAGGACTCTTCGAACTGAGGGATTGTGCAGGATCAACAGAATGAATCAGAAGAAACAGAGCATTGCAATTTGTAGTTAGTAGTTTCTTAGTGGAGGAGGGCGACCCATCCTCCACACGGCGCTTTAAAGGTACAGCATGGGAAACACTTTGGTTTGCCATGAGAAGAAAATTAGATTCGTCCGCCGACCTCCCCACCCACTACCGAGCCCAACGAGGGAGAGCCGGAGGTCCGCAAGCCCAAGAGGACGCAGGACACGGCTCTAGGGATAGTCAGCGGATATAGCAAGTTGGTAGGGCAGACACACGCTCAGCGTGCACCCAGACTTTCCCGTGCCCGGAGAACACCCCTTTGGCATGCCCACCCTACCCCCCAACTCACCCAGCCGAACAGAACGACAAGCCGCTAGAAGTCTGGACGCAACTCGGCCACAGACTTCCTGACCAGGAGTGGGTTAGCTCCCAGCCTCCCGTTTAGGGTGAAGCAGAGGGCAAAGAGGAGTGTTGGCATCTGGAGACACTACAACCGGGCCCCCAAATACCTCAGCCACCAGCATCCTCATTTCCACCTGTACGGGTCACCGCACACGGCAAACATGCAGGTAGGTCTAAGCTAACCAGCTCCGGAAAAACAGAAAATGTAACATAAAAGAGAAAAAGACAGGGAAGAGAACGAGGAACAAAACCCGGAGCTGGCGCCTCATCACAACCTCAGCAGCCTACAACTGAGGCGGGTACATGTCAATATATGAACTTAAGACGAAAAAAGCAAAACAATAAGAGAAAATCGGCTTGGGCCGTGAGGACGCCATCCCCCATCAGCTGGATGAACAGCTGTCCCTTCGGTGATGTTATCGTTCAAGAGGAAACGACAAGTACTCCGTCACAAGGTGAGCTCGGGCCGTGGGGGCGCCGCTCCCCAAATTTACTGATAAAACAGTTATCCCCGTGCGGGGATCTTCATCAGGCTTACCAGCTAAAGCGCGCGGAGAAGGAACTACCACGGCTGATCGTCTATGGGGATTCCAGTGAGAATTCGGAAGCCGTCGAGCTCGACTTCAGAAGACAAAATTAATTGAAAGACCCTGAGAGGTGCAAGGTGCTCTTCCCCATAAAGCCAAGGAGGAAGAGGGGCAAAGTCCACTGGGTGCTTTAACTGGCCCCAGTGGATTTTAGAACTTTACTCAAAAAAGCCAAAGTAAATCTCGGCTGGAAGATTCTCAGCTACCGATAATTCCTGAAAAAGACCCGTGGCATTTAAAGCAACGTGTTCGGGCACCACTAGGCAAAGTGCCCAGCTATGTTCGAGTCCTGTGCCCACCCTAGTCGCAGGCACAGAGAATGCCCCAACTGCCAGAAGGCTAATGAGCGCTTCCGCCTCAAACTCCAAACGGACCACTCAAGTCTGGATTCAAGTTGCCCTAGTCTCCAGCGAGAAATCGAACAAAAACGACGCCGAATAGACTACGGTTGAACCCCAGTCGCTGCTCTCAAACGGGTCTGCGTACCCAATAACATGTTTGTGCAAACGCTGAATGTGCGTTTTCTTCTGGGCTTGCATGCCGCTAACCTATGTGTCTTTGTCACATTGTGATTTGAATCTTGTCTGTGTTGTGTTTGTATTAAAGTGAATAAAGGCCCCGAGCCCACACGTTCGGGTGGCGAGCGAATCTCCCAGAGAGGTCCCAGTGGATTCACGGTCTATCTGGGTACGATCCCAGTTTGAACCACCCTTCCTTGGGCCCGAGCCCGCGGTTCCTCTGGTCCGCTGATGGGACTGGTATCGTAACGTTTACGGTAGTAAACGTGCACAGTGGGATCCATTGGCTACTGGATAGAGCAAGAACGATGCAATCAGTGACTTACCTAAATTAATTGTATTTCAATTTTGCTGCATTTACTTGCAAAATATGAGAAAGGAAACAAAAATCATGCATTAATAAAATAACTCCTGCTTATATATTAGTACCAATGACATTTCACTTTTCAGAGTTAGTTGCAAGAAGAGCTAATTATACTAGTATAATCTTCCTTCAATGGAATCGCTGATATTTTCACTACCAGGTATAACGTACAAGTTTGTACGCGCCGGGCATCGAACCCCAGTCCCCTCCCACCGGAGTAAGTCGCTATCCCAACTAAGCTACGCCGACATGTGCTCTCACTGCTATCTGCCTTTATCTCATGTGCGTCCTGTGGTGCAGGCACGTCACATCCCCCTACCCATAAAGAGGGCCGTGGGCATGACCCACGGGTCAGCCGGGACTATGAGTCATTATAGGCAGTCATCCCATGGAGAACGTGCATTTGAGAAATCCCAGACAATTTGGTGTGTGGAAAGTAACATCACACTAATTTATTTTTTCGAAGCACTGAAGAAGGGATTCTCATTTTCCGTGTCTCGGCGTGGGGAAAGAACATCACATCATTGCAAGAAACTTAACAGCTGGATAATCCTCAAAATTCAGGCTCCAATATAACGTACAAGTTTATCCGCGCCGGGCATCGAAACTGGGTCTCCTCACTCCGGAGTAAGTTGCTCTGCCAACTAAGCTACACGGACATGTGCTCTCACTAATATCTGCCTTTATCTCATGTGCGTCATGCGTTGCATGCACGTCACACAGGTTAAAGGACCTTTAGTCTTTGATTTAATAGCCACAGCAAATTATTATGCCACACACACTCTATTGCTACAGATCGTTCAAGTTAAATGATTTTTATATGTTGGATATTTTTACCAGAATGAAAGGACGTTGGAGTTTTCGAAATACACTGACGAAAAAAAATCCCAACACCACGAAAAAAAAGTTGTAGAGGAATGAAATGGCGGCAATACATTTGTATAGGTAACATATTTAATCGATTAAGGTTTCAAGATCACAGTTTAATGTAAGCGCGAGAAGAGCCATTTGAAATGTGAAATGCTGGTACAATAATAACCGGTGTAACCGCCAGAATGTTGAATGCAAGCACGCAAACGTTCATGCATTGTGTCGTACAGGTGCTGGATGTCAGTTTGTGGGATGGAGTTCCATGCCTGTTGCTCTTGGTCGGTCAATACAGGGACGGTTAATGCTAGTTGGGGGTGACGCTGGAGTTGTCGTCCAAAAATGTCCCATACGTGCTCGATTGGTGAAAGATCTGGTGATCTAGCAGTCCACGGCAACATGTCGACACTCTGTATAGCATGTTAGGTTACAACAAAGGTATGCGTGCGAGCGTTATCCTATTGAAAAACACCCCCTGGAATGCTGTTCATGAATGGCAGCACAACAGGTTGAATCACCAGACCGACGTACAACTGTTCCGTCAGGGTGCGTAGGATAACCACGAGAGTGCTGCTGCTGTCGTAGGAAATTGCTCCCCAGACCATAACTCCAGGTGTAGGTCCAGTGTGTCTCGGCCGCAGACAGGTTGGTTGCAGGCGCTCACCTGGCCTCCTTCCAACAAACACACGGCCATCACTGGCACCCAGGCAGAACCGGCTTTCATCAGAAAACACAACAGATCTCCATTCCGTCCTGAAATGAGCTATAGCTTGACACCACTGACGTCGCAAATGGCAGTGGTTTGGAGTAAGTGGAATGCACGCTACAGGGCGTCTGGCTCGGAGCTGTCCTTCAAGTAACCGATTTGTAACAGTTCGTTGTGTCACTGTGGTGGCAACTGCAGCTCGAATTGCTGCCGCAGACGCGGTACGATGTGTCACGGCCATACGCCGTACACGGCGGTCTTTCCTCTCAGTAGTGCCACGTGGCCGGCCGGAACCCGGTCTTCTTGAGGCAGTACCTTCCCTTGAACACCGTTGCCAACAATCAAGTACAGTGGCTGCATTCCTGCCAAGTCGTTCTGCAATAATGTGGAAAGAAAATCCATCTTCTCGTAGCCCTATTACACGACCTCGTTCAAACTCCGTGAGCTATTGATAAAGGCTTCTTCGTCTTCTTAAAGGCATTCTTGACTAACATCAACACACTACGTCGAATCTCAACGATAACTATCGCTCACGAACGTTACAGAGCGTATTTACAGCAAACCTGCATTACATGTTCCGAATGGCGCTACTAGCGCCACACGTATGCGCCAAGCGCGAAATTGGCAGAGACGTCATCTTACAGATGTACTCTCACCGCCTACCAACTGTTGTTTATCTAACACAACCCCTTCTTGGTGTTGGAATTTTTTTTTCCGTCAGTGTAGCAGGGACAATACTAAGATTTCTACCAGCACATCGAGAAATAATCGTGGATGTCAAACGAACTTCCATCGACGAATATAACAAGGCACTTGATTGCGAACTACAGTATTTTGATATTAGACTTTCTATTACATATCGAGAAAAAACTACCATGGGCCAGTGGCTTCCGTGAAAATAATATTACATATCGAGAAAAACTACCATGGGCCGATCTGGTTTCCGTGAAAATAATTTTTAGATAAAGATAATGTGAGGAAACTATTTCTGATGAAACAAGTACCAGCATACGAGATATTTCTCGAAAAATGAAATTGATATCCGAAAGATGCGGATCAATGTCCTTTCTCGCTTTAGGAAATGATGATTTCCCAAAAACATTTCAGACAATATGGAATAAAATGTTATTGTTAGTGAGATGAAGCGTGTCCAGTTATAAAGGATTAATGCAAAACATTTTTATCTAGATATTATGTTGCGACATAACTTTACTTTACTAATCGGATTCTTCCAATTCGTTTGTATAGCTGAAATCTTAATAAAGCATGAAATTCTATTTCTAACTAAGGATTTAACGGCCAGTGCAAGTTATTAGTACTTACAGAGTCATTCAGTATTTTACTTTAAAATGTTCAGGTTTTCACAAAATAAGGAACAAAATAGAATTCTGAAATGTCTCCAAAACTACGAAGACTTTTTGTATGAAATTTTCGGAAACCGTATAATTTAATACGCTGTTTCATATCATAAGTACAAATTAAGAATAACTGATTATTAATTAAAGAAGAAATAGGAAGTAAGCATACTTTGTTACAAAGTATTTTTTATAAACGATATAGCCAAGGTGAGTCAGTATGGAATGGAGTTACCTCTCACCGCAATATAAGCTTCCACAGCGACGCTTCATTATCACATTCAGTGTCTAAAATCTGCCTTGGCAATAACGACCATTACTCCAATAAGGCGATTTGAAGCTCCTGCAGGATTTGGAAATGTTGTTGAAGATCTACAATACGTTTTCTCAAAGCATCTCAAACAGGCTCAATAGGGTTCAGGTCAGGGAAACGATCTGGCCATGCTATACGGTTGATGGTGTTCTAAAGAAATCGGATAATAATTCCGGCTCGGTGAGAGCGTGCATTATAATTAAAATTTTCGCCAATTGCTCCTGAGCAGCAAAACAAAATTTTATAATATCCCTTCCTCGGTGGCAGCTTAAATTAGTATAGATTAGTCCTTCTATCCCTCGGTGCTGACCAAGGCTAACTAAATTGGAACATACCCCACAAAAGTTAACTACTCATCACCCTATTATTGAGTTCATTTTTAAAACTTTATGCGTTCATATCCGGATGGTGATCTTATCGCCTATGGTTCAGAATCTGTTACCTGCACATACCAGATTGAATTAAAAGTTCGGCCCGTTTGCATATGAAAAACGTAATGAAACAAGAATCCCATACAGCCTCAGCTCATTCTGCAAAGTACAGGCAGTTGTTTTCTACAGTTCTTTGCCAACGTTCTACCAGAACAGCCTATCCACGGCAGTACCACTCCGCAGGTTTCGTGTACATACACTTTTTGACACCAGATTCCACATCCAGCAATGAAATGAAGAACCATCTTTGTAGGAAATGGTCCATGGAAAGAAATAGGTGGTAGTCGTATGGGGCAATGTCCGGATTGTATGGAAGATAGAGTAGGATCTCAACCCTTTCCAATTCCTGTAGTTTTCGGCGGACCACTCTATCCGTCGGTGAGGAAGGTGTTCATCGACTGATTAGTAACGTGACACGCGCGCTATCACCTACGTCACTTCCCTCAGTAGCGGGACACAATCTTGATTAGTACATCTACCTAACAGTTCGCAGTCGTGTTCCGTGTCTTTAACTGTTACTGTTTTACAGCATCTGGAAACTGTATACTTCTTTATGAATCACCCTGTAATATGTATCTGTATGTTGAAAGGTAAAGATGTCGGGTGCACGTTCACATTGTTGAATATTCTCTGTGTCTATGCTATCATTACTGTGGCTGCGAGCCACGACTACTTGCTGCATTTGGCCCGTTTGATGTGGTGCCAAAGGTCGGAACTCGTTGGTAAAAGCTGAACAAACCGTCATAAGTTTATTGCTTTTTTATCTTTGGAGAGTATAACGATCACCGTGTGCAACTAAATGGGATATAACCAGTCACCCGTCGTTTATCTGGGGCCAGTAGCTCTAGTGAAGGACGAAAGCTAGTGCCGTAGGACAAACTCATCACCCATGGCTCGCCTCGGACGCTTGATTAGATACCAGCGCATCTTAGCACTTGACCACCCGGCCGTACCGTTTTATTGTGCCTCCCGCATGGAGAAGCCATTTAGTTATGTCGTTAATTGCTTTGTCGATATTCATCCGTTCACCAAGTAGGCCTGGGTTAAAATCTTGATTGAGTCATGGGTAATGGGTTTGTCTTTTAACACTGTCTCTCTCTTAACCCTGGAATCAGGGGCCGCTAAATTAGGAACTAACGACTGCTTATATTCATTTGAGCTACTCACGGTGTAGCTCAAATGATTATAAGCAGTTGTCCGTTAAATTTCCTAATCAAAATTAAAAAAACAAAAAAAACATGAAAGATGACACTGAATTGTTTGGGTGTAATGAGCACGTCTTTTAAATCCGTTCTGACGCGAATTAAATTTATCAAAGCTATTCAAAATCAATGGAACCGGTATGGAAAACAATAGTATCTGACCCGAAGAAAGAAGTTTCTCAATCGGGTATTTAATCCCGCAGATATTGCTGTAAACAGAATCGTGAACTTACGCCCTGTGGTTGAAGACTTGAGCGCTAATAAAAATTTGAAATTATATGAGAACCATTTCGCAGCAAAAACGATCTTCAACAAAGAAAGAACTTTTCGAATAGGACTCTTAAAAGCAGAGATATGGACAAATATAAGATATGCATCTACGTCCCCTTGCGGGAAAATATGTATTATTTTAGGAAGAAATTATTCTGAAAAGGTTTTGATGTGAGCGGTATCCAGGAGCTCAGAATTTGCTCCATATACATGAAAAGCAGAAATGAATACTTATGCTCCCTGGCGGCCAAACCATTCTTTACCAAATATGAGAAATTATATGAAAAACATTTCCCATCAGGAGCTGTGTACGATACAGGAAGAAGTTTTCAAATCGGAGATTTAAAAGCACAAATACCGGGGAAAACGCAATTTAACTTTGCGCCCACTGCTGGAAAGTCTATGATTTATTTGAAATTTTTGAATTTGTATGAAAAACATTTCACACCGGAAACGCTATCCAACAAAGAAAGAATTTTTCAAATCGGAGCTTAGAACTAGAGATATTGGCAAAAATAATATATATATCTACGCCACGTGGGTAGAAACCATGCATTATTTTAAGAAGAAAATATTTCTAAAAGGTTTGTCGACGTGAGTACTATCGGTCCAAAAACGAATTTTTTTCAGTCGAGATTTTGGAAGCTCAGATTTTGCTGCAAATACATCAGATGAGTAAATTAACACTTACGTTGTTTGGTAGCCAACAATTGCTTACCAAAAATTTGAAATTATGTGTAATGGATTTCCGATCAGGAGCTATGTATCCGGTGCAGAAAGAATTTTTCAAATCGGAGTCTCAGAAGCAGAGACAAGGGTGAAACGGAATTTACCGTTACGACCCCTAGCGGAAAGTCTATGAATTACTTGAAAATTGTGAAATTATATGAAAAACATTTCGCACCGGACACGCTACCCAACAAAGAAGGCATTTTTCAAATCGAACACTTAGAAGTAGAGATATTGACAAACATATGATATGCATTTACGCCCCCTGGTGGAGAAACCATGCAATATTTTAAGAAGAAAATATTCCAAAAAGGTTTATCGACGTGATTGCCATCGGTCCACGAACGAATTTTTTTTTATCGAGATTTTAGAAGCTCATATTTTGTGGCAAATACATCAGAAGCAGAAATTAACACTTACACCTCCTGGTGGCCAAAAAGTAGAAATTATATGCAAAAGATTTGTCATCAGGACCTGTATCCTCTGAAGAAAAAATTTACAAACTGGAGTTTTAGAAGTAAATATACCGGGGGAAACGCAATTTACTTTTACGTCCCCTAGCGGAAAATCTATGCGTAACTTGAAAAAGGGACTATACCTATTAAAAATCTTTTCGACATAAATGGAATCGGAAGGTAAAATACTTTTTTCAGTCGGATGTTGAGGAGCACATACGTGGAATAAAATGTATTTTGAACTCGATATCATCTGCATTTATGCCCTCTAGCAACGAAATTGTACATCGTAAAGAAAACGAAATGAAGGATTATCATTCGCATATTTCAAGTTTCGCAATGCAAAATTGATTTTTCAAATCGGACTAGTAGTTGCAGAGATATGGTGTCTACAGACGGACGGACGGACAAACTAATAACATAAGCACGATCTTTTTTTAAAAAAGACGTGCTAAAAAGATATAGGGGCACAATATTTTGTGGTTTACCCCGGCTGCTGAAATGTTTAGTTACGCCACTGGTGGCACGCGTTTCCCTCAGGAATGGAAGCCCAATATTTTGGTAGCCGAAAGAACTTTTGACTAATCTTGTATTTTTGATTGTCTCCGTGATGGACTGTTTTAACGTAAATCTCACAAAAACCATTACAAGAAACCAAAGAGGGAGCCAGAAAGACATAGTTTTAAAACAACATTCGGTGTCATTTACCCCGATCGTTTTGTGAGGTATTTTCTCTAATGAGGAAAACAACTTTTAGGTTTATTCTTAAAAATTGAAATTAGTCCATTAGCAAAATACTTTATTTATATAGTCTATTTTAAATTGGTCTTTAAACGTTTTTGATGTTTTTTAACGACAAAGAGCAGAAACTTAGTATCAGCTATCGCACAGCACATTTCCAGGGATAGATTACAAGGCTATCATCTTCCTCGGAAGTAATGCCTTTAATCTCACCCACTGGAGAAAAACAGCTGAGCAAACAAATCGGTCTTGTTCATTCGTCCCTATCTGTCTGTTACTTTCCCTTCCATCTTTCAATTTCACACCAGCTGTTATTAAAAGCCGAGGATACCTACACTCGGGGAAAGAAGAAGAAGAAGGAGAAAAGAGAACAAACTAAAATGAGTAAAAATTCCAAAAGGAAAGAGAAGTTTTTCGTTTGCACAAAGAAAACCTACTACTGAAAATGCCAGGGAAGAAATAATGCGCCCAAGGCATGAAACCCGAAAAGGGGTGATTAATTTTCTTGAAGTGACATTCTGGAAACCTCAGCAACGAAACGTATGGAAATGCTAACGAAAGATGAAAAAACTCAGATCGTTTAGGAACGGAGTCAGAAATATAAACAAGGGAATATTTCAGAAGGATGAAACATGTGCTTTTTTTTTTTTGCTCGTACGGAGGAAGAAATCCGTCCATCCCCCCACAACCACATACGAAAAAGTGATAAAAACCAGGCTACGTTGTATAGGAAAACAATTCGTTGGTCTCTGTGCAATGAGACGCACGACATAGTGTAGTGAATATTACAAGTTCTGACAAAGAGCAGATCATCCTTTCAGCCGTGAAATACGTTTTCTTTTCTTTTTTTCTGCTCATCCACCCAAAGCTGCGATGCTAATGACACCGGAGCTGTGAACTATTACTTCAGAAAGTGCGTCAAGCACGTGACATCTCCCGAAAGAAAAATAAATGATGCTAATAGAATTATTTCAGAGCAGAGAGCGCTGTTTTCTTTTCTTTTTTTAATCAATACATGTGTATGCAGCAATCAAACATTGATTTGAACAGATACATGACTCGCCAATCGGCTATTAATCAGCAGACAAGTGACGCAATTTTTTTTATTAGATGTTTAACGACCACCGCGAGCTACTCAGTGGGCTATAAGCAGTCGCCCGTCCCTAATTTAGAGCCACTGGTTCCAGGGAAGGGAGAGAGCCAATGCTGTAAGACCAAACACCATCCATGTCTCACCGGGATTTGAACCCGGACCCATCTCCACTGCGCCAACGGGGCATCAACGCAATTTGCAGTTATGTGTGCCACCTAAAAACAAAAGTTGACTGGTGCGTCATTTAGTAGCAACGTAAAAATTACACCAGGAGGTGTTTTATATTGTCGAACATTGCTAATCAGCATTTGCTTCATTTCTCAAATCATTCACTTGCAGTTCAGAAATGTAGTTCCATTCCTCTGAGAAATCGTATAAGTCGGAGAACTCGTTCAAATTTGGAGCGTTATCTACATGTAGTTTGTTTACTTCTTTAAAACGAGTATGTATCTTTTCATCGTTTAAGTACCGCTGCTAGAACGTTACATTTAATGTTTTTTTGTTTGGGGATTTAACGACCATCGTGAGCAACTCAATGAAGGATCAGTAGTTTCCTGTTCTTAATTCATCGCCACTGGCTCCAGGTAAGGGACAGAGCCATGCCTTGCTGGATGCAAACCCCGACCAATCTCGGCCGAATGGTTAAAATCCAAAGCTTGGAACATTGCGTCACCGGGAGGCCTTTTTCGTTCTAAAGAGGCCAAGTAACGTGTCTGCTGCGAGTTTAGGTAAGTAGGGATATGTAGTGGGACTAATTGCATTTTTATTCCATGTATGTAACCCAAGCATCAGAAACAGTAGTATCTTTGCTTGTCGTTGTTAGGTAAAATTACTTCCACATTAGCTATGATGGCGCTCTTCTTTTTTAAACTTCGTAAGTAAATATTCATTCACATAAAAACACATATCCCTAACTGTATCTCTAAAAATAGTTTTTTTTTCAAAAAATACAAAACAAAAAAGAATAGTGCAATAGGTTAGTCCTTTTCTTTTCAGGAAGCAAGCAGCGGCAGGTTGTCAACATATTTTGCTCATTTCGTCGCTTAAATAATTTTACAATTTACTTATCGTGTTCCACAGATATTTGAAATATCAGTCATAGATAAGCAGCTGCTGCCTGACGCGGTTACCGCATGTGTGTGACTCACCATCTGAATTTGTATGGTTACGTTAGGCCAGTACGTTTACGTTGGCAAGTATGGTTACGTTAGGCTATGAATCGTCTAAATTTGACTGAGCATCTTGACCTGAGTCTTCCTTAGAGGATTAAACCTGCATTTCGAAACTGCAAGTAAATTATCTTAATCCGATTAAGATCGTTTAGATTAAAACACAGTCCCACTCTAAACGTAACGACGATGGAGAAACATGGGAGTCGATATAACGCGTACTCGGTATTTTACGCTGTGTACGAATTTTTTCCTTGGAAGTTAAATGAGAGCGATTCAATGGGCAACAAGCAGTCTTCCCGTACCATATTTTTATCCACTGATTCCAGGAAAGGGAGAGAGTCAGAGCCGTGAGAAAAATACACCATCCATGTTTCTCCGGGAATTTGAGTTTTTGAGTTTTTCTATACTATATCCCAGAAATTGAAGATAGCTCATCAACCTGTAAATACTAATACCTCAAAAATTTTAAAACATTGACACCTCACAAATTCATTTTATCTGTCTATGATAACTAAAACTGAGTTACCCAATGCATTACCTTTAACAAACACCAACTGCGGCCAAAGAAATGATGATATTCATCCCTTAACTATCAAATATGTAGCTGCGAAAATTTTGAAAATATTATTACATATCTATAACCTCGTTCTATGCTCCGGAATCTATCCACAGAAATTATAAATTACTAAGATCACTCTTGAATTTCAATCCGATTCGAAAGGTGTTGCCAATAATATTAGGCCTATAGTTAAACTGTAAAGTCTTGCAAAAATTCTAGAAAAACTAATATATACAAGATTAGTGTCATGCATACAAAAATATAATATTATGCATAAACATCAAATTGGCTTCCAACAGAATACATCAACAGAACTAGCACTTCTACACTTACAAGACACCATTCAAAAAAATTTATAATTAAAAACAATTATCTTTGCAATTTTCCAAAGCTTTTGATAATGTAAATCATGAAATTCTCTTAACTAAATTACAAAACCTAGGTATCAGAGGAACATCATGCAAATTAAAGGAGAATTTTCTAACGAATAGGTACCATTATACTATCATTGATAATTTTCAATAATCTAACCTTAAAATTAACTCGGGGGTTCCCCAGGGATCAATTCTAGGACCTTTTCTTTTCAACCTATATACGTATAAATGATATACGTAATCTACATTTTGAGGTTACTCACCTTTATCCCAAATATCATTTAGGCGGTTTTCATCTCTTGCACACATTTCCAACACGTAATTTCCATCAGCCACATCGTGGTTCAAGGCCCAAAAACACACGTCTTTTTCAATTCACGCAAACTTTGTATTTCAGTTGAAAAAGACGTGAAAAAAAAACGAAGTTTGCGTAAGTTGAAAAAGACGTGTGTTTCTGGGCCTTGAACCACGATGCGAGTAATGAAAATTACACGGTGGAAATGTGTGCAAGAGATGAAAACCTCCTAAATGAAATTTGGGATAAATGTGAGTAACCTCAAAATGTAGATTACATCTAAATAGCACGTTAATAATTAAGCAGCTAAGTGACATTTTGACATTTGCAATGCTGTATGAATATAGGATGAGATACGTATTTAATGTTGATACTCCTAATAATTTACTGTTATATGCAGATGATATAACAATATTAATGATTTGATTACACAATTGGATAGGCAATTACAAATATACTGTGAATGGTTAACACAAAATGATTTCATACTTAATCTCAATAAAACAAAAAATACGGTATTCAGTAGATTAAAAATAGAACAATTACAGCTTCATAATTTAGCACTAAATAACATACCTATCGAAAACGTTCTGAGTTTCAGATTCCTGGGAATAATATTAAACCCAATTTTAAAATGGAGCACCCAAGTGGACTATATTGCAAATAAAATTTATAGAAACATTGGCATTATAAGTACAAATATTTTATGTTTCACGCTTAAATCTCTAAAAATGTTATATTACACACTCATACAGACACACATAAACTACTGCATTACCTCATGGGGTCAAACTACTGAAACAAATATATATCAAAGTTACCAAGACTATAAAATAAGTTTATCAGACTAATGGACTTAAAAAATAATTGTTTACAACCTAATATCCTACAAACTTTTGAATAACATCACGTACATGCGGATCCCAATAAATACGGAATTATGTCAATATCTGAATTATTTAATTTTAACATTGGCAAATTAGTGTTTCAAAGAATGAAAAATAACTTACATATCAATATTATATATACACTGGCGGAAAGTGAAAAAAGAACACCAAGAACGAGACGTCTGATACCAACGAAATTTATACAGCATAACAGCAGAATACAGAGTATAACGTGATCAAAACATTATGGCAATATACAGCTGTATTTGCTGGTAAACTGAAAAAAAAACATTTCCATGTAACATGGTTAGTACGAGGTTGAACCGCCATGAACTGCGTCACACTGTGCAATTCTGGCATGGAGTCTGTCGTACAGATGTTGGATGTAAGTTTGGGGTATTGAGTTCCAAGCATCCTCACACTGGACGCGTAAATCGGGGATGGTCGTGGCTGGCCGTGGAGACCGGATAAGTCGTTGTCATACAAAATCCCACACGTGCTCAATGGGGGACAAATCCGGTGAACGTGCAGGCCATCGAAGTTGTCTCACACCCTGAAGTGCATGTTACGTTGCATGTGCCGTGTGTGGGCGTGTTTTATCTTGCTGTAAAACACCACGATGGACCGACCTTACAAATGGCACACTAATGGGCTGAATGATGTTGTTGATGTAGGAGATGCTGTTTAACGTACCCGGTACAAACACTAGTTGTGTATGGGAGTGATAGCTGATCGCTCCCCACACCAGGAGACCAAGTGTAGTCCCTGTGTGTCACTCGCGGATGCCAAAAGGGTGGAGACGCTCCCTTGTGCGTCTGCGAACACGCATACAGCCATCGCAGGCTCCCAATCAGAATCTGCTTTCATCGCTGAACACGACAGATCGCCATTGCGTTCTCCAGTGCAGACGTTGGCGGCAGCACTGCAGCCGTTCCTGACGGTGGGCTGTAGTCAGAGGTACACATGCCAGAGGCACACGTGCTCGTAGTCCTGCATCCAGTAGACGGTTGCGGATTGTTCGCACAGTTACCTCAGGTGCAACGGCAGCTCGGATTTGCGTCGCAGTGGATGTTCTGCTTGACAACGCCGCTCTTCTTATGCGTCGATCGGTCCGCTCATCAGTCCGTCTGTGACTCCCGGTTCCACGTCTTCTCGTGTGGGAATGTTCCTCGGACCATCTACGCCACCATCGTACAACCACCGATACTTCCCGTCCAATTCGCTCCGCAATACGACGATACGACCACCCGGCCTCGCGGAGTCCGACAAGACAACCTCTCTCAAAGTCCGATAACTGCTGAAATCGTACACGTCTTCCATGTCCAGGCATTGCAGCTTCTTCAGGGTATTCGCACGTGTCCGTTCGCCAACGACTGATTACATTCACTTTGCCGTACTCCTTAAATACCACCGACGATAATTTGCATATTATGCCGTGATGTGGCGTAAGCGCTCACCGGGTGGTCCTGAAATTAACATCACACCTACGTAATCTCGACCCTATTAACATATGTAAATTTCATGTTCGTCCGCCAAATCCTTCTTGTTTTTTTTTACTTTCCGCCGGTGTATATAAATTAGTATACTTATAGAACTACTGGTAAATCTCTTCTACGACCTATTACCCCAAAATCCTAAATGATGAAAAAAAGTATAAGTTATATTCGCCCAGAATTTTGGAACAATTTACCAACAGAATTAACGGAAATATATAACATTAATTTATTTAAAAGAAACTAAAAAAATTCTAATGAATTCCTTATATAAAAAAAAGGGATTGGTGGGAGGGTTTCAGAGTCCAAATTGCAAGGCAATCATATGCTGAAACTAATACAATATGTTTAATTTAACCACTTACCACTGTTGACATGCTTTACATGGGAAGCACTAAAAATAATTTGAAATATCGTATTACTCAACATGAAAACAATTGGAGAACCGAAGAAAAGAAAACAGCTCTTATAGACTATTGCCTTAACAATCAGGCCGAACTCGATTTTGAAAACGTAATGATAATTAATAAACATCGAACCGAAGCAACGGTAAGATACGCAGAAGCAATCGTAATCGAAACAACGAAAGAATCTAACTGCAACAAGGGCAATCCTATAGATTTACCATTACCTTGGAAACTTATAATTATTAATGAAAATAATAATAAAAAAAAAGATAAATAAAAAAATAATAAATAAAAAATGCTGTAATTATTTTTCTAAGAAGGGACAGTATTCGCCCAACAGTCAACCACGCGCATTGAAGGACATCACGTGGTTTACATCATTGACGTCGACATCAGGAACGCCCACCAACAAGCTATAAATCATAACCCGATTTGGGAAGTGGTGAAACATCGGCTTGAAAATGGTATAAGTTAATACTGAAATGCATAGCCAGACTGTCATCACATTCCAAATATTGTGATGATCTGCTTTGACCATTGTACATTCACGGTGGAGGACGGATTCATGCGGTGACTAAGTGAGGAACTGTTTGCAATACATTTACTTACTACTACAGCAACAAGCATTTGACCAACACTACAGCTAAATCTGAAATAAATGGATAATCCTGGACTTACGGAATAGTATGAGGTACATCGCACAGATTTATAGTGGGCATGCCGCTGAATCATTTTGATTGCGACACCTTGTCAACCGACTTCCTTCAGAAAGAGAGACACTCCAACAATGTGAGTACAAGACTATCAATTTTTATCTCGAATACTTGATGATGATGAGTTGTATCGTACCAGGAGATGTGACGTACCTGTTAGAAGGACGCACACGACATAAAGGCAGATAGGAATCAGAATAAAACGTCCGCATAGCTGAATTGGTAGAGCTACTTATTCCGGAATGAGGGGATCCGGGTTCGAATCCTGATGTGGACAGAAATGACGGAGAAATTTACTTCGTTATAATGGCGCCCGAACTTTCCGGATGACGCGACCGTTCAAAATCTCGCAATGGTGTGATGTTATTTCCACACCGCGAGATAGGAAAAATAAGAGAATCCCTTCTCCAGCACTTCGAAAAAAAAAAAAAAATTAAGGGGGAGCAGATGTGACGTACCTGCCAGAAGGACGCACACGACATAAAGGCAGATAGGAATCAGAATAAAACGTCCGCGTAGCTCAATTGGTAGAGTGACTTATTCCTGAGTGAGGGGACCCGGGTTCGATTCCTGGCGCGGATAAAAATGACGGAGAAATTTACTTCGTTATAGAGTACCATGTGACATTGTCCTAAGTGTTATTTCCATCACATGTTAGAACGTACCAGCAAACACCTCTTTGTGGCTGCCACTGAGTGGGACTCGAGCGAGAATATGAGCTCAACATAACAAATCATCATTTTTTTAGGTTTTTAAATGTTTTTACTTATACCATATAACTAAAATAACTTTATGAATATGTGCCTCTAATAGGACGCTTGAAGGTTTCCCCAGGAAGAAAACGTATCAATAATACAACCGTGGCGTACCGTGCATATTGTAAACTTTTAATAAACGATGCAACTAAAACTGTCTGTAATAATGTACAGAACATAGAAAATAATTTCGTAACAGAATCACAAAAAAAAAAAAAAAAAAAAACCGTCGTATTTCAGGCTTGTCAACCACACCTTGAACTCCGGCAGCACAACGTGCAGAGAGTTAAATGTCTTATCTTTTCGAAGATTGAAACTTACCGTACCATGGAATGAAGTTCTCTGCGAATGGTACGTGTACATGCCGAGGATCCAGCATTTTTACTCACCTGTACACTGAGGTCTAGTGCAGTACTCCGTCGATTAGCTGTAACGACTCTCCTGAGGCTTCGGTGTCTTCTATCACTGATATTCTTTGGTCTTCTGGTACGTTTTGCTGCTTCAGCCACGCCAAGTGTCTTCCACTTATTCAGTACATCCAAAACAATTGACTTGGGTATGTTTATACGCCTCTCGGTTTCTCTTATGGGCAACCCAATAATATAACACCCCAAATCGTTCATTTTTCAAAGTCAGTTCTCTTCCGCAGCGATATTTTCACTCAGCCTCACAGTGCGATATGATCGCAGTCAGCTACAGTCTTGTTTTATACTGTTTACAGCTGTACCGCGCATCTTAACAATGCAGCGGTTCCGTTCATTTGCTTTGAATGGGTGTCCGGTGACTTTTGTCAATATACTGTATGCATGAAGCTCAAATGTAACAGAATAAATATTAATAATAAATAAATAAATAAAATAAATTGGAACCATGACCCATCTCAGAAGAATGGTCAGAAGCCGGGGCTTATACCGCTGCACCACCGCGGTAGGCTGTACGGTTTTAAGAAACGTATAAATGCTACTCTGCGTTGCAGAAAGATGAGCAGTGTCTATATAGAAGCTTATTTGGAACGATACGGTCATATGTACGTAATTAGAAATTAGCCGATGAGGTGATTGCATCTTAGATAAAAGACATCTTCGTGAGCAAACACAACATAACTTTGAAGGTCATGATAAAAGCGAACTTTTATCATGACCTTCAAAGGTCATATAAGGCTTTTATCATGACCTTTGAAGGTCATGATAAAAGCCTTTCGCCGAGAAAAATTACCTTACAACTCGAATCGATCCATCAACCACCGATCGGTACCTTTTTTTTTTAAAGTGTTCAAATTGGATCGTGTTGAAAATAAAATGTCCTTCAAAATTCTCATGAAACAAAGCCACATATATGCGTTTCTTTCCAAAACAGTCGACTTAATTCGAATATTTTGGACCTAAGTTTACCAGGAACGAAAGGTTGGGTTTCTATCCAAATTTTAAGAGCGGGAAACAATGACAGTTTACAGCGGTTTAATTCTAACACAAGCCATACATGGCACGATACTACTACAACACACATGGGCCGTTTGGTGGAATATCCGAGGAATTATGCACTAAGTTATTACCAGCAATAGAATCCATTACTTCTGAGATCCGTACAGATACAACGCTTCTTTATGGTGCAATCTTTACCAGCTGCTCAATCCACGTGGAATCATGTATCAATATAATACACTTTTGGACGATGTGACAATTGATTTTCCAAAAATCTAAGATTATATGAAAATTACTTTCCAAAAAAGTTACCTTATTAGCAGGAGCTTGTCCCATTCACAGTATCTCCCAGACTGTGCCCTGTGTGAATTGTGGATTTTGCACCAATAGCGCAATAGGGAAATATAAGCAAGTGGAAGACCTCTAAGGAGACATCTATTTTTATTCTTATTCAAACCTGCAAATAATTATCGAGTGGGAATTGAAAATCGTTTGGTAAGATGACAAAATATCACCGATTACGATGATGCAGACATTTCTGATTTAAAGCATTTGTTTTACTTTATGTCAGACGTTGTTAAACGTTCTTCCAAGACATCAAACTCAAGTACTTACAACTTCTTACTCTTTCGATCACTCTTTCCCGTATATTAACACATGCAATTTAATTGCCTTCTTCTCCGTTGCAGCACAAGAAAAGTATATCAAAGCAGAGTATTAAATTGAAGGTGTTAATATAAAGGAAAGAGTGATAAAAATAGTAACATAATTAAATTAGGTTAGATCAAAATTTTTACAAAGATAGAGGTCTGTAGTTTCTGCAAACGGGATGGAAGAAAATTTGGGGAAGAACATCAATTGCACTGTGTTATTCGAGGATGACAAAATATTAAACGTTGGGTTGTGAAGGCTGTAGTAAGAGCAGTAGTGCGATTCATTACTTATATTTGGCCAATCACAAGATATTTAGAGTATAAACTAAATACTGATGAGATGAAGATGAAGTGGCAAATGTGTCGTGTCGCCAGAAGGAACAGAATTAGAACTGACAGTACAAGGACATAAATTAAAGCAAGAAATGTTTCAAATTTACCTCAAGAAGCAAGATTCAGTGAGCACGGTTCGAAATAAACATTTTTCTGTGTGAAGGCATGTTACCTATACTTCTAGTTTAAGCGTCGTTTTGAATTTCTGTTCTGTCGTGGAAATTTGGTTCCTCTTCTTTAAATATCTGTTTTTTACTTAACGGGGCAGGGTCAAAATTTTATTTTATTCCTCTCGACGAGCTTTTAAAATTAGTAACCAGACAGTGCGTCAAAATGCAATCAAATGTTCAACGGTAAATAAAAGATCAGTTGAAAGGGCTATGTTCTGAATGAGTCAGAGAGAGAGGGGGAGAGGGGAGAGGAGGAGAGAGAGACAGTGCGGGAGACAGGGAGGGAGGCAGAGAAAGAGAGACAGACAGAGAGAGAGAGAGAGAGCGATGTAAAAAGAGCTGAGTCAGGGATATGATATGAAAGAAGCTCGATATGTAATGTTCTGATTACGATATGCTATGTTTTAGATAAGAACAATAAGTAATATAAGATGTCCTCTATATGGATTATATGACGGCGAATGATAATCGTCAAAATTGCATTAATACGAAATTGTGGTTTGAAGTATTTTTATCCTTCTGTTACCAGCACCACCATGCTCTGCATGCTTGACGTACTTGAAGAATGAATAAAAGGAAATTGAATTTGTAGGTACAGAAATCAGGGATGCTTTGAATTAAGGACCGTGTTGACTTTAAAATGTTGTTTACATTTTGTAATTACATTCTTCAGCTTCGAAATCTACGCTAACGATACGAATTAGAATATAAGGCTATTTTGAGTAGTTTATGCATTTCACTCAAGCACCTTATCGTTAAAATGTTTCAGTCATTAAACATTTGATATGTTATAGGCATATGTCAGATCTGCGAATTTATTGACCGTCTGAAGATTCCTGCAAGGTGTGCAAGTGAAACGTTATAGACAGAAGAATATTGTCCGCAAGTGATACGTTAAGGACAGAAAAACATCGTATATAAGTGAAACATCACAGACCGAAAAACGTGATATGCAAGTGATACGTTACGGACAGATTAACACCGTATATAACTGAAACGTTACGGACAAAAGAACGTCATATGCAAGTAGCAGAAGAATGAATTAATGACAGAAGAATGTCGCATACAAGTGAAACGTACGGGCAGAAGAATATCGTCTACAAGTGATACGTTATCGACAGAAGAACATCGTATGCAAGTGAAACGTTAAGGGCAGAAGGATATCGTCTATAAGTGATACGTTGTGGACAGAAGAACATGGTATGCAAGTGAATCGTTAAGGAAAGAAAACGGCGTCAGTAAGTGAAACGATACGGACCGAAGAACATCATACGCAAATGAAACGTTATGGACAGAAGAACATCGTATGCAAGGGAAACGTTACGGGCAGAAAAACATGGTTTGCAAGTGAAACGTTACGGACAGAAGAACATCCTGTGCAAGTGATACGTTATGAACAGAAGAACATCGTATGCAAGTGAAACGCTAAGGGCAAAATAATAACGTCTACAAGCGATACGTTATGTACAGAAGAACATCGTATGCAAGTGAAACGTTAAGGAATGGAAATGGCGTCAGTAAGTGAAACGGTACGGACAGAAGAACATCGTATGCAAATGAAACGTTATGGACAGAAGAACATCGTATGCAAGGAAATCGTTACGGACAGAAGAACATGGCTTGAAAGTGAAACGTTACGGACAGAAGCACATCCTGTGCAAGTGATACGTTATGAACAGAAGAAAATCGTATGCAAGGGAAACGTTACGGGCAGAAGGACATCGTATGCAAGTGAAACGTTTTGGACAGAAGAAAGTCATATGCAAGTGAAATGTTAAGGACAGAAAACGGCGTATGCAAATGAAACGTTACGGACAGGAGAACGTTGTATGCAAATAAAATGTTACGGCAAGAACACCGCTGCAGAACCGATGCCTGGTAAAAGAAACACATATAAATCGAAATTAACTGCTTTTTTTAACGTTCACGTTCTAATGTCTTAATATAGTTTATATTGTATTTTTAACTTTTTAATTCGCATAAAATAATTGTTACAATTCTAAGACTGCAGCAGTTGTTTAAGGATGTCTAACGACGACGCAACACTCGACGAAATTTAACTAATAGCAACGGCTGATTTTGTAAGCAAGGTAGAAACCTTGAAGAGTTCATAAAGGTAGTTGACATAAGATTTAACTAAAAGTGAAGATAATTAACATTTAAGTAAATGTAATGGGAATGAAAGGGAAGTAAGTATAATGAGAATGAAATGTACGTAAATATAATGGAAATTACAATATCATGAACTGTTTAATATGTTCAACAGGACAGCAGTCCTGGTGATAGCGACGTGCAAAAGTGTTTTTGATAGCGACGTGCACAAGTGAAGTGTACCGAACAATGTTTTACCAAATGTTTGAATTATGATTTTCGCGATATATCGGCTCCTGAAAGGACAATTACAATGTTTTTCTTTTTTCTTTTTTTTTTTTTTTTTGCGACGAATAGCTTTAATGTTGAGGAATAGTTGCGTTATAATTTCTAGTTGCTCTCTTTGTATCGCACGACTTTTTCATTAGGAAGCGTTAGTGAATATTTCTCTTTCAAACATATTAGAAGCCGTATCTGTGTGCATAAAAACCCGAATGAAAAGAACTTTCGGTCAGATGCCCCTGACTACGGAAATCCTTTTATTCGCATTTCCCGCCCGAAATAAGGCGAACCTTTCCCCTAGGCGGCATGAAATTATATTTGATTTTTCACGGTAGTCAACTTGTAAAAACAACTAATTTGCATAAGACAGCATTCATTTCGGGAATCATTTTTCATATATTTTTGAATTTTTCGTAATGCACGGTCCTGAAACTACGCGGGTAAGCTTGCATTTGTGTTGCTACCATAATTCCCGCTTTTAAAAATCCAACTAAAACAATCTTGTACTGTATGCCATTCACTATGGTACAGTTTACAAACAATATCCACGTAAAGTATTGCAAAAATGTTCTTGCTAGGGGTGTATCTACACAAACAGTTTTATACATCTGCTTCTAGTAATCGTATCTAAAAAATAGTTATTGAAATACGATTTTCGCTAAGAACAATAGTTTGCGTATATTTCCAAAATCCATAATGCTTAGTTCTTCGAGTGGAGATGTCACTGTATATCTATATTTGCAAAAGTAAGTTTTTCCAATTTCCAAAATACTTTTTAGTAAAATTTCATTCATTATGAAACACATTTTACGTTGGTTTGGTCCTTGAACTAACACATAGTTTTTTCTGATTGAGTGTAGGAAGTTACCTTGATATCACAAGTAAATTTGAAAGGTTCCTTCTGCTTCTGTTACGTTCCGATATGCCGATTATTTTGTATGTAATTTGTGATATTTTGTAACATTCCTTTCTACTCTAATGGTCGCATATCACTGTTGCTAATTGCAAATGTTTTACAGAATCCAGGAGTCCGCTATAAACATTCTCTTTTCAACTGATTTGATTTACTCTGATGAAAGTTGCGAACAAGTAGCATGGCCAGTTATGTCTGGGCCCTGGTGCAGAGTCATGCAGTGAGACCCACTGTTCCGAGGAAATACCATACATTTATATCAGGTATGCCTAGGCGCATTGCCAAGAATCTGATTGTATATAAGGCATTTTCTTACACAGTACACCCGTAGCTCTTCATGCAATCGAAATATAGATTGCAGAATACAATGTTGTCTACTCGCTAATACTCGGAACAAAACTAAAGGAGAGATCTCCTTGTTTTTTCAACACTGAACGACACACGGTTACACGGATGTTTGTTAGCAATGCGGCAGCTGGTAGCCCAATTACTATGTAGCCGCTTACAGCGTGTCACTGTATATCTATATTTGCAAAAGTAAGTTTTTCCAATTTCCAAAATACTTTTTAGTAAAATTTCATTCATTATGAAACACATTTTACGTTGGTTTGGTCCTTGAACTAACACATGTGAATTATCGATGGAACAGAGCCGGATCCAGGTGCCGGCAGTCCGGACAGCTGCCCGGGGCCCGTATCATGGAGGGCCCACTCCAAGCTTTGATTTATTTTAATCGAAGTTTCTTTTTTTTTTTAACTATCCTTTGCATATGATTTAATTTTTCTTCTTCCATCACTGACTGTTATTTTAAAAGTCATAATCAAAATATGGATAAGGTGCATAAATATGTAGTCCCTCTCTCCCTGAGAAGTCGCAATTCCGCTTACCCAGTGCTTTCGTGACTGCATCCATGAGATTCGAACGCGTGTTCAGGGCCGAATTCGAGGGGGGGGGGGGCTTTAGTAGCTGGAGTCCCGGGAAGCAGCCACGAATGCACCTCCACTGATATCCTTAAAAACATGTACATATAGTTCGTATATTTTTTGCTTGCACACACTACACACGACTGCTATCCTAAAAGGAATAAACATACAATATTTTTTTTGCTTAGGGTAAAAAGGCGTGCCGTTTCTCTCTTTGTCAATGAAATCAACTGACTTATCCGCAGGTTTTTTTCTGCTTTCTTTAATTGCAATACGACGTATTGAACGCCCCTCGTGTATACGATAAATACTGCTCATGATACACACAAAACATTTTAAGGTACTTTATAGTAATTGTTCTACCTCTACTGCAAGTGCCAAGTATGCAAGGGCTGGGAAAATTCCTTAAAAAGGTACAAAAATGCAAATACCCAGGTAGCACTGGCTTGCAATTTAACGTAGGCCCAACACTGAGCCACTGTTTTCTGTTCCTAAAACACGGTGGCTCAGTGTTGATCCTATGTCAAATTGCAAGGCTGTTCTACCTGTGTACATTCTTCTCCACGGTTTTACAGTTCGTTCTAAGTTTCATATCTTATAAATAGTTTTTTCTTTAACTTCAGAGCTCAATATTATCCTGCGCAATATATTCCGAAATTCTTGAAAAGACTGGTTAATAGAAACACGGGCCCTGTGACATGGTTTTCCCTGGGCTCCCAAACCTCTGAATTCGGCTGTGTACAAAGCGAGAGAACGAATCTTTTCAAACGACAGTCGCCAAAATTAAAAGCACTGCATTGCGTATGAGGAGCCTTATTGTAGAGTACCAGCTCAAACGAAAGAAGTATAAGGCAGGAAAAGCACACATTCTTGGAGATATTTTTGTAACAGTAAAAGTAACCGATTCAACCTGACAACCGAGGAGTGTTCAATAAAATTAATAACGCACGATAATGATGCTATAATTATCTTCCACTGGCTTATTGTGGGATGAATTTTATGTTTCACATTTCATAATGTCATACAAAAGTGTTTCTGAAAACAGAGAGAAATTGCAAGGTTACTATCTCGTATTATTATCAATTTTTCAATGCTACCTTCCTTCCTTAACGTAACTTATCGTTGGCCGGCAATGGGCCCTCAAGGAACTGGGCCCTAATGAAATTGAACCACCTCGCCTTATGGTAGCTACACCAATGTTGCCAGCATTGTACATTACGATTAATGTGCAGTTTTTTCATTATGGGAAGTAAGGGTATTTGTCGTTGATTTTCTGCACTGTAAAAAAAATTCTGAAATTCACGAGACATTTTCCGTGATTTTTCCGTGAATTAACGAAGCATATTTCTGATATAACTTTTTCCGTGAAATCACGGAAAAAGTTATATCAGAAATATGCTTTTTTGCACATTTGCACAGAATTTTTTGCACAGAATTGTCACGGGCGATGAAAATTCGATTGATTATCACAACATAAGCGTAAACGATAGTAGCTTCCTAAAGGGAATGTGCCTGCAGCAGTGTCGAAACCAGGACGTTTCCCATAAAAGGTTTTGATGTATGTGTGGTGGGATATGCCAGGCATAATACATTACGAGCTGCTGCCACCCAACAAAACCATTACAGGGGAAGTCTACTGTCAGCAGCTGCAGCGTCTACGCACTGTTTTGCAGGATAAACGTCCAGCACTCGTGAATCGTAAAGGCGTGCTTCTGCAGAAGGACAACGCAAAACCACACACAATGAAAATGACCAGTGCCACGTTGCAGAACTTCGGATGGAAAAAACTTCCGTATCCAGAATATTCCGCTGACATCGCCCTATCCAACTACCACCTCTTTCGCAGCCTGCAAAACCATCTTGCTGGGACTATATTTCGAAATTTGGAGGAGGTACGGCGAACCCTTTCTGCTTTTTCTTGCATCGAAACCCATGGAAGTCTACAAGTGTGGGATTAAAAACCTTGTCGATCGATGGGAGAAGGTTGTAACTACCGGAGGCACTTATTATATGGATTAAAACATCTGTTCTAGGTAGACTTTTCTTTCTTTTCTTCACACGTTGAAAAAACGACAGTATTTTTGGTATTACCTGATATATTGCATGCATTTTTGTTACTGTGGCAGAGGATGATTCTTCTGCTCTTCTCCATTTAATGCACCAGCTATTATATATTGTGTGACATTAAGAAGCCCTGTGCTTCATATGTTTATTGTGCAGGTGATTGTCCAAGGGACAGGAAAAGACCCAGAAGAAGACCACATGGGAGATGGGTGGATGAAATTCGAAAGTATGCAGGGGTGACGTGGAGGAGACTGGCACAAGACAGACCGTTGTGGAGGAAACTTGGGGAGACCTTCGTCCAGCAGTGGATTGATAATGGTTGACAATGATGATGATGATGATGATTGTACGAAATCTATAATATGTATCAGTCTGCGGAGTTCTTAAGGTGTTTCCACCTAAAATCTATACCTTCTGTTTCCAATGGTAAAACTTCTTTACACATATTTTCTTCGCAATAAATGTATTCCCAATGTTGAAAATATGCACATCCGTAAACCCAACTTTAAGTTATAACATGGGGTACTTAACACTTGCTAAAACATAACCATACTTAAGCAATCCAACATTTGTTTGTCTACTGACCTCATCAATGTACAGGTAGCGCCATCTATTAACAGTTCTGAATGTTACTCAAAGAAAAATGATTGATTTTTAATATAATTAGGGTTATGTTTTAGCAAGTATTAAGTATCCCATGCTATACCTTAAAGTTAGATTTATCGATGTGCAAATTTTCATCATTGGGAATACATTAACTGCGATGAAAATATGTAAAGAAGTTCTACCATTGGAAACACAAGGCAGATATTTTAGGTGGAACCACCTTAAGACAAAAGCTACATAACCATCAAGAGTAAATTTTATATTTAAAGGTTTTGTGGAATAAAACAGTAATTGCACCTTCCTTTAAAGATAATTGAAAGTTATTGTCTGTTGAAAAAAAACTCAAACTCCAAATCATTCTATTATTTCGAAAAATCACGATAAAAAGAAACGTAACTTGTAATAAGACCTTCTACACAAAAAATTAAATTATTACAAACGTATTCAAAAAAATAATAATCTCGAATAGAAAATAAAATGAATAAATCACTCGCATTAATGAAAAAAAAATCATCATCGCCTAGTTAGTTTTGCCCTGTACGTGAGATGATCCCATCATTTTCTGGCTCAGTGGTTATGACGCGATGCTTTAACATTAACGCCTGGGCTCGATCCCCACCACCGGCGAAAAAGGATTCTCCCGCGTAAGGTCTGAAATATTCAGTGTGTTGGGCTTTGCGAAATGTTTGCCTAAATACGTAAAAATTTGAAACCGACTTTTCTGAGGCAAACGGAATTACTGACTAGGGACTGTCCATAAAGTACGTCCGAGTTTAAAGGGGGAGGGGGATGGTCCTGACAACTGGACCAAATGTGACATGGGGGTAGGGGGGAGGTTTAGTTATTCGGACGTCCAGCGGCAAAAACATAATGGATGGCATTTCTTTGTTTTGTTTTGCTTTTTTAGCACGTCTTTTGTAAAAAAAGATCGTGCTTACGTTATCGGTTTGTCCGTCCGTCCGTCTGTAGACGCGATATCTCTGCAACTAACAGTCCGATTTGAAAAATTATTTTTGCGTTAGGAAGCTTGATATGTGCTAATGATGATACTTTATTTCGTTGTTTTTTTACGATGCAAAATTTTGCCGCTAGAGGGCGTAAAGGCCGATGATATCGAATTCAAAACACCTTCTAATCAATATATTTTCTTCTAAACATCCAATTAAAAAACATCTTTTACCTTTTGATCCCATTCGCGTCGAAGATTATTTTTAACTTAGTCTCTTTTCGAGGTTACGCAAGAGGCTCCGCTACGGGGCGTAAAATTAAATGACTTTTCCCCAGATATATCAGCTTCTAAAACTCCGATTTGATTTTGTTTACTTCAGAGGGCACAGCTTGTAATGCGAAATATTTTACATATATTTTCTAATTTTCGGTATAAAATAGTTTGACCACGAAGGGGCGTAAGCTTTGATTTCTGCTTCTGATGTATTTGCAGCAAAATCTGAGCTTCTAAAATCTCAATTGACGAAATTCTTTTGTAGACCAATTCTACTCACGTAGACAAACTTTTTCATAATGTTTTCTTCTTAAAATAATGTATTATATTTCCTCCAGGGGGCCTAGATATATATCCTGTTTTGGTCAATATCGCTGCTTCTAATGGTCCGATTTCAAAAATTTATTTTTTGCTGGACAGTTTCCGGTGCGACATGTTTCTAATATAATTTCCAAATTTTCAAGTAATTCATTGACTTTCCGCTAGGGGGAGTAAAGGTAAATTGCGCTTTCCCCAATGTCTTTGCTTCTAAATATCCGATTTTAAAAATTCTTCCAGCACCGGAAACAGCTGCTGACGGAAATTTTTTGCTGTAATTTCCATTTTTTTTATAAAATATGGATTGGCCACCAGGGGCATAAGCGTTAAATTTCTGCTTCGTAGTTATTTGCAACAAAATCTCAGATTCTAAAACCCCAATTAAAAACGTCGTTCGTGAACCAATACTCCTGATGTAGATAAACATTTGAGAATATTTTCTTCTTAAAATAATGCATGGTTTCTCCACCAGAAGGCGTAGATTTCTATCTTATTTCTGTCAATATCTCTGCCTCTAAAAGTCGGATTTGAAAATTTTCTCCTTTGTAAGACAGCGTTTCCAGTGCAAAATGTTTCTCATATAATTTCAAAGTTTTCAAGTAATGCATAGACTTTCCGCTAGGTGGGCATAAAGATCAATTGTGTTTTCCTCAATATCTCTGCTTCTAAAACTATGATCTGAAAAATTCTTTTTGCACCTGCTACAGCTCATGATAGGAAATCTTTTGCATATAATATGTAATATTTGGTAAACAACGGTTTGACCATCAGGGGGCGTAAGAGTTAATTTCTGCGTCTGATGTATTTGCAGTAAAATCTGAGCTCCTTAAAACTCAATTGAAGAAATTCTTTCATGGACCGATACCGCTCACATAAAAAAAAAAAACATTTTGAAAACACTTTCTTCTTAAAATAATACATGGTTTTCCCCGCCAGGGCCCGTAGATGCATATTCTATATTTGTCGATATCTCTGCTTCTAAGAGCCCGATCTGAAAAATTCTTTCTTTGTTGGAGCGCGTTTCCGCTGCAAAATATTTCGCATATAATTTCAATTTTTTTAACGCACAAGACTGCCACCAGAAGGCGTCAGACGACGTTTCCGTTTGCAACAATATCTGCGGGATAAAAACCCGACTGGAAAACGACTTTCTTCGGTTAGATACTACTGTTTTCCATACCAGTTCCATTGATTTTGAATAGCTTTGGTAAATTTAATTCGCATTAGAACGGATTCAAAAGGCTTGCTCATTACACCGGAAAATTCGGTGTCATCTTTCTTGTGTCTTCTTTTGATAGTTAAAAAAACATCAAACAGAGGTCATCGCTTTTTCCATTCTTTTTGTTTTGTTTTGTTTTATACTCACTTATAAACGTGGAAAGAGCAATGACCTATGTGTGATGTTCCTGGTCCACGTCAAAAGTCTGTATTAATTAGTTAAAAAAGTTATGAAATACTACAGATTTCTTATGATATTTAGCTAAATCACAGTAGTAAATTCTCGTATTTGTACTACCAAATCTATCGTGTTTTGTAGATGGTATGATCGGGAGTGTTGCGACCTTAAATACAATTGTTCATTTGTAGATCTTTATTTCAGCATGATAAAGTTGGGGCAGAATTTGGAAATAAATTAATGCCTAAATAATAAATATTTCTGAAAAAAAAGTGTAAATATATGGAAGATTCCTTTAAATAATTACATGTTTTCTTTCTGTTTCTCAACTGACTTCTAAATGCAGTCGTCAAAAAAATGGTGGTTGCCAGAATTAGGACATACTTTTTAGGAGGGGCGGACGTGTCAACAATCGGACAAAATGTAACATGGGGAGCGGGGGGTCTAAAAATAGTAAAAAATCACGGACATACTTATGGATGGCCCCCCACTGAAAATCTGTGAAAATTCGGAAGTAAAAATAAAAATACAGACAGGTTGGCTCAGTTCTCATTGAGCAATCAATTTGGAACGGAGGACTTGCAGATCGGAGGGTTGAAATGAGCTAGTTGAGTATGGCTTCAAAGCGTTTATTCAATTTGTTATAGCCAACACAGGTCTATGACATATAAAGTAGTTTACATAATTTTTACAAATAATGCTGGATACATTGCGAACAAAAAACCGAGTTCGAGATGAGATGGGTCGTGGCCAACAAGATTCTAAAAGCCCGGGCAGCTTTTTGTGACGTCAGCAGCACTGTCCTTTGTTACCCAGAGCACATGCGACTTTTCGGAAGATTTTTTTTTTAATTGGAGGTTTAACGACCACCGTGAGCAACTCAATGGGCTATAAGCAGTCGCCCGTCCCTAATTTAGGGCCACTGGTTCCAGGGAAGGGAGAGAGCCAGTGCCGTAAGACAAACACAACATCCATGCCTCACCGGGATTCGAACCCTGACCCCTTTCGGACGAATGATCAGAGACCAACGCCTAAGACCACTGCCTTCAAAATAAACCTTTATTAGTCTAAAAGCAAGGTACATGTGATACGCTTCAGTCACATGAGACTGTATTAAAAGAGACGAGGCTAAGAAGTCTCAACACAAAAGAAAGGAGAAAAGACAACTGGTAACATCAGAACAAGATTAAAATATATACAGATAAAAAAGGAACACAGAAAACAAAAACAAAAAACACACACATTACAAAACCCAAACCCCAGAGTGAGGGAAAAAAACACATTCCAAAGACTAGTACATAGCAGCGCGAACACAAAAGTGACAGGTAAAAAACACAACAACAATACAACACAACACAAATTCACTGACACTGCAAGACAGCGACAGGAGAAACAAAACTGTACTTCTAAAAACTTGCAGCAGCGGCCAAAACATTAGTACAAGAAGAACATAAAAAACAAAAAACCGTGCACATAAAGAGGGGTGTTAACCAACCGCTATAACTAAAAACGAAATACGAAGTGACGTATAAGACCACTGCCTTCAAAAGGAACACTGTACAGAAGAAGGAACACTGTACAGAAGAATACATGATAATAAGGGGAAACACCGCTGCATCACACAAAATAAATGTAGCCAAACAGGCACACGAGGTTCACACAAAATAAATCGCACTCAATTCAAATTTCATACTCAAAACAAGAAGTCGCACGTTGACAAAATCCGGAAGCCGACGTAGCGCTATAGAGAAAATCACGCGGAAACAAGATCGCATAGCATCATAACACATTGAAAACAACACAAAGTACGTCCAGTCGTGCACGGCAACAGAAGGCTGTGCCGAGAAAAAATACAATATTACAGGAAAAACCCAGACAGGAGAAACACGAAGCAAGACGTAGAGCCCTAGCTTGAGTTCAAAGAAACACAAAAACGAAAACACAAAAAGTGCACTTAAAACATAATCAAAGACAAAACTGCCTCAACTGACTACTTCACTACACATGTAGTCACATACAGTCAAGAAAAAAACACAAGAGGCACAGTAAAAAAAAATGAGCACAAGGCAAATAGTGCGTTGACCAACTCCTTGGGTCAACGTAACCCAATAGACAAGACACGCACGAGAAGCACACTGTATAGAAAACGAGAGATAAGGCTGAGTACTCAATGAAACAACACAACGAGACCAGCAGGGCCACACTAAGTAATTCAAAGTTCATAAAAAAAACAAAGCAAAACAAGTGAACATGAAACACAGGGCATAAGAAAAAAAAGGCTCCCTAAATTGCGGGGCCAACTGAAACACGAAAGTAGAACATACACAAACAAGTAAGAAACAAGATTATCACATTAGCAGTATAGGTAAAATGCAATCACAGTAGTAAAAAACTCACACAAGAGGAGAGCGAGTTGGACAGCCGCCATCCGAACAACTAAACAAAACACGTGCAAAAAGCAAGAGCAATTACAAAAACACGGGAATACCACATACAAGATACACAGTACAAAAAAGAAGATCAGGAACAACAACAAACAAACAAGCACAAAAGAAACACAACACGCCAAATAAAACTTTGCAAAACTAGACAACACAGACTAGCCCAACGGAAAACAACAAAACCCAACAAGCATCACACTCTACCAAACAATAACACTGATCACAAACAATTGGTGGCCAACCAGTAGAACAAAACACCACAACAAGAAATGCGTCGACCAATAACTGTGGCCGACGAAAACATAGAAAGCAAGCACGCAATATTACATAGACAAACAACTCAACAAAAAATACCGACACAAAAAACAATAACCGATTGCACAGCACCACCAAGAACCAGAAAAAAAAAATACACACAGAACACAGGAACACAAATGCCCACGGACTGCGGACAGAATAAAAGTCAAAGCAACTAGCTGTAAAACATCCAATCACAGCGCAACCCGCATCCAATCAACCCATGCTCAACCCGAAACCACGGGAGTTGGGGGACCAGATCGAGAAGAAAGCAGGAACTGCCTGCCTGGCCAGAGCTACCTCGTATTCAAGTTGGATGACGGACTTGATCGAGGAACGAAACCTACGGCACAGAAAAACTCTCGCAGGATGATATCGAAGAAGAGCAGGCCGATCAACACTGGTATGATAGTATAAATTAATAGTCAGTTTGGCCTGCAAAATTAAAAACGCGCAAACTGGATTGTTAACAGCAGCGGAAAGATGATGACGGCGAAGAAAATAGTAATGTGATACAGAGTGAAAGGAAGGACAGACCTTGGAGAGAAGAGCAAACATCAATGAAAAAAGAGGCTGTAAAACTAAACAGGAGTCATATGCGTGATGAACATCACCGAGCGTTGAACAGAAAAAACACAAGGGAGAAGACAGGCGACCAAAATGATGAAGAGTTCGTGGTGTGAGCAAGCGACGATGAAGATGGAGCCAATGAATATCAATAGCTTTCAGGGAAGCCAGAGAAGTGTGTGAATCGATCCATGTCTGAGAGGTTTCATCAGGTGGCACAAAAGGAATAGCAAGAGGTGCTCTAAAATAAGTAAGAAAGTGGCGGTACAAGAGTTTTGCAGTAACTTGATGCACCAGAAAGGGAACATCATTCAAATAAACCAGAAAAGGAAGGCAAGGGGACGCCGAAGAAGAAACAATTAACCCGAAAAGAATTCACGAGGGACGGGTAAAGGCGTTGAAGCTGAAAATGAAGCGACCGGAGTTGGGCACGATGTAAGGGAGTGTCAGCAAGAGGGGGTCGATTTGGGAAGGAGACTTCCAGCAGAGAGAAGCATCTACAAGTTGGGATACCTGTACCACGCCACTGGCGAACCAGGTGGAGAAGCACAAGTACGGTGAAGAGGGAGAACGGAGTGCAGAAGAGTAAAAGAGAGGTTCCGCAAGCAGATCATTAGTTGAGGTAGGTGGGAGACGGACGGGACATAAGGAATGCCAGAGGGAAAAAACGGTGCGATAAGTATCGGGAAAGTGATCTGGAATGAGGGGGAACAGATCCATACGGAGCAAAGTAGCGAGAGTGAGAAACGGACTGCGAGGGAAAAGTAAAGTATCAACAATAGTAATCGATGAAATCTGAGGATGAGAAAAAGAACGGAGAAAGGTCTGAAGATGAATAGCATTAGATTTTTGAAAAAGATCTGGGAGGGCAAGACCTCCAAAGGACAGAGGAAGGGCGAGAGTAGAACGATGAACACAGTGAACTTTATTCCAGATGAAATCAGTAATCAAACGTTGAGCAGATTGGAGAAAAATGGGCGAGGGAAAATAAGCGAACCACGAATGTGTCAGAATGGGAAGAAGAAAGGAAGAAACCAGATGTGCTCTGCTAAAAAAGGACAAAAAAGGTTTGAACCGGCAAAAAGGAGCAAGGCGGCGATTGAGCTATTGAACCAAAGGAATCCATGTGGCATCAGCAACCGCCAAGGGATTTCCAACGTACACACCAAGACGTTTAATGACCGAGGATGACCAACGGGCACCCCAAGGGCGATCACCGTGTGCCACCCACGATCCGGCCCACAGACCGACAGATTTAGACAGATTAAGTTCGGAACCGGAAATTGAAGAATACTCACGATAAGCAGAAAGGACAACACCGAAAGAACGTTCAGTGCGAAGAAAGAGAGTGATTTCATCAGCATATGCAGACAACACTATGCGGTTGTGACGAGTAGGAGCAACACTGCGAGGAATCACAGAAAACAGACGAGAACGCAGACAAATTAAGAGAGGTTCAAATGCAAGCGTAAAAAGTTGACCCGAAAGAGGACAATCCTGCCGGATCCCGTTGTCAAAGGGGATGGTAGCTGTCATGAATGTGGAAGTGCGAATACGGAAAAAAGAGTGAGAGTAAAGATTAATAAGAGCTTGACAGAAAAGTGTAGGAAAGCCAAAATGACGAAGAACAGCAAAGAGATAAGAGTGATTAATGGAGTCAAAAGCTTGTTTCTGATCAATATTAAAAATTGCGAGATGTTCGGAAAGATGGGAAGCAAGAAAATATAAGTTGCGAATGGTAGAAATGTTGGTAGTAATCGAACGGGAGGGAATAGTGTAAGTTTGATCGGGGTGGATTAAATGTTGCAAGACGGGATTGAGGCGAAAAGCGAGAATTTTAGCAAAGGTTTTGTAGTCAGTATTAAGAATAGAGATAGGACGCCCGTTAGAAAAAAGACCAAGGTTTCCGGTTTTGGGGATGAGACGGAGAATAGCAAAAGTGAAATCAGAAGACTGAAAATTTGAAGAAGTAAAAACGGCATTAAAACAAGCAACCAGAAGCGGGAGGAGAGAAGTAAGAAACATTTTTATAAAATGAGAGCGGAAGACCGTCCGCGGAAGGGGAAGAACGGTCATTCAGACAGGAAATTGCAGAGCGGACTTCAGAAGGAGATTTAGGAGAAACAAGAGAATAAAAAAAACAATGTGGAACCTGAGGGAGGACATGAAGAATAGGGGAGGTATCTGCAGGAGAAAGGAGTCGGCGTTGAAAACGATCAGAATAATGGGAAAAAGTAAGTTCACAGATACGATAAGGGTCGGTAACTGTAGATCCGTCAGGTAGTGAAAGAAAGGAAATTGTGTTGCTTTCAACATGATACTCCTCAAGGGACTTCAAACTATAAAAGGGGTCGTCGTGAAACCGCAAGTGAGTGAATTTCAGACGAGTAAGGGCTGTTGAAGCAAAAGTAAACAGAATACGACGAAGTTGAGCTTAAAACACGGGAAAAGAAGGATCAGAAGGAGAACTAGTCTGCAATTTACGACGGAGAACATCAATATCTTGAAAGCGAGAAGTACGGGAAGAGAAAGAAAACTGACGTGCGAAAGAAATAATCGAAATTTTCGTGGAAAGCCACAGAGCCACTGGGTCGTCAGACGAAGAAAGTTGTTGCACAGAAGACGAGATCATAGAGCGAATTTCAGCACAGAAAACCGGATCAGTTAAAACTGAATTGTCGAGCGACCAGACTGGGGAAGGGGGAACAGAGGAAGAATGCAAAAAAGTTTTAAAAGAACGGGGCGATGATCTGACGAAACGGAAGGATGATGAGTAATTTCAACTAGAGAGGAATGGAGAAAACTGGAAACATAGAATCTATCTAGGCGTGCTGCGACACAGCGTGAAGCAGCCGGGGGAACCAGGAAAATTCCTTGGACCGGTTATGGAGGGAACGGAATACATCAATCAAATCAAAATTAACAACGAGTTGAGTGAGATTGGAAACAAGGTCGGAACGGCTTTCGGTTGAACCATCTCGGTCAAAACCGGGTTGCAAAGTGCAATTGAAATCGCCTGCAACAATGACTGTATCATTTGGATGGAGGGTCGAAAGGATAGAAGAAAGATGTTGGAGGAGAGTTTCTTCATCCGTAGCAGATTGCGGAATATGGATATTGAAAACATGAATACGTTTAGAACAAAAACAAAAAGAAATATGTTGAAAAGAACCCAGCAGACTCTGTGACTCAACAAGATCAGAAAGGGAAGAATGAAAACGCACATGAAACGCTATAGCGGTGCCAGACCGGAGATGGGTCCGGTAATTATGATAAAAAATGTACGGCCAGCGTCTCCAGCGGGAACACCCGGCATCCAAGGAACAGTTCGTAGTCCTGGAGATGGAGGATATTAGCCCCCAGGTAACGAACGTCCTCGAAAACCAAAGCATTCGCCGCAGAAGACGCAAGCCCTTTACAATTAAAGCTAAGTAGTGTTAACAAGGACATCACTGGTAGGTTGCATCCAGCTTTCCAGTTCAGCCCTCAAAATCTTGAGTAAGTAGCCCAGACGGCGAGCATATTGCTCAGTCCCGCCAGGCAAAGTAACATTAGTTATAAATGCATGGAACTGGTTTAGCTGTGAAATCATTTCAGGCAGCAAGTGAAGCTTACTCTTAATGCAAGGTAGTGTGATCAACTTCGCCTTACGCGGGCGAGTGGTTAATGCATACAGATCAGATAAAATAAGAGGGTGCAAAGGCACCGCAAGTTCTTCAAACATAGTAGAAATGTCAAGAAGTGTAGGAGAAAGAGAATCATCGTCAGAGTCAACCATTGCAGTGTCATCAGGATCAGGGGCGACCGTGTCCATAACATCATCATCCTGGAGACTTGCGAATCGGTTCGAAACTAGTAATTCAGAATTTGGCTCATGATGGCTAGGTGAACCCGAGGTAGAATGGGCTGGTTTCTTGGACCGAAGACGTTGAGACGAACGGGAAGAGCGAGTAGAAACACCAGGTGAGCTGGGGCGTTTACGTTGTGATTTAGGTACAGACACTTCCAGCGATGGAAAATCCTCATTGGAGGGCTCCAAACCATCACGTACGACGACAGGAACCGGGGGAAGAAACGACTGGAGAAACAGCAGGCAAAATTGATGAATGTAGAATGTGAGCAGGTGCCTCAGCGGCCTGCACAACATCCGCAGGGGCAGCGGCCACCGGAACTGTAGTAGCTAATGAAGAATTAGATCTAGCACCAGGAGTAGCATGAGGACAAGCAGAAGCGAGAAGACCTTCCCCTTTACAGCGGAAGCACTGAACCCCTGCAAAAAGATTAAAAATGTACGTCCGGGTATCAGTGACTAATTCCAGAGTTGCAGGGCGTTCCGCAATTGACTGATAAGTTGGAAAAATAACCTGGTACTGGCGACACCCACCCAGCACATGTTTCAGGGGGGAATCAAGGACTGTAGCTGGAAGAATCTTGGTCACTCCCACAACACGACCCATCGTGTTGAGGGCATCAATCAACAGAGAATCAGGAACAGCCGTTGGTACAGGAGAGAGGGTCACCGTAACTAGTCTTTGGGCTGCAGCGACAGGTTGTAAATGAAATGACCCAATATCAACCCCATGAACTATAATTAAATCTACTGCTTGCTGGTGGGTGAAGTGAACAACCACCCCTCCACCCAAGCGAATAATGGACACAATGCTTTCGGCTGGAACGACCTTCGACACAGCATGCAGATACTGGGGGAGGGGGTGTCACGCAAAGCAGGAATGAAAACACTTAATAATAAGGCAGACGACAATTGCTTACCTTGCGGTGAATCACTTGGAAAAATAATTTTCAACGCCGAAGCTACACGTTTGAAATGTGGTGCAGAATCACTAGAAATATATGAGGTACTTCCCACAGCTTGTGCGGACGACGTTGAAGTAGAACTAGCAGAACCAGGAATATTAGACGCAGCCGGCACACGGGTGGCCAGAAGCACAGTCTCTGGAAGTCCAGTAGCACTAGTCAACGCAACATTCACCGAAGAAGACACAGAACTAAGAAGCGAAGACATATCAGCAATCGACGAAGCAGCTGTAGACGACAGTGACTTATTCACAGTGGTAGTGGTAATTCTCGACCACTGGCCCACCAAAACTCATGCGTCGTAACTGACGACACACGAAAATGAAAAAAAACAAAAAATGAGCACCCACTCGGCACTCAGCCTCACTACTCGTGAAGCGAGGGTACGAAACACTGCAATCAAAACACAAAACGACGAAATATCACAAAAAGAACAAGTAAACAAACGAACGTTGACTTCTACGCAGGAGCCGAAAAAAATGCGACTTGTCTGTTCAACGACCACTGCGCCACCGGGGCTTCGGAAGATTATTACGTGTCTGCGCTAACAGTTTGGCTTACGGATCAACAGGAAAACAAATGTAAACATAGAATCTTTAAGTTAACAGATGAAGCTGATAATGTCTCTAAAGCTGTACATTCTTCCTGCAAAGTTTACATGATTACTTTTGTGTTCGAAATTCAAAGAATTTCGCTTAACTCTAGCTACAACCGAACACGAAAACTAAAGTGATACACATATTTCGAAGCACATAATTGTGTTGAATTAAAAAATATGTGTACCTAATTACTTAAAGTAGCCGAATACTTTTTATCAAAATGTGTAGTAATTAAACTACATGTGTTTAAAATTTTGGTTTTCGGAAGTTTAATAGGATTCTGAAAAGTTGAATGACTTACCTTTTGATCGAAACAAACTTCCTGGAGTTCAAAATGTTCTGACCTTAATCAGGGGCATATTTAAAGGAAGAGCCCTAATGGGCCTTGCCTCTCTCCCCCGAAAGTGTTTCATTGCTGTCCTTTTTTTATTTTATTGTTAAAATGCATATTACATTAGAAAAAAATGTTTTTCTTTAATAAAAATGAACAACTTAGGTTGGAAAACAATGCTTTATTTTTTTCTTCTATTTTTCATTAACTTTTATTTCTTCCTTATGGATTTCAAAATCTTACATGTTTTATTACTCCCCCTTCGCCGAAAAATTCTATATACGCCCCTGGTTTCAATAGCTAACAAGGTATTTGTATTTCCATTGTGCAGTGCATTTACTGACGCTTAAATTTTTTAACTTTTCTTTCATCAGAAGCACTAACTTTGCGATCAGCTAAAACTTCAAGCATATGTTTGCAAACAATTTAATAAATTTGTTAAAAAAAAAAAAAAGGAGATCTACTTTTACGTTGAACGCATTTGCTGGAAAAGGAAACGTCTATATTTTTCTCAAAAAAAAAAAAAAAAAAAAAAAAAACACACATTTTAGTTAATTGTAGAATTATGGAATGCTGACCATTGCATTTAAGAAATAAATCATCACACTTTTTAAACAGAGGTTTCCGGAAGATTATGTATGTTACTGACATGGCATTAACGACAGATATTTTAAGCCGCGTCGGTTAAGCAGGTTAAAATACTCTTTATCATTTATTAAATGTTTTTTTTCTACATCATCAGAAGTTCTCCGGAAAAAACAAGAAATAATGAACTCCCGAGACTTCAAGCACTTTGAAGAATGCCCGGGAGGTAAGGGGACAGCCCTCAGAAGGGATGGTGGTCGTGACGTAGCAGCTCTCCCCACCCCAGCTGCACAGGCCTTCATTATCTCGTTGGCCACGGCCGGGTACGGGTTCGATCGGTTAGTTGGATTTTTGTTTGGCGGCGGCTGCATTCAGGCGTTCTCGATACTCTCTAGTTCGTTGGGCTGCAGCCTTCTTGGGCTTCTTACATTGTTCATTACTTGCTCTTGCCTCTCATTTTGATTTTCTCCACTTTTGCTTGCGTTCATTCTGCGAATTCCGCGGCATTGTCGATAATGCTAACCCGTTCATTCGAAAGCATTTTTTTTTTAATTTTAGTTTAAACCACTGCGATATGTTCTTTATATATTTTAATAGATATGCTTGACAGCTTTAAAACGATACCACGCACAGTCGTTTTGCACTCACGGTTATCCAGAAAAACCGCGATATTGTGAAAAGTGTTCACCGGTTCACAAGAAAACAATTTTTTAAATTTTAAGTTCAAACCACTGCGAAATGTTCTTCGTATATTTGAATAGATATCGGTTGTCGAGATAGACAGAGTCAAACGCGGCGGCCCACCCAGAAATATTGCATCATCGCCCTCGCGCACAGGGAGTGAGGGGAGCGTCTCGCGCACGATGTATTGCGCAGTACGCGAATCGCACTCTATGCTGTTTACGAATATACTAACACGATTAGTGTGCGGCACATATCTTTAACGCTATAATGATTTCAATTGGGACCTATTTTTTTCACAGGAATTCGGCCAGCCGTTGTTGCCCCATACTATCCGCGGAGTTAGACGTAGTTCTATGTGAAAAAACGGGAATTTTTAAAAGTGCAATTTCGCTAAGAGACACGCACTTACCGGCATCTTTGCTGCACGTTGTTTTCGGAAATTTTTCGTAAATTCCCAGCACTTGTTTTGTTACAGTGTAGGTTTCTAAAATCTCCTTTGAGAAGCTCTTTCCTCCGTCGTACAAGATTCACGAAATAGGCTCATTACACCAGAGAATTTGTTGTAATATTCCTTTTATTTCCAACGTCGTTGTAAAATAAATGCAATACTATCTCTGTGTGGACATATATCTCACGGCGAATTTGGAATTCTTTGAAGGATTTATGTGATTCAGAAGTGTAGTAGATGCTTCTAAAATTAGATAGCTGATGTCAAAAGCCGCGGTTATTGCATTTGAGATCGATGATATCATGCTTGTTCCTCATTGGTGTCGCTTCTGCAACACGATGACTGCGTGAATATTCCTCCTATTGAAACTTCAACTTTAGTTTCGAAAACACCAGTTACGTTCGATTTGAACTACATTTGCTCGCCCCACAGATTAGTCAACCTTGGCTGTTGACTGTGGCTAAATCTTCAGCGCGATGGGTCTGCCTGTCTGAGAAATGTTACATCTTGAACAGACTTTGTGCCTTACGCCTGTATCACATTAACGTGAATGAGAAACATAATGGCTGACAAGGAGAGCCTTCAGGTAATAAATATTGCATGGGGATTAGAAATATGTGTCATGATGTATGCAGGCGAAGTCTTGGACGAAATGCGCGCGTCTTTTGTTGAAAAAGGCTCCAATTTAGAACCTCTTGCAACACATCCACGTGGAGCTTTCTGCAGGTAACATGGAAATGGTGACATTGCGCTCTAAAGAGAACAATATAGTGCTGTTGTCCCAGATGTTCTAAACGTTACCGCCACTTAAAGGAAAAACTGTTTATTAACTCCCTCTTACGATGTTAGGGTCATTTTTGACCCCCACACATGTTTTCTTTCACTCCAGCTTTAACATATTTTGTTTAATATACATAATACTCCCTAACTTGTCTATTTTAAAGCTTATTTAAACATTTTAAAATGATAAAAACATTCTCAAAGTAGTTTAGGGGCTATAAAAATAGTCAAGATGTTCGGGTCACATTTGTTCTTCTTAATTATGAATTTCTAAATAGAACTTTCGGCTTTTTTCATCAAAAATTCTCAACAATACCATTACAAATTTACTATTTGCTTGCGTGTTAGGGTGTGTTAGTCCAGTTACTAAAAATGAGTTCACCCAGAAACGGATTTGGGTTGTAGCAAAAGGTAAAAAAGTGGCATTGGGGAAGAAAAAGGAAAATACTTTTTTTCCGAGTGCTACAGGAAAAACGTATTTCCCTTCTACATGATAGTAAATCAGCTGGCGATGTAGTCACATGTGTCTTTGAAAACATGTTTGCCTCGCTGAGTAAAGAGCAAGTGCTCCTATCAAGCTGTTCTACTGTTTGCAGTGTTTCGTTCTGTGAGAGTACTTGTGCTGATAATGGCTTTATTGGAACGCATCTGCTGAAAAGAATTATAAGTTTCTGATGAAGACCAGGTAGTGTCTGAGCTAGAATATAATATTTCGGAAATGCTTTCTTTATTGCATGACGAAGAAATTAAAAATATTCCAGAGCATCGGTTGAACATCGTGATGTCTTCGAAAGGCAACACCAGTGAATGGAATACTGAACTTCAAATTGTGGCTGGTCGCCAAACCTCACATATTCTTCTGACTTCAGGTCTAACGCAATGTGCTAAATCACGCATTCGAGATGAATATCCTACTTTCCTTCTATCTTAACGAGCCTTAGTCGGACACACGATTTTGAAATAGTACAACTTAGAAGGAAATCGTCAGTAGGCCAACTAATGGACTAACCTGGATATTATCGATTTGGAATTATTGAAAGCCGTGTGGAACCCGGTGTGTTATGGTCACTGGCTAGAATTTATGGATCACACAAGTAATCAACTGAGAGTTTGTGGCATGCTCAAAAATGCTGTATAAATTTCAAGGCCATAATACAGTTGAAAAAATATAAAGTTCCGTGAAGAATTGTTGTTAAGTGGGATGACAGGTAGACACAGTAAAATAGGCTAGCACAAGACAAAATCAATAAAAATGCTAGCTCAGCCATAAGGGAATCATCTAATAAATGGGTAAAATGTTTACCTACTCTCTACAACCCAGACGTCTTTACCACAATGTATGAACAACTTGCTGCATTCAGGTGTAATTGTCCACTCATCCAATATATATGATTAATAAGCTAGCAAAGTACGGTTGAAGTTTTGGTTCTTTGTAATAATGAAGTTAAGTACATTTGAAATATTCAATCGCACACTGAACAGGAGCAAGGATGTCACGTGAAAAAAGTTACAATTTGAGAGTTTTCTATTTATCGTATGTTTGAAAGTGCAAAATCTTACCTAAAACCTCTTTATTTACCTCTTATCAAGTCGGGCAACTGCTTTTGAAAATAAGTATCTCAGTGACTGACACCACCAAAAAAAATATCTCTCTCTTCCTCCCTCCGATCCAATCTACCCATCTTTCAAACAAAAGGAACACCCATTTATACTCCTACATTTCTTTTTACGAAGGACATGATACTCGTTTCCTACTTTTCCCAAAAAACAATTGCATTGTTCCACAGAGTACAACCTGGAATGATGCTAAAGTAAGTGATACTTACTCCAAAAAAAGCTCCTAATAGGGTTAAACTATAACAGCACAAAAGAAACTGTTGATACGTTAGATAAAATGGTTACTCTCTGCATTTCAGAATGAGTGGCAATCTAATGGCCAATTGGTGTATTCACCAACATTCTTGGAATAGAGGCTTACAATGGCTTTGCTCCTTTCACTAAAATCAACCCTTCTTGGAAATTAATTTAATTTTATAAGCAAAGATTCCTTTCGGAAAATTTGAGTGAGGAACTGACCAAACAGAATAAAAACCCGCCTGAGCGAACATAAATATAACATCAAGACTAAGTCATCTGTCACAGCGTTGTCGAGCTTACTACTTAAGGAAGCCTTTCAACCGATATGGGACAAATCCACCATTCTTACCACGCCAAATTCCTAAGGTTTAACTCTTGTCACGGAGAGTTTACAAATAATTGCCAGTCAAAGACACTGCTGTAACAACGATCTCCTTTATGTTGTGCCTACCCGATGGAAACTATTATTACAGAATTTATTACAAAATATTGATTCTAATTAACTCTAAGTGTTTTGAAAACACTTCAATCGTAAATGTTCATGACCTTGTTCCGTTGCGCATGTCTGTTGTGATCCACTCCATCTCCCACATGTACATAACCAGTTGTCATCACGATAACACTCTCAACTGATAAAGAGACTGGGGCAGTCTTGAAAGTGCTTGTGTATGTTACTGTTTGTGTTTTTAACCCCTGTGTTTAAATTAAAGTTTAAATACTTACAATCGTGTTGAAGACGGCTTAGTTTTTCTATCATTACCAATGCAGCACAAAAGTCAACCTTGATTTATAAACATAATATTCAAAAAAGATCACCTTCCAAGAACAGCGTCTGTAAGAGAAATGTTGGTATCAATCCAAGCAACTGAAATATCTCTGCTTTCATGAGAAACAAGAAACGTACAAAGTGTCACCGATGCGGAAATGCTGAAAATAAAAGATCAGTCAAGTGTGTAAAATGTCAGAACTTTATTTGTAACAACCATCTTGGAAACGTTCCCAAAAATTGTAAGTGAGGATACTATCTTATTATAATGGTTGTTCTGTGCTGAGAATTAATGCTAACAAATTCTTAAGAAATATTGCACCATAAGTAAATTATTTTTTAATTATTCAAAATAGCTTATACTGAAAAAACAATTTAGGAAAAAACTAATAGGTTACATTTTGACATTTGGTGAATATAAATTTTATTTTGAGAGGAAATGGATCATTTTTGACCGGAACATTTTATGTGTGACTATGAAGTGAACACCTCAAGTGGGTTAGGAAATGTAAAAATATCTTATTTGTGATCATGTGTGTACTATATAAAAAGGAATGTTTCCAGTCCACTTTACAGAAACATCGACACCGCGACAAATTCTTGTAGTGCATGTTTCATCGCAGAAGTATTGGGCTCCATGATAAATGAAAAATTTGTGGACAAACAGTGTGAATGCTAAACGCAATCCAATTTGAGGTTGTTTCCAGTACGTTATAAGGAACTACAGATCAGGAGAAAATGGGACATATTTTTGACTGCGTCTGTGAGAAAGAGGTTTGTACACTAGTTAGAAATTTCTTCACCATAAATATTGGAAATGATGCACATCATCTTCATCATTTTACGTCTATCATCCGCAAAAGAAATCCGTCCAGTAGGACTCTGAAAAGGGGGAATGCCATGTTCACGCATGGACAAAAAAAAGATAGATAACATAACGACATTATTTCATTCAAGCGTATCTATATCAAAACGCATTATGGAAATTATTGAGGCTTAACGAGAAATATCGAGAAATAATTCAGTTTCAAAGTCATTAATAAAATTAATCGCAAATCAATTCTGCTGTCAGAGCTCCATGTTGTTGGGGCAAATTATATAAAAGTAACTGCGAAATTTTGCTGCTATTTGTTGATCAAATATTAAACCAAATGTTAAAACTCTGAAAAGATCTTTGATATTGTTACCACCATTTTTTTCTGATTCTGTTAGGTTATAAAGACCTTAGGTCTTGCTGAAAACTATTCAGTAACTGATTACTTCTTTATTTCTTGATGACATGGATTTTATTAAGAACTCTACTTGTTCGACATCTTCGTGAAAGCTGCTGAACACTTGCATTTGCCGTCCCGGTGGCGTAGTGGCCTAGGCGATGGCCTCTGATCATTCGTCCGAACGGGGTCCGGGTTCGAATCCCGGTGAGGCATGGATGTTGTGTTTGTCTTACGGCACTGGCTCTCTCCCTTCCCTGGAACCAGTGACCCTAAATTAGGGACGGGCGACTGCTTATAGCCCATTGAGTTGCTCGCGGTGATCGTTAAACCTTAAAAAAACACTTGCATTTTGGAGTCTCGAAACTTAATTAATTTTATACCTGGAGTTTTGATTTCTAAATGGGGAAGAAAGTTTCATGAAGACATTCACAGGAAAATTGTGAAGCACTGGTTCGGTTCGGAAAAAATGCGCAAAGTTCACCCTGTGTAACATCAAATATCACAGCACTTTGAAGCAATAAATACTGTGACAGAAGACGAAGATTTGTAACAGTATTTTCTACTAATGAGATGTATTCAGTTGTGTCAAAACGGTTTCTGACAGTAAATAAAATTGTACTCGAATACATCTTCGCGTCAATGGGCGGCTATTGAACTCATTTTCATACGGAGTTTCTAAATTAATTAAAGGAGTGAAATAAGTATTTCTTTACAAACTGAATATTTCTTGTTCGTTTATCTCGCTTAGCACTACTGTATATTGTTTCGTAAACAAATTTACCCTGGACATCCCTAAGCCGCCCTGTTGTGAAGTGGTCAGGAGCGCTGGCTTCAGTCCAAAAGTCCGATTTTTCTGTGAGGCATGAAAGTACCCCTCCCCACTGCCCTTCCCCTCCCTCGGGAATCAGTAGCCCCAAATTAGGGACGGTTAACTCTATATAGCATTTCTTGCTCATAGAAGTCAATTTAGCCACTCCGGTGGCTCAGTGGTCTAAGCGGTGGCTTCTGCTCATTTGCCCGGGATGGGACTAGGTTCGAATCCCGGTGAGGCATGGATGTTGTGTTTGTTTTACGGCGCTGGCCCTCTCCCTTCCCTGGAACCAATGCCTTTAACTTAGAGACGGGCGACTACACATAGCCCACCGAGTTGCTCACGCTGGTCGTTAAACCTTCAATCCATTTTTTAATCAGTCATTCAAAAGCGCATATTTAACTCAAGAAATACTCCGCATAGAGAAGTGTAACTGTTAGGAGAAACTGTAAACGTACGCAGATAAGTTAGGACATGGAAAGCCAAGCGATGGGGGAAGCAGCTTTTTAACAAAATGTGTGAAAACCCAGAATTGCCGATGATGGAACTCGAACCCTTTTGCTCCTGAGCCGAATGTTTTCCCAGTTAAGCTGCACCGATAGGGGCTTGCCTCTGTTGTACGTCACATATACAGGCATTATTTATTGTACATGAAGCACTGTCTTTAATTGCACACTTATGGAAATTCTACCTGCAGCGCTTCAGCTTCATTCGAACTGCATTATAATTTATCTTTTTTCGGAAACACGAAAATCGATAATTACGAAACGCATATAGCGTATGAAATCCGTTTATTTTCGTGGTGTAGTCAGCATAAATATTTGCCAAGCTTTCGCACTCCACTGGGAGGCTTTTTCAAGGCAATGTCTGTCATTGCCTTGAAAAAGAGACATTGCCTTGAAAAAGCCTCCCAGTGGAGTGCGAAAGCTTGGCAAATATTTGTGCTGACTACACCACGAAAATAAACGGATTTCATACGCTATATGCGTTTCGTAATTATTCAACTCTGGTGTATTTAAAAATAAAGTTACGAAAATGGATTTCATAGCAAATCAAATTCTTTCCAAGAAAAACGTTTTTCGTCCAAAATTTTATCATTGCATATACCCGCACTCACGTTGCAGACAATTTTGTTTAGTTTTTCCTGGAAGCTGCTCTTGATTTCTTTGGGTAGGGGTGTGCTCACGTTCAGCGTTTCCGAAAACGTTTAGCCAACCAAAGCTTAAATTCTTCTTCGACCCGTTTTCAGCACGTCTTTTGTAAAAAAAGATCGTGCTTATCTTATCGGTTTGTCCGTCCGCCTGTAGACAAGATATCTCTGAAACCATTAATCCGAATTTGGAAAATTCTTTTTGCATTGGAAAGCTTGAGATATAAGAAAGGTGATCCTTTATTTCGTTTTTTTGTACGATGTACAATTTCGCCGCTAGAGGGAGTAAATGCAGATGATATCGAATTCAAAAATACGTTTTTTTTCCACATTGTTGCTTCTAAACATCCGATTGAAAAAAGTCGTTTTATCTTTCGATTCCCTTTATGTCGAAACGTATTTTAGATATAGTTACTGTTTCAAATTACGCATAGAATTTGAGCTAGGGGCGTAGAAGTAAATTACATTTTTCCCGATAATTCTTCTTCTAAAACTACGATTTTAAAATTTTTCTTTTCAGCGCATACACCTCCTGATGGAAAATCGTTTGCATATAATTTCAAATTTTTGGTAAAGAATACTTTGGCCACCAGGGTGCGTAAGTGTTAGTTTTTGCTTCTGATGTATTTGCAGCAAAATATGAGCTTCTAAATTCTCAATTGAAAAAAAAAACGTCGTTTATAGATTGATAGAACTCATTTCGACAAACCTTTTAGAAACATTTTCTTCTTGAAATAATGCATCGTTTTACGCCAGGAGGCGTAGACCTATATCTTATTTTTGTCAATATCTCTACTTCTAGTAGTCCGATTTGAAAACTTCCTTCCTTGTTGGATAGTGTTCCCAGTGTTACATGTTTTTCATATAATTTGAAAATTTGCAAGTAATTCATAGACTTTCCGCTAGGGGGCGTAATGGTAAATCACTTTCCTCCCCATATCTCTGCTTATATCAAGGGGATGATACATGTACTCCAGACATCATGAAAGGTACCAGTACCAGAGTTCCTCCAGTCCTCCCAGCAGAAGTTGCATATGCAATCAAGAACATGAAGCAGGGAAAAGCTCCAGGAAAAGGTGGAATTACTGTAGACATCATACAAGAAGCAAGCGGAGAAATCGAAACAATACTCGCCCAAATTTTTACTCGATGCCTTAATGAAGGAAAGATTCCTGAGGATTAAAACAACGCTACAATGATCCTGCTACATAAAAAAGGTGACATTGAGGATCCGAAGAACTACAGACCTATCAGCCTCCTGTCAGTGGTTTATAAAATTTTCACTAAAGTTCTTTCACACCGCTTGAAGGTAACACTGGCCATGGCTCAACCGAGAGAACAAGCTGGATTCAAGAGTGGCTACAGCACAATAGATCATATCCACGTACTGAGAGAACTAATTTAAAGAGCGAGGAAATATGAACTTCCATTGTGCATGGATTTATCAACTATGAAAAAACCTTTGATTCGGTGAAACCATCAGCAGTTACAATGGCTCTGAAATACTGCGGTATTGAAGATGTATACATTAATATTATTAATAACATCTATGAAAAGATTGCAAGTGCAAAGATTCGGTTGTTTGAAAATACAGCACACATAAAAATTGGAAAGGGAGTGAGACAAGGTGAACCATATCTCCGAAGCTCTTTAATGCCACATTGGAAAATGTCTTTCAATCAGTGAACTGGGAAAACAAAGGGATAAAGATTAATGGAGATTACCAAAACCACCTTCGTTTTGCTGATGACGTTGTCATTTTTGCAACTTTCCCATCAGAGCCGCAGAGTATGATCCAGGAACCTGCTGACAAGGGTAAAGAAGTGGGATTAAAAATGAACTTTCAGAAGACAAAAGTCATGTTCAATGCATTTACAAGAAATGAAGATTTATTGATTTATGGAGAAAAGCTGGAGATAACAGACACGTACGTTTATCTTGGACAGCAGATATCAAGTGAGGGTCACAGTGATGAAGAAATTAATCGGCGTACAAAACTTGCCTGGAGAGCTTTTGGAAGAAACAGCATAATTTTTAAGAACAATATACCATTATGTCTTAAAAGAAAAGTGTTTGATCAATGCATTATTCCAGTGCTTACGTATGGTGCAGAGACGTGGACCTTAACTGAAAGAGACATGCAAAGGCTGCAGACAACTCAAAGAGGCATGGAGAGGTGCATGCTTGGTGTAGTCAGGAGAGATAAGAAGAGGAACTCATGGATCCGAAAAATGCCAAAGTGGAAGACATCGAGATTAGAGTTAAAACCCCGAAATGGCAATGGGTTGGACATACTGCCAGAAGGACAGACCATCGATGGACATCCGAAATTTTAGATTAGATTCCAAGGGACAGGAAAAGTCTCAGAAGAAGGCCACATGGGATGTGGGTGGATGAAATTCGAAAGTATGCGGTAGTGACATAGAGGACACTGGCACAAGACAGTCCGTTGTGGAAGAAACTTGGGGAGACTTTCGTCCAGCAGTGGATTGATATTGGTTGACAACTATGATGTTTATGATCTCTGCTTCTAAATCTCCGATTTGAAAAATTATTTTAGCACCGGATACAGGTCCTGATGGGAAATTTTTTGCAAATAATTTCTAATTTTTGTAAAAAATGTTTGACCACCAGGTGCCGTAAGTCTTAATTTCCGCTTCTGATGTATTTGCAGAAAAACATGAGCTTCTGAAATCTCGATTGAAAAACAAAAAGTCGTTTGCTGACCGATACTACTCTAGTTGACAAACCTTTTAGGAACATTTTCTTCTCTTGAAATAATGCATGGTTTTTACGCCAGGGAGCGTAGATATATATCTTACTTTTGTCAATACATCTACTTGTAGGACTCCGATTTGAAAAATTCCTTCATTGTTGGATAGTGTTTTCTGGGGTGACATGTTTTTCATATAATTTCAAAATTTTCAAGTAATTCATAGACTTCCTGCTACGGGGCAGAAAGGTAAATTGCGTTTTCTGCATTATTTCTGCTTCTATAACTCCGATATGAAAAATTCTTCCTCTACCGCATACAAGAATTGATGGAAAATATTTTTCACATAATTTCTAATGTTTGGTAAAGAATGGTTTGGCCACCAGGGGGCATAAGTGTTAATTTCTGCTTCTGATGTATTTGTAGCAAAATCTGGGTTCCTGAAAACTCGACTAAATTTTTTTTTCTTCGACCGATACCGCTCATATGGAAAACCCTTTTGAAAGCATTTTCTTCCTAAAATAATGCATGGTTTTCCCACCAGGGGACGTAAAATCGCATCTTATTTTTGTCGATATCTCTGTTTTTAAGAGTCCGATTTGAAAAATTAATTCGGTGTTTCAGAGTGTTTCCAGTGCGAAATGTTTCTCATATAAATTCATGTTTTTCTTAACTCACAACTCTGCAACCAGAGGGCGTAAGCTCACGATTCCGTTTACAGCAATATCTGACGGATTAAAAACCCGATTGAAAAACTTCTTTCTTCCGTCAGATACTATTGTTCTCCATACTGGTTCCATTGACTTTGAATAGCTTTGATACATTTAATTTGCGTCAAAATGGATTTAAAAGACGTGCTAATTACACCCTAAAATTCGGTGTCATCTTTCTTGTTTAAATGTATCAAGACTGCATTGCGCTTCGTCTACGCAACAAATTTTAGGCCAGCTTCTGCGTCCTTGACTGAAATTGTAATTCTTTAATGGTTTGGCCACGCAAAATGCTTGAACCAGTATTTTTAATTATTTCTCATGGTAAGTACTCATTAAACAAATTTAATTCAGTGAATGAATAACGTGATAAACGCGTTTTGATAACTTTATAAACAAACAAAGGTAAAAAGCATGCTACAATTTTTAAATATTTCAAGGAAATTCCACTTGTGGAAGGTAATTAAAATGTCCTGTGAAAACGAATTTACCAACAGAGATACATGTTTCCTAATACGGACAAGAAACAAGCTCGATTAGCAGTGGAAACCGTTCTCTTTCTTTTTCTTTCTTCTAATTTTGCTTTTCAGTTTAGGGTTGTATTTAACTTTGCAGATAACAAAGTATATTGCTCTGAGGATCATCAGCATAATTCCTAGCTTCAATTTTAAATGCTCACATAATACTTGATAATCCGTGTTTGAAAGGCTAAATTTTCAGTTTTTTGAGTCATATGAGCTCATCCAGGTGCTCCCTATCTCTCTCTTTGAACCGAAATTTTTCAAAGAGGGGGAAACTCAACATATTTGTTTTAATTTTGCGTCAATAGAAATTCCAAAGTTCCTTTCGGAGACTTAAGATATTTTCCCCAACTAAACTTGCACTAACACATACACTCATTGACTTAAAAACCCGCGCACCAAGAAAAAAACGTGCGATTATCGCAAAACTCAGTGAGCAGCTGCTACAGAGAGGACAGACATGAACATCATTAAAGTTTCGTGCGATTACGCGTGCCCGCGCGTCCAAGACCAGCCCTGCAATCGCCATCTTGTGGCTTATAAGGCGCCGCGCAGGGACTCCACATTCGTGCCAAATTGCAGGACAAGAGTTAGGTCAGATCCCTGAGTGATTGACATGTATAGGAGCCACCGTAGATTTGCGTACGGGCGACTGACATAGTTTTAACGAGGCCGTAGCGTCGGGATGAGAGAGTCAAGGTGGCCGGAGCGCCGAATCGGCCAAAATTTGGGCCGATCGGACAAAACGGTGCGATCGTGTTGGGAGCAGTGGACACGGTAAAACACCCAGGCTCGACGGACTGGATCTGGATGGCCCAGGCCCACTACCAGCAGAGAGGACCGTGGAATCGTAAATGTGGCAAGCACAGATGCAACGACGTCCTTGCCCAATATCCAGATACATGTGGCAACTGCAGAAGGGACTCCTGTGTCCGCCAGAACCATTTCCAGACGCTTGGAAGAGGCGAATATGCACTCTTGACTGCCCTTACGTTTTCTGCCATCAACACCAGACCATCGTCGCCGTCGATTGCAGGGGTGTCAGCACCGAGCAACGTATAATGCTACCGAATAACAACGTATAGTGTTCAGCGACGAATCCCGCTTCCGTATGGAAACGGACGACCACCGTGTCAGAGTGTGGAGGACCGTAGGTGAGCTCCACAATCCCAACCTCACTGTACAGCGAAATACGTCTCGAAACGGCAGGCGTGATGATCTGCGGAGCAATCGCGTATGAGAGCCGAACTTCCTTCGCAGTGATACGAAGGACGCTGACAGGTCAGCGCTACATACAACAGATCCTGCTGGCCCATGTGCTTCCTTTCCTGGCGGGCGGCCCGGAGCCACTTTCCAACAAGAGAAAAACCCGTCTGCACACGGCTCGGGTTTCCCAGGACTGTCTACGGCATGCTTCGACGCATCCGTGGCCTTCCAGATCGCCTGATCTGTCGCCCATCGAGCACCTTTTAGGACTAGATGAGACGCCAGCTTTCTCCATGTCCCAGTGTTTCACGATTTAGAGCGTCAGTTGCAATAAGTGTGGGCCAGTCTGTCTCAGGATAACATAAGGCGTCTCTTTGACTCCATGCGGGACCGTATTACCGCATGTATCAGAGCACGAGGCGGTCCGACGCGGTACTAATGCTGACCGGAATGTGCACCGCATGTCCGCGGGAAATTGTCCGGCTTCTGTGATATTGTAATCACTTCTGTCCTTGGTATGTACCCTCTCACTCCTAAAATGTCATTTCAATCCGACGCCTCCTTCTTGGTGCGCGGCTTTTTATGACAATGAGTGTATTTCCGACACAGCTGCTATGCTGAAAATTTATTCTGTCCAACCAGCACAACTTATTTTCTTTACAAAACTTCTTGAGGTGACCTTGAAGAGTAGAAGCCTGTTTTGAAAGATGTACAAGAAAAATGCTATGACTGACTACTTCTTTGAAATAGTCATCTGCTGCATACTTCATGTAATGAACAAAAGCTTTCAGTCGTGTTTTCAGTTCAGCAACCCATCAAAGAATTTTTCATTACAAGAACCAACGGGGAAAAATTGGAAACCCACGTATAGATACTCTGATGCTGTTTCTGCCTATATTTTTCAGGAGAGTTCAAGCTCTTGTTTCAATCAAATTCGATTTGATTATCATAATATGTCCCATCGCGGAGTTTAAGTTGTAAACTTAGCTAGTCCAGGTTCTCCAGAAATACCAGAAAAACAGCAAATTATGACAACACCAAAATTGTGTATGATCAAACTCAACTGACAGATAGCTGTTTCACATACATACTGCTGCACATCTTAAATCGAACTTCAACAATGCACGGAGCGAATCAGTCAGGCAAAACGTTCCAAGAAAAATTATCTATCAACTTTTCAATTTTAACTTTGTTTTTGTTTATTTTAGGGGTTTAGCAACCTCCGTGAGGAACTCGATGGACTATTAGTAGCTGTCCATCTCTAATTTAGTGCCACTGGTTCCAGGAAAGGGGAAGAACCAGTAACGTATGGATATCGTGCTTAGCCGTAAGACAAACACGATATCCATAACTCACCGAGATTCGAATCCGGATTCATCTTGGACGAATGGTCAGAAAACCACCACTTAGACCCCTGCCGTCCTTAATTTGCAATACATCTTTGCAATTGATGTAAATCATGGATTGCGGAGCAAATGCAATATCTCAGCTGATTATACCGTTCCTAAAGGAAATTTATTTTAGTGGTGTTTTCACAGTGCAAGTTAGCTCCTCTAAGCTTTTTTCAATTCAATCCATTCATGAGATTAGTGAAATCTTTTGAATGAGATATTGAGTGGACAGTGCCCAATTTGCGCCTTATTCATGTGAGAATAGCTGGACTTGCATCAGCAACGAAAAGAGCCGCAGCGATAGTATATAGCCCAACAGGCTCTCGTTTCCGGTTTACGTGAAACCTGAGCTGCAAAAGTTATGATCTTTATTTCATGCTCTTCTCAGGAAACTAATCTCTTTTTGAAAATAAAATTGTAATCACTTGCTTTACATCATTGCAGTTTGCATTTTGCCACAGCGGTTGCGTTGTCATAAGCACGAGCATCTTTGTAGTCGGCTGAATGTTACCTTGTTCTGAGTCCAAGTTGGTGTATTTGTCCTACAGCGCCAGTTTTCTCCCCTTTCCGGTAATTAGTGTCCCTAAATGAGAGGCAGGCGGTATTTTACGTCATGAGACGAAGAAATCTTGAAACCTTTTTATCAACATCAGGATATAGTACTAGTCTGAACTATATCCTGTTTGAAATTGACCTTTTAAGTTCAAATATGAATCATGATGATTATCATTTTCAGCATTTCAATTTGAATAATATTTTTTTCCGGTAATTGCGTATATTTCTCACTCAGTAGTAAGTGATCTGTGCGCTAGGCCTGACGCAAATACATTTTGTTTTTGGACGAATGCTGCTCTCCACCTGCATTTGCGCAGGCCAAAATACATTTTGTTATTAACTCTAAAAAATAGTGAGAAATCAAACAGACTGACCCAAACCGAAATACATGATAAATGCGTATTTTAAATTAAATTAGATTTGGATTCTAGGACCTCGGAGCGAACTAAAACCATGTGAAGGGGGAGTTCAATAAGTAATGCTTACATATTTATATACAAGCCCAGTGACTAGGTATCAAATTGAAACAAGAACAAAGCTCAGAGTTTCTACTTTAATTCCTGTATTTTTTTAAGCAAAGCGAAGCCGAAGGCCGATGGGAGCTCTCTTTACGGTACTCGAGACAATTAGTTGTTCGGGCATAGGTACGAGATGACACATCCGATCACCGTAATTTTTTGCGTGCGATTGGGCATCGTCTATGGTCAGGTTTTCACGCCTTCCAATTACTGAAATTCCGTGTCATTGAGGAATAGTCGTCCAAAAACTTGCATTTCTAGAGGGGTTTTTGGGATTTGAGAACGGGTCGCTTGTTACCTATCTTCTCCAAAGATCTTCAGCCGATTGCGATGAAACTTGCCACAGGGAAAGGGAACGACACAGTGAGTGACATGGGGTTATTATCATGGTGATTAGTGGTGTCGTGTAAAAACAATGACCATTTAAAGCTGACTAATTTTAATAATATTTGAAAATATCCGCTCTCTATACGAGATTCGGGACAATTAGTTGTTTGGGCATACCTACGATATGGCACATCCGATCACCGTGATTTTTGGCATGCGATTGGACATTGTCCACGGTCAGGTTTTGACGCCTTCCGCTTTTGCAATAGCTTCGCTCAAAATTTGCCAACTGTACCCGAGTTATCGGTTACCGTTGGTGGCTTGTCATAGTTTTTCTACATCGTCCGCCTCACGCTCGATCCAGATACTCCAACATTTAGGAAGATTTTTTACGCCTGCCTCTGCAAAACTCTTCATGATGTTTTCGGGATCATTTCCTCGTAGCGGCTTAAACGTCTTCGTAACATGCGAACTGAATTCCTTTTGGATGTCCTTTGAGAGCAGAAAACAGCCAGAAGTTGGACGGCGCCAAATTTCGACTATGTGTAGAGTATTCAAGAACTTCAAACCCGACGATTTTTTTGTATGGACTCTGAAGTGAAAGCAGTGGCGTGGGATTTGGCGTTGTCGTGACGCAGAATCGTTGTTTTGTTTTCCCACGCACGCGGTTTATTCTTTGTTTTAACGTTTTATGCACGTAGCTCTCAGTGTTGACAGTCCGACCTTTGACCGTGTACTCCTGAAGAATAATGCCATTGCAATCCCAGAACGCAGTGACCATTCACTTACCGGCAGAAATTCAAGTTCTGAATTTTTTCGCTCGAAGAGAAGATGATTGTCGGTATTCCATCGATTGATTTTTCATTTCTGGGTCATAATGACAAACCCTACTCTCATCACCAGTCACAAAGCTTTGAAGAAAATTACTTCCATATTTTTCTCAGCGAGCAGGCAACCTTTACCATGTTTCAAGTCTTGATTTCCTCATTTCAGTAGTTATGTGATTCGATATCCAACGGGAACACCCTTTGTTGTATCCTAAAACTTTAACAATGTCACTGACACTACCTAAACAAATGTTCAGCTTACTTGCTACAGTTGTCTGAGTTGATCTTTGATTTTCCCTGATGAGCTCATCAGCTTTTTGCCTGTAGATGTTTCGATTATGGGTCTCCCACTCCGCGGCTGATCCTTTACGGCTAACATTCCCCACTAATTAATTCAAACAGTCGACGTGCATAAGGAACACCAAACAGAAATCATCGCTCTTTCCACGTTAAGAAGTGAGTCTTGGAAAAGGTATCATCGGCCACCACCGGGAATCGAACCCAGGGTCTTCCAGGTACGCGCCGGACATGATACCACTGTACCATGATAACCGTGCAGTGGTAGCATGTACGGCGCGTAACTGGAAGACCCTGGGTTCGAGTCCCGTGGCGGCCGATGAGAATGTTTCCCAGACTCACTTATTAACGTTGAAAGAGCTATGATTTCTGTTTGGTATTCCTCCACTATTCTTCGACTTTCTTACCCAACGACAAACAAAGTCCCAGAACCATAGAAAAACTGCCACTAATCTAGCGTGAATTTCCTTGAGATGTACATTTTCAAGAAACTCTGTGACTGATCGTTATTTGACACCCGTCGTCGCAGTTAAAAACGATTCATCCATTTTGAACACAACTAAATACGAACAAATGTAATTACGGAGTTATATTACGTAGTAAAATGAAGCTAATGGAACAATGAATGGTTTGCCGCCTGACGGGTTACTAGGCAACAAGTCATGCGTGAGACACTTTCGCATTACTTATCGAATACGTCTCGTAATACTAAATAAAATGTTCGTATATGTATAGAAGTCATAATTAGATAGGTACTTTTAGAAATCATCATAACCTCATGATTTTTCATTTTCTCCAGAGTTTCCAAAAAGGTATCTGTAAGAAATCGAAAATTAAACGTAGATGAACAGCTTTTTGCTGATATTTTATCATAGAGAAAGCAGAGAAGATAATGTCATGTTTTCATATTTCAAAAGGGCAAAATAGCTGTATACCCTATTGTATTTCATCGGGGTCCTATGATGTTTCTATGTCCCTTTCAGTCATTCTCTCTCTAACTCTTTCCCTCTCTCTATCACTCTATGTGCGTGTGCGTGTGTGTGTGTGTGTGTGTCTCTCTATTTCCTTCTTTCTGTCTTCCAAGCGTCCTTAACCACTTTTCGACAATCGCACGCAAATCTGAGAAGAAACTCATCTTTAAGCCCTGCATACTGTGCATCCTAATCCAGAAGTTTATTGCACCACTGAAATCGTTTAGCAGTGCTATGTAGCACGAGTACGTTGCGCGCAACACCTATTCCGATTATAAAATTACTAGATGAAAGTCCGTCAATAATGACGGGGAGAAATAAAATTTATGATACAGAAGTTTTTGAGTTAAAATTTATTATATTGAGTTTTTGATTTCTACGTCAATAGATGACAAAATTGGCTCACATCTTTCTGAAAATTTCCCGAGTAGTCAGTTATGGAATTTGATGCAACGGGCTGTCTGTTTGTTGTGTGTTTTGTAAAACCTTTAGTCCCTATTTCGTCAACACTTCCTTGTGCACAACACTGTTCTTATACACTGACTGTGATTTCTGTATCGATTTCCCCTGTTCTTTTCCGTGACTTATTTTTATCTTGACGTTGCCACATACAGATGGCTAAACAGCGGTTCAGGTAGTGAACCAAAATTCCTGAGTTAAAGTTTTCGAATATCTAAATAGTTGACCGCGTGAATAACGCATTTCTGACGTCATGTAAGAATGAATTGGATTAGGTAACGTCACACCAGCAGCTGTGTTCTTTGCTGCTATGACAACAAAACAAAGTGATATACGCGTGGACTATGCGCGTGTAGGTGATGACGTCACCTACACGGAAAGCTAATCGTGGCGTCACAAACATTTGTTTCTTTGTTGTTGCTAGGACGACTTAAAAAGTAGCACGGAGGAGGAGGAGAGCTCTAGCAAATTATATATTAGGAATATCCTGTTCCACAAATCCATGAATCGCACGTAACAGTCGTTTCTTTCGTCGATACTGATGTAAAGGGGAAAACCACTGGGCAAAAATGGAGGATGTATTACCACAAGGATTCTGTCGCAATTGGTTCAAAACACGGAGAGTTACAATAACATGCCCATATCACCATTGAACCATCCTCGTATTTTGGGGATTTCTACAACCTGTTGCGCTCCTCATTTTATTGCGTGTGTAAAGTAGTCTTAAGGCCATGATCATGTATAACCTAAGAAGTACTGTCAGTGGAGTCAGACAAAAGGTAAAATGTACCATATCTTTCGTTACCTTGTTACTAAACATTTGCAAACCACTCTATCTATTAAACTGAAAACAAATGCCGTCTCCTGCAGGATACACTTTAATGAAAAAAACTATGTACAATTAAAATAAGTATATGTTTATCAGCTCTCAACGCCACAACGGCGTTTTCATCCAGAAACAATGCAGCAGTGAGCAGAGAAGTGAGTGGCCTATATACTTTAACAAGATAAATAGCAGTTAATTACTGTATTGGTTCTGAGGATGACGCCGAGACAAATACAAATACCTGTGCTCCCCGCTGCATTGTCCATGAGGATTTTTTCCAGGACTTAGACCACTGCGGCACCGAGGTCAACTAGATGGACTACAAGCTTTCACGCGTCCTTAATTCAGTGCTACTCATTTAAGGGATGGGAGAAAGCCAGTGCCAGAAAACGAACACACCATCCATGCCTCGTCCAGGATCCGAACCTCGATAAATCTCGAACGAGTTGCCAGATGCCAGCGCTTAAACCCCTGAGCCTACGAGGAGTCAAAAGCTCTCTTCATGCTACAGATACGGCTCTCATACGTAGCTTCTGTTGCGCGAAAGTGCAAATGTGTTTCTGCAAAGGAAGGTAATTCGTGAAAAAGAGAAGCATTTCCCTTTATCAAATTTGCGAAAATATTCAGAAACATTGGCTTTTGTATTATATATACTATACTGTGCAAATTAATTGGGACAAGCTATTTTATTTTCAGAATTGTAATCTGATCGTCAGTTGATGTCGGAAACCCACGTAAACCGGTTTTATCAGCTGTGAGGTGGTGTGACTGTTAGAACTTGATAGTAAGAAAGTGGTTTGACCGGTTTTAAACAGGAAATAGGCACTTCAGCTTCAGTTGCGAGCTTTCGGTGTAACAGGTGGATGTTAGTTTTTGCTCTCTGTGAGTACGTGTTGCTTTCGTGTATTGAAAAATGGATATTTCCCCAAAGAAGCGTGCAAAAATAATTGCTCTGAAGGATCACACTTCTATGACAGCGAAAGATATCTCTGCTGCAGTTGGTGTAGGCAAATCAAGTGTATCAATACTGCTTACACGATACAATGCATCTGGATCATCGTCTCCAAAAAGGAGAGGTAAATGTGGAAGAAAACCAAAAACAACTCCACGAACTGATAAATATGTAATGAGAAACAGTAAAATGAATCCAAAAAAAAAAACAAGCACCGACCTTCAAAGTGATTTATTGGCTAGTGGTTGGGATGTTAGTGATTCAACTGGACGCCGTAGGCTTCTGGAAGTTGGCCGGAAGGCAAGAAGATCAACGAAAAAACAATATTTGAATGCGAAAATGAAGATAAATCGTTTTTAGCATGGGGCAAAAAATATAAATCATGGACTGCTGACAACTGGAAATAGGTAATTTTCAGTGATGAAACTCATTTATTTGTGCAGGGTTACCAAGAAAATGTCGTTAGACGAAGCAACTGTGAACCATTAAGACCTGAGCATGTCAAACAAACTGTAAAACACCCTCTGAAACAGATGTTTTGGGGTTTTTTTCACATCAAATGGCACTGGAAGCTTAGTTCCTGTTCAAGGTATGATGAATTCAGCCAAGTACGTAGAAATATTACAACGTAGGATTGTTCCATTCTTGCAAACTTTTGACGGGACATTTGAACATGACTTGGCCCCATGTCACAATTCGAAATTGGTCAAGAATTTCATGCTGGAAAATCAAATTCATTTGCTTGATTGGCCTGGAAATTCACCAGACTTAAATCCCATAGAAAACTTGTGGAATATTTTTAAGAGACGTTTAGGTAAAATGAACTGTACAACCAAAGAACGCATGATAACGAATGCTATAAAAGTGTGGTTCCACGATTATGAGGTCAAAAATATGTGCACTTAATCAGTGGAGTTAATGCTAAAACGAATTCAAGAGGTCATTATTGCTAAAGGAGGACATACTTCATACTAATATAGGTATTTATCAGTGTATATCAAGGCATAGAATGATATAAAGGCATAGTTTTTGAAAAAAAGTGTGATTTTTTACCTTGTCCCAATTAATTTGAACAGTATAGTAGATACATTGAGGACATAATCAAATTTGCAAATACATTCTCAGTGCTTTAGAAGTGATATTAAAGATAAACTTACAGAAAACAACATTGATATGCAATGATTTTTTTTTCAAGATGCAAAGATTTCGCGGTTGGGATAGTAAATTTAGAAGTAGCCTTCTTCTATCGTGGACAACAGATATCAAGCAAGACCCATATCGAAGAGGAAATTATTAGGCTTATAAAACTTCGTGTACAGAAAACATTCAATTTTGAAGGGCAATTTACACTGAAGTGCCGAAATAAGAGGATGCCTCTCCAATACAGTGGTAGTCATCCTCGCAATCGGATAACGGCAGCAACGCGACCAGGTTTGTACTTCACGAGCTGTCCGTAGTACTGTGGAGACAGTATACACCATACTTCCTGAAGCGCGTCCCACAATTCCTTAATATTCATCGTTGGAAGATTCCTGGCATCGATGGCACGCTGAACAGAAATCCACTTTTGTTCGATGACGTTTAAATCCGGTGAACGTGAGGACCCAGTTAGGATGGAAAATTTCGTGCAATATTCCTCCAGTCATACTCTGACGACTGTGGACGAATGAGGTGGTGCACGTTCGTGTTGAAAGAGATACATCTGTCGGAGTTGTTTCATGACATGACCATGTGCAAATGATCCCCAAGGATGGTTTCGTAGAGTCCAACTGTCAGAGCAGGCTGCAGACGTACAAGTAGTTCTAATATGTTCCAGCTGAAAACACCCCACCCATAACAAACCCACCGCCATTCTGCACTCTCTCGTGTAGGCATGCGTAGATCCATTACCTCGTGGGGTTGTCGACACACCCGGAGTCGGACATCTGCCCGAAGCAGTTGGTATCGCGTTTTTCTTTGGACCCCGCTACACGTTTCCAGTCATCTTGCGTCCAATGACGGTGTTCTCCGGCCCAGGCGAGACGCGCAGCCTTGTGTCGTAGGGTAATCACTGACATTCCTGTGGGCTGTCGACTGCTAAATCCCATAGAACACAAGGAACGTTGCGCTGTCCGAATGCTGATAATACTACTAGCTGCATCATTGAATTGCGCTGTGATTTGCGGCAATGTTGCACGCCGGGAGGATGTAACGATGAGTGCCAGACGCCGCTGTCTACGATCGTCCATGGTATTCTACAGTCACACCAGTCTCGCACTCTGGATGTTTTGCCTCAGTTTATGTAGTCCAGGTATACCCTTGAACATTTGACCGAGCCAAATTCCATGTTAATTTCCGAGATAGAGTGAACCATCTACCTAACGCCAACTTTCAAAGTACGTTCTAAATCATTTAATTCCCGAGAAGCTGCCATCTGAACTGCTTATGTTACTACTTCAGCTTGCGAAGATATCTGCTTCTATACACACAGTCGAGTCACATTGTGACCACCTCCTACTTTTGGCGTTAACAGCGCGTAGCCAATGAAAGAAGACAAGGACATTTCCTATGTCCACTCACACCCGTCGAAGGCATTATCGACCGATTTCGTAATGAATCTATCCTTGAGAATTCGTAATGAATCTATCTATAGGTGTACGAATGATCCGTACACCGATACATGCAGATTGTCTTCCCTGGGGCGGATGGAATCCTCCAGCACGACACGTCACACAGCTAGAAATGTCCGAGAGTGATTGGAAGCCCACGATGAAGATTACATAGTACTTTCCTGCAACCCTAATTCTCCATACTTAAACCCAATTGAGAATATGTGGGACCACCTGGATCGTGTTGTTCGCTCTATGGATCCTCCACCACGCACCCTCCAGCAGCTGTCAGATGCACAGCCTGACTCCACTTACCTGTGAACACCTTCCAACACCTTACTGAGTCACCCCCAGCCCGTCTAGTTGCGCTCCGCGCTGGACACGGCGGTTACTCTGGGTATTAGCTGGTGGTCACAATAATGTGACTCGAGCGTGTATAAGTCGTTTGCGGACGGTACATTTTACCTCATGGGTGTGTGGGCATGTAATGGAAATGGTAGCGCCCTTCCCAATTTTTGTTTTTGTTTAACGAACCTCAGTGCGTAGCATTATGCATTTAAATAAAAGTGTTAAATAATAAATGCCTTCTTTTGATCTTTACTTACGGATCAGAGACATAGATAGCCCTTCAGTAAAAAGAACTTCTAGAGGGTACGGACAACTGAAAGATGCATCCGTGGTGTAACCAAAAAAGGCAGAATAAGGAATTCCTAGATCAAGAATATGACAGGAGTTGATATCATCGTCAAACTGAAAATCTTCAAGTGGCAATGGGCTAGACATATTGCTGTACGAACTGACTACCTTTGGACATACCAAAGTGCAGGAAAGAACCCAGAGGAAGAGTAAGTGAAGATGGGTCAATGAGATTCGAAAGCATACCGGAATAACATGGAAGGGAGTTTCTCAAGACATAGATTTGTGGAAGAGACTTGGGGAGACTTTCATCTAGCAGTAGTTTGAGATTGGTTAATGATATATACTTACCTGTTGCACATAATTGGAATATCATTTAATTACGGTTTAATTTTCATACATTTAGTAAACGTGAATGGAATTTCTCCTTAATGGTTTTCAGTATGCCTGAATTAATATAATTTTCAATACCTGTGTTTTTTGATAGAAATACCGAATTGCTGAAGGGCTCGGAAATCCCACGAAAAGATACTCCAATTTCACGGTTCCGAAAAGCAGGAAATAAGGCTTTTCTGTGACTAAAGGCTTCCTCTTGAAGTTTGATACCAAAGTAATTTATGCACTTTCAAGTGAGGATGCAAAATTTCCACGTTAAAGTGTTTCTTCGTATTTAAGCGGAGCTCTTTTCTACGTTAATTTAATTGTCTTAACGGTAGACTAATTCCAGAATTTTCACTATAAGTCAAGAAATGGGATGTATTCGGTAAGGTTGCAAAGAACAAAAGAAACAGAAGTGGGTAAGATATTGAGCGATGGCCGTTTTATTCGATCCCTTGGAATTCAGCCGACGTTCTTTTCTTCAGCCAGCGTTCTTTTCGCTCATTGGCAGAAAGAGTAATAATTTTTATGCAGTGAACCGGACTTGATTTATTGCCTGAATGTGCCGCAGTAGCAGCCGGTTCATAAAAATACGCTCTACGTTCCAAGCCGTGAAGAAACAATAAAGGAAAGAAACGGATGAAACAATGTTAGAAAAATAATTGCAGCAAGAGGAACTTCTGTTATAAGGAAAGAAACAGTTTTCCTGCAGGTGGAAATATTGGTAATCTTTATTTGTGGCACTACTATGAATAAAATTCGGTTTAAGATACCGCTCTCTCGCACTTTGACTCTTATCTCTCTCTCTCTCTCGTGTCCCTCCTTGTGTGTTCGCGTATGACAATATCTTGCTTTTCGGGTAATGCTGACATTTGCTCTAGACATATTAGAAAAATATACATTATTGCTGGTGCTATTTCTTCCGCAAAAATTTCATTACTCGAGATATTTGATGGTTCTTTCTAAAGAAAAAGCATTACATTTCGCAGCAGCGAAATCCCCAAACCGTCACTTTCGAAGAAAAGCGACGGATGTGGGCACGTGTGTGTGTGTCTGTGTGTGACATGACTTCTTCTGTAATTAAAAAATAACAATGGGAAAGGTGGAGGGAATTGAACAAAAAGAAAGATTTTCTAGTACGATAGACAGCGGCTTGCTTCAGAATAGGACTGCTAAAAAGAAGAGAGTCATGATTACGAAATTTAACATTCCGAGTGGAAAAACTTACAAACATTTAAAAACAACGAGAAAAGGCTGATATGGAAATATGTCTCCTAAAATTCTGCATAACACAAAAATGTAACTGCAGTGGATAGAAATCTGTATAAAAATTACAAAGAAAATCCAAATTTAGTTCCGGGGATTTCATCACGGCAAGGGCATTCCCAAATATCACCGAGTAATGAAAGTACAAACAGAATTTTCAAATTTCGATGCACTTACATGATTATCATGTAGGATATTGAGCAACTACTGCTGAAGTATTCCAGTGTAGTATACCCATAACAATAGTTGTGGACTTACATATTACACATACTACGTAAAATGCGTTTTTGGTATTATCTTCTCCCCACGGAAGTGCTAAGGAACGGTACATGCGATCAACAATGAGATGTCATAGAGTTCCGAACGAAAGATGCCAGCACTGACTTTTGGCTAACTGAAGAATACCACAAGCTGTTAATGTACGCTAGCGAGGTGTGAAAGTGAGTGAAGAAGCTTAACGATGATGTAAGAAAACTGCGTGGTGCACAAGAAAATGGGTATGCCATCTACTATGTCTACTGTCTAAAACTGAGATCGGAGATATGAGTTGATTCGCACGGATGGCGCATAAATATAGCCGGAAGATCGCTGACCACTTGATCCCCTACTGGCAATACCCTGAAAAGCATCATCAGGTGTATAGAATATAATGAAATAACAACTAAGTGCAGTTCTCCGCATCTGATTTGAAAATCGAGAGGGTAGAAGTGTGCATAGCGAATCTGATGACACCAATTTTTCGACACCTTTTTCCACAAGTGGGGACATTACACTAGACGTAGAAACGTCAGCGTGATCAACAACAAAGAGTCAGTTAAGTACTGGCGACACAACATTCGCCAGGCCTCCGAAGATAAAAATCTGCACGACTGGCACAGAAGGTTTCTGTTACAGACTTTGAAAACGGCGGAAAAGGTCTCTTTTTCATTGATTTCCTGGTGCAGTGTACAACAATGAGCAGCTATTTCTACGTTGTGACACTCTAGAAGATTTAGTGCTACGTAGTATGTGCTGCCTCTTCCTCTTTCTCTAACAAAAAGAGGAAGAGGCAGCAAAACGATTTCAGATACATTCAGATACATCATGAACTTTCGCATCCTCACACATTTTCTCCGGCCTAAAGATGGACTATCACATATCAGCAAAAGATGGGCTGGTATGTGGTATTAATCCCTCTTACAGCCGAAATACGGAACCTTCAAACATTCACCCTTTCGTTTAATGAAGATCCAACACTTATGTACACCAGTCGACGTTAGGAGAGCAAGTCAGGAGCTTGATTCACCTTAAGGCTAAGACTTTGATGCAATGAAATTATTGGTACGAAAGAAATATTTTTCTAAAATTAGATTTATTTCAAAAATTGCCCTCTTATTATTAATAAAAACATCTTTTATTAACTCCTACTAAATAGCCATTTTTTTCTTAACAGTCTAACGTTGAATGACCATGACAAAAAAATGCGGAGAAGGTTCATCTTCCATAGTAGAACTTAATCATAAATTTACGTGTCGCATTTTGTTAAATGAGCTCTTAACTACTGCAGTTTTCACAGATACTAATAAGTATATAGGAAATACACAAAGCGCACTCAGAACCTACAGGCAAAATGTGTCAGCATGTTTGAGTTTGCATATGAAGTTCAATGTGACTGCCGGCGATATTATACAATTGCCACAAATCACACCAGCTTTTTGCTACGAACAAGAAAAGATATAGTAATTTATATCAAACAGAAGTCATCGCTTTTTCCACGTTTTTAAGTGAGTCACGGAAAATTTCTCATCGGCCGCCACCGGTTATTTTTATTTTATTTTTTTTTTTTTGATTGGAGGTTTAACGACCACCGTGAGCAACTCAATGGGCTATAAGCAGTCGCCCGTCCCTAATTTAGGGTCACTGGTTCCAGGGAAGGAAGAGAGCCAGTGCCGTAAGACAAACACAACACCCATGCCTCACCGGGATTCGAACCCGGACCCCAGACGGACGAATGATCAGAGGCCAGCGCCTTAGACCACTGCGCCACCGGGGCGGCCCACCGGTTATCGAACCCAGGTCTTCCAGTTACGCGTCGGACATGCTACCACTGCACCACAGCGGCCTCAAATTCTCCAGACTCACATAAACTGCCAAACCACATGGAAGGTTGCTTCTTGGATCCCCGAACAATGCTGGGGATTCACCAAAGTCTTAAAGCGATGACTTCTGTTTCATGTTCCTAATCCACGTCAATTGTGTGTATTAATTATTCATTCGCCTCCTTGTTATTTGTTCAGTTGCTGCTTTCCAACTTTGGTGAATACCCAGCCTTGTGCGGGGCTCCAAGAAGCAACGTGCCATGTGGTTTGGCAGTTAGTCGTATGTGAGTCCGGAGAATTCGAAGCCGCTGTGGTGAAGTAGTAACATATCCGGCGCGTCAATGGAAGACCCTGGGTTCGATTCCCGGTGGCGGTTGATGATACTTTTTCCGCTCACTTATAAACGTGGAAAGAGCGATGACTTCTGTTTTATGTTCCTAATACACGCTAATTGTGTGTATTAATAGTAATTTACGTTACATTCTGAGATACCAGTTTCTCAGATACAGCTGCTGTTGTCAAACAAATGGTATGGTGTAAGGCATAAATACTTTGCGTAAGCTCATCGGCAATCAGTTAGGGTTCGATTGAGAGTCTTAGTGTGTATAAGGCGTGATATGAACGATTTTGAACACGGCGTTACACTGTAGTTGAGCTCCGACATGCCTGCTTGATCTTCTTTCAAGCGAGCGTCTTTCTTGGTTTGTCATGCATAGCCTTGGGAAGAGGTTACTGTAAATGGTGCGACAGGCAAAACACTTTCATCAATCGGCGGTCCCGGGGAATAAAACAGCTGATGAATCTGAGGTGTCATAGAGACTGGCAACATGGTCATTTGCTATTGTAGCACATTTCTGAATTCGTCCGAGAATGATGTATTCGGTGATGACTCTCAGCACACATAATAAATCTGCAGTGATTTTTTGAGTTGTCGTCAATCCTTTCGTTCACACGATTCTCGCTAGTCTCATTTTGGATTCTGTTTACTTTTGGTACCATTATTTTTATTGTACACTGTTGGCCACCCAAAATGCAACACCAAGAAGGAAGCATCCGATTAGACTGAAACTCGCAGCATGCGTCGCCCGCGAGAGGACATGCAAACGATTAGCATTGCAGGGCATATGCAAATCATGTGCACCCGGCACGCCACCGCGAAGCACTATAAGAAGGGTGCACATAAGGCGGGGTGTAAGTAGTGGAGATGTGTTGTGCTGCCGGACCTGTGCGGGGGAAGCTTCCTAATGCCTCGTCGCAGAATACGGCAGTCATTTCAGCACGTTTCGGAGTTCGACAGAGGACGAACAGTGGCTTATTGCTACAGCGGTTTATCGTACCGAGACATAGGTGCCCGTGTGGGACGAAATCCAGCCACATTGAGGCGAGTATGGATTCGGTGGGTGCAGGAGGGAGGGACGGACAGACCGATGTTAGCGATTGCCGCAGCCGCGACACACCACCAAACAAGAGGACCAAATTGTTGTCCGGCGGGCATTGACGGCTCGCACCGCCACATCACGAAAGTTAGCGCAGGAACAAGGGTGTGTTGCGCAACAAGTGTCTGCACGTACTGTTCGACGTCGTCTCCAGGAGCAGTGACTTGTCGCACGGCGCCCATTGCTCCGATTACCATTGACATTACACCACCGGCGAGTGCGGCGGCAGTGGGCCGTTGAACGCCGCACCTGGACTACGGAATGGTACGACATTGCCTTCTCCAACGAATCCCACTTCTGCCTGCAACACCACGATGCTCGGATCCCGCGTGTGGCGGCACCGCAGCGAGAGACTGTATGACGTCTGCATTATGCATCGCCATACCGGTCCGTCGCCTGGAGTTATGGTTTGGGGCGCAAATGGATATGACACCCGCACCTTTCTGGTACGCATCACCGGTACACTCAACAGCCACCGCACCATCTCCGACGTTTTGGAGCCTGTAGTCCTCCCTTACCTGCAGGACCTGTCAGTGGCCACGTTTCAACAGCACAATGCGCGCCCGCACGTGGCACGCATTGTGCAACAATTCTTCACGGCCGACCAGGTGTTACTGCTGCCGTGGCCCGCCTGTTCTCCTGATATGTCGCCCATCGAACACGTCTGGTCGCTGATCGGCAACTCCCAATCAGCGACCAGAGTGGCCCGGCAAGCACCAACCGCTGCTACACAGTAACACTTCATTAAATTATAGAAACTGTGTCATCTACTGGAAAACATCTCTCTGGCCGTATCGTGGTAGCCCTGGATGAGCTTGGTTTGAACTTAAGTGGTTGCAGGGACCAGGGGTATAATAACGGCGCTAGTAGGAAGGTTGTAAACAATGGTGTCCAAGCTCGAATTCTTCAGTTAAATCCTACAGCATTTTTCATACCATGTGCATGCCACAATTTAAATTTACTCTTAGGAGACATGGCTAAATGTGGTGTAACTGGTAGAATCCATTCTATATTTGCAGCATCTTCTACTCGATGGAACATTATGCTCAAATATGTTCTTTGCATTACTGTTGAGAAGTCCTGTGACACTAGATGAGAAAGCCGTGTAGAAAGTATTAAACCCATTAGATACAAAGCAAAAGAAGTAAGGGGCGCACTTCTTGAAGTTGCGAACACAGTAAATGATCCTAAAATCAAATGTGAAGCTCGCTCATTGGCAGTACATGAACTTCAGAATTATGAATTCTTATTGGGTATTGTTATATGGTATGACATACTCTTTTCTGTAAACAGTGTGAGCTAACCACTTCAATCAGAGAGCATGCAGCTTGACATGGCAGAAAATATGCTTCAGGGGGTTATTAAATTTTTGAACCAATTTCGAAATGAAGGCTTCAATTCAGCAATTCTGGATGCTCGTGAAATTTGTGTACAGTTAGGTGTTGAACCAAAATTTTCTGAGCATTGAGTGTCTAAAAAAAGAAGAATCTTTGATTACGAAGTAGACGATGAACATTTGATAAATACAAAATCTGAAGTGGAAGTCTTTAAAATAGAGTATTTTTAATTATCCTATTATAGACACATCTTTAGAGTGTCTGAAATCTCGTTTTGAACAATATAAGGAATACAATGACGAGTTTGGATTTTTGTATTCTCTACTTTAAATGAAACAAATGAATGACAAAGATCTAATGAAATACTGCAAAAACCTGGATTTGACCCTTCGTTAAGGGAATTCCTGCGATATATGCGGAGAGGAGCTATTCACAAAATTGAAAATAGTCAGATAACTAGTTCCGGACGACGTCAATGCTGCCATCTAAGTATTGCAATTTTTAAACCGAATGCAAAATTCCTTCCCAAACGTAGCTATCGCGTACAGAAACATGTTAACTGTGCCGATAAAGGTGGCGAGTGCGGAAAGAAGTTTCTCTCGCTTGAAATCAATCAAATCGTATCTGAGGACAAGAAAGTCTCAAGAAAGGCTAACTGCACTCGCTACATTGTCAATACAAAGCGATGTCGCATCAAAACTAAAATATGATGATATTACTGAAGATTTTGCTGGACAAAAGGCGAGAAAGGTCTTCTTTGCGTGACATGTAAAACGTGAAGTTTTCCTTTTACATACCAGTACATTCATGAAATCCGAATACTGGTTTTCTAACTTTTAAAGGACATTTTTTAATGTGTTACAATTCTCTAGGAAATTGATGTACCTATCTAAAACATTTTTCTTTTTGTTCCGAATAGGTTCCATTTTTTAAATTACACAGCTATAGTAAAACAGATTTAAAAAACAGATTTTAAAAAACATTACTAACATTACCTTCTTTTTTTTATTTTGCAAAGGAGAGCGACGGTTTAGCTTAATAATAATAGCAGTTGCAGTTACAAGTTTAAGAAAAATATCAGTTCCTTCTATAACAAATAAATGAGTGAAAATTATTATCACTTTATCAGAAAATAAAAATATTTTATTGCGTACGTGTGCAAAATACCGTTAGCCAGGTTGATTTAGTAAAAATTATTAGTTAGCCATAAGGCCTCGTAGGGAGAGTTCGCACAGGGCCTCGCGTAAGCTTGCGGCGGCACTGATCGTGGCATATATCCATGCTATTCTGAATAACAATTTTTAAAGACTTGCAAAACCAGAGAGTTATGTATTCCTTGTAAGTGCACCTATGTGTTCCAGAGGCTAATAGGAGAACTATTCTATTTTGTGGTTAAAGGTATAGGGAAAGACACAGTAGTCTTAGTCGCACTCCAGATGTGAACAAGAAAATCAGTACGCTGCTGAGTGGAGAAAATCCATCCATAGTCAAACAACGGCCGCCGAACCTATGAAGATGTCCTTATCGTCTGGCCGGAATGTTTATACGAGGGAAAATTCACTTACACCGCACCAATAAGTCTCGTGTTCCAAAAGTGCTACCTCTCCTTATAATAGCAAATATAAATCGCTAGAAGATGTAGCTGGGAGACGACAAATGGTAAAATGTGGCATCCAGCCAGTTTTTTTTATTCGAGGTTTAATATCTACCGTGAGCAACTCAGTGGGCTATAATCCGACGCCCGTCCCTAATTTAGGGTATCTAGTTCCAGAGAAGGGAGAGAGTCAGCGCCGTAAGACAAACACAACATCCATGCCTAGCTGAGGTTCGAACCCGGTCCCATTTGGGACGAATGATGAGGAGCCATCGCTTAGACCACTGCCCCACCAGGGCGATTCCAGCCAGTTTATTACCAATCAGTTAATCAAATGTGCTGTTATGACAAGTGGTAAGGAGAATGAGCTGAAATTTTCCCCAAACGTTTCGTGATAATTCCTGGTAAATACTGTGGCGGAGAGCTGCAAGTCCCTCACGTGGGAAAATAAAACTTTAAGGCAACCTGTCTCTACTATCAGATAAAAGTTTCTGCAGTTGTAACGAACTGCCTGTCTCTAATGATACGGACGTCAATACAGTAAAGCCAAATCTTCGAACAATGCCTCAGCATCTCTGCGAATATACAGTCAATGAATGATAGAACGCATTGGAATCTAGCTGCATCAATACAAAAACGTCCTGTGATATCACCAAAAGCTTTCCTATAGGTTTTTCACACTTTTGAACTTTTGAAACTTGATCGGGGTAAAGATCGACAGCTCGCTGTTGGTGAATAAGGGGCGGCTTGTAAAGAAGAATTGAAGAGACTGTATATGACAGTTCTTCACAGAAACTTACTACACTACACTGTAGAAAACCTCTTGTACATCATGGACACCAGGTCGAGCATGGTGGATATTGTAGTAGAAGTGTGTGATATTTTAAGAGCCACATGAGACAGCGACATGCAAGTAAATCGACCTCACAAACGCGTGAATGCTATTTCTGTTTCTGCTCTGACTTCTTTTATTACGTTCTGCAGGTTTTCCTTCTGAGAAGCGTTAGTAGTGTTATGTTCTTGGGTTCAACTTCAACTTCATGCGAAAAGACTGCAAGTAGTTTTAGAAGTGATTCCATTTCTCTCACGTCAATGGAGATGATCTGCACTACGTTTGATTCTTTGAATATGAAGTAAATAAAACACAGCCGTTTATGTTATATTTTAGGTAGATATCTATGGATAATTTGCAAAGGAATTTCCTTCTATGTTTTCTAACCTGTATTCTATAAATATTTGGAAGTTTTTTTCTTTTTCAATAAGGAATTGATCATGAAAGTAAAAACGTAAAATGCATCGAACCAGGACATACTCTGTTTTACTTTATAAAAAAGAAAGAAAGAAAAGAAAAGCGTGGATATGCTGATCAGTTGATTCCTTGTTACTGGTTTAAATAATATGAAACTACACCGTTAAGTTTTAATTTAAGAGATAAGAATTCCGATATTTTGATGTATTGGTTAAATATGGGTTTGCCCCGTTGCATTTGATGTAGCAGGAATGGATGAGTATATCCTTTGATTCCCAATCGGAGTGGATGAGTGTGTCCTTTGGTCATCAATAATTGCTACCATATGTGTTAATCACCATTCATATAAGGACACAATGTGTGCTTGAAACGCTTGTTTATGGCAGAACAAAAGAAACTCTGTGGAATTAGACGAGGGTTGAAAGCGCTTGAACCCCGTGGGTATGGTATTACCGATGACAGACTTTGGGTGTCCCTTATGACACAAACAGGAAAAAGATACAGTGAGAATCCGATTATTAATCAGGAGAATCCTTTTATTCTCCACAGCATTAGGAAGTTTTAGAGTTCATTTGGATGTGTCCCTATAGATGTAAAAGCAATAAACAGGATATGAACTAAATGCTGCTAAACTTTCTGTGGGTACAACAACCGGAAACTACAGGCTCCTTAAAAAGCGACTTCATGCGTATTCATGGTAGCACTGACTATTAATGATCGCTGATCGAATTTTTCTGTGCCGATGGCTTGGCACTTCAATACGCATTAGCAGGGTCATGGTATCAATACTCTTAAATTCCTGAAATTATAAAATGAACTTCGACTGTGATAATACACGAGTAATAAGACTTATTTTATTGGAATTTATGGCAGCGTATAAAAATTCTAACGCAACTCGGTTGAAAAGTATTAATAGATCTAGAGAAATCTGCTTGGATGCATTTCAGAAAAATACAAAGCCATTCTATTTTTTACGCTTTCCAACCGTAGGTTGAAGAAGCGTATATGCTCCAGCTTTGTCCGTCCGTCCGTCCGCACGATAACTCGCGTACAAATCACTCGATTTCTATGAAATTTTAGTATGTGGTAGGGAAACACCTGGGGACGAACCCTATTGAAAATGGGGTTAATGGGGTCAAAGGTCACGACATAGGAACGGGATTCATTCGATTGCCCTTAAGCGTAATTACTTGCGTAAATATCGTTCGATTTCAGTGAAATTTTAGTATGTGGTAAGGGACCGACCACATAAGGACGAACCCTGTTGAAAATGGGCGAACTGGGGTCAAAGCTAACGACATAGAAGCGGGATCCATTACATTACCCTTATGCGTCATAACTTGCGTAAATATAGTACGATTTTGGTGAAATTTCAGTATATGATAGGGAATCGCATAGGGACGAACTCTGTTGAAAATGGGTGACACGGGGTAAAAGGTAAGGACATCGGAGCGGGATCCATTCCGTTGCCCTTATGCGCCATAACTTGTAAAAATGGTTCGATTTCGACGAAATTTCAGTATATGATAGGGAATCACCTGGGGACGAACCCTTTTGAAAATGGGGGAAATAGGGTCAAAGATCGTTCAGGACAGCGGAGCGGTATCCATTCCATGGCTCTGCGCCATAACTTGAGAAAAAAATGCTTCGATTTCGATGAAGTGTCTGTATATGTAGGGGATCAACTGGGGACGAACCCAATTGAAAATGGGTGAAATGGGGTCAAAGGTCAGGACATCGGAGCTGGATCCATTCCATTGCCCTTATGCGCCATAACTTGAGTAAAAATGTTTCGATTTCGATGAAATGTCAGTATATGATAGGGGATCAACTGGGGACGAACCCTATTGAAAATGAGTGAAATGGGGAAAAAGGTCAGGACATTGGAGAGGGATCCATTCCGTTGCCCTTATGCGTAATAACTTTAATAAAAAAGGTTCGATTTCGATGAAATATTAGTATGTGCTAGGGGGCCTCCTGGGGACGAGCCCTACTGAAAATGAGTGAACTGGGGTCAAAAGTCTGGACATAGGAGCGGGATTCATTCCATTGTCCTTGTGCGTCATAACTTACGTAAAGATGCTTCGATTACGACAAAACGTTTTCGTGTTGTTCCGGAGGTATACTGAACCAATTCTGTTTAATATCATCGAAATGGGATCAAAGGTCATGGCTCAGGACAGAGATTTATTCCACAGCCATTATCCTCATAAATTGAGTAATGATTTCTGGTTTGTTGGAAAGCGTATCATAATCAATGCATTGCATGATTTTACTAACTTGTATCAAATCATGTGGTATTTTCAGGTTTTAGAGATCTTAAGAAAGACATTTCCAGGATTTCTACCTCCAACGGTAGAGAGGTGCATCTCTTGTACCAGACACAATATGTTTGCAGACCAACCATCTTTTTGGAAACTGGGTCTCCGACAGGATTCTGAATTCTTTCAACATTCGATTTATTTCTACCAATTTTGGCTGTTTTTTACACTTTTCAACCGTAGGTTGAAGAAGCGTATATACTTCAGCTTTTTCCGTCTGTCCGTCTGCCGGCACGATAACTCACGTAAAAATGGTTCGATATCGATGAAATTTTAGTATGTGTAGGGGACGAACCCTATTGAAAATGGGTAAAGTGGGGTCAAAGGTCAGGACATAGCAGCGGGATGCATTCCATTGCCCTTATGCGTCTTAACGTGCGCAAAAATGGTTCGATTTCGATGAAATTTTAGTATGTGGTAGGGGACGACCTGCAGAGAAACCCTATTGAAAATGGGACAAATGGGGTCAAAGGTCAGGACATAGGAGCGAGATCCATTTCATCGCCCTTATCCCACACTACTGTATTAGGGTGGACGTCAAGTAATTTTGCTTCCTATATTTCCAATGGAAAAACTTCTGTACACATTTTCTTCACAAATAATGCGTTCCCAAGGATGAAAATGTGAACATCAATTAAAATAGCTTCATTTTATAACTTGGAATACTTAATATTTTCTATAACATAGCCATAATTAAGCAATCCAACATTTGTCTACTGACGTCATTAAAGTACAGGTCGCGCCATCTTTTTTCTGGTTTCAACACCACCAAAGGAAACGTTATTGTATTTTAATATAATTATGGTTATGGTTTAGAAAATGTTAAGTATTCCAAGTTATAATATGAAGTTATTTTAATCGATGTTCAAATGTCCATCCTTGGGAACACCTAATTGTAAAAGAAATGTGCACAAAAGTTTTTCCATTGGAAATATAGGAAGCAAAATTACTTGACGTCCACCTTAAAGGAGCAGTTCTTGTATGTATGAAAATTTTATTTTGAAAACGGCTCTAAGGATTTTGACGAAAGTCGTTAACGTGCCGTTTTCTGGTACTAGAAATCGATTTCGCTTGATCTCGACTTTAGGAAAATTCGTTTAGTGGGTTAAATAACCACCCTGAATTACCAAGATTTTAGTGTCATGGCGTCGTCCCGTTAATGTAACCCATGCTTAGAAATCTTATGACGTCACAATCTCGCTATTGAGATGTTGGCACGCGGTCACGCTACCTGTCTAATTACGCCACGCGTTGTGTGTGGATCCTATTAAAGTTTTATGACGTCACACTCTTTCGAGCAGATGGTCGCCATTTCCCATCAGCCTGATTACGTTACGCGTTATGTACATATGCCCGTCCGCACGATAAGTCGCGTAACAATCGTTCGATTTCGATGAAATTTTAGTATGTGGTAGGGGACCACCTGGGGACAAACCTTTTGAAAATGGGCGGAATGTGGTCAAAGGTCAGGATATAGGAACGGAATCACTTCCGTCGCCATAATGTGTCATAACTTACGTAAAAATGCTTCGATTTGGATGAAATGTTAGTATGTTGTATTGGCCTACCGGGGGACAAATCCTGTTGAAAATGGGTGAAAAGGAGTCAAAGGTTGCATCATAACGTACGTAAAAATGCTTTCGATTGCGACAAAACTTCATCATGTTGTTTCGAAGGTATACCGAACCGGTTCTGTTGAATATCATCGAAATGGGATCAAAGGTCAGGGCACAGGACCGAGATTTATTCCACATCCGTTATTCTCATAACTTGAGTGATAACTAGAGTAATGATTTCTGGTATGTTGGAAAGCGTAATATATTCAATGCATTGCATGATCTTACTAACTTGTTTTATTTGTTGAGATTTAACGACACCATGAGCAATTCTGTCGGTTATAAGCACTCTCCTGTCCCTAATGTAAGGCTACTGGTTTCAAGAAATGCTTATATTTCGGAGCCAGCGCAGTAAAACCAAAACACATCCCACGCTTCGGACTCTGTACGGGGGATATAACCACCTTTTGATAGTATATGAAAAACACACTACCCAAACCTTATCCGGGTCACTCGGACAAATATAGAATTTCCAAGGAAGTATAATGATTTTCCCTTCAAATTTCTTGAAAAGCCTCAGATGAAAGCAAGGTGTGTCGTATATGGCCTTTTTGATTTTCCACTTTTGTTAATTGTCCCTTACGTAAATTTTGGTTAGCCTCCTTTATACTTTCTGAACTTAACATCACGTTGAAACTCCCAAAATGTTCATTACCTTGTGGCAAGAGACTCAGATAACAACAAAACGGTTGATTGAAAGTATGTTGCGTTATATCTTAGGTAATAGGTGTCGGATATATTGGAATCATTTACGTTACTGAGTATTTGTTATTGTGCTTCATGAGTATTTTCAAAGCATTTTAAACAACATCCTTTAGATGTTAAGGAAAGTTTCGTCCTATTAAGAACTATTTTCAGTATTCTTGTATAAAATTCTTAGATATCTTTAACCTAAAATGATGGTTTCTTTAAAAAATGACGATATTTTTTAAAATAATATCAAAAACCACAAAAGAAAACAGAATACAAGAGGGCACAAATAATTATCCCATCTTCCAAAACCCATTATTTTAAATTCAAGACAGGTTTATGTTTCGGAGCCAGCGCAGTAAAATCAACACACCTCCCACGCTTTGGACTGTGTATGAGTCTAAGGTGGGTATCACCCCCTTTTGATAGGATCAGGGGAAACACAGTAATGTTTAGCACTGGCAAATGGATCAGAGGCTTTTTGATTAGATATAGAGATGCACCAGATAGAGTATTGAATAAGATAGTAAGTCCTTTTGAAGTTAAAAGGTTGGTGTTCTTTTTGAGGTTGGCGTGGCAAGTACTTGATGCTGTACATCCCCCGAGGTTTCTTCTCCGGGGGAAAGAGGTGTAGGATGATTTTGGGTTTTGTGGATGTCCTCGTCTCTCTCGTGCTTAATCGACTTACCACCTGCGCTCTACCGACTTTTCAATGGACATGAGTAGAGTTTATAAATAAAGATGCCACCACTCTTATGCCCCTATATTTTCTATTTCGCTTTCCCATTTAACTACCTTCCTCAAATCTACCAGTTTCCTTTTTCCAAAAGGGAAGTTTTAAACCTGGGGTCAGACACATTCTTACCAAAACTACTTCAATTAATCACAATCACAATCTTCCGTGACTTTAACACCGGCCCATCTCGGGAAATTGTTAACAGATCAGCGTCTGAGAGCACTCAGCTACCTGGATGGTGTTCAAAATAATACAAGAAATCTTGTTATAATGAGAGCGGTTGGTGAAAATATTCTCATTAAGCACAGACAGAGGAAGACACTTGGTGAAAAAATGTACCGGACTAGGAAATAAAAGGAAATGATATTTTAAGAATTCCATGAAATAAAAATTAATTTTAAAGTAATATGTTTTGAAAGAAGGGATAAATATTTTTGCCCTCTTGTATTCTGTTTTTTGTTTTGTGGTTTTTAATATTATTTTAAAAAAATATTGTCATTTTTTAAAGAAAGCATCATTTCAGGTTAAGATATCTCTGATTTTTATGCAAGATTATTGAAAATAGTTCTCAATAGAACGAAACTTTCCTTAACATCTAAAGAATGCTATTTAAAAAGATTTGAAGATACTCATGAAGCACAATAACAAATACTCAGTAACGTAAATGATTCTCATATATCTGACACCTATTACCTAAGATATAACTCAACAGATAGCTTCAATCAAGCGTTTTGCTTTTATCTGAGTCTCTTGCCACAAGGTAATGAAATTTTTAGAAATTCCAACGTGATGTTAAGTTCAGAAAGTATGAAGAGGGATAACCAAAATTTACCTAAAGGGCAATTAACAAAAGTGGAAAAATAAATAGGTTATATACGACACACCCTGCTTTCATCTGAGGCTTTTCAAGAAATTCGAAGAGAAAATCGTTAAATTTCCTTGGAAATTCTATATTTGTCCGAGTGATACTAATAAGGTATGGCGAGTGTGATTTTCATACATTTCTGGCTGTCTTCCTTCCCTGGCAGTGGGAAGGAGGATAGGCAAAACCGTTTGTGTGCCTAAGGGACCAGTGGCCCTAAATTTGGACACACACACTCAATATCATATACATAAATCGCCGATATGTTTCTTTCTATCATTTGTTTATTCCGCATGTGCGTATTGATTTCAAAATGTCATAAAAAAAGGACGAATATCTGTTGAAGACAGCTATGTTGGACATTATCGTTTCTGGGCAGTGTCTTTAATATTTTTTTCCTATCTTTCCTACTTATTTAATATTTGTTGGTCAATGGAGAGAAGAAATTGTTTCTAACGTTCCAGTGCACCTTCAAAAAACTTTAGTAGTTTTGCATGATGTATTCTTTTTACGCCCCAACTGTGTTGACAGATATTGCACGACTTATTTTTCTTTCTTTGTGATGCTGAGAATATGTTTGCTGATGTGTTTTGTTTTTGAACTTATCTTTTCTTGTTATTTGTTTATTTATTATATGGTTCTTTTTATTTCTGTCTCGGAGTACTTTCCCTAACGTGTGAGAAAGAATTTATGGCAACCGATGCTAGAAAACTTTCGAGCAGAGCATAAAACTTTTCTAGCAAAATGACAGGTGAGAAGCATTGAAACATTCCGCACTTCTGGAATCAGGTGTTCTGAAAGTCCAGCGTCAATGGGATTTTTTGACAGCGGTTTCGGTGATGTGTCTGAAGTGGAGAACATAAGATTTAGCGTTGTTGCCTCTTTCCTTTTCAAAAACCAGTGGCCAAATTCAATTCTATGACTAATGTTTACACTTTGACGCATATTCTTTTGAGTTCTACGTATGTCATGGGTCAAATCAATTGAAATGACGATTACGATTATCTTACATTACCTACTTTCCAATATCTTTTAAACTGGCAATCGAGATTTATTAGAATCAGTAGATTTTCTGTGCTACTTATTTGTAAAAATGACGCTACAATAAAACTATAGCAAAATATATCTGTAAACATTTCATCAAACACTCTCATCAAATAAATTAGCTGGATCTTAGATTCGATCCACCTATCTCGCCGGCCCGTGGCGGATTGAGTCCCGCAAAGACGACTATACGCCCTTAAGGGTTACTGGCAAATTAATGCAGCCGGCTTGCCAATCCTTTGCTGCATAAGTATAAAGCACAAATGGCATTAGGGGACAACTTCATCATCTACGCATTCGTATCCTCAACCACAGGAAACCTGCGAGAAAACCCAGAAAAATCGCAGACTATATAGCCGGCAGGACAGGGATTCGAACAGAAACGTCCTCCTCCACACAACTGGGCTATGCCGGTGGTGCATTTAACATTACGGAAGCGAAGTTTTGAAGAATTCAACATAGAAATGCCACACTTTGAAAGAATGCACGAAAAAGGATGAAATTATCAAACCTGTAAATTAGTAGATAAGAAAGAAGGGATCTAATTTCCGAGAGATTATATGAATGCGCTGGGCAAGGAGATAGCACAATGTGCCCAGAGTCAGTAAGTCGTATAACGCCAGGCTGAGGTATACATTTGACAACACAGCGTGGAGTCGAGTGGAAAAATCCTCAAATAGTGTCCTGAGGTAGGGCTCACCATGTGTCGTTGACCATTGTCCAAAATGTATCGGCATTACGAGAGCGTCATGCAGAGGCGTTAAATAGACGATCACATTGCTCTGTGCACGTTATTATAAACAAAGCAAAGCTACTGAAAATTGATCATCTGACACCGCTGGGATCGAACACCAGAATTATCGATAAGTAGCCGAGTGTGTTGGCTTAAGGCCACAGTGCCAACAATTCACAGCGTCATGCGTGGTTTGTCAGTCCGCTTCTGACTACACAAATCCATACTGATGGGCTCAGCAACTGATGTGTCATCACCTGGGGGTATTCAATGGTGCGAGATACGAAATTACAGCTGATAAATCCAAAGGGCGAAAGAAATCGTGAATAAATTAGAAAGACGTGGATATAATGCAAATAGACGATGACATCGATCTGTTCACGTTATTATAAACAAAGCAAAGCTACTGAAAATTGTCCATCCGACACCGCTGGGATCGGACCCCAGAACTCTCGATAACCAGCAGAGAAAATCAGGTGGCAACATATCAGTTGTTCAGACCATCAATACGGACTTATGTAGTCAGAAGCTGACTGATAAACCATGCATGGTGCGGTGAATTGTTGGCACTGTTGCGTAAAACAATGCACTCTGCTAGTTACAGAGAATTCTGGGTTTCGATCCCAGCGGTGTAGGATGAACAATTTTTCAGTTGCTATGCGTTGTTTATAAGAACGTGGACAGAGGGATGTCCTGGTCTATTTGCATTATCTTCATGTATTTCTAATTTATTCACCAGATGCGTTAAGTTGTCTACCCATGCCGTTCTACGCGTTTTCCATTGGGGAGACGTCTGCAGTTCGTGCTGGCCAGAGTAAAACCTGGACTCCTTGTAAGCACTGTCTGCTTATGTTGGCAGTGTGCGTGTGGACGTTATCTTGTTGAAACTGGGATCTTCAGGAATACCACGTAGATACGGCGACTTAACGAGCTGTATCTTTTAAAAGCCGTATCGTTCGGCTTTCATTGTATCCACTATGCGCACGAGAGGCGAACACCTGCTCAAATCGATAGCGCCTCAAATCATAACACCAGGCTAAGGAGCCGTATGACGCTCACGAATGTCAGGAAGAACATTCTGGTTACTACGTCGTCTGCAGACGCTCAAACGGTAATCGTAGGTGCTGTGACAGAAGCGAGACTCGTCGATGAATATGGCATGGTTCACTTTCTCCGGTCACGCCTCAGCCAATTTGCGATTCACCGTCCGTGTCGATGCGGAAATGTCCTTAGCTGCATGTAGATCTCGTCAAATGTCTGCCGCTGTGTATTGTGCGGGTCTTTCGATTTGCCGTCTAAGGCGGTGATCGGGTAGTTAAAAAGTCGTCTACAGTCACACTACGGTGACGTACGTTACCTTCCTCTAACCACCATCGCGACATTCGGCCGACAGTTGTTGCACCCTGGTGTGCTTCCGTTGCGATACAACGCAGTAACAAACCAGCCTTACGTAGCACCATGGTAAAGCGTCCGATAAACATGGGTATATTGTTATGATTCCCGATGTCATCGCCTAGGCATTCTTGCTCCTTACAACTGCTTTCGCTACCGAGATCACTCCGAAATAGATATCTACACCCTCAGAGGAGTACGACCAAACTTAGCTATGCCGAACCGTATTGCCCTTTTAATCTATCACATGATTAGTTTGCAAATGGGATCGTTTACAAAACCTAATTGTCGGTACATACCCACCAAGTTGCATGACGCTCGGACCAATACATCCCTGTATTTTCAATGTCGAACAGTGTATATTTATTTTTCCTATAAATCGATTTTGAAAAGCTGTAAAACGGAAGTCGCTTTAATTTACGTAGGAGTGATCACCTAATCCAGAAACACTTCTTCGGCGAACCTTCATGCCACGTGGGAAATTAAAGTTTCTATATTTCGAGGATTAAGCTATTTTTGAACGAAAGAACGCATTATTCAGCGCAGAATCATTTTTGTGAGCTGTAGCATATGCAAGTTCACTCTACGAGGTAATATGCACATATGAACTTTAATAACTGAATGCAAAAATTCTCAGGTCTCAGGAGGGAATTAATGGGTTTGAAAAATAAAAAAAACAGCTGGGATATAATTCTGAAAATTACAGGATGCCTTTGATATTAAACTGCGATACTATCTATAAATTTTAATGTATAAATATCCTCTTAAGCATCTGAATATTGGATTTGTTCAAAATATTAGTCCGTTGTCCTGGCTAAGAATTGTTTTACATGCATGGAATTTTAGTAAACATATCCTAGACCTGCATAACAGAACTGGAAAAACCTATGCTGGTGGCTTTCGTTTAAAAGAAAAATTCTAGACTGATACTTTTACCTAAAAGAATCACAACGACAATAATTCTTGTTGTGCATCTACACCCACCTTTTAAATTAGACTAATAAAAGGAACAATGTTTTCAAAAGCCATTTATTTCTTGAGTCTTTGCCAAAAAATTGTTCTTGGGATTCAATTAATTTGATTGCGCAAATTCTCCTCTTTTTTTTTCTCTAGCTAGAAGATTTCGTGTCATGGTTTTACTCAATGTTGAGGGTAAAGTTCATTTGCACTCTGTAAAATTTTGGCTTACAAAGGTTAATCTTTTTCTAATTTTTGTGTTTTAGCGCCACTAATGGAAGATGAACAATCTCCGTAACACTGAAATTGTGATATCCAGAAGCGATGGGAGGATTCAACCTATTTTCACAGATGGAGCAGAATGGGACAGAAGAAAGATATGATTAAGTTTACAAAATTAATGGATGATTTGACTTCCCAAAAAATAAAGCACATCAGAAAGGGATACAACCACCTCTGTTGGCTATGCATTCAGCAATGTGTCGTAGAGACGGCTGTTGGCTTCCTGTGACCCTGCCCACCATACCTCGTCCACCTGGTCTTGCCGGGTGGTCGTTCCCTTCGCTGGTTGCGGGTGGGAAGTAAGATGGCATCCAACCATGTCCCATACATGCCATATTGTTGACAGAATCGGTGATCTTTCTTGCTATTCCAGGACGCTGACAACGCCTAAACCTTTCGTGGAGATGTTTGCCGTATGCGGACACGGATTATTTTGCTGAAGCATGCCGCAAGGGATTGCAACATGATCTAGAAAATTTTTCACTCACATCCGAGCTTTCAAACCGTTTGTGTAGAATACCAGAGATTCTCGGCTGTCACAGCTGATTGATCCCTAGACCATGACCCCTGCCGTTTTCCCTGTATGCTGTTCAACTGTTACTCTTGAAGTCTTCCGTTCATCCTGTCGTCTGTGCATGTAAACCCGGCGGATTTTCCAACTCCAAGATAATAGCAAGGTTCGTTTTTTAAGATATCACAACGCTGGTCTGCATGCTTGTCCACTAGAGCACAACTCTACTTAGACCCTGGCGACGATCATCGTTTAATGGGGGCAAGCGACTCAAAGGACGCGACCCGTGAAGTTTTGCCTCAGTCAGTCTTTAAGACAGGATCTAACTTGTGACAGAACGATTTAAAGCAACATTTTCCGTCATTTTAATGTTAGAGAGGGTGGTTGTAGGGGAGGAGGAATCATTGTCACCAGATCACACGGTGTTCCCTTGGTGTGGTAGGGTTGAATACCCCAGCTTCAGGGCGACGAGAAGTCATGCATTCTTTCAAAATCCGCTGTCAGTATCGTTTTACTGCTGCCTTATCATGGTCCAAATACTGCGCAATACGGCGAGTCAATGATCCTATCTCTCAAAACTCAATAATCCATACAATACGAAATGCCCTCCGCTAGGGATAGGGTCAGCGAATCTGGTGAAAGGACATTCTGGGAGAAGTCAGCTTCCTCCTACAAATCGCTGCTCAAAGTTAGAAGACGCTTCTCACGAAGAAATCAGCCTTAGTTTGAAAGGAGACGTTCTCGCTTCCATTCGCAGACATTGCAATAGGATTGGTCTTATATTTTACGTATGTGCATATCTCGGGTCAACTTAGTCGCTTGCTGATTTGCATGTGCTGCTGATTAATCTCTCTGGATATCGCAGTTGCTATCTTATGGACTACTTTATGAAAAGAAAAACAAACTTTCTTTTCTCGGAAACAAATTTGCTTTGCAGGTGCATGATTTAAAAATAGTAATAATTCTTTTCATTCTAATGTCGTCCTGACAAAGCTTTACTTTGTTAAATCTATTACTTCGAACGACACTTTTTCATAAACGAACATTTCCATTGACGTTATAAGTATACTTAACTTTCTTGCATAGAAAAAAAAATTATTTATTGGACGTCTGCTGTCCGGTACCCAAGAAATTGATTTGCTAACTCCTTGTTCCGTCCGAATCCTGCAAAATGTAGAGCTTACGTTTTATCTGAAGTCTTGTTAAAGACTTTCATCAGGAGACGCCGAATTCATGTTATTGGTAATATTATACACGGTGATTGTAAAAACCTACAACAAAACAAGGGGATGATAGTACACATCAAGACGAACAATATTTGCAATGGAACCTAGGGCGGCATTCCATTCCTAGTGCCAGAAATAAGGAACGTCACATACCCACGTTGAGCCTTCAACAGTGAAAACAAAGAGACAAGCCTAATTTAGGAGTTGCACAGTTCCAATCGCATCAGAGAAAGACTCAAAGCGGCTGCTCAAACTGGAGTCCGAGAGCGTCGTTGCACATCCCACACAGGCGAATGAAAGACTGTCGCACCCTCACGTAGACTCGCGGTATGGTGTTGATCTTGTCCGTAGCAACAGCGATTCACACGAGGAGATCTTCCAGGGAGTTCACAGGTGTCTTGAACACTAATGGTTTCATGTGCCCTCAGAAGATGTCCAGTGGATTAATGTCCGAGGAGCGTGGAAGCCAAGACACAAGTCCACCGCGTCCAATTCACCGCCATGTATATGTCGCATTTAGGAAGTATCGGACCTCGGTGGCAAAGTGTGCTGGGGCCCCATCATGCATAAACCACATGTCCCTCCGTGTGGTGAGCGGAACATCCTGCAACATACCGGGAACCACTTGCTCCAGGAACACACGGTACGTTGCGGCAGTCAGACGTATACGTCAATTCTCATGTGATGTTCACACGGAAATATCGCTGAACGGGTTCGGCTGCGTTTTTAAATGTTTGCTCCTCATCGTCTACGCACGTGTTCAGCGCACCGTATTTGCATGAACTAGTTGGAACTCCGTGTGGCTGGACGTTTTCCGAACGTGCTCTTGTCTGGCACGAGGAATGGAATGCGGCACTAGGTTCGTTTGCAAATATTGTTCGCTTTATGTGTATTATCACCCATCTTGTTTTGTTGAAGGAGTTTAAAATCACCCTGTAGTCATCGAAAACAATGCCAGTTATGAGATTCTACTGAACCGACGGCCCATCGGTGGTTTTATAAACAAGTTAGTAAAATCATGCAATGCATTGATTATAATACGCTTTCCAACATACCACAAATCATTCCTCAAGTTATGAGGATAATGGCTGTGGAATAAATCTCGGTCCTGTGACATAACCTTTGATCCTATTTCGATTATATTTAACAAAACCGGTTCAGTATACCTCCGAAATAACATGATAAAGTTTTGTCGTAATGGAAGCATTTTACGTAAGTTATGATGCATAAGGGTTATGGAATAGATTCCGTTCCTGTGTCCTAAACTTTGACCCTATTTCGACCATTTTCACTAGGATTCGTCTCCGGGCAGGCCCCTACAACATACTAACATTTCATCCAAATCGAAGAATTTTTACGGACGTTATGACGCATAATGGCGATTGAAGTGATTCCGCTCCTATGTCCTGACCTTTGACCCTATTTCGCCCATTTTCAATAGGGTTTGTCCCCAGGTGGTCCCCTACCAGATACTAAAATTTAATCGAAATCGAACCTTTTTTACGTTAGTTATGACGCATAAGAGCAGTAGATAGGATCCCGCTCCTATGTCCTAACCTTTGACCCCATTTTGTTCACTTTCAATAGGGTGCTTTTCCAGGTGATCCCCTTCCACATACTAAAAGTTCATCGAAATTGAACGATTTGTACGCGAGTTATCGTGCGGACTGACGTACGCACTTAACCCGTGACGTAATGAGGCAGATGGGAATCGCAACCATCTGCTTGCAAGAGTGTGACATCATAAAACTTTATTAGGATCTACACACAATGCGTGACGTAATGAGACAGATGGCGCGACCGCGCGCCAACAACGCAAGCGCGAGATTGTGACGTCATAAGATCGTCCCCAGGTGGTCCTTTACCACATAATAAAATTTCATCGAAACCGAATAATGTTTACGCACGTTATGACGCATAAAGGCAATGGAATACATTCCACTCTTATGTCCGGACCTTTGACCCCACTTCACCCATTTTCAACAGAGTTCATTCCCAAGTAGTCCCGTGCAATATACTTGTACTATTATTTCATCGACCTCGAACCATATTTACGAAAATTATGACGCATAAGGGGAATGGAATGGATCCCGCTCCTATGCCGTGACCTTTGACCCCACTTCGTCCATTTTCAATAGGGTTCGTCCCCAGGTTGTCCCCTACCACATACTAAAATGTGATCGAAATCAAGCCATTTTTACGCGAGTTATCGTGCCGACAGACAGACGGACGGACAGACGGACAAAGCTGGAACATATACGCTTCTTCAACCTACGGTTGGAAAGCGTAAGAAAGAGAATCGAACGACAAGTTACGGCACGAATGATACAAGAAGCTTACCCATGACCGTTGTGTTCAATAATTGATTCCATAAAACTGGTCCCGCCCAACTCAAGAGTAAAAGAGAATACACGGAAACAATCGGATATGGACTACTGCAGAGTTTTGAAGCTGAAGGAGTTGATATTTCAATGCGAATTTTTAGAACCAACCGATGCAACTTCAGACTTGAATTGGAAAGTCAATCCAAAAAGTAGAAATATCGTACTCCCCTTTTTAGAAAAAGGAAGGGAAGAAATTAGAAGATAAGTTTCAAGATAATGCTGATTACTTAGTAACACCAAATGAATGATTACCTACAAGTGCCTAAGAGCACAAATCTGAACAACGTAGTCGAACAAAGCTTGTTCAAAAGAAGTAGCAACGAACTATCCAAAATTTGCGTCAAAGGACAAAAACTTGCCGAATATGTTTTCAGATCATATAAAAGCGTAGGCATTTGCGTAACGTTCAGAGAAGCATGAACGGGGAAGATTACGTTTCCTTTCCATCTGTAGTTTAAACATACTACAAACTTCAGTCGTTTCCCAAAATTGATGAAGCAAACTGTGGAAATGCTTAAGGAAGTATGCGTTTCATTGGGCTTTAAAACCTGCTAGCCAGCCCATTGGCGCAGTGGTCTAAGCGCTGGCTTCTGACCATTTGCCCGAGATGGGTCCGGGTTTGAATCCCGGTGAGGAATGGATCTTGTGTTTGCTCTGCGGCACTGGCTCTCTTTTTTCCCTTGAACCAGTGGCTCTAAATTAGAGAACTCCCACTGAGTTGCACAAAGCGGTCGTTAAACCCCCATATAAATGCGTTCAAACTATCCAAACTTCCGAAAGCGTTGAAAGCTGATCGTAAGCCAGAGTGACGATTGCGCCGAAGAAAGCTGAAACTAATTTGAAAAGGCATGTTCGTTTCGAGGAGAAGTATATTGTGGAAAACGTTCAGAATGAATAAATTTTCTACTATCTAATAAATTAACTACTGTTCAAAATTAACGTGACAAATACAAATTCGAAAATATGCAAAGCCAAGAAGACTGATTTTAAAGATTTTTCAGAGATATGCGCAAAAGGAAACGCTGAGTCGGAGTACCCAGGAAACATCGTGCTAGCTGCTATGGAAAATTGCATTTGGCGACTGTAGGTCATTTAGCTGGCAGGCACGCGGCCTTGAGAAATGTTCTGAGCGTGGTGCGTCAGTTGAAGCTTGAGTTGGACTGTTAATGGAAGACTGGCTCCACACTGTCGCCTAGGAAACACTTTACGATGGTGAACGATCGGTATATTGGAAGCAGAGAAATAAGCAAGAATGCTGAATGACAGCTATATAGCAATATGGCTGAATGTGCAAAGGTGACTGGTTTCCACTCTCTGGAGGCAGTTCGATGAAACCGGAATAATAAACATAAAGCCTGCACAAGGACGCCCATGAGCTACAACAAGTCAAAACGACTGGTTTTTGTCTCTAAAAGCTCTCCGACGTAGGGTGTCGACCGCCAGGCAACTCTCTCTGAAGTTCTCGTCTGCTACGGGAACTCGATGTCGAGACTAACAGTTTCCAAATGACTCCACGAGAGAGGTCTGTATGCAAGAGGGCCAATGGCCTGTTCCCCACACGCGGCATCGCACAGAAGGGTCCATCAGATTTCGGCCCGATGATATCACCGCTGCACCGTTGAACAATGGGTCTGTGTTCTCTTTGGTGACGAGACTCGGTGCAGCATAAACACGAATTCTAGACTTGTGCAGATTTGAAGAGACGCGGAAGGCCGAGATCGTCCCTCTAGCGTTAAGGAATTTGAGGACTATGGTGGTAAAAAACTCCTGATTTGGGCATCATATTGGATTGATGCACTCTTATGCACGTGTTTCCAGGCCGCTGTTGGTCCCCAGTTTCTTTTTATGGACGATAGCGCCCGTTTCCATAGGGCTCGGATATTCGACGAATACCTGGAGAGTGAGAATATTCACAGGATGGAGTAGCTTGCGAGATTTCTGGACCTGAACCCGATAAAGCTGGGATGCCACAATAAGAGCAATTGCAAGCGGGCAGCCCCGTTCCACAACCCTTGAGGGACTCCGACGGCCATGATGGAGGAGTAGAAGTTATTGCTCGAAACTTTCATTCACAGACTTATAAACAACATGATATCTTGTGATGCGAACTGTGTCGCTTTTGGGGTAATAAAGCTCCCTGTTAACTCCTCAAAATGTCCGCCACTTGTTGCATCACATCTGGATTGCGATGCTGTGACGCCCTTGCTTCTTCCTCATGCAGTGATGGCATTTCCTTCTCTGTTGCGTACTGCTACGTTACAGATATCTGTATATCCGTACCAACTGCGAAGCTCTGTCGTGTGAATTTGCGTTATTCATGATTTTGTTATTGTCACATTAATTTTGGCCACCACTGTAGTTCGCATCCTTTCACTAATGTATACAGTGGGTGGTTTCATTTTAAATGTGGCTTACAAGAAACACAGATACCCAGTAGGCCAACAAGTCTAAGAACTGGCTTCTGACCTTCGGTTCGCAAGGGCACGGATTTTATGTTTGTCTTATGGCACTAACTGTTTCCCTTCCATAGAACAAATGTCTTCAAATTAGGGACACGTGACTGTTTATAGTCCTTTGATTTACTCATGGTAGTCGTTGAACCTCCAAAATAAAGACGTCTGGGTCTAATAAAGTCCTCAAGATCAAGAAGTTTTATACATGAACTATTCTGTAAAGAAAAACATCGGCCGCCCCGGTGGCGCAGTGGTCTAAGCGATGGCCTCTGATCATTCGTCGGAAAGGGGTCCGGGTTCGAATCCCGGTGAGGCATGGATGTTGTGTTTGTCTTACGGCACTGGCTCTCTCCCTTCCCTGGAACCAGTGACCCTAAATTAGGGACGGGCTACTGCTTATAGCCCATTGAGTTGCTCACGGTGGCCGTTAAACCTCCAACTAAAAAAAAAAAAAAAAAAACATCGCAAGAATGGGATGACGTGTTCTATTACCTCTGCTATACAATCTCATCATATACGTATAATATAAAACTAGACTGATCCTTTAATATAACAGTTAATCCTATTGTTTCCAAGTGAAAACACATGAAAATCAAATTATATCGATGCATTTGTATTTCCGCAGGTTATGACTTAATTTATTGCCAATAAACGGGAAATACGTTATTCTTAAAAGACTATTTATTTCGTGTGATAATGAATCTTTCTGACTTAAGGGATTAAATATATGGAGCTAGTTTATTTTCCATGCACACAACTGACTGCTATTGTTAATACCATCGTACCCCCGGAACCACCATATACGCAGTCCCTTTACTACTGCTAGAAACTAAATATTTCTTTTCTGCAGAGGAAAGATTTAGCTTTTTTTATGCAATAATCTACAACTGCCTTTCTATAAAAACTGATAGTAAAATCACACAAAATGAAGAAATATAGGAAGAGTAAAATATATATTATTATTTTTTCTCAAAGTATCTTCCCTCGAACGATGTAGAACGGTTCCATCGTGCAGTTCAATTTTCAAAGCATGCGGCGCAGGCATTTTGGGGAAGATGCTTTAGCGACGCCTGTACAGCATGGATAACGCCCGCATCAGTGTTGAATTTGCGCCACGGAACTTTGCCTTCATTGTTGGAAACAACCAGAAATCGCAAGGTGCGGGGTCTGCGCTGTAGGCAGGCTGTGGCCTGATTTGAATACTGCATTTCATAATAAATTGTAGAACACAAGAAGCCACATGTGGGCGGGCATTATCATGATGTAGGATCCACATGCCCACCAGTTCCCCTCGCTTAATCGATATGTATCGTCGCAGACGCTTCAAGACTGAAATGTAATGCTAAGCATTGACAGTAATCTGTGGAGGAACAGCATGCTGTTAGACTGAACCTTTATGATCAAAGAAAATTATCATCATCCCCTTCCCAACTGATTTGGTTTGGCGGTCACTTTTCGGAGGAAGTGAGCTTGTGTGTTTCCAGGCACTCGTTCCGCGCTTCGTGACGGGGTCGAAATAGTGGACCCATGTTTCATCGGCAGTTATTACTGTGTTTAGAAAGTTTGGATATTTTGCAATTATTTGTTTCCACTCAAGGCACACCTGAACTCTGGCTAAGAACTATTCTCTCGTCAGGTAATGAGGTACCCATGTGGAACACACACGATGCAACAGTAATTTGTCACGTAGAATGCCGGATGCCAAAGTTTTTGAAATATTAGTTGATGCCGCTATGTATTCACACGTAATTCGCCGATCTTCTTGCAGGATTGCCCACACAGTGCTAACAATACGCTCCGTAACAACACTTTCAGGTCGATCAGGCCTAGAAGAGAGTTCTGCCGACGAACGCCCTTTTTTTAATTATGGTGCCGTATAAAAATCGTTGACTCACCCAAACATTTATCTTTGTGAGCTTTTTTTCATTAAATCAACTGTTTCTGGAGCCGTTTTACCCAAACGATTGCAAAATGTTATCGCGCAAAGCATTTCATTTCTTAAATCTGAAACACTCACCTCCATAGCTATATGGCAAAATGCAGTCGTTCCTTAAACAACTGCGCATTAAAAAAACCAGAATCGTCTGCCACTGCCAATAATTGTCACCGTAGATACTCTCTTAATTGAGTTAGTCGTCTGCGTGATTATTTTCCCCTTCGCACTGTTGCCAACTCAAAAAAAGTACTCTCATTTATTATGCAACAGCGTTTGCAGGTGGAATCGTTGCTCAAATGTTTTTTTTTTTATTCTTTGATTTTATATTATTTCCAAATTAGAGATCAACGAGCTTACTGTAGGGAGAATTTTTTTCAGAAAAAAAGAGGATGAATTTCAGTTATTCATTTTTTACTTCATTAGGAGTCCCAGCAAAAACAAAAGTGTTGGGAAACTACTGGCCAACAGCTGGAAGTAATGGGCCACTGCTGGCTGTAATCTTCCGCTCACGTCCCGGTAACGGTCCGTTGGTGGCAGCGCCATCAGTTGGCGAGCCGTTGATGGCCCTGCAGCATCGCCGTGAGTTGCGGACCTCCAAGCAAGTGCCACTAGTGGCCCGTAGCTGGCAACCGATGCAAACCCGACACCAGGTGGGAGCAACAGGACTGCGCATGCGTAAAAGCAATACGTGCTGTGTCTCTCGTGGTACCAGTTAGTTGAAGACGACGCTATCCCCATCGTGTTATTTTAGTGGATGTTAACAAAAAAACAGCCACGTGTAGAGAGGCGAATTAATTTCCTAATGAAATGCCAGGTCGACGAAGATATTGATGCGAAAATTGGATCTAACTTAATTACTATTAAAAAATGGGGGACGGACTTAATAGGCGTGGTTAAATTATGTTGATAATTAAATTAAATATTTGGCCTATTGTAAATTAAATTGGAAAATAAACTTATTTTAATTGGGGGAGTTATTTTAATTAGGGAAGTCTTGTAATTCTCTTTGTCGGGGATGGAAACAAAAGAAATAGTGGATCATCTTTGGGGGTCTGTGAGCAGACCCCCAAAGATGAGTCTGGTGTGGTCTCTTTCCTGGTCGAATCTCCGTCCGACCAGGAAAGGGACCACACCAGACGTCACTTGAGAAGCACTCAGACTCTCATAAATACGGTTTCAAGTGTGCCATTAGAGCCAGAAATCTGTAGGGAACGCGGAAAAATTATGATTATGAGGAGCAAGGGTCAGAACCAGAAGTATTCGATAGGAGCGACGGCACTCTGTACGAAAGGATGAGAAATATCTCGAGTGGCGGGTGAAAAGAAGCAGATGAGGCCCACGTGATAGAGAATAGCTGAAAGGTAGCAAAAGAACTCAGTAATCTATCTCCGTACGCAGAAGTAAGTCGCACGCGAGACCCAGCCACAAAAAAAGGAAGATACGCAATAATGATCGGCGCTGCTGTAAGACGCTAGCAGATAAGAGTCCATGGTATCTGACGCGCTTTCGTAGGTCGTATAGTTACGAAAAAGAACCAGGCTAAATTTATACTTGGTGGCTGGAGGTAAGCCCGCCAGGTGTGGTAAAATCTGGAATTTAAGAAGACGGTTCTACAACCGCCGAAAAGAGCTGCTTTATTTGCTTCCAAGGTCCATGCGCTGATGACAGAACGTTCGCAACGTCGGGAGTGTTTCTCTTGATAGAGATACAATTCCAGCGAATCTCCGTCCGACCAGGAAACAAGCATTAGTAAAACACGACTAGCGAACCAGCCATACTAAATCGCCGTCTCTAGCCCCAGTGAGGAGGTCGTTGACTTCTCAACGTAAACGTCGCTTCCTCGTCGTCGACAGAATTTCTTAACCGAGTGCGAAAGAGCGTCCCATCGTCCGAATCCGGAGTGCGAAAACAGCATGGGCTGATCGCCAGCGAAGAAGAGTCAGCTGAGGGAGTTACTTTACTTTCCCTCCTTCCACGAGCGGTCGGGGAGAAACACGAAAGAAGGCTCCCTCTCCGCTACACCGCCGAACGAAGGAGTGTACAAAAAGAAAACCAACAAATCAGTGGACCCTCTGTGACACTCAGGTGAAAAATAAACCATCATCCACTACAGTTAGAGAGCGCATGTGTGTGTGTAAGTGCTACAGAAATAGCGATTTCTGTAACTTGGATTTTAGCTCAACAATCAACAGGACGTGAGTACTTTTTTCCATTTTTGTTGTCTATTGTTATCCTATCACCGAGAAGAGGAAATAAGAACTTTGGCCGATACCAGACTTTAGATTAAAACTGTTATACGCCCTTTTGAGGCGGAAATCTGATCTCGGAATCCTGAGTAAGAAGATATTTGGTCCGAATCGGGGGCATAACATGTATGCGTATCACCATGGGTAATGCTCCGGAATAGTGTTTCCTCCTACGAATAAAGAGGTTTAATTGATTAATCTTGCTCTATTCATTCCATAGGCTCTGGTGTTGTAAATAATTCTTGCTATAAAATTCCTGTGTTTCAGCAAACCTTACGTTCTCGCCCATTTATGCCAGCTCCCGAACTAAAAGAATCTACGGACTCGTTCTTATCAAATGGTGCCAGCGTGGATATCAATAAGTGAAGCATGTTTATAAATTATACCGCTCGGCACGTTCACATCAATTGGTGGTCAACGGTGATATAACTACCCACGGTAGATCTGATCAACTGGTGGCAAGCGGTGGATACATAATCCGGCTCGGCCCGGTATTTTTATCAATATCATAGTAAGCCATGAAATACACCACTCCATTCCCATGAATTTCAAAATAATTTATGTGTAATCTTTCGTTTTAACATACTCTAAACCGCTTGAAACAACAGTCCTGGAAAAAAATAAATATACGCTTACAAAATTATGAATTATTTGGAAAAAAACATGCAACGCTATGTGGATGTAATGTACTCATCCATGCGTTGAATACACAAGACTGGAGGAATTCACTTCTGAAAATAATGAGAAGTAAAATAAAATACCTTTCCTCTTTAAAACAAATGTACCTTCGGACAACGGAAAGGAAAGATACAACGTTAAAAATGTAACAGAATGTGACATGAACGGGTAAATATATTAATTCAACAATCGCCTTTCTAGAGGACAAGGGCAGCACAAAACTTTGGAAAGCGCCTTTAAGTTGGTACATTTCTTAAAAATGAGTGAAATTCCCTTAAGGTAAAAAAAAAAGAAAACTATTGTTACGTTGAAAATATAAATTTATGAATTGTATAAAACTGTCATATATGAAAAATACTTCGCAATATTGTAAAACTAAAAAAAAAAAAAGAGAACCATTTAGCAAGAAACAGACCCAGCTGCAAGCTTAAAGCTCGGGCGTGTCATATCAGTCCAGTTGGTAGAGCGGGCGCTTCACACGCAGATAGACCTTGGTTCGTTTTCAAAGAGATCCAAACTGGCGTTTTTCCGGACATGCGGAGAAAATTTCCCCAGCGCCGTGTTATAATTCAGAAGTTTCGTAAAGAGAAAAAAAAGTAGTTGTAGCTTTGGGAAACTGCGGTTATCCTTTATTTTTTTTTATGACTACTACTGGGGAATTGGCGGACAAGATTCGGCAAGCCATCAGTTACGTCACGTAATTTCCGGCTGCCACTGCCGTAGAAACTAGCGGACCACATTAGACTGGACATCATTTATGACACGTGCTTGCAGGGCCGCTGAAGGGCCACTTGTGGCAGCTACTGCCTGTGATGGAACAGTGATGGCCCTGTTGTGGCATATGACAACTGACGAGGGTGCCAACTTTTGGCCTGAACTGCTGCCCTTGTATTTTCCGCTCGGATATGTTATTGACGGTTCGACAGCGGCAAGATAGTGCTGGGCCATTGCTGGCAGCCAGCAATGGTCCAATGCTGTCTCAGCAAGACTGTTTTTGCTGGGGTATAATCCTATAGTCTATGCCAAAGACTTTACAAAGTTTTTATTAAAAGATTATTATTTGAGCCTAAATACCGTAGAAACTACAAAGTTGGCTTTGCAAAAGTACTTTACTTCGCACAGTAGACTCTTTTCTCCGTTGAATAAGAAACAACAAGATACAAAAGCAGATGAGATCAATTCTTCACGCAGTTGACCAAGATCCCAAGTAAGGACATTAAGAAATATCTGTAACGAAAGCCTGCGTAAATGTAATCCAAGTATATGAGCATAGGAAAGTGTGTAGCGTATTGTTTGTCCTTTTTCTTCAGGAACTACTTGAAGCCTGTTGCTTGTCGAGTAACCCATATTTTCCCCGCGGACTTCGTCGAGCTTTATAAATACTATCGTACGACATTACATACTTTGGCAAAACGTTAAGTAAAAAAGAGAATCTATCAGCGAAGGGAAAAAACCAAGCAATGGATTGTAAATTTTTCTCAAGATAGCTAAGTTGTGTTTCCACGATTGTTTCCTTGTTATTTCATTTTTATGAATTTCCAATTGAATCACGCCCCATAAAAATATGGGAAACAGATCAGGTGATGAAATTGGAGAAATCTTACTATCGACCACTGTTTGAAAACTAGTGGTAGATAATAAGTTTCAAGCTATAATTGTTGAATGCTACATTCTACAGGGTGGTCGAAAAGTCTTCCATGGGTTTCGATTGACAATTGTGCAAAAACGAACATATCTACAGCAATGCGGTTTGCAGCATTTGAAAGAGTAACTATTCGGGTTTTGAACGCCATTTCTTTCCAACAGATGGCACTATGTGCTCGCAAATACCGACGCTGACTGCAAAAAAATGAAAATATCGTCGCCGCAAGAGAAAGCAATGTGCGTGCGTTGGTTTTCTGAGACGATGTCTGTGATTATGGTACAAAGAAATTACCGGCGGACATATGGGAAAGATCCACCGAGTGATTTCAGTATCAAAGCGTGGCAGAAGAAATTCTTAGATACTGGTAGCGTCCTGGACCGGCAAAGAAGTGGCAGACCCCTTCAGTGAAGAAACTGTGCAGAGCGTACAGGAGGTGTTTGCTCGCAGTCCTAGCAAATCCACGAGAAAGGCCTCTTTACCACTGAATGTTCCACGATCCACATCGATGGGAGTGCTTCACAAACGCCTGAAACTAACCGCATACAAAGAGGAACTCCTACATCAGGTTAAACCGAACAATGGACCTCAGCGCTTAGCATTCGCTCGGGATATGTTGGAGCAGCTGGAAGTTGATGAAAGTTTCGTACGCCGTATAATGTTCTGGGATGAAGCAACCTTTTACGTGCACGGAAAAGTCAACACTCAGAACGTTCATATATGAGGTAGTGAAACCCACATTCAGTCAGGGAGCACGTCGCGCAAATTCCAAAGGTGAATGTTTGGTGTGGGATGATACATAATCGTGTAATTGGGCCATTCTTCTTTTCCGAGCCCACAGTGGAAATTAATAATTACCTGGACATGCTTTAGAACTTTACGGTTCCTCAATTACAGGATTTGCAACCAAACGTCACACTGCAACAAGATGTCACTCCCTCACATTGAGGGCTTGATGTTCGTGAATACCTGAACTGTGAGTTTCCCGACAGATGTATTGGCAGAGATGGTCCCATTCCTTGGCCACCCCAGTCACCGGATGAATGTTTCGATCCTCATCGATGGGATCCACCGATGGGGATCGGAACATTGATGGGATCCATCGAGGTGGATCGGAACATTGATGGGATCCATCAATGTGGATCGGAACATTCTTTACATAGCCCCTTTGGGGCTATGTAACTCCTTTAGACTTCTTCCTCTGGGGCTATATCAAGGACATGGTTTACCAGGAAAAATTAAGCAGCCTTCAGTATCTCAAACAGCGCATTACAGCAGTGTTTGATAGAATCGATCCTGACATGTTGGAGCGCACATGGCAAGAAGTTGAATACCGAATGGATGTGTTACGTGCCACCAAAGGCGCACATGTAGAGGTGTATTAAGGTAAGATTATTAAAGTTCAAATGCCGCAAACCGCATTGCATAAGATTATTTACTCTTTCAAATGCCGCAAACCGCATTGCTGTAGATCTGTTCGTTTTTGTGCAGTTTTCAATTGAAACCCTTAGGGGACTTTTCGACTACCTTGTATATTTGATTTAATACATTCACGTTTTCAAATAGAACAATATTCCGCCAGGTAAATTTAAATTACCCTACCTCACCAATGCTATGCATTCATGAATCGATACTCAGTATCATGCATGTGTTACCACCGGATTGTGGATTCTGGATTCGAACTTGTTCTTTTGGCTCTCTCTCTCTTCTCTCTCTCTCTCTCTCTCTCTCTCTTGCGTAAGCTGCAGTGACATAATATTTTCTATTGTGACTGAACAAGAGAGATCTTTTCAAATCACTCGGTGTCTTGCCTCTTGTTGTACAGGATTCAACATTCTTATTTCTCTCTCAGGTGTACTAATGTACAGTTTTTTCTCCTCATTCTTCGGGCAGGAAATCTCTTACCTCTCAAAGTTCGCCTAATACATTCAGCCTGTGCCTCCATTCTGGCATCCAGGTTCGCTTTTGAGGCGACAACGCAGCACGTACCCTGAAACCTTGAGTCGCAGTCCATATAAGTGAGTTAACTGCACTAAATCATTTATACGGACAGACTTCTGTCCTTTGATTTAGCTGCCATAAACCACCGAAAGTTTAAAATAAGCGCATATTAAGTTTGTTTCTTGCTCAAATTCGAATAACTTGAATCAAGTCTCTTCAGCTCATGTTGTACTGTAGAATGCAATTTTGTTACTACAATAGCGGAGCTTAAAAATTTATACAAAGGGTAATTTTCAGCTTTAATTCGCCCTTTTTCCAGGAGAAGTAGAGAATCTTTCATTTTTTTCTTAGATGTAGTGTGGAGCACTACCCCCAGTAGCTGTCTTTGTTTCCCCCGATTGCAGCGTCCTGAGTTCTTCCTATTTTAGGAAACTAGGGAAGCAATGCATCTTCTATTTCTTAATATTACAAGTGGATAAAATTTTCCCTACACTAGAGAAACGTTCAGAGACATCAATCGGGTTAGGGTCCCAGAGAGCAAGAGGAGTAAGCTTGTCCTACCGTATTGGCTGCGCCACCTCCTTGAAATTAGTGGCCTTAAATTTAACTTTTAGCCACCTGGAACGAATTTATTCGGAGTTAGCAGAATGGGCTGAAAACACCTCGAACGAATACACTTGTCGTCTAAGAAGTGGGCTAAACACGGCGGGAAACGAGTAAACCTGCGCATCAGAAAGCGTTACTTTCCCCTTAAGTTTGTTATTCAAAGTGGTCATTAGGGAGGAAGATTGGCAATAAGTCTTTCTGACTGATTACCTAATGAAAAGTTCATAATAATATCGACGAATCTAAGAAAGAAGAGAGAAGACGTTATATTTGCTTGTTCTACCCAGTAACATGATGTCCATGTCAGGAGGACTAGCACTTCCAATCATGCCTTGGGTCATGGAGCAAAAGAAAGCGCCAAAAAGGAACGCTTACCACCAGTGAGAAGGTTATTATCAGTAAGTTGTAATCACAGGGGGAAAAGAGTTGTTTTGCCGCAGCTTTTGTAAGAACCAGCTGCTATGCGAACATTTCGATTTCGGGAGCGCATTAAATTTGGGGCACCATTTGGTTCATGTACATCGCACGCTTAAAGGCTTAAGTTCCATTCAAGAGTTAGAAAGTGTACTTGTTAAACTCCAAAACAATAATTTTTCTGTTAGAGTTCTTGAAATCATCCCCTCCTTAGCTCTTCCAGGAAGAACATTTGCAACGCCCATTTATTAAATATAATATATATACGTGGGACCTTCAAATTTGCATGCCTAAATTGATATTGATACTTCCTGTCGAATAATAATAATAAAAGGGAGCAGAAAGGGAACGCCTTTCGGCGAATTTCGTTACATCGCGTTTGATTTTCACATTCTGCTATGTAATTGCACAAATAAGTATTAACAGTTCTAGAAGCACAGTGTTTGGTAGATAATAATTTAAACAAAAGTAGGTATTTTTAATAAGTAAATGATCTTTATGATTGAATGCAGTTGAGTTGCATTATAGCTAACTGACTTGGAGTCATTAAACACTTGCAACAGGATTTTTTTTTCGGCAATTCACAAGGTTCACTTTCTTTGACCTCTGAAGATTCCATATTGTGTCTTAGCGTTTCTATAGATAAGGTTCCTTTCCAAAAATTTGCGAACTCCGTGTATCAGGTCTAAAACATATAACCTTATGTCGGTGTGGGATATCAAATATACGTCTTCTTACTCCTGATCTGCTGTTATCACAACAAAACTAAACCGATAAGTTTATCGCTGCTTCATTGTCGACTTGACTCATGCAAGTATTACGTCATCTACGTCATGTCACGTAAGTACGCGGGAAAAAACATTAATCATCCCTGGCAGAACTGACCTAATAACGGGTGACGGCACCTTTTGACTTGATAGCAGCATGAATTCGATGTGGTAGAGACTCCACGAGGTTGTGGATGTATTGAACATCGATTTGAAGCCCCTCGGGCGTCAATTGGTCCCGACGTTCCACCAGAGTACGTGGATTTTTTATTCTGGCGTTTCACCTTCTGTTCCAAATGATCACACAGATTTTCAAGAGGATTTAAATCTAGGAATTCGGCGGGCCAGTCGAGGTGAGACAGTGTTGCTGATTGTTCGTCGTGCCACCCAGACACGGTTCTAGCCCTGTGCACACGGCAATTGCCGTCTTGGAAGACAGGAGTTGTGACGCAACTGCCAGCAGGACGCACACGACATAAAGGCAGATAGTAGTCAGAACAAACGTCCGCGTAGCTCAATTGGTAGAGTGACTTATTCCGGAATGAGGGGATCCGGGTTCGAATCCTGGCGTGGACAGAAATGACGGAGAAATTTACTTCGTTATAGAGTGGCAATGTAATTCTGCTCCTGGAAATGTAGAGAAAAGGGCAACACTTCGTCATTCAGAATACATAGGTACGCATTCTGATCCAGATTCATCGTCATTGCAAAGAGAGGGTCCATTTTGCTGTATGAAAAACATCCGCAAAACATCACAGAACCCCCTCCAGCTTGAACAACACCTTCGACACAATCAGGGTTAAAGGCTTCATTGGGCTTGCGATGCACTCGTCGCCTCCCATCATTGGATTACAAACAAAAACGAGGCTCATAGGAAAAATTTATTTGTTTCCAGTCCTCTACAGTAAAGGTTTGGTGCCTCTGAGCCCTTTGTTAACGTGCGAGTTTCTGACTTGCCGTTAAAAGAGGCATCTTCCATGGTGTTCTGCTACAATATGTCCATTGCATGCAGTTCTTGTTGCAATGTCCTTTTGGAAATTGGTTGGAGTGGACATTTATTGACTGTTTGGAGCAATTGTTACCTGGTTTGAAACCAATTTGCAGTTGCTAGGCGTGAAACATGGCAGCGGTTCCTATTGGTGAGAATCGTTTTCCGCCCACAGTTACGTCGCCGATTTTCAGTTGACTGCGAACTACACCACTGTTTGTAGACCAGCTGGACAGTACGCTTTGAAACACCAAGAAATTGGGCAACTTCATCCACGTTGTGTCCGTGTGCACGGCCAAACACGATGGCCCTTTTTTGCCACTCAGAAACGTCTGTCTTACGACACATATTTGCAGACTAAATTAAACACACACGCTGCTCTTCACCACTACACGATACAGAAATGATGCTGTAGACCACGTCAGTGCTATTTATCTCCCAACAAAACTATCACGGGCGTCCTCTATGCAACCGATAATTTCTTACAGTCATTTCTGTTAAAGGCGACTAATTTTTTGTCCGGTATGCTTAGTACGTTAGGTCACTCCCCTTTAGGAGCGGGGACACGAAATCGCCTGTATTGAGTCAGCTGAAAACCATGATCGAAGGCATATTTTAGTTTAGAAGAATCACGTAATTGCGTGTGTTGTGTGGAAAAATCATTACACAATATTTTCAAACCTATCGGAGAGTCACTTTCTTTCGTGACAAATATAAAGTATAACCGTTTGCCGGTGGTGGGATATGAGCCCACGTCTATAAAACCCACTCTGGCGTGGCTGTTCTCCCGAATGAACTACACCGGTCGGTTTATCCCTGCTTCATTGTCGATTTGACTCCTGCGTCACCACAGTAATGCTTCAACTACTTCATGTCATATAGTACGTTGCAAGTCTCGTTGAAAAAACACTGAATGTTTCAGAAATGTTTGCGAAGGATACAGCTTAGAGCCAGTATTTCAAAAAAACAAAAAACAAAAAAATAATAAAAGAGGGAGGAGAGGGAACCATCTCCGAAAAGACAAGCAAAACATCCCATTATAATAATAAAAATAACTGTATTAAAATTATTTTAGATGTGCGTATGAACAGAAAATTATTGTAAACTCTCAGAATTTTTAAGACATATTAACATCTATTGCAAAAATGCTTTTCTTATGGAATATGCTGCTTTGGGATTCAACTATCTTTAAGAACTTCAAAAGCCATTAGGAAACGCCCAACCGCAGTGTATAACCAGTAGTTCCAAAAAAAAAAAAAATAAAAAATAAAAAAAAAAAGATCGAAAATAGAGAGAGAGAGAGAGAGTGCCATCCAGAAAAGACGAACAAAACATTCCTTTATAATAATAACAATAATTAGTTTAAAATGACTTTAGATGTGAATATGAACAGAAAATTATTGTAAACTCTCAGAATGTTTAAGGCATTTCAACATATTTTGCAAACATGCGTTTTTTATGGAATACGGTTTTTTGGGGGATTTATCTATCTTCAGGAACGTCAAAAAGACATTAGGAAACGACCAACCGCTGTTTAGAGCAAGTAGCTCGAATAAATAAAATTAAAGAGAGGCATCTCCGAAAAGACAAACAAAACATCCCTTATTTGCCCTGAGATTCGAACCGTGACACAACAATTTGAAATTTTATCGTCCCGCTCTCTAGATAAGTTTCTTAGGCATCCTTGTTACAGGTATGCAGTATTTTGCAAAACAAGCGTTTTTTTTTTTTTGTCGAACATGTTTCTTTGGGATTTAATTATTTTTAAGAACATCAAAAGTCATTAGGAAGCTCCCAACCTCAGTTTGAGTCAGTAGTTCTAAAAACATCTCTAAAGTAGTACTAGTAATCGTAATTTTTTGGTGTAGAATAGAAATCAAAGTTTCCAAGCTTTCGCACATCAACCAGAGGGCTTTTTTAAGGAACGTAGATAGCAAACATCTCTTTATTGCCCTGAGATCCGAACTTAGACACAGCAGTTTGAAATTTCATTGTTCCACTCTCTAGTTAGATTTCCTAAACATCCTGGTTCCAGATATAATGACTAGTAAATCCGTTCCCTTGGAAAAAAATACATGGATCACACATTTTGCTTAGGAATACACTTTATCTTATCCTTTCAGAATTACCAGTGAGTTTCTTTTATGCATAAAATTACTTTGCAATAATTCAGCGTAAATATGCATAGATATATGCAATAGTTATTTGTTATGTGAAACTTCACATACCCAAAAATATTTTGCACCACGTACATGTTGGAAAATAGAAGCGGTATACCATATAAATTTGAAGTGTACAGCATGCAAAGGACACAGAGCAGCGATTTGACCGGGTATTTATTGCAACAAACAGAACAAATTAAGCAAGAGAGCCAAAACAGTCGACAACAGACTGTTGATTCATTGCAAAACACAACCAATGCAAGGTCAGTATGATGTGAGATGCCCTGCCTTTCATTTATGGGACGCGGTGTATCATTTATATGCTCCTCTTCGCTCATCACCGACAAATGGTCTTGCATCCAACTGGCAGCAATTTGCATTTTACAAGGAGACGAGAACAGCTATCAACGGCATCCGCTGGTTCTATGCAAATGACCCATGCAGTGTTTCCTTCTGCTGGACACTGCCCCTTTCTGTTCTTGCGTGAAAAGGATGATGCATTCATTTTTAGCACGTCTTTTGTAAAAAAAAGATCGTGCTTATGTCATTGTCCGTCCGTCCTCCTGTGGACACCATATCTCTGCAACTATAACTCCGATTTGAAAAATCCGTTTTGCATTAGGAAGCTTGAAATGTGCAAATGATGATCCTCCATTTCGGTTTTTTTTTCGATGTAGAATTTTGCCGCTAAAGAGCGTAAATACAAATTTTATCGAATTCAAAATACATTTTATTCCATATATTTGCTTCCAAACGTTGGATTGAAAAATATATTTTACCTTTCGATTCCATTTATATCGAAGAGTATTTTAGGTATAGTCACTTTTTCAAGTAACCCATAGATTTTCTGCTAGGGGGAGTGAAATAAATTGCGTTTTTCCCGATATCTCTACTTCTAAAACTCCGATTTAAAAAATTCTTTCTTCAGCGGATGCAACTGCTGATGGCAGATCTTTGGCATATAATTTCTAATTTTTGGCAAAGAATGGTTTCGCCACTAGGGGAGTAAGTGTTAATTTCTGATTCTGGTATATTTGCAGAAAAATCTGAGCTTCTAAAACCTGGATTGAAAAATTTGTTTCGTGGACCGATACAACCCACGTCGATAAACGTAATTGGTACATTTTCTTCTTAACATATCGCATAGTTTCTCCGACAGGCGGCGTAGATGTATATCTTATTTTTTTAAATATCTACTTCTAAGAATCCGATTTGAAAAATTATTTCTTTATTGTATATTTTCCGGTGCAACATGTTTTCATATAATTTCAAAATTTTTAGGTAGTTCACAGACTTTCCGCTAGGGGGCGTAAAGGTAAATTGCGTTTTCCACGATATCTCTGCTTCTAAAACCCTCATTTGAAAAATTATTCCTGTATCGCATACAGATCCTGATGGGAAATGTTATGCGCATAATTTCTAATTTTTGATAAAGCATGGTCTGGCCACTAGGGGAGTAAGTGTATATTTCTGCTTGTGATGCATTTGCAAGCAAAATCTGAGCTCCTGAAAACACGATTGAAAAAATTATTTCTAGGACCGATACCTCTCACATCGAAAATACTTTGGACAATACTTTCTCCTTAAAACAATGCATGGCTTTTCCGCCAGGGGGCGTAGATTCATATCTTATTTTTGCCGATATCTCTGCCCCTAAGAGGCCGATTGGAGAAAAATCTTTCTTGTTGGGGACCATGCCCGTTGTGAAATGTTTCTCATATTATATCAAATTTTTCTTAACGCTCTAGTTTGCCACCAGAGGTGGTAATTTCACGTTTCCGTTTACAGCAATGTCTGCGGACTAAAAACCCGATTGAAAAACCCTTTCTTTGGACGAATACTACTAAATGTACAAACTGTGTATGCGTATTTTCTTACCAAAATATTGCACAATTACGCCGGTAGGGGGCGTAAAGCCTTAATCTGTTTTACTCAATATCTCTGCTTCTACATGTACGATTTAAAAAATTCTTTCGACACCAGATGCCATTGCAGAACACTTTCAGCTAGTATATGAGGAATTTTGTAGTTCACAGTTTTGTCTGTAGGTAATGTTTGTGTATTTCAGTTTGCAGTTTTACCGCCGCTCTTAAAAACGATTCCAGGTGCGCTACACCAGTAGTATAATGCCAACCCGCACACTGCTCGGGTTGCCCAGGACTGTCTGCGTCATGTCCAGACACTTCCAAGGCATACCCGCTCCCCGGACATATGCCCTATCGAGCATGTTTGGGACCAGTTGAAACGCCTGCTGCCGCCGTGCCGCACTATCCGGGATTTGGAGCACGCCGTCCACCACGTGTCGGCCAGTCTGTCGCAGGACAACATCAGGCGTCTGTTTGCCTCCATACCGGACCGGATTGCAGCATGTATTGCCGCACGAGGCGGTGCGACGCGCTATTGAAGATATCCTGACTGCGTACCACAGTTACCTATGTAATTGTCCTGTAGCTCAGTTTTTGCCATCATGCGTATCATTCATCTTTATCATTACGTCCATCAAATTTCAGTTCAATCCGATGCTTCCTTCTTGGTGCACAAATTTCATTGTCCATGTGTGTATTTTTAAAGTGATTTGTCCTTAGCATAGCATTTTCCATGAAGAATATTTTTCACCTAATTTCAACTTTTCCATAATGCAAAATTCTTCTGCTAGCAGACGTAGACTTATATCATGTTTCCATATATATTTCTCCTTTTAACTCTTCAATTTCGAAATCTCTTTGTATCTGATACCATCTTTGTTTTATGAAAAACTTTTTGTGTGCCATTTGTTAATTTTCGTAACATAGTTACATAGTTTTTAGCTGCTGGTGGAACTAAGTAGGTATTTCTATTTCTGGATGTTTTATTGATTGTTTTCCGAACTGGTTCCTTTGACTTTGAATAGCTATGATAAATTTAATTCGCATCAGAAGGAACTCAAAGCACGTGCTCATTACAACCGAAAGTGCGGTGTCATATTTCTTGTTTTAATGTGCGCCTGGTTCCAAAGATTGGTACGTTGTTGTTGCAAAATGTTTGCATGTATCGTACATTTTGCTTAGAAATACAGTTTATTTTAAACGAAGTACAAATATTCTACCGTAGGTGCACGATTAAAAAGGTTCAAGCTTGCAGGAGAAAATAAAGTGTTTGTTAATAATCCCTAATTAAAAAGTTGAAAACACCATGAGATCTTTCGTGGCTGCAACAGTCACATCACCATATGGAAAGACCCGAGTGCTTGAAATCTGACAGTTAAATACAAATACAAAACAAGTCGTTGGCATTCAATCCAAATAAAAACCCGATAACAAAAGAAAAAAGCCTCCACAGTAAGGCTACAAGTATACATAACTTAAAGTTCAATGACCTCTGCTGTTAAACAATAATCTCCATGGTTGATGTAAGCTGGTAGGAAGTTCATCATTACAACTAATATTATAGTTATGAAAAATATAAATGCTTTCGGTGAGTAGCAATGAAGTTCTGGAGGCTAAAACAGCAAGGATGGTAGTCTCGCTCCAAATGGGAGAGTGTGAACCTTTATTGATCAGGCGGGAGAGGGCTGTAGATTGTGGGACAAATTTTCACGATGTACCTATGTTCAGTGAGTCTAGTTTTTAATTTTCTTGAGATCGAGCCAACATAAATACAGTCGGTATCAACCTCAACACTTGCCTTAAGGGAAATGCAGTATACTCTATATCTGTCTAGCATATCTACTCCATCACGATCCCTTTTAACCCTATCGAGGATGATCCGAGTTCGGGTACCAAACGACAAATTATAGCGGTGGCACACATTTTTCAGGATGTGAACACATTGTGGTATGTAATCCATGGCTCCAACGAATTTGGTGGGGTGACTCAGATTTGTTAATGTTGTAAATGCCCATCTTTTAACCTTCCCCAAAATGCGATCAACATGTGTTTTAGCATAACCATGTGCAATAGCAAGATTCTAAATCGTCTGCAACTCAATCCTGCGTTGATGGAAAGTAGAAGAATTGGAGATGGCCCGGCGGACGAGGAAGTTAATGGAAACCAGTTTATGGTTTATGGGATGATGAAGAAAACAGAATCAAATTAGGGCTAAAAGATGGTTTTCTATAAACCGAATACTGCAAAGTGTTGGAGGAGGGGTCCCTCTCCAGAAAAAAATCTAAAAAAGGGAGGGAAAGAATTAATTTCAACTTCAACGGAAAATGTGATAGTAGGATAGAAAGAAGACTAAATATCTGCAAAATGATCAAACTCCTCGATGGACCCTAGCCAAAAATGAGGACTTCATCAACATACCTTAAGTACAGAAGGGACATCACAATGGGGTCAAGAAGGGCACAGGATTCAGTGTCCTGAAGAATTATCTCAGCTACTAGGGGTGAAAGTGTGGACCCCATTGGGGCACCTTCTAGTTGACGATACACTTGACCACTACACCTGAAGAAAGAACGATTGTTGATTAATTGGAGAGCCTGAAGGATGGATGAGTTCCTGAAGGACGAATCAGTTTATTTTATCCTTTTAGAAATACTACTGGGTTTCTTTTATGCGTAAGAATATTTCGCAATTCTTCAGTGTGAATATGCACAATTCTATAGTTATTTCTAGTACAAAACTAGGTGTCGAAAGGCACTTCTTCAAATAAATTTATAGTACTGTGACAATCTTGTCCTACAAGTATCATAAATATTAGCATGATTAGAATTACTAGCATTTTTAAGCATAAGTTTTACTATTTCGACAGAATAAACTTTAGAAGTACTTTGTTTCAGCGAAATCTATGGCACTGTAGTAATCCTTATGTTAAAAATAATATCATTAAAATTGGTATTATTCGTATTAGTTAGGTGTGAATTTCAAAGCGAACTGCACTTTTAGTTTTGTGCGATGGTAGAAATATAATCCGTTTTACTGTTGTACTTCATGTCCTTCTTCTTAAGTCTGTAGTCGAATTTTCATTCGAGTCTACTCATATTTTCTCCCTCACAGGGGAAGAAAAAATAAACAACAGTCAAGCAACAACGTAATATATATCGAGCCTCTGTTGAACAGGAAAGCAATGCATAGAGGTTTTCTTCACAGACAGGAAGTAATCCTTGACATATTGGCATATCTCCTGACGGAGTCTGATGAGAGATGGGAGGGATTAAAGAACACCGATCATGCCCTTTTCTACAAAGCTTCCATTGAGATTGATCCTCTATGTCTGCGGTCCACAGTTCAGATACGGCAAAGCCGAAGGTAAAATATATTGGTCCTCTACGACCCTCGTAGAAAGGACGACGCGTAACTTGCTGCTGCTGAATATTTTACTCTCACTTTTGCATTTTCCTGAATAGCCTATGTTGCATAAAACTCAATTTTTTTATTTTAAAGTCTGTCTTTGATGCACCTCATTTGAAAACTCCCCATTTTGTTCAAGAAAGAATTTCAACTCTAAGAAAACCAGAAGGTATTGTTTATTTTTCCTACATAAGATTTAAGGCTTCGAAATAACGAAGCGATAATGATGGGGGAAAAGAGCAAAACAAAATGCGTTTAAATGCTGTTTGAAGAAGGACTTAAGCATTTACCCTTCAAATAGTGCCAGGAAAGATTAAAGTTAATCCATTACGAGAGGATTTTCAAAAGCAATGTCTCCGATTTTCTTTAAATAAGTTCGCTAATTACTACATATCCAATTTCGTACCTGCAAACACTTAGACAATCGTAAAAACATCCAGGGCCTTTCTACAAAATCACTATCCTCTGCGATGTTTTTTATCGAGAGATGAACAAATGTTATGTTATTCTTCATTCAACCTACTATTATTCCTTTGCAGCTGCTTTACGGTAAACGTTATTGTTAGCTCACGATTCTCGGAATTAAAAGCAACATTAGAAACTCCTATTCATTTTATTGATTCCATTATTTAAATTATGAATAATTCTATTTTTATATTAATTAACTAAACAGTTTTAGTCAAGTTCCGTCAGTTTCAATTTTTTTGGACTATTTTCCCGCTCCAGTTAGATAACAGACCGCAATGATCACTTTGGGTATGCATATTTTCTTTTTTAGTTTCTGTTTCCAGACCTTATATATACAATTATATATTCTTTTGCAGCTATACTCAAGAAACGCATAGAGCGTATTAAATCCATTTTTTTTATGGTGATGTACTACACCACAAAAGTAAACGGATTTAATACGCTATATACGTTTCTTGAGTATTCACAGTCTGGCGTATTTAAAATAACGTTCCTTTGCAGCTGTTTTACGTGCAAACGTTATTGTTAGCTCAAGATCCCTCGAATTAAAAGCAAAATTAGAAATTCCTATTCATTTTATTGATTCCATTATTTAAATCATGAAAAATTCTATTTTTACAGTAACTAATTAAGCAATTTTAATCAAGTTCAGTCATTTCCAAGTTTCTTCGGATTATTTCACCGTTCCAGTTTGATATCAAACCGCACTGGTCGCTTTGGGTATGTATTTTTTCTTTCTTTAATTTCCGCTTTCAGACCTTGTAGCGTAAAATGTATTCAGCATTTCCAGAGTTTTTAAAAATTATCAAAAGCACACAATCTGAACGTAAATGTCGTGAGGAATATTATAGAGCAGTGCTAAGTCAAAATTACTTAACTTTGCTCTTTGATATCTTTCAAGCCCTGGAAACGCCAAAAGAAATCTGATACACAAACTCTTCATTTCGCACACAATTGTGAAAGCAATTTTGAAGGAGATGAATATGCTCTGATAATCCTCAGCATTATCACCTGCCCAACAGTCAAACGAGAATACCGCCACCACCATATGAATTAAATCGTGTGAGTGTACCGAATTTATGTATAAGACATTTCCTTGAAGTAACTTTCTCCAAAAGTCTTCACGCACATACAGTATAGATTCCATAACAGAAACTTTCCATATGTTCATGGTTTGACATGCTCAGAGGTATACTGTTTCTGAAGTGTTTTATATACTGTATTTAAGCAGTACCTCCCTATTAAATTTCGCAGACCCATGTGATACGGCAAAGCAGACCATAATTTTTCCTTTGAATCGCAATGCACTGAGAAAAAAAGTTTGTTTGAAAAAACAAAATAATTTTGTTGATCTGTTTTGTTGATTTATTTTGTCGCCCTAGCAAAACTCCATAGGAATTGTTTTGTTGGCAACACAAAATTATTTCGTTGGCTATATTTTGTTAATTCAACTATATGGAGGTGGCATCGAACTTACGACAAAGCGCACGTGATTACTACAGTAGCTACTCCATACGGGACCTACCAGACTACCACTGACCAGAAGAATCTCGTTTTGCGCTTTAGATTTCGCTTTGAATTTTGGCTGACTGCGAAGTGAGTGCATTGTTAAAAGACTGGGAGCTGTCAACTCTGATACAGACATTCAGAGGTAAGAATTTCCAATATATCCTAGTAATTCCGACGTATTTTCATGCTAGAGTTTATTGTGTGTTATTTTGGTTGGATTCAGTGAATTTTAGTGATAATTTGGCCTTGCTTTGTAGACTCATAATTACAATAAACTCAATAGAATCAGCGTCTTATTAGATGCACAGGGGCACGTATTAAATTTAAACCCAGATTTCTGATAAAGCAAGAATACATTTCTTACGACGGCTTGCGGTTCCTGATCGCAAATAAAAAATTGCACATGAGGTAATGATAAGAGTTGTAATTTATTTATAGAACTTGATTTCATGTATAAGTTATATATACAGTGTGTTTCAAAATTCGTGCGGCAAACAAAGATTGCATGGTGATAGTACCCTGGAGCCTGTAGAACGCTAAAAAATATTACTATCTTTTTTTTTGTCTAACCAAAAATGTCAATAATTTATTTCATCAAAAAACTAAGAAAAACATTTAAAGAGAAATCGCATTTAGAAACATGTTACATAGGCACCAAAACAGTGTCAATACACCGTTATGTCAAGTACAAATTGTCCGTGACCATTCCAGAAGGTAATAAACCCACCTTCAAATGCTGAATTCACAAATAAGAACACGCTTTCAAGAGTAGGTATAGTCGAGTGGGTAGTACGCCTAGTTCCTAAACTAACGGTAGCAGGTTCGAATCCGCTCGGTGAGCGATTTTTCGCTGGCTCTACAAAATTTTTCTCATTCAAATTCATTTAAACACCACTAGAAAGTAAATACGGTGAGAAAAATTAAAATACGGCGGGGAAAAAATGGCGGACACTAATGGTCGAAGGACACCGGCAAAGTGTTGCCATCGGAAAAAAGTTTAGGGACAAAGTGGCACTCTATATTTTGTTGGATCTCGAAATTACTGTGTCACGATAACAATATGTTTGGTTGCACCAACAAAACATTTTATCACGATAACAATACATATTGTTGGATCAATGAAATTCTTCAAATCGACAAAATTATTTTGTTAAATGAACAGAACGTTCTATCATGATAACAATATATTTTGTTGAATGAATAATAATTTTCATCAAAATAATTTTGTTAATTTAACAAATTTTTTTGTTGACTGTATATCGATTGAATTCTTTTATTGAATTAACTAAACGTTTTTCTAAGTGTGCCGAGCGTTTAACGTAAACCTGAGATTGGAGACACTGGTGGGGGAATCCTAAATCGTCTTTGGCCCAGATGGATGAAATACATTGTATACTAGGAGCTAACACGATATCTTACTGCAGCGTATTTGATGGAACCATGTTTCAAGGCACCCCCGTGAGAATGCACTTATCTGCCAAAACAACAACACTGTAACGTTTTATTTGAGGCATTTACGGGTAATACATTGAAGTCCAGCCTCTGTTGCCCAGCTAGAGCAGTGGTCTCAGCGCTATCTTCTGACGATTTCATCTGAGATGGTACGAATCCCGGGTGACTCATCAAGTGTGTGTTTGTACTACAGCACTGGCTGTCTCCCTTTCCTGAAACCAGAAGCTCTAAATTAAGGACGGGCAACTTCTTATAGCCCATGGAGTTGCTTGCTGTAGTCGTTAAACCCTCAAACAACACATAAAAACTCCATCCTACGGGCACAGTATGGCAGTACTGTTCAAAGTCGGGCATACCTCTCACAGCGTAACTTCCCTTTTGAAAAGTGTTTAGTGTTTGAAACTCTTTGCAGCCAGTTATAAGATATACGGGATATAGAATAGCTTGTATCGCATTACATACCACGTGTTGTGGAAGCCATCTTTGTGATACGCGAAGGCCAACCACTGTACACTATATAGACAAAAGTATTTAGATACCTAGATCGAAAGGAAACAAGAACATTCATTAGCCCAAATAAGAACATATCCTACGCACCTTTCGTAGTTCTGACTGTAAGGACGTTTGTAGGCATGCTTCTCACGAGATGCTCCTAGGTCTGTAATGGAATTTCCCTCAATTCCTCCTGTAACCAGACCTACGTTGGAGCTAGGTATTACTGGCCAAAACCGGATTCAACCCTGATGCTCGCAGGTCTGTAATGGAATTTCCCTCAATTCCTCCTGTAACCAGACCTACGTTGGAGTTAGGTATTACTGGCCAAAACCGGATTCAACCCTGATGCTCGCCCCGAAAATGATCTATTGGATTTATATAGGAGTGAAGACCTGCCAGTCACACACTTGGTCTTAATGCTCCTCAAACTACTTTTTTGTATTGGAGGTTCAAAGACCACCCTGAGCAACTCAATGGGCTATAAGAAGTCACCTGTCCCTAATTTAGGGCCACTTGTTTCAGGGAAGGGAGAGAGCCAGTGCCAAAAGACAAACACAACGTCCATGCCTGACCGCGATTCGAACCCGGACTTTTCTCGGACGAATGGTCATAAGCCAATGCTTAGATTACTGCTCCACCGGGGAGGACCTCAAACTACGTCCGGAGTGTCACTGTGGTGTGGGAATGCGCCCAATCTTGATAGCAGAAAAGGGGTTCGATGCTGAAGTGCAGCCACAGCGTAGGTGTTATGCGGATTTTTTCAGTGTCTGTCTTCCCAAATTAGTCACGAAAACACCCAAAATTAGCCTACGAAATCATCCGCAACAGACTAAAAATTCGTAAACTCTGTGCGAGGTGTTTTCCAAAACTTCCCATACAAGGGCACAAATGCAATTGTTCGAAAGTCTACTAGGGTGTTTTTGACCGTAATGGGCCAAATCCTGGAACGTTATCAGGAGAAGAGCTGAACAATGAACTGTACTCGTTACAGTTAAATGCCAGGTAGTAACCTACGTAGAAATTCGAAGTAAAGGTCGTCTACTGTCGGAAGATGATTTATTGCTGCACGACAATTTACGTCCTCATACTTTAGATTCCAGAGTTGAAGGCATCCAGCAAATGAACCTTGAATTATTGAAAATTCTTCATATGATACTGACCTCGCCTTTTTAGACTGTCATCTACTTCGTACATTCAAAGGCGTCTTATATGGTTGCTGATTTTTCACGCAAAAGAATCCCAAAACTGACAACTGCTAATTCACAGAATTGTATATGCCATTTGAAGAATTAGTGAAAGCATTAGAATCACCCCTGAAACTGTAGCCCCGGTGTTCGAGTAGTAACAAGAGTTGGCTTTTAATCATTCATCCGAGATCGGTCATATTTCTAATGGTGTATTTGTCTTATGATACTGGCTCTCTCTTTCCTGAAACCAGTGGTCCAAGTTAGAGACAGGCAACACATTGAGTTGCTCATGTTGGTCTTTAAACCTCCAAACAAAAGAAACCGCTGAAACACCTTCTTGAGGTACTGAAAAAGGAAATCTTGCATGAATAAGAAGAGTATGTGTTGTCTTCTCAATCCTATACATGAGATGGACTATGGTAGGCTCGTGTATTTCTGCTAAGAACTGGAGTTCAACATGGGTCTAGACAGCTGTCATAGCTGTTTCCTTCAGCTTCCTCTGCACCAAGTGCACGGGCTTGACACATAATCTGCGCGTAGTTGTTAATTTATTTCAGCTACATGCAAACTTCGCAGTTCAATATTAGGTGCCTTTTGCCAGATCATTAAAATCTTCAGCTGTTTGAATGAATAGAACACACACAACCCTTGAATGCTTGATGTAAAACAACCCGTACAAACCTTGCGCTTGATATTCTAATCCGGATTTTTGTATTATCAGGCATACAGTTTTTCAGGAATTAGAACCAGCAGGGTGCAAGCCTGCAAGAATGAAATGGTTTGGAATGATCGAAGGACTACACATGCCTTTTAAACAGTTTTTTCAATTTTATTCATATTAATCTGTCTGACCGATGATACAAAACTGAATTTCCATAAAAGGATACAGACGATCGCCTAACATAATCCTGAGATTTACACAAACAGTTATTACTACCCCAAAATGAGCTCCAATTATTTTTATGAACATGGTTTACAGAAACAGTTATTACTAACTCAAAATAAAGCAAATCATTTGCATGAGCATAGATTTAAAAAAGGCGTTTTCTTAAACAATGCATATATATATTTCATTTGCAAATGACTTAGAGGTTTATTAGATGTTTCCGGCTTTAACATTCTGCTGGAAAACTTTGTTAAGAGAAAGGACAATAGGGATATTTCTTCCGAAGCTCCAAGTTGATCGCGTACATTAGGCTAATGTATTGTAGTTATATAGCCTTCTCGTTGGGACAAATTAGTCGAAAATATGCAAAATGACGATTTTTTTTCGGAATGAACTTCCAGGATTAAAGTGCACGACCTCGAAACCTACAACCATTCGGTTCCTAACTGACACTGTGGATCGATTGTTTTCAATATTATAAACGATCGTCTGACCAAAACAGATGGAATAAAATAATGCATTGTGGGAAGTGACAAGAGGCGAAGCCATTAAAATGATAAATGTAAATGCTCTGTATTTCCAGAAATTTTAAAACACGGCGAAGAAGTCTGAAAACTCTATACCTTCCATTGATTAAAAAGGATCCGTGTGTCACAAACTAGGGTTGTTAGGCGAAAAACTTTGGTTGTTCCTCAAAATTCCATTAAAGAAAAGCATTATGATGATCCCTTGAAGAACATCTGTTCCATGCAGAAAGAACTTTTGAGCGATCGTTTCTAAACTCCTCGAGCCCTTTCATTCGATATGAATGATCTCGGAATTTTTTTCCGGGATTCACTCAAAGAACATTTATCTCACTGCTTTGTACTTATGCAAAATTCCTCAGAGGTAGTTGAGAAAAATGTTAAACATCTTAGCAGGTTCTTCCGAATCAGATGATGAGCCAAAATGGGTTAACACATATAGAGTGTATTGTATTATTGCTTGGTTCAAATTTGATTTCATAGGGTCTCTACGTCGGTCCTTACACAATATACGTATTACAACTTGTGAAGCAAAATTTCTTACAGTGGTCCACAGCTTCGGAGTGTACGGAATGCCTCGATCCTTTCGTTGCAAGGAAATGTTGCTGCACCGTTTATTACTTGAAATAAACTCGTGGAATTCCTGTCAAACCAACGTTACCTTATCTTATTTTGACTGGAGGTTTAACGACCACCTTGAGAAACTCAATGTGTTATAAGCAGAGTCTCATGCCCCTAATTTAGGACCACTGGTTCCAGCGAAAGAGAGGTAGCGGGTAAAGTGTGACAAACACATCATCCGTGCCTCGCTGGGATTCGAACCCGGACCTCGGATGAATGGTCATAAGCTAGCACTGAGAACACTAAACCACCGGGAGGAATAATGTTACCTTCCAAAAGTTAGGTAAGTAATGCCCTAATTAAGTACTGTATCTCGTTTGAAGAAAACTTGCAGTTTTGCTTAATGTGCTCATGTTAAATATTTTGTTGCCTAGCACAATATCAAAGATCTTCGCGGAAGTAGAGACGGATGCCTTCAATTTTTTACCATGACTATATCTTAAACAATGATTCCATGTCTACTTTTAGAAATCAACACCATGGTAATTTTCAATGTTATCGGCAGGTTCCTCAGACGTTGCATCTAACGGGAAACACCATTTCAACAACTTTATTTTCAATACACCAGACATGAATAATAATGGAAAGCATATAGCGTATCAAATCCGTTTATTTTTGTGGTGTAGTCAGCCCAAATATTTGCCAAGCTTTCACACTCCACTGGGAGGCTTTTTCAAGGCAATGGTAGACACAAAAATGCCTCCCAGTGGAGTGCGAAAGCTTGGCGAATATTTGGGCTGACTACACCACAAAAGTAAACGGATGTAATTCGCTATATGCGTTTCATTACGATTTCAACAATTCCGTGGTATGTAAACTCTTGAGAACAAGTAGGTAAAGTAAAGAAATGTGCAAATTTTGATTTGCAACTGTGCTCATTGAAATCTTCTAAATCATTGACAGGCCAGATGGAAATTATTTGTGTTTTGCTCTTACACTTAACCGCTGTTGGAATCATCATGTTTCAGTAAAAGTGTTAGTTGCATGTCTGATACAAACTCTGCCATCTTACATATTATTCTTGAGATTGATATGAATTCGCTTCAAGAGTAGGCTGCTGTAGCGAACTTTCAGGATGTGAATTTCACTTATATCTAAAGGCTTAGAGAAAGGATGGCACATTTCTGTTGCAGAAATACACTCCACATCAAAAGAATCAGAACACCAAATTCAAAAGCATGGATTGGCACTTTTTTCTGATATGTAAGGCAAAATTCAATTTTTTTGTTCGGAAGCTACTTAAAAATATGAAAGAAAACATACGTAGTCTTGAAATATATAAGTTATTTCTTGGTTTCTGTGAGTACTCAGATGTAGGTGTAAAAATAAAATGCTTCATCAGTGCGGAAATATGATTGTACTTTTTGAAACGTCAAGGTTTAGTTTAACTTTTTTTGGTAAAAGTTGATAATTCTAAGATTCCTAGCTTAACTACGCAGCTGTAATTCTCATAAACTGAACACTCTCAGGTATGCAATGTTATTTCACCTTTCCAGAATCAATAAGTCAGAAAACAGTATTTCCAATTTCAATATCTCAGTTTTATTCCCCTTATTGGCACATCATGGCAGAACAACGTTGATCGTTAATCACTTCAGGATGACAAGTGCTGCAATCAACATGCACTGCCAACTACTAAACCGTTATCTTGCAAGCACACAATATCAAGACGTTCAAAAAATGGCTATCCCGTCTCTGCTCGTAGCATATGGTTAACATCTCCAAGCTACTCGTTTACAAATTATTCACATCGCAACTCTGCTCCTAACTCTGCAAATATCTCATCGGTAATAAGAATCTAGGTTGCCAACTTAGAAAACCAGTCAGTCAAAATAATGTGTCGTTAAGTCAGAAAATGTTTGACGAGAAGATAGCAGATTTACGTAAGGACACCGAACCTCAAAAGAAAGGTTAATATAGAGGTATATGTCATAGAAATTTTCTCTTCCCACAGTCAAATAAACTACACTACGCAGAATTTACACCTAGTGATTACTGTATAATAACCTCCGCTATTATAAGTGGATACGGCCCGTTGTACACGTGATTTGCGTTAGGGCGCTGTTATACAGCTTCGTAGTCACCAGTTGTTATGTTTTGTTGTGGTATTTTTGTTGTGGTGTTGGACTAGTTATTTTACACACTAATGAGATTCGCTGATGTTAAGTATTCTTAGACATCACCTTATAAGAACTTTGTGAGAATTTTTACCTGAGTGGATTGAACCTTTTACTCGTTGCAATCAGTCCAGTATGGTTGTAAGGCGTAGACAACCTGAGTCATCATCTCATTTTCAGAAGCATTGTGAAGGATACCTGCAGTCGTTGACAGAAATTGAATCACTTAAACAATATAACAACTTTAATTAAATTCCGAATGCGTTGATTATCTACATTGATGGTGGAAATACACTGGTTAGGGTTATCTCCGGTGTGCCAATGACAATTGATACCTTATCTTTTAGAGTTCTGAGATTGATATCTTTTTGTTGTACATGAAGTTACACAGGCTATTACATCCGCAGAAGCATATACATGTTGATTTGCTGTTTTTTATTGGAGGTTTAACGACCACCGTGAGCAACTCAATGGGTTATAAGCTGTCGCCCGTCCATAATTTCGGGTCACTGGTTCCAGGGAAGGGAGAAAGACAGTGCTGTAAGACAAACACAACATCCATGCCTCAGCGGGATTCAAACCCGGACCCCTTTCGAACGAAAGATCAGAGGCCATCGGTTAGACCACTGCGCCACCATCGCTTAGACCACTATACATGTTGGAATCACTTCACACTGCAGTCGGTGACAAAATATTAGTTACTGAAACACAGGGAGTCATCTACTGAGTAATATTTTATCTACTTATTTGAGATTTCTAGACCGCAGCCTATTACCTTAGTAGTTAAAAAAGATCGACCACTAACCTCGGCAAGTTGCAAATTATGCTGGCGTCCCAACCGCAGCTGAGCGCCCAAACATTTAGCTCTCCTGGTTCATCTTCAGACGAAACCCTGCTCTCTATTAACAGCGAAAGTTATACGAGGAGCCCAGCCAAAATCATCTGATTAGCGTCCCTCAACTTTCTCTCGTGACCCTGGACAGCGCACAACCAATCGCAGGCTTGCATTCTGACCCCCTGGTCCAAAGGCATCCCGTGTTCTCCGCGTCCTGTCACTCTTCGTATGGCATAATCCGGATGTCCACTGCTGTCGCTATGGCCACTGTTAAATCCAAATTCTTACAAACTCGCAACATTTCCCTGATTCTTGTGACCTTGTCACAAAGATGGCTGCAGTTTCTTCCTCCCTTCTCTTTCAATCCACAATGACGTCCAATTACCCAAGTTCTGATTTTCTCCGTTATTATTTGGAGGACGAGGGATTTCAACATTACCACTAATTTTCTTTCACTACTGGCCATTTTTTTCTTCTATTTTTTTCCTAATTTTCTCCACGTCACCACAGGCACGATTACAGTGGAACAGTAGGTCGAAAATTTGGAGCGTAGCGGGTAAAGGGAATTATTTATCGGAGTTCGAAAAAGAACAGACTGTGGCAGCTCGGAGCGCGGGTGCCTCGATTTACCAAACGGCTGAAGTGGTGGGTTATTCGTGAGCCCCTGTAGTTAAAGTGTATCAGGACTTGCGTGAAAAGGGCCAAACAATGACCTTGAAGCAAAAACGCACAGAACAGCGGAAGATTGACGTGAGAGGTGTGCGCCGAGTCCAACGATTCGTACAGGTCAACAGAAGCAGTACTGTTCACCCAATACAAGAGACGTCAACCCTGAACAGTATCTGACATGATCATGCATCGCCCACCCCTCACGTTTTAACTATAGCAGCAGACTACCCCGATGACACCCTTGTCCTAACCACGGTTCATCAGCGCAAAAGGCCCGCCTGGTGCAAAGATCATGCAAGTTGGATGTCGGATAACTGGAAAAAAAGTATGCTAGTGTGATCTCGTTTTTTACGCTTTCCAACCGTAGGTTGAAGAAGCGTATTAAAGATATAGTCACCTTCGTTTCGAGCTCTGCGTTTGTGCCCGGTTTTGGAAATGCATAGTACGTGTTGTTCTTGTTTTTTGTCTTCCCCTTCAAGAAAATGGTCTGCACTTTCTTTTAGTTCGGCTCCCAAGTCGGTGAGTAGCATATTTTGTTTGCATTGAGCGTTTTATTATTTTCGATCAAGCTGATCGATCCTTAATTTAGCCCTCGCTATTAACAATGGCGCGCACTGATACGGGTGTAGTACACGCCCACATCAGTGATGCTCATTCCACCTCCTCCTCCTCACTCTCAGGAGACCAATCAGCATTTATGCACGTCAGAGACGTCATAGGCATACAAGATGTGGCGCGCGACTCCTCTGCAAAGGCTCAAGCTGGTATCCCTGCCCAGGAGAGTGACGTCACTAGACGCACGTCCCTGGTTCATTTGACGAAGCCATGGATGTGACCGATAGCACGGTTGCGTCACCTTCCACTGGCTCCACTCAGTTTACCAAGCCGCTACCAACAATCAGCACTGTGTCGCAGCACTCCCCTGCCAACTCTACTTCTCTCACGTATTCCAAAGTGACCTCCGGAGCGAGAGTTCCTTCCAAGTTTATTGCTCCGGTTTTTCATTACTCTTACGTCAGTGTTGAGGGCAGTTCTGCCACCATCGATATTCCAGGGGACTCCCCAGCCGAGAAGCAATTTTTCTCCACAATGAATTTCCGTGTCTGTTTTGATGCTTTACTAGACACGAAGATCAAGGAATATAGCATTGTCCTACAGAAAATGCTTCCTACAGGAGCTTATATCCCTCGTATGGCCCGAAAGCCACGGGCCGTATTAGTGTATTTTTCACGTAGAGAACAAGCAGACCTTGTGATGACTGATGGCTTATCCATCAAAGATGTGCATCTTCTGTGTGAACCTGCGGCGCAGCAACTTATCAAGGTCACTTTCCACCCAATCCCGCCTGAAGTCTCAGATGTCGCTATACGCACTTTACTCAGCAAATTTGGCCGAGTGGTTGGACCAATAACGACCTTTTCAGCGGCGCCCAGAGACCCCGATGACAAATCCATTGCTGGGTTTCGTCGAAGTGCCCTTGTCATCTTTCCGTCGGACGATCATCTGTTTGCGTGCCCGAAGATCCTAACCATATGGTGCGGTCAGCAACGTCGAAGAATCGACGTCATTACCTCCTTGCACTGCTCGCTTTGTCATGGTAAAATACATCTACACGTGCACTGCCCACATCAAGTCCCACCAACTCCGACTGGCGCTCCAACAGGTACTGTTCCTACCACACTGAGTACCACAATATCTGCTTCAGCACTGCAGGTCTCTGAGCCAAGATATGATGAAAAAAGTCAGCTTACAGACGTTGGTCGACGAGATGCTCCCACGGCCGCTTCTTCCTTTTCACCAGAGGACTTTCCTACAATTGCCTCCTCACTCCCGCATCGCCGTCGCTCCACCATTGAGTCCTTTTCAGAGGGTTTACAACCAGATATTAACACTGGAACCTCCGAAACAGCTGATGTGAAGTCCGTTGGTCTAGAGACGCAGTGTGAGGATGAGACGACCGAACCTCCACTGAAGCGCCGCGTCTCTGGCCTCAGCAGGCGAGTAGCGAAGAAGTAAAACTATACTTCACCTCGTTCAACCTCCCTCTCCAGCAGTTCTTCTCGACACACCTCGCCAGCCGAAGTCTCCTTCCCCATGGTCGAAGAGTTCTCTGCATCTCTTCAGGCAGACAATATACCTCCCGTACCACTCTCATACATTGATCACTATACATACTTAACGAATAATACCAACTACACAATAGCACGTGCCTTAGCAATCAAGAATCCTTTGCTTCGCCAACTTGTGCCGGAGCAGATCTTCAATGTGTGGCATTTCTGCCGTCAGAATGTACCCACCCATCCGTGGGCACAGATCTTCTATAATCGTCTCAAGTCTTTTCCTCCAGCTCTGACAGATCTTCAGCTACAGGCAAGGAACCTCACAATTCAAGATCGTGTCACTTAATTGCAGGGCATTCGCCCCCCCCCCCAATTCTCTGGCATATGAAGACCTCAACCCGTTAGGGGCCGAATTCTCCTAATTCAAGAGACAAATTGCAAACCAACTACCGTCTATTCTCGATGGCGCCAGTGGAACTTTGTGTTTCATTACGCCTATGGACTAACATCTCATAGCGGTCTTGCCATCGGCATTAGACATACTCTCAATTCTATTATCACATCCCTCTCTGTGCGAAATATTTGTCGAGATCTCTTACAGCATGCATCCTTTACCATCGCATCTTCCAGATACCATTTATTCAGTATCTATATTACATGCACTACAACTCATCTATCGATTCTCTTCCCACGTCTTCGCAGAGCACTGGATCGTATCCCACCATCGACCATGTTCTCATTGGTGGTAATTATAACTGTACCCTGTATCCTCTTCTGGGTGGGTCTTCTACCAATAGAGAGCGCCGCCATGCCCTGGCGAACAGGCTCCAGACAGTTGTCACCAACAACGCTCTTCATGATGTACATCAGCATATTTATCCATGCTCGACGAATTTCATTTGTTGCTCCTCTCATGCGCAAAATCCTTTCTTAGCCCGCCTTGACAGGTTTTATGCCTCCAGTACTCTACTTCCAGCCATGACAGAATCGAGTGTGCATCACACGTCCTCATCTGACCACTGCGCCATTGCCATCATAGTCCATGCTGCACCATTCATACCAGGATAATACGCCCTTGGACATTTGATGATGCACTTCTCTTCGACCCGGCATTCTGCTCTTCGGTCTGGTCATTCCTGAATGACAGACGACCGCAACTTCAATCTGCTCTCTGCGGATTAATTTCTTGGATGGAGATCAAGCAACAGCTCGTTCTGCATGTCCGAAACTACTCATACCAATCAAAAACACTCCAGAACATGCGCCTAGACTATATTCATTCAATACTATCCATGCTCAGTCTCAGTGATCATCTTTTCTCCTCCTTTCAAGAAGAGCTCCGATCTCTTCTCACTCCTCTGGCGCAACAAGCTCTCAGGCGACTTCGTTTGCAACATCTGACGCAGGATGCTCAGAACTACGAGTTCCTGACGTCGGTGGAAAACATTCCACGAGCTTCGACCATACTTCATCATCTACGCCTTTCTTCTGCGGAGGTTACAGATGAACCGATTGCACTTTGTTCCCATGTCAGTTAGTACTTTTCCACGAAGTTCTGTGAACCTCTTCAAATATCCTCTGTAGCAATGGATTCTCTCCTTACTAATCTTCCTCAGGTCCCCCGCCTGTCTCGCTTCTTCTCTTCTCCTTTTCCCACACCCTCTGAAATAAACACTACATTCTCTTCTTTGAATTCTAGTGCCCCTCCGGGTCTGGACTGCCTAAACATTTACTTTTTTCAAACTTTTCCTACCTCTTCTTCCGTTTCTCTAATCCGCTTTCTCTGCTGCCTTTACCTACTCTCCTCTCCCGAGGAGATTCACAGCTGCATACGTTGTCCTTTTCCCCAAGAAAGCAGATCTCCCTGACTTGGTGAACTGGCGCCCAATTTCCCTACTAAATCTCGACTACAAACTTTATACCAAGCTTCTTTCACAGCGAATAAATCCCATCCCCACTCACATCCTCTCCCCTAACAAGACTTACACAGTTCCCGGCCGTACCTTATCTCAAAACATCCATCTGCTGACTGACATAATTCACCTTGCGCGTTCCCGCTCTGAACCCCTCGCTCTCTTCTCTCTAGACCAACAGTCCGCCTTTGATATCTCCCACACTTATCTCTCCACCACACTTCTCCGCTTTGGATTTCCACCTCCGTTTACTTCTCTGCTCACCTCCCTCTACCAGAACGCCAGTTTCCAGGTCAAGTTGCCCACCTTTCTTATAGCACCGATCCTCTTCCGCCGTGGAATGAGGCAAGGCTTCCCACTCTCCGGTCAACGTTTCGCCTTAGCCTTAGAACCTTTTCTGCGCTCCGTTCAACGCTCCTTTCAAGCCAACCTGCCTCCACTCATCGCCCACACGAGACACCATGTCACCACTTCCGTGGTGTATGCAGACGACGTTACTTTCTGTATACGCCTGGATTCACAGTTATCTTTGCTCCAAAGTCTTTTCGCCGATTACTCCTCCTGCTCCGGAGATGCGATTAATACAACCAAAAGCACATGCCTGCGGTGCGGCTCATGGGTTGACCGCTTGGATTTCCCATGGGGTAGCGCACTGGTCTTCAGCCTCTCAACGTTTCCTTGGCGTACATCTTGGCGTCATGGGTGAAGCCTTCAGCACAATGTGGAATACCATCCAGCCACATCTACATCGGTCAACTGCGTTTTGGCGAAAAGCGCAGTTCTGCACTTCATATTTTCAACGTCCACGTCTTGCGCAAACCTATCTTCTCTCCATGTGCACACATTCCTGGCTTGCTACTAAATCCCCACTTCTTCGACTCAATGATATCACTCGCTGCCTCACCTCAGTTATCTGGACCGGACACCAGTTGCTCAGTGCCCCCGAGCTCAGCCTTCCTCCTGACCAAGGTGGCATTGGCCTAATTGATACACGACTGTACTATCAAGCTCTCTGGTATACTTCGTTTCTCCGTCTTCATACTTAACCTGTTGCGGACGCCGTTACCGCAAGGAATGTCATCACCTCTTCGAGCAACACTAATTTCACTTTCTCTTCCTTCATTTTAATGAACCTCGGAACTACCACTCACTCTCGCTTTCCTCCTGCCTTACGGGAGGCTCTTACCTTTCTCCGCTCTCTCCTGCTCACTCGATCCCCACCCGATTCCACACACTGAACTCCTTGCAGAACCACTGTTCTTCTCCTCTCTTCGTCACCCCCTCGTCTTCCATGCTTCGCCTATCCTTCTTGGCTCCGAGTTGGAGGTGTAACCGTCAAAGACCTTGTAACCTCAGACCTGTCCTGGCGACCCTACGCCAGCCTCCCCCCCCCAAACCCTTCTTCTTTCACCCTCCTCTCGCTCTGTCTACGACTCCCTACTCTCTACCATCATTGCTAAGTTCCCTGATCTCGCACCCCCACCGGCCTAACCTTTGTTCCTTCCGCCTCAGTTCCCCTTCCTTTCAGTCGGCAGATCCACACTTCCACTCTCCTCTCTTTCAACCTCAGTTCTCTATCGGTTCCTTTTAAAATCCTACTCTCCTTCTCTCCTTCACATCCCTGATGTCTCCCAATCCTCTCTCACCGCTGTCTGGTCTGCCGCCGTTTCTCCCATTTCAGCTCTTCTTGAAATAAACACTCACTGGCTTTTTCTCCACGGCCGTCTTCCCGTTCCATCCATCCTCCAGCACATGACCATTCTTGACACACCTCTTTTCCCCTTCTGTTCTCAAGAAGCTGATGTCTCTCACGTTTATCTACATTGTGTCATCCTTCTTCCACTACTCCATCTTGCATTTTCCATAGCTCAACGTTCAGCCACAACTGATCTTCCTTTCGATGCCTATAAGACACTCCTCCTGAAGGTCTCTCCGCCAGTCAAGCTTCCACCCACCTGCTTATATATTTTCATCCTGGTGAAACACGTCAGCTACGTATTTCATCCGCGCTGCCGAGATATCTCATCTCCTTATACCATCCACCAAGCTGCTGTGGTGCTGCTGTTCCACTTTCGGGAACGTCTCCTCTCAAGACTTCGTCTAGAGAACCTTGTGGCCTTTGCTCAACAGAGAGAGCAACATTTCCGTTCCACCTGGTCTCCGGCCGCCTCCTGGTTCGCCGGCATGCCAGTGACGTTGCAACTGACTGTTGGCAGTTCATAACCTCGATTCTCCTAGCTCTGTTGAACTTCAGTTCAACGTGCATGCTCACCATTGGTTTTTGGAATCAAACTTCAACATAAAGCTTTTATCTTCTAACAAATGTGAATATAATATGCACTATGTTGTACAAATGTATATAGTCTTACTTGTCTTCCCTATGATTATCATAATTTCTCCAAGTACTAAGACATCCTAATTTTGTTTGCCTTAGGTTTCACATTGCCTAATTTGTCATCTACAATTATCCATTTGCACAGTGCTTCATTATTATAATCTCGTTCTGTTATTTGTCAGCACTATAATGTACTTATGCTCAGAGACGAAATGTTCCGACAGTCTCTTTTGTTGTTCATGTGCAAAATATCTGCACCCTTATTACGAGGCTCCTTTGTAAATCAATACATCGTGCTGAATATAATGTACATACTGTAAATTTTAGAGTTTGTATATTTTACCGTACAATATATGTATCAGGACGCCAATGTTCGCCTCCTGAACCCAACCTTGTTAATATAATTGTGTTGAACTGAATAAAAGTTTATGCTCCAGCTTTGTCCTTCTGTCCGTCCGCACGATAACACGCGTAAAAATGGTTCGATTTCTGTGAAATTTTAGTATGTGGTAAGAGACCACGTGGGAACGAACCCTATTGAAAATGGGCTAAATGGGGTCGTAGGTCAGTACATAAGAGCGGGATGCATTCTATTGCCCTTATGCGTCATAACTTACGTAAATATGGTTCGATTTTAATCAAATTTTAGTATGTGGTAGGGGACCACCTGGGGACGACTTCTATTGAAAACGGGCGAAGTGGGATCAAATGTCAGGATATAGGAGCAGGATGCATTCCATTGCCTTTATGCGACATAACTTGATTAAAAATTGTTTCGATTTCGATGAAATTTTAGTATGTGGTAAGGGACCAACCCGGGACGATTCCTATTAAAAGTGGGCGAAATGGGGTCAAAAGGTAAGTCATTGGAGCGGGATGCCTTCCATTGCCCTTATGCGTTGTAACGTGCGGAAAATGTGTTGATTTCGATGAAATTTTAGTATGTGGTAAGGGATCCTATGGAAACGAACCTTATTGAAAATGGGTTAAATGGGGTCAAAGGTCAGGACATAGGAGTAGGATCCATTCCATTGCCCTTATGCGTTATAACTTACGTAAAAATGCTTCGATTAAGACAACACTTTATCATGTTGTTCCGGAAGTATACTTTACCGGTTCTGTTGAATATTCGAAATGGGGTCAAAGGTCAGGTCATAGAAGCGAGATTTATAATGCAGCCATTATCCTCATAACTTGAGTAATAACTTGAGTAATGATTTCTGTTATGCTAGAAAGCGTATCATAATCAATGCATTGCATGATTTTACTAACTTGTTTACTCTACTCCATGGATGACCGTGTACGTATTTGGCGTAAACAACATGAGGCACTTTATCCATCTTGGATGATCTCCCCAGAGTAAACCGGTGGAGGTGGTTATACGCTGTGCGGTATGGGTACGTGGCAGGAGCTTGGACCCCTGGTGCAAGTGGAACAACGTATGTCTGGTACCCACTACTGTGCATTGCTTGCTGACTCTGTGCACCCAGTAATGTTGCATTTTCCCTTAATGGTGACGGTGTCTCCCAAGGTGACAGTGCGTCAAGCCACAGGTATAATGTTGTGCAGAAATGGTTTGAGGAACACAGTTCAGAGTTCCAGCATATTGATTGAACTCCGAACTTCCCAGATATCAATCCCATAAAGCACTTGTGGGACATTATGGAGCGGCATATCTGGCGACTGGACACATCAATGCAGGTATGGAGGTGACCATACCTGCATTGAAGGACGCATTACACACAGCTTGGTTAGCCATACCCCCCAACTGCATCTGGCATCTTATTGAATTGATGCAATGTCCGATAGCTGATATATTGAGGGCGAAAGAAAGGCATACAGAGTATTTGGTAGGCGGTCATGATACAGTGAGCACTCAGTGTATTTCTCCTAATATTTTTTGCATTCGATTTCTAACTAAGCATTATTCATTCCAAACATTTATTACAAAAGTTTCCAACGATAAAATAGGCCTTGCATGTTGACAACCAATACGCATGAAGGTGATGCAGTTTCTTTTAACATTACGGCATTTCGACCTTCGTGCTGTTTCTTTCCGTACAATCATTGCTTCTGCAGTTGTTCTGTTACAGGACTGAGAGCGTAATTTTTATACATATACCCTGTGTGAGAATCCTAAAAACCGAGGAAAAACTGTGGTAAATATTTGATATTTCTGAGAAAGAAAATTATAGCTGGTTTTAAACCGTAGATAAAATAAAAAAATCCGAAAGAATGAAGTAACTCAAACATCAGTACAAAGATTAGCAAACATTTTCAGAAAAATTCAGATGTTCTGTTTGAACCACAAATGCAGAAATGCAGTTAACCGCGACGGTAGAAAGCACTTACAGTTTTTAAGCAGTGTGTTGCGAGAACAGATTCAGAATGTTAACCTTCATCGCACAGAAATTCTTCTATGTAGGAAAGTAAAATGTAGTAACGGAGAAATCACCTTGATTAGAAAGTGATGTAGTAAAAAATATATATACATATAAAAATGTGGAGAATGCGAACTTTCCAGTTAAGCGGATGTTCGGGAATCTCCCCACGAAACAAAACATCGTCCATCCGTTAAAAGCGTTTTATAAAATACAATTTTCAACAAAAAACCAGAGTAAATTAATATTCTAATTACTTTTTGGGAGGGAAATTTCGCCTGATTAATTTTGTTAAATCTATTCGTTATTCGTGGTTCTTGCGTGATTGTAATTACCCTTTTCATCATTTTCTGAAGTGTTAAACAAAGTAATTTTTTTCCAGTGTGAACAAATTAAACAGCATAAAATAAGCATTTTTTACACATAATTGTCTATGGAAGCGAATCGTCGTTCATCATTTTGTGAAATTGTCACAGACCTTACGTTGCGAACCATGCATTAAAACCAAATTCGGACAAAACTAAAAGAAAGAGAGAGAGACAGAGTATGTTTAAGGTTTACGACCGTATGGAAAGCAATGATACTGACTTTATGGGTATTTTTTCTTGGCTCTAATTACTTCTGTCAGATAATAACACACTTACTTACATTCATTTGCTCCTCGTGTTTACTTCGATGTGAGCCATAATGAATTACTGAAGGCCAACGAAAAGGGGAAGCGTTTGATGTTACGATGGGTTTATTTCTTTTCCGAACTAAGGCTAACGCAAAACGAATAACTTCCGGAGGAAATAGAATGTCCCCCATCCACTAATTCCCCAGCGCCTATCCATATTCATTACTTCATTTACTAAGCGCTTTGTATAAAGAATGGTAACAACGGTTCATATCATTTCTGGGTGTCAGGATATGAGTAAATCTCAGACCGAATGTCCCGTGGTAATATCCAGAGAGAATCACTAAATAATGACCTTCTGACGTAAAGTCGCAGGGTATTATTAGCGGCAACCTGCCCCAAAGTGTTACGGCAGAACTCATGAGAGCAGGACGAAATAAATTTCCCAGTTCTCCTTAAAACCTTCTGTAAATGCACGGCTTCTGTTTAACTAAAGGATCGATGGAATCACGTACGATAATCTGACACCGAATTCCAAATGGCAAGGGCGACTGACGTCGACACAAGCGTACACAGATTTAAATTATCCCAAGTCTTAACAAACGCCTATCTTTGGCTATAGTACAAAATAAACAGGGAAAGACGGAGTATTTGGTGCTCTCCTCAGGTGCAATGCTTGCATGGGAATAATATATTGGCAAGAATAACACACACACCCGTCAATGTCATTATTTAATAATCTTGTTTGTTTACCTATTTTCTAAGTTTATAAACGATGCAAAATAGGATAGTCATTAAACTGGACCAACGTTTGATGCTCCGGTCATTCGTTCTACCAACGTGGATTAAACGTTTTCAATTTCTGGTGTTCGGCACTTGACTAGAACAATAGCAGCGCTAGTTGCTCTATCACAGTTGTTCCAGAGATTTTCCTCTGGAACGTGGAAATAACTAATTGTAGTTTGAAGTCTATATCGATATAGCTAATCGGAAAATACGCTTTGCCTAAACAGTCAATGTCACCGTCACAACTTGTACTAAGAAATCATCTCTTATGTCTGAGTGATGCTTTGGTGAACGAAATTTAAACGTAGTTGACAAAACGAAAAATGCGAGACAAGGTATACTAATGCCAAAAATAAAATGCAATTTTTTTGAAAAAATGAATTTCGCGGAATGAAATGTAATGGCGTTTACATAACGTGTAAGATGGAACGTAAGAAGTCCGCTTCAGTTCCTGAATTTGATTATTCTAGGGTATAGTTTTTCAGGGTTTAACGTCCATCATGAACAACTCTCCGGAATATAAGCAGCTCCCGTCTGTAATTCGCGGTCGCTGGTTCTACGGAGAGGAAGAAGCCAGTGCCATAAGAGCAGAAGCGTCACCCATGGCCCATCTGGAGCTCGGGTCTAGATTTGCTCAAACGAAATGTCAAAAGCCAATGACAAGACCACTGCGCCACCTGGGGGAATTCTAGGGTACAGAACTGTCCAATGTGCAAAGGAAGTGAGTGACCTACCTAATTCAACTGGGAAGTAAAATTCTCAGTTCTCGTTGTTAACGGGTGTAAGAAGCATCTCTTTATCTCTCTCTCTTTGGCCGAAATTCATTCGCAATACCACAACCACGTCTACGCAACTCCGTAATCTGAAGAACCACAGGAAGTTTTAAAGCTGGCTAGGCAAACTGATGTGGCGAGAGATTTGAATATTCACGCAAGAAGGCCTGTTCTTCGTGAAGCCAGTGGCATGTTACGAAGGCCTGGCCAGGATCGCAAAAGGATTTCCACACCTAGCTATGGCCGTAACCCTTCTTCAACTGCGAGACGTCAAGGGAGTCTGGTCAGTTAACTTCGGCAGAGCTGCCGCCACACACAGTGAAGGATATGCCAAGACAAACCATCTGTCGTCGGCTCAGTGAGAGTGTCCTTTATGCAAAGTGTCTTGTGGTTTGCGTCAGTCTCATATCATCTCACGTAAAATCTCGTTTTAACTGGTGCATCCCACCAAAAACACAAGCGTTGGGAAACTGCTGGCCACCAGCTGGCAATGATGGGTCACTGCTGGTTGAAATATGCCGCTCACGGTACGCTAACGGTCCGTTGGTGGCAGCGCAATCACTTGGCAGCCATTAATGACCCTGCAGCATCGCCGTGAATTACGGGCCTCCAAGCAAGCGCCACTAGTGGCCTGTAGCTGGTAACCGAAGCAACCCAAACACCAGGTGGAAGCAGCGGGACTGCGCATGCGCTAAGCAGGCGTGCGCAGCCTCTCGTGGTACTAGTTAGTTGAAGACGACGCCAACGCCATCGTGTTATTTTTAGTGGATGCTAAGAAAAAAAGCCATATGTAGAGAGGCGAATTAATTTCCTAACGAAATGCCACGTCGACGACGATTACCGTCCTAAGATAATTATATAAATAATGAACTGTAAAAAATAGTCAATTACTCTCATGTATTTATATAAATTAATTTCGTAGCAAAATTCTAGCACTAACAGACAAAACATCGAGAATAAAGACAGCCATGAAACACACCCATTCCATTCCCACGATAAACAAGAAATAATTTCTGTGTAACCTTTCGTTGTAACATACACTAAACTGCCTCAAACGAAAGTCCCAGAAAGACATTAAAAAATCATTATGTTGGAAATAAATAAGAATTATACGCATACAAAATTTATCAATTATTTGAAAAAAAAAGTAACGATATGTGGATATAAAGTACTCATCCATGGGTTGAATACAAAAGATTGGAGGAATTATCTGCTACAAATAACGACAAGTAAAATGAAATTTATTTTCTATTTCGAACAAATGTAGCTTCGGACCGTGGAGAAATAAGATGGAACGATAAAAATGTAACAAATTGTAACATGAACGAGTAAATATATTAATTAAACAGTCGCATTTCAAGACCACAGGGGCAGCACAAAGCTTTGAAAAACGTCTTTAAGTTAGTTGGTACAGTCGTTGAAAATGAATGAAATTCCTTAAGGAAAATGAAAACAATCGTTACGTTGAAAAAATAAATTTATGAATTATATGAAACGGAAATTTATGAAAAATAACTCGCAATATTTTAAAATTAAAAATAGAACGTTTCATTTCACATTGCGCAGGAAAGAGGTTCACCTTCAAGCAAACGCTAGTGCATGGCAAACTAATGTAGTAGCTTAAGCTTTCGCTTCGCATACAGGTTGTCGTTGGTTCGATCCTACACTCATCCAAACTGGCGTTTTTCAAGACCTGTTGAGAAAATTTCCCCAGCACCATGCCGTCATGTAGAACTTACGTTGGGAAAGAAAGGAGTTGTGCCTTTGAAGAACTGTGGTTATCCTTTTTTGTAATGGCTATTACTGGGAAATTGGCGGACAAGATTCGGTAAGCCATCAGTTACGTCACGTGATCGTCGGCTGCGACTTCCGGGAAACTGGAGGACCACATTAGGCTACCCATTATTCATGACAAGTGCTTGCAGGACCGCTTGTGGCAGCCATTGCTGTGACGGATAACTGATGGCCCTGTTCCGGCATATGGCCACTGACTGGGGTGCCAATTGTTGGCCACCTGCTGGCCCAAACTCCTGGCCCATGCTTTGGCCGCTAGAATATTTTATTGACGGTTGGGCAACTGCAACATAGTGCTGGGCCTCTGCTTTTAGTGCTGGCTTGAATGCTGGGCCAGTAAAACTGTTTTTGCTGGGAAATGACATGGAGCGGCTTGTAGGCAAGTGACATTATGCTATCCTAGACCAAAAAATCACCTCCTCTTTAGTGGTGCGTTTCTGTGATGTTAGAAGAGTAATAAGGAGTTGTGGGTTCTCTCTTGGTGACAACACGATGTTTATCACTCGGTAAACTAAATCTGGATTCCTCACAGAAGCTAGTATTGACTTATGTTTTTAGCTGTCCTGTCCCGGTGTTGTCTGCACCACGACAACTTGCATTTTTTCTTCCTGGCGGAGAAAAAGGGATCGAGACTGTAGGTCGTCTCGCATAAAGCCATTGCTGATATCTAATTCTATATACCGTCTTCCATAAAACCTTTCGTCCAGGAACCAAACAACGCTGTACAGCAAACTCTTTCCTTGACATGTGTCTGTCACACATCAATGTTAGTGTCACACAGCGGTCGCCATTGGCCATTTCAATTCCTGATAGGCAACGGAGACGTGGATTATTAACGTTTTCTGTCTCACGTACCTTCTTCACAACCTTAACATGCCACTCTGTATGCGGCTGGTTTAAAATGGTATTTAAAAACTCAATCAGTTTTCCGAATATGCAGGGGAGGGAATGGGGGCTACAACATCTGATCGTTCCACATAACTCCGATTAACTCCACTGAGAAACAGGACGGCTACCCTGACACACTTACGATCTGCCTTTGCTGCAGCTACAGGAACCATGGTATCTGCTTCCACTGCGCGAAGAAGGGCTTCACGACGGAGGATTTCATGCTAGACGACCAGCACTCAGCGTGCTCCAAACACCCCATCACTAGGGGAGCGTCTGAATTGGGCAAGACTTCACATCAGTTGGACTGAAAACCAATGGAGGTCACTTCTCTCCACAGATGAGTCCATATTCGCTTTACACAGTGATTTTAGGCGTGTTGTGATATGCAGAGACCGAGAGACACGCTATTATTCTACACTGTCCGAGAAAGGGACACTTACGGTGGTGCTAGCGTGGTAATTTGGTGTGGCATCTCGTTAAGTGGACGCACAGGCCTCTATTTGCTTCCAAGAGGAATCATGAATGCTCGACGCTATAGGGATAGCGTCCAGGAGCCCTAGGTTTGCCCTTATGCAGGTGCCATAGAAGATACATATCTCCTACAAGACAACACTCCTCCCTAGTGAGGTAGGCTGGCAGAACAACATCTTCAAGAAGTAACCATTATCTGTATGGAATGGCCAGCCAGGTTTCCTTACCTTAATCCAATAGTGCCTGTCTGGGATGCTCTAGCAAGACGTGTTGCTGCCATCCACACCCATCGTTAATATCTGGAGTGGCTTAGGCAGGCTTTCGTGAACAATGGCCGTTGCTACCTAGTGAGTTCCTTGATACCGTCATCAACAGCATGAAACATTGCTGTGATACCTGCCTTGCTGTTAGAGGTGACCACACTCTGTATTGAGGTATTTTGGCTATTTGATTTTGACGCCACATTTTTTACCTGTTTCTTTATATGATCATTTTTGTCGGAATAAAGTGATTCTTACGAAATTTTTAGGGCCTTTCTCTAACGTATAATGTGATACAGGTTTACACCAAATTTCATAACATTTCGTCATGTAATTTTGAGTTATCGCGATTTATCTGTTTTTTCCTTAATATATACACTGCTGGCCACCCAAAATTCAACACCAAGAAGGAAGTATCCGATTGGCCTGAAATTCGCAGCATTCGTCGCCAGCGAGATGACATGCTAACGATTAGCATTGCAGGGCATATGCAAATCATGTGCGCCCGGTACGCCACCGAGAAGCACTACAAAAAGGGTGCACAGAAGGCGGGGTGTAAGTAGTGGAAGTGTGTTGTGCTGCCGGACCTGTGCATGGGAAGCTTCCTGATGCCTCGTCTCAGAATACGGCAGTCATTCCAGCACGTTTCAGAATTCGACAGAAGACTAATAGTGGCTTATCACGACAGCGGTTTATCGTACCAAGACATCGTCGCCCGTGTGGGACGACATCTAGCCACAGTGAGGTGAGTATGAATTCGGTGGGTGCAGGAGTCACGGGCGGACCGACGTTAGCGATTGCCGCAGCCGCGGCACACCACGAAACGGGAGGACCGGCATGTTGTGCGGTGGGCATTGACTTCTCGCACCGCCACATCACGAACGTTAGCACTGGAATTAGGGTGTGTTGCGCAACAACCTGTGTCAGCACGTACCGTTCGACGTTGTCTGCAAGATCGGGGACTTGTCGCACGGCGCCCATCGCTCCGATTATCATTGACGTTACACCACCGGCGAGTGCGGCGGCATTGGGCCATTGAACGCCGCACCTGGACTACGGAACGGCACGACATTGTCTTCTCGGAACAATCCCGCTTCTGCCTGCAACACCACGATGTTCGGATCTACTCGTGGCGGCACCGCGGCAGAGAATGTATGACGCCTGCATTATGCCTCGCCATACCGGTCCGTCGCCTGGCGTTATGGTTTGGGGCGCAATTGAATAAGACATCCGCACCACTGGTACGCATCACCGGTACACTCAACAGCCACCACTGCATCTCCGACATTTTGGAGCCTGTAGTCCTCCCTTACCTGCAGGACCTGCCAGCGGTCACATTTCAACAGGACAATGTGCGCCCGCACATGGCACGCTTCGTGCAATAATTCTTCACGGCCCACCAGGTGTCACTGCGTTTGTGGCCCGTTTGTTCTCCTGATATGTCGCCCATCGAACACGTCTGGTCGCTGATCGGCTACCGAGTGGCCCGGCAAGCACCACCCGCGGCTACGCCTGATGAGCTATGGCAACGTGTGGAAGCAGCCTGGACCGACATACCCCAAGCCCACATCCAAAGCCTCTTTCGTTCGATGCCGCGGCGTGTAGCGGCCGTTATTGCCAGCCATGGGTGCCGCACGAACTATTAATGTCTGCGTGTTCCGCAGGTCGCACGGGTCTGTAAGGTCAATCGTTTCATCTTTGTATCTGTTGTTATGAGTCCAGTAAATCTGGCTTTGCTATCTCGTGTCCTTCTTGGCGTCGCATTTTGGGTGGCCAGCAGTGTACAAACCAGTATATTCCGAATAATCTGATGATGTGGAGAGATGACTGGTTTATCAATTCCTCTCTGGATGGCTAGATTTTGCTTAGCGTTTAAAAGATTTGGATGTAGAGAGTATTGGCTTCCCTTATAGTCGATCGGAAAAACATGTCATATTCTTTAGCAAAAGATGTATCAGTGAAAAACTTAAAACTTTATCAAGTATGAGAAGCTAAATAATGAAGCTTTCACTCATTAGAATGGCAGATTTCTGACGTCAACGTCGCCAGAAAATCATAAGGGTAATTCACAGAAGAAAGTAGAAATTCGTTTTTTTGTTTGTTTGTTTGTTTCTTGTTTTTAGCAAGAAATGTTTATTAACTGTAAAGACTTCAAACATAGAAAAAGCAGAAAATGGTTCAATACAAATTTGCAGCAACCAAAATCATTCATATTTATTTATTCTAATATTTTTCAGTTTACCACATTTGGTATTTAAACAGGAAGGTCCGAATATCGTAACTACACAAATGCAACTAAAATTCAAAGTACAGGGTGATCACAAATGAAATAGGCAGTTTCAACATTTTATACAACAAAAACTATATAAGATATTGAAACTCACGATGTACCGTTAAATCACCAATCCCAACGAGTTCATACTAAAGAAGGCGTCACTGGAAGTTTGTAAGTTTCCATCGCCACGTGACCAGGCAGGCAAGATGGGCGCAAACGCTGTGGGCAAGGCGTTCCGTGTGCTTGAATTAAGCAAAACGAATTCTGTTACTGTTATGAAACGGCGTTTTAGAGTACGTTTCAAAAAACCAGCGCAGCATAGACAATCCATCTGTGACTGGCACAAGAAATTCGAAACAATAGAATGATGAGCACGTGGAGCATCTGATGAGCAAGTGGAGCGTGTTCGTGCCATTTACCGAAACAGCCGAAGGAAATGCACAACGATGGAGGGTCGGGAGTTTGAAATTCCACAACAGACTGTTTAGAAAATTTGGAGGTAGCGGCAGAAAACGACTCCTTACAAACTGCAATTATTGCAAAGTTTCAGTGTCAATGACAGAATCGTGCGACGCGATATCTGTACAGAAATGCAAGAGCGTTTTGAAGAAGACGATTTTAGTAAGTGATTAATTTTCAGCGACGAATCGACATTCCACATAAATGGAAAAGCTAACAAACATAACATTCGCATATGGGGTACTGAAAATCCTAGAGTAAGAGTGAATCATGTGCGGAATTCTACAAAGGTTGATTAATGTACACTATAAAAAATTACCATGAATAGTTAGTGTTTCACCCGGATTAAGACGGTAGACAGATCGTTAGCACGTCACCTTGCGATCAACCATACATTTTCGGTAGATAAACTATTAATACATGTTCACGGTGTTTAAACTGTTTGAAGTGTTACTGTATTTTAACCTTGATAATTTGGCAACGTTCTTCTTGAAATGGTTGTATACCTGCTTTCTCATGTACAATCAGTCGACTGGCAACACCTCTATGGGCAACACGTTTTTATTTTCCTGTCAGTAGGCATATTATTTATTCCCGGTCATTAGAGATGTTAATGATCATTACGGCATTAAACCTTTTTTATTTCCCATCAGACATGTTAATAAGCACAACATGTATTATTATTTATTTGTCATTAGACACGTAAATCAACATTATGGTCATTAGACGTTTCTATTTCCCGGTCATTAGACGTTTCTATTTCCCGGTCATTAGACATGTTAATGAGCTTTACGGTATGTTACTCTAAAATTACGGTTTATTGACTGGCCACTCAGCTGCCGGTTGATCTACCGTAATTGACCCTGCAATTGTTTGCATTGTATGCTGTGCTATATCCCGTAAAAAATATTTGGCCCCTTCTTTTCCAAGAAAACACTATATATCGAAGTTCTTGTCTCGATATGTTAAAAATGTGCTTGATGTCTGAACTTCCGGAAGACAGCGACAGTTTCATTTTCCAACCGGATGGAACACCACCCCAGTAGCATCAGGTAGTTAGAAATTACCTCCACGAAAATCTTCCACATCACTGGACTTCCCGCGCATCAGGTGACAACATAACTCTCATATATCATCCACCACGAAGTCCGGATCTAACATCCTGAGACTTTTTTATGGGGGGTTATGTCAAAAACAAGGTATTCGTCTTTCTCCTTCCTGTTAATTTAGCTGATCTGAAGCAACGTTCTTGATGAAGATACATTAAAGCGTGTTTGACAAGAATTTTTCTACGGCATTGAAATATGCCGTGTGGTTAAGAGTGCTCACACTGAACGTCTGTAAGTTGATGTAACAAATGTCAAGAGTTTTCCTACGTGAGTGCCAATATCTTAAATAGTTTTGTTTTTGTAAAATGTTGAAACTGTCTATTTTATTAGTAATAACCCTGTAGATCGAATTGTGTAGCAAGCAGGGTTTCTTTTTCTTCACGCGCGCATGTGTGTGTGTGTGTGTGTGTTTGCGTTTACTAAAATCATATAATTGCATTTCAGGCCTGTTTCCGAAACCCAAAAGTAGAAGCAAATTATCAGACAATTTTAAGCATGCGTTTTTGGATAGTTTCTTGCCAGAAATTTTTTCCATTGCAAATGTTGAATTTTGAGCAGAACTGAAAACCTGCAGAATATCGGTAAATAGTTTAGGCTGTTGCATTAAAAGCCAAACTTGAGTAGACTAACATTTTTTGATTCAAAGAGGCATGTATTTGTATCAGTTCGACAAATCTAGAAAAGTATGTCAAAATATCATCTGATGTTGCAATCCGTTAAATATTCTGAAAAGGTATTTCCACTGCTAGAAGTTGAATCACGGTACTTGTTGCTACAAATGATTAATGGCTTACCCGCCGACCGAATTTGCATTCGTCAGAGATGGGCTTGGGTCGTGCCCCGGATGAAGCATGGATAGCGCCTCCACCAGCACAAATGTGACTGTCTACACCCTGAAACCAGCACCCTGGAATCAGGGACAGCCGATAGCTTAGCGACTTTAGAGTTGCGCATGGTAGTCGTTAGCTTCCATTCCTCCTCAAAAAAGAGTTGTTAAAAATAAGGGATGGCATACTGCATATAGTCCTCAAAGTTTATCATCGTGTTTGTTAAACCTGGAAGTAAAACATTTTTGTAGATCGAAGCGAGTAGACTCACGGTATATTTCCCAGTAAGGTTTGGGGGAGGGACATATTGTTAATAATGCTAGCCTATTCAAAGTATATTGTCCATCACTTTCTATACATTTCCGCGATCTTTGAACCTTTGGTAAAATCCACTTTGGAGAAATTCCTGAGGTTGCCGTTTCACCCATGAGTTCACAGCCAGTTTAACGTCTGTCACATCGTCGAAACATTCCCCAACAAGGGTGTTTTTCAAAGAGGAAAACAGGACAAAGTCTGAGGGATCCAAATTAGGACTATATAGGGGTTGGGGCATCACCGTCCACACCATTTTGGCAATAGCCTGCGAAGTTTCCATCGAGTTGTGGGGACGTGCGTTATCAGGCTGTAAAACAACACTGTTAAGTGGAATATCACGTGTTTTCCTTCTGATAGCTTCTTCAATGTCTACACATAGTGAGCACTGTTTATTGTAGCACTCCTTTCAAGGAAATCAGAGAAAGCCGCCCCGGTGGCGCAGTGGTCTAAGCGACTGACTCTGACCATTCGTGCAAAAGAGATCCGGGTTCGAATCCCGGTGAGGCATGGATGTTGTGTTTGTCTTACGGCACTGGCTCTCTCCCTTCCTTGGAACCAGTGACCCTAAATTTGGGACGGGCGACTGCTTATAGCCCATTGAGTTGCTCACGGCGGTCGTTAAACCTTCAATCAAAAAAAAAAAAAAAAATCAGAGAAATTGACACCACGTTTTTTCCAGAAAATTATCGCCATCACTTTTCCTGCAGAACGAGTTGTTTTCACCTTTTTCTGTCGAGAGGTGAAGATGAGCGGTGCCATTCCATTGACGCACGATTTCTTTCTGGGCCATGAAAGAGCATCCAGGTTTCATCCCCCGTCACAACATTAGAGAAAAACACCTCACCTTCCCTCTCATAACAGTCCAAGAGGTTCCGGAAAATGTCCACCATTTGCTCACATTGCTCACGGATTAGGTTTCTTGGGATCCACTTTGAACAAGTTTTTCTGTAGCTCAAATCCCTAATTAATATTTCCATAGCACTATGGCCACGATGAACTGCATCACACAATTCCTGGATGGTGACACGACGATCAGCGGCGATGAGGTCTTTTACTCGTTGCCTGTTGGCATCTGTCAGTGCAGTTGTGGGTCTCCCACTGCGTTGTTTGTCCGACACTGAACTATCTCCCACTCGAAACCTCTTCATTCATCTTCAGACACCTGATATCGATTGTGGCAGCTCCATACACCGTCAGGAATCTTCTGTGGATTTCTGGAGCCTCACATCTTTCTTTTTCCCGGAATTCAATTACGGCTCGCTGTTTTCTATGTCATTCATGATCTTCATTTCTTCCGATTCTGAAAACAATTTTGTTCCCACATTGGTAACATATCATAGTACATGTCGGTGCAGTATAATTAAAATCACTTCAAAATTTCAAAAGTTATTAAGGAGGAAGCATTACTTTCAGGTTGCCCCTTGTACATTATCCTTATTAAAATTTTAATAATAAACAATTTTAATTAATAAATTTTTCCACCTACAGTATTTTTACCTCAAACTAGTTTTTCTCTTCTTCTAGATTTTAGTTGCTGAAAACATATTTAAAAACATGCGCGATTGCAGATAGGGTGATGCAACTCTCTTGCGTTAAAATGATTTAAATTATATTCAATATTATATAACTATAGGACAGGTACACATTTTAAATATCTTTAACGAAAAAGCGCACCGATTGCATTCGAGATTTAAGGCATATTGCAGTTCTTAGAAACGGAATTCCATGTAGGTATTTCTATTTCTCATTTGCTGGTTGGCACCCATAATTTTGTTTTTTTAATGAAGAAAAGTATTTATATATATGTATAAATTTTCAACTCCATTCTCTTTTTCACTTGGACTACAATATCAAGAAAATGTATCATATGAGAAAATAAATATCAAAAAAAGAGGAAATAGATATATTTGTTTGGCAGGGAATTTCATCGAAGCACGTATTTTTAACAGAGTTTCATTGGAGGCGGAAGTTCTGCTTTTCCTGAAAACCAAACCAACGTATACAGCTTCCATCAGGGCTCGTGATACATACAGGTCTTAACTCAATCTGCTCTAAGGGCATTCACGCGAACTTATTTGCAATTCCTTATAGAAGCTCGAATAAACATAAAATAATGCAAAGGGGTTCTTCGTCGAAACACCATATTTTTGCATTACATTTAGAATTCGGATTTCTGTCCTATGAATTCCTGATATTGAAGTAACTTATTTGTCTTTTGAAATCCTGTAGATCCTCATTTCTCTAGTTCACTATGATTTCAAACTTTGCACTTATGAATAAAGAACGCCTTATAGGATTTTATCATTTTTCAGATTTAGTTTTACCGAGAAAAATTAAAATGGAATATAATATTGCTCTAGCAAAGGAATGCTGTGACTATATTCTTCTTTGTTTCGTAATAACGTTCCGAAGTGCTTATTTTAAAACGAATGCTTATATAAGTGAGGAACCAATAGTGTTATTCTGATAATGCACCTCAGAAAATCATTTTGATGTGGTAACGTTTCTTGCATTTTAAATTGCTTTATCTCAGATGAATTTCGGTACAGCTTATGAAGTTATATATCTAAAATGATGTAATCTTTACGTGATAGAGGTTGATGTTGTGAAATATCGGATTGGAAATCAAAGCTGCTGCGCCAATAATGCAAAAGGCCATCCTTAGTCAATTAATTGATAAAAAACAATACAGAGCATTAGTTATTAAAGTACTAAATATTAATAAAAGATAATTAGTTACCTATAATTTGTAATTATTAAATTAGTATTTCAAAGACACAGAGAGAGTAATGTTAAAACATCAAAGCAGGCATTCTTTTCTCAGCAGGTCTAGCAGCTAATACACTAAATGATTTAAAATTTCAACCATTTGAGCTTAAAATCCGGTAGTCTTGTAATACATGCATGTACTGCTATTTATTCACTACAAGCAGTCTTAATTATTCTGATTTTTTTTAAATTGTAATTTTTTGCTCACATATTATTTCAGTTTCGGTAAGCATGTCAGAGAATGATGGATGTTTCCTTTTCATTTATTTACACTTTCTCTGAATTTACTTCAACTGCCACTTACATTTCCACTACATTTCTCAGCCATCAGAAATTTACATTTTGAGCTTTTGATAACTGCATTCTTAATGAACCGCCTGAATCCGCCTTGGAATGGGCGCATACAAATCCTGGATGGTGGTCAATGGGACGTTACACCAATTTTCATGCAGAAACTGCTCCGGTATTTGAGAGATGCAAGAAGAGGATAACGCGACTTTACTCTGTTTTCCAACACAGACCACAGTGGCTCAGTGATGTTTAAGTCTCTTGATTTTGAAGGCCAATGAAGGTATTAAAGTTCGTCTTAATGCTCCTGAAACCATGATTGGCTCTTTGAATTGGGGTGTTATCTTGATAGTTGGCATCCCCTGCAGGAAACAATGCCTGAGCTACTGGATGGACTTGATCGGCCAAAATGGTTTCATACGCCCTGCCAGTCATCAGTCCTTTGAAGGTGATAAGAGTAGCTGCTGAAAACCCCGATATGACTACCCAGAGCATGGCAGATTACCATGCTGCACTGTCGGGAGCAGGCAGTCTAGGTTGTACGTTTCTCACGGCATTTTGCACACGTAAACAAGTCCCGTGGTGGGGAATAGTGTGAATGTGAATTCATCCGACCACATTACACTCTTCAATCAATCGATAGTCCAGGTGTTATGCTCCTGGCACCACTGCCGTCGCAGTTGTGCATTCACCCGGGTCAACAGAGTTTTTGCCATAGCAACTCGGCCATGAATATCTTATTTATGCTGTTTCCTGCGCAATGTATTCGTTGATACTGGGGTCTGGAGACGCAGATTGAGCTCCGCACCGATTTTCGGCGACGTGTTCTTCTTATTACGGGTAACAATCCTCTTTAATGCTCTCCTGTCTCTATCAGTCAGGGTCATTTCCCAGCCGCCCTTGTGTTTCGCAGACGAGGTTTCGACACGAACACGGTATGCTGTCATGACGCTATACTCAGTAGCTCTCGATAACTCCACTACCCTGGCGACTGTTTTCACAGAAGCACCGACTAACTGGCCACCAACAATCAGCCGTCTTTCGAAGTACCTTATGTCGCTCATTTCGTCGTCACCTTGAAAGGCATTTTGCTACAAGACATTTTAAATACACTTAAACAGGACCTTGAGGTTCTAAACAAAGCTGTTACAACAAAAACGTGATGGATATTTGCATTTTGCGACTTACGCAGTTGCGTTAAAAGTCACGTGTCCGAGCGTGGTGTTCACATTATTGTGTCCAACCAATGTACGGGACAGGCACGTTAATTTGCCTTTAGGGTGTCGTATTTGATTTTCACTCACCAAACTTTGCCTGTAGGAATACTGAATTGATGTATTTCCTGGACATGTGATTTTTTTCGGGATAGCATGTACATTAAAAAAATGGAAGGAACTGTTTCTTCGCTACTTAGTACGAGAGTTAGCTATAAATATTTCAGACACCTTTTAAAACGATCACGCGAAAACTGTAGTTAGTCGTGGTTAGACTGCATTGACTTCAGGTATAAAAACGCTTACGACACCACACTATTTAACATTCCTTGAAAGAATGGGCTTCAAATGAGTTATGTGAGAGAGCGTGAGAGAGACAGAACCTTTTAAACTCTATTACTCCACTTAAGATTCAAAATTCCCGAATTCCGGTTAGAAGAAATACACAAATACCAATTTCAACGGCACATATTGCTGCTTTGCTGCAGCTAATTCAGAACTGATGTTCCCCAACTTTTTTATCTACGGCAATCGCTGTGACTCCAAAACATTCGCCGAACTCACAAGTTGGACAAAAGCACTGCACAAACAGTACTGAATGTAAAAAAAGATCACAGAATTAAGAAATCATGCATTTTCAAAATATGTTTAGCACGCGTTTTGTGCTATTTCTCATCTGGTAATAAATACTAACCAATGACGAACGTAACAGAAATTCTTAAAAATTATGCTTTATGAATAGTTTTCTATGATTAGAAAACTTTTGCAAACGTAAATCCTCAAGAACCTATTTAAAAGAGTTAAAACGACTCATTAGTCAATGTGTGAAGTCTGCTAAACAGCAATAAATAATTTTCCAGTTCTACGTGCTCAGATTGAAAGCAGTGTTTTTATCTTGAGATTAAACGACCACCGTGAGCAACACGATGGTATACACTGAGTGGCCACTTTATTATGACCACCTGACAGTTTTAAGCAAAGGAGCTATGGCTGCACGCTGTTACCGCCAGAGGGCGAGGCTAGTATAAAAAGGGAAAGCTTAGTGCTTGCGACAGTAGTAGAAGTGATTTTTGAGTGACGAGATGGGTAAAAAATGCGATTTGACGGACTTTCAACGTGGAATGATTGTAAGAGATCGGTGCCATGGAGCGAGTATCACCGAAACCGCCGCATTTGTGAAATGTTCCAGAGCAGCTGTTGTTAAAGTGTTTAAAGACTGGACTGTCAGCCAAAAACTGGGTCTCTACGTGCAACGTGTGGTTGTCATCGACTAGTGACTGCTCCGGTGGAAAGGATAGTATCGAGACTTTTAACAGACAACAGAAGGGCAACAATGCAGCAAATTACGGACCATCGTATTTAAGGATCCCCGCAAATGATCTCTGCACGCACTGTTCGCCGTACACTGCATCGGATGGGATATGGCAGCCTAAGGCCTGTTCGAACACCTTTGCTGTCTGCAGTTAAAAAGAGAAAACGTCTCCAGTTCGCATAGGAGCACAAGGATTAGACAGTCGATAATTGGAAACAAATTATGTGATCCGATGAACCACGTTTTCAGTCGTATCACGCCGATGGCCGAGTGAAAATTTGGCGGAAACAGCACGAAAGCATGGACCCCAAACGCATTGCTACAACCCTTCAAGCTGGTGGAGGCAACGTTATGGTTTGGGGAATGTTTTCTTGGCATGCTTTTGGCCCTTTAATTCGTTTTGATCAACGTCTGACTGGCACATCATATCTAAACATCGTTGCGGACCAAGTGAATCTTGTCATGTGGATGGTTTATCGCAATGGCGATGGCTACTTTCAACAAGATAATGCGTCCTGCCATAGTGCTTGTATTGTACAGGATTGGTTTCAGGAACATGCCGGTGAGTTTACTTTGCTTAGGTGGCCCCTATAATCCCCATTGATAATTTGTGGCATGAAGTTGAACGAGCCATCAGACAGCTGGATCCACAACCCTGCAATCTCACACTCCTGGAAAATGCTGTTCATCAAGCATGGTCTCAGATTCCACAAACCACCTATCAACATCTCGTGGAGTCCATGCCACGAAGAATCGACGCAGTATTAAAGGCAAGAGGAGGCCCAACGAAGTACTCAGGGGTGGTCATAATAAGTGGCTACTCACTGTTTAAGCAGCCGCCCGTTCCTAATTTAGGGCGACTGGTTTCAGGTAAGGGAGAGAGCCAGCGCCGTAAGAGAAACACGACAACCATGCTTTACCGTGATTCAAACCCGTACCCATCGTCAGAAGCGAGCAAGTCGACCACTGCGGCACCGGGGCGGCATGTAGGCATTTACATCCATTGGATGGTTTTGCAGTTTTTTCGAATTTCGCAAATATAACTGCAATGTATTTCAATAAACGTGTGCAATGAATAGCAGACTGTGATCATATTGGAAAATCTATCTTCTTTTTTTTTTTTTTTTGCTATGAAAAATAACTGAAATAAATGAAATGGTTAAGCACATCACCTGGCGAATAAAATGCCATGCCTTACACAATTAAATTTTTAACAGAAAGATAATGCTTAAAATAGTCGGTATTAAAAATACATGCACTAAGCCATTCCCGAGGAAAAGTCTAAAAGTTAAAGCGATGTTAAGGAAAGTTATTAATTTCTTATAAAACTTGTCATTCTAACAAACATTGAGGTATAAATGAAATTCAGTGTTCATTTGATTTTCCACTGAACTGTGTTATAAAGTATCTTTAGACAATTTTAAATACTATGTAACAGTATTTACTCACAATCTGGAAAACAATATTCCCAAATCACTCGATTTCCACAGGATAACATTTCCATGAATTTACCCAGTGCTAACCGAAATTAGTAAAGTTAGTCGCCTTAATTTTCCTGCTTCTAATTTGAGCTACTGGACAGTTTTCTTTTCTGTTAGAACTGCACGTGCGTTATTACAAGGGATGCTTTGATAAACAACATCACTCTTAGAAATCAGAATTCTTGCAATACTAATTCTTATTACTCAAAATGTGATTCATGTAAATGTCGAACATATGGTGCATTTCAACTATTTTATATAGAATTAATGATGCATGAAAAAATTAGTTTTAAAACCTACTAGTGTTAGTAATTCTAGCTCTTTCTCTTGCATCTAATGTTTCATCATAATACACTGTCTGACACAGAAAATGCCACACCATGAAAGAATGCTCGAAAACAGACCAAACTGCACACACAGATAGCCAAGTAGGTCCTGAACAAATGATTTAATTGTCACGTACAGACTATGCCCCAGTGATTGAATATACTGGATGCTCAATAAGGAGTGTGTCCCCCATTTTCGGCGACACACCGTTGAATTCGACGTGTCATCGGGGCAATGAGAGTCCAAATAGAGTCCTGAGGTATCGTGGACATGTGGTGTTGATCCGAGTCCACAGTTCATCTTCACTTTGCGGGGGTGGGAGGGTACTAAACCGACGTCCAATCGTGTTTCCCACAAATGCTCGATGGGCGAGAGGTCGGGGGATCGTGCTGGCCACGGAAGTATCCGAACGCCGTGTAAAGCATTCAGGCTGATCCAAGCGGCATGCGGCCAGGCGTTATCATGTTGAAAAACGACGTTTGGGATGCCCTGCAGATATGATAGTACCAAGGGCCGCAGCACCTCCTCAACATAGCAGCGTGCCGTCAGTGTGCCCGTTATGCTTACCAGCGGTGAGCGGCTGTTGGCGCTGATAGCACCCCACACCATGAAGGCAAGTTGCCGGGCCGTGTGGCGCTCCACAGTCACGGAGGAATCCGCCCGTTGGCCACGTCGCCCCCAGAATATCACACGGCGATAATCCGTGGTGGCACAGAACCGCGATTCGTCGTTGAACACTACACTGTTGCAGCTAATCGGCGCGACACTGTCCGCGTCGATATCGGACATCCAAGCCTCCCTGTACACTCCGCAAAATGTCACACGTTGTGGCCTGTGGGTCCGCTACGGCATGACGTCGGACGGTCGCATCCCTGCTCTGGTCCGCCCACGATGTTGCACAGATCCTTCCTGGGACCACTGTCTTCACATGCGACCGAGCGTTGTGGCATCATGTTGCGTTTCGTCCGCAATACGACGCAATGACCATCCGGCGGTACGAAGGCCTACGATGTCACCTCGTGAACTCATCCGTTTGACGAAATCGTGTACGACGGCGTCTTAACGGAATTGGCAACCTTTCTTCGTTCTGCAGATTCGGTTGCAGCAGAACCACTGATTCCTTGCGGCCGTGACGACGTCTCGACTGATGGCCTCACTGGCTGGTTGTCCGCTTATATCCCACGCGCCGTTTGTACGATTGTACTGCAAATGAATCATTTGCGTAACTTGTACGAGTGCACTCACCCTGCAATTTGCATGGCGCTGCGCTCACGTCTTCGTGGTGTGGCATTTTCTCTGTCAGGCAGAGTCTTTTTTCAAAGTATCATTGCAAATATACTCTTTGCGAAAAGTGCAAAAAAATAAAAAAAACATTCCATGAATGTCATTCAATTCTGATGAAATTCCGCGTGCTAATGATGAAAAAATAACGACCAATAACTAAATAGCAATCCGCCAAATCACATGGGGAATGCGCATCGAGGAGGTTTCGTCAAGAGCAAAGCTCACACGCAGGGTCATTTGTGACAGCAGATTGCGGCGGTATTAATCTACACGGACACTGATGATGCCACGACGTCGGATCCGTGCACAATACGAGCAACTGAGCGCGTTCAAAAGCGGACATAAAATTGAGCTGAGAGAGGCCGGTTGGTCAAGTCGATGTAACACCAGGAATTTAAGTGGCAGCAACGCAGCAATCGGATAGTATTAGCGTCAATGGGTCAAGGAGGGTACAACCCGGCGGCACGCGGGCATTGGACGGCCGCTGGCAACGACAGAACATGAGGATCAAGCGATTGTGAGAGACGCACGAACAGAACGGAATTCGTCGCTCCCAACCATTCGTTGCCTATGCTGCATCGTCTACAGGTACGGAAGTGTCCATTCGGACTGTTTCCAGACGACTTGCCGCCCGGAGACTACATTCGAGGAGTCCACTCCGGCACCTACCACTGACCAACAAGCATCGCCGGCTCCGGTTGCAGTGGTGTCGGGCCCGATCAACGTGTGATAGTCTCCAGTGGTGTTGGGCCTGATCAACGTGGGATAATCTCCAGTGGTGTTGGGCCCGATCAACGTGGGATAGTCTCCAGTGGCGTCGGTTTCTTCAGTTACGGTTTGCACTTAGCGCCATTAACCAGCGCAAACGTGTCGGGAGACGAGCTGACCAGCTAACGAATCCTGCCTTTACCGTGGAACGGCCCACGGCGTTCACAGTGGGAACGACTGTCTGGGAGTAATATCCTACAATATCTGGGCTGGCTTGGTAGTCCTCCGTACCAACCTTTCCGCTCAACAGTACGTCGACGACATTCTACGACCTGTTATGTTACCATTCCTGTTGAAACATCAACGAGTAAATTTTCAGCAGGATATTGCCTGCCACATATGGAACGGCTCTTCCAGGCCTGCGTCCGTAATGTGCACACCCTTCCATGGCCAGCCTGATCTCCCGACCTCTCATCGGTCGAGCATGTTTGAGACATGCTGATACGTCATCTACGCCCATTCTGGGATATCGGCAAACTTGCCTGCAATTTGGACGCTATTTGGCATGCTTTACATCAGGACAGAGTCCGTGAACTGTATTGATCTATTCCACGTCGGATTTTTTTTTTTTTGATTGGAGGTTTAACGACTACCGTGAGCAACTCAATGGGCTATAAGCAGTCGCCCGTCCCTAATTTAGGGTCACTGGTTCCAGGGAAGGGAGAGAGTCAGTGCCGTAAGACAAACACAACATCCATGCCTCATCGGGATTCGAACCCGGAACCCTTTCGGACGAATGATCAGAAGCCATCGCTTAGACCACTGCGCCACCGGGGCGGCCCACGTCGGATTACCGCTTGTATCCTAGCCAGAAGTCGTGCTACAACGTACTGACTTGTTTCACTCGTGTAGCTGTTTTATCCGAATAAATGGCCGAACTGATCTGGAATGGCAATTATTTTCTTTCCTATACATGCACATTGCACATATCAATGTTTGTCTTGATGGGACGATTGCTTCTGCGTGCTTCTTTTTTTTTTTTTTTTTTTGTAAAGAGTGTGTATATTAGATTACTTTCTCAAAATACGAAATCAAAGCAGTTACAACAAACGAGTATCGGACCACTGTTAGAATATAGATACAGTATATTATCACTCAGAAAGAGATATGCACCCTATCTAGAGATCAGTACAGATTTGCTCAAGATCATCGGCCGAAAAGTCATTTTTAAAATGTTAGCTGGAATAAGCTTCCGATGCTCATCTATTGTGCAGTAACTAAAATTCAACTATACTGCTGTTTCGTGTCATAAAGGTTAATGCTATCTCTCTCTCTCTTCTTTACTAAATCGTCAGTTTGAAAGAAAAAAATCCAAATCCAGTAAAACGGAACCTTCTGTTCCTTGTATTTAGCCAGAATATTTGGATTTCCTAAAGACCAATGACCACAAAGAGAAATTAAAAAATTCCTGATCCCTTAAACTCATTTCGATAGGTGTTTGTGAAATGTACTCTACAGATCAGTCTATCAATTTTATATTGCCGTCAACAAAAATTAGTCGGTGATTATGATCACTGCCGGAACCGGAACTGAACATGTTTCGAATTTATCTGTAAACATCTGTTACAATAATTAGAATACGTATGCCTGGAAAAGGTCAATTTTCTTTCCTTTTCCTTGTACAAAGAGGAGAAAGAGATGCCAATAATTAATGTTGATATATGTGGAGGAAATTCGAAAAGGGACAGGATGAAGAGATAATTTTCGAGAGAGAAAAGTGGGATTCCGATCACATATTGAAATAGCTCCATATTACTGAGAAATGTAAAATTCAGTGCATCCCTTAATTTGCATTTTATGAAATACTTTAGGACACTTCACTGTGTAGCATGAGAAACTAAGCTTCACGATCGTGAACACAAAATTTTCATGACGTAAAACTCAATAAATCACACTGATTTATTGTCTTTCCAAGTAAGATGCTGAAACAAATGTAAGGAATACAGAACTATTTTTAGCACGTCTTTTGTTTAAAAAGATCGTGCTTATGTTATCGGTTTGTCTGTCCGTCCGTCTGTACCCACGATATCTCTGCAACTATTAGTCCGATTTGAAAAATTATTTTTGCATTGGGAAGCTTGAAATACGCAAATGATGATCCTTTCTTTCGTTTTTTTACGTTGTGCAATTTCGCCGCTAGAGGGCGTAAATGCAGATGATGTGAAATTCAAAATACGTTTTATTCCACATATTTACTTCTAAACATCCGATTGAAAAAAACTATTTTATCTTTCGATTCCATTTATGTCGAAGAGTATTTTAGGTATAGTTATTTTTTTAAATTATGTATACATTTTCCGCTAGGGGCGTAAAATAAATTACAGTTCCCCCGATAACTCTTCTTCTAAAACTCCGATTTGAAAAATTGTTTCTTCAGCGGATACACCTCCTGATGAAAAATCGTTTGCATATAATTGATAATTTTTGGTAAAGAATATTTTGCCCACCAGGTGGCGTAAGAGTTAATTTTTGCTTCTGATGCATTTGCCATACAATCTGAGCTTCTAAAATAACGACTGAAAAAAATAGTTCGTGGACTGATGCCACTCACGTCGCTAAACTTTTCTTGAAATATTTTCTTCTTAAAATATTCCATGGTTTCTCCGCCAAGGGGCGTAGATGTATATCTTATTTTTGTCAATATCTCTACTTCTAGGAGTCCGATTTGAAAAATTTCGTTATTGTTGGATAGTGTTTTCAGTGTGACATGTTTTTCATATAATTTCAAAATTTTTAAGTAATTCATAGACTTTCCGCTAGGGGCCGTTAAGATATATTGCGTTTCCCCCTATATCTCTGCTTCTAAATCTCCGATTTGAAAAATTATTTTTGCCCCGGATACAGCTCCTAATGGGAAATCCTTTGCACATAATTTCTAATTTTTGTAAAAAATGGTTTGCCCACCAGGTGGCGTAAGTTTTAATTTCCACTTCTGACGTATTTGCAGCAAAATATGAGCTTCTAAGCTCTCGATTGAAAAAAAGTCCTTCGTAGACCGATACTACTCATGTCGAAAAAAACTTTTAGGGACATTTTCTTCTTAAAATAATGCGTGGTTTCTACGAAAGGGGACGTAGATGTATATCTTATTTTTGTCAACATCTCTACTTCTAAGAGTCCGATTTGAAAAATATGTTCTTTGTTGGATAGTGTTTTCCAGAGTGACATGTTTTTCATATAATTTCATAATTTTTAAGTAATTCGTAGACTTTCCGCTAGGGGCGTAAAAGTAAATTGTTTTCCCCTATATCTCTGCTTCTAAATTTCCGATTCGAAAAATTATTTCTGCACCGTATACAGCTCCTGATGGAAATCCTTTGCACATAATTTCTAATTTTTGTAGAAATTGGTTTGGCCACCAGGTGGCGTAAGTCTTAATTTCCGCTACGGATGTATTTGCAGCAAATATGATTTTCTAAAATCTCGATTGAAAAAGAAGTCCTTTGTAGAGCGATACTACACATGTCGAAAAAACTTTTAGGAACATTTTGTTCTAAAATAATGCATGGTTTCTACGCCAGGTGACTTAGATATATATCTTACTTTTGTCTATCTCTACTTCTAGGAGTCCGATTTGAAAAATTCCTTCTTTGGTGGAAAGTGTTTCCGATGCCAAATGTTTTTCATATAAATTCAAAATTTTCAATAAATCGTAGACTTTTCACTAGGGGGCACAATGGCAAATTGCGTTTTCTGCGTTATTTCTGCTTCTAAAACTCCGATCTGAAAAAATTATTCCTGTGTTGCATACAACACCTGACGGAAAATATTTTTCATATAATTTCTAATGCTTGGTAAAGAATGGTTTGGCCACCAGGGGGCATAAGTGTTAATTTCTGCTTCTGATGCATTTGTAGCAAAATCTGGGCTCCTGAAAACCTGACTAATTTTTTTTTACTTGGACCGATACCGCTCATATTGAATAACCTTTTGAGAATACTTTTTTCCTAAAGCAATGAATTGTTTTCCCACCAAGGGACGTAAAGTCACATCTTATTTTTGTCGATATCTCTGTTTCTGAGAGTCCGATTTAAAAAATTATTTCTGTGTTGGCGAGCGTTTCCGCTGCGAAATGTTTCTCATATAAATTCATGTTTTTCTTAACGCACAAGTCTGCAATCAGAGGACGTAATCTCACAATTCCGTTTACAGCAATATCTGAGAGATCAAAACCCCGATTGAAAAACCTCTTTCTTTTGTCAGATACTATGTTCTCCATACCGGTTCCATTGACTTTGGATAGCTTTGATAAATTTAATTTGTGTCAAAACGGATTTAAAAGACGTGCTTATTACACCCGAAAATTACCTGTCATCTTTCTTGTTGAAACTGGAAAGGAAATTCTTCAATGCAGTATTTCATATCCACTTCTCCAGTTTTTATACCGATGATGCCATAAGAGACAGGTTGTACAGATTTTGTATATTTTTGCACTGCTATATGTTTCTGCTTTGTAAATGCGACTTCAGTTTTACTCGTAAGGATTTTTCACAGAATGATGCAGCACTTTGAACAGAGTATGCTTAAAATAGCAGCCTATCAAATAGAAAGAACGCAGAAAAAATACAGTTTTTATTATTGAAAGTACATCGATCACATTCTAAATATTGATACGTATGTTTTTGTTTTACATGTAATAGGTTTCGAACTCTTTCTTGTGATGTATCTGACTTTCCCCCTGAAAACTGCGTTTTGATATTTCCGTTTACGCGTTTCTTGTAGAGCTTGACTGTGTAACACCAACAGTAGTCGATCGTCACGTTAGCACTCCATTTGCCTTGGTATCTTCCTTCGATCTGTTTTATATCCGGCTAAAACCTTTTACCTTGTTCTTCACTGAAAGCTCTCAAATTTTACGGAAAGTAGTCCAAATGACCATCCAGAAAAATGTACTTTATTTTTTTCTAATACTTTTAAGTTCTTGAACATCGTATTCTCAATTTCGTCGCAGTTTGGATCCTTGCAGGACAGTTTTATGATATCTTTAAATAGAATCTATTGCTTCTTTATGAATGCCAACTAGTGAGTTTTCAAATTCTTATCCTTAACCACTTTCCTTTTATCTCGTGATATGTCTTCTTTGAGCACGCTTCCGAAAATTCTGAAAACTGTTCTGGCACAAAATCTCAAAACCGTTCCTATATAGTTTTATAACTTTCCCAAATTGTTTCATTAAGCACATTTTTACATGTAAAAGAGGCCAAGGGTCCCAATTTTTCAGATCAACCAAACTCTCTCGTACAGTATTCTTTGTTTCGGGTGAAGCCTAACTGGCAAGATAGATTCTTTGCTGTACTAACCTGTTCACGCAAGAAAGATGAAAACTTTTTGTATCCTGTCTGTTGTTACCTGGGCAGCGTAGAAAGTACTCTTCTAAATTCGCTCAAACTACCCAAATGTAGTCTTTGAAATTAATGCTAGTCAGATTAGATAAACATAAGTTTTCCTTTATTTACACAGAATTGTCCACAGTAGCAGAATCGTACTGTCTACCACTGTGTAAAAGAACTGCCATAAACGTCTTCTCTTTTTTAAAACATTTATTTTAAAAGTTTGTCTCTTGCATAATGTTGATGATTAGAGATGAAAAGTCTCTAATCATCAACATTTTACACAAGACCAAACTTTTTTATTAAAGCAATAACATTCATGCTATTAATAGGAAAAATCACCTTCTTCAGCAGAATACGGCAAATTCGTTTCTTCGGTTCCAATACCAAGCGAATGATGCGCCAAGTGTAAATATTTCTTTTTTATCGCCGTATGGAACCCAAAATCTATACAGAACTTCAGCAGAACCCTAATCTTTAACCAGATCATTAAGCTCACTTTGAGAAAAACTTTAGGTCTGTGCCACAGTTATCACGCTGGACCTTGTGAAGAAGGTTTTTCTCCGGTGGTGACGTAAAAATCCACGTCTTCCGCTCCGGGGCCGGACATTCTCCCGACTGAAATACGCAGGCAAAGCTTATCGCTGCAACTTGTCATTTTAACTGATGTGTTACCACAGTTAAGCTTCACAAACTCTTCGTTCTCATTATTACAGCTCTATCATTCAGGGTTTACAGGAACATCTTTAAAGGGTTCTGGTGGTTTGGGCAAAGGTATGCAGGATACATGAGACGTAGGTTTTATAGAATATGATAGGTTTCGAAACAAAATCTCTTCATTTTAAAGTTATATGCGTATACGATATATTTACAAAAGTCATCGGACATCTAGAAGAGAAAAACAACATAGCATTTATTGACATACAAGTACGGTGTCGTTCCACCTTTGCCCTTAATGCACGCATTGACCCTTCGAGAAGGTTTTGGAAGACAGCGATAGGTATGCGCTTCTATTCAGTACATAATGCTGCCGCTAACTCTTGCTTAGTTGTAGTCGGTTTCCAAACTTCTTATGCGGCGCTGTAATTCATACCATAGGTGCTCCTTGGGATAAAGTTCAGGTCTCTGTGCTGGACAGTCCACACGACCACGCTGTAACAGTGTTTGCTTTATGGCTCGGTGCATGCTGGAACCGACAAGGTCCGGTTCCATAGTATTGCCACAGAGTTAGTAGGCATAATTGTCCAGAATATCGAGGTAGACGAGCTGGTTAACAGGTTTGTCCACGATAATCAATGGGCCAGGACCATACCACAAAAACACCTCCACAAGTGTACACTGCCAGCTCCAAACGTGTCGGTAGGAACAGTACACTGTGATACATAGCGTTTCCCTGGCTGCCGCCATACCCACACACGGCCATCAGACTGATGGATCATGTATCTGGATTCATAAGTCCATATAATCCGTTTCCATTTATCTACGGTCCACGATAAATGTTATTTACACCATGCTAAACGACGAGTAGCATTCCAAATGGAGATGAAAGGCTGATGAGCAGCCGCACGACCACGGTAACCCATGGAGTGAAGTTCTCTGCGAATGGTACGTGTACATACCAAAGTTCCAGCATTTTTACTCACCTGTACACTGCGGTCTTGGGCAGTACTCCGTCGATTAGCTTTAACGACTCTCCTGAGGCTTCGACGTCTTCTATCACTGATTTTCTTTGGTCTGACGGTACGTTTTGCTGCTTCAAGCACGCTATGTATCTTCCACTTATGCAGTACATCCAACCCAGTTGACATGAGTATGTTTAAACACCTCCCGGTTTCTCTTATGGACAACCCACTAATATAATTACCACCCAACAATCTTTCCTTTCTCAGGGTCAGTTGTCTCCCGCGGCGATATTTTCACTGAAACTCACAGTGAGATAAGATCGAAGTCAGCTGCAGGCTTGCTTTTATACCGTTTGCCGTTGTACCGCGCATCATAACAATGCTCTGATCCGTTCATTTGTTTTTAAAGTGGTGTCCGGTGACATTTGTCAATATAGTGTATATAAAACGCAAAAGCATCAGTCATCAGTGTGAACGTTTTGTTCGCACCACCCCATTGGCGTACAAATACGAATCGATTTCTTTTATCTTTTCTGAACTGGCTCAGTTCTTGAACATAAACAGGACAGCCCTTACGTAAACCCCATGATTTGTCCTGCTCCCCAAGTTTTACAAGAAGTACGCATAGTGAGCTATATTTGAAAAGTCTGTATAATGTTCAGATCTTGATTTTTAATGACAAACTTCCTAAAGTACGTATAACAGAAACTGTCCGAACAGTTAATGCATCCTCTTGTAGCCAGTGTTTAAAAACGTACCATTTATTACATCAAAAACAAACACAAATACATACGCAATTATTCAACTCAGAAACACAAATCCAACTGGCAGCTTTCAGCCTTAGAAGGAGATGGAAATCAGTTCAAACACAAGGTCAGACATGCTTAAATACTATTTCCGGGCCGCGGGTGATCTAGTGGTCAACGTTCGTTACTGCCACGGAGAAGACCTCGGGTTCGATCCACTAAATATCCGCCGTGCGTCGGATGGGCACGTTAAGTCTTCGGACCCCAGGTATTGTCTCCCGGTAATAAATAAGAGCGTCGTCGTCCCCCTTTCTACCTCGCCTACGTGTCACTTTCCTATCGGGCACTCTAGCCCAAATCTCCTAGCTTCCTATTTCTAAGGGTTGTTTAAGACCTGGGGTCAGACACTCCTTTCCTAAAATCCCCTACATCTGATCTGATCTTAAATACTGTTTCCGCATGTTTCGCTATCACGGTGTTCCTTTTCCCTCAGTACGTCCTCCACCTCTTTTCAAACATTACCAGATTCATGTTCATGCATGTTACACAATATATTTGAGTGGCAACATCATTTTGTAGTTTAAGTGGCAACTTTAGTTTGTGAAAACATTGAGTGGCAACATTAGTAATAAGAAACAGAAACAAATCTCAAATAGTAAAATTGTTTTAGACTTATTAGATAAAAAATAACTGTTATAGATGTGGTACAGAAGATTTTGACAACGCTGACAAAAAATGTTGTATTAGGCAGGTAATCAGCCTACGATAAACTAGAGATACTGCGGTAAATGAAGCTATGATAGATTCTCATGAAACTGGGGATAAAGGGCAGGGGTAAATGAAGAATGTTAAAAACCCGAGTAAATAATCTCATCGTTGAGTAAAACTGGTTCTACCCTCATTGACCTCAGAAGCATACATTTTTTTATTAACGCCTTTTGCTGATTTAAATCTTTGAATGCTCTCGTTTTTAAAATAATATAGCTATAACAGCTTCAGCACCGGTGCCACTTTCAGGATGAAATGAGGGATCACTGAAAAATGTCACAAACAAAATGATGACAGATTTGAAAATGGGGCTACTTAAAAAGGAATGGGAAGACATGAATTTAACAAATTACAAAGAAACATAAATTCAGCTCTTAGAGGATATCTACGAAAGAAAATTTGCGAACTGATGGCATGTTACACTATCATCGTCTTTCTTGATGAAAACGAATGTGAAAGGAAAATTTGGAGGAAGAGGGAATGAAGGAGGGGAGAAGTCAGGACGAAAGGTAGATTGAGAAAAATGTGTTTCCGTCACGGCCACAAAAGACACTTCAAAAAGCAGAAGTTTCGATACATAAAATTGCGAAATTCGATTAAAATATGGATCAGAGGAAAAGTAATAATAACATGTGTGATACTGAAATAGCAGCACCCTGAAAGAACAAAAATACAGATAGAATACTTAGAGTAATTGAAACGAAGGCGATAAGAAACGCATGAGAGTCGCACAGCTGACGAATAGCTCCCTGAGGTATTTACTACCAAGCTCCTAGCACCTGGTCCCACAGAAGAGCCTTGATCAGTGCTAGCTGCAGGTGGGGTTGTAGACGGCATTCGATCAAAGTCCTCACGTGCTCAATTTGGCAGAAATTCGGGGACCTGGCTGGACAACAAGGCATTACACCCGTACCCTGGCATTCAGAGGAAAACCCTACGATTGGCATTCAGAGGAAAACCCTACGGTGTGAATGAGGATGTAATCATGTTTAAAACTGGTGTCAGGCTCCGCAAAAAAAAAAGGAGAGATCGTAAAGTTCTTGAATTTTAGCAGAGAATAGAGAACAGTCATTCTGAAGACGGTCTTTGCAAGTCACAAGCCTGATAGCTGCCACACACGCGCATTTGTTTGAACTCTGATTTCTATACGTATGTTTTTGTATCAGCTGAAACCACTTTGAGATGGATTCCGTGTTTTAACAATGTGTATCGTGGCCAATGTCATCCACCTGGCGATTTGTATGTACTTTTGAGCATTCGTTCTGGATGCCCAATTTCAATTTCACAGAGTATATTTAAATTCTTAAGTGCAAGATAGTTTCTCAAATTTATGATTGAAAGGCTTTAGCTGATTCATACGAAGTAAGTGGTGAATGCCACTTAGTATCATTTATATGATTTTTACTCCTCAGACATTTTAATTATCTGTTAGAAAAAATTTTAAATTCCTCTTCTGAAGAAATCAGTCTCTTTTTCTTTAATATTTCCTCTCCGTTAGTCCCTTATTATTATGTTTTCCTCATTTTACAATGACTTCCTAGTGTTAACATAAAACGGAAACTAGATTTTAAACATATTTTATTCTCATACACTACATTCATATAAACTTAAATATCAATTTAATTTTAAAAATTCTTTGTAATTTAAAGCAAGAGCGGAGGGTCGTTTCAATTGCTTTGGATAATGACAAACCCCAAGAAAGGAAGCGAAAAGAAGAAGTTAGAGAAAAGGAGTTGTTACTCCATTATCTGTGTCTCCATCTATTTTATCTACTATGGTCCAGAGGGATGTGAAAGTAATTATCCCACAGGGGGTGGCTGGCTCTCTTTCAACTTATTCTGGGACGGAGAACTCACTGGAAATTGCTTGAATGACCACCCAAACTAGTTTTGCGCTGCCTTATCTTCAGCATCAATGCGCACGTCAAGATATATGAGTGACTTGCAGAAAGACAACGTACAGTTGAGTGGTTTGTATCTAATTGATCCAATTATGCCCTCGAGATGGCTGCCTTTCCTCCGCAATTAAAATCTATGCAATTATTTCTGTTCAGTCCGCCTGAGTTTCTAATCAACACAAACTGTAAGCCAAATTTCGCGCTTTCCATTTTGGTGAATCTTGGCCTTTCTCTTGGATAAATCAATAATGCTCTGTTTCCAAGTATCTGCCCCCTCCCGGAAGTATCATGTGTCCGCTGGCGGCTGAAAATTGATTGGCATCTTCGTCCTTACATTAGCAATGCAGCAGCTCTTTAAGAGAAAATCTGCTCAACTTCGGATGACACTGCTGATTCGAACAATGTCTTTTCTAATCATCTCATTGTCGAAACATTAAGTATTGCGGACAGCGAACGTCAAGCTGCTATAACATTTCTGCATCGTATCGTCAGGTATTTGGGCGCAGCGAATACTGCACTTGAAAAACCAAATAGATTGAATTTTCAGATGAACAGGGAGAGCTGCAGGTAACAGATTTAATTAAAATGTTCGTGTTTATTTCAGCTCAATATTATAAATGATCAGTTTCTTTCTAGAAATCATTTATAAAGGAGAAAATAGGTGGAACAGAGGTATCCAATATTATTCAACCATACAATGTGAATTACTCAAGCATGCTGTGTGTCTTCACATCAGTCAACCCTGTGTAACTCGTTTTCGCACTAATGCGACAGAACTTTGACACTTTTGCAATTTTGTGTAATAAATAGTGTGGTAGTACATTTGTAGCCGCCAGAAAATCAGTCCCAACAATGACACCAGGACGAAAATATGCATCACACATTTTTTTGAATTTTCCCTTGTGAGACTAAATTGGCCTTTAAATGAAATATCACAAGAAGTGACAGGGAATTTGTCTTCACGTGTAAAAGGCAGGCATGTGAATTCATGCCAAATCTAGGAGCTCATATGTTGTTTTCAAGGATCACTTGTTAATTAATTTTAATCTTATATGATAAAGTCGTGATTTCTGCCGAGGTGGAATTGTCTGGGATTCAGTGGACCAGCTGAAGTAGGATAAGGAATACCTATATGAAGAGACGATATAGATACCTTAATTTACTCAATCTGATATTTCTTCAAATTTCATTCCTTCGGTTGATTTGGAATGTGTTGTACGTGGTGCAAGGGTAGCATACTCGGAAGAAAAAATGGGGGACGTGCATTCGAATTCTACCAAAGCTTCCGTGTTGTAAGGATTTGCCTACACCGAGAACAGTAAATTATAAGATTTTGTTTGTAAAAGATTGAACTTCTAAAGCTTTATGACGTCGGATCTCCTCAGCCTAACAGTAGATTTTCCCGTACGAATTACATGATGAGTAAAAGTCAAAGATGTGTTTAAATGGCAGCACAGTATCTCTTGAGCGCAAATTAACTTCAAATCATGCAAATAAACGGCAGACATTAGTTTCTGTGCACCGTTCGTTTCGCACATTAATTAGGGCAACATATTTTCAGCCAAAAAAAATATATCACGTCATCAAAAGCCTTTTCCTCTTAGTAATAGAATGTCTTTATTTTCTTATGGTTAATTAAAAATAGCCTTGTTCATGCAAGTCATAGAATAGCCATATTCATCAACAATTATCAAACCACTGCTGGGTTAAGGTCTCCCTTAATCTCTCTCACAAATTTTCTCTATTGAGCCAGTCTCATCCATGTCACTCCAACGTACGTTGGAAATTCATCAAGCCATATTCCACGTGGTTTTCTTCTGGGTCTGTTTCTATCCTTCTGAATTTGGTCTAGCATTTCAGTTGTCCAACGTGCTGGTCAGTTCCTCTAGCAATATGTTAATCTGGCTCCCATTTCAAGAATTTTACCTTAATCATGATGTCATCAACTCTTCCTAACTTCCTGATGCACGAGTTCTTATTCCTATCTTCCTGATCCACGAGTTCTTATTCCTATCTTCCTGATCCACGAGTTCTTATTCCTATCTTCCTGATCCACGAGTTCTTATTCCTATCTTCCTGATCCACGAGTTCTTATTCCTATTCTTCCTGGTTATACCAAGTATGCAATTCTACAGATTTCTTTCAGCGGTTTGCAGCCACTAAATGTCTCTTTTAGTTAAGGTCCATGCCACTCATCCACAAGTAAGAACTGGAAGGATGCATTGGGTAAAAGGTTTTTGTTTTAAGACAAAATATTTTGTTTTCTTGAATATTTTTATGTTTCTTCCAAATGCTTTCCAACTAAGTTTTTTTACACCTATTAACTTCTTCTCCGATCTGGCACCTTTTTGATATCAGTTGTCCAAGGTTAGTGTAAGCATTATATAACGTACAAGTTTGTCAGCGCCGAGCATCGAATTCGGGTCCCGTCACTCCGGACTAAGTCGCTCTCCCAACTGAGCTACTCGGACATGTGCTATCACTGCTATCTGCCTTTATCTCGTATGCGTCCTGCGGGGTAGGCACGTCACATCCACCCCTTCCCAAAGAGGGCCGGGGGCATGGCCCACGGGTCAGCCGGGACCATGTGTCTCTGTAGGCAGTCATCCCATGAAGGACGCGCATTTGAGAAATCCTAGACAATGTTTTAGTGTGTGGAAGGTAACATCACACTAATTTATTTTTTTGAAGCACTGAATAAGGGATTCTCATTTTTCCTGTCTCGCCGTGTGGAAAGAACATCACATCATTGCGAGAAACATAACAGCCGGGTCATCTTGGAAGTTCGGGCGTCAATATAACGTACAAGTTTGTCCGCGCCGGACATCGAAATCGAGTCCTCTCACGTCGGAGTAAGTCCCTCTCCCAACTGAGCTACGCGGACATGTACTCTCACTGCTGTCTGCCTTTATCTCGTGTGCTTCCTGTGGAGCAGGCATGCCACAATTGGTTACTTCCAGATCTGCTAAATCAAACACTAAATCATTAGTTCTTGTAAAAGCATTGAACAACAATTTTGTTTTCTGTAAGTCCATTTCTCAGCTCTCTTCTTTACTCTTGTCAGGAAGTTCCTGGGCAATACTCCGCATCTTTCAGAGGTACTTGCAAAAATGACATATATATGTGTGTGTGTCTAAGGTTAGTTTCAAACATATTATCCATGCCACTCGAAGCCGTGCTTACTCGGGCGAGAGGTCCGACCTTAGACCACTGAGCCACAGGAGCGGCTGTACGGCAGATTCAAGAGATTCGTCTTCACGATATTTGGAGGAAACATTAAAAAATCTTGCAAACTATGTTGTCTTTTCATTCAAATGTAATTTTTTTATATTTGATTACAAATTTCTGAATTTATAATCTTCAAACCACCACACAAAAATAAACTCACGCTAGTAACACTCACTATTTACACAAGAATTGTTCTTTCTAAGTTGCCTGACTAAGAAAAAGACATTTAATAAACCCGTGGGCCATGTTTTTTTTCCCACACCACCCGAACGTAAACGATTTTTCAGTGACCGCCAGCTGGACTCATCAATCTGGATGCAGGTTTCTGTGTCAGAATGGACGAAATTACGACAGTTAAGGCAATGCACGAAACAAAACCATAAATAACCTTCGTAGCCCAGTAAAGCACTCTTAATATTGCATGCTTCACAACAAAAGCAAAAAACTTCCATTCCATCCATAAACGACAGAACGACATGAAGAGTTTGAGACATTTCAGAAACGGCCGAACAGTAGTAGAGAGAAACGATATCTTCGGTATGACTTGTTTAGAATCGGGAAATGAGATATTTGCAAAGACTTGTTGAGGTCTCCGAAAAACGACACGAAAATCCGTATCACATAAAATTTTCCAACCCATCAACTAAACACAGCGCCGGCGAATGAACTACACGAGTGGTCGTATCACCGCAAGAGAGGAAGCGCGGATATGACAGACAGCTAGTGGGACCATTTCGGAGAATCACCCCAATAATTGTTGGAGTGAATTTTAATATTTAAACGTACTAATAATGAAACCCAAGTACAAACTAAGAAACTTAGTTGTAGTAGCTAAGAAGTTCAAGGTTAATGATAAACTGGTGATTTCACTGAATACTACACAACCCCAGAAGTGCTGAATACCCTACGTACACAAATAGTGGCACTGCAGCTTAGTTGCGAGCGCAGTATTGTGAGGTTACACGAGGCGTGTTAAATAAGTAATGCCGCAGCGCAATGGCATGGCCTGTTGCCTAGTAACCAGTCAGACGGCAAACGATTCTTTCTGCCATTAGCTTCATTTTATCGCGTAATCGAAATGCATACATCTATCTGTTTGCACTTAATTGTGTTTAAACTGGATGGTTCTTTTTCAACTGTGGCGATATATGTCAAACAACGATCAGTTATAGAGCCTTTAACTCATGAAAAGGTGTTTCCCAAAGAAATTTACTCTAGATTAGAGACAGTTTATGGTTCTGGAAATTTGGATATACGCAATGTTCGTCCTTGGGTAGGAAAATCAAAGGACAGCGGAGGAGTGTCGGCGATAAAGGATCAGGCGCAGAGTGGGAGGCCCGCAATCGCAACTTGGGATTTGAACAGGCACAAAAATCAATGAGCTCTTCAGGCAAAAATCGAAGAAGAATCCCAGAAACATAGCAGGTAAGCTGAACGTTAGTTTAGATAGTGTCAATGTCATTGTTAACGTTTTGGGATACAACAAAATGTGTGATTGTTGGGTACTGCGTCATTTAACGACTGAAATGAAGAAATCAAAACTTGAAACATGCCAAAGGTTGCTTGCTCGCTCGGAAAGATATGGAAGTGATTTTCTCCAAAGCATTGTGACTGATAATGAGAGTTGGGTTCATCCTTATGATTCAGAAATAAAAAGATCAATCGCCGGAAGACCGACACTCATCTTTTCCTCGAGCAAAAAAATTCAAAATTCAAATATCTGCCGGTAAGTGCATTCCAAGTGTGTTCTGTTCTGGGATTAGAGAGGCGCTGTCTTTACCTGGAATACATGGTCACAGGTACGACTGTCAACTCTGAGAGTTACGTGCAAGGTACAAACCGCGTGCGTAGGGGAAAAGCTAATGATTCTGCAACACGTGAACGTCAAATCCCACGCCAGTGCTTTCACTTCAGAGGCCATACAGAAAATCAGATTTGAAGTTCTTGAACACATTACCCATAGCCCAAATTTGCCGCCGTCGGGCTTCTGGTTGTTTTCTGCTCTCAAGAGATATTTGAAAGGTATTCAATTCACCTGTGACGAAGATATTCAAACCACTACTAGGAAATGGTTCCGAGAACACCTTGAATATTTTTACTGAGACGGGTTGAAAACCATGTTAAATGTTGGCGTATCTGTTTTAAGAGTAAATGGGACTATATAGAAAAACATAATGTATAAAATTGAATGTTTGTTTGTCCACTACGCAAATCTACAGTTTTCAATTTAGAACCACCAATTTTTTTATTCTATCACATGGTACTCTAACGTAGACCGTATAAAACCTGGTGATTCCGCGAATAGTAATATTTACTCGGAAAATACCCGTAACCCCTGTTATATGTTTATAAAAAACAACAAAAATCAAACAGAAAAACTAAAAATACTGTGTGCTTAAACAAGAAATACTGTGACTCTACAAAGAATAAAATTCCAATTCAATGGAAAAAATGAAATGCAGTATTAGGTACGGCACATGCCTTAAAAATTAATCGTTTTCATTTGATTTGTACAAACTCTAGATAGAGAATTATCACCAAATTCTCCCGAGAAATGCCGGGCAATTCAGCTAGTAAAATATATGCATTAAAGTAGATATTATGTGCTTTGTTCTTGTTTCGTTTTAATTTGATACCTTGCCACTGGGCTTGTATGTATTCCAATACGGAGGTATTACTTTTTTAACGCTTTCTGTATTATTAATTAATTATAGTGCTTATTGTGGTTATAATTATACTATTTAACAAGCGTTACGAAAATTTTTAAACATTTTAGCAACCATTACAGTAGTACCACGGTGCGTATCAGCTGAATATCAGCCTTGTGTCTATATGCTTACAAGTTTATCCTACAGAGAAGTTTTTAAATGAGTAGTAGAAGTTCTCGGTTTCTCCATCCGAAAATCTGCTCCTATAAGTACACTTTCAATCAAAGCGTCAGAAAATACCGTTAACCAAAAGGAATCCATCTAGGTGGAATTCGTGACAGAATTTTCTTCAAATCCACGAATGGACCGGGATCAGTGACACTTTGTCGTGACGACAGTGATTTGCTAAATTGCCTTCAACACGACATTGAAATAACAATAATAAAAAAAAGTAATCCCGCAGAAACAGCTTGTTTTCTAGACGTAGCTGGAGGCGTAGATTTAATCGAAAGAGACAAACCGTCCCCTTGTTCGTGCGCGAACCTGCCAGATGGTCAGAGAAGGACATCAAATTGTCACGTGTTCCAAAAGCGCAGAGCGTTAACAGCGATAAATAATAAATTAGCCGAAAGAAATATATTTGGCTGTCGCAAAAAGATCTGAAAATAAGAATTAAAAATTAACGAAAGCTCGGGGAACAAATATTCATTTAACGCAGAAATTATAATTACTATTAATGAGAAAAAAGGAAGCATTTTTCTTAATATTAACTCTTTCAACGACTGCCATGAATTATGAATTATTCTGAAAAGAAAATGATCCCTGCGTTTCCCAGAATCGTCTTACTTTACCGAAAAAAAGAAAAATGTTAGAAAGCTGGTGAGCATAAATTAACACATTAAAATTTATTATGATGTGTGGGTTCCCTAATTTTATTTCATCTGGAGGGTAAAGATGAACACACACAGATTTTTAGTAAACATTTAAAATCCACGTTCTTTTAATGTTCACCTCAAATAAATGAAACGCTCCTTTAACTGTAGGGGAAGTAGCAAGAGCGGGCTATTTAAATATCTCGTATTGTAATACATATTTTACACTAATGCTGTGGTATGTGGTATAATTATTTGTTTTATCTTTCGACATAGTCCCTGTCAAATGTCTCCCGCCCATGCTCTTGCGCGGTGATACAGGTGAAAAAATAAATATTTATCTTCCTCTTCCAACTACGCACCCACAGCTGCTATCACCTAACAAACACATTTCCTCCAATAGATGTGTTTTCTTCAGCATGGTGAACACAAGTCATTAGAGACAAGGTCTGGAGATTAGGGGGATGTTAAAGCAACTCAAATCCTGTTGTCAGTAAGGCGGTCTTCACAATTTCGAAGATGTGAATGGGTACGTGGTTTTGAAAGAGGAGGACATCTCTTCCAAGTTTTCCACGCCTCTCTCGCTTGATGGCTGCACAAAGTTGGCTTATGAGGACGGCATAGTATACACTAGTAAAAGTAGTGTCGAATTTACGAAGTCAATCATAATGATGCTTTTTGTATCCCAAGAAGCTGATGACATATCTTTGCTGGCTAACGGAGCAACACGGAACTGCATGAGCTGCAGAGTATGTGCAGTTGAAGCATATTTTAAAGGCAAACGGCACTATGAAGGAACACTTAGTAAACATACAGGAAACAACTTGAGGAGAAGTGATTCGGCATTTCTACTTGAATATCTAGATTATTGTCATGAACATGCCCCACCCTTGGAAATGCTTAAAAAAAAGTCCTCAGATCGAGATGCGAGTATGATACTCCAAACGGCAGGATTCTAATTCCATGTAGAATATAAGTGCTTGGCACCGAGAAGTCTTCAGAACTGAATATTTGGCCAACAATAAATTTGGTTCTGGAGAATTCTTTCCACCCATCCTGGGAAAGGAAAGGAAATACTATCATCAGAACGATTGCGGTGTGCATGTGTTGCAGAAGAAACGAATGTAGACCCATCAGCACGACGAATATGATGCCTGCGTTCTAGATAACTTCACCATTAATCCTCTTGTGCAGGGGTCATCAAATGACAGCCAGAGAGAAGTAGAGACCTGGAACACGGTAAATTTGCATTTTTTTGTTAATTTTACATATTTAAATTTTTTTACTGAGAAAGGGAGTTGTTGTAGCACGGTCGTAGCACGGTCGGATATCAAAGCAACGTTTGATTGAGGCTTCGCGTTTAAAATTTTAGTATTGTTGTTGTAGCACGGTCGGATATCAAAGCAACGTTTGATTGAGGCTTCGCGTTTAAAATTTTAGTATTGTACTATTACTTACATGAGTTCCCCTCAGAGCAGTGATGATCTCAACCACAGAAATTTAGCGTCGCTCTGCTAATTTTACTTGAGCCGATGCACGTGTTTTCCTTAATTTTCTCGGTATTTGAGTTCTATTGCAGAATTTTTAGATGTCCCTATCCAAAATGAGAAAAGTGGACACTGAATATCTGATATTTAAAACGCAGTAGGACGTGATTTATCTCTTCGTTGAGTCCAGAGATAACAAATCTCTCTGCATAGTCTTCAAAGAAACTGTCGCCGATTTAAAGGAGAGAATGAAACTGTCGCCGATTTAAAGGAAAGAATGAAACTGTCGCCGATTTAAAGGAGAGAATGAAACTGTCGCCGTTTTTAAAGAGAGAATTATTTTTAGATTTGTAATCTAATAATAATTTGAAATCATTGTTTAAGAGTGAAAGTTTGATAACATTTTATTCTCTTTTGCCTAGAAATAGTTTTACAAGTCTAAAACGTTTTTGCCACAAAAATGCTCTCAGTATTTGGTAGCACATACATATTTGTGAGAGAACAAGCTTTTCCCAGAGTTATATATGTGAAATCACAGATTTGTTCACGATTGACCAGTTCGTCAGACTTTTTAAAAAATTGAGTTGTGCAACCTGAACCCAAATGTAGCTAAATCATTCCAGAAGTAATACCATTCTTATAATTGATTTCTTTTCCAGTTTTAGATATCAGGAAGTCAACTTACTGAAGACTGAACTTTAGTAAGTTGAGTTTTGTGTTCGTTGTAAATGTGTATAAATATTTTTAAATATTTATTTGAAACCAACCATGTTAAATTGCAGACCATAGAAAATTAGTTTGACCTTTACAATTATTAGTTCATTGAAAATTTACAATATCCACATTGATTGATCTTCGGTTTACTATTTTTTATCCGGTCTCCTGAGCGTTAGCCAATTTCCCATTTGGCCTTTATCCCCAATGGTTGGTGACTCTTGCTCTTGTGGGTCATAATATTTGTGTTACTACAGTATTACTGAAATTATTTGAATACAGTGCTCAATCCTGATAAGTGCTCTGACGTTTAATGTTTCTACAATAATGTAATAATAAATATTTTTACAGCTCATGGCTAATAACTTGGAAATATTTTTATGGATCTTGATCAATAGAAGTTCTCCCCTCCTCGATTGCGTGAAACCTGATCAGTCCAACTGCTCATATTAAACTGTCTTGCACGTAAGTACTGACTTCACTCACTCTAAACGAAAGCAGTATAATCTTAACTTACATAATAACGATTCACCAAGGAAACCTCATGCTGTAAATTGCTACATTCTACACCATTATTGAATATTTGAGCCGTCCAATTAAAAAAACAATGTATTTTCCAGCTCCGAGGCTTTGCCTTTATTAAATATTCCACGAGTTTCTAGTTTCCATACCCGAATACGAATTCAGTCCAGAAAAAAAAAACATTACTATTCGCATTCAGATTCTAATTACACATACAATGTAAAAATTGTTTCCTGGGATAATCAGAAGATTGTGTCTTATTTTTTGTAGCAGGAGAACAAGAAAAAGTGTGTAAAACAGAAAACTCTGCATTTCAATCAGGAATAAAAGCGTCGAAATAAAGCTGTAAAAACTGATAAATCTCCTTGAACATCCATGAATAATTCCACGCCGAAATAACGGAACATTTGAAAATATATTTATCCTTACAGCATTTTTTTCATGTTACTAGATGAATACCTGCTAGAGATTTTCGATACATTCACTTTTAGAACATTAGTAGTTTTTCAGCTATGTCGCATTGAAATTTTCAGGAAAGCATAGCTCTGAGGAAAAAAATTAAATTCGTACCGAAAACGCCATTCCAGAAAAGACATATGGGAATGCCCACTAGATGTAAAGCCGGTCTGTTTCATAGAGAAAGAATATCAGACAATGCAAATAAGTCAAAGTCATTTTTCCTGTCGTGAAATAAATATCGGCAAATGAAAAAAAAATAGAAGAAATCATTTTGTAGAAAAACAAAATTTCCAAAAACTGGTTGCTTTGTATTGTAAGAAGTGAATGCTACAGAGGGATCAAACGACAGTGAAATCAAACAGTTGTACATGATCAAGAACAAAAAGTTTGATAGCTTTCATCGTGAATGCAAAATAACCTCAACATGAAGGATGAATTGTAAAATGCTCATAAATTTACATGCAGCACAGTAAATAAAAAGAAATAAAATTAAGAAAAAGAAAGAAAAGGAAGCCATCGTTTGCCATAATTTGAAAATCACAGAGAGCATTTCTTTGTTTTCTTTATTGCTTTAATTCCGTATACTCATTAACAAAGATGCTGTAATTGTGATTACACCAATAGAAAATGCAAAAGAAGTATTACAACAAACTTCATTTGTTGAATCAGTTTTGTTTCATCTCTTGTGTTATTATGAAAGTGTGCTTCTCTTATTTTTAATCTTTTGTGTTATTATGAAGAAATCTTATTTTTAATCTCTTGCGCTGTTATGAAAGTATTCCCCTAATTTTTAGTCTGTTGTGTTATAAAATTATTCCTCTCATTTTTAATCCCTTGTGTTATTATGAATGTCTTCCTCTTATTGTTAACCTTTTGGGTTATTATGAAGACATTTTATTTTTAATCTCTTGTGTTTTTATGAAAGCCTTCTTCTTATTTTTAGTCTCTTGTGTTATTATGCAAGTCTTTCTCTTATTTTAATCACTGAGTTCTCATTCGCACACCCATATCACTGTAAATTCTAGCCATATTCCTTTGTTCTGTATATGAGAACTTGTAACTTAATTCTAAAAAAGACAAATTCACTGTTTCCTACTGGATCGAAAGGTGCGACGATCTCCGTGGAAAGAACCTTAAGCATTGATACCCATCAATATAAAAAAAGAGGAAAAATAGTAAATGACCACGCGAAACTGGGTCGAAAGGATGGTGATATATTCCAAGTGGCATCTACTATTTCATTTTTAAAAATGGAGTTGATGCAAATTTTGTTGCAACCAAAACTTTAGGCCATCATATCCAAATCGAAGTTTTCCTTCACTGCAAACTTACTACTCGCTGTCTGTCTCTTACATATAGATAGATGCGTATGCATACTCTTAAGCTCAGAAACATACCCATACTACAAACACACGCACACAATAAGACCCTCCACCGCAAGCAGAGTTTCAAAGTGCTGCCCCGGGGGCACAGTGATCTAAGCTATGGCTTCTGATCATTCGTCCGAGATATGTCCGGGTTCGAATCTTTGTGGGGCATGGATGCTGTGTTTGTCTTACGGCGCAGGCTCTCTCCCTTACCTGGAACCAGTGGCCCTAAATTAGGGACTGTTGCTTAGTAGTAGTCTGTAGTCGAATGATCATAGGCCATCGCTTAGACCACTGCGCCACGGGGAAGGCGCCTCACTGTTTCACCATCTACCAAGAATTTCTTCATTTCCCTTTCTTTTTCTTAGGTTTTTGGGTTCAACGACCACCGTGAGCGAGCGCCTGAGGCTATTTTTTATCGGGGGAGGAGTTGACGACCACGGTGAGCAACACAATGGTCTATAAGGGGTCTACCTCTCTAATTTTGGGTCACTAGCTCTAGGGAAGTGAATGATCCAGTATACAAACCATCCATGCGTCACCAGAGATTCAAACCCACACTCATCTCGGACGAATGCTCAGAATCCAGCGCTTAGACCCTAAGGCTATACGCAGTACTCTGTTTTAAATTTGGTTCCGCTGCTTCCTGGAGATAATGATAGAGCGCAGTGGTACAAGCAAAACACGCCTCACTCGGGACTAACTCCGACTATTAGCTAGAATTCCACGCCCTCTACCATCTTTCTTTCATGTACCAAGAGTCCTCATTTTTGTGCGATACTCTGTCTCAATATATCTAACTTTTTCTGACACAAAATCTCATTACTCTTGCTTAAATTTCCATTTTCTCTGCACCCATTTGCTTGCGCAGTCTATCATTTTTTATCAACATTTATATGACACCCATTTTCTGCATAATTCTCAGCCACGCTATCCTTCTTTCATTTCTCTCTCTCCCATTTTCGGTCTTTTTCTCTCGATTTCATCTTTCTCTACTTCTCGCTCTTCCTTTCCTTTTTCTGTGTATCTCTCATTCTATGTCTCTCACTCACTCAACTCCTTGTCACTTTCACCCTTATATTTTATCTCTTATCATTTCTCCCAAATACATTTTCTTTTGCTTTTTATATCCTTTCATATAATTCTATTTTTCCTTTCCAATGTAATTTCCACATCTTGCTCTATCCAATTGCTCTTTCTCTTTCCTGTTTTCTTATGATGTTTTCAGTAACATTCTCATTGCTTTCCGTTTCCATTCCTGTCTAGCTACATCATCTCTCTCGACTTTCTTTATAGGCTGATATATTTTCCTTTCTTTCTACTCATCTCTCTAAGATCCTGACGTTCACTGATTTCTTTTTCTATACGATCGTAAACCATTTTATTAGTTTTTTTGTTACTATTCTTTTTCTTTTGTGACTTTCTCTTTCTCTCTCACCGTTTCATCTGGTTTTCTTCTTTTACAATATTCTTATTTCCCGCACTTCATCTACATTTTTCTTGCACTAGTTTTCTCTTATTCTTGGCCTTGGCTCTTGTTTCACACTCTTCTTCTTTCCAGCTGTCTCTCAACCTGTCACACTCGCATTTTTTCTCATCCTTACGTCATGAATACATGAATCCATTGGAAATTCTCACGGTCGTTGAAAATGGAATATTTTACATAAGATAAAGCAATATCAAAAAGATATTTCTGTTTTAGAGAATTGCCCTATATTGCATTGCCTGGTACCTGAAAATTCACTGCACCTACTCAGATTTAATAATGATTTAGAAGCTGCCAATGTTAGCAGCTCGTCTTCTAAAGAAGTATTGGATTCGTTTTGCGGCATTCTAAGTGTTTTTCTGATTCTCATGCACTTATTCGCACTTTTCAGACTACGGTCAGAAATGCATTAGAGTATGTTCCTATCATTTGGATTCCGAGTCTCATAACACAAAATTAATTATATGTAGAAAGCATAAAAATATTTCTACGACATCTTTTTCATAGATTTAGTGGAATAAACATCGCGGATGTTGCGACTTCTGACTTCTCTGCATTCGAGAACGATCTCTCCAATTCAAATATCTGTGCGGAATCATCAATGGGGAGAAGGGTTACATTCTAATTAAAAACAGATTAAATTTCCGGCTCTCAACCTTTGTGGAACAAATGAGCACTTCGAGATTCTGTCAGTTTTATGTGCACCTTAGCCACAATATTTTCAACATGACTTGTTTCCTTTTGCTATGAACAAGAGTAATTAAAACTTACGATTTCATGTCTAATGGAACAGCGTTTCGAACTTGTTTATTCGCAAAAATGTTAGCTTAATTCTTTTAACTTTTTAGAACTAATAACATTTCAGCCAATACAATGCTGCAGTGAAAAGTGAAGAAAGAAATTCAGTAGATTGAAATCAGGTTCATACGATGGAAACCCAATTGATACGTAAGGCTAAGGAAGTGCACATTGGTCTCTTAAGCGTAAACATTTAACCCTTTATTCGGCTGGAACGAATTAACTTTAGTTAAAACATGGGGTGAAATCAGCTGGAGCGACGGTATATCTGTCTGAGAAATTAGCGGAACTGGGGCATGGAACCAGCGAACATGGGCGTTGCAAAGTGCGGCTGTTCCCCCATATCTTTGTTATTCGAAATAATAATTTAGGGGTGATTGATACTAATCCTTTCTGATAGAATACACAGGCCTGCAAAATTTAAGTCATGAAAAAGTGTTTGCAATGTAATGACTGATTTTTATATTGTTTGGTGCGCTGATTTCAAATATGGTATCCATTTTTCTCAATCACGTAAGGATTTTTCACAAAATGGGCTTGAATGTATGGGGAAGAAAGCCTATTTTACATATTCTGGCGAAAAGTAGGTCTTTTCAAAATATTTTTAAGTGTTTCATTTACAAATTTATTATTTATCAAACTATTGGAAATGATTTGATAAATTATATTAATAAGAGCAGTTACCATTGTTAATACATCCTGGTATTCATAGATCCTTATGCTGTCTTTTCCTTTTCCCTTGAAAGCTCCTTTTGGCACTTTGTCTTTTGTAGGCAGTATGCGGGTCTTCTCTGTGCAGCATCCAACAGTATTCCGCCATCATATTGACGTTCCACCTACCTTGGTATCTACGCTTCATCTCCTTGACATCTTGGTGAAATCTTTCTCCCTGTTCTTCACTAACAGCACCAAGATTTTCGGGAAAGTAGTCCAAATGCGATTTTAAAATGCACTTTCAAACTCATCGAACAACCCAAGTCTTTGAATTTCGTTAACATGTTTTGCACGATACATTTAAAGTTGGGGTCCTTAAAGTTCCCGAAGAATTTTTTGACGACTTCCTTAAAAGTTTCCCAGGCCACTTTTTCACTCAAAACCATTTTACTTTCAAACACTTCATCTGTAAAAAGTTTCCGAATATCTGGACCTACGAAAACACCTTCCCTTAGTTTTGCTTCCGACAGTCCTGGAAACTTGTTGCCAAGGTATTTAAAGCACTCTCCTTTTTTGATAGAGACTTAAAAAATTGTTTTATCAAGTCAAGCTTGATGTGAAGTGGAGGCAAGAGGACTTTACTGGGATCAACCAAAATTTCCTTTACTACATTTTTGTTTCCAGGTTTTAATGCTTTCCTATGCGGCCACTCCTTTTTGATCCAGTGATTGCCCTTATCCCGGCTGTCCCATTCACACAAGAAGCAAGAGTACTTGGTGTATCCTGCTTGTTGTCCAAGAAGCATGGAAATCACTTTTAGATCACCGCATATCGTCCATCCAATATCTTTATATTTCAATTTGGTGAGAATCAAGGCTAAATTCTCGTAACATTCTTTCAGGTACACAGAATGCCCTAATGGCACTGAATCATACTTGCTGCCATTATGCAGAAGCACTGCTTTGAGGCTTCATTTTGACGAGTCAATAAAGAGCCTCCACTCGTTCACGTCATACTGTATATTAAACATCTCCATCAATCCAGGGACATTGCTACAGTAAACCAAGCCAATATCTTGAGAAAAGGATGGAACGAAATATGTTTCTCTCCTTCTGAACCAAGAGAAAGAGGTACCAGGAGCCAATAAATGCTTTTCCTTTAGCATAGAGCTTAAGAGTTCTGCAGATTCTTTAGAACGGCCCAAATCTCTGACTAAATTATTCAATTCCAGCTGGGAAAAACTTTGGGGCTGGCTGCTACCTGAAACAGCGTGAGTCTTCGTCATAAGCCTGATCTTCGTCTTCAGAGTCTTCAGGAATGTCTTCTAGTTTCTCAGTAGGTTTAGGAACAGGTATTTCTGAGCTATGAGGAACAGTATTGCCGATGGGAGTTTTGGATAAAATATTTCTCTCTTATTAAATGAATTGTACCCCTGCACGTTACATGAACAGAAGTAGCAGTCATCACTATGATTTTTAGGTTCAATCCAGATCATAGGGATTCCAAAACGGAAAGACTTTTTCGTGCCTTTTGACCACTTTCGCAATTCTTCTACACAAGGGTAACACACTTTATGTGGGGCCCATGACTTATTCTGGTCACCAAGTTTTACACCGAAATATGCATAATATACTTTCTTCACAAAATCTGCTATATTTCTTTGATTTTTCTTCACTACAAATTCCTCACAAATATAACAAAAGGAATCAGGTGAATTAAGACAAGCCCTTGCTGCCATTTAGTACATTTTATAGGTTAAAACTTTAAATATGAAAACTGTAAAAATGAGTATACTCGTCCGCTGCGGGAAAAAAATTTTATCCTCTACAGATATAACACCTTGAGAAAAATTGCACTGCTCAGCACACAACCGTTACACTCAAAGATCAAAGTACAACTGAGCAGAGAGCGGGAAGCGTGGAATAGGGGAGAGGAACGAAAGGGAGTGAGTCATCAACTAACTCATTTCCGGTCACACTTGATGTTCCTGGAATTCTCCTCATGATAACGACTGGTGAATCATGGGGATTTTTAACGTAGGCTCTCGACGAATAAGAGCCATTTTGAAGTAAAATCTGTCCAAACAAAACTTTTTTGGACATATTATTACTTGAAATTTGTTTTTTTTTTCGCACCAGAGGCTGCCCTAAAAATCTCCAGTTTTCGACGACTTATGACACTAAATGCTCATCCTCTTCCTTAGTAGATTATAACACAATGGACGGGTGGCTATGAAAATAAAAATTTTCAATTTGTGAAAAAATGGTACGTGATGGAATTTTTTGACTATTTTTCCTGAAATCAGCATCCAAAAATCTATCAGAATCAGCTATTGGTTTCTAAACACTTTTTTGGTTGCAGGCCTGTGTTATCTACTGAATCTGTTGTAAAAGGGCATAGAACCGAAGAAAGGAGAAAGTGGGAAGTGTGTGTCTACCATGATGCAGAAGGGCTTGTTAGGGGACAAGCCGTTCGGCAATATGCCTTGGGACATGGAGCTGAAAATGAAAAAAGGACTACATGCGAGAGTTTATCACCAATGACAGGTTAGTACTGATGAGATGAAAGGGAGAAAAACTGTTTTCTCGTAGCTTTCGTAAAACGCGGCCTCTATGTGAATATTTCCGTTTGGAGAGCGCATAAAATTTTGGGCACCATTTGTTGCAGGCAAATTGGCCCCTTAAATGGTTAATGTTTAATTTTCAACGTTTCTTAAACTAACCTTTTGGTGAAGTCGTCTATTCACGATGTAAGCTTTCTATGTCGCTGCTTTATTATCACAATAACATACTTAACCTTGGCAGGCAGTAAACGTGAAATCCTATAGATGACACCAATGCGCGATCTGAGCCCAACGGCAATTTCATTAACATGTGCATCCCATCTCAAATTATGTTGTAAATATTCACCCAAGAACTTTACAACAGCCTGAAAGTCAAGGGGCACTCCATTAAATAATATCCTATTTGCAATATCCACTCGTCGCCAACATCGCGAAAAGAGTAGACTAGTAGTTTGGGAAAAATTTAGGATTAAGGAATTACAGCAAAGCCAACGATAGTAATCTTGAAGTTCTAAATTTACAAGTGGGATTAACTCAGACAGAGTGTCCCCAGAAAAAAAATAGGCTTGTGTCATCAGCATACAAAATAGAAGTAGCACTTGAAGTGATAGTAAATAAATCATTAATGTAAATTAAAAATAATAACGGGCCCAAAACCGATCCCTGAAGAACACCATGACGAACCAAAAGGGCAGAAGATCGAACACCCTGTATTTGTACAAATTGCTTCAGACCTGTTAAATAATTTTGGAATAAAGTCCTAACAACCCATCTAATACCAATATTTTCTAACTTGGGTAAAAATGTATCATGACAAATGGTATCAAAAGCGCGAGAAAGATCACAAAAAAATCCCACCACACTAGAGCCATTATCGAAACTAAAATGTAAATAGTTTAATACGTCAAAAATAGCAGTTTCAGTCGAAAACCCTTTACGAAACCCATGTTGGCTTTTATTAAAAATATTATTTATGAATATAAGGTAACAACTGTATCAGTATTTATCTTTCCATAAGTTTAGCAAACACAGGAATTAAAGATACTGGTCGATAATTTGCCACATCTGTTACTGAACCCTTTTTATGTAAAACAGTAACACGGCTTAATTTCAATGGCAACGGGATACAACTTGTATACAAAATACGATTAGAAATATCGGTCAACGGAATAAGTAGCTCCCCTGAAACAAATTTTATAACCCTATGATGCACGTTATCAGGCCCCGCAATTTCGGACGGGTCCAATTCACTCATTACTATCAAGAGGTCCTCGTGCACTGGTTTGAAAAAGAATGAGAAGACGACGGAGGTAGGTAATCATTGAAATGTTTAGTACACTGGTGTGCAAAAATTAAGGACGAAGAGGAGAAATTAGCATAACAGCGGAACGAGCAGGCAGAACGGACCGAAAGACCACTCAAGAGATAGACTAGGGTCCAGTACAATAGGGCATGCGCATATATGCAGCATGACGTATGGGGGGGTGTGTCGGAAGGGTATAAAGCACATGGGTGGTGTACGCTCAGCAATTCGGTGAAAACTATTGCGCGGTGTACATCGGTTTGAACGACGTCGAGTTGCTGCCACCGTGTGATATGGCCAACAGACAATCCAGTAGACGACATCTGGATGACTTTACCCGAGGTCACGTCATTGGGATGTTGGAAGAAGATCAAAGTGTGACTCGTGTGGCCGAGGAGTTCGGGATCGCTCACAGCATCGTTTCACGAGCTTGGAGAGCATTTCAAACGACAGGAACAGCTGTCCGAGAGTTTAGCAGTGGTCGTCCACGAGCAACCACGACGGCGGACGACCGGTATATTGTCCTACAGGCGAGAAGAGACACACGGCACACAGCGGGGAAATCGCTAAGCCCTTGCAACAGACAACTGGACGTCCGTTATCGCGTTTTACTGTGGCCAGGAGGCTGCACAAAGGTGGTCTATTTGCACGACGACCAGTACGGTGTTTGTCATTAACGCCTGATCATCGGAGACGGCGGTTTCTGTGGTGACAGGAACACAAGAACTAGACACATACGCAATGGGGTCGAGTTCTCTTTACAGATGAGAGCCGATCTAGTCTGACGAACGATTCTAGACGTATACACGACTAGAGAGAGCAGGGAACACACAATCACACCTCAAACATCATCGAAAGTGACCGGTTTGGAGGTGGTGGAGTTCTCGTTTGGGTAGGTATCATGCTTGGTAGCCGTACTGACCTCCACATCTTCCAAGGAGGTTCAGTCACTGGTGTCCGCTATTGTACCGAGGTTCTCCTGCCACACGTGCGTCTGTTTAGAGGTACTGTGGGTCCTGAGTTCCTCTTCATGGACGACAACGCTATACCTCATCGTACAGTGGCTGTCGTAGAGCTGTTGGAGGGTGAAAATATTCAACGCATGGATTGGCCCGCAAGGTCCCCGGACCTAAATCCAATCGAACACGTGTGGGACCTTCTTGGGAGACGATTGGCAGCACGTCACCAGCCGCCAGCAACGATTTCGCAGTTGCGATTGGCGCTACAAGAGGAATGACCCACGATCGTCAACAGCTCCTTAAAAACCTCGTCCTCAGCATGGACGGACGTTGTAAATCTGCAACGCAGTCAGGGGTGATCATATCCTCTACTAAAGACTGGATTGTTCTTGGCAGCCGCCTGTCACATCGACGTTTCTGTCTTCTATCCAGTTGTGCTCGAAGCTACCTTCTCAATAAAGTGCCTTTGTATCCTTTGGATTCCTTGTTTGGACGGTTTTGCTCACTTGTCCCATATTCTTACATCTTGGGGATCTTATGGTATGATTTGATTCGATGTGGAGCACTTCTGCACGACGTTACATTCGAAAAACCGTCTCGTCCTTCATTTTTGCACGCCGGTGTATAATGAGGAATTTCAGACAACAGAATGTCCGGTAACTTTAAAAAAATATTTATTACAAATATCAACAACCTCGTCTAATTGGACTACAGAAAAACGAACAGAACAGGTTGATCCCATTTTGAGCACAGTATCATTCTCCATATCATTAGCTAACATTTACAGAAATGGAAGAATAGATGTTTCCCATGGTGTATGCTCAGACTGGCGTAGCTCTCATGAATCGCATAGATGCTGCACATTTATAACATGTCATACTCTGGTCTGATATTTATTTTGTTTTCGGCTTCTGCCATTGGCTATTACCCCAAATATCCTAATTTCAAGCTGAGGTTGTCCGCTAACAAGAGTCGCATATATAAGTGATGTTTACTCCCTTAAAACATAGAAAGGCGAACAATATCAGACTTCGAGAGATTTAGGGGTAAAACAACATACCACAGTTTCATGAATTCAATATAACATCTTTGTGGTAGGTTTATGTAACTGTCTTGCTTCTTTTTTTCATCAAGATCAGAACACTTCTTTACTTCAAACATCGCACTGTAGGTGCAAATCGACTTTCCTTGTTCTCTATTCTTTCTCAGCGTTTGTCTCGGCGTCATGAATGACAGACAATGTCTTTAGTAAGCCGTGAACACCCAAATTTACGGAAGAGAACTCATGAGATCTGCGTTTCCGGCAATCGGCAAGCGGGAAGTAGTGCCACGTTTCCTCCGGGGAAACGAAAAAATCAGACACGTTCACGTAAGGGTAATGTACCACATGACTGTTACAAGGAAGTGTCAGATATCAAACGGTGTATCTGACAGATACATGCAACATCACGCCACGCATTTAGCTTCAACGTTGTTGTAATCCTCAAAGGTCTCTTGCTACTAATTTTTCCATTACTAAGCTTGGAAAAAATGTGAATGTGCTAAGACTGACTGCTTTGTCTTTAAATGAGCTGCACCATGCAGCTCAGGAAATGGTTAACTCAATCAGATAAAGGATAACAAGAATGAGCTTATTTGTTTCCACTTTATTATTTTTAGTTATGTATGTGTAACAACATGATATTTAATCAAACGTTTTTTTTGCCTGTTAAATACTATTTTGAAACTACTGTATTGTAATAAATTATGTTTCATCATTGTAGTTGTAGAGATTTACATGTGTCTGAGGTTGATTTTCACTAAGCTTCAGGGGGAAAATGACACTGAAGTGGGAATAGATGTTCAGGAAAACGGTTGTGAGCTTCTGCTGCAACGAGAAATGAAAATGTGAAACGCGTAACAATCGGATACACATACGATATCTGCGCACCACAGACGTCACGTACTGACACTTTCCTTAGTACATATTCTCATGTTCCATGTAGTGTTACGTAATTTTATATCTGATGATGGGCCTCATGGTCTTAAGTATTTTTATTCAAGTGTGATATATTTTTAATTTTGACTCTAGTAATATTAATATTATGAATGGGTCATGCATTTTAATATATCACCTCTTTTTAATTATCGTGCAACAAACGCAATGTACACTATATTGACAAACGTCACCGAACACCTAGAAAAGAAACACCACATAGCATTTATTGACATACATTAGTAAGGTGTCGGTCCACTTTGGCCTTCAAGAGATGCTTTTTGACAAGGTTTTGGAACACAGCGATAGGTATGAGCTCCTATTCAGTACATAATGCTGCCACTAACTGTTGTTTAGTAGTAGGCCTTGGTTCCAAACTCCTTATGCGGCGCTCTAACTAATCCTATAGGTGCTCTATGGGATTAAGATCAGGGCGCTGTGTTGGCCAGTCCGCACACTAAACGGAATTATTGTCAAACCACGTCGTAACATTCCTTGCATTACGCCTCTGTTCATTATCCTGCTGATACCAACAAGGCTCGGTTCCATACTATTGCCTCAGAGTTGGTGGGGCATAATTGTCCAGAATATCGAAGTAGACTTGCTGGTTAACAGATTTGTCCACGATAACCCATGGGCCGGGATCATACCATGAAAAACACCCTCAAACGAGCACACTGCCAACTCCAAACTGGACAGTAGAATTAGTACACTGTGGTAAATAGCGTTCCCCCGGCTGCCGCCATACCCACACACGGCCATCAGACTGATGGATCGTGTATCTGGATTCATCAGTCCATAGGATCCGTTTCCATTGATGTACGGTCCACGGTAAATGTTCTTTACACCATGCTAAACGACGAGTGGCATTCCGAGTGGAACTGAAAGGCTTATGAGCAGCCGCACGACCACGGTATTCCATGGAATGAAGTTATCTTTGAATGGTACGTGTACATACCGAGGTTCCAGCACGTTTACTCACCTGTACACTGATGTCTTGTGCAGTACTCTCTCAATTAGATGTACCGACTCTCTTGAGGCTTCGACGTCCTCTATCACTGATTTTCTATAGTCTGCCGGTACGTTTTGCTGCTTCAGGCACGCCATGTGTCTTCCACTTATTTAGTACATTCTAAACGGTTGACTTGGGTACGTTTAAATGCCTCTCAGTTTCTCTTATGGACAACCCACTAATATAACACCCAACAATCTTTCCTTTCTCAAAGTCAGTTCTCTCCAACCGCGACATTTTCACTCAACCCCACAGTGCGATATGAACGCGGTCAGCTGCATGCTTCTTTTATACCGTTTGCAACTGTACCGCGCATCTTAACAACGCAGCGGATCCATTCATTTGATTTTGAAAGGGTGTTCGGTGAGTTTTGTCAATATAGTGCATTTTGGTACATTAGTTCAGCACGAGGAAAACGAAGTTACTGGAACACATAGCTCAGAAAGTCAGAATGGTGCCCTACAGAAAGCAGACGTCTCGCTTCGATGGAACGTAGGATATATGAAGTACCACAGCTGTGCGTGCTAAAAAGAATATCGAAGGTATTTCCTTCCGCATATACAATTGTTTCACAAATACACAGTTTCCTTCATTGCACTCTATGCGCCGATTCTGACAGTTCCAAAGAATCATAGCTGTCTTAGTAGGTGGCGGGGGTCTGATAAATAACATGTTTGACATAGTGGACATGAAAATATAAAAAATATTAGTTTTCTTGATTGAATAAAGCAAGAATAAGAATCCGTTTAGATCCTCTTAAAGTTACATTGCAACCTGTTGTGCTGATCTATTTATCTGTGCCATGGATGTACATATAGGGGGCAAGGGGAGGAGATTTGCCCTTCCCTGGAAATCGGACCATGGCCTTTCTATTTTTGGGAACGTACTACAGAGATTTTACCGGTAACATTAATTATGATTGCTAATACTTTCTGTATAACTCCTGGATGGAGGTGTGTGCATTAAAAATACACTGCCGGACAATTGCTAAGGACGGATGACAATAGCAACGATAGCAACCATAAAATGGAAGGCAGGAAAATGTGGAAATTAGCATAAGTGCGGGATACAGTAAGACGTGTTGTGCGTATGCAAATTTTGGATTGCCGAACTTGTTCGTGACGTCATAGCGCTGATAAGAGATATAAAGGATTTGACGCGTATTGACCGTTGTTGTTCAAAGGCAAAGTTGAAAGGGAAAGAATCAATTGACGAACTTGCAATTTGCAGTATGTCTTCCCGACATCACCTAGATGATTTTACGCGTGGCCGTATTATTGGCAAGATTGAAGAAGGGCGAAAAATAACAGATATTGCCAGGTAGTTCGACGTCAGCCACAGTGTTGTTTCAAGGCTTTGGAAATCATTTCAAACAAATGGAGAGTGTTACAAACGTCACGGGGGAGGTCGTGTTCGCAGTACGACTCTATCAGAAGATCGGTACATAGTGCTATCAACAAAAAGACACCGGCGCAGCATAGCTAGTGAGGTAGCAAATCAGTTTATGGCTGCTACTGGCAAGCGGATCTCCCGAAAAACTGTCGCCAGACGTTTGCATGAAGGAGGACTATACGCCCGCCGTCCTGTTGTGTGCATCCCATTGTCCAGACGTCACCGTACCGCCCGTTTGCAATGGTGCCATCAACATCACAATTGGACTGATAACGACTGGTCTGCTGTCCTCTTCTCAGATGAGAGTAGGTACAGTCTATCGTCTGATTGTCGACGGCAACTGATCTGCGTGATAGTGGTACTGCATATTGTCCAACAAACGTACAGGAAAGGGACCGATATCCGACATGTAGTGTCATGGTATGGGCTGGCATCATGATCAATGGCCGTACGTCCCACTATGTGCTTCCAACTGGGACTATGACTGGCCAACGATACATTAATGATGTTCTGCTACCTCATGTTCGCATGTTCCGTGGTGCTGTCGGTGACAGATTCATTTTCATGGGCGACAACGCAACATGTCATCGAACAGTCGCTGTCCAGGAGTGTCTTGAGAGCGAGGATATTCAACGCTTCGTATGGCCAGCACGTTCTCCAGATCTGAATCCCATTGAAAATGTGTGGGATGCTTTGGGAGGAGTCTTGCTGGTCGCCAATGCCCTCCAATAAACAAGGACACCCTCATCCGTGCACTGACAGAGGAATGGGATAAATTACCCCAACAGCTGCTTGATAATGTTGTGCAAAGCATGACACGACGTGTGGAATCTTGCATCGCCCTCCATGGTGGCCATATCCCGTATTGACATCTTACGCCGGAACGCCTGCGGACGGTAATTGCATTTTTTTCACGTTTACGTATTCTGCACAAAATGGCCTGTTTGTCCCTTGAACACGTTCCAAAGCCTTCTGGATTTCAGAGCACAATAAATTGTCTTTCTTGTAATGTCCTGGCATTCTGACATTATTTTATTTCACTTGGCATCCAACCACACTTACTTTTTTATACGCTATATAGCCGTTTATGATCCGTCCTTAGCAATTGTCCAGCAGTGTAGTAGAAACGTTGACAAACTTTTGTAGAAAAGCGGAAATTTGCAATAGAAAGTAAAAATGAAGCATGTTGGAGAATAGTATACATACATAAAGTTCGGAAAAGTATGAACGGCGAAGAAACAAAAAGTACATCATTCTCTGCAGCAGCAGCTATTCACAGCTGGGCAAAGATCTCTCTCGAAAAAAATTCCCGGAAATTTGTCTTGAAGGATTTTTTTTCATTCTTGATAGCTAACTGCATGATCTCTGGGGTGCCGCCCCGGTGGCGCAGTGGTCTAAGCGATGGCCTCTGATCATTCGGCCGAACGGGGTCCGGGTTCGAATCCCGGTGAGGCATGGATGTTGTGTTTGTCATACGGCACTGGCTCTCTCCCTTCCCTGGAACCAGTGACCCTAAATTAGGGACGGGCGACTACTTATAGCCCATTGCGTTGCTCACGGTGGTCGTTAAACCTCCAATCAAAAAAAAAAAAAAATCTCTGAGGTTTCGTAGCGCATGTGAAACAAGCGGCAAAAAAAAGGTCAAAAGGAAAAACATAGAAATTTCCTCATGGTTCTCACATGCGGTCTAATTTATTTTATCCATCTCTTGCATGTTATAATTTCTTGATCTCCTGGTTTTCAATTAAATGTATGCGTTGAAAATGTGGCTTATTATAAATTTGCCAATAATGTTTGTATATGTTATTTGTAGTTACAATTTCTGTTTGCCCCCTACTGAAAATTAAGCTATGGGCAACCATAATCAGTACCTTTACATCACCGTAGATAAGGATGGCAGCCGGTTAAATGTAAATACGCTAGCGCAAACGCAAAGACAAGAAAAAACGTTGAATGTTCTGTGGTTACTCGGAAAAACGTCTAACTGCACTGCTGGCCACCCAAAATGCAACACCAAGAAGGACACGAGATCGCAAAGCCATATGTACTGGACACATAACAACAGATACAAAGATGAAACGATTGAGCTTACAGGCCCGTGCGACTTGCGGAACAACGCATACATCAATACTTCGTGTGGCCCCCATGGCTGGCAATAACGGCCACTCCACGCCACGGCATCGAACGAAAGAGGCTTTGGATGTAGGCTTGGGGTATGTCGGTCCAGGTTGCTTCCACAAGTTGCAACAGTTCATCAGGCGTAGCCGCGGGTGGTGCTTGCCGGGCCACTCGGTTGCCGATCAGCGACCAGACGTGTTCGATGGGCGACATATCGGGAGAACAGGTGGGCCACGGCAGCAATGACACCTGGTGGGCCGTGAAGAATTGTTGCACGATGCGTGCCACGTGCGGCCGCTCATTGTCCCGTTGAAACGTGCCCGCTGGCAGGTCCTGAGGGAAAGGGAGGGCTACAGGCTCCAAAACGTCGGAGATGTAGCGGTGGCTGTTGAGTGTACCGGTGATGCGTACCAGAGGAGTGCGGGTGTCATATCCAATTGCGCCCCAAACCATAACGCCAGGCGACGGACCGGTATGGCGATGCATAATGCAGGCGTCATACAGTCTCTCGCCGCGGTGCCGCCACACGCGGATCCGACCATCGTGGTGTTGCGGTCAGACGCGGGATTCGTCGGAGAAGACAATGTCGTGCCATTCCGTAGTCCAGTTGCGGCGTTCAACGGCCCACTGCCGCCGTACTGGTCGGTGGTGTAACGCCAATGGTAATCGGAGCAATGGGCGCCGTGCGACAAGTCCCTGCTCCTGCAGACGACGTCGAATGGTACGTGCTGACACAGGTTGTTGCGCAACACACCCTAATTCCTGCGCTAACGTTCGTGATATCTCGGTGCGAGCCGTCAAAGCCGGCCGCACAACATGCCGGTCCTCTAGTTCGGCGGTGTGCCGCGGCGGCGGCAATCGCTCACGTTGGTCCGTCCGTCCCTCCTGCACCCACCGAATCCATACTCGCCTCACTGTGGCTGGATGTCGTCCAACACGGGTGCCGATGTCTTGGCACGATAAACCGCTGTGGCGATAAGCCACAAATCGTTCTCTGTCGAATTCTGAAACGTGCTGGAATGACTGCCGTATTCTGCAACGAGGCATCAGGAAGGTTCCCACGCACAGATCCGGCAGCAAAACACACTTCCACTACTTACACCCCGCCTTCTGTGCACCCTTTTTATAGTGCTTCTCGGTGACCTGCCGTTCGCGCATAATTTGCATATGCCGTGCAATGCTAATCGTTTGCATGCCCTCTCGCGGGCGACGCATGCTGCGAATTTCAGGCCATTCGGATGCTTCCTTCTTGGTGTTGCATTTTGGGTGGCTAGCAGTTTATTAATGTGGAGAAACAGGTGTTTCAGATAGATGTTGGTGTAGCTGGAACATAGGGATGAACGTTTCCAGATTTTTAGATTTTCATATTTTCAAATGCGCACGAAGTCCTGAACTTTAAGTTCATGCAGCATATATTTGAGCCCAATTGAAACAATGATATTTCACACAGGTCCATCGTTAGCTCCAACACTTTCGCGATCGGATTACTAGAGTTCCAGACAAAGTGCCAAAGGACTAGTTTTAGGTATGGTTCATAACATGATCAGTCAGATGAATCCGATAATAAAGCATGGTGAACATTTATAGAACATAGTGAAGATTTGTGAAGCATGAAGTCGCTCAAGAAACGAGAGTTACCTTCCTTGGTGACCGAAGCATTTCCTTTTGTTTTTCAATTCCGCTTTGTAGAAGACAAAGTTCATAAGAAGTACCGGGTGACTCGAAAGTACGTTTAAATTTCAAATCTTTATAACAAATGCGTGTATTACAATGCAGTTTGCACGAAAAGCATCAACAAGTAGGCGGAGTTTTCTTTCTGATAACGGAAAAATGTTTAGATCGAAAATGTGACAAGAGGAAGCCTTTTGCACGCAAGCAAAACCATGAAAGATATGCAAATCCACAGTTCACTAGATCTTACTCCTTACAGACCACAGTGTACCAGAGAAGACATTCAGCACTGCCACAACTGAAGCAGCACTGCCACAACTGAAGCAATACATTCGAAATCAAGTCTGCTGCTGCATTCACCATGACTTTCGGATGTCACTGGAGTTGTTACTACCTTGAATGCTGTAATACCTTCTGGTGGAGGACCTGCTTAATAAGTACGTTTGTAATAATATCGCCAAATTAATGCAACGTGTGTATTTTCATTGTATTTGCAAAATGTTAGCCTTTATCGGTCTCTATGTCGGTGACAATTTCAACTAAAAGTTTTTTTGTTGGCCAAAGAAATTCCTCTACTGGATGCTTTTCGGGAAAACTGCACTGCAATACAAACATTTGCTCTTTGATTATAAAGTTTTGAAATTTATACGAAAACTTGAGCCACCTGGTACATAGGATATTAAAGGAAAACAGGACCGAAAGGGATAATTTAGAATGCATTCCAAGGTTTATAATAAATAAACTGGTAATCCATTCCTAAGGCCGTATCTAACAGTATGTGTAAGTTTGAACCAAAATCCCAACTACCGAGCGGCCAGGAATCGTTCAAACTCCGGCCCTAATTTGTAGCTCACTAAATAGTGAAGAACTGGAAAACGAAATACGTAAACATTAAACAGTCATTTATTTTAAATGTTTTTCACAGTAAATTTTACTGCAAGTACATCAATACTAGAAATAAGTTTTATACTCCAATACCCAGCCACAATTGGTTGTTAATTATTCAGCGTGTGCTATTAGATATCTACACTGTTAAAAAAAATGTACTCAAAAATGAGAACCTGAACCTACTCGTTTATTTTAAGTACAATCGTATCGTAAACGAGTACATGACATGCTCAAATATAAGTAAACATACGTATTCGGTTATTTGAGAATACTGCACCCATAAAAACTTAAAACGGAGTGAGACAAGGTGACACTATATCTCCCAAACTCTTGAATGCCACTTTGGAAAATGTCTTTCAATCACTGAACTGGGAAAGCAAAGGGATAAAGATTAATGGATATTATCTAACTCACTTTCGTTTTGTTGATGACGTAGTCATTTTTGCAACTACCCCATCAGAGCTGCAGAGTATGATCCAGGAACTTGCTGACAGAAGTAAAGAAGTGGGATTAAAAATGAACTTTCAGAAGACAAAAGTGATGTACAATGCTTTTACAAAAAATGAAGATTTATCTATTGATGGGGAAAAGCTGGTGATAACCTATACCTACATTTTTCTTGGACAACAGATATCAAGTGAGGGTCACATTGATGAAGAAATTAATCGGCGAATAAACTTTGCCTGGAGAGCTTTTGGAAGAAACAGTATAATTTTCAAGAGCAATATGTCATTATGTCTTAAAGGAAAGGTGTTTGAGCAATGCATCCTTCCAGTGCTTACGTATGGTGTAGAGACGTGGACCTTAACTAAAAGAGACATACAATGACTGCAGACAACTCAAAGAAGCATGGAGAGATGCATGCTTGGTGTAACCAGGAGAGATAAGAAGAGGAACTTGTGGATCAGAAAAATGACAAGAGTGGAAGACATCATGATCAGAGTAAAATCCCTGAAATAGCAATGGGCTGGACATATTGCCAGAAGGACAGACCATCGATGGACAGTTGAAATTTTAGACTGGATTCCAAAGGACAGGAAAAGACCCAGAAGTAGACTACATGTGAGATGGGTGGATGAAATTCGAAAGTATGCGGGAGTAGCATGTAGGAGACTGGCACAAGGCAGACCGTGGTGGAAGAAAATTGGGGAGACCTTCATCCAGCAGTGGATTGATAATCGTTGACAATGATTATGATGATGATGACGTACTTACAATAAACTGCGTCAATAAATATTATCTCGTATTATTTCAATTTACATATTAAAGATTTGAAGAGAAATTGTTTAATAAATGTGTAAATTGACATACATAAATAACTAAATTAGTACAGCAAAGTCACTGATCACAAGTAATATACTTATGCATAAAGTATCTTTATGTACTTTTTCACATAAACTATATTTGTGTTAATCTCATAAATGATATATTGTCGCTTCATCACTATGTTTCTCATAAAATTGTGCAGTTTATTTGCCCAGCATGTGACAACGAGTATATCAGCTATTCCAGTTGTGCCATCAAAAAATATACTTCCAGTTGATTGTATTAATAAATGAGTATGTATGGAGCACACGTATTCCAAATTCGAAATCGGGCCGCGGGGGGCCTAGTGGGCAACGTTCGTGACTGCCACGGAAAGGACCTCAGGTTCGATCCCTGGCAGGGACGAACGCTCGATCCACTAAATATCCGCGGTGCGTCGGATGGACACGTTAAGCCGTCGGACCCTGGGTACTGGCCCTCCGGTAATAAATAAGGGCGTCTTCCTCCCCCTTTCGACTTCGCTTCCGTGTCACTTTCCTATCGGGCACTCTAGCCCAAATCTCCTAGCTTCCTATTTCTAAGGGTTGTTTAAGACCTGGGGTCAGACACTCCCTTCCTAAAATCCTCTACATATGATCATCATGATCAAATTCGAAATCGAGCCGCGGATGGCTTAATAGTTAGAATTTCAGGCTACGGATGGGGGGGACCCAAGGTTCAAACCTACCCTGGTAGTTTGAATTTCTAACAATCGCTGAATATCGGCCGTGCATCCGACGAGCACGTTAAATGACGGCGTCCAGGTCGAAACCTCCGGTTAAAGTTCCTAAGCCCCCTCCCCCTAATTTCTCGCTGCCTTCTATGTGCAAAGTCGTACGGTGGCGCCATATAGTGTGCTCTCTCTCACTTACAAACTATCCTGTTAGATTCACTCTAACTTGTTACTGTGCCCTGCCCGAAAGGGTACAGAAACTGAACTGAATGAAGTTAGAGCATATATATATATATATATGGATTTTGTTTAGTACATTTATTTGAAATATCAGATATACTCACAACTGATTCTCTGTACGTACTCAAAATTGAGTGCGTGTCTTTTTCAAAAATGAGACACAAAAACTCGGAGCTATAATTAGCCCAGAATTTATTCAAAAACGAGTACATTTTGCTTATTTCTAAGTACTAATTGTTAACAGTGTAGTGCTAGAAATAAATTAATAAATGTGATACATTCTAACACCGTTTCTTGCTTATTATTAAGTCACGATCCCGTTTAAATAATGAATTACTGGAAACTGAAGTAGAATTAGATCATTTACTGTTTACAAGCATTGCGGAGCTTACATGAGTGTGTGTGTGTGTGCGTGTGTGTGTTTAACGTATATACATCAACTTTTACGCTTAAGAAATAAAATAGGGTAGGTGACACAGAATGCGCTTTTTCTGACAAACAAATCCCCTTTATAGACACATAAACCCCATTGTCGTTAAACGCATCGATATTTACAATCTGTAACAAATTAATCAGGGACGTGGATAGTTTTTTAAAACCTAAACCGCAAGTCGTCGTGTTGAACTTTTTCGTAACATTTCGCAATGTGATACCTGAAAGAGAGGGGATGTTAGGAGAGAAAAAAGCGAAATTAAGAAAAGGAATATACGAGGTGTCATTTGAAAGGAGATCACAAGTAAAGAGGTGACGAAGGAAAAGAAAAGCTCACATCCCCGTTGAAAATACGGCATAGGCGATTTTTTCAAACGAAAACCCGGGAATTCTGAAGAAGAAAGGTGTAAAAGAAACCGTGAAACAGAATTGCTGTTTTCCATGACAATAGCGGCTGTCACTCAGACCCCACACAAAGCTAAGAGAACAACGGGGGTTTGTGAAGGATGCATATAAAAACAAATTCGTGCGCATCCGGCAGGAGATGTGTGATTTGCATTATTGGATAAGTCTTTCTTTTCTCACGCTTTTGATCGGAGCGAGAGTCAGCAAGTAATGATTTTACATTACTTTGAAACCAACTGTGTCCTCTATAGCTCCATAGTGACCGGGAAATTACATCATGCGCCGCAGTTGATTCTGCGGGGCTTAAGGCCAGACAATAGAGACAAGTATAATAAGCATAAAACTAATATCACGATATAAATATGTATGTGCTATAAATGTGTAGCATAAGAGCAAGGCATTCTTTATTACCAGAACCTCATAACAAGCCATTTCAAATTTTCTTCTTCTTGTTTTATTATTTTCGCTTTTGTGAGCATGTGCATGTAGCGAGATCTGTTTTTCTGCATTGCAGCAGTAATGCCGTTAGTCGTTTTCTGTTGTTTTTTTTTTTTTTTTGATTGGAGGTTTAACGACCGCCGTGAGCAACTCAATGGGCTATAAGCAGTCGCCCGTCGCTAATTTAGGGTCACTGGTTCCAGGGAAGGGAGAGAGCCAGTGCCGTAAGACAAACACAACATCCATGCCTCACCGAGATTCGAACCCGGACCTGTTCGGACGAATGATCAGAGGCCATCGCTTAGACCAATGCGCCACCGGGTCGGCCGTTTTCTGTTTAGGAATGATTAACAGCACACAGAAAAGTGCTCTATTTTCGCTTGGTATAAAACAGGCCAAGTAGAACTCTGAACCATTAAAGGATTAACAAGCAAACACAATATTTTTCCGTGGTTGATGACACAAAATACTTTCCCGGCTGCTCAATGTATAAGGGTCATTTAAATGAAAACAGCCAACGGATACAGAAAGTTACCGAGTGAGTTTACCGTACCAGCGTCGACACAAAACGTAGGTGGCACCACTGTAGTGTTATGGCGCAGTGAAATGTGTTGCTGCGATCACACGACGGCGGAAACAATTAGCCTCTGTACAGGAGTTCGTGCAGGTGTTCGGTTCAACCAGTTATGCTTGAAGCAGCCAACGCTGAACAGAGAGCACGGTTGTCCGGTTTTGAACTTTGGAAGTAGTCTGCAGTACAGAAATTAGTCGCTGCATGAGTAACGTGTATGAAAACTGCATGTCTTTATCACGTGTTAAAGACTGGAGTAAGCGGTTCCGAGAGATGCTGCCATCGTTGGTTGATGATTCGAGGACAGGGCAACCAGACTGATGTTTCGGTCGCTGAAGTGGATCGTATCGTTCAGGAAAACAGAAGAGTCACAGTAGAAGCACTTTCAATCAGTGTTGGGAATGTGCACATCATTATCCCGGATCATCTGTAGTATCGGAAGATTTGCTGCAGTGGGAGCCACACAACTTGCAACCTGTGCAGAAAGACATTCGCGTGGGTGTGCCCTTGGACCATTTACTGCGGTATCGTGAGAAAGTTCACCATTTCATCGACAGAATCATTGCGGGAGATAAAACGTGATGCTTTCAATATCAACCTGAAAGCAAAAGATAAAGCAGCCAAATGAAGCACACGTCGCCTTCACCGCCAAAGAGGAATGAAGAGTAGTGGACAAAATGTCATGTTGACCTTCCTTTTCGACCACAAGGGCCCTCTTTTAATCGTGTTTCTTACCCCGGAAACACCGAATCTCTGCGAGAATCACTCAAGTCCAAGCATCCTGGGTTGCTCACCGCAGGAATCATTCTTCTTCATGACAACTCCCGCCCTCACACTGCGAAATTCGTGCAGGATTACTCTTTCAAATTCATATGGGAAGTACTTCAGCATCCCGCATAAAACCCAGATTTGTCACACTGTGACTTTCATATGTTAAGGGAGCTAAAGAAGCATCTGCGTGATCGCACTCAGACGAAGAGGTGCAGGATGCTGTTCGGGTATGCTTCCGACAGAAACCCACCGCCTTCTACACACGAGGAATAGAACGTCTAGTGTCACAGTGGGATGGGTGTGTTAATAGCCATGGGAATTACACGGTCGAGTCAAATTATTGTGATCACCAGCTAACATCTAGATTAACCGCCGTGTGCAGCGCGGACAGCAGCTAGACGGGCTGGGAGTGACTAAGTAAGGTGCTGGAAGGTGTTCACAGGTATGTGGAGCCATGCTAACTGCAGTACTTCTGACATCTGCTTGGTGGAGGATACATAGAGCGAACAAAGCGATCGAGGTGGTCCCACAGATGCTCTATTGGGTTTACGTCTGGGGAATTAGGGGGCCAAGAAAGTACTTTAAAGTCTTAATCGTGCTCTTCGAAACACTATCGGACATTTCTAGCTGTGTGGCACGTCCCATTGTCGTGCTGGAAGATCATATCCGGTCCAGGGTAGAAAATTAGCATGTATGCGTGTACGTGGTCTGCAAAGACGGATTCATAACGAATCCCGTCCATAGTGCCTTCCACAGGTGTCAGAGGACTCAGGGAATGCCACGAAGACATTCTCCAGACCATAACGCTGACCCAACGAGTTTGTGTTCTGCCAGCAATGGTTTAGGAATATTTGTTCTCCGATGTTTCTCGTCTTATACACTAACATCCATCCGTTCGATGAAGCAGAAACCGCGACTCAGCGGAGAAGGCAATCCTTTGCCAATCAGCGGCGGTCCGATTTCGATACTGCCGTGCAAAAATAAACCTTTTCTGCCGATGCACCTTCGTTAGTGTAGTTGCAGTTAACATCCGTCTGTATCGGAGCCCCATACGCAGCACAATCCGCTGAAATGTCGTGTTAAACACACTTCCGGTAGCCCTCTGGTTCATTCGGCCAATGAGTTGCTCCAATGTAGCGTGCCGATCGGCCCTCAGGAATCTTCGAAGCCGACGTTCACCTCTCACATCAATCACACGCGGTTCTCCGCAGTTTCCACGTCGCTTATTCACAATGATGCCATTTCTCCCATCACGATACACTTCAACCACAGCAGCACGCGAACAGTTAAAAAACTGCGCTGTTTCGGAAATACTGCCACCCTTGTCCTTAAAAGCCGATAATCATCCCTTTTTGCAAATCTGATAAATCGCTCCTTTTATCCATGTCAGTATTTCCACGCTGTATTTCCACGCTGGTTTCTGTTGCCGTGACCGAATTTACCTACTGAAGTTTCATTCTGTTGCCGTTGCCCTATTTTTGCATTGAAATCTCCCATAATTATTTTCAAGCAGCACTTGAAAATAATTATGGGAGATTTCAATGCAAAAATAGGGCAACGGCAACAGAATGAAACTTCAGTAGGTAAATTCGGTCACGGCAACAGAAACCAGCGTGGAAATACTCTCGTTGAGTTTGCAGAGGCAGAAGGGTTTTTCATCTTGAACTCCTTCTTCAAGAAAAAGCCACACAGGAAATGGACATGGATACATCCAAATGGGACGACAAGTGAAATTGATTTTATTATGTGTAACAAAAAATTCGTCATAGAAGACTGCAGTGTGCTAAACAAGTTCAACACAGGTAGTGACCATAGATTGGTGAGATGTAAGATGCACCTCAACACTAAACTTGAACGTAGCAAGCTCATAAGACAAACAAAATCTATTGACATAACCAACCTTAAAAAACACCATAATACCTTCAAGTTGGAACTGAAGAACAGGTTCTCTGCTTTAGAAGGCCTAACATCTGAAGAAGTGGACATCTCTGAAGTTAACAGAAAAGTAACCAAAGCTCTTATGGAAACAGCAACAAAATTAGCTGGGTCTAAGAACAAGTTGCATGTAAATAAATTATCAGGAAAAACAAAAATGTTGATGCAAAAAAGAAGAGAGATGAGGACAACTAAAGAAGATGTGACTTCCAAAGTGGAATATATAGAGCTATGCAAGACAGTACGAAAAAGTATCACTGAAGACATAAGAAAATTCAACTGTGAACTAGTGAGGAAAGCAATTGAAAACAACCAAAGCCTAAAGATAGCAAAGGGACATCTCAGTAAGGGAAGAAAACAGATTATGGCACTGAGAAAAGAAGATGGTTCTGTAACAAGAAATAGAGGCGAAATTTTGACAAGAGTGAAAGATTTCTACTCCAAATTATATGAAAGGGATGATACATGCACTCCAGACATCATGAAAGATACCAGTACCAGAGTTCCTCCAGTCCTTCCAACAGAAGTTGCACATGCAATCAAGAACATGAAACGGGGAAAAGCTCCAGGAGAAGATGGAATTACTGTAGACATCATACAAGAAGCAAGTGGAGAAATCGAAACAGTACTCGCCCAAATTTTCACTCGATGCCTTAATGAAGGAAAGATTCCTGAGGATTGGAACACCGCTACAATGATCCTGCTACATAAGAAAGGTGACATTGAGGATCTCGGAAACTACAGACCTATCAGCCTCCTATCAGTAGTTTATAAAATCTTCACTAAAGTTCTTTCACACCGCTTGAAGGTAACACTGGACATGGCTCAACCGAGAGAACAAGCTGGATTCAGGAGTGGCTACAGCACAATAGATCATATCCATGTGCTGAGAGAACTAATTGAAAGAGCGAGGGAATATGAACTTCCATTGTGCATGGCTTTTATCGATTATGAAAAAGCCTTTGATTCGGTGAAACCATCAGCAGTTACAAGGGCTCTGAAATACTGCGGTATTGAAGATGCATACATTAATATTATTAATAACATCTATGAAAATGCAAGTGCAAAGATTAGGCTGTTTGAAAATACAACACATATAAAAATTGGAAAGGGAGTGAGACAAGGTGACACCATATCTCCGAAGCTCTTTAATGCCACATTGGAGGGTGTTTTTCAGTCACTGAGCTGGGAAAACAAGGGGATAAAGATTAATGGAGATTATCTAACCCACCTTCGTTTTGCTGATGACGTAGTCATTTTTGCAACTAGCCCATCAGAGCTGCAGAGTATGATCCAGGAACTTGCTGACAAGAGTAAAGAAGTGGGATTAAAAATGAACTTTCAGAAGACAAAAGTGATGTTCAATGCTTTTACAAGAAATGAAGATTTATCGATTGATGGAGAAAAGCTGGAGATAACAGACACGTACGTTTATCTTGGACAGCAGATATCAAGTGAGGGTCACATTGATGAAGAAATTAATCGGCGTACAAAACTTGCCTGGAGAGCTTTTGGAAGAAACAGCATAATTTTCAAGAGCAATATGCCATTATGTCTTAAAAGAAAAGTGTTTGATCAATGCATCCTTCCAGTGCTTACGTATGGTGCAGAGACGTGGACCTTAACTAAAAGAGACATACAAAGGCTGCAGACAACTCAAAGAAGCATGGAGAGGTGCATACTTGGTGTAACCAGGAGAGATAAGAAGAGGAACTCGTGGATCCGAAAAATGACAAGAGTGGAAGACATCATGATCAGAGTTAAATCCCTGAAATGGCAATGGGCTGGACATACTGCCAGAAGGACAGATCATCGATGGACAGCCGAAATTTTAGATTGGATTCCAAGGGACAGGAAAAGACCCAGAAGAAGACCACATGGGAGATGGGTGGATGAAATTCGAAAGTATGCAGGGGTGACATGGAGTAGACTGGCACAAGACAGACCGTTGTGGAGGAAACTTGGGGAGACCTTCGTCCAGCAGTGGATTGATAATGGTTGACAATGATGATGATGATGATCCATGTCAGCAACGAGTGATATGTTTTTAGATTGTCTACAGCGCACCTTACACTGAAGAGCAATTGAATTAGAGATACCTATCTAGTAACGTGTAGCACCACCTTTCGCTCTGATGACGGTGGCGATTCGTCTCGGCATGGACACGACAAGACATTGGAAGCGTTGGGAAGCCATACGGATCTACGACCCCTGAACAAGCTCCAACAGTTCACGAAGATTTAATGGAGGGTGTCAGAGCCTCGAACATCACTCTCGATGGCATCCCAGATGTGCTCGATGGTTTTACGTTCAGGTGACTTAGCTGTTCAAGTAAGCGAGGTCACGTTGGTGGAGTGTCCATCCAACCATTCGTATACAATTCGGGAGCGATGGCACTGTGCATTGTCTTGTTGCAGGATGAGTCCCCAGTGGGATGTTGAAGAGGCACAAACGGGAGCAAATGGTCGTTCAGGATATCCCGGTAACGTTGACCTGTGAGGGACGATGTCACACGTACCAGGGGTCCCATTTTAGTCCACGTAAACAGTCCCCAGACGAGAATGCCACCCCCACCAGCTTGAAGAGTACCCTGTTGGCAAGAAGGATCCATCGCTTCATGTGGTTTGCGCCGTACTCGTATCCTGCCATCCACATGTATCAACGTGAATCTCGACTCATCAGTCCAGGCAACATTTTTCCACATGTCTGGTGTCCAGTGGCGATGTTGCCGCGCCCATGCTAATCTTTGCACCCTGTGATGTGCGGTCAGCAGCGATACCTTCGTGGGACGATGGCTTCTATACCTCATAGCGAGGAGATGGTTCTGCATGGTGTGGCTGCTTACACGTTTTTGTGCACCAGCGTTAAATTGCCGAGTGATTTCTTGCACTATGGCCCGTCTATCCGCTGTTACAATGCGAGCTAGCCGACGATGACCCCGCTCACCCGCACGCTGTTGTTCGTGGCAGTTGGCCCTTGCAGGGATGGTTTTACCGGTTTCGATGTACTCACGGTGCACCCGTGACACAGTGGCTTGTGAAAATCCCAGCGCCTGCACGACTTCCGAGAGGGAGTGACCCATTCGTCGGGCCCCGACAATTTGCCCACTATCAAATGCGCTTAGAGTCTTACCCATACTGCGTACGACTCTTACTGATTCCCGTCGCATCACTCCTTATAATGTCGGATCGGTGCATAGTCATGTTTTTTTTTTGTTTAGAGAGCCGCCGACGGCGCCAAGTTTGCATAACGCCAGCTGTCTCTCATTCAATTGCTCTTCAGTGTATGTACCCTCCAAGCGAGCTCACGGCACGTGCCTTCTTTCATTGGCTACGCGCTGTTGACCTCAAAAGTAAGAGGAGGTCACATTAATGTGACTCGACTGTGCATTTTAAACGTATGACACAGTACCTTTCTCATGTGCTTTTTGGCCCGTTTTCATTTGGATGACCCTTATACATGCATACATGGCATTCAAAAATACCGGATTTTGTTTTTCCTGGTAAAAGAGAAGTAATAAATGCATATATAGCAACGTTCCCTTAGTTTTTTTTTCTTTCAGGGTTTAACTCTCACCATGACCAACTCTAAAATCAGTTGTCCTTCTCCAGCGGAGCGACACTGTTCCAGATTGTCCTTCTCCAGTGGAGCGACACTGTTCCAGATTGTCCTTCTCCAGCGGAGCGACACTGTTCCAAATTGTCCTTCTCTAGCGGAGCGACACTCTTCCAGATTGTCCTTGTCTAGCGGAGCGACACTGTTCCAGATTGTCCTTCTCCAGCGGAGCGACACTGTTCCAGATTGTCCTTCTCTAGCGGAGCGACACTCTTCCAGATTGTCCTTGTCTAGCGGAGCGACACTGTTCCAGATTGTCCTTCTCCAGCGGAGCGACACTGTTCCAGATTGTCCTTCTCCAGCGGAGCGACACTGTTCCAAATTGTCCTTCTCTAGCGGAGCGACACTCTTCCAGATTGTCCTTGTCTAGCGGAGCGACACTGTTCCAGATTGTCCTTCTCCAGTGGAGCGACACTGTTCCAGATTGTCCTTCTCCAGCGGAGCGACACTCTTCCAGATTGTCCTTCTCCAGCGGAGCGACACTGTTCCAGATTGTCCTTCTCCAGCGGAGCGACACTGTTCCAAATTGTCCTTCTCTAGCGGAGCGACACTCTTCCAGATTGTCCTTCTCCAGCGGAGCGACACTGTTTCAGATTGTCCTTCTCCAGCGGAGCGACACTGTTCCAGGTTGTCCTTCTCTAGCGGGGCGTCACTGGTTCCATTGATACCAGTCATGCCTATCCAAGGACTCCAAGCAGTGACCACTGGTTCAGAAGCCCACGCTTAGACCAGTGCGCCAGCCAGGACGCCTGTTAAGGATTGATCAGCATAATTTGATTTTGTCAGCTTTTAAAATAAAGACGAGGCGTGTATTCACGATAGATAACAATACAATTTTCAAGACTGAATTCTGATAAATGTTCTGTGAAGGTACCGGTTTGATACAACAAAGTTTCGGCGTTTTCTGGCTCAAGCCCTAACTTTCAGTGTCGAACATCATCTCTCCATATATATTTTCGATCTTATATGATCTGTTTAACAATCGCAAATCCACCGAAGAGCGCAATTGCATCTAAATTTTTTCCGACTAAACTTTTGAAAATAATTGAGCCCCTAAAACATACACCGATGGGCCATTACTTTATGACCACTGCCAGCCAAGAGAAATGAGTGAGCCTGGAGACCGAAGGGTGGCTAGGTGATGTTCACAAGGCAGTATCTATACCACCCGAGGACCGGCTTTCGGTTAGTAGAGTGTTCGGAGTCAGAATGGGAAAAGCTGCCGATTCATCGGAGTTTGATAAAGGAAAAATTGTGATGGCATGGCGCCTCGGAACTACGATTTCGGAAACAGCGTGGCTTGTGGGTTGTTCACGTGCCGCTGTAGTGAGTACGTATCAAAATTTGGTGCACAGATGGCAGAACGACGAACCGTCGTCCAGCCGTGTATTGCTCATTGATGCCAGAGGGGTGCGGAGACTGTCGCGCATTGTTCACAGCGACCGTAGGGCCACAATGCTGCAAATCATCACAGCTACAACAGTGGAGATCAGCACAATGTATCACAACACACAGTTCATCGCAGCCTTCTGTGCATTGGCCTGCGTGGCCAAAGACCCAGCCAGGTCATCATGCTCCCTGTACGTCATCGGCAACAACGCATGAAATGGGCACTGGACCGTGGATGATTGGAAGAAAGTGGCTTTATCTGACGAATCCAGATTCCTGGTGCATTACTTAGACACCTAGCGCGGATACGCTGATTACGAACGGAGTTTATGGCAACTGGATGCACTTTTGTCCCGAAACAGGCCCGCGGTGGCGATGTTATGCTTTGGGCGATGCTTTCTTGGGACACTTTAGGCGCCATTATCACAATAGCACAATCCCTGACAGCTGTTAGGTATCTGAACATCGTTGCGGAACAAGTTCATCCATTCATGGAAACTGTGTTCCATGCTGGTGATGGCCATTAGCAACAGGATTATGATGCACTATGCCACACTGCCAAAATCGTCAAGGAGTGGTTCGAGAACATGCTAGTGACTGTCCGTTAATGCCCTGGCCTCCAAATTCTCCTGACATGAACGCAACCAAACATTTGTGGTTTAACTTGAAATAGCGGTTCGGGCTAAATCACCACCACTCCGAAATGTACGGGAACTGGAGGAGTTCAACAATGTATTCAGAAAATGATAATACTATCGCACCTGGGGCGATAAAAACATAAAAAAGAACAATGAATGACATGATCTACAGATGAATGCATTAACAAGATTAAATCACTGATGCAGATATAGAACAGAAAGTGACATACGTACAAAAATAGCCCGGACACGATCCGGGATAAATTACATACAATGACGTACTATAAAGTCCGATAAGGAAGGAAATGAAAGTTCAGAGAAGCTGTAAAAACGCAAGACTAGTCCAGGAGCAAGTAATAAGTCAGGAAAAGTCCTACTCATCAGCAGGGGAATGACGAAGAAATGAAGCAGAAAGTTAAGCGGTGTCCTCCATTTCACAGGGCCGTTGATAACAAGAAAGGAACGTACAGTAAGTATTGCAAAGAACCTCAAGGTCAGCTCTTATACACGTCAGCCGACGATGAACATCATCCGGAGGAAATGTGTAGTGAGAAAGGTAAGAGGCCATATCAAACGATGGATCCCGGAAGAGCGAAAATAGGCGAAACAGTTGTCTATGGGTAAAGGATGGAGTGAGCACAACGGTATCTTGACAAAACTGTTCAAATCGCGCTTGGAGCGCAACTTCTGCGAGTTCCTCTGGATGTTCCGTAAGGCTACACCCCCTGGGGGACGCTGGAGGAGAACGAGTGCTAGAAGATGAGCGAGAGCGATACACTCGTGGACGTCCACGTTTAGCTGGAGCACTAGGAGCTTTGAAGACGGTACGTTTTGCGTATAGGCCACTGGAATCAACAAGAGTCTCATCAGTAATGGCCAAGTCATCCACACTGGTGGGATATGCAGTAAGAGTAATAGGAAGGTGAAACAGTCCAGGAGTGTCCGGAGCAGTCATTAAATGATCGCGGTAATCATCAAGATCAGTTGCCGATGAAACAATGGTAACCATGGCCACCTCCGTAGAGGAGCCTCACCAGGAGAAGTAGAAAGCATCACCTGAGCAGAAGCGTCCTGCTCAGAAATCGAGCAAGGAGGTGAAAACGGTTCAGGTGAAGTTGAAGAACCAAGGAGAGGAGGAAAGTGAGCTTCAGTAAAATCAGGAGCACGTAAGTCAGGCTCTGCACGAGAACCAGATGGGGCGTATCAACAGGCACTGATGCAGACATTAATCCAGAAGAGGGTCTAGAAGAAGAGGAAGGTCCAGGACACTCTTTATAAAAATGCCCTAGGCCTTAACACTTGCTGCAGTGGAACTCAGTTAAGAGATCGATATGTCTCCGTTGACCGTGACAATGGACAATAAGTTGTGTAGGTAAAGTTGCAATATCTTCCTGAGAAGAAAAAATGACAGGCACCATGCGACGAGCACCGTAAATATGGCGATCCGCGAAGTCGTTGGGCGCTGCCGAGTAGGTTACGACGTCCCCGGCAACGCGACCAAGAGATGAGATAACTGAAAGAAGCATGACATTTGTGACTTCAGGTGGCACCGGGTAAAACAACACGTTAACCGGGCGCTGTATCACAGGTTTGGGCATCAAGAGGTTATTATAAATAAAAATACCTTTCTGCAAAAGAGAGGTCACATGGTTAGGTTGAGAAAGATAAACAACAATAGTCCGAGTCCGACGATAGAGATGAGTAATAGCAGACGGACATAAAAGCTGCTTAACTGCCGTAGCATAATCTTTCAACTTGGTATCGGTAAGGGCTTTAAAAAAACTCCTAAAGCCATATGCGAGGAGAACTTTTGAGCTTGAACAGATGACACCGTAATATGAAGATGAATGGAGTTGCCGGTGCGACGAACATGAGGTTTCAAAGCATCGACTTGCTGTAACACAATCGAGGATTGGCGATCAGATGCAGAGTACGGTGCAGCAGAATAAGGCGATGGCAATCAAGCTGCTGTCAAAGGTGGAGGACTGACGTCATCGTGAGTATACGTTGCATTAGTAAAAGTCACAGTAGAAGCTGAATCAGAGGAGCTGTCTGACTGGGCAGCAGCAGAAGAGGGGCCGAATGACGCACCGGCAGAGGGCAGTTGAACAGCGCCATGAGGAGAAATCAGCGTAGCGGCGCCAGCAGCAGCGTCGCCGGTTACAGCAAGAGTGGAAGTAGGGCTACCGAACATGACATCTCCACCTGAAGCCGTCATTACTAATGGCGGCGCCCAGCAGTTCTTCTGGCCAGCTCGACCAGAAGGTAAATAAAGCTTTAAATGAAGAAAATATCGTACTTATGAATCGGAAAGTAAAACAAAACGATGCACTAGACTTTAGATACACGAAAAACACAAAATTAGAACTTTTTTTTGTTTTTTTGATTGGAGGTTTAACGACCACCGTGAGCAACTCAATGGGCTATAAGCAGTCGCCCGTCCCCAATTTAGGGTCACTGGTTCCAGGAAAGGGAGAGAGCCAGTGCCGTAAGACAAACACAGCATCCATGCCTCACCGGGATTCGAACCCGGACCCCTTACGGACGAATGATCAGAGGCCAGCGCCTTAGACCACTGCGCCTCCGGGGCGGCAAATTAGAACTGGGAGAGCACTATAAACGGAACTTTAGACTCGAAAATATTGGAGCTGATGCCGAGCACGGGAGGACCTGTTGTTGACAATATGGTACCAAATACCCCAGGATACCTATCGCTACCTCATCAAATCGATGCCTCGTCGAGTGGCCGCTGTTTTACAGCTTAATATGTGAGTGGTCATAATGTAAGAGCTCGTCGGTGTATCTTGTACACGACTTCTTTTTTTAACACTTTAACTTAATCACAAAACCGAGTGTATGGGTTGTTGATGGAGTTGAAAGAAACGATTTTCAAACTCTTTCTGTAAACACGCTTGAGCCTCATATCGTTCAGAAATTATAAACTTCGAATTTCATTAAGTCCCTTATCATTTTTTAAATTCCATGTAAAAATTATAATGGCGAAAATCTTTGGCTAGCTAAATCATAGATAAATCAGTTTTGGATTCACGTGGAATTCTGCAAAAACTGTTTATTGTTTGTTTGTTTTTTTTTGGAAAGGGGAGATTAGCGACCACCGTAAGCAACTGAAGGGGCTATAAGCAGTGGCCTTTAACTTTCTTTTGTGCATCATATAGCACTGTTCCCGGGAGGAGAGAGAGCCCGTGACGTAAAACAAACCGCCATCCATTCCTAACCAGCAATTCGATCCCAAACGAATGATTAGAAGCCAACGTTCGTAGCACTTGGCCACGTGGGAGGCAAAAATTGTGTTATCAAGTGATAGTTTTTCTGTATCAGATCAGGAAAATCATGTTCATAACCAATATTGTATACCAAGCAAAGTTTTCTTCTCGAGTCCCTCTCTTTTGCTTCAGAATTTCCATTTTAATAACATTAGTTTGCTTCTCTGCACTCTCATGTATAAATTATTTCATTTTTTTTGTTTATTTTTTATAATTTATTTCTCATAGCATGTGAATATTATTACCCGAAGGCTGAATAGGCAACTCCTCACCACGACATCGTCGGCTGAACACCGAGCGATAAATGTCTGTTGTGTTGTTGCTTTTTAGATTCTGGTTGTACAATCCCTCGCCGTTATTAATCCTAAATTAAGGCAGATAGAATGTATTACACATCCATGATCGCGAAGTTCGTTAACTTAACAAAAGGAACCTGCGTAACATTCCACAGGTTTCTTTTGATAAGTTAACTTTCTTTGCGCATCATTTACCGATCTTTACTAGGATCTGTGTGTGTAAATCAGGAAACTAATAATTAATGGAAATTTACTGTCTTCATGAGGCTACGAAAATATTTTTATCTTCGGGGGATAAATTTAGATTCCATTCTAACTTAATAGAAAAATACACTGGCGGAAAGTGAAAAAAGCACACCAAGAAGGAGACGTCTGATACCAACGAAATTTATACAGCATAATAACGGAATAAAGAGGATAACGTGATCAAAACATTATGGCAAAATACAGCTGTATTTGCTGGTAAACTGAAAAATAACATTTCCATGTAACATGGTTAGTACAAGGTTGAACCGCCATGAACTGCGTCACACTGTGCAATTCTAGGATGGAGTCTGTCGTACAGATGTTGGATGTAAGTTTGGGGTATTGAGTTCCAAGCATCCTCAACTTGGATGCGTAAATCGAGGATGGGCGTGGCTGGCCGTGGAGACCGGATAAGTCGTTGTCCCATAAAATCCCACACGTGCTCAATGGGGGACAAATCCCTTGAACGTGCAGGCCATGGAAGTTGTCTCACACACTGAAGTGCATGTTGCGTTGCACGTGCCATGTGTGGGCGTGCGTTATCTAGCTGGAAAACACCAAGATGGACCGACCTTACAAATGGCACAACAACGGGCTGAATGATGTTGTTGATGTAGGAAGTGCTGTTTAACGTACCCGGTACAAACACTAGTTGTGTACGGGAGTGATAGATGACCGCTCCCCACACCAGGAGACCAGGTGTAGGCCCTTTGTGTCCCTGTCGGATGCAAGAAGGGGGAGACGCTCCCCTGTGCGTCTGCAAACACGCATACGGCCATCGAAGGCTCCCAAGTAGAATCTGCTTTCATCGCTGAACACGACAGATCGCCATTGCGTTCTCCAGCGGAGACGCTGGCGACACCACTGCAGCGGTTCCTGACGGTGGGCTGGAGTCAGAGGTACACATGCCAGAGGCACACGTGCACGTAGTCCTGCTTCCAGTAGATGGTTGCGGATTGTTCGCACAGTCACCTCAGGTGCAACGGCAGCTCGGATTTGCATCGCAGTGGATGTTCTGCTTGACAACGCCACTCTTCTTATGCGTTGATCGGTTCGCTCATCAGTTCGTCTGTGACTCAAGGTTCCACGTCTTCTCGTGTGATAATGTTCCTCGGACCATCTACGCCACCATCGAACCGCCACCGATACTTCCCGTCCAAGTCGCTCCGCAATACAACGATACGACCACCCGGCCTCGCGGAGTCCGACTAGACGACCTCGCTCAAAGTCCGATAACTGCTGAAATCGTACACGTCTTCCATGTCCAGGCATTGCAGCTTCTTCCGGGTCTTCGTACGTGTCCGTTCGCCAACGACTGATTACATTCACTTCGCCGTACTCCTTAAATACCACCGACGAAAATTTCCATACTATGCCGTTCTGTGGCGTAAGCGCTCACAGGCTGGTTCCGAAATTAACATCACACCTACGTAAACTCGACCCCATTATCATATGTAAATTTCATGATCGTCCGCCAATTCCTTCTTGATGTTCTTTTTTCACTTTCCTCCAGTGCAGTTTAAATTGCTGTTCCTTGCTTAACACACAATACATTTTATGGTATTATGCGTTAAGCAAGGTGTAGGCGCTGGCTTCTGATCATTCGTCCGAGATGGATCCGGTTTCGTACCTTGATGAGGCATAAATGTTGTGTTTGTCTTTCGGAACATGTTCTCTCCCGTTCCTGGATCCAGTGGCCCTAAATCAGGGACGGGCGACTGCTGATAGCCCATCGAGTTGCTAACAGAGGTTGTTAAACCTTAAATAAAAAATAGCAAAGGAATTACACATTAAAGTTTGGAACTCAAATTTAACAATCACACTAGCGGTCAACTTTTGGATCGCATTTTGGATATTACCTCAAGTGAATCAAATGTTCTGAGAAAAGTAGATCATCTAACTGCTCATCTCCTTGTCTATTGCAGTGGAGTACTCGACCATTATAATGAATTGCACACAGTCATGGCACCGAATACTCTGGGGAATGGGGGCTTCCGTTGCTTTCCTTTTCAGATGACCTAACGGCAGCAGCCAGAAATGGTCCGATACTTCCGGTGTCGAATTTAAGGATAGATGCACAATTTATCGGCAGTGGTATTACAGCTCACAATAGTCGCCTACCACACAGACTCGAGACTGGCGATTGGCCATGTAAGCCACGACGGTTTTACGGTGTGGACAAAACATAATAATTTTTTTTGTCGTGAGCAGCATTAATAGCGAGTAATGAAAATAGTGATTTGTTGGTTAGATACATCCATCGTCCTTTCTGAATCAAAATTCAGACCAACAATTTCCAACGCCGATTTGTGTGGCACATAAGATTTTATGACTTCCCTGCGCCGCAGGACGCACATGCGATAAAGGCAGATAGCAATGAGAGCACATGTCCGCGTAGCTCAGTTAAGAGAGCGACTTACTTCGGAGTGAAGAGAACCGGCTTCGATGCCCGGAGTGGACAAACCTGTGTTATTTATTATTGTCCATATACTGTTCGTAAATAAGCTGCATTTAAAAGTTAAATAAGATTTAAGAATATTTTTAGATTTCAAAAATAAAGACACTTCCCGAACTGCATAATATGATAGACATGTGAACAAGGACTTACCAAAACTTTACCATAAGTTCAATACTAGATTTTCAAGCTGGAAACCTTTCACATCACCCTTAATTATTAACGTACTGGTGCTGTGGCTATGGTGCGGGATTCTTTCGATACCTAAGAAAATTGCACGTGCTATTTTAGCGCATTGTCGCGTTGCAATTGCCCATGAAACCACACAAACAGAATTAACGCACTTTTTTAAAGATTTTTTTTCGTTATTTTTAGTGTTGTAATTAAAAATGCAAAGATGCAATAACTGCTCTTTTATTCACAGGCTCACTGAAATGGATTTTGAGATGAAAATGAAGATGATAAAATAGTATGATAATGAATAGTTTTTCATATCAAATTAACTCGGGGTCTCAATTTCAATAGTGAATTTGACAGCAAAGCATGCTGATTGTGTTAAAGAACATGTTAATTCGTATTATTGCTGTATCCTCGATACGAAAAAGTTGTCAATCATACACTGGTGTGCAAAAATTAAGGACGAAGGGGAGAAATTAGCATAACAGCGGAACGAGCAGGCAGAACGGACCGAAAGACCACTCAGGAGATAGACTAGGGTCCGGTACGGTAGGACATGCGCATATATGCAGCAAAACGTAGGGGGGAGGGAATGTCGGAAGAGTATAAAGCCCACGGGCGGTGTACGCTCAGCAATTCGGTGAATGCTATTGCACGGTGTACATCGGTTTGAACGACGTCAAGTTGCTGCCACCGTGTGACATGGCCAACAGGCATTCCAGTAGACGCATCTGGATGACTTTACCCGAGGTCGCCTCATTGGGAAGTTGGTAGAAGGTCGAAGTGTGACTAGTGTGGCCGAGGAGTTCGGGATCGCTCACAGCATCGTTTCACAAGTTTGGAGAGAATTTAAAACGACAGGAGCAGCTGTCCGAGAGTTTAGCAGCAATCGTCCACGAGCAACCACGACGGCGGACGACCGGTATATTGTCCTACAGGCGAGAAGAGACAGACAGTAGACAGCGGGAAAAATCGCAAGGTACATGCAACAGACAACTGGATGTCCGTTATCGCGTTTTACCGTGGCCAGGAGACTGCCCAAAGGTGGTCTATTTGCACGACGACCAGTACGGTGTGTGCCATTAACGCCTGCTCATCGGAGACGGCGGTTCCTGTGGTGCCAGGAACACAAGAACTGGATACATCAGCAATGGGGTCGAGTTCTCTTTACGGATGAGAGCCGATTTAGTCTGACGAGAGATTCTGGACCCATACACATCTCGAGAGAGCAGGGAACACGCAATCACACTTCCAACATCATCGAAAGGGACCGGTTTGGAGGTGGCGGAGTTATCGTTTGGGGCGGTAACATGCTTGGTAGCCGTACTGACCTCCACATCTTCCAAGGAGGTTCAGACACTGTTATCCGCTATTGTACCGAGGTTCTCCTGCCTCACGTGCGTCTGTTCAGAGTTGCTGTGGGTCCTGAGTTCCTGTTCGTGGACGGCAACGCTACACCTCATCGTACAGTGGCTGTCACAGAGCTGTTGGAGAGTGAAAATATTCAACGGATGGATTGGCCCGCAAGGTCCCCGGACATATATCCAATCGAACACGCGTGGGACCTTTTCGGGAGACGCTTGGCAGCACGTCACTAGCCGCCAGCAACGATTACGCAGCTGCGATTGGAGCTACCAGAGGAATGAGCAGCGATGCCTCAACAGCTCCTTAACAACCTCGTCCTTAGTATGGACAGACGTTGTAAATCTTGCAACGCAGTCAGGGGTTATCCTATCCCCTTCTGAAGACTGGATTCTTATTGGCAGCCGCCTGTCACATGGACGTTTCTGTCTTCTGTCCAGTTGTGCACGAAGCTACCTTTTCAATAAAGTGTCTTTGTATTATTTGGATTCGTTGTTTTGACGGTTTTGCTCACTTGTCCCATATTCCTACATCTTGGGGATCTTATGGTATGATCTGAGTCGATGTGAGCACTTCTGCACCACGTTACATTCAAAAAACCGTCTCGTTCTTAATTTTTGCACGCCAGTGTTTGTACGTGAAAGCCCAAACGGAAATGCGCGTTCCGTTAAGCCTAACGATGATTCAAGCGACGGCTACAAGTCGCTACCCAGACTTGTAAAGGGAAAAGGGAGAAATGAAACGCAACTTTGGTGCTAGTAATGGTTGGTTTAATCGTTTCAAGAAACGTTCGGTTCTCCATGATGTAAAAGTAAGTGCTGAATTTTCTAATACATACAGAGTACATTCAGTGGAAGCCTTTAAATCAAATCTGTAGCATGAAAACCATAACGTTAGTCCTAAAGTATATCAAAGACCAAATCAAACAGAATAAACGCGAAAGTATGTGATCACTAGAAGAATTTTGGAAAAAGGTATGGTGGAATTTATTTTGATAAAATATTCCAAAATACTGTAACATTGTACAAATACCGGGCAATGAATTAGAAACCGTTACTGAGTACCGTGTTGAAACTATTTTATCCCGAATAACAGCATGTATGGAGTTTGGAAATAGATAACAGAAGGTGTTGGAGTGGAACTACACCTACACCTTACCAGGGTTTAACAAGACAGTCCATTAACTGGCTCCGACTTTACGGACGAGAACTTTACTCACAGATCTGTTCAACCACATGCCTCATACATTCTTAATAGGGTTCATATCCGAACTTTGTGGTGGCTAGTGAAGGTGGTGGAAGCCGCAGTCATGTGCGCTGAACTACTGCTGACCACATCTTGTACGATAGACAGTAACTTGTCGTCCATGAAACAGCCATCACATGCCTGGATGAAAAGTCATCATTACAGGATAGACTTGATCGAAATAATGTTCAGATAATTCTTGGAGGCTACCCGACCTTCCAGCAATATCCAGGAACCCCTTCCCGGATATTACAGAACAGTACAAACAGAAGGTGTCCCGCAGTATCTCCAGGACCTTGAGTTGTGTTTACAAGGCAAGCTGGGTCATTTGCTTCATAGGTACCTACCTGCCGTTGGTACAGAACAGGGTGTACCACGACTCGTCGGACTACATGACTTTTTCTAGTACCCCAGTGTCAGTCACGGTGGTCCTGACACCAATGTTGAGGAACGTTCGGGTTCTTGGCAGAAATCAGTGATTTCCGTATAGATACGTGACTGCCAATAACGATCCTCTTCACTACTGTGCGCATAGTTACCTATGACATTTGTCGAAAACAGCCTTCATTGAATGCTTCGGTTAATTGTTGAACACAGGAAGATCTGTTTCCCCGTAAATGCCTTCTCAGACAACAGCGAATTCGTTCCTGACAGATTGCTGCCGCGCCACTTTTACGCCTCTTATACAGCAATGTGAGTTATTTTTCCACTGAATAAAACCCGCGATACTTTTACGCCTCTTAGACAAGCAATGTGGGTTATTTTTCCACTGATAAAAGACCTTTTGAGAAACCAGTCAGCTCTGTTGTTTTCAAAAATTGTCAGTCCAAACAGACGGGCACGCAAAATAAGTCCTTTGTCGAACTGCGAAAAATTCTTTGCTTTTGTTTTCCATTGTGATCAACACTACTGACAGCTACTAAGGAGCAGCAGTCTTAAATAGTTGTTTAGATCACGTGGTGACGCACGTAACAACGCATTTTGCATACACGCTGAGCAAGTGACGTTTGCGTACGTCTACATAAAGTTTTCAAAGTATAAATAAGGAGAAAACCAATGTTATAGTTTTTGAGAGAGGAACTGGTAGTACTGAATGTAATATAAGCCTAAATGGCACAGTAATTGACCAGGCGAATGGTTTGTGTATTTAGGAAGCATGTTTGACAGAGAGAACATATTGGATGGTGAAATTAGTAGGCAAGTGATTTTGTCGTTGAAAGTCATGGCTGCTTTGGGAGGTTTTCACAGGAATGATATGTTCTCAAGAGAGTCCCGCATGGCTATGTTTGAAAGTGTGATAGTTCTTACTCTAATGTTTGACAGTGAAACCTTGGTACTACAGAACAAACATAGGAGTCGTGTGTGTGCTGGACGACAGTCGTTGTTTACTTCGTGCTCGTATTTTGTTCCGTTTGTGATAATTTCCGAATCTACAGCTCCCAACTTTGTGTGTGCGGCGTGTGAGAAGGTGCCGTCCTACTTCTGATTAATTTACCAGGTCGGTAAGTGCCCTTTCTGTGTTGTATTCCTCATTTTCCTGTTTCGTCGAGTTGGCCAAAGCTCGTAATCTTATCGCCATTGCAAATGGTGGCTTCCGGGGGTAGCGGAGCTTCTATCTTCGCTTACGGAAGTGACTATTTATCCCTATCAGCTGCTCAGAAGCAATCCACCAATGGAGGGCTTCTTTTGACAAGCCCCTCCTCTCCGCAGCGTGACAAAGTTGCCTTTCCCATGGAGCTATCTCCATCCCATCTGCTAAAGAGTTGCGAACGATTGCCTTCTCCTGTACCTTCTGATGATGCCATGGGCGTCACACTTCCACCAGCCACTTCCGCGTCATCACAACGTGCGTTAGGTGTGTCCTATGCTGTCGTCCCCTCAGGTGCGTCAACTTCTTCTTCTTATCATCAGCCCCCTTCTTCAAAGTGACCTTATCAGATGACGTATGGTACAGACCAGATCTACGTGGATGTTCCGACTACATGCCCTCAAAGTCCGCTTTTTCTTGACAAAATCGGACTCGTTGTATTTTTCTGCAGCCTTCCTAACACCAAGCTGACGGCGTACAGCGCTGCCCTTCGACAAATTGTTCCAAAAGAGGCTATTACTCATGTGGGTAGAACCAGCCAAGTCATCGCTTATCTTGCGACTCCTGCCGTTGCCCTTTCGAGTTCTGACCGAAGACATTTCCATCAGCGATTACCATCTCCTTGTGACCCCACTCACACAAGCAGCTACTACAGTAACTGTTTCGCCCCTGTTCCTCCAGAAGTATCCAAAGTCCTATTGCTCTTTTGCCGTAACGTACGTAGGATCTTTCCATCGGGGGAAGACATGTTACGTGTTCCATCGGTACTCAATGTACGCTGTGACACTCATATTAGGCGCATTGACATCTCTGTGGGCACCCTTTGTTCGGTATGTAAGAGCACTGGTCACCCTAGTACGCTATGCTCTCATCGTGTAGCTACTGCCTCCAAATCTTCAGTACAATCTACTGAACGTTTAACTGGACCCCCGGCATCTTCATCTGGGGCCTCTCACCAGCGGCAGTCGAGTTATTCTGAAAGTATCCGTAAAGCCGTTGGTCAACGCATGACCTCGTCGCAACCTTCCAACTCAGCTTCTACACTCCAGACATGCCCACAGAAGGAGGATTCTTCGACCGGAGACCCGTTGAACTCTCCTCTACTTTCTACAATTACTCCACAGCACCCTTCAGAGCTCGATAAGCGGGTCGTTGCTCCTGATGCATTCACATTGCCAGACCCTCCTGCCTTTGGTCCCGAGCAACGGAGGATACGCTCGAAGCGTCGTCGGACTACTCGACGTCTCAATACGAAGACATGCACATCTCCCACCTTTCAAGGAGGACGTGATCGCTCGGAAAGTCTTTCCCTCTCATCTGACTCTTCTAGCATCTCCATCTCCGACTCTGACGACAGCACACTGGTGCCACTTACTCTAGAGGATTTCATACAGCAACTGGAAGATTCCTCACTACCACAGACACAAATTTCTGGTGCGGAGTTATAATCCTATCTTATAGGTCCTCGTAGTAAAACCATGTCTCATGATTTTCTCCAATCCTGTCTCACGGAGCTTGCAGCAACTATGACGCAAGTGGCGGTTGTTCGATCTCACCTCCAAGGCTTACCATCCACGTTTTTCGGCGAAAGCGGATGTCTCTAGAAAGTCTGCGATCATCTCTCTTGGCTCCAACGAGCCGCTGACAAGCTCTTTGAACCGCCGTTGAACATTTCCGTTCAAGATAACGACACTGAAGTGTAGGGGGTTCGGGTCCCCTCTAGCGAACTCGCTTGCTCGTGAGGATCTCCATCACCTCACAGCAGACATTCTTCTGCTCCAAGAGACGAATTGCCTGTCTACTACGCCCTTCAATTGATTGCGTACGTGGAACTATCAGTTCCACAACGCTTTCCGACACTCCACAATCGGCGGTCTTGCCATAGGCATCCGCACTCAGCTCCGTCAATTTCTATCTTCAGTCACGGTGCAGCATCTCTGCCGTGACTTGCTACAACGCCTCACCTTTGTTCTGGACGAGCGTCGTTATGTCGTTTTCCACATTTACGTCCCGTGCACACCTCAACATCACCCCTCATTTTCATGGCGCTCCAATCGGGTCTTCAGTCAACGTTGCCGTCGGATCACGTGTTCATCGGCGGCGATTTGAATTGCAAGTTTGACTCTGATCTTGATCGTGCTCCAATTCATAAGGAAACTCGCTTGCTTCTTGTGGAGCAATTACTTTCCCTCATCACGGAGTTTGATCTTCGGGACGTCTTTCGTCAAATTTATCCTACAATGATCTCCCATACGTTTAGGTCCTCAGATGACGCCTCGTCATTTTCCGCTAGACTTGACCGTTTCTACGCAACCGCTCCCCTTCTGCCCGTGGTCACGAACTGTCAGCATCTACCCACCGCCTCTTCTGACCATTGTGCAGCTGTGGTCACCTTCACTTCTTCTTTCCGACAACGCTCCGAGTTTCACTCCTGGACATTAGATACCTCTCTCCTGGATGACCAGGCCTTGTGTTCTAACGTCCGGAATCTCCTTCACTCTTATCACCCTGGACTGTCCACTGCATACTGTGCACTAAGTTACTGGCTGGATGTCAAGTCACACCTGCTCCACTTTCTCAAAAGCCACTCGTTCACAGTCGCCAATCTGCGCACCATGGAAGAACGCAATTTCCGACAAATTCTCGCCCAGCTTGGAGCCACAAACCCCCTCTATCCAGCATATTTGGCAGACCTCCCTGCTCTTCTGAAACCTCGAGCCCGGCAGGCCATTTTACGACTTCGTCTCCAGCACTTGTCTCCCGAAGACTGCTCTTTTGAGTTCTTGTCTTCGTTAGAGGATCAGTGCCGTTCTTCTCATCGACTCCGTGTGCTGCGTCTGCCTGACGGTCATATGGATTCGGACCCAGATGTGCTTTGCTCCCAGGCTCGTCAATACTTCTCCGACAAGTACAGTGATACCCCTCCACCTTCTGCTTCTGCGTCTAATACTCTACTTTCTTCTCTCCCTCAAGTCCTTTCTCACCTTTCCGCTTCTCTTCTAAAGTCTATCTCTCCATCTGAACTCAGGACTGCACTTTCCTCTCTCAATCCCTGAGCCGTCATTGATCCTGAGGGCCTCCCTCAATCATTTTATCTTATACTTTTACCTTCTCTCCTTCCTTTCCTTCTCGCTGCTTACTCTTCTGCCTTTGCATCTATCTCCCTTCCGAGGGGCTTCACTGTTGCTCACATGGTATTTTTCCCAAAGAAGGGTGACCTCCTTGACCTGGGGAACTGGCGTACAATTTCTCTAATAAGTCTTGATTACAAACTGTTCACTAAAATTCTCTGTCGCCGCCTAAATCAAGTTCTTCCGTATCTTCTCTCTTCCGACCAGTCCTACCCGGTAATTGGTCGTTCTATCGCTACTAACCTTCACCTCCTTCGTGATCTTCTGTATCTTGCCCGAACAAATTCTGAATTTCTTGCCCTACGAAATTTAGACCAACGTGCAGCTTTTGATAATATCTCCCATTCATTTCTCTCAACTACCTTACACGCTTTTGGCTTTCCTTCTGTCTTCGTTACCACTATTCTTGCTCTCTATCGCGACGCCGTCTTTCAGGTCAAGACAGCCGCCTTTCTGACAGCACCCATTTCTTTCCGTCGTGGAATACGACAGGGGAGTCCACTTTCTATTCAATTATTCGCCCTGGCGTTCGAGCCTTTCCTACGCACAGTACATCGTGCATTACTTGCGGCTCCTCCTCTTCCCACGGCAAGCACTAGGCACTTCTCTATAACCTACTCCGTCTACGCCGACGACACGACTTTCTGCATCCGGATGGAGTCGCAATTTGATACCCTCGCTCATGTATATGCACTCTACTCGTCTTGCTCCTCAGCGATGCTCAACACTACGAAGAGTGCCGGCCTATGGTGTGGTGCCGGGGAGGCCAGGACGGACTCACCATGGGGCGCCTCCTGGGCTGCCTCTTCTCAGAAATTTCTTGGTGTAGACCTAGGCGCTCCCATAGCTGCCCGAAACACCACGTGGGCTGCTCTTCGTCGGTTGCCTTCAGGCAGAAAGCTCAGTTCAGCTCCTCTTACGTCACCTAGGGCACGCCTTGCTCGTACATATCTTCTGTCTCCTTGTCTTCATGTGTGGGCAGCTCTTCGCATGCCACCTTACTATCTTGCTGAGGTCACACGGATCATCTCTACTATGACCTGGTCAGCTCATCATTGGATACAAGTCTGAACTTTAAGTCGTCCTATCTCCACCGGTGATATTGCGCTCCTGGATGTTCGCCAGTTCTACAAAGCACACCGGATAGTATCACTTCTTCGTCTATTCTGCGAACCAAGTTCCGCAACCTCTCTTCTCCGAGACGTGATGATTTCTCCCCGGAAACCCCGCTTTAAATTCACATTTTTTCTGCTGATGGATCGCTTTTCTCTACTCCACTCTCGTCTTTCCCCCGTTTATTCGGAGGCGCTTTCCTTTCTTCGCTCTCTGCCACTACTCCGTGCCCCATCCGCTTCCACCTCAGAACTTCTAGCTGAATCCCTCTTCTATTCCCCCATCCTCCATCCTCCTAACGCACCGTATTTCACTGACCTTTCCTCGCTCCTTGCTGGGATCGTATCCGTCCGAGACTTACTTTCCTCCGACCTAACAAATAAAACCTTCTCCGACCTTTCTCCTTTCCTTTCACGCACCTCTGCCTTTCTTGCACTCTACGATTTTCTCCGCTCCTCGGTCGTTACTCTTTTTCCTGCTCTCGCTTCTCCGGCTGGCCTCTTTCTCGTTTCATCTGGTTCTCTTTCCCTTCCTTTTTTCTTCCTGTTCTTGGCTCATTTCTTCCGATCTCCAGATTTACTGTCCGTACACTCTATCACTTTCTCCTTCAGGATCCATCGCCACCCGCACCCCAGCTCATTTCAGGAGAGCTGCCCGCGGCTCTTCAGAGTGTGTGGTCGGCAACAGCTTCACCCATCTCGACACCAGATGAAAGGAATATTCGCTGGCTCTTCCTTCACCGCCACCTGCCAGTGCCGGCCACGTTATTTCGGATGACGCTGGCAGCCGCGCACACCTGCATCTTCTGTTCTGAGCATGCTGATGTTCTACACATCTACCAGTACTGCCCGGCGATCCTTCCTTTACTACACCTAGTCTTTATCGTTGCCAAGTGTCTCTGTGCCAAAGAGCTGCCTTTTTCTTCGTACAGTACGTTGCTGGTTTTTTGTTCTCCACCGGTGCCTTTATCTGAGCCATGCGCATACATCTTTGTACTCGCAAAGCATATGATTTACTGCTTCTATCTGCAACTCCGTCATACCTCTAATGCGCCTACGCTCCTTCAAGCAGGAGATACCCTCTGTGCGCAATTCCACAACCGGCTGACCTCACGGCTCCGATAGGCGTTTATCACAGCCCGGGCCACTGACCAGAGCCAGCAGTTCCTGAGTATATGGTCAACCTTACACCGCTGGTTTTCCGGGCCTTCTGCAGACCTACATCTTCTGCTTTGCCTTCCACCCTGTACGTCGGGACCTTCCCCGCTTCAATCTTTATGATGAACCCTGGACTGACGCACCAGATCCGGAGAGTATCTCCCTAAGCTTATCAGACTTTGATCTTCTGTACATTCTTCATATTCCTATCTCCAGTTTATCTTTTTACTGTCAGTGTTTGTAGTGTATTCACGTGCACTTACTTTGTGGTGCCCTCTTCTAAATAAGTGTTATTTTTGGTAATTTCTGCTGTGTGCCTCACATTGTACCTGTATATTCAATGTTTTTATTTCGTCATATATCTTGTGCTCATTCGTTCGTCATATTGCTCCTATAAATTGTACATACACATCCTGTATATATTTAGCTATTCATTATGTACTTATACACATTCCTTGGTACTGTGTATGCTTTTTTTCGGAGCCGTCCTACAAGTTCATTCTTTACTGTCTGCATCATGCGTATCTCAGTCACACACTCTTTGTACACATCTTGTGCATAGTACACACTTTCGATTGCATCATTATGTTCTGCGTCATTTGTATTTATATTTTCATTGCATTGTATGTATATCTCACTTGCTGCACATAGTCCGTTCCCAGTTCCTATATGGCTTCACGCACATCTGTATATACTTTGCCTAAATTGAATATTTATTCAGTCTCACCTATATAGTTTTCATTATCACACCCTGCACTGCTGCACTTTTGTTGTATCATCGCTCATCTATCTCACTGGCACTGTATTATATATACGCCTCTCATACTGTAACTTGCGCACTCGCTGTATATATACACCTTTCATACTGTAAATAGCGCACTTTTTGTATAAATACTACGGTAATTATGTCTTGTCGTCCGCTCATCTATTTCACTTGCATTGTATATACCACTCGTATATTGTAAATTACGCACACTTTGTATATATCTGACTCCTTTTGTTATGATTTCAGGCATTGTAAAGGCACATACCGCCTACCGCCTTCGTTCCCTGTAACTTTCGCTCAGAATAAAACATTTTGAAAGTTTGTGTGCTGGAGAAATGCGTTAATTACCGGAGGTTTGTGGCAAGACACGTTCTGATCGTGTGAGGAATGAAGATGTGTTGCAGTTGTGTAATGTGAAGCAAAATGTTGTTAGCATGATGGAGACTAATATGCTTCGGTGGTTTGGCCATGTTTAAAGAATGAGTCATGAGATGCTTACCAAGAAAATATTTTTAGCCCAAGTGAAAGGAAAGAAAGGCAGAGGAAGGCCAAGGAAGTCGTGGGAGGATCAGATTCAGGAGTGCCTGCATGAGAAAAAGACTATGAGTAAGAAGTATAGAAGGTCTTGTGTACGACATGTGATCGATGTCGGTGAAGCTCGTGTTGTATGTCAAGATCGCTGTAAATGGAGAAGTTTGATACGGCAACAGTAAGTAAAACCTATCTGGTAGTTTGTATTTATTCGTCTAACTCCTTAATCTCAGAGAACAGCTTAGTGATATGTATGCAATCACTATGTACTAATACAGGTATAACTGAACATTTAAGCCACGTAATAAGAAGGTATACTATAGAACATAGTTGGCCAAAGGAATTCTAAAAACATAAATGCTGAAATTGCTAGCGGCAATACCAAAGCAGCACAAATGTCTCGTTATGCGTTTGAAGAAATGATTCACTGGTCGGCATGAAAATCAGCCCTGACACCATTCCTGCTGATTCTTATGTAAAACGACCTCCTGAATCCGTATATGACCCTCGTTTTCCTCCATCACCCACCGTTTTCAGGGGAGCCATCCCCACCTAATTTTATCACTTTCCGATAATTTGGAGGGATGAAAAGGATTATTTCAGCCTTTACATTTCTTCTGAGTGGCTACAGAGGTGAAAAGTTATAAAACATGAACATATGTATCAAGGAGGTTGATTTGGGGGATTCCTCCCCCCCCCAATTGTAAAGAAATCCTTACAAATGATTGATTTTTCCGTTTTTTTGGCAAATTTTTCACTTATTTGCTACATATTCCAGCTTCCAGCCCCTCTGATCCTCCCCCAAAAAACCCGCAAAAAATAAAAATATATAGCAACAGTAATAAAAATATATAGCAACAGTTCGGAACATTCACTCTGCCACGCTGGCCCTCTCAATACTTCGCGCGAACAGGTTCCGACGGGAATCGCGCACAGGTTTACACGGGCTTTGACAAGGTCAAACTTGCATTGCTCTTATCACGATAATCCTGCACTGTAAACATTATCTTCCCTCAGTTGATCTGTAGCGGTCGTTGAGTCTACTTGTCGGTGTTCTAGGCGGGATTTCTGTGTTTCCAAGTTGTTTAAATTGTGTCAAACGGTAGAAATTTTTTTACACCGGCCTTTTCCAAGTGAATTACAGTACGTGAGTGTAATTTGTGAATAATATAGAGCATTTATTTACTGTTTAATTATGCCACGCGAGTGTATAATTCATCCCGATAGATTCTGCTATGTTTGCGGGGAATTGACTTTTAAAGCGCAACGAAAACCCTTTCCTCCGCTTCTTAAAACTGCTCATAAATTTTACTTTGATTGCAAAGTTGTTGGCGATCAGGACAAGAATTGGGCTCCCACAGTTTGCTGCACTACTTGTTACAGTAGCTTGACCAAATGGCTCAAAGGTACCCGTAAATCAATGCCATTTGCTGTGCCCATGGTTTGGCGCGAACCTCTCTGTCATCTAACAGATTGTTACTTTTGTATGACTTCCACCGTCGGGTTATCTAGCAACAAAAGTAAGCATACAATTCAGTATCCTAATATCCCTTCAGCTCTAATACCAGTTCCTCACAACGAATCATTGCCAATCCCAGTGCCCCCAAAAACCTATACTCTAGAGCCAGAAACGGATGTGACATACTTTGAGCTACAGCTTGGACCATCACATGATACGTCCACCGATGATGAAGAGTGTTCTGCTGATTCAGCTCATCGAAAACCTCACCTCGTTACTCAGTTGGAATTGAATGATCCCGTCAGGGATTTAGAGTTACCTAAGACTAAATCTCAACTTCTTGGATCTCGACTTCAGCAGTGGAATCTCTTAGAAAAGGGCGTAGAAATCTCTTCTTACAGGATCAGACAGTCAACCCTGCAATTACTGTTTTCGGAAGATGAAGGCTTAGTGTTCTGCCTTAATTCAAATGCATTGACGATAGAACTGAAGATAACATGTGACCCAAACAAATGGCGACTGTTTATAGACTCATCAAAGACAAGCTTGAAAGTTGTCCTGTTGGCCAATGGGAATGAGTTACCATCAGTCCCGGTTGCATACTCTGTGGATATGAAGGAGACATACGAAAACATCAACCGAATCCTTGATAAAATCTGTTATCATGATTATAATTGGAAACTTTGCTCTGACTTAAAAGTTGTTGCTGTACTCGTGTGCCTGCAATCAGGCTTCACAAAATACTGCTGCTTCCTATGCGAATAGGACAGCCGAGCACGAGACAAACATTACATCGTACGGAACTGGCCTCTGCGAGAAAGTTTTACTCCCGGTCAGAAAAATGTCGTTCATGATCCTCTGGTCCCGAAGGAAAATATTTACTTGCCGCCTTTGCATATCAAACTGGGATGCATTTCAATTTTTGAAAAACAAAAGACAGGTTATGCATTTCAATTTTTGAAAAATAAATTTCCTCGTCTTAGTGAGACTAAAATCAAGGAAGGAGTTTTCGTGGGCCCCCAGATTAGACAACTTTTCAAAGATTCGACGTTTATTGAACACCTGAATCGAAAAGAAAAAGAGCTTGCCTTGCATTCCAAAACGTGTGTAAGAACTTTTGGGTAACAACAAAAGTGATGATTATGCCGCTCATGTCGAGGAATTGCTGTCAGCGTACAATGCCATGGGGTGTAACATGTCTCTTAAAGTGCATTTCCTGCACTCACACCTGGACTTCTTCGTCCCTGAAAATTTAGGAGCAGTTTCCGATGAACACGGGGAACGATTCCATCAAGACATCAATAAGATCGAGAGGAGATTTTCAGGCATTATGATGTTTTAGAATTACGAGCATGTTAGCAGAGTACTGCTGGTGTTTGGTACGAGAAACTTCTACCTCAGGGTACAAAAGAAAAGCAAGCACCAAATGAAGGTACTTATCTTATTTATTTATTATACTTTACATTTGTATTTTACTTTTTATATATTATTCTTTACAGCTAAAATAAATAATCCTTTTCACCCTTCCAAATAAAATTCATGTCCATAACATATTACTGAAAATTGATAAAAAAATCATAAAAAATCGATCATTTTTAATTATGTCTTCACAATTGGGGGATCCCCCAAATAGACATCCTTGCTACAGATGTTCATGTTTTATAACTTTTCACCTCTGTAGCTCCTCAGAAGAAATGTAAAGGCTGAAATATTCCTTTTCATCCCTCCAAATTATCGGAAAGTGATAAAATTAGGTGGGGGGGGGGCTCCCCCGAAAACGGTGGGTGATGGGGGAAAACGGGGGTCCTATTCGGCTTCAGGAGGTCGTTTTACATAAGAAACAGCAGGAATGGTGTCAGGGCTCGAAAAAAAAAATTTTTTTGCCGACCAGTGGATCAGTGATTCGATTATATGCGCTAAATGCCGAGGAACGAATGTTTGGCGCAAATTAGGCTGGATTGTTTTGAAAAAAAATTCCAGAACCTACGTGCATTTGTAAAGAAGTAAACACAAATGCCAGAGTTCAATGATGTGAAAGGTAGACTCACTATTTTACTGGCGAAAAAGAAACAAGTTAATATCAACATAGGCTCAAACCATTGCTTCTTTATCATTTTGCCTTTGTTCCGCGCCTTTAATTGTGTCACTAAAGCAACTCTTCTCATTTATTATCGTTCACATCGAAAGCTTGGATTACTATTTCTCTTTCCGGAAAATAGTTCATAAACAGTTTCATCTCTGAAATCATGATATATTGTTAAAAGAATAAATTTTTCTTCATTCTTCTTATCCTCTATACATTTTTTGTTCATCCTACTCATTCAGATGATTTCTATCGTGTCGCCTCTTTGCCACCCAATACGACTTCGTTCATCCAGACAATGGATTAAATATATAATGTCAAAGTATACTATTTTTGCGTGATAGCATAAGAGCAGAGAACCACTGCAACGATCCGAAAGTTTTTTTGTCATACACGATTTATCAGGGAATTTAAAATATAAGTCATGACAAGAAATTGCATAACGGTATTTAAATTATAATTGAACAAGAAATATTACACCGGATTTTCGGTTGTAAAGAGCACGTCTTTTGAATCCGTTCTGACCCGAATTAAATTTATCAGAGCTATTCAAAATGAATGGAACCGGTTAGGAAAACAATAAACTAGTTTTTAAAATCGGTAAAACATCCACAATTAGAAACATCTACTTTGTTCCACCAGCGGCTAAAAAGCATGTTACGAAAATTAACAAATGGCGCACAAAAAGGTTTCTCATAGCACAAGGAAGGTATCAGAGACAAAGATATTTTCAAATCGAGCAGTTAAAAGAAAAATATAGAACGAAACATTATGTAAGTCTACGTCTGCTAGCGGAAGAATTTTGCATAGTCGAAAAGTTGAAAATAGGGGAAAAATATTTTTCATGGAAAAAGCTATGCTAAGGGAAAAGAACTTTCCAAACACGTCTCCCGGAAGCAGAGATAGCGGAAAAAAAAGTTTCAATCTCTACGCACTTACCGGGAAATCTTTGCATTATTTAAAGACGATAATGCTCCACATCTCTGTTGTAGCGAATGTTATACCGCAGAAAAGAAATTTGCCGCCCCGGTGGCGCAGTGGTCTAAGGCGCTGGCCTCTGATCATTCGTCCGTAAGGGGTCCGGGTTCGAATCCCGGTCAGGCATGGATGTTGTGTTTGTCTTACCGCACTGGCTCTCTCCCTTCCTTGGAACCAGTGACTCTAAATTAGGGACGGGCGACTGCTTATAGCCCATTGAGTTGCTCACGGTGGTCGTTAAACCTCCAACAAAAAAAAAAAAAAAAAATGAAATTTCTCGAGCATCACCTACAGACAGAAATGTGAACTACAAAATTCCTCATATACTAGCCTAAATTGTAGTACAAAAGAAAATGGCACCCGCTGTTGGAAAAATTTTTTAGATCGGAAAATAGAAGCAGAGATATTGAGAAAAACAGATTAAGCATTCACTCCCCCTAGCGGCGAAATTGTGCATTATTTCGGGAAGAAAATACGCCCACACAGTTTGCTTAGTTAGTAGTATCTCATCAAAAAAGAAGTTTTTCACTTCGTTTTTTAGTCCCGAAAGTGTTGCTGTAAACGAAAACGTGAACGTGCGCCCTCTTGTGGCAGACTTGTGCGGTAAGAAAATTTTTTAAATTATATGAGAAACATTTTGCAGCGGAAACGCTCTCGAACAAAGAAAGAACTTTCAGAAGGGACTCTTAGAAGCAGAGCTATGGACAAAAATAAGTGATGCGTCTATGCCTCCTGGCGGAAAAACCACTCATTATTTTAAGAAGAAAGTATTTTCGAAAGGTTTTTCGATGAGAGCAGTATTTGTCCACGATAGTTTTTTTTCAATCGAGTTTTCCGGAGGTCAGATTTTGCTGAAAATGCCTTAGTAGCAGAAATTAATACTTACGCCCCCTGATGGCCAAAACGTTTTTTACGAAATAGTAGAAATTGTATGCAGAATATTTCTCATCAGAAGCTGTATTCGATACAAAAAGAAATTTTCAAATTGGAGTTTTAGAAGCAGAGATATCGGGGGAAACGCAATTTACCTTCACGCCCCCTAGTGGAAAGTCTAATGATTACTTGAAAATTTTGAAATTGTATGAAAAACACTTCCCATTGGAAACTATCAAACAAAGAAGGAATTTTTCAAATAGGACTCTGACAAAAATAAGATATACGTCTACCTCCTTGGCGGGGAAACCATGCATTATTTTAGGAAGAAAATATTCCATAAAACTTTTCTGACGTGAGTGTTATCGGCCCACGAAAGCACTTTTTAATCGAGATTTTAGATGCTCAGATTTTGCTTCAAATGCATCAAAAGCATAAATTAACACTTACTCCCACTGGTGGTCAAACCATTTTTACCAAAAATTAGAAATTATATGCAAACGATTTTCCGTCAGGAGTTACACGCTGCAGAAAGAATTTTTCGAATTCGAGTTCTAGAAGCAGAGATATCGGGGAAAACGCAATTTACCTTTATACCCCCTAGTGGAAAATCTATGCGTAACTAGAAAAAGTGAATATATCTAAAACAGTCTTCGATATAAATGGAATCGAGAGGTAAAATAGTTCTTTCAATCGGATGATTAGAAGCAAATATATGAAATAAAATGTATTTTGAATTTGACATCATCTGCATTTACGTCCTCTAGCGGCACTACGGTGCATCGTATAAAAAGGCGAAATAAAGGATCATCATTCGCACATTTCAAGCTTCCCATTGCAAAAAGAATTTTTGAAATCAGACTATTATCTGCAGAGATATATGGTGTCCACATACGGACGAACGGACGGACTGACAAACCAATAACATAAACACGATCTCTTTTACAAAAGGCGTGCTAAAAATTAAGGATGCAGTTTGTCCATGGCGCGCGACTCATGAAAAAGTCGCACAGAAAACTACGCAGCCCGCTGAGCATCCGGAATAAGGAGGTTAATTGAACGACGCGGAAAAGTTAACTGAATTTCATGGGATCGAATTATCGAATAAAGATATTATTGACTTAGGAGCAGCGAAGGTTTCAGAAGCCACTCAGGTTGCAATCTCTTAAGACACAGAAAAGAACCTGCGAGGTTACATCACAAAAGGAGATGACACTTGCACCTGCGAGGTTACATCACAAAAGGAGATGACACTTGCACCAGCGAGATTGCGTTAGCATTGTCAAGACTTAATAAGATGAATACAATGTATCGCTGCTGTTCAAATTCGAAAGAGGGGTGCATGACATAGAAGCCTGTTATCAAGAGATTTATGAAGAGAAGAAAAATCTATTATCCATTCATCTCTCTATAATTTCGTTAGAAAGATCGAACAGCACTACTGTTCATCTCGCTACGACCTTCCACATCGCAACAGCCTTACCAATGGCAAAAGTGTTCCATTACGCTACTAGCTGTTGCCTTTGAACCAGATAATGATCTTGTGACTCTTGCATCTTTTGTTTCCTCTCCTAGCAACTAAGTCATTCGTCATTCGAAACAGAAACGCTGCCTCCAGAGAACTTAAGTAATACATTGTTGTCAAAAAACGTAAGGCCGAACATGAAATCTGATGACTACGGAGCGTCACGGATCTAAAATCACTTCATATGTTCGAGTAAGGTGTGACGTATGAAGACCCGTCAAGCTGCTGATCTCGTATGCAAATTTGTGGTCCGTACGTGACAGTTGAGGCGGTGAGTGGGAGCAGGTCGAATCCTGTCTCGTGAGTTCATTCTCTTTTTCATGTGTTTCTTCGACAAAGCGAGAATCTGTGTGTCTGAGGTTACAAAAGAAGGTCTTGCAGAAGACATCATAAGAAGTATTTCGCACGAGTTGAATTATCCGGAACCTCAAAGAAGGGCAGGCTGTACCCGACGTTGCCAGAGAGTTTGGACCAGTACACTGCATAGTGTCGCGGTTTTGGTCAGCGCCGAAGAGACAAAACTCCCTCCAGATGTTTTTCCTGGAGGTCATCCCCACTAAACCACTCAGCTGGATGATCATTACTTGGACTTAATGGCAAAATGGAATCGGAAAGATACCGCGGGGCAGTTGGCCCATTGTCTTCAAACAAGCTCAAGTGTGCGCATTTCGCGCAAAACCGTGACGAGACGTCTAAATGTAGCAGAAACATATGCCCGCAAGCCAGTGCGCTGCCTACCATTTTCCAGGGGGGATTGTACTTCCCGCCATCCGTGATGTATTTCTCGCTTTGGCAGGTCTTTAAATCAAAAGACCAAAATACTGTTCACAGAGGAAAGCAGCTTTAGTCATTCATCGTAATATAAGCAGCAGTTAATCTGTAGGAAACCAGAAACTGTATTTGATACTAGGAACACCGTTGAACGGGAGAAATATGGCAGTCGAGGCGTCATGGTGTGGGCCGGTATAATGGTCAACGGACGTACCGAACTGTTGGTGATGAATCAAGGGACAGTCACCGGTCAGCTGTATTGTAGTCATGTTATTCTTCTCCACGTTCGTCTGTTCGGAGGTGTTGTGGGTATAAATTTCATTCTCACGCAAGATAACGCCCGTCCACGTCGCACAGCAGCTGTATATGAAACACTGGCTGGTGAGGATAACGTCGGATGGAGTGGCCAGCGTGCTTCCCTGATGACAGTCCAATCGAACATACATGGAACGTTATGGTTAGTAGTGTTGCGCAAAGGAATGAACTAACTTACACTGTATATACACTGGCGGAAAGTGAAAAAAAACACCAAGAAGGAGACGTCTGATACCAAAGGAATTTATACAGCATAATAACGGAATACAGAGGATAACGTGATCAAAATATTATGGCAACATACAGCTGTATTTGCTGGTAAACTGAAAAATAACATTTCCATGTAACATGGTTAGTACGAGGCTGAACCGCCATGAACTGCGTCACACTGTGCAATTCTGGCATGAAGTCTGTCATAGAGATGTTGGATGTAAGTTTTGGGGTATTGAGTTCCAAGCATCCTCAACCTAGACGCGTAAATTGGGGATGGTCGTGGCTGGCCGTGGAGACCGGATAAGTCGATGTCAAATAAAATCCCACACGTGCTCAATGGGGGACAAATCCGGTGAACGTGCAGGCCATAGAAGTTGTCTCACACCCGGAAGTGCATGTTGCGTTGCACGTGCCATGTGTGGGCGTTGTTATCTTGCTGGAAAACACTACAATGGACCGACCTTACAAATGGCACAACAACGGACTGAATGGTGTTGTTGATGTAGGAGGTGCTGTTTAACGTACCCGGTACAAACACTAGTTGTGTACGGGAGTGATAGGTGATCGCTCCCCACACCAGGAGATCAGGTGTAGGCCCTGTGTGTCGCTGGCGGATGCAAGAAGGGTGGAGACGCACCCCCGTGCGTCTGCGAACACGCATACCGCCATCGGAGGCTCCCAAGCAGAATCTGCTTTCATCACGGAACACGACTGAGCGCCATTGCGTTCTCCAGTGCAGACGTTGGCGACACCACTGCAGCCGTTTCTGACGGTGCAGTGGTGTCGCCACTGCTGGAGTCAGAGGTACACATGCCAGAGGCACACATGCACGTAGTCCTGCATCCAGTAGACCGTTGCGGATTGTTCGCACAGTCACCTCAGATGCAACGGCAGCTCAGATTTGCGTCGCAGTGGATGTTCTGCTTGACAACACCGCTCTTTTTATGCGTCGATCGGTCCGCTCATCAGTCAGTCTGTGACTCCCGGTTCCACGTCTTCTCGTGTGGGAATGTTCCTCGGACCATCTACGTCACCATTGTACCACCACCGATACTTCCCGTCCAATTTGCTCCGCAATACGACGATACGATTACCCGGCCTCGCGGAGTCCGACTAGACGACCTCGCTCAAAGTCTGATAACTGCTGAAATCGTAGTCGTCTTCCATGTCCAGGCATTGCAGCTTCTTCAGGGTGTTCGAACGTGTCCGTACGCCGACGACTGATTTCATTCACTTCGCCGTACTCTTTAAAACCCCCGACGATAATTTGCATATTATGCCGTGCTGTGGCGTAAGCGCTCACCGATTGGTCCCAAAATTAACATCACACCTACGTAAACTCGACCTATTAACATATGTAAATTTCATAATGGTCCGCCAATTCCTTCTTCGTGTTCTTTTTTCACTTTCCGCCAGTGTATATCCTTCTACCGGATTTCATATCATATCCGCGACCCTTTCGAGCTTTTCTTCATTGTGTGCATTAGCTACTTTAATATTTAGATTTACGTTTCTGGTGTTTTAGCTCATTGAGTTTAGTTTCTTTTTATTACCACGTCTTTTGTAAAACAAGTTAGTAAAATCATGCAATGCATTGATTATATGTAATACGCTTTCCAACATACCAGAAATCATTACTCAAGTTATAAGGATAATGGCTGTGGAATAAATCTGGCGCATGTGCCCTGAACTTTGACCCCATTTTGATAAAATTAAACAGAATTGGTTCAGTATACCTCCGGAACAACATGATAAAGTTTTGTCGCAATCGAAGCATTTTACGTAAGTTATAACGCATAAGGCCAATGGAATTGATCCCGCTCCCATGTCCGGACCTTTAACACCATTTTGCCCATTTTCAATAGGGTTCGTACCCAGCTGATCCCCTTCCGCATACTAAAATGTCATCGCAATCGAACCATTTTTCGCGCGTTATGACGCATAAGGGCAATGAAATGGATCCCGCTCCTATGCCTTGACTTCTGACCCAATGTCGCCCATTTTCAATAACATTCGTTTCAGGTGGTCACATACCACATACTAACATTTCATCGAAATCGAACCATTTTTACGCAAGTTATGACGCATAAAGGCAATGGAATGGATCCCTCTCGAAATGGGGTCAAAGGTTAGGACATCCATTCCATGGATGTATTTTTTTCTATCGGATGCTTCTATACATCCGATAGAAAAAAAAATATTTTACCTTTCGATTCCATTTATGTCGAAGATTATTTTCGGTATAGGTACTTTTGCAAGATACGCATAGATTTTCCGCTCGGGGGTGTGAAGGTAAATTGCGTTTTCCACGATAGCTGTACTTCTAAAACTCCGATTTGAAAAATTGTTTCTTCAGCGGATGCAGTGCCTGATCGGAAATATTTTGCATGTAATTCGTAATTTGGTAATGAATAGTTTGGCCACCAGGGGCGTAAGGTTTAATTTCTGCTTCTGATGTATTTGCCACAAAATCTGAGCTTCTAAAATCTCGATTAAAACTTTTCGTTCGTGGACCGATGCTATTTACATCGATAAACCTTTTCGGATTGTTTTCTACTCAAAATATTGCATGGTTTTTCTGCCAGGAGGCGTAGACGTATATATATATATTTTTTCAATATCTCTGATTCTAATATTGTGATTCAAAAAATTCCGTCTTTATTGGATAAAGCTTCTGGTGCGTCATGTTTTCCACATAATTTCAAAAATTTTAAGTAATTAATAGACTTTTCGCTAGGAGGCGTAACGGTAAATTCGTGTTTTTCCCGATATTTCTGTTTCTAAAACTCCGGTTTGAAAAATTCTTCGTGCACTGCGTACAGCTCCTGATGGAAAATGCTTTTCTTATAATTTCTAATGTTTGGTAAAGGTTGGTTTAGCCACCAGGGGCATAAGTTTCAATTTCTCCTTCTGATGTATTTGCAGTAAAATCTGAGCTCCTGAAAACTCGACTGAAAAAATTATTTTGCTGGACCGATACCGCCGACATCGAAAAACATTTTGAAGATACTTTCTTCTTAAAATAATGCATGGTTTTTCCGACAGGGGGTGTAGATGCATATAGCCCATTAAGTTGCTCACGGTGGTCGTTAAACGTAGACGATTGCTTATAGCTCATTAAGTTGCTCACGGTGGTCGTTAAACGTAGACGATTGCTTATAGCCCATTAAGTTGCTCACGGTGGTCGTGACTATTTGTCGATATCTCTGCTGCTAAGAGACCGATTTTAAGAATTATTTCTTTGTTGGCAAGCGTTTCCGCTGCGAAATGTTTCTCATACAATTTGAAAATTTTCTTAGTACACAAGTCCCCACCACCACCCACCCCCGCCCAAGAGGGCGTAAGCTCACGATTCCGTTTACAGCAATATCTGCGGGATTCAAAACCCGACTAAAAGGTTCCTAAACCCGACTAAAAGGTTCCTAAAAGGTTCCAGTGACTTTGAATAGCTTTAACAAATTTAATTCGTGTCAGAATAGATTCAAAAGACGTGATGATTACACATGAAAATGCGGTGCCATCTCTCTTGTTTTCGGCATATATCGTCAGCCTATTTTTTGACAATATTTCATTCCTCCTTTACTATGTTCATATTACATTTGGAAATGTCAGCACTGTCGGACAACTATGAAAAGTCGCAAAATCTGAGCTGAAGTACAGTACAGTTAGAGATCATTTTTTTATTGAAGGTTTAACGACCACCGTGAGCAACTTAATGGGCTATAAGCAATCGCCCGTCCCTAATTTAGGGCCACTGGGTCCAGGAAATGGATAGAGTCAGTGCCGTAAGACAAACACAATATCCATGCCTCACCGTACTTCGAATCCAGACCCTCCTGGACGAATGATCTGAAGCCATCGCTTAGATCACTGCACCACCGTGGGGCGGCAGAGAGCATATACGAATACACTATGGAATACCCTTAATGGACAAAACATTAGAGATACCTACCTAATAGCGTGTAGGTCCTCCTCTAGCGCGAATAACAGCATATACACGCCAAAGCATCGATTGCACTAGATGCCGGAGGGTTTCCCAAGGTGATACCAGCAATGCCTTCTGCAGCATTACAACTCCGCCCGAGACATCGATCCAGGATCTCTCGACGGTATACGAGATAGCTTCCACAATGTTTAAATCCGAGGGGATTTGGGGGAAAACTAATTTGTTCCAAACTCAGATGAGTGTTTCACGACCCACGTTTGTGTGGTTACGCTCGGGTGGGGAATCGCACTGTCCTGCGGAAACAAACCATCATCCACAGGATGCGCAAAGGCCATGGAAGCATGTAGGTGTTCAGCCAGCACATGCTGGTAGCGCGCAGCAAGTGAGGACCCCTCCAGACATACTAAAAGACCTAATGTGTTCCATGAGAAGGCTCCCAGAGATATCACAGCCTTGAAAAGAGCCGATCTGTCACGACGGAGACGTGGCCTCCTTCTGTCGACGCCACACTCGCACCCTTCGGTCAGCTCGGTACATCTAAAAAAAGTGACTCATCTGACCACACGACGTGGCTTGACACTGCAGAGTTCTAGTTATGAGGTTCCCGTCACCACGCGAGGGGTAATTTCAAATGACGAGAAGTTAACAGTGGCACACGAGTAGGTTGTCGACTCTCGTTTCCCAGAGTATGCAACGTACACCGTAGTGTTCGGTCGCTTAAGGACCTTGGGTCTCCCACACTTAACCAAGATGTAATTTGCGACGCCGTGGTCAATCGGTTGGTCTGTAAGAGCCTGGATAATCTACGTCGATCATGGTCATTAATGGCGTGTGGTCAGCCACCGCTTGCTCTTTGGTGCTGGTAGGTTCGTCGATGGTATACTCGTGGTTCACTCTTTATACGATTGCCCTGGGAACCCTAGGTTTCTCACCACATGGGCGATAGAATGACTCATCAGTCTTGTGCCGACAATGCGTCGACGATCAAAGTCGCTCAGATCAGTACCCTTTGCCCATATTTTTCGATTGCGATACACTGCTGGGAGACCCTGCTGTCCGCCTACTTATCGTCTACGTTTGGTTTGTGTCTTTTCCAATCTGCGTAGGCAATGTCCATGTCAACTGCTCATTACCCCTAGCGCTGATTTCGGTCTACTGAGTACTTTTATTGGACACTTAAGTACCTAATTTTCTGGTTTGGGATAATTTTCTCCTAACATCTGCGTCGGACTAACCTCTGGCATTGTTTCGAAAACCACGTATATGTGCTGAAATGGAAGTCCGAAGAAAAATGATCGCATCGTATACAGCTGAGCTCTTACAAGCTATACAAAAGAAGGTTTCGGAAACAAACTTAATGTTTCATACGAGGTCTGACAATTAATTAATGAGACTGGGTAAAAAAACACATTTACTTAGACTTTTAATCAACAACAATGTGATCATCTTTGAAGTAGTTCCCTTGAGTTTGCACATACTTATTCCAACGGTGCTGCCATTGCAGGTAGCAGCTGTGGAACTCATCAGCTGAGACACTGTTCAAAGCCTGCAACACAGCCTTTTAGGCGTCTGCTGCCGTGTCAAAATGGAGTCCTTTCACAACAGATTTCAGTTTTGGGAATTAAAAAAAATCGCAGGGAGCCATGTCGGGTGAATAAGGAGGAAGCGGTAGTGTTGCATTTCGCCGTTCTTCTCGCTGAATTTTTCTCATTCCCAGATCTTCAGTTACCATTCGGGGAGCACTTTCGCGATACATTATCAGTTCTTCCGCTATCATTCTCAATGTTAATCGCCTATCACGTCGCACAACTTCACTCACCCGGGCTGTGTTGTTTTCTGTCCGTATTGGTGTTGGTAGCCCACTCCGGTGTTCGTCTTCCACATTGGTTCTGCCCTCACAAAACATTTTGTGCCAGCGGAAGGCTTCTGCTCTTGATATTACCTCATTGCCGAAAACCTGCAGCAGTTTTCCGTACGTTACCGTCGCAGTTTCACCGAATTTCACACAAAAAACGATGGCATACCGCTGCCCAGTATTCCGCGAGTCCATTTTCCTCACGAAGAGCACACACACAACTACAGGAGCCAAGCAGCTACTACACACTGAGGCCTTCCATGGTGCTGCCACTTAAACTACTGGTGGGGGAAGAACCAACGCCACACATACAGTATGTGACGAACGAGGCTGCAGCGTTGCCACAGCGCGCACAACAAAATCAGTCTCATTACTTAATTGTCAGACCTCGTATATTTGTATTGAGAATACTAGATGACGTACATATGGATTTTACCAAAAACGCTGGTAAACCCAGCCATGTTTCAGCGCAAATTTGTTTTATTGTTTCAAATCATATGAACCTCCGGAAGCATCTGAGGCTAAAAAGTGTTCCTCGTTCCCAATTTTTGGCCACTGATTTCAGAAAGAGGTGGAGCCAACGTTATAAGGTAAACACTACATCTATGCCACATCAGGGACTCGAATCCAGCCCCTACCTGAATGGAACAGCACCCAGATCGGCACGAATGATTTCAGCCAAGCCTATGAAGTGACGAAAGTGATACCATAGTGAATCCAAATTTAGAAAGGAAATTGTTCTCTTGGCAGATAGCAGTGGATTTCTGGCTCAGCATGTGTCTCTAAATCTGTTTCCATTAAATTCCACCTACGTCTACCTCTGTTGATTTTTATTTTATTTTGGCGTTCATCTTTATAGGCTCATTTTCTCTCTCTCTCTTTGATTTTCCATGTCTCACGATGTCAAACCGACCCACCAAGTTTGATTGCATGTCTCACGATGTTAAACCAACCCACCATGATTTTTGATTTGCATGTCTCACGATGTTAAACCAACCCACCAAGTTCCATTCCTGTCGGTCGCATCCTTCTGGCTGCAAATATTTTTCTGACGATGAGTGTATTTAAAATTTTGTAATTTCATTTATACGTTTTCTAAGGAAATCCCCAGGAAAATCCTATAACCAAAGTTCCACTGCATATTGCATATTACTAAAATTATTATTTCATATTGTTTGGTAGTTTTTCTGTTTCGAAGCAAATGTGTTTCTTTTGTATATAATCAGAGATGTCTGGGGATTTGAGGCGTACCATAAAATTTATAGTCTTAAAAATTTATCTTAATCTCATGATTTGAGATATTTTGTCTTAAACCGAGATTTCTTCACAGCGCATCGTAGAATAAACAAGAAAGGTGACCCCGAGTTTTCTGTTGTAATGAGCACGTATTTTGAATCCTATCTGATGCGAATGAAATTTACCAAAGTTATTAAACGTCAATGCAGCTGATTAGGAAAACATCACATAATCGGATTCCTACACTCGATAAGACATCCAGAAATAGAAACAGCGACTGACTTTCATGAGCGTCTAAAGGGAACGATACGAAAATGAACAAATGGTGCACAGAAATAGGAGACAGACAGATTTTCAAATAGAACAGTTAAAGGAAGAAATATAGAAGGAAGCATGATATCAATCTACGCCTTCTAGCGGAAGAATTTCGGAAAATGAGAAAGTTGAAAGTAGGCGAAAAATTGTCTTCATGGAAAAATATATGCTAATGAAAAATTAAATTCAAATACGTCTCCGGGAAGCAGGGATAGCGAGAAAAATGTATTGATTTTTACGCCTCCTACCGGAAACTCTGTGCATTATTTAAACAGGATAATGTTCCACATCTCTATAGTAGCCCTTAGAAAACAGCAAAAATGAAATTTCTCAATTGGGTTTTTAGAAGCGGAGATGCAGCTGCAAACAGAAGTACAAAAACACCACTTAAGCCTCGAACTGTGAAACTCCTCAGATACAAACCTAAAGTATTCCACGAGGTAAATGACGTCCGGTGTGGAAATAATTTTTTAAATCGCACATGTCGAAACAGATATTAATATTAAGCATAACAGATTAAAGGTAGGCGTCCCCTAGCGGCGAAATTGTACAGTTTTTTAAATACCCACAAGGAATTTCCGTAGTTAGTAGTATGTGATCGAAAAATAATTTGTTTATACCGGGTTTTCAGTCCTGCAGATATTTCTATAAACGGAAACGTGAATTTACGCTCTCTAGTGGCAAATCTATGCGTTAAGAAACATTTTGAAATTATATTAGAAACATTTCCCAGCGTAATCGCCCTCCAATAAAGAAAGAATTTTTTAAATCGGACTCTTAGAAGCAGAAATATCGACAAAAATACGGTACGCATCTAGGCCCCTTACTGGAAAAGTTATGCATCATTTTATGTAGAATGTATTTTGAAAAGATTTTCCGACGTGAGGTGTATCGGTCCACGAAAGAAGTTTTGCAATTGAATTTTTAGAAGCTCAGATTTTGCTGCATCACAAGCAGAAATAAAATCTTACTCCCCTGGTGGCCAAACCATTTTTTATCAAAATGTATATATTATAATCCAAACATTTGACATCAGGAGCTGTATCCCATGCAGGAAAGATTTTTTTAAAAATCGGATATTGTAGAAGCAGAGATATTGCGAAATAAGGAATTTATCTTTATGCCCCCTAGCGGAAAATCTATGCATTACTTAAAATTTTGAAAACTATATGAGAAACATTACGCAACGGAAACGCTGTCCAACAGAGAAAGAACTTTTCAAATCGTACTCTTGGAAGGGAATAAATTGACAAAAACAAGACATACATCTACTCCCCTGGCGGTAAAACTATGCGCTGTTAGGAGGTATTCTCAAAAGGATTTCCGAGGTGAACGGTACTGGTCCGCGAAAGAATTTTTCAATCGAGTTTTGGGAAGTTTGCTGCAAATACATCAGAATCAGAAATAGATGATTACGACCCCTGGTGGCCAAACCATTCCTTATAAAAGTTATAAAATATATGCAAAACATTTTCAATGAGGAGCTATTTTTGATGAAGGACGAATTTTTCAAACCGAACTTTTAGAAGCAGAGAAATCAGGGAAAACGCATCTTACCTTTACGGACCCCTAACATAAAATCTATGCATTACTTGAAATAGAAGCTGTGAAAGAAGAATCATTTTTACAATTGCAAAATGCAAAAGTTTTAAGCTCCTTCGCTTACGAAGGACATTTTCCCAATGCCTGCGTTTGTTTTAGATAGTGAGATACAGAAAGGAATAGAAACAAATTATAGAATATGTTTTGATGATCATGAATCAGCAGAAAAATTAATAATAAGACGCATGAAAGTTACTGACTGCAACGTACTTCTTTTTCTGCTTAACTACTTGAAGAAATATTTCGAGTATTCTTGTGGCTAGAAAATTTCTGAAATTTTAAATATGAGAGAAAAAAAACAAAGCTATTTTTTGAATGTTTTTTCGATAAGTATCGCATGTTTCTGTTTTATCTTTTCTTTGAGGACTAAAATGTGGTTTTGCGTGCGGCGAACTTGGAGTATATTTTTGTATTACCTAAAAGGCGGTGCATAATTTACGCCGAAATCACTGCGTCAGTGGGAGTGGTTATTATCGCTTCTCCCCAAGCTGTGATAATCTGAAATGGGAGATACACTTACCGTAAGTGCAGAGCAAGGATTCTCTGCATTAGTTCTTATGTCTTCCTATCTGGTTGAATGGCTTGTTGAATTTTCTAGCACCTGGATGCTGTATTTCTAGTACTACACGAGAATTCACCTTAGCGACGTTATGTCCCTAGGGCCAGATGTGCAATAACTTATATGCATACAGAGATAGCTGATAAAACGATATGTATCTAGAGATGTATTCAAATGTGTATCTTCTTTTCAAATGTAGAAATTTCGCATAATGTTTTACAAATTGATGCAAATAAAACAAAGAATGTATAGATAAGTCTCTTGTAACATGTTTGCGCAATTGCTTGTTACATCAAAATGACTTCTCTTCAGGAAACAATGGGGAAACATTATTTTATAAAATGTGAAATATACCTCTATTTTAACCTGCATTTTTGTTTCCGTTCCTTATGTAAATATTGCTTCCATTTATTTGTACACTCATCGTCAAAAAAATAGTTGCACCCAAAAGGAAGCAACCGACAGGAATGAAACTTAGTGCGTAGGTTGGACATTATGAGACATGCAAATGATTAAAGTATCACGCTCGGCCGCGCATATGACGCAGGCAAGGAGGGGTCATAGCGCTGTGCCTGACCGGTTCGTCCTGTTGTGCGCGCTTGCCACTCTGACTCAGGCTGTTATGTTCGTTGGATCCTACTCAAGTGAAGTATGCCTCAGAAGCAATTCGCAGCTGTTGGAGGTGTTCGCGAGGAGCCACGTCGTCGGGCTCCGGGAAGCGGGATGGTCTAATCTCCGTATTGCTGGCTATACCGGTCGTGCGGATATCACCCTAGCATGATGTTGGTAGCAGTGGATAGAACACGGCACCGAGCAGCGACAGGAAGGGTCTGGGATACATAGAAGAGCTACGGAGAGAGAGAGGACCGACGATTTCTTCGACATTCTCGGAGTGGCCCAACAGCCACGAATCCGGATATTCAGCTAGCAGTGCGTCGGGTGATTTGTACCAGCACCACTGGTAGACGGCTGCACAACGTAGGGCTACACACACGCAGACCGTTACGACGACTGCCCTTAACACTATTGCATCGTTGCCAAAGTATGCAATAATGTCGTGCCAGACTCTCATGGAGAAACTCAGAACTACAGCGGTTGATCTTCAGGGACGAGTCCTGCTTTTGTCTTGGAACAGACGACCAATGAATCCGTGCGTGGAGGCACCGTGGCCAATACCAGGATGATTGATTTGTTGTTGAGCATCACACGTTCAGAAGGCCTGTTGTTATGTTACTGAGCTCCTACGTTACTGAAGTCCTGCAACGTTACGTTACTGAGGTCATGCAACCACTGGCCCTACCTTTTCTGAACGCTCACTCCGATGCGACTTTCCAACAGGACAACGCTCGGCCACATACTACTGCTGTCTCTAGAGCTTTCCTGCAAGGCACTGACACTATGCCATGGCCAGCCGTATCGCTAAACCTTTCGCCTATTTAAAATGTGTGGGATGCTATTGGACGCGGTATCCACATTTCAACCTTACAGCACAATGTGAAGGAACTGCTTGAGAAGATTCAAGCTGCATGGGATGGATTACTGCAGGACACCATTAGATACCTGTACAACTCCATGCCGAGACGTCCTGCATGTTGCGTGTTCAAACATGGCGACCCAACGCCATAATGAGAGACAATACTTATTGCCGTGTAGCTTAATAAATATTGCCCATATCACTCTCAATGTTTAAACATTTATTGTTCCTGGTTAGCTTTACTTTCCTCGAATAGCATTGCAATCCGACACGTTCTTCTGGGTGCAACTATTTTTTTGACGATGAGTCTACTTTCATTCTGGAGAGCACTTCAGAACCCATCTAATTCCCGTTACGTTTTGGCAACAACTGGCAGCTAGTCAAAAAATTAAATAGAATATGATACTCTCTTTGTGACGAAAGAAAATTCAACAAAAGGCGACAAAGGAGTTATTTCGAAAGGCAATGAAAGACTAATTCTAAATGTGTATTTATTTCTACTTTAAAGACAACCATGAGAGACACAATGAGCTGTTAGCAGTCGCCCGTCTTTAATTTAGGTCCACTGATTCCGATTTAGGGAGAAATCCAGTGTCATGTATAAGAAAATGGCAAAAAAAAAAATCTTCAATGCTACACACGGTATTTGGACGTAAAATTCGAGGCAAATTTTTCGTACCACCTCGCCACAAGGGAGGGAGGCCAAACAAATGTCGAGTACGACCTAACTCACCACCCGGAAATTTCAGCTGGTCGCGTTTTTTAAACCTCACAATCCCTTGAAATTATACACTGTTGGCCACCCAAAATGCAACACCAAGAAGGACACGAGATAGCAAATACAGATTTACTGGACACATAACAACAGATACAAATCTGAAACGATTGAGTTTACAAGCAAGTGTGACTTGCAGAACACACAGACATCAATAGTTCGTGTGGCCCCCATGGGTGGCAATAACAGCCGCTACACACCTTAGCATCGAACGAAAGAGGCTTTAGATGTGAGCTTGGGGTATGTCGGTCCAGGCTGCTTCCACACGTTGCCACTGTTCATCAGGCGTAGCCGCGGATTGTGCTTGCCGGGACTCTCGGTTGCCGATCAGCGACCAGACGTGTTCGATGGGCCACATATCGGGAGAACAGGCGAGCCACGGCAGCAGGGAAAATCTGGTAGGCCGTGAAGAATTGTTGCACAATGCGTGCTACAAGCGGGCGCGCATTGTACTGTTGAAACTTGGCTGCCGGCAGGTTGCAAGTAAGGGAGGACTACAGGCTCCAAAACGTCGGAGATGTAGCGGTGGCTGTTGAGTGTACCGTTGATGCGTACCAGAGGGGTGCGGGTGTCATATCCAATTGCGCTCCAAACCATAACGCCAGGCGACGGACTGGTATGGCGATGCATAATGCAGGCGTCATACAGTCTCTCGCCGCTGTGTCGCCACACGCGGATCCGACCATCGCGGTGTTGCAGCCTGAAGCGGGATTCGTCGGAGAAGACAATGTTGTGCCATTCCGTAGTCCAGGTAGGCGTTCAACGGCCCATTGCCACCGCAATCGCCGGTGGTGTAACGTGAATGGTAATAGGAGCAATGGGCGCCGTGCGACAAGTCCCCACTCCTGCAGACGACGTCGAACGGTACGTGCTGACACAAGTTGTTGCGCAACACACCCTAATTCCTGCGCTAACGTTCGTGATGTGGCGGTACGGGCCGTCCATGCCCGCCGTACAACATGCCGGTCCTCTGTTTAGGTGGTGTGCCGCGGCTGCGGCAATTGCTCACGTCGGTACGTCCGTCCCTCCTGCACCCACCGAATCCATACTCGCCTCACTGTGGCTGGATGTCGTGCCACACGGGCGCCGATGCCTCGGGAGGATAAACTGTATTCGCGATAAGCCACTATTCGTCCTCTGTTGAACTCCGAAACGTGCTGGAATGACTGTTGTATTCTGCAACGAGGCTTCAGGAAGCTTCCCATGCACAGGTCCGGCTGCACAACGCAATTCCACTACTTACACCCCGCCTTCTATGCACTCTTGTTATAGTGCTTCTCGGTGGCCTGCCTGGCGCATATGATTTCCATATGCCCAGCAATGCTAATCGTTTGCATTTCCTCTCGCGGGCGACACTTGCTGCGAATTTTAGGCCAATCGGATGCTTCCTTCTCGGTGTTGCATTCGGGGTAGCCAGCAGTGTATTTCACACTAGGGAAGGTTGAGAGCAATTTTTAAAATATTCAGCCACGGATAAATTTTAGGTCACTCTACGCCATTAGTGGATGTTAGTATTTGGTCCCTCTCTGTGTCTCGTACTGCGCTGCCGAATAGGTGTCTATATTACCTAATCACACCGATTGATTCCAGATCGCAGAATTATTTTACACAGAGACAGTCGGAGAAAATTTCGATATTTGCGTCCCATCTCAGTTTCAGCAGCGTTTAAAATGTAGTGCCTAAAACACATTGCAAAAATGTGTTATCGTATTCCTTGAGATGAAAAGGATAAAATACCAGGCAATATTTTTAAATTTTAGATGAAATGGAATAAATTGTATGTTAATGCGCGGTACGGAAGGGGGAGGGGGGCTCGTGCCACCACGCCCGGACAGTATTAGAGGTTCTTAAATCGTTCCTGGGATTAAGGCCTTAGTGGGGCCCTAGACTAAGACATCTGATTGTGCCCATAATAACTTATGACGAAAATTCGTTGAAGTCCGTTAAATCAGGCAATGCTTGTGATAATACGTAGTGCATTCTTCAAACTAATAAATTTCCTGCAGTTTTTATAAAAAGTCACTATTTTCCACTTTTCTCACAAGAACATGAGTTAAAAGCTTAAGATTTTTAGATTTTGTCTTGGAATTTAATAATTTAGCATTTTGTACTTTTCTTGGTGCATCTTTTTCGTTATGGAATGTGAAGTCACATTGGATTTCGTCCATTAACGGTTCCAAGTGCAAACACGGAGGTGTGGGAAAGATAGTAGTGAAAAAGCTGAAACTGTCTCGCCGACCCCGCTGTACACAGCGACACGAAACGTTTGCCCTAAGAGACTCATTCCCTTGAAATCTGTTCTAGCTACTTCTTGTGATCGAGTGGAAATTATACGAGAGAAAAATCTATTTTATACTTCTCTCTACATAAGTATATACATATGTCGTATTATTATTTGCGATGTAGTGGCCTGCCTCCTGGGCCTTTGGTAATGGTGGCGTCTTAGCTACAGCTCTGTTAGACCCCCCCCCCCACCCTTTATTCGGTACTGGGGTTGCGCCTGGTCCATTGACCTTGCCGCGGATGGCCTAGTTGTCAGCGTTTGTGACTGGGAAGAACCTCAAATTCGATCTCAGGTATGAACAAACGCTCGAGCCACTAAATATCCACGGTTACTGGCCCCCCAGTAATGAATAAGATCGTCTTCCTCTCTCTTTCTACTTCGCTTCCGTGTCACTTTCCTATGGGGCACTCTAGCCCAAACCTCCAAGCTTCCTATTAAGGGTTGTTTAAGACCTGGGGTCAGACACTCCCTTCTTAAAATCCTCTACATATGATCTGATCTGATCTGGTCCATGGACACCACCAGAAAGTTGATATTCATGGGTAGAGTTGTTTATGCTGTGGCACACCAAGAATGTTTCCCAGATTTCGGGGTGGTTTCACGGCAGAGACGGTCAGTTCAGTCACTGGCGCACTAAGCAGCTGCCTAGTGCGCCATGATTTACAGTTCAGTTGTGTCGAAATACTTTTTAACAGCTGGCCAAGATGTCTGAGAACAAAATATTTTATCATGGCATAAAATTAAAAATATTTTTATCATGGCATAAAGTACTGCTGTAAAAAAGGACGTGCTGACGTTATTAGGAAAATTTGCTGAACATTTTATTTTTCGATTAAACATTCATCTAAAAAAAAAAAAACGCTTTCATATCCTATCTACCAACACGTAATTGGGCACCCTAGCAATCGACGATATCTGCGGTCCTGATATACGTCACGGCCGCCGCCGTAAAATATCGTGGGGGAAACAACAACGCAACCAGACGCATGCAAGATGCCACGCAGTTCGGAGCTTTCTGATTTCGAGAAAGGTGTAATCGTCGGGTATCAGAGAAACGGCCGATCCATACGTGACATATCCAGCGAGTTGAAGTACCCAAAATCGACAGTGGCCTACGTGATTGGCAAGTGGAAGATGAGAGGTGACTGTCGGAATGTTCCCCGACCCAGCAGACCCACAAAACGTGGAGTTAGAGACCGACGGGTGCTGGCCAAAGAAATTTGGAAGAACCGCACCAAATCGATGGGCCACATCCGCGAAGAGTTTCAACAGGCATCCAGGAGTGTTCTTTTGATGAATACCATCCGTAAGGAAGCCCATCTGCTCGGTTATCATGGACGTGCTGCCGCCCACAAGCCTTTGATCACCAAGTCCAATAGTGCTGCTCGGCTAACGTGGTGCAAAGAACGTCGACAGTGGACCGTTGAACAGTGGAAACAGGTTCTCTAGAGCGACGAATCGAGGTTCACCCTCTACCGTTCGGATGGCAGCGTCTGGTTTTGGCGTCTGCCTGGAGAACGGCTCCTGCCGAAATGTATTGTGCCAACTGTGAAGTTCGGCGGCGGTGGAATTATGCTATGGGGGTGTTTCTCCTTGTATGGCACGGGATCCTTGGTCGCAATTCCTGGTAGACTCAACGCCGAGACCTACTGCACCATTTTGGATGACCATGCGCTTCCTACGTTGTGGCAGTTTTACGGGGTGGACCCATGTTTCTTTCAGAATGACAATGCCACCTGTCATTTTGCGAGGGCCACCATGGCTTGGTATGGTGACAATGGGGTTAATAGAATGGACTGGCCTACGCAAAGCCCGGACCTTAACCCTATCGAGCACCTCTGGGACGAGTTGGAGCGTCGACTTAAGGGGTGCCCCCACCGTCCGAAATCGGTGAAGGAACTGACCTGTCTTCTCCAAGCCGAGTGGAAGAAAATACCGCTAGCCGTCGTACAACGCCTGGTTGAGAGTATGCCCCGGAGGGTCGCAGCTGTAATTGCCGCTCGTGGAGGCTCCACCAACTATTGAAGGTAAATAAACTTCGTTTTCCTTTGCTATCACAGGTGTCCAATTACTTGTTGCTAAATAGCGTAGTTTCGCAATGCAAACTAACTGTACATATAAACGGCGTTAAACTGTAGATTTTGGTACATACGAATTGGTACGAATTCCGCATGAGTTCCAGCCGTAGACGTTATAATTCAACATTGAAGTTATTTATATCTCATTCCTCACCCTATTTTTCATTTCCCTATTTATTTTTACTCAATTTTTAGAGGAAGACTAGTTTTTTTCACCTAATGAGACACAAAACGTTGCTAGTTTTTAAACGGGAACCAGCCCTCTGGACTGTTTAAAGAAGCTATCATTTCTTGGCGTCTCAGGAGTAGGTGGCAAAAAAATTATACCGATTTCTATATGGTTCATGGCGAAAAATTAAGAGCAATACTCAATTTTTATCAAAATGAACTTCAAAAAAAGAAGAAAAAAAAAGGAAGGTTTGACATTTCCAATCATGAACATATGTAATTTGAAAAGGAAGAAAATTGAGGGGCAAATGTGATGTTTCGCCCCCACACTCATTTGTGTGCGGTGGCAACTGCCCTTCTCTGCCCTAGAGGTCCTGACGCCCCGGTTACCTGTTAGTTTCTGGAGAGATTCAGTCCCAGTCAGCTTTCATTTGCGTATCACATCGTCAACCATCGACCTTAGGAAACGCCATGTCTAGAACGATTGCTTGTATTGCACCCTGTTATTAATCAGCGGTAGAAATCAGTTAGTTCTCACAATTAGTAACAAACGTTGCGCAAAATTCACGTTAATAAGGACTTTAATTGTTGAGATGAGCTCAATTATATAGTCTTACTAAAATATTATTTTACAAATACAAACATAATAATAAACGCTTTCAAGAGTTCTTCATGTTCAAAGTTCCTACCTTGTTGATAATGTTACGGTACCGGGCCGAGCTAGGTTATGAATTCCACCGCTCGCCACCAAAATGTTACGACAGTGGGTCATTATCCCACGGCTGTTAACAAAACATGTTACGACCTCGGCCGCTATTTCACCGCGGTCAATCAATTTAACAACCGTAGCCGAGCAATTAGTATGTTTCTTCTCTGAGGTCCTTCGACGAAGTTCTTGGCGCCAACACTGTATTATATGGACATACACTTAAACAATTTGAACCAATCACATGCGTACACATAAATAATGTGTTCTATGACCGAGCTGACTGCCTAAACAGATATTTAATTGGCTATGAAAACATAAACACCTATGAATAAAATTTAGCTGTCTTCTGAACATAAGTGTTGGGTCAACTTTGACCTAAATCAGTTCCCGCGAGATAGTTTTAATGGACTTAAATTCCACAGTTCTGTCTTACTATTTCTCAGTTCAGTTCCTCAACTAATTGCGTAGCAGAAGTTATAATAAAAACAAAACGTTTCTACTTACATGGATGCTATCAAGAATAAATCCAAATTGTGATTTAACTTTTCACCTGTATATTGGTATATTGTTAGGTATCCAAACCACCGCTCTTACGCTACTAATTTTACTTGCGCCGGCTTTATTCCGTCGCACTTACACGTAGTATCTGCGCTGCTTACGTAGCCACACACACACACACATACATGAAGCGTCGCTTCGCCCCGCAGAAGCAGCTCACCTTCTTCGCCGCTCCAGGGAGAGGATGGTGATTGCACACTGCCGTAGTTGGACTCGAACCTGATCTTCGGCTTGGCTTCGCTTCAGCCAATGTCTACTCGCTAACTTTAGAATTTCTCCATAACGTCACTCCAATGGGCCAACCAGTCGCTGATTTCCATTAGGCTCCCGGCCTAGAAATTGCTGTTTTATCACGCGGATTTAGGCATTCCGCTGTCGTTAATGGCAAACTGGCATCTCCAGCTTCCCCCGAGTTGTCGTCTCCGTTTCTTACCACATGCGGGGAGGTTCGCTGCTTCATTTATCGCAATTCATATAAAAGATCCAAGGCATCCAGCCTTTCACATCGGATAGCGTACAGACAACTGAACTTTCTTTCTTTATTTTCACGCTAAGTGCGAAATCGTATTTTTCTGCACGGACCACGCACACAGAGAGCAATTGTTCTCGAAAATACCCCAAACAATCGACGGATTTGCGATTATTCACTAAACCTTTTGTCCCCCATCTTCATTCATTTCCACAAGTGGCCCTCTTCGAAATGTACCTCTTTCCCTGTTTAGACTGGCTGTCAGCTGCAACCTTCGATTTACGACTTAACAGAGCTATTCTGAGACCATCTAACCAGAGGGAGAATTATTCGCCTCTTTTCTTTCCAAACCCCCAGATAAAACTTTCTCTAATGTTTACACTTTGAAACTCTAATCAAGCCTCGAACATAATGAATACTTAATTAATTTCCCACATCCACCTCGCCCATTAATTACTAAATTAATGGTGGGGGTGGGTCGTAACAATATGTTCTCCCGGAAGCCTTATATTGCTGTTATCCTTTCACTCAGCGGTATTACGGCACGGCGTTGAGTTCACTTGCACTAAGTTTTATCCACATACGAATATGTTGTCCAGCACTGCTTGAGTGTTAAAATATTCTCAGAACAGTTTTAAACGTAATGCCGACACAATCATGAAGGTATACTGCATCAGTCTTTCAGTTATACGGATTGCTCACTAAATAATAATAACACAAAAAAATATCAAACTCAAAATTAGCTATGCTGATCAGTTAATTCTGTTGATCGATGCATCTTAGCCCGACGAGCATATGTATACAGTGTAGTTACGTTGCTTGCGTAGGTCGAATTCATTGTAGACAGAGGGGTGTACGAATATTAATAGCAATACAGTGAATGTTTCATTTGCTTAAGTATTGAATTGCAGGGCTGAAAATGTCTATTTCTTGTTTAAAACATACACTGTAAAACATTTCTGAAATTCACAGGCAACTTTCCGTCATTTCTTTAGTAAATTTACGAAGCATATTTCTGCTACAACCTTTTCCGTCAAATGACGGAAAGAAACCTGAATATCACGGATTTTTCGTATACCACGAGAAAATTCTGAATTTTCAGAAAACTTTCCGCAGTTTCTTTCTTATATATTGACGATAAATTGCCGTTTTAGAGATGTGTTAACGGAAAATTCTGAATCTTCAGAAACCTTTCCGCAATTCCTTTTGTATATTAACAGAGAAACTCTCTTCTCACTTTTTCCGTATCCGTATGACGAGAAATTACCGGTAATAGAAGCGATTCGTGAGAACACTTCAAGTTTGACTAACTTATAAATTTTAATCGTCTGTCGAATTTTGAAGTTCCTTGGCGAGATCGGGTATTCTGGAGAGTATATCTCACGGATTTTGTTTATTGTGGCACAGGACATTTTCTCCTTTCCCCTATTTATTGCACCAGCTATTTATTATACATCGTGTTACTGCAAGAACCCGGGTACTTATTGTACAGATGATCATAAGATGTCCGTGTTTCTGTCTTTAAACAACTTAAGACAAAAGCTATTATAGTTATCAGGAGTACATTTTATATTTAGTTATTTTTTTCGTGTTAAATAATACTATAAAAAGCACATTTCACCTTTTTTAAAGATAACTGAAAATTATTGTATGTTTAAAAAATCAAGTTGCAAAGCATTTCGTTGCTTCTCTTTTTCTTTATTGGAGGTTTAACGACCACCGTAAGCAACTCAATGGGCTATAAGCAGTCTCCCGCCCATAATTTAGAGCCACTGGTTCCAGGGAAGGGAGAGAGCCAGCGCCGTAAGACAAACACAGCATCCATGCCTCACGGGATTCGAACCCGGACCCATCTCGGACGAATGATCAGAAGATATCGCTTAGATGAACACCACCAGGGGCGGCATTTTGTTGCTTCGAAAAACCAAGATGAAAAATGCTTAATGTGTAAAGAGTCCTCATACAGAAAAAAAGATTACAAAATTATTCAGAAAAATAATAAGCTCCAACAGAAAATAAAAAGACTAAATCACTCGCATTAATGACAATCAACAAAATTTAATTCGTTGCGGAATTCGTTTTACGATGCACGTGATTCGGATGTCCGAGGGTTTGTGGCTCAGTGGTTAAAGGCACAAGTTACCTGTTGAGCCATGTCGAATTTTCGATCCTGAACTCAGCGGAAGGATTATCTGGGGAAAGGGCTGAAATGTACAGGGTCGTCGATTTTGCGGAATTTCATATAAATACGTGAAAACCTGAAATTGATTTCTTCTGAAATAAACGGAATTTCTGACTACGGATAGTCCGTGAAAATACGGAAGTTAAAATAGAGGGGCACTTTTAAAAACGGAAATTTCTGAAAAAAGACGCATAACTACCGGCAACTTTGCTGCACGTTATTTTCAGAATACTTTGCTGCACATTATTTTCAGAATACTTTGCTGCACATTATTTTCAGAATACTTTGCGGCACGTTATTTTCAGATTTTATTTTCAGAATACTTTGCTGCACGTTATTTTCAGAAATTTTCCGTGATTTCACATCACTTATTTATTACAGTATACTGTGTCTCTACGTAATCTTCAATTGGTGTGAAAGCCATCGCTTTTAATGCAAAATTTCAAAAATAAATTAAATCACGCTCGTTTAGTATACGCGAGCAGTTATGCCCATTCTCGGAGCAGTGAGTCTATAAAATCAGTTTTTTGAACATAAAATTAAAGAAAGGAAAAAGTAATTTAAGATCCATAACTGTTTTACGATTTAGATTTGGGTCGTAGCGTCAATGCATACGGTTTGAGAAAAGGCAGTAGCAAGTTTTGGCTCTCCTAGAATTTTAAATCAACATTTCATGAAATTTTTACAGCATTTCAACGTTTCTGGCAAAATTATTTTTAAACCTATCTTACTTTTCGGACAGTAAAACTAGGCCACCCTTTCGAATTTTTTGGTTTTCAGACATTTCTAGGTGTCAAAGTGATGGAAAAATTCAAACAGACAATGTTCCAAAGCGGCATTTTGATTGTTTAGGTTTTCGGATTTTTATAAGTATTTGGACCTTATAAAGATCTATCAGCATACCAATTTTCAAATCGCTAGGTCATTTACAAGTGGTCGAACAATTCACGTAAAGTTCAAGTAGGCAATGTTCCAAAGCCGCCATTTTGATATTTTTTTATTTTCGGACGTTTCTAGGTATCCGGACTTTGAGACATATCAGCATACCAATTTCAAGATTTCTATGACAATTAGAAGTGGTCGAAGACTTCGCGGACGGCAAAACTCGTATTTTTTTTATTTTCCCACTTTGCTTTATATATATACACTGGCGGAAAGTGAAAAAAGAACACCAAAAAAGGAGACGTCTGATACCAACGAAATTTATACAGCATAATAACGGAATACAGAGCATAACGTGATCAAAACATTATGGCAAAATACAGCTATATTTGCTGGTAAACTGAAAAATAACATTTCCATGTAACATGGTTAGTACGAGGTCGAACCGCCATGAACTGCGTCACACTGGGCAATTCTGGCATGAAGTTAGTCGCACAGATGTTGAATGTAAATTTGGGGTATTGAGCTCCAAGCATCCTCAACCTGGACGCGTAAATAGGGGATGGTCGTGGCTAGCCGTAGAGACCGGATAACTCGTTGTCCCATAAAATCCCACACGTGCTCAATGGGAGACAAATCCGGTGAACGTGCAGGCCATGGAAGTTGTCTCACACCCTGAAGTGCATGTGGCGTTGCACGTGCCGTGTGTGGCCGTGAGTTATCTTGCTGGAAAACACCACGTTGGACCGACCTTACAAATGGCACAACGACGGGCTGAATGATGTTGTTGATGTAGGAGGTGCTGTTTAACGTACCCGGTACAAACACTAGTTGTGTACGGGAGTGATAGCTGATCGCTCCCCACACCAGGAAACCAGGTGTAGGCCCTGTGTGTCGCTGGCGGATGCAAGAAGGGTGGAGACGCTCCCCCTATGCGTCTGCGAACACGCATACGGCCATCGGAGGCTCCCAAGCAGAATCTGCTTTCATCGCTGAACACGACAGATTGCCATTGCGTTCTCCATTGCAGACGTTGGCGACACCACTGCAGCCGTTCCTGACGGTGGGCTGGAGTCAGAGGTACACATGCCATAGGCACACGTGCACGTTGTCCTGCATTCAGTAGACGGTTGCAGATTGTTCGCACAGTCACCTCAGGTGCAACGGCAGCAAGGATTTGCGTCGCTGTGGATGTTTTGCTTGACAACGCCGCTCTTCTTATGCGTCGATTGGTCCACTCATCAGTCCATCTGTGACAATGAAGAGAGCTTAGGAGGCCATCAGCCCCACCCACACTGCCCCCCAGTGACTAGGGAGTGGCAGAGATGTTTGGACGTTTGGGGAAAAGGTCAGCCATGTTTCCTCTTGTGTGGAGAAAGTTTAGTTGCATAAGAGGTAAGCTCTCTTCATTGTCTTTGGGTTTTAGGTTTTATAAGTTCTATGTTTGTACTTCTTGTACTTTTTTTCTCTGTTGTTTTTTGCTTTTTAGCATTTAGGCACTGGCTAGTCTGTTAACTTTTTTGCGGGTTTTAACTCTTTCTTTTCTTGGTAACTTTGCGCGTTTTTTAGGAAACTTAGGCACAGTAGCTGGCTAAGCATAGTTCCTTTATATTGCGCTGTATTTTCAAAGTAGTTAAGTTCTTAATAACTACTTAATTATGCACTTAAAGCACTGCTGAAATTCTTTGTACATACTGCAACTAATTGTTTATGTCATATAACTTTCACAAAGCATTTCTTTAGTTAATTATTGTCTTTAATTTATTCTCGTTTTTGTGTTGTCAGAAGTTGTGGAGTAGGGGGTTTTAGAATCAAGTTTTCTTTCAAAAATAATCTGAGTTTTAAACAATTAATATTTCCTTTTTTAATTGCAATGTAAAAATTTGGAATACTTTTGCATTGCTATTCAGGTTTAAATTCTCTCTCAGGCGAACTTGGCATTTCGTTATAGCTGAACATTATTTCTAATTATTATGTCACTCTCACAACTTGAGTTCTCTTTAATCTTCTTCTTTCTGTTTAATAGTAACAGATGAAGAGCATGGGTCGGGCCATGAAAGTTATGGATGCAAGCTAAATTGTTAACTAAAGCTATGTCATACAACTCTGCGGAGGTCATGACATATATATATATTTTTAAATAATTTTTGGTGGGCTTATTACTTGCATCCATGGCTTTGCAGAAACCCATTTCAAACTAGGTCTTTGTGGAAGTGAGAAAATGCAGAGTTTTTGCTGATCCTTGATAAAGGCAAGGCTCAGTATTCTCGACACTTTCTACATTCAGTTGTTTTATTTTATTTTTTATCTTTTCTCCTTTTACTCACACCGGTAGATACATAACCTTTTCTATGTTGTACTTGGTATGAGTCAAAAATATATATATTTTTTTTTGCTTAGGTCTCTTCTTAATAGAATGTGAATTCTGAATTTTCATAACTGCTGCGTTGCGCGTTTTGATCTTCAGGATTTTTTGCAACTTTCGTTTTAAATTCAAAAGTTTTTCCTTATTTTTCAGCTTTGCTCTTCAGTATATATATATATATATATATATATGTACATGTTAGGGATATGCAAAAGTTTCCGCTGCCCCCGCTAGCAGACGCTGTAGGTTCCGCCGCCTCCGCTAACCGGCCGGCGACCCGTGCTGTCAGTTCGTACATAAAGCCAAGCGTGGCGGTTCGTAAAGTTCATTTGTGGCACTGTTTATTATTCATGTTTAATTTAGGGAAAGTGCGAGTGAAGCATATGGTTCTATATGTCAGGCGTATGGCGGAACGCTCATGGGTGAACGGACGTCTCGATAATGGTTTGCCAGGTTTAAGAAAAGTGATCTAAGCTTGGAAGGCAAGCCACGTGCAGGTAGACTGGAGGAACTCGAAGACGAGAAGCTGGAATCGCTGTTGCAAGAGGATGCCACACAATCGACCACGCAACTGGCGGAACGTTTGAAAGTGGCTCAATCGACGGTGGTACGGGGTCTACAGGTCTTGGGGAAGATCCAGAAGATTGGTAAGTGGGTTCCGCATACTTTCACAGAGCGTAATATTGGTCAACGATTGGGCATCTGTATGTCGTTGCTGAAGTGGTTTCAAGGGAAGAATTTCTTGTGGAAGATTGTCACCGGGGATGAAAAATGGGTCTATGCGACAACCCCGAATGCAAGCGATCCTAGGTCGACCCAGACCAACCATCAACATCCGTTGCAAAAGAAAATATCCACGGGTGAAAGGTGCTGTTGTGTGTGTGGTGTGATATGCTTTGAACTGTTGAAACCTGGCGAAACAATCACTGCAAAACGATGTTGATGAAACTGAACACCGCAATCTAGCAAAGCCCAGTTATCCTGTTACACGATCATGCGAGACCACATCTCGGTGCCACTGGGAAATCAACCCTTGAACAGTTACAGTGAGAGGTTTTACAGCACCCGGCTTACTCTCTGGACATTGCACCTTCAGACTTTCATCTGTTTCGCTCTATGCAACATGCACTAGCTCAACAGCGGTTCACCCCAGTTCCAGAGGTGGAAATTTTGTCACTGTGTTCTTCAGCTCCAAACCCGAGTCTTTCTACCACAGGAGCATTCATTTGTTGTCCGAAAAGTGACAAAAGGTCATTGATGCTAACGTCCAATATTTCGTTGAATAAATGTGTACCGGTTTCCTGATTGTTCCTGTCTCCTTAAAACGGCGGAAGCTTTTGCATAATCCTAATAGATGTACTTTTTCCCTAAAAAGAATGTCACAGTTTTTCTTCTAAATCCTTCTTTTCTAAAAGAAGTAAGCTGACCAAAACTCACATTGAATTTACACCTTTAAGAAGCATTTTATTGACATGCCCGTGCATTTGAAAACCTCTAAATGTGATGGCGTACATGACAGCCTCTTTTTCATATAAAGTAATATAACCAGGACTGCCAGCAAAACAGTTCCAAGGAATTCTTTTTTGATTTACTGCAATGATGTCGATAATTTTTGGGCATTTCATTGTCCTTTTCCCCTACAAGTCTTGCATACTTCAAGAAAAAAATTTAAATTAAAGAAATTTCTGTGTCTCCGGCAAAGACGAACTTGGTGAGGAAACCAAACCATCAGCTATTACATACATTTGTCTCGCAATTTAACAAAACAGAACAATAGGGGTTCAATTAAATATCGCCCTCGCGTATGCAGTGACAGTTCAATTACGGTCGAAATTCATTTTTGATCATAAAATTTGACTGAATTACAGCAAACAAACACATACCCTAATATTACCAAAAATATAATGCTTATTTACCTATTGTAACGTTCTTAGATTATAAGAGCATAACTACCTGTGAAAACATCAGTTTAACCAGAATATTGACATTACGTGAAGCTTGATTCGTTTTAACTGAAACACTGGATAGCCAAACAATTAATGTCCATAACTGTACGGAATAATATTACTTGAAGGAATCTTCAAGAGAACACTACTTATAGTTAACTTTTTATGTCAGCACATCAAAAGTTACTTCAACTCTTACTCCAGTAGCAGAATACGCTTCAATCAAGCTCCTCTCAATATACGCTTCAATCAAGCTCCTCTCAATATACGCTTCAATCAAGCTCCTCTCAATATACGCTTCAATCAAGCTAGTAACATCAGACTTTGACCATACAACATGGACTATAACCTTACAGCTCGTAACATCAGACTTTGACCATACAACATCGACTATAACCTTACAGCTTGTAAGCCAGTCAGCCAGTCAAATACCGTAAAAGCAACCATACGTCACACGCCGTCCGTCCTCATTTGTCGTTGCAAAGAGACATTCGGGCGAGAGAGAAAATGTAGATGTTAAGTTTGAAAATTGCTTAAGGAGAGCAAACTAAATTTTAGTAGGAACAGGAAACAAACGTACAAGTTAAATTAGAGTATACGATTTTCTCTTATTAAATATAAAATATTACTTCTGAAATGCTTCAAATGTAACTAACTGTGAATAATCAAAGTTACAATTATCTTATGCAATTCCTTTCCCATTGCGTGAAAGTAAGAAGCATTCTCGTATTAAATGTATTGCATTAACTCATTTGGTGAAACCCTGGCTTAGCCTAACGAGCAAATATAAAATTTAAAATCAGCGAATGCCTTTTCGTTCTCAGTGGGCTATTTCGGAAGTAAAAGCCACTTCTATGGCAGAACACGGAATCAGCAGAGCATGAGTTATCCCAAAATAATTAACCCGAAGGTAAAATCTCCGCGAAGAATCTAAACGTTTGCTCATCTCTCTCCGCTTTAATTACTTTGGCCCAGTAACCTTTGCTCATTTTAACGGTGTACGGCATTTTAGACTTGAAACCACTGTAAAATATGTTCAAATGAGTCCTCTGTTAATACTGCCGTGGTAACAAGAGGATCAGTTAAACAAAGCAAATTTTTCCTCCAGCATATTAACATGCCTTCGCTTTAATCGAATTCATGTTTCTGTTTATGACAGGAAACAACATGTGCATTTCGCTAAAAAGCCTTCGAAAAAATGAGTCATCCAATTTGCGCACAATTTACGAAGTCAGTTGTATTCCTCGATTCCATATCCAAACTGGAAATAACAATATTTTAGGTATTTTTCGCTTCTAATTTCAAATTAGTGAACACGCAGCTAGTGCAGACGATATTCTTCAAAAACGGTGAGAAAGTAATTTATGCAGATTTCACAGTTCAAGAACAACATGTATCCAAACGCCTCCTCGGGATAACACCGGTAATAAAACTCCTTATGGATTTTTTCTCATAAAGCGCAGTTGTGTTGGATATAATTCCCTCCGGTATTTGTAACACAAATCATTATATGTTTTCAAAAAACACAAAGAAATATCGATGTGTTTACGGCTTTTAAATGCCATGTGTCATTGTAATCAGAAAACGCATGAGCACCAAATGGCTTTCTCTTGTTTGACTTTATTTTATAATATAGAATTAGTGCAACTTAATATTTTAACAACAACAGTAACAATAATAATAATTATATTGTTTCAGCTGTTACATCATACCTTACATAAAGTTTATATTTATATTTGAGTAAAACAAAATTAATTATTATAACAGCCAGGAAAATTAGGGAAATGGTCTTTGATGACATGGCTGAAGTCCTGATCTCCCTACTTGATAGATACAAGTTACGTAAAAGTTGTCAAAGAGTTGAGGTAAATAGTAGGCAGGTCCTGCAGTCGATCAACAGTTGTTAGAAGATAGCAATTAAAAAAGGATTGAAATGTTATATAGTAATTTGAGGGGTTTTTTTTTGTATAAATTAAGCAAATATGTTTTTAATATTTTTTAAACAAGTTATAATTGTTAATGTGTTTTAGTTCTTAAGGTAAAATATTCCAAAAAGTTCGTCCCTTTTCTTATATAAAAGTACATAAAACATTATAGGTGGTTGCTAATAGTACCAGCTTCTATTAGCAACCATCTATTGTGCAAACACAAATTTGCCGGTGACGGAATACTAAGCAACAGTTAGCGACAGCATTATGCACTGAATGGAAGCTCATACCTATCGCTGTGTTCCAAAACTATGTCGAAAGCATGTCTCGAAGGATCAGTGCATGCATTAAGGCCAAAGGTGAACCGACACCGTACTAATGTATGTCAATAAATGCTATATTGTGTTTCTCTTCTGGGTGTCCGGGGACTTTTGTCTATATAGTGTATATCTATCCATGATATGGTCATCAGAACGATTAACATACAGTTTGCTTACCATTTACTACGCTTCCTTCTATGGTCTGTGGGGTGATTAACGTTCCTGATTGTTTACTGATTTTTGATTGATTGGAGATTTAACGTCCACCGTGAGCAAATCAATGGGCTTTAAGCAGTCGCCCGTCCCTAATTTAGAGTCACTGGTTCCAGGGAAGGGAGAGAGCCAGTGCCGTAAGACAAACACAAAATCCATGCCTCACCGGGATTCGAACCCGGACCCCGTTCGGACGAATGATAAGAGGCCTTTGCTTAGACCACTATTTACTGAGGTCTATATTCGTGATCGGTAATTTAAAATTTGTTGTACTCAATATGAACTTCGAACCTTTTACGACAATAACGTAAACTGTTGTTAAAACGTATCTTATTACTTCGAAGTACAGTCCAGTAAAAATTGGTGTTCTCCAGTAAAGTTAAAGCATGAATACTTTAATCAACATAGACATGACGTCAAGGTGACCAACCGACCGGGGTTTTGTTTTGTCTATTTGCAATGCGTTTGCATTTTTTTGTGTGTTACCAACTTTTACTGGAGCGTACTTTGAAGAAATAAGCCACGTTTTAGCCACAGATTACGTTAATGTCGTAAAAGTTGCGAATTTATATTAAGTACCACAAGTTGTAAACTACCGATCATGATATAGACCTCAGTAAACGATCAGGAACCGTTGAACAACCAATAGATCATGGAAGGAAGCGTGGCAAAGATAAACAGGAATTAATGGAAGGAAGGCTTGCTATTTCGGAAAACGCTGGAACGGAAGTTATGTGTGCTTCCAGGTATAGCGATCCTCCTTGAGGAATAAGGAACCTCCATACCAAAATTAGGGTCACTGCTTTCGGAGAAGAAAGAAACAAAAACCATACGACAAAAACAACTGCTATGCTTTAATCGGGAATCGAACTAGGGCGCAACTCTTTCGACTAACGAGGCGCTTGAGCCCTCTGACCACTATAAAAGTTATAACAAAAGCCGCAGGTGGTACTTCCCGGGCCACTCGGTTGCCGATGAGCGACCCGACGTGTTCGATGGGCGACATATCGGGAGAACAGGCGGGTCACGGCAGCAGTGACACCTGGTGGGCCGTGAAGAATTGCTGCACGATGCGTGCCACGAGCGGGCGCGCATTGTCCTATTGAAACGTGGCGACTGGCAGATCCTGCAGGTAAGGGAGGACTACAGGATCCAAAACGTCGGAGATGGTGCGGTGGCTGTTGAGTGTACCGGCGATGCGTACCAGAGAGCTGCGGGTGTCATATCCAATTGCGCCCCAAACTTTAACGCCAGGCGACGGACCGGTATGGCGATGCATAATGCAGGCGTCATATAGTCTCTCGCCGCGGCTCCGCCACACGCAGATCATCACCATCGTGATGTTGCAGGCAGAAGCGGGATTCGTCGGAGAAGACATTGTCGTGCCATTCCATAGTCCAGGTGCGGCGTACAACGGCCCACTGCCGCCGCACTCACCGGTAGTGTAACGTCAATGGTAATCGGAGCAATGGGTGCCGTGCGACAAGTTCCCGCTCCTGCGGACGACGTCGAACGGTACGTGTTGACACATGTTGTTGCGAAACACACCCTAATTCCTGCGCTAACGTTCGTGATGTGGCGGTGCGAGCCGTCAATTCCCGCTGCACAACATGTTGGTCCTCTCGTTCGGTGGTGGTGTGCCACGGCTGCGGCAATCGCTCACGTCGGTCCGTCCGTCCCTCCTGCACCCACCGAATCCATACTCGCCTCACTGTGGCTGGATGTCGTCCCACACGGGCTCACGATCGCCGCTTTAAAATCACCCTCCCCCCTTCAAAACAAATATGGTACACAGCTCACCGTTTCATCTATTTACATAGTGAATGCTCCCATGGAATTCCCTCATTACAACATTTATTTACGACACAGTATAGCCGTTCCATTCAATAGTTTGTGTATTCCGACAGATAAACAACCCCAGTAGAATATTTTCTTATACTTCACACTCACAATGTATAAATCGGTTAACAGTCTGCTTTATTGCTCTTTTGGGCCGCGGATGGCCTAGTGGTCAACAATCGTGTGGAGGAATCTCAGGTTCAATCCCAGGCAGGTACGAACGCTCGAACCACTAAATATCCGCTGTGGGGCGGATGGGCACGTTAAACCGTAGGATCCCGGGTACTGGCACCCGGTAATAAAAAATGGCGTCTTCCTTCTCATTTCTACTCGCTTCCGTTTCACTTTCCTATTGGGCACTCTAGCCCAAATCTCCTAGCTTCCTATTTCTAAGGCTCGTTTAAGACCTGGGGTCAGACACTCCCTTCCTAAAATCCTCTACATATGATCTGATCTGATCTTTATTGCGCTTTCACTGTTTGACCTACAGGTTTTAAGAACTGGGCTTATGAGAAAGAAACTGTGGAGTATGTATTCGTAGTTGTCAAACTCAGCGTACAGGAAATGCCACAACCTACCACCTAAAGTGATGCTAATTAAGGTAATCTTCGCTGCCTCGGTGGATGATTGGACATAGTATTAGATTACCAGCTAGTCGTCAAAGTGGGGATTGACTCTCAGGTGAAGCATACATGGCGCGCTTGATTTTATGACACTGACTCTTCCCCATTCTGGAAACCAACGGCCCTAAACTGATGGCCGGGCGACTTCTCATAGTCCACTAAGTTGCTGAAGACGGTCGTTAAACCTCGAAATACAAAAATGCTAATTCGATATAGTAACACAGCAATTAGTGGGCAAAACATTACAGGTACCTACCTAATAGTGTGTTGGCCCTCTTCTAGCGTGAATAACAGCCTGTACACGCCGAGGCATTGACACCACGATATGACGGCGGGTTTCCGGGGGTAATGCCTGCCATGCCTGTTGGAGCATCTTCCACAAATACGCTAAAGACAGCGGTCGAGGATCCATGGATCTCTTGTTCCTCACCACGGCACCCCAGAGAGCTTCGACAAGGTTTAAATCCGGTGACTTTGGGGACCATTGGATGGTTCCAATCTCAGATGAGTGTTCCTCGAGCCATGCCTGGGTGGTTGCGACGCATTGTCAAACTGAAACAGACCATCGGCCTCAGGATGCACGAAGGCCATGAAAGTGTGCAGGTGATCAGCAAGTACATGCTGGTAGCGTGCAGCTTTTTAAAGAGCTCTCTAGGCACACGAAAGGACCTACTGTGTCCCATGATAAGGCTCTCCGAACCATCACTCAGCCACAACAGCCTTAAACAGAGCCGACCTGGCACGACGGAGATATGCCCTCATGATGTCACGCCACAACAGCACTCTCACGTGAACGCGTTACAGCTGTAGTTGGGAGTAATCTGACCACACGACACGGCACAACTCTGCAGGTATCAGTTTTGTTGTCCCCGGTACGAAGTGAGGCGTAATGTACGATGACGAGCATTCAACAGTGGATGCGAACAGGGCGTTTGCTCCAGTAACCTGAGGTGTACAACGTTCACGGTACTGTACGGTCGCTGGCGCTTCTTGGGCTTTGGACATTTTACCTGGATGTGATTTACGCCGCCGTTGCCAAGCGTTGGTCTGTATGAGCCTGGAAAGTCTACGTCGACCCCGGTCATCAACGGCGTGTGGTTGGCCACCGCTCGCTGTATGGGCGTTGGTACTTCGGCCGATTGTATATATGCGGTAGACCCTTGACACCTTTGCCCTATGGAAACCTAGGTTTCTTACCAGTTGGACGATAGAATGGCCCATCTGTCTTGTGCCGACGATATGTCCGCAAACAAAGTTGCTCAGATCATCACGTTTACCCATGTTCTTCGATTGCGATGCACTGTTATGAAGCCCTGCTCTCCGCCTATGTATCGCCTACGTTTGGTTTGAGTGTGTTCCGCTCTTCGCGGGCGATCCCAATGTCAGCTGCCCATCATCCCTATCTCTAATGTTTAGTGTGCTGATTGTATTGCTTTTCCCAACGTAATCTTACACCTTCAGACTGACTGCGAAATCGGTTCCAAATTTTACAGATTTTCTTTGTCCTGGAATGTATTTACGGAGCACCGGGATATGTTACACTATATACAAAGTGCATAGTCAAGTCTTGCACCAGCCGCTTCACAGACGAATGGAGTCAGACAAAGATGTGGAACCAATACAATTATAGTAAGGGCCAGAGGGATACGTTTACCAGCAAGACGTCAGCGAGACTAGTGGCGAGTTCGGTAACTTATCTGCTCGAACTGCGAAAATGTGGTAGATAGAGCAAAAACGCAAACGCAAAGCTGAAGACCGTCCGGCGGCGCAGTGGTTTAAGCGCTGGTTTTTAACCATTCGTCCGTGATGACTCCGTGTCGAATCATGGTTAATCATGAATGCGGTGTTTGTCTTACAGCACCGGTTATTCTCTGGTACCAGCGGCCTTAAATTAGGCACTGGCGATTGCTTATATCCCATCGAGTTGCTCAGGATGGTCGTTCAACCCCCAAAATACAAACAAACAAACAAAAAGTTGAAGAAAATCGTTTGTTTCAAACAGATCATATAAATTCAGAAGGGTCAACGCAAGAATCTAGGCTGGCACGCAGAAAAATGTATCTGAATATACTGGAAAATATTATTGCTACAAAAAATATCAAATTATTTGCAACATATCCTTCATACTTCAAGATATACTAGGCGAAATGTAGTTTTCCAATACACTATCTACCAACAAGTAATTGGACACCTGTGATAATAAAGGAAAACGAAGTTTATTCCCCTTCAATAGTTGGTGGAGCCTCCGTAAGCGGCAACTACAGCTGCTACCCTCCGGGGCATAATCTCAACCAGGTGTTGTACGACGGCTAGCGGTATTTTCTTCCATTCGGCTTGGAGAAGACAGGTCAGTTCTTTCACCGATTTCGGACGGTGGGGGCACCCCTTAAGTCGACATTCTCTAACTCGTCCCAGAGGTGCTCGATAGGGTGAAGGTCCAGGATCTGCGCAGGCCAGTCCATTCGGTTAACCCCATTGTCACCATACCAAGCCATGGTGGACCTCGCAACATGACAGGTGGCATTGTCATCCTGAAAGTAACATGGGTCCACCCCGTAAAACTGCCACAACGTAGGAAGCGCATGGTCATCCAAAATGGTGCAGTAGGTCTCGGCGTTGAGTCTATCAGGAAATGCGACCAAGAGTCCCGTCCCATACCAGGAGAAACATCCCCATACCATATTTCCACGGCCGCCGAACTTCACAGTTGGCACAATACATTCCGGCAGGAGGCGTTCTCCAGGTAGACGCCAAACCCAGACCCTGCCATCCAAACGGTAGAGGATGAACCTTGATTTGTCACTCCAGAGAACCTGTTTCAACTGTTCAACGGTCCACTGTCGACGTTCTTTGCACCACGTTATCCGAGCAGCGCTATTGGACTTTGTGATCAAAGGCTTGTGGGCGGCAGCACGTTCATGATAACCGAGCAGATGGCCTTCCTTACGGATGGTATTCATCGAAAGAACACTCCTGGATGCCTGTTAAAACTCCTCGCGGATGTGGCCCATCGATTTGGTGCGGTTCTTCCGAATTTCTCTGGCCAGCACCCGTCGGTCTCTAACTCCCAGTTTTGTGGGTCTGCCGGGTCGAGGTACATTCCGACAGTCACCTCTCACCTTCCACTTGCCGATCACGTAGGCTACTGTTGATTTTGGGTACTTCAACTCACTGGATATGTCACGTATGGATCGGCCATTTCTGTGATACCCGACGATTACACCTTTTTCGAAATCATAGAGCTCCGAATTGCGTGGCATCTTGCATGCGACTGGTTGCGTTGTTGTTTCCCACACGATATTTAACGGCGGCGGCCGTGACGTGTATCAGGACCGCAGATATCGTCAATTACAGGAGTGTCCAATTACTTGTTGGTAGATAGTGTAGAAGAATTAGAAGAGCATATATGGAGGTAAACGTTTTACACGTCTCCTGGCGGAAAGGCTGTGCGTTATTTGAAAAAAGAAATTGGTGTAAAATATTCTTCACGGCAAAAGGTATCCGACCAAGAAAAGATTCTGCCGAAAGAATTTTAGAAACGAGGATGGTGTTTCAAAAAGAGATGTAGGCTGAAGCTCTCTGGCGGGATAAGATATTTGTGAAACACAAAGAAGTATGAGAAATGTTTTCTTTATACCGAAAGATATGCGATCTAAAGAGGATTTTTCAAAAGAGTCTATTAGAAGCAGAGGCAGTAAAAGATAAGTTAAAGTTTTTGCACATACGGCTCTGTGGGGAAGCTTGTGCACTATTGGAAGAAGAAAGATTTCTCAAACTTTATAATTTTAATAGCACACGAGGAAATTCTGGTAAGTCCTTGGTTTAAAATATTCTGCATATTTACCTCCTAGGTCAACACAGTTCTCCGACATCCATGTTTCAGCTTCTTTAACAATTCCAAATAGAAATCTGTTTTATTCGTGCAAGTAGCTGATATGTCATAGGAAATGCACCGCAGTTTTGTTCCCTTTCAGTTTTTATTTTTAATTGGGAGAATAAATAATAATAAGTCGGTGCCAAATACGATGAGTAGGAAGGACGTTTATATATTTCAAAGTGAATTTCACCAAACTGTGCCTGAGTAAGGCCAGCAGTGCGAACCAGTAGGCCATACAGCATTAGCTCGTCCTTGCCATGGAGCACAGGTAGTTCGCTAAAGTTATTTCGTTCTTCTCATAGAACACAGACGACATCACCCATGCTGCATGCTCGTGTGCCCAAATCGATTGGGCCGAGAGCAACCACTGTAACTTTATTCTTTAGATTAGTTTCTTATATCATCATCAACAGCCATTATCAATCCACTGCTCCATGAAGGTCTTCCCAAGTTTCTTCCACAACTGTCTGTCATGAACCTGTCTCCTCCAGATCACTCCAGCATACTTTCGAATTTTATCCATCCATCTTCCATGGGGTCTTTTTCTGTGTCTTTTCCTGTCTCTCGGAATCCAGTCTAAATTTTCGGTTGTCCATCGGTGATCCGTTCATCTGGCAACATGTCCAGGCCATTCTCATTTCAGTGGTTTCACTCTGGTCATGATGTCGTCCACCCTTGCCATTTTCTTTATCCACAACTTCCTCTTCTTATCTTACCTGGTTACACCAAGCATGCATCTCTCCATGCTTATTTAAGTTGTCTGCAGTGTTTGTATGTCTTATATACACTGCTGGCCACCCAATATGCAACAACAAGAAGGACACGAGATAGCAAAGCCAGATATACTGGACTCATAACAACAGATACAAAGATGAAACGATTGAGCTTACAGGCCCGTGCGACTTGAGAACCCCGCAGACATCAAGAGTTCGTGAGGCCCCCATGGCTGGCAATAACGGCCGCTACACGCCGCGGCATCGAACGAAAGAGGCTTTGGATGTGGTCTTGGGGTACGTCGGTCCAGGCTGCTTCCACACGTTGCCACAGTTCATCAGGCGTAGCCGCGGGTGGTGCTTGCCGGTCCACTCGGTTGCCGATCAGCGACCAGACGTGTTGGATGGGCGACATATCGGGTGAACAGGTGGGCCACGGCAGCAGTGACACCTGGTAGTCCGTGAAGAATTGTTGCACGATGCGTGCCACGTGCGGGTGCACATTGTCCTGTTGAAACGTGGCCGCTGGCAGGTCCTGCAGGTAAGGGAGGACTACAGGCTCCAAAACGTCGGAGATGTAGTGGTGGCTGTTGAGTGTACCGGCGAAGCGTACCAGAGGGGTGCGGTGTCATATTCAATTGCGCTCCAAACTATAACGCCACGCGACGGACCGGTATGGCGATGCATAATGCAGGCGTCATACAGTCTATCGCCGCGGTGCTGTCACACGCGGATCCGACCATCGTGGTGTTGCAGGCAGAAATGGGATTTGTTGGAGAAGACAATCTCGTGCCATTCCGTAGACCAGGTGCGGCGTTCAAAGGCCCAATGCCGACGCACTTGCTGGTGGTGTAACGTTAGTGGTAATCGGAGCAATGGGCGCCGTGCGACAAGTCCCAGCTCCTGCAGACGACGTCGAACGGTACATGCTGACACAGGTTGTTGCGCAACACACCCTAATTACTGCACTAACGTTAGTGATGTTGCGGTGCAAGCCATCAATGCCCGCCGCACAACATGATGCCGGTTCTCTCGTTCGGTGGAGTGCCGCGGCTGCGACAACCGCTCACGTCAGTCCGTCCGTCCATCCTGCACCCACAGAATCCATATTCGCCTCACTGTGGCTGGATGTCGTACCACACGGGTGCCGATGTCTCGGTACGATAAACCGCTGTTGCGATAAGCCACTATTCGTCCTCTGTCGAAGTCCGAAACGTGCTGGAATGACTGCCGTATTCTGTGACGAGGCAACAGGACGTTTCCCACGCACAGGTCAGGCAGCACAACACACTTCCCCTACTTACGCCCCGCCTTCTGTGCACCCTTCTTATAGTGCTTCTCGGTGGCGTGCCGGGCGCACATGATTTGCATATGGCATGCAATGCTGATCGTTTGCTTGTCGTCTTGTGAACGACGCATGCTGCGAATTTCAGGCCAATCGGATGCTTCCTTCTTGGTGTTGCATTTTGGGTGGCCAGCTGTGTAGTTAAGGTCCATGTCTCTGCTCCATACGTAAGCACTGGCAAGATGCATTGATTAAACACTTTTCTTTTAAGAAATAATGGCATACTGCTCTTAAAACTTGTACTGTTTCTTCCAAAAGCTTTCCCTCCATATTTTATACGTCGATTAATTTCTTCATCAATGTGACCCTTACTTGATATCTGCTGCCCAAGATAAGTGTAGGTATCAGTGGTCTCAAGCTTTCCTCAATCAATCGAAAAATCTTCCTTCCTTGTAAAAGAAATGTACATCACTTTTGTCTTCTGAAAGTTCATTTTTAATATAAATATATACATATAGTTTTATGCAAAGATAAAAGATGTCTCACTTGTAAGTCCTGAGATCCTAAGGTATATGAGAATATACAACAAGCACAAGACAATAAGTTTTGAAAAGTCAACAATTCCATCTATAAACTTACTTGTACCATATGTGGTTTGATTTACACGGGACAATCCAAGATCCCTCTGTACATTAGAATTAATGGGCACAGGTCACTGGTCAGCAAGTTTCGGCCGGTCTGTAACAGTGGGCAACACAATTCTTTACAACTTTCCACACATGAACTCGAGAATTTTCATCTTCACGGGTTTGATAATGTGCAAATTGAGGTGCTGCACATTATCCCAAATCTGAAAGACAGGCTGGCAACAGAATCGGTTGAAATTCTTGATCAGCAGGCCTTGTACCGTTATGGCTTGGATTCTACCCTTGCAGATAAAAGGCACTCTCGGTTTAAGGTGGCCGTTAGATAACTTTTCTCCTTGTTTCCACAACAGGCTTGTAGCAGAGGCAATAGAGGGAAGAGGCTGGTTATGTCTTCCAATATTGTTAATTTCACTGAATTGATTCAGACCATTCTTGAGTACAAAAATAACCACAAATTTGTTAAAAACACTGTATCACTTCTTAAAGCCTTTACGTACACACCGCTAAAAGCCTTTTTTAAATCCTAAAATTCTCAAGCTAATAATATAGATTCGCATGTGTTCACTCTTGTTTCGGATATCCTGAAATTTATTCTCAAAGATAAAATCTCGCCCAAGTCAATTTCCTTAAACTATATTACTATTAGATTCCTTTATAAATTCTATGAATCTGTCAAAATCAGAAAATTGTTCTATAACTGTACTGGGAGCTTCCCTATTTTTTATCATCAAACAGTAGTAAGTTACAAATATGTTAAAATACTGGATTAAAATGTTAAGAATTACAAATCACCTTCTGCTCTTACTAATTTAGCTAATTGTAGCTGTAATTGTAATAACTATCATGGCACTGTTTTCTATGATAACTTTCATAAGCACATAATTACTGGTAATTTAGAGTTCTTTGAATATCCTCATTTAAGAAGGATCTTAGGCTTTGGAGCTAAGTTCAGGCCATCTTTCCACCTCTCTAAAGAGAAAATTAAGCCAGTTGTTTTTTATCAGGATTTAGATAAGTATATAATCAAAACTAGCCTAACCTAAAACATGCCAATCGAGGCCTTTGCTGAATGGAAATGCAACATTATTCAAATTTAGCATATCAAAATATCTTTTACAATAACAGCTCACCTCTTTCCCCTGAGTTGAAAAATTCCCTTTCCGAATTGCTAGACGAATTTATTTTTACCACTACTGATAAAGTCAATAATAATTATGCAATTATTTGTAAAAAAATTATAATATGATTTAATTTCTTAAGAGCTACACAATAAAGTCACATATAAGCCTATTTCAGTTTCCAGTAAGGAACTTTCTAATAAATTTAAAGCATTTCACAGACAGCTAGTGCATAGAATGGCATATAGTTATGAACCTGAATTTCCTTATCTTTTTGCTACTGCAAAATTTCATAAGGAACCGGTGAAATTCAGATTCATAGCTAGTGGGACCAAAAGTCATAAAATAGTAATAGACCAGCATTTTGAATCTGTTTTGAAGAAGGTTTTAAACCTATTTAAATCCAATGTAAACTTAACATGTAAGAACTTCTGCATTATGTAAAGCCGTGCCGAGGTCATTTCTGATATTCTTGATATTAAGCTTGCAGAGGCAAATAGCTATAGCTTTGAAAACCCTTACACCAGCCTCCCAACTGCGGATATTATAAGTACCCTCAAGTTACTCTTTGTTGAACTTAAGATCTCCAGCATCATATTGGAAAATTCCTGGCATACACTCTTAAATTGATGTATTAAAAATAATTTTCTTATCTGCAATACTACGTTTTACAAACAGGGAAATGGTATCCCTATGGGCTGTTCACATTCAACTAGTGTCTGCAACTTGTTCTTGTTCTTCAAATACTATCAGTTCATGAAGTCAAATTCTTCCAATCAGGATAGATACTTACATACTTACAGATATATTGATGACCTTCTTTGCTTAAATAATTCAAGAATTCTCGAAAAGATTTTGCAGCTATTTATCCTAAATGCCAGCTACATAAAACCAATGACAATAACCAAGAACTTGATTTTTTTAGATTTAGCTATTAATCCTAATTCAGGCAACCCTGTTAACAGCCTTTATGATAAGAGCAATCGATTTAATTTGAAATACATTTTCTATTACCTTATTGGAAATATTTCCAATAAGGTAATAGAAAATGTATTTATTTCACAAGTCCAAAGGCTAACTAGAATATGCAACTTAAATTCCGAACTAGAGAAAAATGGTAAAGTTTTAATCAGTCAGTTTATCGATAACCAAGTGCCTAAAAACTTCTTAAAAGTTGCATTAAGAAAAATAGTTCTCGAGTATAGAGTTAGGATGGAAGACTTATTTTAAATCTTAATGACCGAATGAATTGTCTAAATTAAAGCTATTTTTAGACGTTTAGATGATGATGTGGTCTATTACAATTTTAGTAACTTATAATATAGAAAAAAATAAAACTACTACATAAAGAAGTAAAAAAAAATAAACTAAAAATAAAAGCAGATAAAAATTGTAATATTAAATCATCAAATGTTTTGGTAATATAATGCTATTTGGGTTAATGAAATACTTTTAAAACTTCTGGGAACTGAGATAAAAATTACTCTGTCCCCAGGGAGTGCTTACTAGTATTCTGGGTTGCCTTGAAAATTCGTAGCAGTTTTTTCAGCATGTTACTTCTGGAGTTGTTGGTATTTTCCATACAGGAACCAGCTTGCTTTTTTACTTCCCAGGAAGGCTCTATAGTTGGCCGATAGATAGCGCTGCGACCGGAATGCCCTTTCATTTGAGCTTGAGTTATTTGTTGTGCAGATGTGCCTAAATCTGCTGCAATGGTTAGGTAATAAGTTGTAATTTTATTTTGCACCTTTTATTTTTATTTTTATTTATTTTAGCTCTCTAACAGCCTCTTTAGAAGTTTGATTTTCGTTTAGGGAGTACTTTTAGTTTTCCGCGGGATTTTGGTCCGCGTTTTTAGGCTTCCTTTGTTGCAAGTAACCACGTTTTGTTACAAGTCAGATGCACTGTAGGCATAGGGCCTTCTTGCTGGTATTTGATTCATTAGAACAATATTTATGTAAATAATTTTCCTTGTACTAGCAACCCTATGTTTCACATATTACCTCTTATTATTTAGGTTGTTCTATATTATTTAGAAGTGGTGTGCATATTCGATAACTCTTGGGATGACATAAGCTCAACGTTTTTGGTTATTTTTATATGACTCTTGTGTTTCTCTTTTACTGATCTTAGTATTGTACTATGGTTCCATGGATTCCATCTCTAATATTAACGCAGTGGTTTAATATTCGTACTCCATTAGCTGGTGTACTTAAAATAAATATTATCCTTTTTATCTGTTTAAGGACAAATGTTACTGAATATGTATCGTTTATTTTGGCATAGCTCTACATAAGTAAATTACTTTCTTCTCTTGTTTTGTGTTGTAATGGGAATTTCTCCTCCTTCAGATGTAATTTACTAGTATTCTCTTGGAAGGATTATTTTGTGTGTGAGTTAGGCAATGTGATTTAGTTTGCTGTTATTTAGGTTATTTATACCTTTAAACATGTGTTGAATTTTACCTTAAACTGAATTTATCCTTATGCACTCTAAATTAGCAGAAACCCACACTGTTCTGGTCTGTGTAGATATGTGAGAGGTTCTCTTCATGCTTGCCCATGACGAAGCCATAAGAGAATCAATCATTGATATGAAATCCCTATGTTCTTCTGGTTTTTATTATAAAGGTTTTTGTTTTTTGTTTTTAGCTTGCTCCAGGGCTTGTCTGCTTCGGGAGTATTTCTTTTTTTTTTTTACTTTCTTAGCTTTGTTCTGGGTTTTATATATTTTTTTAAAGTTTTATTTTGCTCCGTCATTAGCTTTTTATATATATATATATATATATATATATATATATATATATATATATATATATATATATGTATGCTGCAACACTGCCTCAGCTGCTGCAACCCGATTACTCTTCTGATCCGCAGTAAATGAATTTAGGCACCCAAGGCTGACAGCTGCATGCGCAGTCGTAGATGATATGTACTACACGTTCACGGGATACCCGCAGAGTTTCCGCTATCATTTTTGTAGGTCCATGGGTATTTCAAAATCATGTTTTGGACAACAGCCACATTTTAAAGGAAAAAAGACCAAAACAAGCTTTCCTGGGTGGTCTTTTGTGGCCTCAGGGCTAAAATCTTCTACCTAATAAAAAGAACGAGTATTGTTGATTTTTACCCGTGATTCCTTAATAATAAATAGATTCTTTTATGGTAATAATAAAATTAGCAATACAGTTGTCTCTTGACTCTAGAACAGGAAGGGCAGTGACCACGTAATGTCTCCGACATTTAACTCTGGATTATTTAGCTGCCTTCCCTTGCAGGATCGGGAGTTTAACTACCGTTATAATCTTCATTTCTCTGAACTCTACTTGAGGGGAAACAATTTTTACTTCAGATCTGAAAATGGAATGGCCATTAATATCACAGTGAAATCAAAATTGGTCCCAAAATATTAAAATATACAAGGGTTGGACAAAATAATATAAACACCATGATTTTGGGGGTTAATGTTACTCGTGTAGGCCAACTGTAAAAAAATATAAGCGTTATGATTATCTTTCGTGTGTCTTTGTATATATTATCTAGGTTGCGTGCACGTGTAGTCAAGTTGTGTTCACCAGCGGTTGGTGAAATGGGTGACCTACAAAGGGGATAAATCGTTGGAACCGTTTTGCTTGAGCGTCTGTAGCTATAACAGCCAAATTGTTTGGTGTCACAAGAGCAACAGCCTTCATGGTTATGGTTGCGTACGCAAAGCATCGCAAAACTTCCCGGCGAAGTGGAATAGTGGGCAAAAACCGAGATTGAATGACAAGGACCGTAAAACTCCAGCAAGGACTGTGTCCAAACAGCACAGGACTACTGCAGTAAAAGTGACAGCAGAAATTAATATAAATCTGAAAGACCCTGTTTCCACAAAAAAAAAAAAAAAAAAAAAAAAAAGATTCGCAGAGAACTTCACAAAGCCAACATCCACGGAAGAGCTGCAATTGTTAAACCTCTAATCACAGAAACCAACGTTGTAATCCAGAAAAGATGATGTCATGAACATAAAACCTGGATATCTGATGACTGGAAACGTGTGATATGGTGCAATGAGTCCTCATTTATCATGTTTGACAATGGTTCCAACTGTCAAACGTGGGGTGCAGCTATGATGATCTGGTCTTCCATGTCTTGGTATTCTTCATGGTAAAGCTACTACCAACGAGTACTTGGACATTTTAAGTGATCAGGTGTATCATGTAGTCCAAATGTTTTTTCCCAACAATGATGCCAATTTTCAAAATGACGATGCTCCCATACCCACAGTCACAGCACTTTAGTCTTGGTTTGAGTTTGGTTTCACTTTAGTCTTGGTTTGAATTCATTCAATATTCAAACACGGCACGAACGGCGAACAATCAGGTAGAACGTAAAATTTACGAATTCTTTTGGAGCTCAGATTCGTCTTGAAACTGAAAAGAAATCAGAAACACTTTACCTGGTTGAACTCATTTAATGTTCAGATTTGACTAAAAAGGGAGGAAAGAATGAACTATTTGAATGAATCGTTAAGTATATAAATTTGAATAAGAAGGAAACAGTCAGGATAAACTTAATTCCGATGCAGTTGTTTATTAACCAACATTGACAAGAAAAGGAAATAATTAAAATGCATATGATTTGGATGAATTTGTTCAATATTAAAACTGAACAGAAATGAGATTCCTACCTCCAAACAACTCTGAAGCAATTGGCTGATGTTCTGATCGACGAACTACACAACCTTCCACTGGAGACTATAATTCAAAAGATGTATGAATCCATGTATTACAAGGAGATTGGAAGTTGCTGTACTAAAAGTAAACGGTATGTGTGTTCCATAACCTTATTAATGAAGATATATCGCCTATTTCCCAGGTTTTCACGTTTAGTTGCCAAACCTGGAATATATTTTCATGTTTCATTTGTCTAGAAGACTAGGAAGACTGGAAAGCCATAATTGTCACCAGTCCCTCATACTGTGCAAAGTGAATTTTGTCAGATTTTTTAGAAGCGCGGAAGTGAGTACGTATCAAAAGTAGTGCACAGATGTCCAAACGAGGAACGGTTGTGCAGCCGTGGGTTTTCCGATAATGCGCGAGGAAACTGTCGCGCATTGTTCACAGCGACCGCAGAACTACAGTGCGACAAATCACCCGCAGCTACAACAATGGTGATCAGGCAAATTGTCACAGCACACAGTTCATCGCAACCTTTGAGTATGGGCCTGCGTAGCCGAAGACCCAGCCGGGTCCCCATGCTCACCGCACGTTATCGCAAAAACGCATGAAATGGGCCCAAGATCATCTATATTGGACCCTGGATGATTGGAAGAAAGTGGATTAGTCTGACGAATCCTGATGCATCACGTAGACGGCCAAGCGTGGGTACGCCGATAACCAACGAAGGCTGTAGCACCTAGAAGCACTGTTGGGCGGGAAATGGCCGGAGGCGGCGGTGTTATGCTGTGGGCGATGTTTTCTTGGGACACGTTACGCCCCATTATTCTAATAGCACAATCCCTGGCAGCTGTCAGGTATCTGAACATCGTTGCGGAACACGTTCACGCATTCCTGGCAACTGTGTTCCCTGCTGGTGATGGCCATTAGCAACAGGATTATGATGCACTATGCCACACAGCCAAATTCGAGGAACATGCTAGTGACTTTCTGTTAAAGCCCTGGCCTCCAAATTCACCTGACATGAATCCAATCGAACATTTGTCGTTCGACTTGAAATAGCGGGTTCGGACTAAATAACCACCATCCTGAAATGTACGGGAATTGGAGGACCAGCTGTTGACATTTACGTACTAGATACCCCAAGATACCTATCGCTACCTCATCAAATTGAAGCCTCGCAGAGTGGCAGCTTTTTTACGGGCCACTACATCTTATTAGGTAGGGGGTCCTACAGCTTATTAGGTGAGGGGTCCTACAGCTTATTAAGTAGGGGGTCCTACAGCTTATTAGGTAGGGAGTCATAATGTAATAGCTCATCGATGTATATTTTTGCATGAGTTTGTGCAAGCATACACATAGAAAGCCAATCCGTTGGCAACATGTCTGACAGTGGCGGCTTTTCAGGTGAAGTAGGTGAAGTGCCTCTTCACCTATTTCATTTGAAATAAGGTTTTATTTAATAATTTCGGATAATATATTCTTTTCTTTCCTTTATTGAGTGCCAAAATACCCAACATTGTGATTAGATATCAATTCACAATGCGCGTTCAATACGGAAAACAACTCCTTATACGCAAACCAGTTCAAGTGAAGAGCTGAAATGAGCATGCTTGGAAGTCTGCAGTTGTCGTCCGAGTTGCCATGGTAACTGTGACGTCAGTCTCCCCTATCTGCCGGGCAAGTGAAGTGTTTTAGGTTGAGACACCAAGGCTCTGCACCTGCAGTCGTGACTTTCCGAAGAGATCGCAGTGGAACGGGACGGATTGCCATTGCGGTGTTTGGGTACATACTTTCCGAAAGAGATTTGTTTTTTCGTGTTTTGTGATTGTTTTTTAAAAACTTCATTAGTTACCTTAGTTTCGTGTACAGTTTACTTGATAGTGATAGTTTTAGTTTTCAGTTTGTATCCTGTGAAACGACATTGTCTGTAATTTATTGCAAACTCCGTTCAATCGGTGGAAAGATGAAAATAAAAAAGACATTTTACTTCAATGACGACCGACGGATTCACTGGCAATTGTCGTCAAGAAAGAAATCCAGAAGAGCAGTAAATCTTACAATATTAATTTTAAAAATTGTTGGTTTACTGAATATAAATGGCTTTGTAGCCCTTCTGTGTTAAAATATTTTTTTTGTTGGCCCTGCTTATTTTTTAGTAATAAAATTCGGCGTGGAATAAAGACAATTTTCAGATTTCTTAAATATAAAACGGTCACTTCACAAACGTGGTAATTCTAGCGAACACCTGAATTGCGAATTAATGCTAAATAATTTTAAAAATAATCAGAACACCATTGCCGATGCCCTGAGGGAGAATACTAGGCTTTTGAAATGCATTTCAACGAAAGTGTTTGTTTAAATAGACTTTTCCTGCAGGCATTAATTGATTGCGTACTGTATTTGAGTAAACAAGAACTAGCAATCTGTGATCATGACGAAACACTGACTCGATAAATCGTAGAAATTCAAGGAATTGCTTTCACTGTTGGTATTGAGAAGTCCTTTAAAAATTCAAAATCAATACGAAACGATAAAAAATGTCTTCACAGGTGAATCAAAAGCTATTCAAAACGAATTAATTGAATGTATTTCTGAATATATAAACGATCACGTCAAAAATGAAATAAATGAAGTTCAATGCTTTTCTATTCAAGTAGATGGGAAGACATAACCACACTTCCGAGTGCTCTTTAATAATAAGATCTGTTGATTCGGAAGGTGTATTGGTTGAGCGATTTTTGGGTTTCCATGATGTGAGTGAAGATAGAACGTCAGAAGCTTTATACAAAATGCTAGACAAAAATTTCGAACAGTTTGATTATCAACACAAGTCAATAGGACAATGTTACGATGGGGAAAGCGTAATGTCTGGACACTTGACTGGGCTCAAGGAAAAAATGAAGCAAAAACATTCTCAAGCTGTTTTTGTTATTGCTTAGTACATCGTTTGAACCTTGTATTACAGCAGAGTTTTTCTAAAATTTCTAAGTGTCGAATATTTTTTGCAAGCCTCAGTGTAATTCCTTTGTTTTTTCACCACTCAGCGAAGCGATCGCTTCGCTGAGCGGTGAAAAAACAATACACTCACATCAACAACCGCAAGATGCATGCCAACCAACACAGAAACCCGATGGTCCTCCACTTCGAAGTTAGTAAGTGTAATAGTTAATGATTGGGATAAATTGAAGGAAGTATACAAATTTCTCACAAATAGTGACCAATCAGACAAAAAATCAATTCAACTTGCCCAAGGGTTTTTTTAATGATATAAGCACTTTCGAATTTACATTTTTGGCAATAGTATTTAATGAAATATTTGGATTCACCGATCTACACAGCTGGCCACACAATATGCAACACCAAGAAGGAATCATCCGATTGGCCTGAAATTCGCAGCATCCGTCGCCCGCGAAAAGTCATGCAAACGATTAGCATTGCAAGGCATATGCAAATCATGTGCGCCCGGCACGCCACCAAGAAGCACTATAAGAAGGGTGCACAGACGGCGGGGTGTAAGTAGTGGAAGTGTGCTGTGCTGCCGGACCTGTGCGTGGGAAGCTTCCTGATTACTCGTCGCAGAATACGGCAGCCATTCCAGCACGTTTCGGAGTTCGACAGAGGACGAATAGTGGCTTATCCCGACAGCGGTTTATCGTACCGAGACATCGGCGCCCGTGTGCGACGACATCCAGCCACAGTGAGGCGAGTATGGATTCGGTGGGTGCAGGACAGTTGCACGGACAAACGTGAGCGATTACCGCAGCCGCGGCACACCACCGAACGAGAGGACCGGCATGTTGTGCAGCGGGCATTGACGGCTCGCACCGCCACATCACGAACGTTAGCGCAGGAATTAGGGTGTGTTGCGCAAAAAACCTGTGTCAGCACGTAACGTTCAACGTCGTTTGCAGGAGTGGGGACTTGTCGCACGGCGCCCATTGCTCTGATTACCATTGACGTTACATCACCGGCGAGTGCGGCGGAAATGGGCCATTGAACGCCGCACCTGGTCTACCGAATGGCACGACATTGTCTTCTCCGACGAATCCCGCTTCTGCCTGCAACACAACGATGGTCAGATCCGCGTGTGGATGCATCGCGGCGAGAGACTGTATGACGCCTGCATTATTCATCGCCATACCGGTCCGTCGCCTGGCGTTATGGTTTGGGGCGCAATTGGATACGACACCCGCATCCCTCTGGTACGCATCGTCGGTACACTCAACAGCCACCGCTACATCTCCGACGTTTTGGAGCCTATAGTCCTCCCTTACCTGCAGGACCTGCCAGCGGCCACGTTTCAACAGGACAATGCGCGCCCGCACGTGGCACGCATCGTGCAACAATTCTTCACGGAACACCAAGTGTCACTGCTGCAGTGGCCCTCCTCTTCTCCCGATATGCCGCCCATCAAACACGTGTGGTCGCTGATCGACAACCCAGTGGCCCGGCAAGCACCACCCGCGGCTACGCCTGATGAACTGTGGCAACGTGTGGAAGCAGCCTGAACCGACATACACCAAGCCCACATCCAAAGCCTCTTTCGTTCGATGCCGTGGAGTGCAGCGGCCGTTATTGCCAGTCATGGGAGCCACACGAACTATTGATGTCTGCGTGTTCCGCAAGTCGCACGGGCCGTAAGCTCAAGCGTTTCATCTTTGTATCTGTTGTTATGTGTCCAGTAAATCTGGCTTTGCTATCTCGTGTTCTTCTTGGTGTTGCATTTTGGGTGGCCAGCAGTGTATTATTCGAAATTTTGCAGAACAAATCACTGGACTAAACTACTGTGTTATTGAAATTAAAAAAAAAACTTGAAATTTTGAGCCATAAAAGGAACGATGAATTATTTGAAACACTGTTTGGAAAAGCAAAGAAAATCACAGAAATAAGCAGATCTGAACGGGAATATACACAAAAAAACAATTTTTCAAAATTATAGACTCTTACACAAAAATACAATTTTTCAAAAATTATAGACAATTGTATTTTGAAATTTTGTACAAATTCTTATGAAAATGGAAATAAGATTTCAAGACTGTGAGAAACTTGAACTTCAATTTGCCTGTCTTGCTGACACAACCAAATTCGACCAATTTAATCCATGCTTTCGCTCTCACGCTTTTGAAAATCTTAAACCTTTTTAAGGAAAATATTTACTAAACACCAGCGCCTTAAAAATGAACTGAGTCTTGTGTATGCTGATGAAAAATTAAGGAATATATCGACTCATGAACTTCTTCGAGTGCTTCATGGAGATAAAGACATTTTTACATAATCTTATATACTGTATTGGTTTCCCTGATTTTAAATATATCGACTCATGAACTTCTTCGAGTGCTTCATGGAGATAAAGACATTTTTACATAATCTTATATACTGTATTGGTTTCCTGATTTTAACAATTGCATCTGCAAGTGTTTCAGTGGAAAGAAATTTTTCTTGCCTTAAAAGAATACAAACTTACTCAAGAAACACTATTTATCCAGATAAACTTGCTTCTTTGGCAAAGATTTCTATTCTGAAAGACATTTTCTTGATGTCACAAAGAAACAGCCATTTTATGATTACATAATCGACAAATTTCCAGCTTTAAATGGAAGAAGAATTGATCTAATATACGTATAAAAAAATAGGTAAGTTCTCATTAACTGATTTTCACTGAAGACAGTAGATATCTTTTCATATTGCTCTTGTAGCCCTTCACCTATTTTTCCTACCACGAGCCGCCACTGATGTCAGAGGCATAAGTTTTTAGCTTGTCGTTCCAGGTCGACACGGGTTCGAGTCCTCAATGAGTAATTTGTGTAATGCTTGTATTATGGTACTGATTCTTTCCGTTCCTTGGAACAAATGGCCCTAAATCAGCGACTATACTCGAGGCAAAGCTATCCTGGCAATGAGGCAAATGCTACGGTTCCTTTTCACTTCCAGTTTCCAGTATTACTCCGCACTAATGGTGTGCAATTAATCTTCACTCCGAAATTTTGCGGGAGAGCTTCTTCACTCGGAAATTTTGCGGGGGAGCTTCAGGTCTGTCTGTCACCGTGCCCTGACATCACCCTTGACCATATCCCCAGTACTCCCCCACACCCGCGCGCACTTTGCAGACCGTTAGTGACCGGCAGATGCCATTGGAAAAACCCGAAAAGTCAAAAGAGTGTTTTAAAACAACAATCAAGAAGGAGAAACGTGAAATGACCTCGGAAAACTTATCTCGCCATCATCCTTCCGCTAATGACCCCCAAACCCCCACATCAATAAATATCCCCTGGGTTTTTTTCTTTTTTTGTTGGAGGTTCAACGACCACCGTGAGCAACTCAATGTGCTATAAGCGGTCGCCCGTCCCTAATTTAGGGTCACTGGTTAAAGGGAAGGGAGAGAGCAAGTGCCGTAAGACAAACACAACATCCATGCCTCAACGGGATTTGAACCCGGACCCCGTTCGGACGAATGATCAGAGGCCATCGCTTAGACCACTGCGCCATCGGGGCGGCTCCCCTGGGTTGACGGCTTAACTCTGACCCAAAGAAGAATGCTGTGACAGAGGACGATCAGTGACGTCACAAACGCGAACATCTGTATTTTTTAGAAATGCCGCTAAAACTGAGATCTGAATTTTTTAAATGCACATACACACAACGTATTGAGCATCTGTGTACTTTTTAAGTGCCAGTTGAACCTGAAGTACGAACTTTTTGAACGGAACTATTTTTTTGCAGTGGAAGTATACAATCTGTAGCCTTCCTTTTTTTTTTTTTTTTTTTTTTTTTTGATTGGAGGTTTAACGACCACCGTGAGCAACTCAATGGGCTATAAGCAGTCGCCCGTCCCTAATTTAGGGTCACTGGTTCCAGGGAAGGGAGAGAGCCAGTGCCGTATGACAAACACAACATCCATGCCTCACCGGGATTCGAACCCGGACCCCTTCGGACGAATGATCATAGGCCAACGCCTTAGACCACTGCGTCACCGGGGCGGCGTAGCCTTCCTTCCATTGCGAGGTTAAGTTTTTTTTTTTTTTTTTTGATTGGAGGTTTAACGACCACACTGAGCAACTCAAATGGGCTATAAGCAGTCGCCCGTCCCTAATTTTGGGTCACTGGTTCCAGGGAAGGGAAAGAGCCAGTGCCGTAAGACAAACACAACATCCATCCCTCACCGGGATTCGAACCCGGACTCCTTTCGGATGAATGATCGGAGGCAATCGGAGGCCATCGGCAAACTTAACCTCTTGCCACCGGGGCGGCAAGAGGTTAAGTTTGCCCCGAGTATAGTTATAGCCTTGGCGTTGTTCACTGTGTTTGTTAAACACTGAGATAAAAATAAATACAGACAGAAACTTTTGCAATAGCATCTTCTTTTGTGTAGACCATTGCAAAATTTTGAAATGTTTGAATCTTTCCAAACCTCTATTGCTCAAAAGCATCTGGCGATGTATCGCTAAAGCGAATTACACTATTGGTCTTTGATCATTCTTCAGTTTCAAAATTCTTAAGAAATTCTCTAACTCATTGTATAAGGAAATAATTGCTGTGAGTAGCGATGATATGGCATTCTGTAATTTACGGTATAATGTAATTGCAAAACTCACGCTGTACTAATAAAACGTCCCTGCATTTTCAGTAATATTCCATTAAAATGCTTAAAAGAATGTTACATTTATCTTTCGTAAGATGTCAAGCGATATAAGCCATTGTTTAATGGCTAAAGTGTGCACGTTATTTCTTTCATGAACGAGCACACAATACAGTGGTTTACATCAACTGTTGTGTTATTATCCTACGTGAAATATTTTGAACTTTCAGATGATAAAATTGCTGCTGTATAACTTGTTTGGAGCCGTCGTAGCAGTCTTCTCTTCCCTTTTCTCATGAAAGGGATTTCAACTTCCCAGAAAGGTACAAAATCCTCCTCATTTCGTTTTAGCAAATACTGCGCATTTCTGGCAAAGAAACTTTCATTAAGATTTCAGTTCCTCGAAGAGAATATAATCCTCTTGCGTTGTCTCTTTCGTTTTCGGTCTTAAACCACTCGGATTATTCAAAGAGCATGATACCTACGGAATTTTAAGTACATTTAAGCCAAGGTGTTACCAACGTTTCTGACTATGCTCAACAATGTGGCGCTTCCTCAATTTATTATAAGGGAAATCAAACAGCTGAATTTTAAGTTTTAATTAACAGTTTTGGTAGGTTATAAATTCATACATTATCCATTTAGAATATTTAGAAAACCTGTTAATTTGTATGGGATAAGTGAAAAAAAACGATTAGTCATACCAGAACCTCTGTTACATTAAATGCTTCATGTGTCTAATACCGCAAATTCAAAGCGCAATGATATTTTAAATATTTTAATAGACAATAACTGCGTTTCCATAATTATTTTCCTTATTTGCTCTCTGGTATCACGTCCACTATATAGACGACACTATTTGGACAGCTATATACACTATATTGACAAAAGTCACCGGACACCTAGAAGAGAAACACAACATAGCATTTATTGATGTACAAGTACGGTGTCGTTCCACCTTTGCCCTTAATGCATGAACTGACCCTTCGAGACATGCTTTCGACAAGGTTTTGGAACATAGCGATAGGTATGCGTTTCCATTCAGTGCATAATGCTGCCGCTAACTGTTGCTTAGGCCGCCCCGGTGGCGCAGTGGTCTAAGGCGCTGGCCTCTGATCATTCGTCCGTAAGGGGTCTGGGTTCGAATCCCGGTGAGGCATGGATGTTGTGTTTGTCTTACAGCACTGGCTCTCTCCCTTCCCTGGAACCAGTGACCCTAAATTAGGGACGGGCGACTGCTTATAGCCCATTGAGTTGCTCACGGTGGTCGTTAAACCTCCAATAAAAAAAAAAAAAAAAAAAACTGTTGCTTAGTAGAAGATCTTGGTTCCAAACTTCTTATGAGGCGCTCTAATTCATCCCATAGATGCTTTATGGGATTAAGATGAGGACTCTGTGCTGGCCAGTCCACACAGGATACGCAATTTTCCTCAAACCACGCCATAACAGTCCTTGCTTTATGGCTCAGTGCATTATCCTTCTGGTGCCAACAAGGCTCGGTTCCACAGTATTGCCACATGTTGGTAGGGCATAATTGTCCAGAATATTGAGGTAGACGTGCTGGTTGACAGGTTTGCCCACGATAGCCAATAGGTCGAGACAATACCACGAAAAACACCATCAGAGTACACTGCCACTCCACATTTGACCGTAGGAACAGTAAAATGTGGCAAATAGCATTCCCCGACTACCGCCATACCTACACACGGATAGCAGACTGATGGATCATGTATCTGGATTCATCAGTCTACAGGAGGACTCGTTTCCATTGATCTACGGTCCACGATAAACGTTCTTTACACCATGCTAAACGACGAGTAGCATTTCGTGTGGAGATGTAAGGCTTATGAGCAGCCGCACGACCACGGTAAAACATGGAATGAGTTCTCTGCGAATGGTACATGTACATACCGAGGTTCCAGCATTTTTACTCACCTGTACACTGCGGTCTTGTGCAATACACCGTCGATTAGCTGTGACGACTCTCCTGAAGCTCCGACGTCCTCTATCACTGATTTCCATTGGTCTGGCGGTACGTTTTGCTGTTTCAGGCACGCCGTGTGTCTTCCACTTATTCAGTACATCCAAAAGTTTAAACGCCTCTCGGTTTCTGTTATGGACAACTCACTAATATAACACCGAACAAACTTTCCTTTCTCAAAGTCAGTTCTCTCACACCTCGATATTTTCACTCAACCCCAAAGTGCGATATGATCGCGGTCAGCTGCAGGCTTTTTTTTATACCGTTTGCAGATGTACAGCGCATCATGACAACGCAGCAGATCCGTTCATTTGCTTTTGAAGGGGTGCCGGGTGACCTTTGTCAATATAGTGTATATGCAAATAAGCATGCACTTGCACAACCAGAGGTTTACGCGAGCGGAGTACTGTATGTTATATATTAAAGAGAGCGTTGGCACAGCTGTCAAACCGGGATGCCGGTGGCATAGTAGCTATAGCAATAACCCTTTGACCAGATGGTCGACGGATCGATTCCAAATAGGTTGAGTTGCTCTGAACCACTAAACACATTTCATGCTTTGGAGCCGTCGGTCCCAGGGCATTTGTTCCCGTAAGAAATAATTTAATATCTTCCTACCTGTTTCCTTGCTCCCGTCCCCGGAATTGCCCTTTGTGGCGTCATAGTCTCGTACCCTCCAATTACGTAGATTCGCACTTTCAATCAGGCACTCCTAGGTACTTCACCCTCGTGTGTACCTTCTGAAGTCTCAAGGTTCACACTATAATAACTTCAGTTGTGATCCGCAGCACAAAAGTCGCACTGGATATTGGTTGTTGCGCCTAAACCTTCCCTGTGGGTGTAAACCCTACGAGAGAAACTGCTAGGTGTTACTTTTAAGAAAAAAGTGGAAGTCGCTAAATTTCTTGAAGTCGAACTGACACATTTTGAATAGAGCATGAGGATCCGATACCAATTGAGTAAACAATCAGTGCGTACGATTTCGGCTCTTCTGATATTCCGAAAATCCACTGTCTGTGATGTTTTTCATCGATGAAAACCAGAAGCTGCAACTATAAGGAAACCTCGATCACAGTGATCGTGCCTAATGAATCTTACTGTGGAATGTGAAGGCTCGCACGTCCTCTGCCATAGATCTGGCCGGCGATGTCGGACAAGTGAAAGGGAAAGCTTTTAGCACCAGAACATATTGTCGAGAACTGTATGTCCACAATTACCATTCTAGGTCAGCTGCGTATACGCCCAATATCACTCTCGGCAATGCCACACGACGACTACAGAATTTCTTAAGCCGATATACGTGGGCATAAAAAAAGAGGAATACAGTTGTTCAAAGTGACGAATCATCTCGTCGATAGTATGTCTTGGAAGATAGCTGCAGTCGTAATGTCTAAATGTGGGACGACTATGTACTGATTTTGGTAAATAAATGATCTTGTTTCCGTTCGACCTAGGTGTCCATATACTTTTTCGACATAGCGTATATAATGTCTAACGCAGATACGCATAGTGAGAAATTCAGTACAAAGAAGAATAAAAAGGCAAATATGTATAGATATTTTAATGGTTGCTACTGTTACCTCAGAAACGAATTCGTCCAGTCTGACTTATAGAAATGAAAATATCGAACCAAAAACAAATATGGATGAGAACTCAGCACAAATATTAATTTAAGCTCCATAAAGCAAAGTCTGAAATTTGATATCCGCATTCCTTAAATGAATTGGAAAAGTTAGTTTTGAATAAGGTCAAAAAGATTGATTGCAAGTCATAAAATTTCTCCTAATCGGGATTTATTTTCGTCTCGTCTGCGAATTTAACCACACAAAAGTAAAATATGGGCGACAACGAGTGGTCAGACGGAAAGGGTAAAACGTAGTGTATGAAGCATTCTGTTAGTTTTAATGGCTGAATAGCTCGTTCTGGTGGTCGATAAACTGAGTAAATATAACAGGATAACAATTTCCTTGTGCCAAAAGAGCTAGATTAAGTAGGACAAATGATATCTTCAAGTTAATAAATTGTGGTCTGTGTGGGCCGAAGAAAAATGTTTGAACAATTTTTCTCCTGAGACAAAAAGATGAGGATCTGGCGATCGAACAAATTTCACTTGGAAAGAAAAAAACAGCGGTCAAGTGTCTTTCTGATAACTGCAAAACTATCGGCATGGCTGATGAACGACTTCTCTGTGGCTATTCAACTGCAGTCATTTTAATCATGAGTTTAAACCGTAGCTAGTTGGTTATCGAAAGGTTTTTGCCTCGTGTTCAAACAGTGTCCTTCCCGTGCTAATCTGAAAAATAACCATCTATTGGAAAACATACTGCGCTGTAAAAAGTAGTAGGTCAAAATGCGGTTCAATATGGCATAAATACTATACTGCAGGGGTGGAGAACCATGCCACGGGAAAAAACCATGGCCCTTGGGCTTTTATCTATTTTTTAAACCACACTAAGGATACAAAATAATGATTAGCATTATTGCCAAATGAAGCAGCTGTTACTAAGACATAATTTCGAGAGTAGTTGGGAGTAGTTTAGAGAATTTCAGTAACGGCAGAGGAAAAGCATTTTCCCAGCTTTATACGTCTTCAGAGTGACATACCCAAACTGAGGGCCTACAGCCAGACAGAAAGATGATTATAATTCGCTGGGCTACGAAAAAGCGAGAAAGGTTCTAACATGAAGGGAGAGTAGTGAATGAGCGAAGGGTTCAACGATCACTTCTCTCGCCGGACCAGGAGCAACGGTGACCTGCTGTTTTACACCCGTACCTAGTTTGTTTTTTTTGGGTGTTTAACAACAACCATGAGCACCTCAATCGATTATATGCAGTTTCCCGTCCCTTATGTAAAGCAACTGGTTACAGGGAAGGGAAAGAGCCAGTGCCGTAAGACAAACACAAAATCCATGTCGAACCCGGAACCATCACGGAAGAATGGTCATAGGCTAGGGCTTAGACCACTGCGCCACCGGTACAGCTTACCCGCGCCTTCGAGCGCCGACGAGAGAGTAACAAATATTCCTAGAAGTCGTCTAACGCCAGACTAGCTCCAGCGAGGACGGTTGCGAAAATATGTAACATCGTATGGCACGTTTCGAAATGCTCCCAACCCCAAAAAAACCCTTAGTATGTACAGGATTGGTTCTCGGTGCAGCCGTCAATGACAAAAAAAAACACTTAGTATGTACAAGACTGTTTGTTGCTCGGTTGAACCGTGAGTGATAAAAACCACTTAGTATGTACAGGACTGTTTGTTGCTCAGTGCCACCGTGAGTGATAAAAACCACTTAGTATGTACAGGACTGTTTGTTGCTCAGTGCCACCGTGAGTGACAAAAACCACTTAGTATGTACAGGACTATTGCTCGGTGCAGCCGTGAGTGACAAAAAACCACTTAGTATGTCCAAGACTGCTGATCGGTGCAGCTATGGGTGACAAAAAGCCACTTTGTATGTCCAAGACTGCTGCTCGGTGCAGCTGTGAGTGACAAAAAACACTTAGTATGTCCAAGACTGCTGCTCGGTGCAGCTGTGAGTGACAAAAAAACCACTTAGCATGTCCAAGACTGTTTGTTTCTCGGTGCAGCCGTGAGTGATAAAAAACTCTTAGTATGTACAAGACTGTTTGTGGCTCGGTGCAGCCGTGAGTGACAAAAAATCACTTAGTATGTCCAAGACTGTTCCACGGTGGAGCCGTGAGTGACAAAAAATCACTTAGTATGTTCAAGACTGTTTGTTGCACGGTGCAGCCGTGAGTGACAAAAAACACTTAATATGTACAGGACTGTTTGTTGCTCGGGGTAGCCGTGAGTGAGAAAAAACCACTTAGTATGTACAAGACTGTTTGTTGCTCGGTGCAGCCGTGAGTGGCAAAAAACCACTTAGTATGTACAGGACTGTTGCTCAGTGCAGCCGTTAGTGACAAAAACACTTAGTATGTACAGGACTGTTTGTTGCTCGGTGCAGCCGCGAGTGACAAAAACCACTTAGTATGTACAAAACTGTTTGTTGCTCGGTGCAGCCGTGAGGGTCAAAAAACCACTTAGTATGTACAGGATTGTTGCTCGGTGCAGCCGTGAGTGACAAAATACCACAAACACAAAATCTATGTCGAACCCGGAACCATCCCGGAGGAATGATCATAGGCTAGCGCTTAGACCTCTGCGCCACCGTTACAGCTTATCAGCACCTTACGAGCGCCGACGAGAAAGTAACAAATATTCGTAGAAATCGTCTAACGCCGGATTAGCTCCAGCCAGGACGGTTGCAAAAATATGTAAAGTCATATGACACGTTTTGAAATGCTCGCAAACCCAAAAAACCACTTAGTATGTACAGGACTGTTGCTCGTTGCAGCCGTGAGTGACAAAAAACCACTTAGTATGTACAGGACTGTTTGTTGTTTGGTGCAGCCGTGAGTGACAAAAAAACCTTAGTATGTACAGGACTGTTGCTCGGAACATCCGTGAGTGACAAAAAACACTTAGTGTGTACAAGACTGTTGCTCAGTGCAGCCGTGAGTGACAAAAAACCACTTAGTATGTACAGGACTGTTTGTTGTTCGGTGCAGCCGTGAGTGACAAAAAAACCTTAGTATGTACAGGACTGTTGCTCGGAACATCCGTGAGTGACAAAAACCACTTAGTGTGTACAAGACTGTTGCTCAGTGCAGCCGTGAGTGACAAAAAACACTTAGTGTGTAAATGATTGTTTCTCGGTGCAGCCGTGAGTGACAAAAAACCACTTAGTATGTACAGGACTGTTTGTTGCTCGGTGCAGCCATGAGTTTCAAAAATACACTTAGTATGTACAGAATTGTTGCTAGGTGCAGCCGTGAGTGACAAAAAACCACAAACACAAAATCCATGTCGAACCGGGAACCATCACGGAAGAATGGTCATAGCCTAGCGCTTAGACCACTGCGCCACCGGTACAGCTTACCCGCACGTTATGAGCGCCGAAGAGAGAGTAACAAATATTCGTAGAAATCGACTAACGCCGGATTAGCTCCAGCTAGGGCGGCTGCGAAAATATGTAACGTCATATGACACGTTTTGAAATGCTCGCAAACCCAAACTAACCCTTAGTATGTACAGGAATGTTGCTCGCTGCAGCCGTGAGTGATAAAAAACAATTAGTATGTACAGGACTGTTTGCTGCTCAGTTCCGCCGTGAGTGACAAAACACATTTAGTATGTACAGGACTATTGCTCGGTGCAGCCGTGAGTGACAAAAAACCATTTAGTATGTTCAAGACTGTTTGTTGCTCGATGCAGCCATGAGTGACAAAAAAAAATTTAGTGTGTACAGAACTGTTGCTCGGTGCAGCCGTGAGTGACAAAAAAACACTTAGTGTGTACATGATTGTTGCTCGGTGCAGCCGCGAGTGACAAAAAAACACTTAGTGTGTACATGATTCTTGCTCGGTGCAGCCGTGAGTGACAAAAAAACACTTAGTGTGTACATGATTGTTGCTCGGTGCAGCCGTGAGTGACAAAAAATCACAAACACAAATTCCATGTCGAACCCGGGACCATCGCGGAAGAATTGTCATAGGATAGCGCTTAGACCACTGCGCCACCGGTACAGCTTACCCGCACTTTACGAGCGCCGACGAGAGAGTAACAAATATTCGTAGAAATTGTCTAACGCCGGATTAGCTATGTAACGTCGTATGACACGTTTTGAAATGCTCGCAAACCCCAAAAAACCCTTAGTATGTATAGGACTGTTGCTCAGTGCAGCCGTGAGTGACAAAAAACCACTTCGTATGTACAGGATTGTTGCTCGGCGCAGTGTAAGTGACAAAAAACACTTAGTATGTCCAAGACTGTGTTTGGCTCGGTGCAGCCGTGAGTGACAAAAACCACTTATTATGTACAGGACTGGTTGTTGCTCGGTGCAGCTGTGAGTGACAAAAAACCACTTAGTATGTACAGGACTGTTTGTTGCTCGGTGCAGCCGTGAGTTACAAAAATCACTTAGTATGTACAGGACTGTTGCTCGGTGAAGACGTAAGTGACAAAAACCACTTAGTATGTACAGGACTGTTGCTCGGTGCAGCCCTGAGTGACAAAAACCACTTATTATGGACAAGACTGTTTGTTGCTTGGTGCAGCCGTATTGCCAAAAATAAGTTAGTATGTACAGGATTATTGCTCGGTGCAGCCGTGAGTGACCAAAAACCACTTAGTATGTACAAGACTGTTTGTTGCTCGGTGCAACCGTGATGACAAAAAAACAGTTAGTATGTACAGGACTGTTTGTTGCTCGGTGCAGCTGTGAGTGACAAAAAACAACTTAGTATGTACAGGATTGTTGCTCGGTGCAGCGGTGAGTCACACAAATAGATTCAATGCCTGTACATAACTGTTCATAAATAAATGTATGGATTAACCCTGGAATAGCTCCTTTTTATTTCACACCCACAAAGATTTCCGCATGCAAAAGTTGCATAGCATGAATTATCTACAAAAAGTACCAGAGTAATTTCTCGATTTTTTTTGAGAAAGGCTATATGTGGACCAAAACGAACTGAAGTCAGTAGATACTCCATATTGCATACTTTCTCTATCATTCGCAACAAAAGGGATCCTACTTGGTGCTAAACAAAGGTTTGCTAAATAAAGGGATCATTGTAGTACATTACAAACTGAGCCAAATTAAAAAGACTTATTAATTACAGCCGCGCTTCGAGTAATATGACCTTTCTCTGAATTATGTTCAATAGCAGGGCACGAAATTAGATTAAACTGAAGATAACTAAATCACCAGAAAAAAAATGCATGAAACTCCTACGATAGCATCATGTGATTGCAAACCATAAAAGGAATGAGTGGAAAAGATCAGTTAATGATAAAATAAATGCAACTTTTAGGTCATTCTCTGCATTTATCCATCTCATTTGCGAAACTGAGAGCCATGTGAAGATGCATAGCCATAAAGAGTAGAACGAAATGTAATCAGAGCATTCCCTTTAAAAAGCATAGACATTTGTGAGAATGCTTCCGTTGAAATCCAAGGCCGGTTCATTATCATGCAGGGCGTAAAAAGCTATCTTATTCTATAAAGAGTGCACTTCCATAAAAGAGCAAAAGGTCTTATCGTATTAACGCTACATGATCAAAAGAAACAATAAACCACAACTTCAGAAACGATTGAAAGACTCTCTTCCACAAACTTTGTTAAGAGGACAATGGCTTCCTTATAATGAGATCAGCTATGTTTAAAAGCAAATCAAGATCCCAATACGGAATATCTCTTTGCTTTCCCGATCAACACTGTTTGTTTAGAATTCATATCTGACCAGGCAGAAGTTTGTTTTCTTCATTCTTTTATTCACAGCACTCTGATAAATCTACGGTCGTATCGTAAGCAAAGTCATGAGTAGGCTATAAAAAAAACAAAATATATTTTTTATATGTAAGATTTAAAGTGAAAAATTGAAAGTGCATATAAATGAACTTTAACTTTACATACCCACTGAAGTAGCAAATCATTAGGAATATCTCTCTCATAACGTGCTGCGCAGCGTTTGGCTTCGAAACAGCCTCGGTTTGATGTGGCTTGTATTCAACGAGCTGCTGACATCCTTCTACATGTTATCAAGACGTGCGGATGTGATGGTGTCATTCAGCTGCTAAACGTTTGCTAGAGGAGGATGTATGTTGCGAATGACTATCTCAATATAATTCTTCAGGGGCTCTTTGATGGTCCTGTCGTGCCACTGAAACCACTGTGTGGCGATTGAAGATCTATTGCCATGACCCATTACCCTGATGACAGTTGCGATCTCCATGCGGAAACACCATACGCATGGGTAGATGCGACTAGTCAGCGATGATTTTGCGTTGTCTCGTGGTATCCAAATATTGCTTCCGAGGTATTATGAAACACAGTGCCTAACCATGGAAACAGACCCTAGACCATTACATCGCCCCTATCGAATTGTGCAATAAACTCTAGACGGCTGAGATCCGTCTATTCTTGCTGTTGACTTCCTATTCTGGCCTGTACATTGGAGTGAATGAACTGAAAACGTGCTTCCTTGGTCGATATGACGTTTTTACAGTCCTCAATTGACCTATTATGGTACTTCAGTGCCCACTGTAGACGAATTTGTCGGTTTTTAATAGAGGCAAGTGACAAACGAAGAGGACGTCGGCTGTTATAGCGCAATCGTACCAATGTGTATCGGACTATGTATAGTGAAAGGCTCGTCTCGATACCGCTGTTACACCGTGAGGTTATTTTGAGCAATGGAGCTCGTATGCTACCTCGAACAATCGCCTCACTCACCGTTGCCCACGAACGTCAAACCGTCGTTTCTTCCCATAGGAGGAACGCTGACGGCTTGTTTTGTTTTTCTCTTTTGTGCACTACACAATGTACAACCTCGTTGGAGTTCTTGAACAGCCGAGAAAGTTTTTTTTATTGGAGGTTTGACGACCACCGTGAGCAACTCAATGGGCTGTGAGCAGTCGCCCGTCCCTAATTTAGGGTCACTGGTTACAGGGATGGGAGAGAGCCAGTGCCGTAAGACAAAAACAACATCCATGCCTCACCGGGATTGGAACCCGGACTCCTTTCGGATGAATGATCGGAGGCTATCGTTTGGACCACTGCGCCACCGAGGCGGCGGTTATATTCTCTCTCTCGTCTGAAAGTTATTTGTCAACGTGAATTGATGTCGGAGCTTGAGTGGCGTATGTGAAAAACAGAGATAAGGCGGTTGCTTGCAATGTACTTGAGGCTGGCTTACGAGCTATGTGGCATTCTAATTAGCTGTGCTCCTGTAGCTATGGGAAACTGCAGCGATCCTTGATTTTTTTTTTATGGCTACTACTGGGAAATTGGCGGATAAGACTCGGTAAGCCATCAGGTATGTCACGTGATTGTTGGCTGCAACTAACTGCCGGAAAACTAGCGGACCACATTAAGCTAGCCATCAGTTATGGCACCTGCTTGCAGGGCCGCTGAAGGGCCACTTGTGGTAGCTGCTTCCTGTGATGGATAACTGATGGCCCTGTTGTGGCATATGACAAATGATGGGGTTGCCAACTGTTGGCCGCCCGGACATTTTATTGACGGATCGGCAGCGGCAACATAGTGCTGGGCCAGCAATACTGTTTTTGCTGGGCGGGGACACATACCTGGGTGCCCAGCGTTCATTAGCGTGGACAATTGCCGCACTGTTGCGCGTCGATTGCCCTTTACCAGTCAACGAAGGTGACGTTCTCCTCTGGGGTCGATGGTGTTTGAGGCTCCACTGTTATGACGTCAGTGTGCCAGCGGTCCATTCTTGGTACATTCTTCCCACAGCACCTCGCGAACAGCACACGAAGTCTGCTGTTTCTGAAGGACTCCCACCTTTGGTGCGGTAGCCGATGATCATTCCTTTTTGAACGTCCATCAGATCACTACCTCTGCCCATTGTGCTTACGTTACGCACTATGGCTTATCTGTCCTGGCCGGCCGCTTATATCTCCGTGTGGTCGATCTTGCCACGTGCACTCTGTGACGTGCCTGGGCGGGTACACTGGAATTCCGGAGTTGGTCATATTATTCTGATAAGACTGTGTACTTAAAACCAAAGAACACCACGAGCTGCAACTTTGAACTATTAGGCTGTAGTTTCATATGTCCTGAATTTCGGAGAGAAAATTTGATTTCCACTTTTCAACAAGGAACTACTTAATTTCAGGAACAGAAAGAAATGGATGGCACACAAGACTTTAAATTAAGTTGCAGGACTGATATACTAGTTCAAGTAATTACGTGAGACACTATTCTCCAAAATCTGAAGCTATACAATATAATATTTCAGTTAAATTGTAGTCATACATCGAAACACTAATTTATTAGTTCATCACTTAATTTCTTCAAACTGGATGGTCCAATATTTGGAAAGCCAGTAAATAGATAAAATATGCACTAAATTTTTTTTATTTCGCTGACCGCATTATACAGGGTGATTGTAAACTCCTTCAACAAAACAAGAGAGGTGATAGTACACATCAGGATGAAAAATATTTGTAATAGAACCTACGGCCGCATTCCACTCCTTGTGCCAGAAAAGAGTAAAGTTACATGTCTACGTTGAGCTTTCAACAGTGAAAACAAAGAGGCATGCCTAATTTACGAGTTGCACAATTCCAATCACATCAGATAAAGACTCAAAGGAGCTGCTCAAACTGGCGTCCAAGGGCGACGTTGCACAGCCCACACCGGCGAATGAAGGACTGTTGCATTATCTCGTGTGGTGTTGATATTGTCCGCAGCAACAGCGATTCGCGCGACGAGAGCTTCCACGGAGTCCACAGGTGTCTCGAACACCAATGTTTTCATATGCCTCGAGAAGAAGAAGTCCAGTGGATTAAGCTCCGGAAGCGTGGGTTAGCCACAGGTCCTCTGCGTTCAATCCACCTCCCGGGATATGTCGCATTTAAGAAGTATCGGACCTCGATGGCAAAGTGTGCTAGGGCCCTATCATGAATAAACCACATGTCCCTCCGTGTGGTGAGCGGAACATCCTGCAACAGACCGATAAGCACTTGCTCCAAGAACACACGCTGCGCTGGGCCGGTCAGACGTATACTTCAATTCTCATGTGATGTTCGCACGGTAATATCGCTGAAAGGGTTCGGTTGCGTTTTTAAATATTTGCACCTCATCATCTACGCTTGTGTTCAGCGCACCTGATTTGCATCTTGTGCTTCTCATGCACTGGTTGGAACTCCGTGTGTCTGCTGGACGTTTTTTTAACGTGCTCTTTTCAGGCACTAGGAGTGGAATGCGGCCCTAGGTTCCATTGCAAATATTGTTCGTCTTGATGTGTACTATCACCGCCCCCCTTGTCTTGTTGAAGGAGTTTACAATCACCCTGTATATGCACCTTTGAAGACACTGTATTTTTTTCCAGCGCTCAACCATAAAAAATTGTTTCAACACGATTTTAGTGAAAACAAGTGAACTAGAACTAATATAAACGTAGCTCATAAAACTTGTAAACAGATAATTAATGTCGTAATAATTTACCAGAGAGAGAACTTTACAATCATAACAGTTTCATTTCCTCTCTCTCCCTTCCCACACAGCGTATACTTTTATTCAGTTTTTGACTCCTGAAAGATGATGGCACTTCATTAGAACTCCTGTTCGGTCCGATATGACGTTAAGAACAGAGCCTGTAACGAGATGTAACCAAATTTACAAAAGAAATAGAAACTAAAGGGATACGTCAAGATAGTCATAAGCGTCACAGCAAATGATTAACAAATCAGACGCAACGAAAAATAATCGTCGGAGTTATGACCCTACTTAGAGCACCAAATTAGTAACATTCGTTCTGAGAGTGATCACGCGAAAGATCTGTCATATGGTGGCTTTCTGTAGCAGCGATTTAAAGCCTGCATGAACTTTGGTGCCTTACGCGAAGGAGGCATATGGTTTAACAATCAGAAGTTTTACATGTTTCTTCAAAGTATATAGTAAACAATAACACTCAATCATTTGTAAATATCTCAACAATTGAAACCACTTCCTTCTTTTTGGATTAACCTCTCAAAATGTCGGTTTCCACTTGTTGAGGTATTCGGTTTCCTAGAGAGAACTGACTGGTTTTTTTCTTTTGTTTTTTAGGAAAATACCGATTTGTTCTTTCCGTAGATGTCAAAATCCGAAGGAAGAGATCTAACTTTCCGTTTAAGTTTTCTTTTTAGTAAAAGTTATGTTATTTCTTGTGTATGTGCTTCATTTCTGACTCTTCTTTTTCCTTGTTACGTTTGGCAACTCAGCCAAGTACAACTCAGTCACAATACAACTACACTGGTGTGCAAAGATTAAGGACGATGAGGAGAAATTAGCATAACACCGGAACGAACAGGCAGAACGAACGGAAAGACCACTCAGGAGATAGACTAGGGTCCGGTACGGTAGGGCATGCGCATATATGCACCATGCCGTAGGGGGAGGGAGTGTCGGAAGTACATAAGGCACACGGGCGGTGTACGCTCAGCAATTCGGTGAAAGCAATTGCACAGTGTACATCGGTTGGCACGACGTCGAGTTGCTACCACCATGTGATATTGCCAACAGGCAATGCAGTAGACGACATCTGGATGACGTTACCAGAGGTCCCGTCATTAGGAGGTTGGAAGAAGTTTGAAGTGTGACTAGTGTGGCCTAGGAGTTCGGGATCGCTCACAGCATCGCTTTTTACGAGCTTGGAGAGCATTTCAAACGACAGGAACAGCTGTCCGAGAGTATAGCAGTGGTCGTCCATGAGGAACCATGGCGGCGGACGACCGTTATATTGTCCTACAGGCGAGAAGAGACAGACAGTAGACAGCGGGAGAAATCGCAAGGCACATGCAACAGACAACTGGATGTCCGTTATCACCTTTTACCCTGGCCAGGAGGCTGCAGAAAGGTGGTATATTTGCACGACGACCAGTACGGTGTGTGTCATTAAAGCCTGCTCATAGGAGACAGCGGTTTCTGTGGTGCCAGGAACACCAGAACTGGACACATTAGCAATGGGGCGAGTTCTCTTTACGGATGAGAGCCGATTTAGTCCGACGAGCAATTCTGGACGTATACACATCTGGAGAGAGCAAGAAACACGCAATCACACCTCCAACATCATCGAAAGGGACCGGTTTGGAGCTGGCGGTGTTCTCGTTTGGGGCGGTATCATGCTTGGTAGCCGTATTGACCTCCACATCTTCCAAGGAGGTTCAGTCACTGGTATCCACTATTGTACCGAGGTTCTCCTGCCTCACGTGCGTCTGTTTAGAGGTGCTGTGGGCCATAAGTTCCTCTTCATGGACAGTGGATGTCGCAGAGGTGTTGGAGTGTAAAGATATTCAGCGCATGGATTGACCCGCAAGGTTCCTGGACCTAAATCCAATCGAACAAGTGTGGGACAGTCTGGGGAGGCGCTTGGCAGCACTTCACCAGCCGCCATAAACGATTTCTTCGCTGGGATTGGCGCTACAAGAGGAATGGGCCGCGACGCCTCAGCATCTCCTTGACAACCTCGTCCTCAGCATGGACACAAGCTGTAAATCCAGCAACGCTGTCAGGGAGATCATATCCCCTACTAAAGACTGGATTTGTCTTGGCAGCCGTCTGTCACATGGACGTTTCTGTCTTCTGTCCAGTTGTGCTCGAAGCTACCTTTTCAATAAAGTGCTTTTGTATTCTTTGGATTCCTTGTTTGGAAGGTTTTCCTCACTTGCTCCATATTCGTAAATCTTGGGGATCTTATGGTATGATTTGAGTCGATGTGGAGCACTACTGCACGACGTTACATTCGAAAAACAGTCTCGTCCTTAATTTTTACACGCCAGTGTATTATGTCAGCAGTTTAATTGGAACTTTTAGTTGATCGTAACTTTTTACGTTAAGTTACCTTTAGTGCAATACTAAAAGGTTAGAGCTCATTAATTAGGCTTAACTGCACTGAAAGTAACTTCCGTTGAATCCGGATGGCTTTAATACTAGTTACCTCTGAAATTTTTAATTAAACATAGCATTTCTAATTATCTACTTCCGACAACGAACAGAGTTCCACGAAGAAATACAGATATTAACTTACTGAATTCAACTTCTTCAATGGTATTTTTTCAGCACATCAGGAATGCAAGTAAGTATCAACACAAATTGTAGTCACCCAATCATCGTATTGTAAATATCCTCTAAGCTCTTCACAAACTTGAGCATACAACTGTCGCTTGCTCGTGAACTGGTCCACAACGTTAATCAAGAATCAACTAATAATCGGAAGAATTATATACTCGAATTATACATAATTGTTTAAAAGAATGCTCTCCAATCGTTACATTATAATTACACGTAAAAGCTCCCGCGAAACATTGCACTTGAAAACTTACGTTCCCAAGCTCTTATCTCCTGATTCTTTCCACGTCATTGCCCTTTTGACTAGATGTCAGGTTGTTGCCAAAGTCAAATTCGGGAGAAAGAAAGTGTGGCGTTAAGTTTAGAAAACATTTTAAGAAGAAGAAACCAAGTTTACTTAAGAATACGGGAACTCAAAGACAGGCTATAGTAGAGAATAGGTGACAGTACGGAAGTGATAAAAGTGATGGAGCCATCGTTCCGTTATTTTGCTAATTTTGATGGATTGTTGGTTGTTGTGAAATATGCTGCTCAACCTCGTGAGCTGTAGTTTTTCCAATTGTATTTCCATTTATCATTATTGTTCGTAATTAACGCATTTCTATTATTGTGGAAGTTAAATTTGACTAAAAGACTTTCTACTTGAGCAGTTGTTTCTTCAGGATTAATGCATATGGAGAGCTGGGTGTTGTGAATAATAAAAGTCAGTATTGTTCACTAGCGTTTCATTCATTTCGACTCCGTTAGGCTTTGTGGTGTTCCGGCACCAAGTAAGGCTACTAGAGAGACATTCATAACCTTTAACTTTCCATAGTATTATAATACACTGCCGGACAATTGCTAAGGACGGATGACAATAGCAACGATAGCAACCATAAAATGGAAGGCAGGAAAATGTGGAAATTACCATAAGTATGGGATGCAGTTAGACGTGTTGTGCGTATGCAAATTTTGGATTGCCGAACTTGTTCTTGACGTCATAGCGCTGATAAGAGATGTAAAGGATTTGACGCGTCTTGACCGTTGTTGTTCAAACGCAAAGTTGAAAGGGAAAGAATAAATTGACGAACTTGCAATTTTCAGTATGTCTTCCCGACATCACCTAAATGATTTTACGCGTGGCCGTATTATTGGAAAGATTGAAGAAGGGCGAAAAATAACAGATGTTGCCAGGGAGTTCGAAGTCAGCCACAGTGTTGTTTCAAGGCTTTGGAAATCATTTCAAACAAATGGAGAGTGTAGCAAACGTCACGGGGGAGGTCGTCTTCGCAGTACGACACCTGCAGAAGATCGGTATCTAGTGCTATCAACAAAAAGACACAGACGCAGCACAGCTAGTGAGGTAGCAAATCAGTTTATGGCTGCTACTGGCAAGCGGATCTCCCGAAAAACTGTCGCCAGACGTTTGCATGAAGGAGGACTATACGCCCGCCGTCCTGTTGTGTGCATCCCATTGCCCAGACGTCACAGTACCTCACGTTTGCAATGGTGCCAACAGCATTGCAATTGGACTGATAACGACTGGTCTGCTGTCCTCTTCTCAGATGAGAGTAGATACAGTCTATCGTCTGATTGTCGACGACAACTGATCTGGCGTGAGAGTGGTACTGCATATTGTCTAGCAAACATACAGGAAAGGGACCGATATCCGACATGTAAAGTCATGGTATGGGCTGGCATCATGATCAATGGCCGTACTTTCCTCTATGTGCTTCCAACTGGGACTATGACTGCCCAACGATACATTAATGATGTTCTGCTAATCATGTTTGCATGTTCCGTGGCGCTGTCGGTGATAGATTCATTTTTATGGATGACAACGCAACATGTCATCGAACAGTCGCTGTCCAGGAGTGTCTTGGGAGCGAGGATATTCAACGCCTTGTATGGCCAGCACGTTGTCCCGATCTGAATCCCATTGAAAATGTGTGGGATGCTTTGGGGAGGAGTCTTGCTGGTCGCCAATGCCCTCCAATAAACAAGGACACCCTCATCCGTTCACTGACAGAGGAATAGGATAAATTACAACAACAGCTGCTTGATAATATTGTGCAAAGCATGACACGACGTGCGGAATCTGTCATCGCCCTCCATGGTGGCCATATCCCGTATTGACATCTTACGCCAGAACGCCTGCGGACTGTAATTGCATTTTTTTCACGTTTACGTATTCTGCACAAAATGGCCTGTTTGTTCCTTGAACACGTTCCAAAGCCTTCTGGATTTCAGAGAACAATAAATTGTCTTTCTTGTAATGTCCTGGCATTCTGACATTATTTTATTTCACTTGATATCCAACCACACTTACTTTTTTATGCGCTATATAGCCGTTTATGATCCGTCCTTAGCAATTGTCCAGCAGTGTATATGTCCCTGACAACCAATGGGTTATGAACGATCAAATAGCATTTCGCCTACGCAGAGAAAAAGTTTAACTTAAAAGTTTAGGTCTAATCTTTCTAATTCTGAACCTCTCTCTGAGGACTAAGTTCAAAATTTGAAAACCTACACGCGATATTTATGAAGGAGTTAAGGACAATTTGGATTTGTCAAACGGCCTTGCATAAAATATTATCCATGCCTAAACACACACTATGCAATACAGAGATTTCCTCAATGAACATATTTTTGCGTTATCAAGGAGAAACCAATTTCGGAGAAAGTAGACTTTATAAAACAGACATTGCGCACAAATAAAAACGAGAGATAATGTATATAAACAACTAGCGCATTCATTTGGATTAAATTACAGTTGGGGCCTAAAGCTTACGTCTTTAAAAGGAAACATAAATATTTTTCATATTAGTTGTCTTTCTATTTTCGTGAAAGCTTTTTAGCTCAGAAGTATTAAACAAAGAGGCAGTTCTTCCGTTTTATCATCCGTTTGTTTGCTTTAGAGATTTAATAAGGCAAAGCAGTTAGGAAAAGTTAAAGATTTTCTGACAGAAATATCACATATCAGAGAACGTTAAAGGCACCGTTAACAAGAAACCTTCATCTCGGGGTATTTAGTATGGATTTGCTTTAGGAAAAGAGAAATAACTTGAACTGAATATATCCGAAATGCGGATTTACATTAAAAATAATTTACATTATGTGGAAATCGACTTTATGGGAAAATTGCAAATATTTACTGCAGAATGCTACATAAAGATATCACAATACAGAATACTTCTTTATGATGATAACGGGGAGCCAGTGTAAAAATTTTGATGTTATCGAATATTTTCACGTTCGATACTAAGCAGACGGACGACACTTCAGAGGATGGGTTAGGCAAGAAGAATGCAGTGAAAATACATTGCTCAAAATACTTAGGTGAGCATCTGACTTTCGCGACATTATGCAAGCCAATCGTGTGATATCTTAGCAAAACGTGGAAAACGCACGTTGAGTGTGACGTAGTAAGCCGAATGGCTCGGCAGCATGATATATCGGAATCAACGACGTGGAGAACGACTGGAATGCTGGAAGCAGGCCAGAAACAACAAGTAGAAGCAGGTCAGAGACAACACGATTCCAGGACACAGGATTATACGAAGAAGGCAAGATCAAGGCCGTCCACGAGCAACTACAGCAAGGGACGACACTTATGCATTGTTACCAACTTGGCGGAACAGGTGGTTAAATTCTACTCAACTTCAGTTTCTTGTGTCAACAGGACGCAGGTTGTCAACTCAAACTATCCGCAATCGCCTTCACGAAGGTGGCATTTATGCATGTAGACCAATGGTATATGTTCCTTTAGCCGCACGACTTGGCACAACTCGTAGAAACTGGGCCGAAAAACATTGTGTTTGGAGGACACGACGAGTAGAGCCTAGTTCTCTTTTTTGACAAGTGGAAATTCAGCCTACAGTCTAAGAATCGACGAGTTCTTATCTGTAAAGAACCCGGCATTTCTAATGTTTCCTTTTTGTGCAGGGAACATCTGATTACGGAGGACAGGGATTGATGGTATGAGAAGACATACGTAATTACGTACCTTTGGACGTGTGGACTGTACGTCATCCGAAAAGGCAATTTGACGGCCCAGAGATATAGAGACGAGATTCTCAGACCTATTTTCATGCCGAATGATGCAGCTGTTGATGATTCGTTCCTTTTATTGGACGCTAACCCTCGACCTCATAGAGTTCGGCTGGTGGACAACATGCATCGAGAGGAGGGAATCGATAATATGGAGTGGCCAGCATGCTCCCCTGACTTAAATTCAATTAAACATGCCCGGGATGCACTTGGCAAAAGCATTGCTGCACAGCCAGCACCTCCTTTGACTCTTCATGAACTCGAGAGTGCCCTCGTTGAGGAGTGGCAAAGATAGTCCAAAAATCTCAACGATAACCTCACCAATTCCATGCCACACAGGTGTGCAGCCTTCTTTGCCGTTCGAGGGTACCACAGTTACCACTTCGAAAAAGTCATTTTTTCTTGTTGTACAGGTACGCACATTGATGTATAACACATCGCATCTTGGGCATTAAATGATAGTATTGCATAAAAAATAGCTAACGTGCTTTTTCATACCGACATTATGAATATTCTACAGTATCTTGCATAAAAATAACATTTTACTTTCAAGAACGTCAGTCGGACATGATCTTCCTTAAAGTATCTCTTGCTCACCTAATGTTTTTGAGCAGTGCAATAATATGCATGATGATTTAATGAACATGCTGAAATTATCAGAAATAATCGTGAAACGTGTAATGTAAATTCGGGAAACAAGAACTTACCAGGAACATCTTTAGGATTCTGTAAACACGAATATCGAATAACACTCGATGAAATAATGTACGAATGTGATCCTTTGTCATTAAAAGCTAAATGTCCAAAGGAATAGTAAGTGGAATAGTATGGTTTCACCTGGTTTATTCGGCGTTGGAAAGAAATCATATGCATGAATTGTGTTGTATGAAACGTATTTGGCAATCGTAGACAAAAGTAAAAGAAAAATCATTTACATACCATCGGAACTTTCTTTGGTAATGAAGGTATCACCACTGTATAATTATTTCCTTGTATGTATACCTCTCGCGACCTATACGGTAACTTGAAAATTCCATCCGCCGATAACTTTGCAAGCTTTGGAGAAAAGAACTGGTCAAGGTGATTCTTGGAGCCCTTCAAATAAGTGAAGTTCTTTCTATTCAGCGAATTCTGCAGAGATCGAAATACATGAGAAGCTGAAGGAGCTAGACCGGGGACGGCACGGGTTCCCAGAAAGTTGATAGCAATTTTTCCCGGGGACTAAAGAAATATGAGGTCTGGCGTTGTCCTGGCTGAGAATAATACCGCAGCCCCAGTGGCGCAGTGGTCTTAGCAATGGCTTCTGGTCATTAGTCGGAGATTTATCCGGGTTGGAATCCCGGTGACGCATGGATGTTGTGTTTGCCTTGCTGCACTGGCTCTCGCCCTTCCCTGGAATCAGTAGCCCTAAATTAGGCCAATTGGGTTGCTCCCGGTGGTCGTTAAACCCCCAATCCAAAAAAAAAAAAAAAAAAAAAAGAGGTAGAATGACAATGCCCTTAAGTTGACCATTTCTGGACTTTTGTCATCAAATGCGGCCTTTAGCTTTTACAATGGGGAACAGTTTGGTTTCTCGAAGGCAGCTCGCAATGTAAAAATCCGCACCAGTCCTACACGTAGCATTACCATTTTAAGATGCACACCGGTCTTTGGAGTGGTTAATAGCGGCTCATCTCGCTTTCTCAACGATATTTTCCGCTCCTGGTAGTGTACACAAACAATTCCTCACCTCGGATCAGCATTCATTTCAAAATTGGGGCGCATTCGTTTCGTTCAAGCTGTATATTGCAAGCAACTATGCTATTGATAACATTTCTTTAATTTGAATTGTGCTTTACGCAAACGTCAAGGCAATTCACATATCCAATCCTTGCCAAATACAATGCGAGGCTGACGTCGGATGTCTGCAGTATCTGCGCAATTGCTCGAGTCGTATGTGAAGGTTTGCCATCGATTAATGCCTTTAATTTGTTGTC